>CM077673.1:323971787-325221787 GCA_039707655.1 Elymus sibiricus
CGGGCGAGGAGCAGCCACATTCATGGTCATTGCTGCCAGCGTTTGAGGGAGGAAGATGAGGGAGGGGAGGTGGAGACCCCATGCGCTGCGCGACGAGCCGCGGTGGCGACCCCTGCCATTGGTCTCGATCGATCTGCCTCGCGGAGTGGAGGGAGGCCGCTAGTGGGAGGGAGGGGAAGAGGATGGTGTGCATTTGCGGCAAGGGCAGGGGAGGTCAGCGGCGGCTAGGGTTTGCGAACGCGACTGGACTTTCTCGAGGGCATTTTCTCCAGGGATATCGATAGAAAAAACCGGTGGCTGTTCGCTCGGTTGGTTTTTGGTTCGTGGGACGAAAAAACCAATGGAGACGAGAGGAGAGACGAAACACCGGACAGAGGTGGGAGGGATGACGAAAAAAACGAGAAAGGAGCTACCAAGTGCCCCTTTAGGAGTAGAGATTTCAATTATATTAATGAGGGTATCAGAACATTAGCCCTGGTGGAAATTCCACTAAAAGGTAGACGTTATACTTGGAGCAATATGCACCAAGCCCCCCCCTCTTGGAAACAATTGATTGGGTCTTTAGTTCAAAAAGCTGGTCAACCAATTACCCAAATACCATGGCCCTCCCACTATCACAACCAGTGTCAGATCACTCCACATGTGTCATCTCCATTGGTACAAGTATTCCAAAAGCACAAACTATTAGATTTGAGAACTTCCGGCTTCAGCATCACAATTTTAAAGAAACTGTGCAAAATATTTGGAGCCAGTCTCTATAGGAGAGTAACAGTGTGAAAGCACAACTTCTCCCTAGGCGGTTTTGGTAATTAATTACGACATATATTTCATTGGACTAATGTTTCCACCAAGTATATTTCAGGAAAGTTCAATGAATGGATTGGCAAAAGGATTGCGAGGAGATCTCCTTATGCAAGGAATAGGATTGGCAAATCATCAAGCTTGAAGACTCTACATTTTACTTTATGTGAGAAATCACTTTGAGTCCATAGGAAAGCCAATACTATTAAAAGGGGATGAGGTGTCTATGATGATCTGGTTGCTCAAGTGCTTAGAGATTAGCCACCAAAAATACACATGAAATTCTTGTTGGGGAACGTTGCATGGGAAACAAAAATTTTCCTACGAACACCCAAGATCTATCTATGGAGATCAACAGCTACGAGAGGGGGAGTGCATCTACATACCCTTGTAGATCGCTAAGCGGGAAGCGTTAATAAACGCGGTTGGTGTAGTCGAACGTCTTCGCGATCCAATCACGATCCGTCCCGCGATCTAATCTTGATCCGTTCCGATCTAGCGCCGAACGGACGGCACCTCCGGGTTCAACAGACATACAGCTCGACGACGTCTCCGCCTCCTTGATCCAGCAAGCAAGGGCGGAGAGGTAGATGAGATCTCCGGTAGCACGACGGCGTGGCAGCGGTGGTGGTGGAGCTGTCCCGGCAGGGCTTCGCCAAGCGGTACCGTGACAGGAGGAAGAAGGACTACGAGAGGGAGAGGAGGGCTGCGCCGTGGCTTAGGTGCGGCTGCCCTCCCTCCCCTCAAGTGTATATAGGGGCAAGGGGGAGGGGCCGGCCGCCCTAGGGTTTCCCTAGGGTTGGGCGCGGCGGCCTGGGGGGGGCTGCCTTGGGCCCCAAGGCAAGGGGGGCGGTGGCCACCCCAGGGCCAGCCCTTGCCTTTGGCCGCATGGGCCCTTGGGAGGCGGGGCGCCCAGTCCACCAGGGGGTGGTGCGCGTCCCTCTCAGCCCATGGGGCCCTCCGGGGCCGGTGGCCCTCCCCGGTGGACCCCCGGAACCCCTTCCGGCACTCCCGATGGAATCCGGCAAACCCCGAAACTATTCCGGTGCCCGAATACCAACTTTCCATATATGAATCTTTACCTCCGGACCATTCTGGAACTCCTCGTGCCGTCCAGGATCTCATCCGGGACTCCGAACAACCTTCGGTCACAAATATATCTAACTCAACAATACCGAATCGTCACCGAACGCTAAGTGTGCAGACCCTGCGGGTTTAAGAACTATGCAGACATGACCGAGACACCTCTACGGTCAATAACCAATAGCGGGACCTGGATGCCCATATTGGTTCCCACATATTCTTCGAAGATCTTTATCGGTTGAACCACGATGTCAAGGATTCAATCAATCCCATATACAATTCCCTTTGTCCATCGGTATGTCACTTGCCCGAGATTCGATCGTCGGTATCTCCCCTAGTTCAGTCTCGTTACCGGCAAGTCTCTTTACTCGTTCTGTAATACAAGATCCCATGACTAACTCCTTAGTCACATTGCTTGCAAGCTTCTTGTGATGCTATATTACCGAGTGGGCCCAGAGATACCTCTCCGTCATACGGAGTGACAAATCCCCGTCTCGATTCACGCCAACCCAACAGACACCCTCGGAGATACATGTAGAGCACCTTTATAGTCACCCAGTTATGTTGTGACGTTTGATACACACAAGGCATTCCTCCGGTGTCCGGGAGTTGCATCATCTCATGGTCGTAGGAACAGATACTTGACATGGATAAAGCAGTAGCAATAAACTAGAACGATCAAATGCTATGCTTACAGTTGGGTATTTGTCCATCACATCATTCTTCTAATGATGTGATCCCGTTATTAAATGACAACTCATGTCCATGGTCAGGAAACCTTAACCATCTTTGATCAACAAGCTAGTCTAGTAGAGGCTCACTAGGGACACAGTTTTGTCTATGTACCCACACATGTATCTGAGTTTCCAATCAATACAATTATAGCATGGATAATAAACGATTATCATGAACAAGGAAATATGATAATAACTATTTTATTATTGCCTCTACGGCATATTTCTAACAATTCTCCCACAAAATTATCTGTCCAAAGCCTAAATATTCAAAATTGGTGCCACCAAGTTTTTCCATTCGGCCATACAGATTTTCCTCCGAGACAGAACCTAAGACAAACCCTAGCATCTCGGTACTACCAAGTCTGCTTTCGGTCGGACCGAAACATAGTGACCAACTCCCTGGCTAGCCATTTTCTAAAATCGGAATTTTCGAGTTTAGTGAATCGGTCTCACCGAGATGAGGAACTGTCCTGGCCAAACCGAAATCAGATGGATCGAGATGTATATATCGGTTTCACCGAAAATGCCAAAGTTGCCACATTTTGCACTAGTTGGTAGGACCGAGTTTTTAATCGGTTTCACCGAGTTGTGCAATAATGTTGTAACGGTTGGATTTTTTGAGATGCCTATATATACCCCTCCACCTCCTCTCGCTCGTAGAGGAAGCACTCAGAACACACCTACACTTGCCCCATCTATTTTTTTTGAGAGAGAACCACCTACTCATGTGTTGAGATCATGACCTTCCACTCCAACCATATGAATCTTGATTTCTAGCCTCTCCAAGTTGCTTTCCACCCAATCATCCTCTTCTACCAAGCCAAATCTATGAGAGAGTGATTGTGTGTTGAGGAGACTATCTTTTGAAGCACAAGAGCAAGGAGTTCATCATTTTTACCACATCTATTACCTTTTGGAGGGTGGTGCCTCCTAGATTGGTTAGGTGTCGCTTGGGAGCCTCCTTCTTTGTGTTGTGGAGTTGAACCAAGAAGTTTGTATGGGCAAGGAGATCGCCTACTTCTTGAAGATCTACCCATAGTGAGGCTAGTCCTTCGTGGACGGAAGCCACGAGGTTGCTACTTTGTGGACCCTAACGGGTGGATCCCTTCGTGGACTCTCGCGACCGCTACCCTCCGTGGGTTGAAGTCTCCATCAGTGTGGACGTATGATAGCACCACCTATCGGAACCACGGGAAAAATCTCTGTGTCATCAATTGTGTTTGATTATCCTCTCCCTACCTTTACTTTCATGTGCATGTCTTTACTTTCCGCTGCTACACTCTTAGACTTGCATGTGTAGGGTGTACTTGACTTGCTACAATTGCTAAAACTTGGTCAACATTTAAATTGGGAAAATGCTAGATTTTTATTTGGTCAAGTAGTCTAATCACCTCCCTCTAGACATACTTCGGACCCTACATAGTGCTAAACTGATCACTGCTAAGTTCAAAAGGCTCAGAAAAGGTATGTAAATATGGAGCAAAAACATCCCCAACCTTATTGGAATTATTCAAGCCACTAATGAAGTAATATTTGTAAAGAAAAAATAACAATCGTTGTTGATCGATTATAATGATGTACAAATTTATACCCATGGAAGGGATGCGTCACATAGACGCGACGTTTACAAGAGATGGGATTAGAAGGACGTGTCCGTTATATTAGAACGCAATCCATCAGAAGAGAAAACCGCAAGTCGGTTTTGCTAAGCAAGGATTTCTTTTAATTAAACTAATTAATTACTCCTAACACTCCCCTTAATCTCTGCTTCAATTATTCTTGTAAACATATGATCAACATCTTGATTATCATTATCACGACGAGTCTCCTCCAAAAACACCGTAGGAAAAATATGAGGAGATATGTACAATATGCCATCAAAAACTCCTTCCAAAAACCTAGTGGGAAAATAAGGAGAAACCGACATATCACAATGCATGCATTACTATTGCCTCATTAAAAACCTTCCATAAGAAACCATTCAGGAAAAACTTATAAAGGAAAAAGAGTGCAATATCAAAAATCCGAGGATCACAAACAGATTATCATTCAGGGATACACTCCCCCTGAACTTAACAAGTCTCAAAGTCGTTTCATACCAATTCCTTTGATATACTTCTCAAATAAAGAACTTGGTAATGACTTTGTAAACAAATCGGCACGATTATCACATGACTTCATTTGCAAAATATTTATCTCCCCGGTTTGCTGTAATTCATGAGGATAAAATAACTTAGGAGAAATATGCTTTGTAATACTACTCTTTATATAACCTGTTTGCATCTATGTAATACATGCAGCATTATCTTCATAGATAATGGTGGGTGATTCCAATGAACCAATCCCACTTGAACTTTCAAGAAAGTTTATCATTCCGCGAAGCCATACACATTCACGCGATGCCTCAAACAAAGCAATAATTTTAGAATGATTCGTGGACGTAGCTACCAGAGTTTGTTTTGTCGACTTCCAAGAGAAGGTCGTACCTCTACTCAAGATGACAAAACCAGTATGTGATCTGGCATTATGGGGATCCGATAGGTATCCATCATCACAATATCCCACCATGGTCTTATCTTGATTTTTCTGATAGAACAAGCCAAGATCTTTGGTGCCTTGAAGATATCTGAAAATGTTCTTCACACCAACCCAATGCCTCTTTGTTGGTGATTCACTAAATCTAGCCAATAGATTTACTACAAATGATATATCAAGCCTAATGCAGTTTGTCAGATACATTAGTGCTCCAATAGCACCGAGGTAAGAAAATTCAGGTCGTAATACCTCTTCATCATCCTTAGGTATAATCGGGTCTTTATCTCTATCGACAGATCTACCAACCATTGGTATTTTTGATGGATACGCTTTATCCATATTAAATTTATCAAGAATCTTTTGGATATAAGTAGACTGATGAACAAGTATTCCCGAAGGAAGATGTTCAAGTTGTAAGCCCAAAGAAAATTTAGTCTTGCCCATATCTCTCATCTCAAACTCCGTCTTAAGATGATGACTTGCCTCATGTATTTCTTGTGTAGTCCTAGTGATATTCAGATCATCCACATACACAGAAATAATACAAAATACATCTTTAGATTTCTTAACAGACACGCATGGGGAGGAATCAGGGAGCGTAATTTTCGGAGTGGCGATTGATACGTCTCCAACGTATCTATAATTTTTTATTGTTCCATGCTGTTATATTATCATTCTTGGATGTTTTACAATCATTTTATAGCAACTTTATATCATTTTTTGGGACTAACCTATTGACATAGTGCCAAGTGCCAGTTGCTGTTTTTGCTTGTTTTTTACTTTGCAGAATATCACTACCAAACGGAGTCCAATCGCTTGGAGATCTATTTGATGTAATGACTTTTTGCGATGTGTTTGTTGGGATCCGATGAATTTTGAGTTCATGATCAATTTCTATTCATGAATATTATTTGAGTCTTCTTTGATCTCTTATATGCATGATTACTTATAGCCTCGTATTTCTTCTTCGAATCTTTGGTTTAGTTAGGCCAACTAGATCGATTTTTCTTGCCATGAGAAGAGGTGCTTTGTGATGGGTTCGATCTTGTGGTGTCCTCTCCCAGTGACAGAAGGGGCAGCGAGGCACGCATGTATCGTTGCTATTAAGGATAACAAGATGTGGTCTATTCCTACATGAATAGATCTTGTCTACATCATGTCACCGTTCTTATTGCATTACTCCGTTTTTCCATGAACTTAATACACTAGATGCATGCTGGATAGCGGTCGATGTGTGGAGTAATAGTAGTAGATGCATAATCGTTTTGGTCTACTAATCTTGGACATGGTGCTTATATAATGATCATCGCCTTGGATATCGTCATGATTATTTGATCTTCTATCAATTGCCCAACAGTAATTTGTTCACCCACCGTGTGCTATACTCATGAGAGAAGCCACTAGTGAAACCTACGGCCCCCGGGTCTACTTTTCCAACATATTGCTTTCCGATCTATCTTTTGCCGCTTTTTGTTTTCAGATCTATTATTCCAAAAACCCAAAAATATCTTGCTGCACTTTTTCTTTGCCTCTTTTATTTTGTGTTCTTGTGCGATCTATCTATCCAATCTAATCTATCTTTTTACCGTGGAGAGATTGACAACCTCTCTTACGCGTCGGGTTGCAAGTATTTGTTCTTTGTGTGCAGGTACCGTTTACATAGTGTTGCGTGGTTCTCCTACTGGTTCCATAACCTTGGTTTCATAACTGATGGAAATACTTACCGTAGCTGTGCTGCATCATCCCTTCCTATTTGGGGAAATGCCGACGTAGTCTCAAGCCACGTCAGCGATCGGGCGATCGCCATGATTTGAACTTCGCCGGCCTCTGCCGCCAGCCGCCCTGGCCTCGGGGCCTCGGCTACGCCCCTTCCTGGTAAGTCCTTTGTCCTCTCTCCTACTGATCATCCATGTCCAAGGTTGATCGGGTCCCTGCTCGGTCCGTTGTCGCGGTTGGTCATCTTTCGGCCAAATGGGTGGCAAGTTTCCGTGTCGATCTGCGCACGACCAAGCACAACATCCACATAGGAGAGATTTGTCTCTCCCATTGCTGCAGGATTGCCTTGCTTGATGAACACAAAGTGCTGGTCGATGCTTGCTTTTGCCATGAGAATGAATCCATTACCACGGCGATGAGATTCGTTTTCCATGCCATTTGGCCATTGTGGGAGGTCGTATTGATCTGGAATCTTCGGTGGTGCCTCCTGCGACTGCTACTGATGATGTTGGACTGAGTCTGAACTTTGATCTCCGGCCAGGTATGGATTTTCAATGACGCATTTGGCACAAATTCAAAACACCTGTTGCTTTTGCTTTAGGACATGGTGCTCGTGAATTTTATCTTGTGGCTTCTTTCAAACGGCACAAGCACCGACTTGATTGCTCTTCCGTCAGTGACTATCTTCGGTCTTGCTTGGGAGGCATTGTTCAAGATTTCAGAACCCACTACCTTCGAGACATAACTTACCGCTTTTCAGTTTTCTCAAGGCAAGTGGGATTTGAAGTGCAGGCACTTAAGAGTTTTGAATGTTCTGATTTCATGGTTTTCTTTCATTTCTGGGGCAATGGTGGTCCAAACTATATTTGGGAATATAGGAAATGGGAAGAAGAGGAAGAAAGTTCCTGGACTTTTCTTGAACACAAGTACAAGCATCATCTTGCTAAGGTTTCACACCCCAAGCTCACTGGTGCCAATGCTACTGCTTTGGGGCAGCAGACGCAGACTCTGAATTTCGCAAAAGACAAGTGGACACCCAAAGACATTTAGAAAACCACAACAGGGAAGGTTATCCCCTCCAATGGTTCGTCAGATAATCACTTGGGATCACCTGGCAGTGTTTCTGCATCACTTAACATCCCAAGAGAAGGAAGATCTCTCCTGTCTTATTATTCAGGGATACGATTTTTACTCAATACAGGAATTCTTTCGGCTGGTCTATCATACCTCTGCTTTGGATAAGTTCTCAAATGAGGAAACCCAAGACCTGAAGCACTTGATCCTTGCTAACCTAGCACCAGATGATATTCAGAGATTATTTTCCCAAGAAAGTGTGCGATCAGTTCTAGTTGATTCGGTCTTTACTAGGCTCCATAATTCAATGTATAAGGTGGCAAGCTCTTCTCAGCCCGAGAAAAGTGAGAGGATCTCTGTCTTTGATCATATTGAAATTCCAGGTCCGCCAACTCAACAGCATCGGACCTATGTTTTTGACAGAATTGAGTACCCGGCAAAACAATGTTTTCCTGTACCTACGCCTCCCCAGCGACTCAGGTGTCCGCGTTGTTTGCTTTTTGGGCATGAGCGCCAATTCTGTACTAACAAAATCCGATGTCACAATTGCTCGCGCTTGGGTCATATTAAAAGGGACTGTGTTTTCTTCTCCGATATTCCCAATCAACCTAAGTTGCAGTGGGTGCCTAAGTCTTTCTTTAATAACACTAGTAACAATGCTCAGCAACAGAGGAAGGTTTCAACGGATGACACTCTAATGGTAGAGAATCAACATGGCCTTCTACCCAGGGATTCTATTGATCTTGATTTATCTCTTGCAGCAATACCGAGTCAGGTTTTGGCAAATATTGATATCAATATTCCTTTGGTAGATGCTCCTTATTCAATGGCAGTTTGCCCTGATCCCCTTCGTGATTATTTTAAGCTTTCTTTGGGTAATGATTTCTCCCCTGCCAATTTTACTGATGGGACGAGACAGGAAGAAGGGGAACCATCTCGGCCTTCCACGATAACAGAGAAGCCCTGCTTTGCTGCTTCAGTTTCCAACCCTGCTTCCTGGTTCTTCCCAAGACACCAAGCAGAGGCTGCTCTCCACCCCCTCATGGCGGCCTTTCCGGTGGATCCGACGCCGTTCCTCCCAAGAAGATACAATGCGGTAGTGGTCGAGGGCCGACCGGCCTTGTGCAGGTATCATGTGAGTACCCCTGTTCCCCCCAAACATGAGGATACTGCCATCGTCACCATTGTCCCTGCGCCCAATGCACAAGTCCCATTCAGTCAGGTCCGAGCTCTCATCCTTGCTTTTTTTGAGGAGCACCTGCACTTCTCGCTGCTGATGACGCAACGCTCCTCTCTTGGTTCTGCTTTTGTTCAAGTTGATTCAGTGGCAGACAGAGATTGGCTAGTTGACCATAGTCCTCATGAGTTTTATAATCATCAACTTACCTTTGTTAAGCATAATGAGGGGATTAACCGCATGAGCTTTACTTATAATCAAGTTTGTTAGTTAGCCTTGCTTCCTTTTCCTATTGACCTATGGGAAATACATCACATCAGAGGAGCTTTGGAGGATTTTGCTCAGTTAGTTACCTGGGATAAAGAAGCTAGCGATTTATCAAAAGTGGTGGTGAAAGTTCTTGTTGCAAATATTGCTCTGATTCCACATAGATGTGTAGTTTCTGCTGGCAACAAGCACCAGGCCGAGTCTTGGTCTATTCCTATTGTTATTCTTGGGCATAACATGTTAGGAGGTCTGCCTGCTCATGAGGATGATATGCACCCTGGAGATGGCAATCCTCATCCAATGCCTGCTGCCCAGTCACAGCCAGATGCTCCTCCACCCCTCGATTTATGGCCAGCATGGGCACCTGCCCCCAATCCTCCACAGAACCAGTTTGGATAGAATTTGCAACACATTTTTGGAGGTCATATGCATGAACACCAACAGGGCCAGCCTGCACCTGATGATTTCTTGGAGTTGAATGATTTTCAGGAAAATCCTCAGCTCAATGCTATGGAATTTGAGCAATTGCAGGAAATGCTCAATCCTGTCATCCAGAATAATCCACCAATCTTACAAACTTGGAAGCACCTGCCCCTATTGATCTAAATGTTCCTTTGGCACACAGTGACAGTGCCCTCACTGTGACTTTCAGTTCAGGTTCAGATAACTCTTCTCATGGGTCTGCTTACGTTATGGGGCCTCTCAGTCCAAATTTGGTGGATGTTCCTGTGCAGCAAGATAACAATCAGTTCTTTCAACACATCCATCTGGGCTTGGTTATTCTCCAGGAACAAGTGGATCATAGTGCATTGCCTCTGAGGCCTCATGTCTAGCATTGTTTGCAGCAAACAGTGGTTTCTATGCCTGAAGTCTCATCAACTACAACAGATCTCCCTGTTTTTCCTCTGCTTGGTAGTACTGGCACTTCCCAAGTATGTTATGTTGCTCCAAATCACTTCATTCAACAGCAAGTGATGTATGCTTCATCTATTCTGCAGCCCTATCCTTCTGGGGTATTTCAGACTCTCACCTATGAGTGCATGGAGTTAACTGCATAGATAAGAGGGGGAGAATCCTCTTTGATTGCCGCACCAGAAAATAAAGATGACTCTATGGTGCTCTCAGTTCTTGTTTCACAGGAAGGAGACAAAGCTTGGAGGCAATTTTTCTTCCCATCACAGGAAGGACAACAATCAGTCTCAGTTCCCATTCAGTGGGCTGATTTCTTTACTGCCAAGTTGCTAACACCTTCAAACTTTGAATGGGCCAAAGCCATTCTTCAATCCAAGCTCTGGGTTATTATGCAGCAGGGGGAGCATCTGCACAACACAAGAGAATTTGTAGTGCCTGCTACTTGCCCAACTCATACTCCTCCTGCATGTTTCCTTTCTTTGGCTAGTGAGCAAGTCAGTAGGTTTTTTTAACTCCACAGGTTGCCAAACTTTCTGTAGTTATTTCAATTGAGATGTTCAGTACTTCTGTGGTCCATGCCAGGAAGAAGAAGGCTACAACCCGCATGGTGATCTCACAAGTCAGAAGGAGTGACAGGCTGAAACACATCCATCAGGGATACAAAGGGAAGACTTGCTTTGATAAAAATTGTCTGGCTTGTTCTGCTACTGCCCCTCCTTTGAACAAGAAAATAGTGAAGAATCTCAGTGACAAGTTTGGGATGGCTGCTGATCAGCCTAGTCCAAAGAAGGCCAAGAAGCAACCCAAGAAGGATGCAAATGGAACAATTGTTCCCAAGCCAAAGAAGAAGTGATGCTGAAGTCCTCTCTCAGCACTTTATCTTAGTTTTATATTTCAGTTGTTCTGAACTTTATGTGTGGACCCTATGGGCCTGGCTTTTCTGGAATTGTTATCACTTTAGTATTGCTCTCAAGTTATTGTTGCTTTGGTATTCTGATCCATTTTGCACTGCTTATATGAATATGCCTGGTCCTCTCCAGATACTTATCTGTGACTATTTGCCTGGTCATGTCCAGGCTTTAGTTATATTGATGTACAGTGTTTTGGTCCTTCCTTGGAGGATTGTGACTACAGAGGGAAACTCCCTTTGTAAGAAAAGCTCTTAGGTATTCATAATGGTACAACAATCTTGGAAAATCTTGAATTGGAATATTAAAGGGTTGAATTCACCTGATAAATGGCTGCATATTAATAACAAGATATATGAAAATGGATGTTCTGTTGTCTGTGGACTCTATCATATCCTAATACTATGGCTTTTCCATTGGCTATGACTACTTCAGATCATATTCCGTCTGTTATTAACATTCAGAACTCCATGCCTAAAAGCCCAATATTCAGATTTGAAAACTGGTGGATGGATCATGAGGGATTTCTGCCATTGGTTGAGTCTACTTGGAAACAGAGTATACACTATGCAGATGCTGCAAAAAGGATTAATGCCAAGATGAAAATTCTCAGGAAAAGTCTTAAATCTTGGGCCAAGACACTCCCCAATCTCAAAGAGGATATTACTTTCATTAATGCCTTGATTTTCATGGTAGATGCTCTAGAAAATTCAAGAGGCCTTTGCACTCTTGAAAGCAGTCTTAGAAAGAGCCTTAAGGTCCACTTGGAAACACTAATGAAACGACAGAAGGAGTACTGGCAACAGAGAGGCAAGATCAAATGGGTAACCTTGGGCAGTGAAAATTCAGAATTTTTCCATGCCAGAGCCACTATCCAACACAGGCATAACTGCATCACCTCTTTGATTGGCAGTGATGGACTGGATCATTTTGGGCACCAGGCAAAGGCACGGCTTCTGCTTGAAGATTATAAGGAAAGATTAGGACAAACTGATAGTTTTGAAATACCATCTGAGCTGTTAAACCTTGTTCAACCACATCATGATATTTCCTTTCTGGGGACACCTTTCACACAGGAGGAGATTGATGCAGTTATTAAAGACCTACCCTCCCACAAATCTCCTGGCCCTGATGGGTTTAACACTAATTTCATTAAGAAATGTTGGCCTATTATCAAGCAAGATTTCTATGATCTATGTGCTTAATTCCATAGAGGGGATTTATCTTTGCAAAGCATAAACAACTCTTTTATAACTCTGATCCCAAAAATATCTCGTGCTTCTATGGTAAATGATTATAGGCCCATCTCCTTGTTAAACTATACAATCAAACTCCTGACTAAACTCTTGGCAAACAGATTACAAACTGTTATTCTTGAGCTTGTACAGGCCAATCAATATGGCTTTCTGAAAAGGAGAACAATTCAAGATTGCATTGCCTGGGCCTATGAATTCATATTTCAATGCCATAAAAGTAGGAAACCAATTGTTGCTTTGAAGCTGAATTTTGAGAAAGCCTTTGACAAGATTGAACATGATATGATTATCAAAATACTACAGCAAAAAGGTTTTGGTATTAAATGGTGCTCTTGGATAAAGGATATTTTGGGCTCTGCCACTTCTTCTGTTTTTCTCAATGGTATACCTGTAAATCAATTTAAATGCAGAAGAGGAGTGAGGCAAGGGGATCATGTGTCTCCATTACTCTTTGTGCTTGCAGCAAACTTTTTACAGACCATTCTCAACCATGCTATGTAGAGCAATCAGATCCAGGCTCCCCTCAATTTTAAATCATGCCCTGACTTTCCAGTTCTTCAATATGCAGATGACACTATCATCATTATGCCTGCATGTCCCACTCAGTTGGGACATCTCAAACACCTTCTGGATATTTTTTCCACGGCTTCAGGGTTGAAAGTTAATTACCAAAAATCTAATCTATCCCAATCAATGTGACTGATGAGCAAATGCAAGAATTGTCCTCTGTCTTGGGATGTGCAATTGGCTCTTTCCCTTTTACATATCTTGGCACTCCCCTCAGTTGCACCAAGCCAAGAATGGAACCCTTTATGTACCTCATTGATAGAATAATGAGAAGGTTAAACTCCTGTTCCTAGTATCTCAGCTATGACGGTAGATTGCTATTGGTGAATGCTGTTTTCTCCTCTCTTCTTACATTTGTTATGAGCTATCTCCTTCTGTACAAAGGTATTATTGAGCACATAGACAAATACAGAAGACACATGTTCTGGAGAGGAAAAGATCTGGAGAAGAAAAAAACTGGCTGCTTGGGAATTATTGTGCAGACCCAAAAGCAAAGGTGGCCTAGGCATCATAAATCTCCATATTCAAAACAATTGTTTGCTTTTGAAGATGGTCCACCAATTCATAAATCATATGGATATACCTTGGGTTAAATTGATTTGGGAAATTTATTATCCCCAAGGGTTGACTACCATTAACCAGCAATTATGCTCATTCTAGTGGAGGGACTGTCTCAAGCTCATGCCAGTATACAAGGACCTGGCAGGATGCCATCTGCAAAATGGGAATACCCTAACTTTCTTATAGGATACTTGGGATGCTCTGTCTAAAAAGGATTTGTGGCCACATCTTTTCTCATTCTCCAAAGACCAGAATATCTCTCTCAAGTCTATGGTAGTCTAGCTGATCTAGCATTACACTTTCATCTGCCCATGTTTGAGGAGGCTTTTGAGCAATACCATGAGTTACAACAATGTCTTCTTTCCATCGATCTTCAAGTGGAAGATGATATTTGACAGGTTCCTTTAGGGGCTACTACTTTCAAGGTATCTAAGATATACTCTATGTTATCCTTGTATCCAGATCCCCCCAACAACTTTTAAATGGATATGGAAATCATGCTGCCAACTTAACCACAAAATGTTCTACTGGTTACTGCTGCATAATTGCCAAAACACCAGAGCCATGTTGTTCAGAAAGCACTTCTTCATTCAAGATTACACATGTGTCATGTGTAATGACAACACGTTGGAAACAAGAGATCATCTCTTTCTCTACTACTCTTTTGCGCAAATGTGTTGGAAATACATTTTTCCTCATTGGCAGCCTTTGCAATCTAACTTTCAAGATGAAGTTGCTCATCTCAAGACCTGCATCAGTCTGCCATTTGCCATGGAGGTGATCATTCTTGTTTCCTGGACCACCAGAAATGATTTCATATTTAACCATATTAACCCAAGCTTATACACTTGCCGACGAAAATGCAAGGAGGATTTGACTTGGCTCATTTATAGAGCAAAAAGGAAGGAATACTATGGGCTGGCTGATTGGGTCACTAGCTTCAGATGATGAGGTTTCACCTTGACCAAGCTACACAAGATTATACCCTCAGACTGATATTGTTGTATTTTACCTGTTGTATTCTTTTCCTTCCTTTTTTATATAGCTCTTTTTTCTTTTGAGACTTCTTTGTACCATTTATTTAAAAATCAATAAAAATACGCAGCAGAGTCCTGTTGTTTCCCTTAAAAAACACATGGGCAATCACTATTATTTGAGTAACCCTTCTGAAGAAGGAATACACTCAGTCGGTTATACCACATTCTTCCCAACTGCTTCAAGCCATATAATGACTTCTGAAGCTTTACGCAATACATGTTGCGATTCGCCTTTGGATTCAGAAGCTTCATTCCCTCAGGAACTTTCATATAAATATATGAATCCAGTGACCCATATAAATATGCAGTCACAACCTCCATTAGTTGGATAGACAAATTCATTTTCACTGCCAGTGATATTAAATATCGGAACATTGTTCCACTCAGAACAGGAGAATATGTTTCATCATAATCAATGTCGGGTCTATGTGTGAACTCCTGTGCTACAAGCCTTGCGTTGTATCTCACCACCTCATTGTTCTTGTTCCTCTTACGAATGAAAACCCATTTTGCTCCCACCGGGAACACATGCCGAGGAGTGGATATTACTGCAGTAAATACCCCTCTTTTATGAGCGAGTGCAATTCATCCTCAATTCCTGCTTCCATTTGGACCAGTCTGAGCGCTTCACGCACTCTGCCATGGACTTAGGTTCTCGATCCAATTCAAGACCTTCGGCAATTCTAGAGGAGAAATAAATGTCGACAACTCTAGTCTTTCCGTTGTATGATTCTCCTGATTCAATATAGTTAATGGATATGTCATCAATATCTTTTGATCCTTCATGATTTTCCTCAACAATTAGATCAAGGTCTTTCAATGTCCCAGCACCAAAATTTGTATGCACACTCGTGCTAGGTTCTGGATGTCCAACATCCTTCAACCCAAGATTGAATTTCAACATCTCATTGACTTGCATTTACTATTTGAGATTCCTCATTCCCCTTGGACGCTTCTGTGAAGCCTTGTCCTTTGTGTCTAGATTCCTCCCCCTCTTAGGTGGCTGAGTAGATCTACGGGTCACATCTACTCTCTTTGGCACATTCATAGCGGGAACATTTGATTTGTGACACCTTTATAATCATTAAATGCGTCTAACAGATTATTTATAATATTTTGCAAATTTATAATTTTCTGAACCTCTAGTTCACACTCATTCCTACGTGGATCTAAGGACTGGATGCCTTTCACATCCCAATCTATTTCACGACATTCTTTGTGGTCATTCTCTCCCCCTAATGCTAGGAAATTGTCCTCATGAAAAATGCAATCGGCGTACTGGGCTGTAAACAAATCCCCTATCAGGGGTTCCAGGTACTTAATGATTGCCGGAGAATTGTACCCCACATAGATCCCCATTTGTCTATGAGGGCCCATTGATGTACGCTGCAGTGGTGAGATCGGTACATATACCGCGAAACCGAATTGCCGCTGATTGGAAATACTTGGCTGGTTTCCACGTACTAACTGCAACGGGAAGACCGTATGATATGCAGTTGGTCGAATTTGTACCAACTCTACAACATGTAAAACTGCATGACCCCAACATGAAGCTGGAAGATTACTATTCTGTGGGAGCGGTTGATACGTCTATTTTGCATCATGATTTCCTACTGTTATTTACATTGGTCATTATTCCACTTTATAAGCCATAGTGTCAAACATGCTTTCTCTTTCTCGGTCATGCGAGGGACCGATAAATTGCATACATTTGGTTACTGAAGACATGGTTTGATTTTTGTAAGATGTGTGATGTCATCATCACATACATTTCGTCCCCGTCGTGTGCAATTGTGTGTGTGTGGGGGGGGGGGGGGTTGCCCCCTTGTGTACTAGTGCACCCGAAAGCCATGTTGTGCAGTATCAAAACTGAGGAAGCAAGTGGTATGCTGTCGCTAGTCAGGGGCAAACACTTCGCTATCTGATGCGAGGAGAGTAATCTGTTTTTGAGTTTTTTTAGGTTTTCGTTCATGTCTTGATGTAGGCCTTTGCTTGGATGTTCAAAGTGTCATTCGTTGCTCAATCAATAAAAAGACAAAGCTTTCGGCTTTCTTCAAAGAAGAAAATAACACTTTGTATGTGTAGCTCAGCAGCAAGATAATGAAAACTTGTGAACAGATTTGGGAACCGGGTTCTATGAATTTCATGGAAACGAACAATAAAAAAAAGATCTGGGAACGGACATCTACAAGCTCAATATGAAAAGCTGAGTGGAAAATATGGCTTATGCCATGCTATAAAATAGTAGCTTTATTTTTGCGGGGAAGTAAAATAGTAGCTTTGACGATAAAGGGCTTCCCCCCGCATTATATTATAAAGCAACCACACGATACAACAAACATGCTGAGGCCGCAGCACAACCAAGCCCAAAGAAAAAACAAGAGAAAGAAAGAGAAACACCGGCAGCTTGACGAAACGAACAAGACCACCAGCAACCGTTGCGCCCTCCGAAGATGTTTCACCGCGCTCCAAGCACCCCGAAGCGCCGCATACCGAGCAACACCTTCAAGAAGGAAAGCGACGACAACGCCGTTGCTGCCCGGACAACTCCTAGGGTTTCCCCCGGTACGCAAAGGGCGGTGGGGAGGGGTTACACCCGAAGCCCTTCAGGAAGGAATGGCCGCACCCGTAGGCGTCACCACATCGGTGCCGGACGAGCCGACCTGGATTTCTCCCGACCCCAAAAAAACCCGCCACCCCGGACGATCCGAGTGCTCCACCAAACCAGCCGCCCACCAATGTGCGCCACCACGGTCTTGGAGCCCACTTCGTCGCCAAACTGAGGCCATCGACACGAGGCCAAGAGGAAGGAGGATGGGGACAACGAACCCGGAGGCACCATCAACACAATCGAGCGGGAGGGAACTACCTCCACCACCGGTGCGGAAGCCGACTGGGCACGGCAACCGGGACAAATCAGGACACCATCGACCCGGCCGGGCCGAGGCCACCACTGGCCCAGGTCCTGCAGAGTACCCCGACCACGCTGCAGCACGCCGGCTGCCAACGCCACCGCCACCCGGAGACCGCCGCCGCCCCACCTCCACCTCCACCTCCAGAGATCCTCGCCATCATGCACAGAGCCGCCGACCCTCCCGAACCCAGATGGGGCCCAAAGGGCCCATATCTGGGCCTAGCAGACGTCGCCGGTCGACCTCCGACATCACTGCGCCACCCCGTAGCCAACGACCACGCCGCCACGCCTAAGGCACCCGTGGCCCACGAGAACCACCCTGCCGAGCCAGACCACCGCCGACCGAGCCAGACCGCCGCCAGGAGGAGCCCCCGCGCCCCCGCCGCATGCCCGGGGAAAGACTAGCCCGCGCCGTCAGCACCGTGCAGGCAAGGCACCGGCGGCGGCGGTAGGGGAGGAGGGTGTTGAGGGGGGCTAGGGTTCGCCCGGGGGGGGAGCGAGCAAACAGGGGCCCGAGTTCGTAAGTTGGCTATCACTAAAACATTAGCTTTAGCATCTAAGATTCTTCATCTATTAACCCAAGCCATCCGCAGACTGCGGTCACTCGTTTTTTTAGACAACCACCCAATGTGGTGAAGGATTTTTTCCCTCACCTTTATTTCAGGCTGTGTAATACTCTCTCCGTTCCACAATGTAGTGCGCCCGCGTTTCTTGAGATCTAATTTTGACCATACATTTAACCAACGAGATCGACTGCGGCGAGAGCAAAAATTATGTACCACCGAATTCGTTGCTCCCACCGCAGTCGGTCTCTTTGGTTAAATATATGGTCAAACTTAGATCTCGGAAAATAACGAATTCGGTGGTATAATTTTTCTTCGACCGCATTCGGTCTTGTTGGTTAAATATATGGTCAAACTTAGATTTCGGGAAGCGCAAATGCACTACATTGTGGAACGGAGGGAATACAACAGTAACTGTAATAGTGTATGCGGTTTCCCCCGAAAAAATACTACATGCGGTTAGACCCTGCGTTACTCTTTTTTTTAAGAACCGACCCTCCGTTTCTTCAACCGAGGCGTATTAGCATGCAAGAAAAAAAAACTTCAACCAGCTAAGATGAGGGGGTCACTAAGGGGGATCAAGATCTGTAGAGAAGCGCCTAACCTAAGTCACTTGTTGTTTGCAGATGACTCATTGCTACTTATGAAGGCTAATACTGAAAGTGCCCATGAAGTCAACAGAATCTTGAACTCTTATGAAACCGCTTCGGGCCAAATGATTAACAAAGACTAGTCATCAATATTATTCAGTACAAACACAAGGCAAGAGCTGAAGAAGGAAATGAGAAGTATTCTACAGATTAATTCAGAAGGTTTAACCTCAAAATATCTAGGTGTTCCATCCTACGTGGGTAAAGCCAGAGCGAGATGTTTTGAATATATAAAAGAGAGAGTGTGGAGAAAGATCCAAGGCTGGAAGGAAAAACTCCTTTCAAAAGGAGGGAAAGAAATCCTTATAAATGCAGTAGCACAAGCAATCCCGATGTATTCCATGGCTTGTTATGATCTAACCAAGTCCTTGTGTGACGAACTAAGCACCATGATCAATAAATATTAGTGGAGCCAAATAGATAAGGAGAATAAAACACACTGGGTCAGCTGGGAAAAACTGACAAAGACAAAGAGAATCGGGGGTCTAGGATTCACGGACCTCCATGCTTTTAATCTAGCCATGCTTGCAAGACAAGCATGGAGGCTAATTCAAAATCCATGCTCCTTATGTGCGCAGGTTTTGTCTACAAGGTACTACTCGAATGAGTCAATTCTACAAGTCAGTCCCAAGGGTGGTATCTCCTACACATGGCGCATCATATTAAAAGGAATAAACTTGCTTAAGAAGGGGGTCATATGGAGAGTTGGCAGCGGTAACAACATTAATATCTGGTCTGATCCATGGATTCCAAGAGGAACTACTAGAAGAGTTATCACTCAAAGGGGTACAAATGTTATTACTAAAGTAAATGAGCTCATTGATCCTACCACGAACAATTGGGATGAAGATTTAGTAAGGCAAACCTTTCTCCCTGAAGATGCAAAGATTATCCTTCAGCTCCCAATTCATGAACATAATGATGATATTATAGCATGGCATTTTGATAAAAAAGGTATTTTTCGGTAAAATCTGCATACAGGGTAGCTATAGACACTGCATCCCGTGAATCAACTACAAGACTAACTTCTTCCTCGAGTGCAGATGAAGAAGCAAGAGGTCTTAACTGGCAAAAGCTGTGGTCGCTCCCCCTTCCAAATATGGTTCTTCACTTTCTGTGGCGCCTATCTACGGATAGTTTACCCCTGTGCATGAAGCTTCAACACAGAGGTATGCAAGTTGATACTCTCTGTCCTGTTTACTTTCGTTTTTGGATGAGGATGGTGGACACTGTCGGGCCCCTGGGACCGGGGGTGTCCAGGCCCGTCTGCTTACGGCCCAAGACGCGAAGATTGCCTCGAACACTAGGTGGCCCCCCCGCAGGGTTCAAGGAGTCGCTCCTCGCGAGGGTCAGTGCCTCACGAGGCACGAGGCAACGTCACCCCCAAGCACTTCACGGGGTCCCCTCGCGAGGCTCCCTGCGGTGCCCTCGGGAGGCGGGTCCGCCTGGAGCTAGCCGGGCCGGGCCCTGCAACTCCGTGCCTGCACGTGGGTGACGCACGCCATGCCAAACGGTGCCAGCAGCAGCGCCAGCAGGCGTGGACGGTGGTGATCACCCCTTTGGTGATAGAGGAGAAGCGCCAGCTCACGGGTCCCCAAAGCATCCCCCAAAGGTTTCCCCTTCGGTGCAAGGAGACCAAGACCAAGGGCTCGGCAGGATGGATGTCACCCCCGAGCCCACGAACACGTCACGGCGAGGAACTTTAGCAGGCAAAGACCACCTTTTGTCAGGATAAGCTGCGACCTTGTCCCCTTTCAAAACGGCCATTGTGGTAACCCTTCCCGCCTGATATTTTCGGGGGAAGAGGACTAGGGCCAATATAAGGGGGGAACCAGCCCCCGCAGAGGAGGGGGACTTTTGTTGGGCAAGAATGCGCCTTGTACTCATCTTCCACCGCAAGCAATCCACAAGGCAGGAGTAGGGTTTTACACCGCGAGGTGGCCCGAACCTGGGTAAAATCTGTGTGTCCTTGTTCACCTTCCTTAGCTCAGGCCGCCAGAGAGTCACCGTGAGGTTGTGTAGTAGAGTAGGGAAGGAGAGCGAGTGCACCCCAGTGTTCGAACCTTCTTGGGTCTGTGGAGCCCCGATTCCGACATTTGGCGCGCCAGGTAGGGGTGCGCTGCAGCTCTCCAGCTCCGTCTCGTCTCCACTCGCACCGGCCCGATGGTTGACACCCGCCGCGCACGCGCACGGCGCTCAGCACGGAACGAGTGCCACGGCCCTCACCAAGCCGCGGACGAAGCCGTCGACGGCCGCGACGCTCGCGAGCGGCGGGACCGCTCGCGGCCCCCTGCTCGGTGAAGCAACCACCCTCCCGCGTCTCCCCCGGCCCGCGTTCACGTGGGAGACCTAAATGCGCAGGACGCGCTACTCATGGCGAGCGAGTTGCTCGGCACCGCCCGACGGACGGGGGCCACGACACTTGGGCGGACCACATCGCCGAGATCGTCACCGTCGCCAGGAGGGCTCTGACACCCTACCGCCCACTCCAGGCCCCGGCGTTGGGAGGAAAAATTGTGGACGGCGGGCCTCCCCCCCCCAGGCAGCGACCTGGTCGGGCCTCAGTCCGACGGGCCTGAGCAAGGCCCGCCTCACGCCGTCCTCCTTCTCCTCCGAGTCCCGGTGACCGGCTGTGGCCTGCAGGCCGGCCCTGGCGGCGATGCTCCCGGGGGAGGCGGCGGAATGTTCTGCGCTCACCAGAACGTACACACCCACAACACGGGAGACTGTCGGGCGTTTGGGCCATCCCGCAGGGAGCGCACCGGCCGGCGTCAGGGCCGCAGCATCCGTGGCACCGGTCGCGGGGATGGCAGTGGTGGTAGCAGGAGGAACAACCGCAACAACAACCCTAACCAAGACCAACGTTAGGAGCCTCGCGGCGACGACAGGCGCAGTCGGCCTCGCGAGGACGCCCGACAAGGACGGCCCCACATGATCTGCCCCCAGGACGTCGCGACCCTGCCATCGTGGCCGCCGTCGCCCGGGGAGAGAAGTAACGGCTTGTCAGACGGAGGGTTTGGGGAAGGCCAGGAGCCTCGCATGGCGGCCTGCATCCTTGGCGGAGCCGAAGCCCTCTCGTTAAACCATTGGCTCGGGCAGCTTCACTGCGCGACGAGCAGCTCTCTCGAGGGGCCGGAAGCCACACGGCCCCTCCGGTGGTCCCAGTGCCCCGTCTCTTTCGATTCCAGGGACGGCCCCAAGTCCATGGTCGCCGCGGGCACACTCCCCCTGCTATGCACGACCATCATCTGTAACGTCTCCGTCACCAAGACCCTCGTCGACGAAGGCGCCGGCCTCAACGTGCTCTCCGTGGAAACCTTCGAGACCCTCCGGGTGCTCTACCGTGAGCTGTCGCCCACCAGGCCGTTCCACGGTGTCTCAGGTGGTTCCGTCGTCCCCATAGGGCAGCTCCGCCTCCCCGTTACCTTCGGCACGCGCGAGAATTACCGCACCGAGCTCATCAACTTCGACGTGGCGCACATCGGCCTCCCGTACAACGCTATCTTGGGGTACCCGGCCCTGGCCAAGTTCATGGCAGTGGCTCACCACGGTTACAACGTCCTCAAGATGCCGGGCCCCGATGGCGTCATCACCATCACCTGCGACGAGACAGAGCGGGCTTAAAAGGCGGTCGCGGCCGAGCGTCCCGATGACGAGGGGGGAGCTGGGTTGTCGTGGTCGTGCCCCCAAGGAAGAAGCAGCTGTTGCCCGTCCCGAGCCTCGTCAAGACCAAGGATGCAGCCCCTGCCGACGCGGGTCCCTCGCCCGTTGCCGGCGCCAACTGCCTCCCTGCATAGGAAGGCGCACCCGGCGCCCCCTCTGGTTAGGCTCGGGAGCTTCCACGTGGGAAGCGTCCGACCTAGCCGGCGTAACGAGGGAGGCACTCGGGCACCACTTGGAGGCGTGCCTCGTGGCGCGCCCCCGGAGGGAAGGGACGCAGCGCCAGGCGCCAACGTCGCGGGAATTCATCGACCAAGAAGACGTCAGGATGCGGGAGGAGTACCGCCCGGAGCGTGGCGAGACGCGCATGTGCGTCGACATCACGGGCCTTAACCGGGCCGGATCTCAAGGCCTTTTCCGGCCGCACGCCGCTGTCCACCGCGTTCGCATGCCTTTCGGCTTGGCAAACGTCAGCGCCGTCTTCCAAAGGCTGGCGCAGTTCACGATGGCGCCTCACGTGGCACCAAGGCCCCTCGAGCCTCCAGGATCTCCGAAGCCTCAGGAGCCAGTCTGCCCCTGAAGGGTGGCCCTCACGACGTGCATCAACAAATGGCCTGGCGCTTCCGTAGCGGTGTGTCCGCCAGGTTATTTTCATGGTTTGTTCGAGTCAGGCGACCCCCGTTCCCTTTTTTGTGTACTTTTCGTTACTCCAGAGCTGGGACTTCTTTGTTATGTAATGAACCAGATTAACCCCTGTTGAGACTGTGTCGTTTGTTTCAATCTTTCAAGTGTAGCATCTCGTCCCCGCCAAGATCTCCGCCCCCTTCGCTGCCCCCTCGACGGTTCCGTGGGGGAGGGTTGGACACGGCGTCTGTGCCAGGACTTGTCCTCGCAGCGCCGAGAAATCCAAATAACCAAGCTCTGGCTCACGGGTTGGCCCCCCGTGCTAGTCATCTCACCAAGGTCTTTGGTGTCCCGCCCTCCCAGAGAACCGTCACGGGCGGGTAATGGGGGCACGGCTCGGGGCAGCGGGGGTAAAGCCGTCCCTGGACGGGTGCCCCGCCACCCCGGCGCAGTACCATGACGACCGCGGGGTGCGTCCCGCGCCCATATTATGGGTCGCGAGACGCGCACCCGCGCTGGAAACCAGGCGGACCCGCCACCTAAGGAATTGGGGAAGGAGCTCCTGAGCCTTGGGCCTGGAGTATCCTATTCTCCTTTGAAATCGCCACCCGTGACGCTCTCACGTAAGAATGAGTGGGGTTGTATACGCCCCGGAGCCTCCTGAAGGACCGCCCCTCGGCCTCGGGAGGACTCCCGCCCATGCCTAGTGGAAGCATTATGCTCAGCGCTGGTGGAAGAAGAACTGAGGAAGGAGCTCCTAAGCTGTGTGCCTGGGGTATCTGACCCCTCTTCTAAAATCGCCGCCCGTGACCCTCTCACGTAATAATGAGGTTGGGGTTGTACACGCCCCGGAGCCTCCCGAAGGGCCGCCCCCCGGCCCCGGGAGGACTCCCGCCCACGCCTAGTGGAAGCCCCATGTTCCGTGCTGGGTGAGACGGGAACAAACCCCGCGGCGGGGGCCGTGACAGCCTCGGGGCAAACGGTCCCCGCCTAGGAAACCACGGCACGCGTCCACCGCCCCCCTTGAGCCTCACGCGCGCGGGGGCTGGGCACGGTGCCTGCGTCTGGGAAAGTCCTAGCGACACGGGGACCCAGAGGACTGGGTTTTGGCTCACGGACATGCCCACACACATGGCACCTCACCAAGGCGCGTGGTGCCTATCTTCCTCACGCGACGCCCAAGTGTAAACCGGTAAGCGCGTTCCTACCTAGGAGCAAATGCTTTCACGCGGGATTTCTTCCCAGGGCGGTTCCCCCATGAACCATCGTGCGACAGGACCCTTTATACCAGCGACGACTGAGATGCGCCCGGGGGCCGAGCCCCGGCAACGCATAGCGTCAGGGCAAGGAGGAGAAGCTAATTTTCAACCAAAAAGCGTTCAATTTGAGGCACAAGGGAGAAAACCCGTTTTTTGCGCACCCCCGCGGGGTCAGCATGTTCATTACAGGGAAAGAGAAACAACACAAAGGAGGAGCTGGACTCCCGCGGCGCCTCCGGAGATCCTGAACCCGACGCTGCCGCGCCTAGTCAGAGTCCTCTTCCTTGATGCAGGTGCTCGGAGAGCCGTCGGAGTCATCATCACCCCCACTCTTCCCGGAGGAGGAGCTGCAGCCGCTGCCGCCGCTACCGCTGCTGCTGCTGCTGCCGCTCTCCATGCAGCAGTTCAAGCGATCGCCGGCCTCCCCGAAGATCTTCATGAAGAGCGTGGAGGCCCCGTCAAACTTGAAGTGAAGGACGTGCCCCTCCCGCAGGCCGCGGGCAAGGGCGAATGACTTCCACCCACGCTTCAAAAACATGAAGCCGAGTGGGTTGAACTCCATCGCCACCCAGGAGGACCCATTGCAGCAGCCGTCCGACTGCAGCTACAAGCCCAGGGGAGCGCGTCCCTCCATCTCCCTTGCAAAGGAGTGTGGGAGCCGGAACCAAGTGCGAGGCCTGCCCTCCACCCTCACGATGAACTCGTGAACCGCGTCGGCGGAGTGGTTCCGCGGCCGGGGCGGTCGGGCGGCCGCACCGTCCTGTTGGCCTCGTCCGCGGGCGGGGCTCCTTCCGAGGCAGCTCGAGCCGACTTGGGCCACCGGCGAAGGTCGCCCGCGCCCCCGACAAGGCGCCTCGAGCGCGGCGACGGACGCACGACGACGGCCACCGCCCCTCGCCGGCCTCGACGCGCCCGCCTCATCCATCACCGCCTTCTCCTTCTCGGCGGAGGAGAGCTTCCTCACAGGCGCCATCGCTGCTATGGTGGCAAATGGTGATGGAAACTGGAGACAAGGAGGATGGGCTAAGGGACTCCTCCCCTCCCCTTTATATGTGGCCTAGGCAGTTATCGAGGCGTCGCGGGGAGTGGAAGGGACCCATGCCCCAGGGTGCCCCACGTACTGCGAATTCTTAGGCGGTTCGGGCCCGCATCGCTCCGACCTCCCCCCGCTGGAGGAGCTGCAACCGCCGCGAGCCCATGGGTCACACCGCCAGGCCCGCGGGACCAGGGCCATCCGGGCCCAACTACCTGCGGCCCAAGGGGCAGCATGCGCCACCAGCCGAGCCTGGCCCGCCAACGAGCATAGCAGGCCGAATCCCCACAAGGGCCCCGCCCACACGGCTCACGCCGACGGCAATCGTCAGGGGCCTCGAGGTACCCCGCGCGAGGCCGCGCCTTGGAACTGCCTCGGGGACCTTACCTAGGCAAGTTCATCAAAGGAAAGGGGAACGAGGCCCGCATTCGGCAGACCGCGCTAGCCCAGGCGGGGTTGGCTCCGAGAAGCGGGCCCGCGCTCGGAAACCGCCCTTACGCGCGTCGGGAACGTTTCGTCACCTCGCGAGGACCTCGGGCAACTCACTTCTATACATGGGGCCCGAGCGTAGGCGGGCGAGCGTATGAACTCCCGGGCGGAGCATTCTGCGGGAGAACCTCCCAAGGAAGGACGGGTGAGGGACAACGGCCAGGCAAGGCACGAGCTAGAAACTACAGGCCTCGGGGGCTGTCGCCCGAGACCGCATCGTGCGCCAAGGGCAGGAACTTCGAGCGCCGCGCGCCATGAGTCTTCACCGACCTCGCTGGTCCCAGCCCTTTGGCACGGAGGCTCGCGAACCCCATCGACGATGCGAGGATCGCCACGGGATGGCCCCCAGCCAGTTGGGGCATGGGGCTTGCGTAGAAGGAAGAAGAAGACCCCGCGAGGGGGACGAGGGCGACTAAAATACGATAAGTGGTTACCCATTTAAGCAAAATTAACTTGCAGATGTCATTACAGAGAGAAGCATAAAAACTTAAGCAGACGTGGCGTCGTCTTCGTCGTGGTCGCCGAAGGTCGCGGCGCCAAGGCTTCCGCTCTCCCCGGAAGGCGCGCCCGAGGCAAACTGCCCAACCAGCGACTCCACGTGCTCGCGCACCTCCTCCCTGAGGGGGCATTGGAGCGCCTCAAGCACCGGGTCCATCACGCTAGAGAGGTCGAAGGCGGGGTCGTGGCGGCGCAGGTTGGAAAAGACGCGCGTCAGGGCGCAGTCCAGGAGGTCACGCGCGCTCGACTCAATGTCCTCTTCCACCCTGGCGACGCCTGACTCCAGCACCTCCACCACCTTCGAGAAGAAGTCGAGGTAGCCGCCATCACCATGCGCGCGGGGCAGATCCGGGACGTCCCTGACGAAGCGACGAAGCGCGCCGCCCGCGCGACCAGTGACACCCAGGAACTGCTGAGCGCGCTGCGCCTCCATCATGCGCGCCCGCGCCGCGTCGTCTTGGGCCAACTGCACGGCATCGGCCGCTTCTCCGACCTGGGCCTGCAGCGTCGCCAGTTTTGCGTGGCATCCTCTTTGCTCGTGAGGGCGCCCTGGAGATCGGCCTCGACGCCCAGGAGCCGGGCCCGGAGCGCGCTCACCTCTCCCTGGAACCCGTCGCAGCGAAGCTGGAGGCGGGCCTCCTGCCGGGCCAGTTCGCCCTGATACTCCTCCAAGGTGGCCTCCCGCTCCCGAGCCACCCTCGCGTCGGCGTTAACGCGAGCCTCCTCGCGCACTGCCGCAAGGGTGGCCTCGTCAGCGAGGACCCGACCTTCCAAGGTCTCGAGGCACTCGTGCTCCGCCTCCTGATCGAAGGCGGTCCTGTCAGCCTCCCGCTCGCGGAGGGCCACATCGGCCTGCCTCTCATCGACAACAGCCTCCCCGCAGGCCAGCTCCGCCTCGCGTTCGGCGCTTGGCGCGATATGGGCGGCGGCGCTAGGTGCGCGCCCTCAGCCCCCGCCGGGCCGGGCGCGAGGGCAGAGACCCCGCTGGCAGGCTGCACACGGGAGGAGGCACCGGGAGAGGCCACCCTCCGTCTCTTGGGCGTGGGTGCTCTGGGAGTCGCGGCAGTTAGGCTCGCCGACCAAGATTAAGGTGCAAGAAGGGACCAAGACGGTAGCGCACTTACTCGTCGTTGGTAAACCAGCGCCGCCGAATCAGAGATGGCCCCGAGCGCCGGCCCTCATTGCCTCCGGAGGACGAGGGTGGCGCGGAAGGCCCCGCCGGCGTTTCGGTGTTCGCAGCGCCCTGCTTCGCCGCCATGACCACGAAGGAGAAAATGGGGCGAAGATTGGGCGAGGGAGCGAGAAGGAAGAAACGCCAAGGGGAGGAAGCGTACCGGAGAAGCCGAGGGGCGAGGGTTTTTATGACTTCCGCGCCTGACGGTTGCCCAGCAAAGGCGCAGTTCCCGGAGCGTCGTGGGGGAGTGGAGGCGACGCACGACCCACCGAACGCCACGCGGCGCGCCTGGCCCGCAGGCGATGGGCCAGCGTCACTTCGACCTCCCCAACAGGCAAGGACCTCCGAGCCGCGGGCCCGGGGGCTACTGTTGGGCCCCTGGAACTGGGGGTGTCCAGGCCCGTCTGCCTGCGGCTGCGGCCTAAGACGCGAAGATTGCCTCGAACACTAGGTGCCCCCCCCGCGCAGGGTTCAAGGAGTCGGGCCTCGCGAGGGTCAGCGCCTCGCGAGGCACGAGGCGACGTCACCCCCAAGCACTTCACGGGGTCCCCTAGCGAGGCTCCTCGCGGCGCCCTCGGGAGGCGGGTCCGCCTGGAGCTAGCCGGGCCGGGCCCCGCAACTCCGTGCCCTCAAATGGGTGACGCACGCCATACCAAACGGTGCCAGCAGCAGCGCCAACAGGCGCGGACGGCGAGGATCCCCCCTTTGGTGATAGAGGAGAAGCGCCAGCTCGCGGGTCCCCAAAGCGTCCCCCCAAAGGTTTCCCCTTCGATGCAAGGAGACCAAGACCAAGGGCTGGGCAGGACGGATGTCACCCCCGAGCCCACGAACACGTCACGGTGAGGAACTTTAGCAGGCGAAGACCACCTGTTGTCAGGATAAGCTGCGACCTTGTCCCCTTTCAAAACGGCCGTTGTGGTAACCCTTCCCGCCTGATATTTTCGGGGGAAGAGGACCGGGGCCAATATAAGGGGGGAACCAGCCCCCGCAAAGGAGGGGGACTTTTGTTGGGCAAGAACACGCCTTGTGCTCATCTTCCACCACAAGCAGTCCACCAAGCAGGAGTAGGGTTTTACACCGCGAGGTGGCCCGAACCTGGGTAAACTCTGTGTGTCCTTGTTCACCTTCCTTAGCTCAGGCCGCCGGAGAGTCACCGTGAGGTTGCGTAGTAGAGTAGGGCAGGAGAGCGAGCGCACCCCAGTGTTCGAACCTTCTTGGGTCTGCGGAGCCCCGATTCCGACAGGCACTGCTTTATTAAATGTAAAAAGGTTAAGGAGGTATGGAGGAAAGCCCAGTTGGAGCATGTTAGACTGTGGATTTTAACTTGTGGAGATGCATTGAGTTGTATGGAGGAAATTCTGAGTCTCAATGAGGATGAAAAGCTTAAATCTTGCCTGCTACTTTGGCGGTGGTGGCATGAAAGGAACAGAGCTAATGCAGGAGATACTATTAAATCCTCTGATGAAATATTGCCTCTATTGATTATTTTTTTATGCATCTATGCAAGGTGAAGCAGAGTGAAAAAAATGCAAAAACAACGGCAAGAGGGAAGATGGTCCAGGCCTCCACCGGGAGCTCTGAAAATCAACACAGATGGTGCTTTCCTGAAGGAAACAAATATGGGAGGTTGGGGATTTGTTATTAGAGATGACACTGGTGTGGTCATGACTGCTGGTGCGGGCAATCTGGAGCGAGTCTATGATGCGCTTCATTCGAAGGCGTTGGCGATGCTTTACGCCATAAATACAGTCATTCAGCTAGGTTGTGACAAAGTGATGATTGAAACTGATTCCATACAACTAAAGAATGCAACAACCAGTGAAGATTTCGACTTGTCGACATTAGGAGCTATATTTAGAAATATTAAGGTACAATTGCATGTAGGTTTCAATAATGTATGTGTGGTGTCTTGCCCTCGATCTTGTAATGTAGTTGCGCACATGCTAGCCGATTATGGACTCAAATTAGGAGCTAGCTTGCGTGAGATTTGGCTTGGGCTGTTTCCACACTTTGTAAAAAACGTTGTTGCTGGCGATGTGTCCAGCTCCGTCATGTAATGGAATGCTATGTGTTCCTTTAAAAAAAAAAAACTTCAACCGAGGCACAAATTCGATGCGATTTTTTTTTTTTTGAGACAAGCAAATTCGTTGGGATGATCAAACAAATCTGCGTGCTAGCGGGAGCGCGACAGGGCCAGCAGGACAAAAAATAGGGAGAAGCACGCGTGGCCCAGTTACTCAGCCCCGGGCCTCCCCTGGGCCCCGAGGGACACCGCACCCAACCTAACAGATCGATCGGCCCCGTAAAGACCCACCTGACCCGGCCTTTCCGGACAGCACATGCACGTGACGGCACGCGGGAGGCATGCCTGCCTCCGGCTGCGCTGCAAACCGTCCATATCATTTCACTGTAACCCCCGCTGACATGGAGCCCCGCGCGACAGTGTCCAGCTTCTGCTACTCTAATCTATCTACCGCCGTCCGTTCTCATCTTTCCCGCTTCATTATTGGCGGTAATTGCACCAGGTAAACCACTGTGCGGGCTCTCGCTTTGACTGTTGTTGCATTGTGTCGTGTGTGGTGCGTGTAAAAAGTTGCAAAAGGTTGCTGTCTTGCAGAGAAGGGGAAAGTGACGTGTTTTTCGTCTTTGTAGGAGGCCGGCCAATCACGCGCTAGCATCCGCTTATTACTCGGTCACTGGTTGGCGACTGGCGAAACAGTTACACTGCAGTGGTAAGAAAAACGAAAAGGATATGGGAGAGGGTGACTGGGCGGGTAAGAGCGTCTACAGCCGAGGCGCCCCGCGCCCGTCTCAAAAGTCCGTAGGACGGTAGGAACAAGCCGATCAGTGATTGGTAAAACAAAAGCGATTTACACGAACGTCTCAAACGACCTCAAACGATCGTGTTCTCCGACACCCTTATATCCAGTTTATATATAGAACAGATATGGAGCCCGACGCGATAAGACGTGTCTGTCACGTCAGACTGACTTCCGGGTCCACTGACGGAGCCAGGATTGGATGGGAGGGGGGCAAGCCAAGCCAAGTGAAGAAAAAAAAATCCAGTAAAAAAACCATATAGAATAAGGTTTTGTTGAAGTGACATAACAATATCATTACATTTCTATTAATTTAAAGTGGCCTCTACGATTGCCAATAAGATAAAAAATAATAACAATTTCATCAGAAAATATCTTAGCTACTAACTTTTTTGATGTAAATTATCATGCAATGACGAAGCAAATCATCTCCCATTTAACTTCGAAGACGTGTCTTGACAATCTTCGTAGCCGAATGTTAGACTATGTATCGTAGCCCAACTGTGTAATCCATACCGTATTGGTATACGACTTGATTGTAGCATTGTACATCATTATATATATGTGATAGGCCACCCCATAGAGGGTTGAGCCAGTTCCCCAAAACCCTACGTCTAACATGGTATCAGCCTAACCTAGGTCCTCCCCCACCTCAGCCGCCGCCGCTGCCGCGCCCAAACCCTAGGGCTGCCGCCGTCGCCGCCATGTCCGCTTCCGCCTCGGGCGCCGCCAGCTCCGGGTCCATCCCCGCGTCGGTTGCCGCCCTCCTCAACCTCCCACCTCGTGCCCTTGCTCCGCCGATGCCCCAATTCTTCGGCACCACCGCCGTGGGATCCATGTTCTCGGATCCGATCCCGCCGTCTCCCGCGACTGCCGCGCCTGCGATCTCCGTCGCCACGACGACGGTCCCGCTCGCGGCGCCACCCGCGGCCTCCACCGGCTCGTCCCCGACACTCGCCATCTTCCCGGTGGCCTCGGGGGCTCTCGATGCCCCGCCCGCGGCTGTGGCCCCCGTCGCCGCTGCGACGCCTGCTGCCCCGGTTGCCGACGCCGTCGCGCCCTCCGGGCCGTTCCACTTCGACAACCTGATCACCATCCGACTCACGCCGGACAACTACCTGTTCTGGCGCGCCAAGGTACTACTGTTGCTCCGCAGTCGCTCCCTCCTTGGGTATGTCGATGGTTCCCTGCCGTGTCCTCCACAGGTCATCGCCACCATCCACGGCCCGGCCATCAACCCGGAACACCGTGTGTGGGTGCAGCAGGACCAGGCGATCCTCTCCGCCATCCAGGGTTCCCTGGGCGACGGGGTCGCCTGCCTCTGCCTCTTCGCTGCCACCTCCATGGACGCCTGGACGACCCTGGAGCACGCCTTTGCCCAGGTCTCCACCTCCCACTCGATGGCTCTTCGCAGCAAGCACGACGACATCAAGAAACTGGACTCCTCCGCCACGACCTACTTCAACAAGATCAAGGTACTTTCGGACACGCTGACCTCTATGTGTCAGCCGCTTCGCGACGAGGAGTTCGCCGGCTACGTCATCAAGGGCCTCGACGCCGAGTACGACAATCTCGCGGAGGCCGTCCACAACGCCAAGCCACCGATGCCTCCTCACGAGCTCTACTCACGCCTCCTATTCATCGAGCAGCGCGTCGAGGCTGACCGCTCCTCCGCCACCATCGCCGAGCAGCCGGCGGCCTACTGGGCCTCTCGCGTCAGCGCCCGCCAGCTCCCCCGCCTGCTGCCAAGGCCGCCCCGCCCCCCTGCACCGACCTCGGGTGGGGGCCCCAACGCTCGTGTGTGCCAACTGTGTGGCCGTGAAAAACACGTCGCCTCCAAGTGCCACCGACGTTTTCACAAGAGCTTCCTCGGCATCGGTAATGACGGCAGGGGCAACGAGCGCCAGTTTGGCATGGCCAACTTCGGCCCCCCCGCCGCCCCGGCTGCCCACGTCGCCGCCAAGGGCAAGGACCCGCGCGTCGAGCAGGGGTACACGCCGTCCTACCCCATTGATCCCGCGTGGTACATGGACACCGGCGCCACGGATAACACGACGAATGAGCTCAACAAGCTAGCCACCTACCAGCCCTACTACGGGCACGACAAGGTTCACACCGCCAATGGTGTAGGTATGCCCATCTCTCACATTGGCCAAGCATCTCTTTTAACTAGTCATCCCTCTAGGCAGCTGCACCTTCGTAATATTTTGCGGGTACCCTCGGTGACTCGTAATCTTTTATCCGTTCCTAAGCTCACCCTTGATAATAATGTCCTATGTGAATTTCACCCTTTTGATCTTTTTGTTAAGGACCGAGCAGCCCGGGACGTCCTGCTTAGTGGCCGCTTGAGCCAAGGCTTGTACCGTTTGGAGGATCCATCCGCCCCGCGCGTCTTCAGCGGTGTTCGTGTGTCGCCGTCACAGTGGCACTCTCGCCTTGGTCACCCTGCCACCCCCATCGTTCGCCACATACTTCACCGCCATGAGCTGCCATTAGAGTCTAGCAATAACGAGATGTCCGTCTGTGATGCCTGTCAACAAGGCAAAAGCCATCAACTACCATTTGTTTCATCTACTAGGGAAGTAACGAGTCCTCTTGAACTTGTGTTTTCCGATGTGTGGGGTCCAGCACAAACATCTATTAGTGGTCACAACTACTATGTCAGTTTTATTGATGCCTATAGTCGCTTTACATGGCTTTATCTTCTTAAGCGTAAATCTGATGTGTTTGATATATTCATTCAGTTTCAAATGCATGTTGAACGTCTACTCAAGCATAAAATTATTCATGTTCAGTCGGATTGGGGGGGGGGGGGGGCGAATATCGCAACCTCAACACTTTTTTTAATAAGCTTGGGATCTCTCATCGTTTATCATGCCCACATACACATCAGCAAAATGGCGCCGTTGAGCGCAAACATCGCCATGTAGTTGAGACCGGCCTCACACTTCTTGCTCATGCTTCTGTACCCTTTCGCTTTTGGAGTGATTCCTTTGCCACCGCATGTTTTCTTATTAACAGATTACCTACGCGTGTCCTTAATATGAAAACTCCTATTGAGCTTCTCTTGCATGAAACTCCTGACTATACCTTTTTCAAGGTGTTCGGGTGTGCCTGTTGGCCCCATTTTGGTCCATATAATAATCGAAAACTTGAGTTTCGGTCCAAAAAATGTGTGTTCTTGGGGTATAGTTCTCTCCATAAAGGCTACAAGTGCCTCCATGTGCCAACAAATCGTGTCTACATATCTCGTGATGTTGTCTTTGATGAGAATGTCTTCCCTTTTTCCGCCATGCCACAGCCACCCATCACAGCCCCATCCATGCATTCATCTCCTATTATGCCTGGCCAATTTGAAGATGCTGCATATTCGCGTGTGTTGTTACCTAATCATGGTGCAGGAACTGGACGTGGTGCTCGCCTGGAACTCCTACCCGATGCACCACCTGCGTCGCCTGTGGCGCACGTCGATCGGCCGGTGCATGCGCATGCACCGCCTCCCGCCTTCTACCCCGTCTCAGGAGCCACGCCTGCCCCTGCGCCTAGGCCGGCGCCAGCGACGGCCACCCCCGAGCGGCCCACGTCGCCGCCTCCTCGCCCGGCCTCGCCTCCGTCGTCGCCCACGTCGCCCGCGCGAGCTTCCCTGCCGCCCACCTTGCCTGGGTCGGCAGCGCACAGCTTAGCGCCGCACACGATGCCTGGGCCCTCGTCGACCGGCCCACCGTCGCCCGGCCCACCGTCGCCCGGCCTCTCTTCGCCGGAGTCCCCTGGGCCGGCCTCGCCTCCTTCGGATATTTCGCCTACCCCTGTGCTCGCTGCTCCGCGGCGTCCGCACACACGCAGCCGCAGTGGCATCGTTCGTCCCAAGGAGCGCACCGATGGCACCGTCACATACTTGGCTGCTTACCTGGCTCATGCTGTGGAAGATCCAACCGCCGAACCACGCAGTTATCAAACCGCCATGAGTATCCCGCACTGGAGGGCTGCTATGGAACAAGAGTATCATGCTCTTATACAGAATGAGACCTGGACACTTGTTCCCCCTCCGCCTCGCATCAACATCATTGATTCGAAGTGGGTTTTCAAGGTGAAGAAACATGCAGATGGTTCTATTGAGCGCTACAAAGCGCGTCTTGTGGCTAAGGGCTTTAAACAACGCCATGGACTGGATTATGAGGATACATTCAGCCCAGATGTTAAGCCTACCACTATTCGGCTTCTCCTGTCTCTGGCAGTTTCTCGTGGATGGTCTCTCTGCCAGCTTGATGTGTAGAATGCTTTTCTTCATGGGTTGCTTGAAGAAGAGGTTTACATGCGGCAACCACCTGGATTCGTCGATCACACTCAGCCTCATCATCTCTGTCGTCTGATGAAGGTTCTCTATGGACTGAAGCAGGCGCCTCGTGCCTGGCATGCTCGCCTGGCTTCAGCTCCACGTACTCATGGCTTCATTCCTTCGACGGCTGACACTTCACTGTTCTTGTTTCAGCGCCCGAGTGTGACTGTGTACTTACTTGTGTACGTGGATGACATTATCCTGGTCAGCTCCTCTATGACGGCTGCCGATGCTCTTGTGACTGCACTTGGCAAAGATTTTGCAGTTAAGGATTTGGGAAAGCTTCACTTCTTCCAGGGTATTGAAGTCGCTCATCAGTCTCGTGGCAGCTTAGCTCTCACCCAGAAGAAGTACTCTCTTGATCTCTTGCGCCGTGGTGGTATGCTCAAGTGCAAGTCATCTCCTACGCCCATGTCCTCCACCGACAAGCTTTCAGCTGCTGATGGTGCTCTTCTGTCTCCTGAGGATGCGAATGAGTATCGGAGTATTGTTGGTGGCCTGCAGTATCTGACGATCACGCGTCCTGATCTCTCCTTTGCGGTTAACAGGGTGTGCCAGTATCTTCATGCGCCTACTGATATGCACTGGTCTGCTGTGAAGCGCATACTGCGTTATGTGCGTCTCACTCTCTCCTATGGTCTCCACCTGCGCCCCAGTTCCCCCGGAGTTCTTTCTGCATTCTCAGATGCTGATTGGGCTGGGTGTCCAGACGACAGGCGATCTACGGGGGGATATGCTGTGTTCTTGGGTCCTAATTTGATCGCCTGGAGTGCACACAAGCAAGCCACTGTTTCCCGCAGCAGCACAGAAGCCGAGTACAAGGCGGTTGCCAAGGCGACTGCCGAGCTTATATGGATTGAGTCCCTACTTCGAGAGCTGGGAGTTTCCCAGCCACATCCTCCGGTCCTTTGGTGCGACAACATCGGTACTACGTTTCTATCGACAAACCCGGTGTTCCATGCACGGACCAAACACATTGAGATTGACTATCATTTTGTGAGGGAACGTGTTGCACAGAAGCTACTACAAATCAGGTTTATCTCTTCAAAAGATCAACTTGCAGACATCTTCACCAAGCCTCTACCTTCTCCCATGTTTGAGGTCTGTAGGCGCAATCTCAACCTTCTAGACACTTCAGGAGTGAGTTGAGATTGAGGGAGGGTGTTAGACTTTGTATCGTAGCCCAACTGTGTAATCCATACCGTATTGGTATAGGACTTGATTGTAGCATTGTACATCATTATATATATGTGATAGGCCACCCCATAGAGGGTTGAGCCAGTTCCCCAAAACCCTACGTCTAACACCGAAAAAGCCCGCTCTGCAGTTGCTGTTGAGACTAGAAGAGTAATAACTAGTCAGATCAACCTCTCAACCATTGCATATGAAGAAGCTTTACCCGTTTTAACTAGTCGTTTTGTTAAACTAACAATAGATGGCAAGATCATCTGTTCTGGATGGTTGCACACATCTAGCTGTTCTGGATGGTTGCACACATCTAGCTGGAAATGAGGTAGCTGACTTTTCAACTGAGCTAATTCTTGACTTGAAAAATTAGAAGGATATATTTTTTTCTGCGAGAGTGCTTAACTTTGGGGTATCAAAAGATTTATGCATTAGATCCAACGATGAACAGAGATTAAGGAGCTCAGTTGCTTGGGTACTGAATCGATCGTTCAGTTCACTCAGTTATTGATCAATTGCAACACTGAAAACATCGACTTTCTAGTGGTGAGCGTTGTTGTGTTGTCATGCTTATTTCGAGATTTGGTAACATCAACATACCTATTAACTAATTTCATTACAAAGTCAGCTGAATTCTCAAGGTAAAAAGCAACAAAGGTATAACTTAGAGCAACTCCAACCGGGTGACCCAAACGGACGCACGGTTTGTCCGCCTTTTGTCCGTTTGGGTCGTCATGTCCGCCCCCTTTTCTAAATGGGTCGGCCGGTCGCCCAATGCGCCGACCCATTTTTCGTCTGCAATTTTCAGTTTTCAAATAAAAAGGGCCCGCGGCCATCGATCAAGCCAGCGGCCATGCCATCCCAGGCAGAGTTCGCGCCGGCGACATGCCAGCGGCCGACAAACACATGCCAGCCTCCAAAAAGAGCACGCAGTTCGCTGGGCGCGCAAGCCAGCGGCCGGCAAACACATGCCAGCACACAAAAAGTGAGACTGAAGTCTACCACGCCAGCTGGGCCGTGGTCATGCCGGCACACATGCCAGCATACAAAAAACACATGGCGCTCCCGGCGCGGTCGACAAGCGCGGTGAGTCCGGAATTGGGTATGGCAGGCGCGACGAGCCGGTGCTGGCAGCGGCAACGGCGGCAGCGATGGTGGAGTGCTGCCCAGGGTTTAACCCTAGGAGAACCAGTGCCTGCCTCGTGGCCTCGCGGACGAGATCGGTTTGGTGCGCGGCGGCGGACTCTCTGTCCGCGGCCATCAGGAGGGCCGACGCGGCCGCTGACTCCGTCCGGGCTTCCTGCTCATGCCGGCGCGCTTTCCTCTTAGCCGACTCGACGGCGTGGCGCGCGTTGCGCTGCTCCTCCGTTAGCGGCGCCTTGCGGGCGCTGAGGCCTTTGTCGGAGACGGGGTCGGCAAAGGCGAGGGAGGCTAGCCCGGTGGCGGCGTCGAGGTCGTCGTCCATGCCGCACGCGCGGGCGGGGGGGGGGACGTTTTTCGGTTTTTTGGGGGAAATGGTGGCGATGTGCTGCCGATAGGCGGGCCAGGGGGAGGAGAAGGGCGGGCGACACGCGCGTCCGTCTCGTGTCCGCGCCGACGCAAATGCGGCCCAAATTTGGGCCGCGAATGGGTCGCGGGCGGACAAAAAACGGACGTGCGTCCGTTTGGGTCGGCGCGTTGGGCCATCTTTTCTGTCCGCGGCGACCCAAACGGACGCGGGCGGACGAAATGGGTCGGCGCGTTGGAGTTGCTCTTACTACCTACATCCCGGTGTATAAGTCGTTCGCATAGTTCTAGGTCATCAATTTGAGGAATTAAATATGTGTTATATGTCATGAAAAGTATATTACTAGAAATCTACACGGATGTAGTTTCTAAATATATAGATTTTGTCACATGTAATACATATTTAGATAGTTAAATTGTCGACCTAGAAGTGCGCGAATGACTTATATACCGAGACGGAGGTAGTAATATAAGCTAAGTAATTTTAGAAAGTAGAAGAACATACTTGCTGTCCAAATCTATGATATCAATCTCATGCTTGACACAAAAAGATTTGACCTCGTCTAAAAGAGATTCCCAACCATATTCCCTTAGCTCACCAAGTAGGACCTTTGTGTTAGAAACAGAATCCAAGGCATTTAAAACATCCAAAGATTGGTATTGAAGTTTATGACACAACACATCAGTGATCTTCATAATCTTTTCCATCATATGTAGAATGAACACAAAATCAAATGATACGAAAATTTTAAGGGATCCAACGACATCTCCAAGAGAATATTTTGAGACTGAACGGTCAGTTGCTATACCCCTTAAGACGATAACTGTAGCAGCAAACATCTTATTTAAGGCCAACTCCAACGCGCGAATGCATACAGACGTCCATTTTATCCGGATTTCGTCCGTTTGGGGCGGCAAAATGGATGTCTGTGTCCGGTTTTGGAGGTCGGCCGGAGCGTGGACCCAACGGCCGGCCGCGTCGCATGAATTTAAAAAAAGATGGCCTTGAATTAAAAAAGACTTCCACGCATTATAATACATAGATAAATTTAATTAAAGATACTAAAAGTCCTAAAAAGTCCATGGCCGCGCAAAAATAAACATTTTTAAAAAAGGTTGACGTACGGCGGAGGCGTCCACAGGTGCGCCGGGGGCGCCTGCGGTGGATGCCTGGCCGGAGGCGCCTGCACCACCTCCTCCCACGGCAGGGACTGGTCCGACGACCGTGGCAGCGTGGGCGCCCATGGTCCCGCGCCCACCCAGTCCGCCATCTCGCCCGCCATGGACGACCAGGTCCAACATTGGTCAACCAGGTTTGGGCTCCACACGGCGATGGGTGGCTCGTCGTGGACCTCCTTCCGGGCCACCTCCTTGACGGCCATCTCATACTCCGGGAGAGGGCTAGCTGCGTCTCGAGGCTCTCCACTGCCGTTCGTCATGCGTGTTCATGGAGTCCTTCATGACATGGCACATGATCTCGGCCTCCTCCTCGTCGGTGATGGGTGCTGGTGGCGGCGGGGAGGGGGAGGGGATGGCGTTGGAGTGAGGCCACGCACACGCGTGCGCCCGCGCGTCTGCGGCGGACTGGGAGCACGCGCGCTGCGGGGAGGATGCGGCCAACGCGGTCTTGGAGGGTGGCCGACAAAGAAGGACTGCCGTCGGATATCATGCTCGTCACGAAACCACTTATCCCACAACAGCAAGCCCACCGTGTACTTGGGGTCGTATAGGAGGTCGGGTGGCAAGCGGGCTCGGCGCCGGTCGATCTCCTCCTTCCGAGCACGACCGCTGGGGATCGATGAGATTGGCACCCTATCCACCGACAGGTGCCAGTAGTTGGGGAGGTGGACGTCCGTGCACGGCAACGACGTCGCTGTGTCACAGTACCGGTGGCACATATCCACATGGATGTATGACCGGTTGCAACCCGGCGCCCCCGGAGGTGCTGTGGCGAATGTCGGAGCGGGTGGAGGGGGGAGTTGTGGAGTGGCGGCGGCGACCGGAAGAGGAGCTGGCCTCGTGGTCGTGCTTGCCCTTCCCTAGGAGGTGCCATTTCCCCATGGACGTCGGTGAGGGGAGAGGAGGAGGATGGGGAACAGCGGCTAGGGTTCGGTGTCGGGGTTCGAGGAGGCAAGCGTGAGAAGAAGTGGAAGTTTGGACAGCCGGTCCACGGCTTCCACATTAAAAAGGACGCTGGTCGCATGGCTGGGAGACTGCCAGGCGGGGCCGCCCACGTGTGCGCAGTTATTTTGGGCGGTGGTGTTGGAAATATGCCCTAGAGGCAATAATAAATTAGTTATTATCATATTTCCTTGTTCATGATAAATGTTTATTATCCATGCTAGAACTGTATTGATTGGAAACTCAAATACATGTGTGAGTACATAGACAACACTGTGTCCCTAGTGAGCCTATAATATACTAGCTCGTTGATCAAAGATGGTCGAGGTTTCCAGGCCATGGACATGAGTTGTCATTTGATAACGGGATCACATCATTAGGAGAATGATGTGATGGACAAGACCCAAACTAAGAATGTAGCATATGATCGTGTCAAGTTTATTGCTATTGTTGTCTGCATGTCAAGTATCTGTTCCTATGACCATGAGATCATGCAACTCACTGACACCGGAGGAGTACCTTGTGTGTATCAAACGTCGCACCGTAACTGGGTGACTATAAAGATGCTCTACATGTATCTCCGAGGGTGTCTGTTGAGTTGGCATGGATCAAGACTGGGATTTGTTACCTCGTATGACGGGGAGGTATCTCAGGGCCCACTCGATAATACAACATCATAATGAGCTTGCAAGCAAAGTGACTAAAGAGTTAGCCACGGGATCTTGTATTACGGAACGAGTAAAGAGACTTGCCGGTAACGAGATTGAACTAGGTATGGAGATACCGACGATCGAATCTCAGGCAAGTAACATACCGATGAACAAAGGGAACTGCATACAGGATTGACCAGTTTCTGTTTTTCCTTGTTTTTAAGTTTTACAGAAAAGGAATATCAAACGGAGTCCAAATGGAATAAAAACTTACGATGATTTTTTATGGACCAGAAGAAACCCACAGGGCATTGGAGTTGGGCCAGAAGAGCCACGAGGCCACCACAAGCCTAGGGGGCGCGCCCCCTGGCTTGTCGTCGCCTCATGGCCCCCCTTGACTTGATTCCAACGCCAAGTACCCCTATATATCCAGAAACCTCTAGAAAGAAACCTAGATCGGGAGTTCCGCCGCCACAAGCCTCTGTAGCCACGAAAAACCAATCGGGAGCCCGTTCCGGCACCCTGCCGGAGGGGGAAACCATCACCGAAGGCCATCTTCATCATCCCGGCGGTCTCCATGATGAGGAGGGAGTAGTTCACCCTCGGGGCTGAGGGTATGTACCAGTAGCTATGTGTTTGATCTCTCTCTCTCGTGTTCTTGAGATGACACGATCTTGATGTACCGTGAGCTTTATTAATATAGATGAATCATATGGAGTTTTCCCCTCTCTATCTTCTTGTGATGAATTGAGTTTTCCCTTTGAAGTTTTCTTATCGGATTGAGTCTTTAAAGGATTTGAGAACACTTCATGTATGTCTTGCGATGGGATATCTGTGGTGACAATGGGATGTTCTATTGATCCACTTGATGTATGTTTTGGTGATCAACTTGCGGGTTCCGTGACCTTGGGAATCTATGCATAGGGGTTGGCACACGTTTTCGTCTTGACTCTCTGGTAGAAACTTTGGGGCACTCTTTGAAGTTCTTTGTGTTGGATTGAACATGATGAATCTGAAATTGTGTGATGCATATCGTATAATCAAGCCCATGGGTACTCGTGGTGACATGGGAGTATCTAGGTGACATTAGGGTTTTGGTTGATGTGTATCTTAAGGTGTTATTTTAGTACGAACTCTAGGGCTGTTCGTGACACTTATAGGGATAGCTCATACGATTGATCGGAAAAGATAACTTTGAGGTGGTTTCGTACCCTACAATAATTTCTTCGTTTGTTCTCCGCTATTTGTGACTTTGGAGTGAACTCTTTGTCGCACGTGAGGGATTTACATATGATTCAACTATGTCAGTATTGTTGAGAGAACTTGCACTAGTGAAAGTATGAACCCTAGGCCTTGTTTCTAAGCATTGCAATATCGTTTTTGCTCACTTTTGTTACTTGCTACCTTGCTGTTTTTATATTTTCAGATTACAAAAACTTATATCTACCATCCATATTGCACTTGTATCACCATCTCTTCGCCGAACTAGTGCACCTATACAATTTGCGGACACAAGAGATTTCTTGTATTTGATTGCAGGGTTGTTTGAGAGAGACCATCTTCATCCTACACCTCCCACGGATTGATAAACCTTAGGTCATCCACTTGAGGGAAAATTGCTAAAGTCCTACAAAACTCTGCGCTTGGAGGCCCAACAAAGTCTACAAGAATAAAGTTGCGTAGTAGACATCAGACTACATCAACCGCGTTTCTAAACGTTTCCGCTTAGAGATCTACAAGGGTATTTAGATGCAATCTCTCCTCTCGTAGATGTTCATCTCCTAGATTGATCTTGGTGAGCGTAGGAAAAATTTTGTTTTCCATGCAGCGTTCCTCAACAGTGGCATCATGAGCTAGGTCTATGCGTAGATGACATCACGAGTAGAACACAACGGAGTTTGTGTGCGTTGATATTCAGATTGCTTGCTTCCTTGGTCTTTTCTTGATTCAGCGGTATTGTGAGATGAAGCGGCCCGGACCAACTTTGTGCATAAGATGGCTGGCGGGTGTGTGTCTCTCCCACCTTAGTTGAATCGGATTCGAGAAAGGCGGTCCTTGTAGAAGGTTAAATAGCAACTTGTATATCACCGTTGTGGTTTTGCGTAGGTAAGAATCATTCTTCCTAGATACCCATAGCAGCCACGTAAAACATGCAACAACAAATTAGAGGACGTCTAACTTGTTTTTGTAGGGTATGTTGTGATATGATATGGCCAAAGACATGATGATATATATTTGATGTATGAGATGATCACGTTTTGTAATAGTTTATATCAACTTGCATGTTGATGCATACGGTGACCGGCAGGAGCCATAGAGTTGTCTTTAATTATTTTGTGGCCCGTGTGTCACTCTTTAAGCGCTATGTAATGCTTTACTTTATCGCTAAGCGGTAGCAATAGTAGTAGAAGCATGGTTGGCGTGACAACCCCGATGGCAACACGATGATGGAGATCATGATGATGGGGATCATGGTGTCATGCCGGTGACAATAGAGATCATGCCGGTGCTTTGGAGATGGAGATCAAAAGCACAAGTTCATGGCCATATCATGTCACTTATGATTTGCATGTGATGTTAATCCTTTTATGCATCTTATTTTGCTTAGGACGACGGTAGCATTATAAGGTGATCCCTCACTAAAATTTCAAAATAAAAATTGTGTTCTCCCCGAGTGTGCACCGTTGCGAAAATTCGTCGTTTCGAAGCACCACGTGATGATCGGGTGTGATAGACTCTACGTTTGCATACAGTGGGTGCAAGCCAGTTTTGCACATGCAGAACACTCGGGTTAAACTTGACGATCCTAGCATGTACAGACATGGTCTCGGAACACAAGAGACTGAAAGGTCGAGCATGAGTCATATAGTAGATATGAGCAAACATGGAGATGTTCACCATTGAAACCACCTCATCTCACGTGATGATCGGACTTGGGTTGGTGAATTTGGATCATGTAACACTCGGATGACCGGAGGGATGTCAATTTGAGTGGGAGTTTTAAGTAATATGATTAACTAAACTCATTATCTAGAACAATAGTCTGAGTAATCTTTGCAAATTTATGTTGTAGATCAATGGCTCGCGCAGTAGCTCCCCTGAATTTCAATGCGTTCCTAGAGAAAGCCAAGCTGAAAGATGATGGAAGTAACTTTTTAGACTGGGCCCGTAATCTGAGGATTATCCTCACGGCTTCCTAGAAGGCTTATGTCCTTGATGCACCGCTCGGTGCGCCACCCACTCCAGTTTCATCTACAGACGTTGCGAACGGCTGGCAGGCGCGTTCTGATGACTACTCAATAGTTTAGTGTGCTATGTTGTATGGCTTAGAACCGGGACTTCAAAGACGTTTTGAATGTCTTGGAGCATATAAGATGTTCCAGGAGTTGAAATTTATTTTTGAGAAAAATTCCCGGATTGAGAGGTATGAGACCTCCGATAAGTTCTATGCTTGCAAGATGGAGGAGAACGGGTCTGTTAGTGAGCACATACTCAGGATGTGTGGGTATTCCAACCGTCTGGCTGAGTTGGGCATCACGCTCCCGCCAGAGGCGATCACTGACAGACTTCTTCAATCACTGCCACCTAGCTACAAAAGCTTTGTGTTGAACTATAATATGCAAGGGATGAGCAAATCAGTCGCCGAGCTGTTTTCGATGCTGAAAGTCGCTGAGTTAGAAATCCAGAAGGAGCATCAAGTGTTGATGGTCAATAAAACCACTAGTTTCAAGAAGAATGGCAAGGGCAAGAAGGGTAACTCCAAGAAGAGTGGCAAAGCAGTTGCCCCTCCCATGAAGAAACCCAAGGCTGGACCCAAGCCAAAAACTGAGTGCTTTCATTGCAAGGGAACTGGCCACTAGAAGCGGAATTGCCCCAAGTATCTGGCCGACAAGAAGGCGGCCAACACCAAACAAGGTATATATGATATACATGTTATTGATGTGTACCTTACCAACTCTCGTTGTAGTGCCTGGGTATTTGATACCGGTTCGGTTGCTCACATTTGCAACTCAAAACAGGAACTACGGAATAGATGGAAACTAGCAAAGGACGAAGTGACGATGCGCATGGGAAATGGTTCCAAGGTTGATGTGATCGCCGTCAGCACGCTCGCTTTTCGATTACCATCGGGATTAGTGATGAACCTGAATAATTGTTATTTAGTGCCTGCGTTGAGCATGAACATTATATCTGGATCTTGTTTAATGCGAGACGGTTACTCATTTAAATCAGAGAATAATGGTTGTTCTATTTTTATGAGTAATATCTTTTATGGTCATGCACCCATTGTGAGGGGTTTATTCTTATTGAATCTCGATAGTGATGATACACATGTTCATAACATTGATGCCAAAAGATGTAGAATTGATAATGATAAGTACCACTTTCTTGTGGCACTTCCGCTTAGGTCATATTGGTGTAAAACGCATGAAGAAGCTCCATGCTGATGGACTTTTAGAGTCACTTGATTTTGAATCACTTGACACATGTGAACCATGCCTCATGGGCAAGATGACTAAGACCCCGTTCTATGGAACAATGGAACGGGCAAGTGACTTGATGGAAATCATACATACTGATGTGTGCGGTCCGATGAGCATTGAGGCGCGTGGTGGATATCGTTACTTTCTCACCTTCACCGATGACTTAAGTAGATATGGGTATATTTACTTAATGAGACACAAGTCTGAAACATTTGAAAAGTTCAAGCAATTTTAGAGTGAAGTTGAGAATCATCGTAACAAGAAGATTAAATTCCTACGATCTGATCGAGGAGGAGAATATCTGAGTTATGAGTTTGGCAATCACTTAAGACATTGTGGAATTGTATCACAGTTGACGCTACCTAGAACACCATAGCGTAATGGTTTGTCTGAACGTCGTAATCAAACCTTATTGGATATGGTGCGTTCTATGATGTCTCTTGCTGATTTGACACTATCATTTTGGGGTTATGCGTTAGAGACAGATGCATTCACTTTAAATAGGGCACCATCTAAATCCGTTGAGATGACGCCATATGAACTGTGGTTTGGCAAGAAACCAAAGTTGTCGTTTCTTAAAGTTTGGGGATGCGATGCTTATGTCAAAAGGCTTCAGCCAGAAAAGCTCGAACCCAAAGCGGACAAATGCGTCTTCATAGGATACCCAAAAGAGATGGTTGGGTACACCTTCTATCTCAAATCCGAAGGCAAAGTGTTTGTCGCTAAGAACGGGTCATTTCTCGAGAAAGAGTTTCTCTCAAAAGAATTGAGTGGGCGGAAGATAGAACTTGATGAGGTTGTTGAACCTTTGCTTCAACCAGAGAGTAGCGCAACGCAGAAAGATGTTTCTATGGAGCCTACGTCAGTTGAAGAGGAAGCTAATGATGGTGATCATGAAGCTTCGGATCAAGTTACTATCGAGCCTCGTAGGTCGACAAGGACACGTACTACTCCTGAATGGTACGGTAACCCTGTCTTAGAGGTCATGTTGTTGGACAACGATGAACCTACGAGCTATGGAGAAGCAATGGTGGGCCCGGATTCCGACAAATGGTTAGAGGCCATGAAATCCGAGATAGGATCCATGTATGAAAACAAAGTGTGGACTTTGGAAGTATTACCTGAAGGGTGAAAGGCCATTCAGAATAAATGGATCTTTAAGAAGAAGACGGACACGGACGGTAATGTCACCGTTTATAAAGCTCGACTTGTGGCAAAGGGTTTTTCACAAGTTCAAGGAGTTGACTACGATGAGACTTTCTCACCCGTAGCGATGCTTAAGTCCGTCAGAATCATGTTAGCAATAGCCGCATTTTTCAATTATGAAATTTGGCAGATGGATGTCAAAGCAGCGTTTTTTAACCGTTTCCTTAAGGAAGAGTTGTATATGATGCAACGAGAAGGTTTTGTCGATCCAGAGAATGCTGACAAAGTTTCAAACTCCAGTGATCCATTTATGGGTTGGTGCAAGCGTCTCGGAGTTGGAATCTTTGCTTTGATGAGGTGATCAAAGCGTTTCGGTTTATACAAGTTTACGGAGAAGCTTGTATTTACAAGAAAGTGAGTGGGAGCTCTATAGCGTTTCTAATATTATATGTGGATGACATATTGCTGATTGGAAACAATATAGAATTTCTGGAAAGCGTGAAGGAATATTTGAACAAGAGTTTTTCAATCAAGGACCTAGGAGAAACTGCTTTCATATTAGGCATCAAGATCTATAGAGATAGATCAAGACGGTTAATAGGACTTTCACAGAGCACATACCTTTATAAAGTTTTGAAGAAGTTCAAACTGGATCAGTCCAAGAAGGGGTTCTTGCCTGTATTACAAGGTGTGAAGTTGAGCAAGACTCAATGCCCAGTGACCGTAGAGGATAGAGAAAACATGACTCTATCATGTATGCAATGTTGTGCACAAGACTAGATGTCAGCCTTGCCATAAGTATGACCGGAAGGTTTCAAAGTGATCCAGGAGTGGAACACTGGACGGCGGTCAAGAATATCCTTAAGTACCTGAAAAGGACTAAGGAAATGTTTCTCGTTTATGGAGGTGATCAAGAGCTCGTCGTAAAGGGTTACGTCGATGCAAGCTTTGACACTGATCCGAATGACTCTAAGTCTCAAACCGGATACGTATTTATTCTCAATGGGGGAGCGGTAAGCTGGTGCAGTTCCAAGCAAAGCGTGGTAGCTGATTCTACATGCGAAGCGGAGTACATAGATGCCTCGGAGGAGGCAAAGGAAGGTGTCTGGATGAAGCAGTTCATGACAGATCTTGGAGTTGTGCCCAGTGCACTGGACCCAATGACTCTGTTCTGTGACAACACTGGTGCCATTGCTCTAGCCAAGGAACCAAGGTTTCACAAGAGGACTAAACACATAAAGCGACGCTTCAATTCCATCCGCGATTACATCAAGGAGGAGGACATAAATATTTGCAAAGTACACACGGATCTAAATGTCGCAGACCCGTTGACTAAGCCTCTTCCACGAGCAAAACATGATAAACACAGATGTCTACTACGCAACTTTATTCTTGTAGACTCTTGTTGGGCCTCCAAGCGCAGAGTTTTGTAGGACAGTAGCAAATTTCCCTCAAGTGGATGACCTAAGGTTTATCAATCCGTGGGAGGTGTAGGATGAAGATGGTCTCTCTCAAACAACCCTGCAATCAAATACAAGAAATCTCTTGTGTCCCCAACACACCCAATACAATGGTAAATTGTATAGGTGCACTAGTTCGGCAAAGAGATGGTAATACAAGTGCAGTATGGATGGTAGATAAAGGTTTTTGTAATCTGAAAATATAAAAATAGCAAGGTAGCAAGTAACAAAAGTGAGCACAAACGGTATTGCAATGCTTGGAAACAAGGCCTAGGGTCCGTACTTTCGCTAGTGCAATCTCTCAACAATGCTAATATAATTGGATCACATAACCATCCCTCAACGTGCAACAAAGAATCACTCCAAAGTTCTTATCTAGCGGAGAACATAAGAAGAAATTGTTTGTAGGGTACGAAACCACCTTAAAGTTATCCTTTCCGATCGATCTATCCAAGAGTTCGTACTAAAATAACACCAAGTTATCCTTTCCGATCAATATATCTAGAGTTCGTACTAAAATAACACCATATGATATGCATCAACCAACTCTAATGTCACCTAGATACTCCAATGTCACCACAAGTATCCATGAGTTAATTATACGATACGCATCAAACAATTTCAGATTCATAATACTCAATCCAACACAAAGAACCTCAAAGAGTGACCCAAGATTTCTATCGAAGAACGTAGGACAAGAACGTGCATCAACCCCTATGCATAGATTACCCCAATGTCACGTCGGAAATCTGCAAGTTGAGTACCAAAACATACATCAAGTGAATTAATAGAACACCCCATTGTCACCACGGGTATCCATATGCAAGACATATATCAAGTGTTCTCAAATCCAATATTTAATCCAACATAACGATATCTCAAAGGGAAAGATTCAATTAATCACAACATGATAGCAAGGGAATAACATTATATGATCCGACTATATTAACAAAGCCCGTGATACATCAAGATCGTGACATCTCAAGAACACGAGAGAGAGGGATTGAACACATAGCTACTGGTACATACCCTCAGCCCCGAGGGTGGACTACTTCCTCCTCGTCATGGCCTCCGCCGGGATGATGAAGATGGCCACCGGAGATGATCTAACCTCTCCGTCAGGGTACTGGAACGCCTCCAGATTGGTTTTTTGTCGATACAGAGAGTTACGGCGGCGGAACTTCTCGTCTAGGGTTATTTCTGGAGGTTTCTCAATATATAGGATTTTTGGGCGTCGGTTTCACGCGAAGTTGGGCCACGAGTGGACCACAAGACACCAGGGCACGCCAGAGGGGCCTGGCGGGCCCTGGTGGGTTGTGCCCACCTCGTGGCTCTTCTGGCCCTCCAAAGAAGCTTCTAGTGCCTCTTTTGTTCTAAAAAAATCGTCAAAAAGTTTCATTGCATTTGGAGAACTTTGATTTATGCACAAAAAACAACACCATGGTAGTTGTGCGGAAAACAGCGTCAGTCCAGGTTAGTTCCCAAAATTGATATAAAGTTGCTATAAGATGATTGTAAAACATCCAAAAATGATAATATAACAGCATGGAACAATCAAAAAATTTAGATACGTTGGAGACGTATCAAACACCAGAACTGTATGGGTGTTAGATTCATTACAATGTAAATCACATAGCGATGTGAGCTAGATTATTGACTCTAGTGCAAGTGGGAGACTGTTGGAAATATGCCCTAGAGGCAATAATAAATTAGTTATTATCATATTTCTTTGTTCATGATAAATGTTTATTATCCATGCTAGAATTGCATTTATTGGAAACTCAAATACATGTGTGAGTACATAGACAACACTGTGTCCCTAGTGAGCCTCTAATATACTAGCTCGTTGATCAAAGATGGTCGAGGTTTCCTGGCCATGGACATGAGTTGTCATTTGATAACGGGATCACATCATTAGGAGAATGATGTGATGGACAAGACCCAAACTATGAACGTAGCATATGATCGTGTCAAGTTTATTGCTATTGTTTTCTGCATGTCAAGTATCTATTCCTAGGACCATGAGATCATGCAACTCACTGACACCGGAGGAGTACCTTGTGTGTATCAAACGTCACAACGTAACTGGGTGACTATAAAGATGCTCTACAGGTATCTCCGAGGGTGTCTGTTGAGTTGGCATGGATCAAGACTGGGATTTGTTACCCCATATGACAGGAAGGTATCTTAGGGCCCACTCGGTAATACAACATCATAATGAGCTTGCAAGCGAAGTGACTAAAGAGTTAGCCACGGGATCTTGTATTACGGAACGAGTAAAGAGACTTGCCGGTAACAAGATTGAACTAGGTATGGAGATACCGACGATCGAATCTCGGGCAAGTAACATACCGACGAACAAAGGGAACTGCATACGGGATTGACCGAATCCTTGACATCGTGGTTCGACCGATAAAGATCTTCGTAGAATGTGTGGGAACCAATATGGGGATCCAGGTCCCTCTATTGGTTATTGACCGCAGAGGTGTCTCGGTCATGTCTACATAGTTCTCGAACCCGCAGGGTCTGCACACTTAACGTTCGGTGACGATTGGATATTGTTGAGTTATATATGTTGGTGACCGAAAGTTGTTCGGAGTCCCAGATGAGATCCCGGACGTCACGAGGAGTTACGAAATGGTCCGGAGGTAAAGATTGATATATAGTAAAGTGATATTCGGGCACCGGAATGGTTTCGGGGTTTGTCGGATTCTATCGGGAGTGCCGGAAGGAGTTCCGGGGGTCCACCGGGGTGGGCCACCTGCCCCGGAGGGCCCCCTGGGCTGAGAGGGAGGCGCACCAGCCCCTGCTGGGCTGAGCACCCCGCCTCCCAAGGGCCCATGTGGCCGAGGGCAAAGGCTGGCCCTGGGGTTGCCGCCGCCCCCTTGCCTTGGGGGCCAAGGCAGCCCGCCAGGCCGCCGCGCCCAACCCTAGGGAAACCCTAGGGCGGCCGGCCCCTCCCCTTGCCTTTATATATATGAGAGAGGGAGGAGGGTAGCCGCACCCAAGCCATGGCGCAGCCTTCTCTCCCTCCCTCTAGATTGCTTTCTCCTCTAGATCGGTTCGGTTGTGCTTGGCGAAGCCCTGCCGGAACAGCTCCACCACCACCGCCACCACGCCGTCGTGCTGCCGGAGAACTCATCTACCTCTCCGCCCTCGCTTGCTGGATCAAGGAGGCAGAGAACGTCATCGAGCTGTACGTGTGCTGAACACGGAGGTGCCGTCCGTTCGGTGCTAGATCGGGACGAATCGTGATTGGATCACGAAGACGTTCGACTACATCAACAATGTTTCTTAACGCTTCCGCTTAGCGATCTACAAGGGTATGTAGATGCAATCTCCCCTCTCATAGATGTTCATCTCCTAGATTGATCTTGGTGAGCGTAGGAATTTTTTTGTTTCCCATGCAACGTTCCCCAACAGGTGGTGGGTAGGTGCCCGCTCGCCACGTGGGCACGAAGCGGACGAGAAGGCTCGGTGCGCGCGTCCGTTCGCTGTCCGTCTGGACGAAACCAGGATCAAGTTTGTTCCCAAAGTACGGCGGCTCGGACTCAAAACTAACATATTTTGTGGATGTGGCCGCGTGTTGGGCCATTCTATTTGTCTGTTTGGGTCCAAGCGGACACCCCCGGACAGTTTGGGGGTCTACGTTGGAGTTGTCCTCAGCTCTGTATGGACTTATAGTGTTAACTACATCTTGTGTCTCCTGGTCTTTGGAAGGTTCCTATTTGGTTTTGCCCTCTACGTGTATCAAGCTCTCCCAACTCAATTCCCCGAGAAATTTCCACCATTTGGTTCGCTAGTAGCTCATCACTGCGCTTTGTAGAAGCACTAACAACATTTATTACAAAATTTGCATTCTGAAAGAAATTATGTACCTTATGTACCTCTGGTGATGCAGCAACAAGCACCAATTGCAATTGATGAGCCATACAATGAATATAGTAGGCATATGGACACTCACAGAGAATAAGCGCCTTCAATCCATTCCATTCCCCTCTCATATGGCTTGCACCGTCATATGCTTGCCTCCTGATGTCTTGTACACTTAAGTTATTATCTGACAGTACAACACAAATTGCAAATTTTGAAAGTTAAGGCAACAATGTCATTAACATGAACTAGATCAAGGAAATGCTCAATTATTTCTGCTTCTTTGTTGGCAAACCGAAGAACAACTGCCATTTGTTCTTTTTTGATTCATCCCGAGCTTCATCAACCATTATACAGAACTTGGCATTACCTATTTCTTCTTTAATTGCCTTTTGCACTTCTCGAGCAAGTATGCCAACAGCCTCTTTTTGAACTTCCCTGGAGGTATACTTTGCATTACCTGGAGCATTTTCCAGAATAACGGCTATGACATCCTTATTGTACTAAGGAGAATATTAACCATTTAAAGACAATTTCCTTGGTTCTTAGACCCCGTAGATTCATCATGACCTCTAAAGGGACAAGCTTGGAATATCGGCCACCTAATGGGACAAAGCGACAAGATGTTAGATACCAAAACATTAAGTCATGTCAAATTTTAGTTTATGTAAAAAAAAACTGCTTACCTCATGGCATCGATGCTAGTCTTAAGACTCAATCTCACATCGATAGCTAGTTTCTCATTTTTATTTTCTATCACCTTGTCAATATGAGCCATACTAGTCTTGAGATCGTCATAGCAACAAACTGAATAGTTGTGAGCAGAGTCAGGACCCCCAACATGAGTTAGAAAAGGAAACACTTTTTCCATCGCTAACCTTTTTCCAGTTTCTAAAACCCTTGATTGAGAATGTATCAAACCCACATCTCCCAACAGTTTTTTTTGAGAAGGGAAAGCACGGCAAACAATATGCGCTCTCAGTGTGATTTGAATACTCAAGCCACCACAAATTTGTGTACCAATCTTTTTGAAATCGACGACAGTGTTTAGACTTTTCATCAAATGGGCATTCTTCCAACTCCGGTCGGTACCCCCCTACATATATAAAAATTCCGAGCGTCATCTTGCTTGTCTGGTGGGAGCTCCCAAATTTGACAATGTTGACCAGGGTCTCTCTGATAAGGTGTGGTTATAATTTCTGCTTGTTCTGCAACACTTATCATTTTTTTGAGCCGAAACCGTAGAACAACTGTTCTATGGTATTTTTATAGGGTTTTTTACATCTGTGCCCCTAGTTCCATAGCTGTGCTCATTCATCCCCACGTCCTTAAATTTTACTCACTTTCCCCACTTCCTAGCCCGAAACCCTCACCAAAGGTCACAACGGAGGATGCCGTCGGGTCAATGGTTTGACCGTTAACTCTCAGTGGGGCCGCGCTGGACTGTGTCGCCCGTTGGACCTGACGAGTGAGTTCGTCCCGCCCCATTTCCGGCCACACAGACGCTGAATGGACGTGCACGCGCTTTCTCCTCATCTGCCTCGGGGACGCGTGGCGGCCTTTCAACTACCCCCACAGTCAAAAGTAAATGCACATGCGCGGCGGGCCCCGGTCTTCAGCCACCCATGTTCGGGTCGTCGTCCTTCTTTAAATGGAAACCGGCTAGTCCACAGTTGCTTCCATCCTTCCAGAGCCGCGCCTGCCCCCTCCTCCCCCGGCAGGATCTACAAACCCTAGCCCGCCGGCGACAAAACCAAACACTAGCCAGTAGCCACCATGGGCATCTTCTCAGGGGCCGGCTCGAGCTCCGGCAAGAAGAAGGGCAAGGTCCCCGCCGTCCCTTGGCGCGCGCTACCCCCGCCGTCCTCTTTCCATCCACCTCGGCAGCGGATTAGCGTCCCAGTGCACCAGGCGTGGTGGCACTGGGAGCACACCATCCCTCTCCCTACCCCGACGTGATCCTGCCACACTACTGGCACTTGGATCCGGACAGGATCCCAGTGCCGGCGGTGCCACGGTTGGCGCGGGCGCATGCAGAGGAAGTGAGGCACCGGCGGCAGCAGCTCACGCCCGAGCAGCGGCTCGATCCGGCCTATGCTGCAGACTCTCCCAATTGGGAGGTCTGGTTTGCGTTTGAGCACGCGGAGCAGTGCCGGCGTGGCATCCGCGACGTGCGGGCTGGCACCCCGCCGCCCCTCATCGTGCACGATGAGAACCAGGAGGCGGAGGCCGCATACCAGGAGGCGTTGGCGCTAGCGTTGGCAGCTGTCCTCCGTGAAAGCGAGGAGGAAGAGCGGCGCAAGGAGGAGGAGGAGGAGGAGGCGGCTTACCAGGCGTGGATGGCGGAGGCCATTACGCTCTCCGCCGCTGGCGACTACGTCGTGCCGCCGCTGGCCCCGCCATCCCCCGCCAGGCTTGAGCAGGCGCCAATCGCCCTCATGCCCCACGAGTACATCTGGGAGGGGGTGGTGCGGGAGTAGGTGAGCGCGCCACCCATATGGATGCTGGCGACGCCGAAGCAGGAGCGGGACTACCTGGAGTTCTGGCGACAGCAGCACCTGCGAGCGGAGCGTCGCGAGGGTCAGCGGCTCGAGGAGTTGGAGAAGGACGCCGAGGCAGAGTAGGAGGAGCGCCGTGATGAAGCGCAGGCAGCGGCGGTGCAGCCACCGGCGGACGACGTCGCCACCGCCTGGGAGACGTCGTTCCCCTGGGCTGGCCCCGCGTTGACCCTCGTCGACCTCACCGGCCCCGACGACAACGACGATGAGGACGCCTAGGGGGCAGCGCACCTCCTTGTTTTTATTTTTAGTTTTAATGTTTTTAGTTAATGCCTGGTAGACTTGTGAACTCTCGCCGGCCTTTGTGGCCGGCATTAATGTATAATTAAAGTTAACGCATGTTGATGTGATTTGATATGATGTTTTGACTCTGATGTGATGTTTGAATTTGAATTTGGACTGACCTTTGAATTATAAGCAACATTTGAAATCCATTGCTCTGTGATGTTGCAATGATCATGTTAGCCTAGGTTGCAATGATCTAACAACAAATAAAACAAAAATACAAACAAATGATCATGTTAGCCTATGTTGGTGAGCTCCGAAAGTTAGGGTAAACAGACCATTTCCAATATAAATCATTATAAAAACAATTTAAAATTTCAATAATAAAAAATAAGTTCAGATCCTTCTTATTCACACTAAAATGAATCTATGGTGATTTTTTTTAATTTTTTTAATTTTTCATAAACCCAAACCCACTATCACTCTCTTCTTGGACCCTATACAATCTCGTAGGTGATAGCTCATTTGTGTGAAGGAGTTTTCATGGAAATGTCCATAAACCAAGATTATTATTTTTTGTCATAACCATGTCACATACAATGACATTGTGCGCAGGTCTTCCATTTTTTGATTATTTTTGAATTTGTTCTTCTCATTTGAACTTGGAGATGGTAGCTTACCTCAAAAAAATATTTTCCATAAAAATATCCCTATACCAAGTTTATATTATTTTTATGGTAACTATGTCCTATGAAACGACGAACCACGAAGGTTTGCTATTTTTTTGAATTAGTTAACATCATTTGAAAGTTGGTCAAACCTAAGATAACCCCGCTGATCGGCTCAAAACCCCGTAGCATCTCTCCAAACCCTAGCGTCGAACTGCAGCCGTCCGATCATACCCTAGCGCCAAGGGACAGCCCTCAGATCTGGTCTTCTAGAAGGAATTCACAGGGCGGGCCGCGTGCAGGCTGCGCGCCGTTGGATCACATGGATGGCTTCGCACCGTTGGATCGTTGGGCGATCCGCAAGAGGTTGGTTCTGCTCGCCCACTCGTCTGTCCCAAAATGCAAACAAGTCCTTATTGGGCCTTCGCAAGGCGTTGACCTGTCGAAGGCCCACAAGGATAAAAGAGGCCTATAAAATGGCGCACGCGCTGGTTCTATTTTTTTATTGATTTGATTGCACCATCACCCTTTTCTTTATTGATTTGATTGCATCGTTTGTTTCTCTTTTTTTTATTTGATTGCACCAAATTAGTTTCATCCTGCAAAAAATAGTTTCTTTTGCTTCTTCTTTTTCAACATCACCATGGTTCATATTAGATTGAAAACGTCATTACACAACCGGACATCTCATACGAAAGCATGCAAGATGTAAAACCTACGTACTACATAATAAAACCTATCTACTCTTCGTCGCAGATGTCGATGATCTCCGTGCCCTCCGGTGGATAAATGGCCGCCTGTTGCGGCTCCGCCCCCTCCGGCGCCTGCGGCTGCTCCGCTGCCGCCTCCTCTGCCTCTATCTCCGCCTCCAGCTCGTTGAACAGGGCGTCGGCCTCCGCCTGCCTCTGCCGGATGAGCCGGCGGTTGGCCTCCACCTCGGCCTCATCCCGGATGGAATCCAGGATGGCCTGCTGCTCCGCCATCTCCTCCGGCTGGTCGACGGCGACCTCCGCCTCCGCCTCCGGGTCGTCCTCCTCCATGGGCGCCGGCTGATGCTACTCTTCCTGCTCCTCCTCCTCCTCCTCCTCTTCCTCCTCCTCCGTCTCCGGCGAATCCGGAGGGAGACCCACAGCGATGCGGGCGGTGCGGCGAGCCTGCATTTCCGCCTTGATTTGCAGTCGCCGCTCCGGAGTGAGCTGTGCATACGTGGTGATGAGGCGCCGGACCATCCTGACGGCGACGGAAGTGCGAGAGGAGGCGTATGGGCTCGGGCGGCGGCGGCGTGGAGGGAGGAGGAGGATATGCAAGGGCTGGGGGATGACGACCGGTTTAAATAGCCGGCTAATGGCCTCTGGCAGCAATTCGAAGCGGCGCCATGCGGCGTTCACACCGCGCCGACGGTCGAGGCGCCCGTCGGACCGTCGGGTTTCCCGACGAGTCCACGTGGGGCCATGCCGTTAGCCCGACGTGGCGGGCGCGTATGAAAAGACGCCTGCAAAACGGGATGGGGGAATGGCGTGCTTCGGCCCAACAGTCCACCGAAACCAGGGCCCCACTCATCAGTAGTTAACGGTCAAACCATTGACCCGACGGCATCCCCCCATGTGACCATTTATGAGGGTTTTGGACTAAGGAGTGGGGAAAAGTGAGCAAATGTTAAGAGCGTGGGGATGAATGAGTAGAGCTAAGGAACGAGGCGCACAGGAATAGAAATCCCATTTTTATATTAATCAAAACAAAAAGTAAAACAAGTTTATTACAACCACTAATCCAACTCCTGTTCTCTCAAACTTAGGGATTAAATTAAAGGTGTTGTTGAGTCCACTCTTTAAGCTTGTCTGCTTTGCTTTGCTTAGCTCTAATCTGTGCCACTAGCAAACCTTCTTTCATATAGAATTTCCACATATTCAGTGCTTGGGGTGCTCTTTTGAAGATTTTGTCATTTCTAACTGACCAAATACTCCAGCAACTTCTGATTACAATATCCATTGCAATCTCTGGAGGGAGATGTTCCATAGTTAGCAGTATTTCATCATAAGCTAAGATGCCTCTGTTTCTGGTAGGAATGATTGATACCCAGCATGTGGATGCAAATTGGCAGTCCCAGAACAAGTGGGGGATAGTTTCCTTGGCAGTATCAGTACACAGTACACAGTTATAATCATCTAGATACATATGTCTTCTCTTCAACATGCATCTTGTGTTAATCCTATCATGTAATAAAAGCCAGAAGAAAATAATGGTGGTTGGTCTGCATGCTGTCTTCCAAATCTGTTTGAAAATGTTATGTGCTTTGCTGGGAGCAATGATATTCTTGTACATCTTGCTAGCTGAGTACTGTTTGCCATTCCATTTGTAAGACTAGACATCCCTTTCATTGGATATATCTCTGTTTTCAAGAAGCTCTTGGAGTTGATTGAATTGTTGGTAGGCTTGTATTGATAGGGGGTCTGTGAAATAGATTGCTGAGTTCTTGAACTTGTGCCTGGGCTAGAGTGATTTGTTTGGCGATAGCAAAGGAGTACAGTTCAGGGTATTTATCTTGGAGGGTTGTATCTTGCCATCTATCAGTCCAAAGGAGGATAGTATTGCCCATTCCTGCTGCACATAGTGTTTGGTTCTTATATGATGGGAGGAGTTTGAGGATAGCTTTCCACCAGAAGGATCCAACTGATTTCTCATCTAGTAATTGATGCTGATAGTAGGCTTCCCATATAATATTCACCCATGGTTGACTTGGAGTAGTTGACTTTCAGTCCAGTGTATTCAACAAAGTGTAGAAGAAGATTTTTAATATGCATCAGTTGTCTGCTGTCTGCCTTAGCCACCAATATGGTGTCATATGTATATTGAATGATAGGATAGTCTGGGCAAGAGGTATGAATGAGGGGGGACTCCAGGAGAGAATTGTTCATGACCTCATTAAGCATAGTTTGAAGCAAATCAGCAGCAATCACAAATATCAAAGGTGATAGGGGATCTCCTTGTCTGACACCTCTTTTGCAAAGGAATTGTCTGCCTGGAACACCATTTAGTAAAATAGATGAGAAACCAGTCCTATAAATCATCTTAATCCATTGGATCCATTTGGTTCCAAAGCCTTTAGCTTCAAGAATTTCAATGATAGTGCCATGGTTTAACATATCAAATGCCTTCTCAAAATCCAGTTTAAACAATATGAGTTCTTTCTTGCTTTGATTGCACTGATGTACATACTCATACGCCCATGCAAGACAGTCTTGGATACATCTGTTATTGAGGAATCCATACTGATTTTTGTGGACCATCTTGAGAATGATTTTTTGAAGTCTATTAGCTAGCAGCTTGGTGATGATCTTGATGGTGCAATTTAGCAAAGATATAGGTCTGTAATCAGTTGGCTTATTGGCAGAATCTGTCTTTGGTATGAGGGTGATGAAGGAATAATTAATGCTTTGTAAGTTGACTCTGCCTTCATAAAAGTCCTCAATCAATTTGTAGAAATCAGTTGCAATGATCTCCCAACAATGTTTGAGAAATGCAGCATTAAATCCATCAGGTCCTGGTGACTTGTGAGCTGGCATATGCTTGACAACCCTGTCAATTTCCTCTTTTGTGAATGGTAATTCCAGCTCAGCAAGGTCTTCTAATGGTTGAATCAGGTGGTGCAACAAAAGAGGGTTCTGTGTTTGGTTAGTGGTGCCCATCCTTTCCTTGAATGCTTTGAGAAGTATAGCAGCATTGGCCTCATGTAAAAAATGTTCATTCCCATCTTCATCTTTAATCATGGGAATACAGTTGTTTCTGAATTTAATAGTGGCTTTGGCTTGGAAGTACTTGGTGTTGGCTTCTCCCATCTTGATTTTCCTGATTTTGGCCCTTTGTTTCCAGTATGTTCTCTGGTGTAGCAGGACAGACTCCAGGTGTCTTTTAAGAATACTCCTGCCATTACTTTCCTCTTGTGTCAGATCCCTGAATTCTTCAATGTAATCATAGAACGGGATCATGAAGTTTGTGTCTTCTATGATTTTCTTTAAGTCAGAAATTCCTTTGGCCCAGATTTTCAATCCTTTTCTAACTCTCTTAAATTTCATTGCAATGACTTGTGCACTATCCATCCCCTGCACATCTTGTGACCAAATACCCTTTACAATATATTTGAATTGGTCATGTTCCAACCAGAAGTTCTCAAATCTGAAAATTTTGGCTTTGGGTATGGCAGACCCAATTTTAATCAAAATAGGAGTGTGATCTGAAGTGGTTTTTGCCAGGGGAGTGGCAAAAGTAGAGGGGTAGCTCAGAGTCCAATTTTCAGATGTGAAACACCAGTCTATCTTTTCTAATAATGGCGCATCCTGCATGTTGCTCCAAGTAAAATTCCTACCTTTCAAGGGAATTCTCACCAGTGCTTGCCTGTTAATTGCCTCATTAAACAATAACGTATCATTGATATTTCCTCCTTCTCTCCTTCTATTATGAGGATATCTGATGTAGTTGAAATCCCCAGTGATAATCCAGTCAGTGTCATCTTCCATTGGGTGGTTCTGAAACCATTCTAGAAATCTCATCCTATCTATCTGTTGGCATGGGCCATAGACATTGGTGAGGACCCATGTATTACCATTGAGTCTAGAGGTTAAATGAACAAAGAGAGAGAATTCATTAGAATGAACAACATGTCCTGAGAATAACTGATCATTCCACACAATCAATAGACCTCCTGATGCACCATTTGATGGCAGGAATTCAAATTTATTGAGTCTTCCTAGGCAAAAGTTTTTTAATATAGGAGCTGTCAAATAGTTCTCTCTTGGTTTCTTGAATGCACACAATAGAGCAATTAGATTCCTCTATCTTATTAGCAATAGCTGTCCATTTCTTGGGGTCATTAACCCCTCTGATATTCCAGTCTAATATATTCCACTCTCTATTCATGGGGGAAAGTGTTGCTTAAAGATACTGAGAGAACATACATAGACCATAACATATTGCTTCCACTTCTGTCCACAATCACCAGCCAGAGAGTTTAATGGAAATACAATAAAGAAAGGATCTGAGTTGCAAAATAACATAGTGCTACCCTTATCATGTCTAGCATATCCTGATCAGAAGAATTAACTGGACTTGGATTTGTAAGTTGCACATCCACCTCACTAACAATTTCCGTAGGTTGAGAACTTGAAGCAGCTGGCTTAAGAAAAACATTAATCTTAATGGTGTTTGGCCCTGCTTTTCTCTTCATAGCTGCTACCTGAAGTTCGACATAATCACATAAAAATTGCATCACAGATATGAACTAATACAAGATAATAGATAATTTGCATAACAAAAATAAGAACTGGCGTGTGAGACACAGTACATCACTATAGTGATTATTGCGGACATGTGCAAGATGGGAACTCTTTAGAGAATCATAGACCATAGAGTCACAAATTAACAACCAACCAAATTACCAAAAAAAAAAATCTAGAGCGGGAAGAATCACAAATAGAGTCACAAATTAAACTGATACAGAATGAGGAGGATCGACTTTCTGGCATACATGCTCGAGAAGTTCATAAAGACAAAAGGATTACTTGATTGAAGCGGGAAGAATTGACAAGTGCAGCATGCAGCGGCCATATACTTGAATATGTGAATACTGAATGTGTGAATGTCTGAATCAGATTGCCAGCCAGCCAGCCGAGTAGAGTTTGAGAGCAGCAGAGCAGAGCAGGTCGTGGACTCCTGGGAGCATCCGAGCAGAGCAGGGCGATGGGCGAGCGGCGAGAAGGGCAAGAGACGAACGCGAGTGAGGCAGGAACATCGTCGAAAACTGGAACGACGGGCCGACACGGCGACTAATCCCATGTACTGTATACACTAATTATGGACTTACACTTATGATGAGGGACTAGAGCCAATGCGGTGACTTTTTGTGGGCTTTTTTCACACGGGCCTTTTTTTCCCTTTCTACCAATATTTTTTTTGCATAGTAATACGTGTCTCATTAATAACATAAAGATTCAGTTACAAGCCATGTAAACATTGACATTATAAGACTGAAAATATAGGATAATCCTATGCAAGAAACCAGCGCCTGTCCCTCTCCACTAAGGAAAAGGAGACAAATCACCTCTTCACCCGAGCTCGACGCAGCTCCATCGCTGATCAGCAGCTTTACGGACCTCCAAAGTAGTTTGCCTGAAGCAAAACCATTACCGTTGAAAGAATCAGACCGGGGCAACGTGTCCCCGGACACGCCATCGAACTCCAGAACTGACACCCCCGCACGACTACGACGTCGGAGGAGGAAACCAGAACTGTCAGCCTCCAACCGCAAACCCAGCACAAGATGCACCATCTTCCAGCTGCCACTTGCGTAGACAACCATCTGCGCGTACTCCTGGATGACAAAACCTTCCTGCTACACCATGACGTCGGAGACAACGCCGCAACAACGGGGATAGAGCAGAAGGAGAAACACACCTGATGGAGCCGCCGCCGCCGTCTCGCTGACACCATCCATGAACCCTAATGCCGCCGATCTGAAGGATCAGCACACACACGATGCCAACAACTCCGAGACGCTGTCATGAAAGACACCGCCGGTGTGGGAGTGGAGCTGAGGCAGATTTATTCGTCCGGACGCCGCTCCCACCACCCCAACGGTGCACCACGACCTACAAATCCAAACCCTAACTACATAGCGAAGGAACGGGGTCCCCCATCCCTCCTGCCGCCAGAGGGAGAGGGGGCCAGCGCCCTCGCCGGTGGAGATCGGTGGAAGAAAATCGCCTCCCTAGGCCTGGTTCGTGGCGGCGACTAAGGTAGGGAAAAAGTATGCGACCGAATTCTACCAATATTTTACGTTGAGGTACTCTGATGGGAGGGGCCAAATACATACGTACCTGCTCATGTCTCGTCAATTGTATACTAGGTACTTCAGGTTTCGCTCGATCATTGTGGGTGTGGGGGTGGGGGGGGGGCAGGCCCCTGCTCGCCCTGGCTCCGCCACTGGTCGGGTCTCACATGGAATCAACAGAAAACCCAACTATCCGACGGGCGTCTTCACAGTCGAGACGTGGCGCTGCTCCGGCAGGCCGTGTGGTACCCTATCCCAGCTATTTAAGCCAACTGACGGGCATCCTTGTTTTTTCCTCATCTTTCGTCATTCATGTGCGTCTTTTTTCTCCTCCTTTGTAACCTTGTTTCTTGTACGGTTTTCGGCCCGATTTTCCACATAAACTGAGTCAATTTGTTCAGGTTTTCGATCTTGTTCTCCTTATAAACGAGATCAGCCAAAGCTTAAGGGGCGACTCTTGGCTTTGGCAGCTTTTTGAGCAATATATTCAGGTGGGGATCCTCCCCCCCCGGTGATAGTTAAAAAAAATTAAGCCAACCGACGACACATAAACCCTATCCATCCGCATTTTCCCTCTCTCGTATGTCGTCCCCGGCACTTACAGCTCGCCGTCCGCCACTTTCCACTCATAGCCATGCCCCCACATCGTCGGGCAACGTATCTAATGTCGAAGCATCGACTTCAACTCCTTGAGCAGATCCTGGCAAGGCGTGAAGCCCGGATCACCGCGGGGCTACCTTCGGATCCACCACATCCAGATGAGGAGGAGGAGATAGGTGAGGAGGATAGGGAAGAGGAGCGGGAGGAGGAGGAGGAGGACGTGGGGATGCTTGGGCTGCAGATCTACAGGGCGGAGCAGCAGGCGATCCTCGATTTACTCAGGTAGGAATCGATGGCGAAGGCCAAGCACCGTCGTCGACCGGACGCGGAGGCGGAGGACGCCGCAGACGTCGACGAGATGCTCGCGAATATGGATGAGGAGGAGGAGCCAGAGCCCTCCGACGATCCCAACTACCAGGCACCCGACACGGATGTCATGGACATCTCCAACGGCGACGGAGTGTAGTTTAGACTAGAGGTTATCTTTTGCATGGTTTTTATGAATATAGGAGGTAACATATGTGTTACTCGGATGAAAAGCATTAAATATGAGACGTGACCAGTCACTGCCCGTGGACACGTTCAGTCGCGTCCGCGGGCGTTTGAGGGGCCGGTTATTTGATTTCGTTTTCGCGGCTTTGATGCTCTAAGGGCAACTCCAACGCACGGCCCCTAATCGTCCGGGTGTGTCCGTTTTGGCCCAAACGGACATACGAGAGGGCCCAACGCGCGTCCCCATCCGCAAAATATGTCCTCTCTTTGGTCCAGCTTGACCCATTCCAGACGCAAATTTGATCCGGCTCTGTGGTCAAACGAACATTGAACGGACGAGTATGCGTCCTCTTGTTCTCCGCCTGGGGCCCTCATCTCGGAAGTCCAACTACCACCCTGACGACCCCATATAATCCACATGAATGAGCGGGCCCGCCGGTCAGTCACCCAGCCGCCCCTGGACAAGTCCCTTTTTTATGACGAAGTCTTCGAATTTGCCAGTCCACATCAAACCCTAGCTCATCGCCGGCTGCCTCGCCATGGGCTACTAGAATTGGATGACCGACAAAAAGGCCAAGGACGACCACGCGGTGATGTCATCGTCCGCCTCGTCTAGAAGCACGGTCACCCACTCCACCTCGCCGACTGCATTTTCGATCTCACCTCCGGGGGCTTGGCCATGCTTCCGGCCGTACGTCAAGGTGCACACCTGCCGCCGGTACTAGGAGACTGGCACCCTGATCCCGTGGTCCGATGCCCACCTCCCCAATGGGTGGCATCTGAGCCCGGACCGGGTGCCCATCCCTCCCGTCCCGGCGAGCGTCCGCGCCCACCTCCATGAGATCGCCCACCCACGCGCAATGATCCCACACTAGCACCTCACGGACCGACGGTACGGCGTCGATTCACCCATGTGGGACACCTGTTTCCAGGACGAGCACGACATGCATCGACAAACTTACCTTGTCGGCTGTTGATACGTCTCCAACGTATCTATAATTTTTGATTGTTCCATGCGATTATATTATCGGTTTTAAATGTTTTATATGCATTTATATGCTATTTTATATTATTTTTGGGACTAACCTATTAACCTAGAGCCCAGTGCCAGTTTCTGTTTTTTCCTTGTTTTTGAGTTTTACAGAAAAGGAATATCGAACGGAGTCCAAACGGAATAAAAATTTACGGTGATCATTTATGGACCAGAAGAAGCCCAGGGAGCATTGGAGGTGGGCCAGAAGAGCCACGAGGCGATCACAAGCCTAGGGATCTGAATATTCATGCCACAATAAAGAAAATTACATGGATGAATATGTTAGGTAGCATTCCACATCAAAAATTCTCTTTTTATCATTTACCTACTCGAGGACGAGCAGGAATTAAGCTTGGGGATGCTTGATACGTCTCCAACGTATCTATAATTTTTGATTGTTCCATGCTATTATATTATCGGTTTTGGATGTTTTATATGCATTTATATGCTATTTTATATTATTTTTGGGACTAACCTATTAACCTAGAGCCCAGTGCCAGTTTCTATTTTTTTCCTTGTTTTTGAGTTTTACAGAAAAGGAATATCAAACGGAGTCCAAACGGAATAAAAAATTACGGTGATCATTTATGGACCAGAAGAAGCCCAGGGAGCATTGGAGGTGGGCCAGAAGAGCCACGAGGCGATCACAAGCCTAGGGGGCACCCCCTCTAGGGTGCCCCCCTGGCTTGTCGCCGCCTCGTGGATCCCCCTGACGTGATTCCAATGCCAAGTACCCCTATATATCCAGTAACCCCCAGAAAGAAACCAAGATCGGGAGTTCCGCCGCCGCAAGCCTCTGTAGCCACAAAAAACCAATCGGGAGCCCGTTCCGGCACCCTGCCGGAGGGGGAAACCATCACCGGAGGCCATCTTCATCATCCCGGCGGTATCCATGACGAGGAGGGAGTAGTTCACCCTCGGGGCTGAGGGTATGTACCAGTAGCTATGTGTTTGATCTCTCTCTCTCGTGTTCTTGAGATGACACGATCTTGATGTACCGCGAGCTTTATTAATATAGATGAATCATATGGAGTTTTCCCCTCTCTATCTTCTTGTGATGAATTGAGTTTTCCCTTTGAAGTTTTCTTATCGGATTGAGTCTTTAAAGGATTTGAGAACACTTGATGTATGTCTTGCGATGGGATATCCGTGGTGACAATGGGATGTTCTATTGATCCACTTGATGTATGTTTTGGTGATCAACTTGCGGGTTCCGTGACCTTGGGAATCTATGCATAGGGGTTGGCACATGTTTTCGTCTTGACTCTCCGGTAGAAACTTTGGGGCACTCTTTGAAGTTCTTTGTGTTGGATTGAACATGATGAATCTGAAATTGTGTGATGCATATCGTATAATCAAGCCCATGGGTACTCGTGGTGACATTGGAGTATCTAGGTGACATTTGGGTTTTGGTTGATGTGTATCTTAAGGTGTTATTTTAGTACGAACTCTAGGGCTGTTCGTGACACTTATAGGGATAGCTCATACGATTGATCGGAAAAGATAACTTTGAGGTGGTTTCGTACCCTACAATAATTTCTTCGTTTGTTCTCCGCTATTTGTGACTTTGGAGTGAACTCTTTGTCGCACGTGAGGGATTTACATATGATTCAACTATGTCAGTATTGTTGAGAGAACTTGCACTAGTGAAAGTATGAACCCTAGGCCTTGTTTTCAAGCATTGCAATACCGTTTGTGCTCACTTTTATCATTAGTTACCTTGCTGTTTTTATATTTTCAGATTACAAAAACCTATATCTACCATCCATATTACACTTGTATCACCATCTCTTCGCCGAACTAGTGCACCTATACAATTTACCATTGTGTTGGGTGTGTTGGGGACACAAGAGAATCTTTGTTATTTGGTTGCAGGGTTGTTTGAGAGAGACCATCTTCATCCTACGCCTCCCATGAATTGATAAACCTTAGGTCATCCACTTGAGGGAAATTTGCTACTATCCTACAAAAATCTGCGCTTGGAGGCCCAACACGAGTCTACAAGAAGAAGGTTGTGTAGTAGACATCAGCCGTGCTCGTAGCCCGCCCCCGCATCGCGGGTGCATGCACCGAGCCCGCCCAGAGCATGCGGCCGCACGCGTCCGCGCGGCCTGACGTCGATGCTTTCTCCCTCCCCGTCGTTGCCGCCACCACAGCCTCCCACCATGACGAGGAGGAGGAACGGCTGCTGCACGCCGTGATGGAGGACGTTGAGAGGGAGTACAAGCGCAGCCAGGAGGAGAAGTGGGAAGGGCTGGAGCATATGCTGGCGCTATCGGCTGTCGGAGATATCTACGTGGCGGAACGGGACATCCAACAGGAGGTGAAGTAGGGGGTGAAGCACGAGTCTGCGTGGTCACCACCAGCACCGCAAGCCGCATGGACGCCGTGGTCACCACCAACGCCGCCATCGCCACTGCAGCCTGCACAAGCCGCATGGGCAGCACCGCTACCATAGCCTGCGCAAAGCCGCCCCAGCCATATTTTGGGGGCCGCCGCCCCACCTCTAGACGCCGCCTCCCTACATCGACCTTACCAGCGACGATGACAAGGACGGTGGTGCCTAAATACGGTCATGCCATCGACAACACGGGAGACAAACCCTTTTTTTATGTTTTATTGCGCTTTATGTGCTATGTACGGACCGTGATTATCGTGGACTTTTTAAATAAGTTATTGCAATATATTTATGTTTTAAATTATTTTGTAATGCATTTTTCTGTTTCCTTTTAAAGTCAAAAAACGGATATAGTTTAAGATGCGACTGCGCGTTAGGTGTGCATACAGACAAACGGTTAAAACTGGACCGTTTCTCGTCTCAAACAGACAAAATCAAGATAAAAAGCGTGTAGGAGTTGCCCAAATATCTCTGCCGACCGCACCGGGAAAACTGTAGCATATGCAATAACGAGGACTGGCTGGCCTTGTATCGGTTCGCGTGTCTGTCCAAATCCGTTGCTAAAGTTTTAGAAAAGAAGCTAGAACGTGATAGTAGTATGAACAGTGATCTATTCTGCTGACGTTATCTTTTTCTTACCGGTGCCGATATTGCTCCAGCAGACAGTCAGTATTATGATTTCCCACCCCGTACAAAAAACACTATGATTTCTCAAATAAGTTTCACAAGATTAAGGCATCTATGACTAGACGAGGCTGATTTGACTCTACAGCTAGAAGATCCAACTATATAACAAGGTCCCACGTCAACTTTATTTGCATTATGAGACCAAAGCGTTGCACCACCTGTAGCGTCCCGACTCAAAATGAGTCAAGCCTCTGTGTGTCAGTGCCATCCCTGGATCAGTATGCTGGCACACACAGTACATCAATGTATATATCAAAGTGCAATCACATGTAAATAATGTAAAATTGATATATACCTCTTAAATCTCAGCGGAAACAGTCAACGGGAGTGGAGTCCCAATAAACACCAACGGCAGGTTGAGTGTAGACCGTAACCCTGAATCGTACTCTTACTCGTCGTAGAAAAGTATCTGCAACATAAGACGTTGCAGCCGTGTAGGTCAGTACATTGAATGTACCGGCAAGATCACCATAGGATAAAATGATAAGACTATTCTATATGCAAATGGCTTTGTGGCTCTGTGTCTGAGTTTTTTTTGCAGAAAAGCTGGTTTTATTTTCCCTACAACAAAGGAGTCAAACGGAAATATCACTACAAAAGTTGGTTGTTAATGAGATGGTTCCACCAACCAATTCTCATGTCCCAAAATTATTAATAGACCCACTCATCATAATTTATTAATTGTGTTGAGACTGGCTGATAGTATCATCTCCGGTGCTCATGTTGTCCGTAACCGGGGACACGGCTAATCGATTAGTTTGACACTCTGCAGAGGTTTGTACACTTTACCCGCAAGATTCGATCCCTCTCGTTGTGTCCTCGCACTGCATGATGTTTGAGAACGAGACGATCGAAACATGGTCTTCCAAAGTGATCCTCTGATAGAAAGTCAGTGCCCATCCAATCCTACCGTTCTTCTACGTCTCGTAGCAATCTGACCTACCAGAGTCACCACTAAGGTCAACCAAGCCAGAGCCCATATTGACTTGCGGTTGCACACGTAAGCTTTCCGGCCTTGAAGTATCCATCCATCTCTTTGAGCCTGGGTGGCATTCCGTTGGGATGATCACAGGTAGATACCAGGATTCTCGGCATAACCATGATAGATATCAGGCTGCCAAAAATGCATGTCCAATCCACCCAGAGGTATATTGAGTCCTTGAAGTCTTGAAGTCTTGATCATCATGTAGGTCTTGAAATAATTAATTAACCTCACAACACTCCTGAATCTCACAACCAAACCCCGTCCACTAAAGCGTAGCAATTGTGAAGTAACGTCCCTTCCCGGGCAATGGTAACAGGGTGTTGGGTTTCTCCTACCTCATGATACTACAACAAGTTCAAGCTCAATATCCTACTGGATGTATGATGGAGAGATTTATTCTAATGCAAATAAAACATAGGTAATGTAAGATGATCAAAGTGAACTTGCCTGTACAGTTGATGAAGATAAATATCGCTCTCAGAAATAACTTGATAGAACTATTCGTCACTCTCCGATGAAAATCTATATAATCAAACTTTGCACTCATATAAGCAATCATACTAGCAATCAATACTAACAATCAAAAGGCAACACAAAAACCAAACACAAAAGTGTTGTGATGAAGGAAAATACTTAAGACAAAAGTTAAAACAACAAAACTTCATCACAACAACCTAATGTAGTTTTCCCTACAAATAAACTATTTTGAATAGCAACAAAACAAAAGCAAGGTAAAATATAACAAAGGTATTTTAGTAAATATTTTACTAGCAAAAAGAATTACTTTTGAAGAACAACTAAGAACTAAGAAAACAACACCCTAAACAATGTAAGTTTTCTAGCTAATAGAACATAATAGCAAGGAAAACACTAAGATAATAAAATAACAGAAAAACAAAATATAAAACACTAAATTAACAGAAAATATTTTCTCATAAAACTTTATTACAAAAAAAGAACTAATAGAAAAGCTTTTAGTAAACTCTTCCTATAACCTAAACAAAGTTAACCTTGAATTGACCACAAACAATTTCAACTATAATACAAATTTTTTTCTGGTCTAAACTAAAGTTAACAGAAAATAAAATTTATAAAACAATATATGGAAATAATTTTCAAATAGGAAATCAAACTAGCAATGAAATCAATTTGCAAGTTATTACTGAACTAGAATTGATTTCATGCAAACAAAAAGAATAAACAACATAGAAATAAACTTGGTTGAAATACTACTGCTAACTAACAGAAAACAAGGTAAAACTTGTCAACTAATATAAAAGAAAATAAATTTAAAACTATAAAAACAAAACAAATAGAAATAAACCTAAAAAGAATTAAAACAGAATCTGTTTTGCTTGAAACCCTAATTTAAAATATTATAAAAATTCTCAAATTGTTCCTACTGATGAACAAAATCACTAGTGACCAGTAGCAAAAAGAATCAACTCAAAACTTATTTTTAAACTCAAGTTATTCACAAAACAAGGTTTAAATCAAATCTGTTTGAATTCAAATTTTAAATAGTCAAACATGGTCAAACTTGATATCTACAGAAACTAGAATAAATTTTTGGCCTAATACAAAAAGAATCACTCAATAATATTAAAAACTCTAAAAGATATAGCAAAACTAAAAGAAGAACTATTTTCTGGAATTGAAATTAAAACAGAAAAAGAAAAATCTTTTCTAACGGACAGGGGTACACGTGGCAAGCTGTGAGTGGCCGAGTGGTGCGCGTGAGCGAGTGCTTCGGGCGGACGGCCGATAATTAACAGAAAACGATTCGGCTAATAAAATTAAACAGAAAACCGGCTGGTTCACTTACACTAAACCGAACAGGTACGCTAGATCTAATTTACGCCGTAGATGTTAGATCGGACGGCGAGGAGGGCTCCGGCGACTTACAGAGGAGGAGGGGAGCTCCGGCGAGGTCTCCACGGCGGCGGGGCTTCAGGTCCCTTGCTGGCGGCGGTTCCAGGGGCTCCCGGCGGTGATGAAGGGGTCCAGGCAACTTCGGGGGCCCTCCGACGACGTTTGGTGGTGACGGCGACGGCGGAAGAGGTCGGAGGCGAGCAGTTCGAGCTCGGGATGTGCGGTGGTGCTCGGGTGGCTGTCGACGGCGGCGCTCTGGTGGCTCTGGCGATCGAGGAAGTGGACGGGGAGATGCGGGCGAGCGAGGCGAGCTCGTAGGTGGGCTCAGACGACAACGGGAAGGTCTAGGTGGAGCGGTGGAGCGGCAATGGCGCGGCGGCGCGGTCGGACTCCGGCGAGCGATTTGGCGAGGCAGAGAGGGTCGGTCGAGGGGGACTCGGGCGGAACAGGGTGCGGGACTCCCGGATTTTATAGCCCTGGGTTCAGGGGTGCTCGGAGGGAAGGGGATCGACGAGATCCCGTCGGATCCGAGGCGGTCGCCGGCGAAGGAAGGAGGAGGTGAGGGAAGGAAGGAGAAGAGCGTCGGGCGAGGGTGATCGGCCAGTGGGCCCGGCGTGTCAGTGGGGGAGAGGGAGATCGTGCGGGATCGGGCGGCCGATCCGAAGGGATTCGGATCCGGCGAAGCAGATCTGGGCCTGACACTATTCCAAATGGGCCGCGGTCGGTTTCCTAATAAACAAAGTTTTTTTTCCTTTTATTAAAAACAGGAAAGAATAAAATATGATTTGGGCAATCAAATCAAATCTAAATATAGAAGTTTTATATATCAAAATGATCAGAAAATTAAATTCAACAATATGAACATTTTTCCACGGCCAAAATAAATACTTTAAAAAAATCATTTTCAGAAAATGCCTAAATTGGTTTTATTTATTTTTGCAAATATTTTTTTCAAATAACCCCCTGGGTTTTATGGTTCAAATAAATCACAAAAATACCTCTGGTTTGGAGGGTCATGTTCCTCATCTCAAATTTTTGAATTTAGGCAGGGGAGTTTGAATTCATTCAAACTTTTAAAATAGAGCCAAATATGAAATGGATTCAAAGTAGTTTTCAAAATCCAAAATTTCAAATACATCGTATTGAAGAAGTCATGTCATCTTCTCTCATTGATTTGAATTGGATGTATTTGAAATCAAAAACAAAGGGGAAAGTCATTTTATTCCCTCTCATTCAAAAGTTTCAAAAGTTTCAAATTTTCACTCAAATTCAATCACTCAATTAAACAAACAATCATTCTAGTAATTAATATAACATTCCAAAATTTGGGATGTTACAAACCTACCACACTTAAAATGAATCTCGTCCTCGAGATTCGAAAGGGCTAGAAAGAAAAGGTTAGGGTTTGGGGGTCTTCTAGCAATTCCACTGGTTTGATAAGTGTGGGTGCTGCCACACTTAAAACGAGAGTTACTGGTCTCTCAAAATATTGACAGTCCTCTGGGGTCTTGACATCTGTCTCTTCACATTCTCCACAGAAAACTCTTTTGGTGATGCTCTTCCTTTATATTCACAACGTTTCCAGGAAAATCCAGTGTTTCCTTGGTCAATACAAACTTCTTCCGTTATTGGGTCTTCTTAACTGACAAGTCTCGTGATCATTTCTAATTAACTTATCGATGATCTCATGGTGGTCTACCATTTGTGGCTTTCCAACAGTGAAATGTCTATTGGCTTCATCTTCACCGTAAAATTCCTACGTTTGGCAACAGCTGCCATGTACAAGGGGTCTTCATCATACCATTCTAAGGCTTAAAACAAAAGCTTCAAAGAACGTCGTCTCTTTACTATGGGTAAGTCACTCAGATTTACCATTCCAAATAGCAAGAGAAATGATAAGAGTAAGTCGTCATGGTGATCAATCCATTCCGCACCCAAATCATTACCTTGTATAAGGTTTAGTGAATCTCGTATTCTAACACTTGGGCTTCCTCACAAGCATTGCAGATTTTCTCTTGTCCATGAACGAAGTTCGGATAAATCCATTGATTCTGCAAGCTGAACAAACATCTATCGTTTCTTCACAACTCTCAGGTTTACGTATTCTCCTAAGAAAACATCTGCTGATCTGTCATAGCTTCTTCCAAGTTCCTTTGTTCAATAAGGTAGGGCTTGCTCCTTATCAATCCTGAGGTTGTGGCTCACTTCAATACTTGTACGGCTTTAACTCACCCTTGGGGTTACTAGCATTTCATATTCCAACATTACCTACAATTCATTCCATCATACCCTTGGGGTAATCAAATAATTCACAGACTTATTCTTGTCCAGGGTCCACTCTGCGGAATTCATTTTCCTTTCCATTGGTCTGTTTACCAATAAGGTATTGGTTCATCATAATCATCCATTCATTTCATCCTTATTCTATTCTCAAAATTCCAACTTCAAAAGTACTTTATTACAAATGCTGTCGTCCACATAGTTTGATATGGTCCAGCATTACCTTCAACTGTATCCATTGGATCCAGACTCCTTGGCAGGAACGGTACATTCTTATTCCTTGGATCATGTGGTTTTGCCGGTTACTACCACACTTAAAGTGAATGATAATCATGCCTGCATAGAGCATATTTTCTCATATCCTCGAAAATGGTCAGAGGTCCTAGTTTATAGAGTAACAGATCATACTATTCAACATAGGAAATCATGACACAATAAATTCTATTGATTCATGAAGTTATTACAATCTCTGAGACTTCCGTTACATAATTTATCTTCATAACCTCAATAAGAGTTGTTTCCTATTACATTTATTACTTCCAAAATCCAAAACTCAACTACTCATATTTAGCCTTCTTCTCCGGGCAGGTATAGAAGTAGTGTCCTGTCTTGTTGCACCGGTGACAAGTGATGTGACTCAGATCCTTCCGTGTAGAAAACCACGGAGTCTTTTTCTTCTTCTTGGGTTGGGCTCCTTTCTTGATGCTTGGCTCATACTTTTCGCAACAACAATGAGGTCTCTCCAAGCTGTAGTGCAAACATCTGATGCCTCCACTTACTTGTCCTTTCTTCTTGTCCAGGTTGACCATTTTTTCTATCTCCTGGGGTTCATATTGCATTCTGCTGTCGGGAAGTCTCCCAGATACTCATTTGGACAATAATGGGAAATATGTCCTTCTTCTCCACATGAATAACATGACTTGGTATCTATGTTTGGGTCTGTTATCTCTCCCGTCATCATGGGTTCTTCTAACCTTTTTCCGAGGGCTTCTTTATCGGGTTATCATAGTGCTTCTGAATGAGACGGGACCTTAACAGAGTCTTCTTCAATTCCTCCCAGGTTTTTGCTCCATTACATCCTTGTATGGCTTGATGCATTTTCCACCAAGTTGCAGCACTTTGGGTAAAGTACTGAAGAGCGTATTGAACCTCATACTTCTTTGCAATCGAGTTGCTCCCTAAGCTATTCTCCATGTTTTGAATCCATACTTCTGCCTCCAGCTGGGTCATTGGTCCAGAGAATACAAGTCCAGCTTCATTCACCATCTATTGGGTCCAAGGTTTTGGGGATGAGATACTGGAGAGAGAAAGGAGGGGGATACACACAATACAAACAATAGTTTTGAAAATAGGTTTTATTTGTGACTGTCGAAAAAAATACACACAAATGACAGCTCACAAATCATCGTATCTAACGTGAGTATACAACAGGGGTGGTGGTCCTCTAACGGTCATATAGAAATGCTTCAAGGTCTTTGAATTCTTCGGGTCATCAAAGTCTTCAACTGGTGTAGCTTCAATTGTTGTTGTGTAGGGTAATCCTCCTTTCACTCTGAGTTGGTTACGATTGTCCGATATCTTGTCCTTCTCGGAGTGGTCTCAGTTGATTCTTCATGTGGTCATAGGGAAGGGTATTGTCTAAGTATTTGAGGGAGAGGGAATATTTGATAAAGCTTAGAAAAGAGGAGAGGTAAAAGGTCTTTTTGAAAATAAAGTTTTAGAGAGATTCCTTTCCTAGGGCTTTCCAGTTTCTAGGGTCACGTCCTACAGTCAACATGTGCTCTGATACCATCTCTGTAGCATCCCGACTCAAAACGAGTCAAGCCTCTGTGTGTCAGTGCCATCCCTGGATCAGTATGCTGGCACACACAGTACATCAATGTATATATCAAAGTGCAATCACATGTAAATAACGTAAAATTGATATATACCTCTTAAATCTCAGCGGAAACAGTCAACGGGAGTGGAGTCCCAATAAACACCAACGGCAGGTTGAGTGTAGACCGTAACCCTGAATCGTACTCTTACTCGTCGTAGAAAAGTATCTGCAACATAAGACATTGCAGCCGTGTAGGTCAGTACATTGAATGTACCGGCAAGATCACCATAGGATAAAATGATAAGACTATTCTATATGCAAATGGCTTTGCGGCTCTGTGTCTGAGTTTTTTTGCAGAAAAGCTGGTTTTATTTTCCCTACAACAAAGGAGTCAAACGGAAATATCACTACAAAAGTTGGTTGTTAATGAGATGGTTCCACCAACCAATTCTCATGTCCCAAAATTATTAATAGACCCACTCATCATAATTTATTAATTGTGTTGAGACTGGCTGATAGTATCATCTCCGGTGCTCATGTTGTCCGTAACCGGGGACACGGCTAATCGATTAGTTTGACACTCTGCAGAGGTTTGTACACTTTACCCGCAAGATTCGATCCCTCTCGTTGTGTCCTCGCACTGCATGATGTTTGAGAACGAGACGATCGAAACATGGTCTTCCAAAGTGATCCTCTGATAGAAAGTCAGTGCCCATCCAATCCTACCGTTCTTCTACGTCTCGTAGCAATCTGACCTACCAGAGTCACCACTAAGGTCAACCAAGCCAGAGCCCATATTGACTTGCGGTTGCACACGTAAGCTTTCCGGCCTTGAAGTATCCATCCATCTCTTTGAGCCTGGGTGGCATTCCGTTGGGATGATCACAGGTAGATACCAGGATTCCCGGCATAACCATGATAGATATCAGGCTGCCAAAAATGCATGTCCAATCCACCCAGAGGTATATTGAGTCCTTGAAGTCTTGAAGTCTTGATCATCATGTAGGTCTTGAAATAATTAATTAACCTCACAACACTCCTGAATCTCACAACCAAACCCCGTCCACTAAAGCGTAGCAATTGTGAAGTAACGTCCCTTCCCGGGCAATGGTAACAGGGTGTTGGGTTTCTCCTACCTCATGATACTACAACAAGTTCAAGCTCAATATCCTACTGGATGTATGATGGAGAGATTTATTCTAATGCAAATAAAACATAGGTAATGTAAGATGATCAAAGTGAACTTGCCTGTACAGTTGATGAAGATAAATATCGCTCTCAGAAATAACTTGATAGAACTATTCATCACTCTCCGATGAAAATCTATATAATCAAACATTGCACTCATATAAGCAATCATACTAGCAATCAATACTAACAATCAAAAGGCAACACAAAAACCAAACACAAAAGTGTTGTGATGAAGGAAAATACTTAAGACAAAAGTTAAAACAACAAAACTTCATCACAACAACCTAATGTAGTTTTCCCTACAAATAAACTATTTTGAATAGCAACAAAACAAAAGCAAGGTAAAATATAACAAAGGTATTTTAGTAAATATTTTACTAGCAAAAAGAATTACTTTTGAAGAACAACTAAGAACTAAGAAAACAACACCCTAAACAATGTAAGTTTTCTAGCTAATAGAACATAATAGCAAGGAAAACACTAAGATAATAAAATAAAAGAAAAACAAAATATAAAACACTAAATTAACAGAAAATATTTTCTCATAAAACTTTATTACAAAAAAAAGAACTAATAGAAAAGCTTTTAGTAAACTCTTCCTATAACCTAAACAAAGTTAACCTTGAATTGACCACAAACAATTTCAACTATAATACAAATTGTTTTCTGGTCTAAACTAAAGTTAACAGAAAATAAAATTTATAAAACAATATATGGAAATAATTTTCAAATAGGAAATCAAACTAGCAATGAAATCAATTTGCAAGTTATTACTGAACTAGAATTGATTTCATGCAAACAAAAAGAATAAACAACATAGAAATAAACTTGGTTGAAATACTACTGCTAACTAACAGAAAACAAGGTAAAACTTGTCAACTAATATAAAAGAAAATAAATTTAAAACTATAAAAACAAAAGAAATAGAAATAAACCTAAAAAGAATTAAAACAGAATCTGTTTTGCTTGAAACCCTAATTTAAAATATTATAAAAATTCTCAAATTGTTCCTACTGATGAACAAAATCACTAGTGACCAGTAGCAAAAAGAATCAACTCAAAACTTATTTTTAAACTCAAGTTATTCACAAAACAAGGTTTAAATCAAATCTGTTTGAATTCAAATTTTAAATAGTCAAACATGGTCAAACTTGATATCTACAGAAACTAGAATAAATTTTTGGCCTAATGTAAAAAGAATCACTCAAAAATATTAAAAACTCTAAAAGATATAGCAAAACTAAAAGAAGAACTATTTTCTGGAATTGAAATTAAAACAGAAAAAGAAAAATCTTTTCTAACGGACAGGGGTACACGTGGCAAGCTGTGAGTGGCCGAGTGGTGCGCGTGAGCGAGTGCTTCGGGCGGACGGCCGATAATTAACAGAAAATGATTCGGCTAATAAAATTAAACAGAAAACCGGCTGGTTCACTTACACTAAACCGAACAGGTACGCTAGATCTAATTTACGCCGTAGATGTTAGATCGGACGACGAGGAGGGCTCCGGCGACTTACAGAGGAGGAGGGGAGCTCCGGCGAGGTCTCCACGGCGGCGGGGCTTCAGGTCCCTTGCTGGCGGCGGTTCCAGGGGCTCCCGGCGGTGATGAAGGGGTCCAGGCAACTTCGGGGGCCCTCCGACGACGTTTGGTGATGACGGCGACGGCGGAAGAGGTCGGAGGCGAGCAGTTCGAGCTCGGGATGTGCGGTGGTGCTTGGGTGGCTGTCGACAGCGGCGCTCTGGTGGCTCTGGCGATCGAGGAACTGGACGGGGAGATGCGGGCGAGCGAGGCGAGCTCGTAGGTGGGCTCAGACGACAAGGGGAAGGTCTAGGTGGAGCGGTGGAGCGGCAATGGCGCGACGGCGCGGTCGGATTCCGGCGAGCGATTTGGCGAGGTAGAGAAGGTCGGTCGAGGGGGACTCGGGCGGAACAGGGTGCGGGACTCCCGGATTTTATAGCCCTGGGTTCAGGGGTGCTCGGAGGGAAGGGGATCGACGAGATCCCGTCGGATCCGAGGCGGTCGCCGGCGAAGGAAGGAGGAGGTGAGGGAAGGAAGGAGAAGAGCGTCGGGCGAGGGTGATCGGCCAGTGGGCCCGGCGTGTCAGTGGGGGAGAGGGAGATCGTGCGGGATCGGGCGGCCGATCCGAAGGGATTCGGATCCGGCGAAGCAGATCTGGGCCTGACACTATTCCAAATGGGTCGCGGTCGGTTTCCTAATAAACACAATTTTTTTTCCTTTTATTAAAAACAGGAAAGAATAAAATATGATTTGGGCAATCAAATCAAATCTAAATATAGAAGTTTTATATTTCAAAATGATCAGAAAATTAAATTCAACAATATGAACATTTTTCCACGGCCAAAATAAATACTTTAAAAAAAATCATTTTCAGAAAATGCCTAAATTGGTTTTATTTATTTTTGCAAATATTTTTTTCAACTAACCCCCTGGGTTTTATGGTTCAAATAAATCACAAAAATACCTCTGGTTTGGAGGGTCATGTTCCTCATCTCAAATTTTTGAATTTAGGCAGGGGAGTTTGAATTCATTCAAACTTTTAAAATAGAGCCAAATATGAAATGGATTCAAAGTAGTTTTCAAAATCCAAAATTTCAAATACATCGTATTGAAGAAGTCATGTCATCTTCTCTCATTGATTTGAATTGGATGTATTTGAAATCAAAAACAAAGGGGAAAGTCATTTTATTCCCTCTCATTCAAAAGTTTCAAAAGTTTCAAATTTTCACTCAAATTCAATCACTCAATTAAACAAACAATCATTCTAGTAATTAATATAACATTCCAAAATTTGGGATGTTACACCACCTCTTGCCGTTTATTTAGTTTTTTTAGAAACTGCCGTTTATTTAGTGGGACTTTGGGATTTTACTTTGCATTTTCTACAAATACACATGGGCCAAGCCCACTCAAACAACCCCCCACAAAAGCTCAAATGTCCGTTTAGGGTTTTTCATGTTTTTTCTTGAGTAAATTACATCAGTGGTGCTAAAACTTGGCAAGCATGGTCACCTTAGTGCTATAACTTGCTGCATACATCGAAGTGGTGTAAACGGTTGGCTTAGCGGTGCAAATACGATGCATTTGTTCTTAGTGCCACTGACTACGCACAATATTTCGGTTTGGAGCAGTACACTCTGTCTATGTGACATAAGGTAGGTCTGACCTGTAAGCAAACATACGAATAAAGATCAGTAGTATACGTGATCTCGTGCAGGTCCCACATGTCACTGAGACAACACAAATTATTGAATTCGAATAAAATTGTGTCATTGCATCCCTAGGGGATCGATATGCCGTCACAACGAGAGGGGCCTAAGAATATATCTCTATCATCGAAGGAGCAAGTATCATTCTTGAGCTACCCAGTTTCTTGTCAAACTTTTTGAGAAACCCGTAAGTTGTCGCTATGATCACCTTGTTTTAGATGACATTTGAGCAACCCTAAAGTCCATCGTATGGTAAGAAGTGACTATAATACTCTCATGGTCTAAGGAACTTAAGCATATGTTAACTCTCCATGGTATAAGAGTTGACTTGTGACAATATAAGCTCAAAGCATAACAAACAAGTTTTGGTTCGATTTAATATGATCGTTCTTCTAACATCATATTCTCAAAGTTGTTTTAGGAATATCATTACACTTAACGATATCCTAAGATCCAGAAAACAAGATCACCAATAACACTTGAGCTAGTCTTAGAGGCGAGACTAGTACCGTTTATCATTCCACGCGTGCATATGATTTTTCCACTGAATCACATATTCAAGGATCATAACAGTTATAACATAGAATATAAACTCTTAATTATGAACATGGAAATATAATAATATAATATTATTGCCTCTAGGGCATATTCCAATAGTCTCCCACCTGCACTAGAGTCAATAATCTATAATCTAGTTCGCACATTTTCTTTTACACCAATGGCAATCCGGTGTTTGTTCATGCTTTACTTATGGTATAGCTTTCGTCCTATCAGATCATGACAACAGATCCACGTGTATCATTTGCATTTTTATGCATCTATAATGCTTTCACAAGAATTCATAATTTGTGTGAAATTGGCTTTGTATATATTGAATCACCGGCAGGACCTTTGATTCTATATATAAAGCTATGGAACCACTATTACAAACAGTGTTCCTTTGGCACAATCATCTAGAAACCATACCAAGTTCATAAATGAACCTTTTTATTAGTCACCCCCTGTTTTGCTTCTAAAGCGACAATATATTATACCTTCTGTTATAGAATTCACCACAATAACTTTCTTGGACCAATTCCAACTTACTGTGCCACCATAAATCATTTATTTGAAACCGAAATTAGCTTGGAGCACTGATGAAGATTTTATCGATGTACTACTAACAACTAGTCTATATTGATTTAACTTCTTACAACAATTGATGTGTACTACACAAATTTATTCTTATAGACTTTGTTGGGCCTCCAAGCGCAGAGTTTTGTAGGACAGTAGCAAATTTCCCTCAAGTGGATGACCTAAGGTTTATCAATCCGCGAGAGGTGTAGAATGAAGATGGTCTCTCTCAAACAACCCTCCAATGAAATACAAGAAATATCTTGTGTTCCCAATACACCCTATACAATGGCAAGTTGTACAGGCGCACTAGTTCGGCAAAGAGATGATGATACAAGTGTTGTATGGATAGTAGAAATACGTTTTTATAATCTGAATAAAAAAATAGCAAGGTAACACGTAAAAAAGTGAGCACAAACGGTATTCCAATTCTTAGAAATAAGGCCTAGGGTTCATAATTTCACTAGTGCAATCTCTCAACAACGCAAAGATAATTGAATCATATAACAATCTCTCAATGTGCGACAAAGAATCACTCCAAAGGTCTTATCAATAGTGGAGAACATAAGATGAAATTCTTGTAGGTAGCGAACCACCTCAAAGTTATCTTTCTGATCAATCTATTGAGCCATCCCTATAAGTGTCACAAATAGCCTTAGAGTTTGTACTAGAATAACACCATATGATACGCATCAATCAATTCTATTGTCACCTAGATACTCCAATGTCACCACAAGTATCCATGACTTAATTATTCGATATGCATCGAACAATTTCAGATTCATAATATTCAATCCAACACAAAGAACTTCAAAGAGTTACCCCAAAGTTTCTATCGAAGAAAGTAGGATGAAAACGTGTATCAACCTATGTGCCTAGATTACCCCAATGCGACCTCAGGAATCCACAAGTTGATTACCAAAACATATATCTGTTGACTCAATAGAATACCCCACGGTCACCACCGGTATCCACATGCAAGACATACATCAAGTGATCTCAAATCCAAATCTTCAATCCGATAATAATGAAACCTCAAAGGGCAAGACTCAATTCATCATAACAAGATATAGAGGGAAGAACACCATATGATCCGACTATATTAGCAAAGCCCATGGTATATAAAGATCGTGCGAAATCAAGAACAAGAGAGAGAGAGAGAGAGATCAAACACATAGCTACTGGTACATTCCATCGACCCCAGGGGTGAACTACTCCCTCCTCGTAATGGATACCGTCGGGATGATGAAGATGGCCTCTGGTGATGGCTTCCCCGCTCCGGAAGGGCACCGAAAAAGGTCTCGAGATCGGATCTCTTCGGAAAAGAGGCTTCGTTGGCGGAGTTGAAGTTCTAGGTTTATTTCTCGGGGTTTCTCTATTTATAAGAATTTTCAGCATTGGTTTTACGCCAAAAGTAGTTACGAGGGGTCCACAAGACAACAGGGCCCTCCCTACCCCCTGGGCGTGCCCTGATGTCTTGCCACTGCCTTAGGGGTCTTCTGGTTCTCCCACGAAGCTTCGGGGGTCTCTTATGTTCCAGAAAAAATCATCAGAAAGTTTCATCACGTTTGGACTTTGTTTGGTATGGATTTTCTGGAAAACCAAAAACAAGCGGAGAACAACAACGGGCACTGGGCACTAGATTAATATGTTAGTCCATAAAAATGATATAAAAGTGCACCAAAACCATATAAAATTATTACAAGCATTGGAATGAATATTTCATAAATTATAGATACGTTGGAGACGTATCAACATCCCCAAGCTTAATTCCTGCATGTCCTCAAGTAGGTAAACTATAAAAGAAACAATTTATGAAAAGTGAATGCTAGTATAGTGCGTACGTTTGATCAATGATAATTTCAATCACTTTTCCTAGCATCGTAAACAATAACTCTTTTTCATAAATTCATCATGATAAAATAGCAATCGATTCACATGTTATGGTTTAAACAATGTACTCTCTTGAAACTTAACAACCTATGTTCTTAGTCACCAAACAATGTAAATCATATTATCTTCGGAAGAGTCTAAGTTAGAGATCCACATACTCAATTATCATATAGTTTTCTATGATTGCTAGTACTCAAAGATTATTTTAGAACAAACAACGTCCATCAAACACAGAGGAAGATATGGGCTTAATGTTTCGCCTCCCAACTTGCATATCATAGTGATAATTGTCAACAAAATAAGTCATTATCAAATATATTTGACTGGATATATGTGTCCAGATCTTTACCTACCACACGATGCTTGTCAAGTGGAGTATAAATGAGGTTGGAATAATAAGTTGAGTCAACATGAAAAGTAAATAGATATGTCCTTCGTAGAGGGAAGCAGGGATTTGCAGCGATGCCAGAGCTCATTGCTTAAAACAGAGATGAATACATTTTGATTGGTGTGCTTTTTCTGTCAACGTCACGACAAAGGATTTCAATATCTTCTATGCTAACCACAATAATGGTAGTTCCCAAAATGAAATGATTTTTTACTCCCCCTCCACCATACAAACACTTCCATGGCTGGCCGAATTCACGAGTGCCCTCCAAACAATCAACTTTCTAAGGGGAGTTCTTGTTTATATATTTTTATATTAAGCGGGACTGGGCATCCTTTTTACCAGCCTCTCTCATGCAGGACGAGTGAATAATCTCTTGTCGTGAGTTAAACACACTAAGCATGGAAGATACGGACCGAGCGGTATGGGCACACAAAACAGATGTTTATTTCAAGATTTTAGAGGTGCAGATGCAAATTTACTTGGAACGACAGGGTAATACCGTACATAGGTAGATGTGGTGGACACTCATGGAAGAAACTTGGCTCGAGGATTTTGGATGCACAAGGAGTATTCCTGCTTAGTACAGAAAATTTTGGCTAGCCAAGATTATAAACAAGCACCACATGTTGGAGAATCCATAACAATATAACTTCTATGCAAATATACCCAAACATAACTTATTACATTGTCTTCATTGTCCAACTTCACCATATTTGATAAAGTTTGAAAATAATTAATGGGTATTCACAATCATAAAAGATGTCCAAGATAATATATTTGTATGTGATATTTCTCTTCCTTATACTAATCTCTCATGATTTTCTTGTATGAGCAATGCTATGATTTCTAAATTCCAATAGATTTTACTTTCTAAACCCAATGTTAAACATGTATAATTTCAGATTTATGATATTCAATTCATTCATGACTTTCTTACTCTAAAGGATATAAGGGAAGCACAAGAGTAGATGGTAAACTACTCCAAAAGATATAAGTGAAGAACAAGGAGTAATTTAAACAATCAGGTAGCTATGTATAAAATATCTCCCAATCAAATCTTTCAGATCTGATGATTGTATCAAATGGCAAACAAAACAAAAATAGAAGCACACTCCAAGAATAGCACATATCATGTGAACACATAAAAACTTAGGATCAACCAAGACAAAACGATAGTTGTTGGTGAAGAGAGGTGGGATGCCTATCGGGGCATCGCCAAGCATAGGCTCTTGAGACTTCTTGGAATATTGACTTGGGGAGCCTTGGGAATCCCCAAGCTTGAGCTTTTATGTCTCATTAATTCCTCTCATATCACGTTTCCTCGAAGTCTCAAAATCTTCATCCACACAAAACCTAACAACAACTCATGAGATAGGTTAGTACATATAAGAATAAATAACCAAATTATGTACCATCAAGACAAGTTGAAAGCACATTTGCTCCCTTGGTGGTTTTGGTAATTAATAACAACATATATGTCATTGAACTAATGTTTCCACTAAGTATATTTCAGGAAAACTTCAATGATGGGTTAGCAAAAGGATTGTGGAGAGGCCCCTAGATTCAAGGAATTGGATTGGCAAAGCTTCAAGCAAGAGGACTCTACATTTTACTTTGTGAGAAATCACCTTGAGTCCATAGGAAAGCCAATACTATTAAAAGGGGGTAAGTTACTGTTGGTGAACAATATGCTCCACGTGCACAGGTGATAGTCACCAAAAACACCCACAAGCTCTTCCACAAAAGTCTGTCCAAGCCTATCATGAAAATCGGTGCTACCAATATTTCCCACTCGGTCCCACCGATTCCCACCTCAGACAGACCCATGCCAAACCCTAGATCTTCGGTGCAACCGATTCCGCTTCGGTGCCACCGAGTTCAGCTTGCCAACTTTCTGTTACCTCGTTTCATAAAATCGGAATTTCTGAGATTTTGGATCGGCGTCACCGAGTTGTGGAAACTGATCGTTGGTCACCTTATCGGTACTGCCGAGATCTTTGTATCGGTCTCACCGAGATTCAAAAGTTGCTACCTTTGGAGCAACTCGGTACCACCGAGTTTTATACTTTGGTGTCACCGAGTTTGTCACTTTAGGTGTAACGGTTGGATTTTTGGAGATGCCTATATATACCCCTCCACCACCATTCAGTCGCAAGAGAAGCACTCAGAACAGATCCCCACTTATCCCATCAGATTTTCTGAGAGAGAGCCACCTACTCATGTGTTGAGATCAAGCCATTCCACTCCATCCATATGAATCTTGATCTCTAGCCTCCCCAAGTTGCTTTCCACCCAATCAATCTCTTCCACCAAAGCCAAATCTGTGAGAGAGTGATTGAGTGTTGAGGAGCCTATCATCTTGAAGCACTAGAGCAAGGAGTTCATCGACATTATTGAGCCTATTACCTTTTGGAGGGTGGTGCCTCCTAGATTGGTTAGGTGTCGCTTGGGAGCCTCCTACTTCGTGTTGTGGAGTTGAACCAAGAAGTTTGTACGGGCAAGGAGATCGCCTACTTCGTGAAGATCTACCCATAGTGATGCTAGTCCTTCGTGGATGGAAGCCGTTATGGAATAGTCAAGGTTGCTACTTCGTGGACCCTTATGGGTGGAGCCCTCCGTGGACTCTCGCGACCGTTACCCTCCGTGGGTTGAAGACTCCATAAACGTGGACGTACGATAGCACCACATATCGGAACCACGGGAAAAATCTTCGTGTCTCCAAATTGCGTTTGATCTTCCTCCCCATCCTCTACTACATATGCTTGTCTTTACTTTCCGCTGCTATACTCTTAGACATGCATGTGTAGGGTGTACTTGAATTGCTATCATTGCTAAAATCTGCCAACACTTAAAATTGGGAAAGGTAGAATTTTTATTTGCTCAAGTAGTCTAATCACCCCCCTCTAGAGATACTTTCGATCCTACAAGTGGTATCAGAGCATTGGTCTCCATTGCATTGGTTTCACAACCTAGGAGAGTATGGCGTCTAGCGAGGGAAATTATCACCATAGAGGTCCGTACTTTGATGGCACAAATTTTGCTAGTTGGAAGCACAAAATGAAAATGCATATTCTTGGTCATAACCCTGTCGTTTGGGCTGTTGTTCGTGTTGGATTGCAAGGTGAATTCTTTGGTGATGGAAAGGAACCGGATCGTGAAGCGACCGAGGAAGAATTGAAATGTTGCAATACAACGCTCAAGCATGTGACATTCTCTTCAACTGCCTATGCCCCGAAGAATTCAACAAAATCAGCCGTCTTGAGAATGCTAAGGAAATTTGGGATACTTTGGTTGATATGCATGAAGGTACCGAATCCGTGAGAGAATCTAAGTTGGATGTTCTTCAGAGTCAGCTTGACAAGTTCAAGATGAAGGATGGTGAAGGAGTCACAGAGATGTACTCTAGGCTAGCTCTAATCACCAATGAGATTGCCGGATTAGGAAGCGAAGAAATGACCGACAAATTCATCATCAAGAAGATACTTAGAGCTATGGATGAGAGATACGACACCGTGTGCACATTGATCCAAATGATGCCCAACTACAAAGATCTCAAGCCTACGGAAGTCATTGGAAGGATTGTTGCTCATGAGATGACACTCAAAGACAAAAGAAGAGCTTCACAACAAGTCTAGCGGTGCTTGCAAAGCCACAAGTGATGCTCCCGCAACTTCCAGCGACAACCTTGTTACCAATGAAGAGATAAGCCTCATGGTCAAGAAATTCAACAAGTTTACAAGAATAGAGGCAAAGATAGAAGCTCCAACTCAAGATCTGAAGAGAAGCTTTCGTCAAGTCGTGACCGAAACTGCTACAATTGTGTGAAGCCCGGAGACTTCTCCAATGAGTGCACGAATCCCTACAAACGAAGAGAAGAGTCACCTAGAAGAGGAAGCTCAAGAGATGAATCACCTCGAAGAGAGAGAAGGAGTAGAGATGATCGTTATGAACGAAGACCCTCAAGGAGAAGTAGGGACTCGGAGAAGAAGGACAAGTACACCAAGAGCTACTCAAGAAGAAGACATCAAGCTCATGTTGGTGAATGGGTTTCCAGCTATGAATCCGACAACCACTCCGAGAGAAGCTATCACTCCAACTCCGACTATAGTCAAGATGAAGGTGTTGCCGGACTTGCACTAGTGACTACCAACTCCTATCACATATTTGATTCACCAAAAGAAGGGAGTGGAAGTTGCTTCATGGCTAAAGTCCCCAAGGTATCACACCCTAAGTATCTTGATTTCAATAGTGATGAGGATGATTTACTTGGAGATGATGACTTGCTCTTTGATAAAACTAGTGATGTTAGTAAAAATGAACTTGATAATATTCATGCTAGTCAAGATAAGTCGTGTGATGATGATAAGATGGAAATAGAGCGACTAACTAAAGAATTAAACACTCTTAAGTTAGCCCACGAATCTACTCTAGAAGATCATAGAGAGCTTGTAAAGACTCATGAGAAGCTACACTTCGAGAAGCTCACCTTGGAGCAAGAACATGAGTTTCTTAAAGCTATCAATGACGATCTCCGAAAGAAGACTTCATCTTATCTAGCCAAACGACTACTCTTGTCTACGTTCATTCCACAAGTTAAGACTAAGCAAACTAGTAACAAAGGCAAGAAAGGTTCTTCAACTAGTAGCAATAAAAATGATAAACCCAATGATATTGCTTCTAGTAGTTCTATTGATCCCACTAACACTTCTCTTAGCCAAGTTACACTTGAGCAAGAAAATGAACTTTTGAAAGGGATTATAGAGAAAGGTATCTACAAGAGTCTTGCCGGGTGTAAGCAATTTGAGGAAATTGTACGCAAGCACGGAGGATACCGGAAGAACCATGGCATTGGCTACTTCAACGCAAATGGAGTTGAATGGGAAGAAGGTCATTACCCCAAGCCCAAGTTTGTTCCTCAAAGGGAGAAGTATGAACATACTCTTCCCAAGGGAACGAAAGCTCAAGATGGCCTTCCACCACAAGACCACAAGCTCAAGGGCAAGGACAAGCTTCAAGAGGACATTGACTCATATGAAGATGAATCCCAAGCTTTGGTGAAGTGGGTTCCCAAGGCTACTTCAAGCTCAACTTCTACAAGTGCCACTTTAACACCAAGGATCCCCATCAACTTGATGTGGGTCCCCAAGAAGAAGAACTAGAGAAGTTCTTGAGGGGTGACTCCGCCAATGAAATTCACTCACATTCACTATTGGCAAGAACTAGTTGCAATCAACGTCAACATCATGCAATAGTTCAAGGAGTCACACATTCCCTCAAAGGTAAGCAAGGGACAAGGTAATCAACAAATCCATGGACATCATCATGTATGCTTTGCACTCTGTGTCCATAGATATCCTTGTATTTGTCTCTTGTGTGTTGGGACTAACCCATGTAGGTGAGAAGAGTAAGAAACAACAAGGATGCTCCCAACTCATGGTGATCTTCATCAACTTTGAGCATTCATCACTACTTCACCTACATGAAGTCTTCATCGACAAAACCCAAGGTTAGTTTATCCCTCTCAAGGGGGGATGTCACATCAAGGGGGAGCTTTACTCTAAGACTTGAGTCAAAGCATCTCATAGCATGTGACAACATAAAATGCTTTATGTAAAAGTGGTAACCCCACTTGTGCTTAAACGATGAGTATGACCTATGATCAAGTATTCTTACTTAGCTCCTAAGTCAATATACTCATATATAGATGACTCCGTCATCGCCAAAATGCTTGATAGATGCTAGTATGTATGTGCATGTTTGCCATGATTTCATTTGACATCTTATTGTGTGAGCATGTTGGTCTGCATTTCTTTATCCATTCGAGGACATCCAATTGTTGCTATTTGGACTTTGATTTTCTTTTGCCAATTGGATGGAAAAGAATGCCTAGGACCCCTCTCTAGCTATCTATGCTTTCTCATCTCATATTCCATTCTTGCTGCATCACAAAATTTGAACAAGGACTTTTCGATCTCTCTGTGTGAGTAGCACTCGGAGTTCCGTATCGACAAGGACTGACCATTAAAACCTCCCAAGTGCATCTCGGTGGAACCAACACAAAAATCTCGGTCTCACCAATGCCTAGGGTTGATCTGGTTTTCAATCTCGGTAACACCGATTCCAACTTCTCAGCTTCACCGAGTTTCCCTGTCAGCTGACAGTTGAGGAACTCGGTGGCACCAATAATTTTGAACCGGTGTCACCGACAGCGATGGGTACTTAATGTGGCGGACCCGACTTTTGAAATTACTTCTTCAAACGTCCGTTCCTGCAAACCCAAGCTGCCCGTTCGTGGACCCCTGGTCATCGCCTTTGTCTTCCCGAGCGCCTCCGCCGTTGGAAGTCGCCGCCGTCGACGGAATCCTCACCGCCGTCGCCGCCGTAGCGGACTCGTCACCAAGCTAGGGTACGATTCCGGCCCCTTGTGTGCTCCTCCCTCCAACTCATGCGCATTAGGATTGTCCCATCTATAAGCCACTGTTTGAGATCGATCTATCCTCAAAATTCTCCGTTAGAATAGCGAACAATGGATTTTTAGGGTTTTGTCGTCCGCAATCCAAATCTCGGTGAAACCGAAGCAAAAGAATTGGCTGTACCAATTCTGTTTCTAGGTCTACTGAGGACAGTCTCGGTGAAACCGAGTATCCATTTTCGGTATTACCGAAATGGGTGCCAAGTTTCTGTGAAGCAGGCTATGCATCTCGGTGGGTCCGAAATTTTTGCCTCGGTTGTACCGATATTCCCTTTGCAGAATGCAAATCTTGAGAATTCTAAGTTCAACTTTTGAGGAAATTTCTGCATTTTGTGAATTCTCAACCTATCTGCTCTTCTATATTCTATTCACAGGGTCAGAGATGTCAGACTCAGTGGACAGTCAGAATGACCTCAGAGAACCAAGTGTGGATGCTGACCCAGGCACTAGTCCTGAGGGTAGCTCATCTTCTTATGATGATGTACCTAGCTCACCAGACTTGCCCAAAGCTGCAACCAGGGCAAGAAGAAAGCTTAACTCAGATGAAGAAGATTCTGACTTTGTGCCTAATGAGATTCCTGCCAAGGCTAAGCAGGACAAGGCTGAGAAAACTACCAAGAATCCTACCACAGAGGCTACCTCATCTAGGAAGGTAGTCAGGAAGGAGTATGCCAGCTCAAGGACAGTGAAAGCACCGGAGAGTGCTAGGGAAACAATGACTGTTGAGCCCCCAAAGATAACCATGCCCAAGAAGGCTAGAGAGAAGAAAAGCAGAAAGAGAATCATACATGTTGTTGGAAGACCTACCTCAATGTATGAACACCCAGCCGAGGCTGAGGCTGAGGAAGAGGAAGAGCCAGCTCCCAAGGCTCCTCCAAAGAAGAAGAAGAAGAAGCTGCTTGCTGATGCTATGCCAAGCCAAGCTCCATCCAAGAGCAAGCCAGCTGCTTCCAAGAAATCCACTCCTTCAAAACCCAAGTGGTTTTCCAGAGACATCCCAGCTGCTACCAAGAACAAGTCTTCTACTTTCAGAGAAGCTGAGGATGAAGAAAGGTCTGTTTTGATGAAGCTGAGACCACACCTTCCAGAGCATCCAGTTGCTAAAGACATGAAGAAGATGAAGGACTCAGGACTGAGAGAGTGGAGAGCAATTGATCCTTACTCTCAGAGGAGAAAGACAGTTGTAGACTACACGTTCTACACAAAGAAACAACAAGACTTCTATGAAACAGTTCTGCTTGACAAGAGCCCTGCAGTAAGTGACATGAGGTATGTGGACTGGAAGCACATCAAGGACAACCAAGATTACTTTCCAAGTGTGTAAGATAACTTCCACTGCATTGGTATTGATGAGTTTGTTGGTAAGGAGTTCACTGCTTGGAACGACGAGATGATCATGCAATTATGCTCCACTGCACATTTCTATGGAGATGGTAGGATTGTATGGATGACAGAAGGCACCAGGTATGAATCCACAGTTGAGGAGTGGGCTGCCATCTTAGGAGCTCCACGGGTGGAAGATGGTGACCTAGATGTGTACTCTGAGTCCAAGGCAAATCACAATGCCATGAAGAACATGTACAATGTGATCCCTGCTGCAAACTTGCAATCTCACAAGCTTGGATCCATTTACTTCCTCCAGGCTGTTCTACGCACGATCAACACCATCTTGAGGCATACCTTGATGCCTAAGTCTGGAGATGAGAAGATGATAAGAGGCTATTCTATCAACATGCTACTCCATCTTGATCAACACACCAGATTCAGAGTGATGGACTTGATAATTGAGACAATGAAGAGGACTGTTGCAGATCAAAAGAGATCATGTGGATACGCTCCATATATTCAGATGCTTATCAACTCCAAGCTGGAGAAGCACATGTATGCACTTGATCGACCACATTTGCCACTCTTGCCAGAGCTAGAAGACAATGTTGTGCTGATGGACCCAGATCATCCCACCTCGGCTACAGCACATGCACAGGCAGAGGTGGCCAGAGACTCTAGTGCTCAGGTGCCAAAGACCCAGAGTGAGCAGATGGATCTTCTCTTTAGCTCTGTGATCGGTATGCAGAAGGACATCGGGAACATCTTGAAGAACCAGGAGAGCCTTGCGAGGATTGTTGATAACAAGTTTCATATTCTCAACAACAAGGTGGATGAGCTCACAGTGACTGTGAATGAGCTCAAGAAGGAAGTTGATGGCGTGCCCAGTCCCCACACTACAGATGATGATGAGGATAGTCTACCTCTCAGGGCAGCCGCTCAGTTCAGGACTCAGGCCAGATCTGCTACTATGCCAGTTCCAGAGACAAGACCTTCTTCATCAGCACCTGCCGCAGCTCCTTCAGCTCCTCCAGCACCTCCAGTTGCTACTCCGACTCCGTCCATGACGTCTACTGAAGTCTTCGCTGATGCTGTTCTCTCGACTCCTTCATCAGCTATCGGAGGAGATCAGCCCCTGAAGAGCGCTTAGTTCTATATACCTTTGAACTTTTTGGTAACTTCTTGCCAAAGGGGGAGAAGTTGTATAGATCATTAGGGCTTCGAGAGAGGGAGAGCATTGCTTTTTTATCGCTTTTCAAAACATTGATATCTTTTGGTTTGTTTGCTTGTGTTAAACTTTGTTGGTGTTTGATCATACACTTGATGTGTATTGCTACTATTTCCTATCCTTGTGATGCTTATGAGATGATCATTCACCTTTGCTTGATTGTGTTGTGCTATGATATTCATTCATATTATTCTCGCACACCATCAAGACAAGTTGAAAGCACATTTGCTCCCTTGGTGGTTTTGGTAATTAGTAACAACATATATGCCATTGAACTAATGTTTCCACTAAGTATATTTCAGGAAAAGTTCAATGATGGGTTGGATAGGCCCCTAGATGCAAGGAATTGGATTGGCAAAGCTTCAAGCAAGAGGACTCTACATTTTACTTTGTGAGAAATCACCTTGAGTCCATAGGAGAGCCAATAGTATTAAAAGGGGATAAGGTACTGTTGGTGAACAATATGGTCCACGTGCACAAGTGATAGTCACCAAAAACACCCACAAGCTCTTCCACAAAAGTCTGTCCAAGCCTATCATGAAAATCGGTGCTACCAATATTTCCCACTCGGTCCCACCGATTCCCACCTCAGACAGACCCATGCCAAACCCTAGATCTTCGGTGCAACCGATTCCGCTTCGGTGCCACCGAGTTCAGCTTGCCAACTTTCTGTTACCTCGATTCTTAAAATCGGAATTTCCGAGATTTTGGATCGGCGTCACCGAGTTATGGAAACTGACCGTTGGTCACCTTATCGGTACTGCCGAGATCTTTGTATCGGTCTCACCGAGATTCAAAAGTTGCTACCTTTGGAGCAACTCGGTACCACCGAGTTTTATACTTAGGTGTCACCGAGTTGGTCACTTTAGGTGTAACGGTTGTATTTTTGGAGATGCCTATATATACCCCTCCACCACCACCCACTCGCAAGATAAGCACAAGAGCAAGGAGTTCATCGACATTATTGAGCCTATTACCTTTTGTAGGGTGGTGCCTCCTAGATTGGTTAGGTGTCGCTTGGGAGCCTCCTACTTCGTGTTGTGGAGTTGAACCAAGAAGTTTGTACGGGCAAGGAGATCGCCTACTTCGTGAAGATCTACCCATAGTGAGGCTAGTCCTTCGTGGACGGAAGCTGTTATGGAATAGTCAAGGTTGCTACTTCGTGGACCCTTATGGGTGGAGCCCTCCGTGGACTCTCGCGACCGTTACCCTCCGTGGGTTGAAGACTCCATAAACGTGGACGTACGATAGCACCACCTATCGGAGCCACGGGAAAAATCTTCGTGTCTCCAAATTGCGTTTGATCTTCCTCCCTATCCTCTACTACATATGCTTGTCTTTACTTTCTGCTGCTATACTCTTAGACATGCATGTGTAGGGTGTACTTGAATTGCTATCATTGCTAAAATCTGCCAACACTTAAAATTGGGAAAAGGTAGAATTTTTATTTGCTTAAGTAGTCTAATCACCCCCCCTCTAGACATACTTTCGATCCTACACAAGTTGCATAATAAAATTTCAAACATTAGCTACTGTATACTACCATTTCCACAATTTATATCCACCAATATAAGCCATGAAAACTTTAGGATAATCATATAACAAAACTATAACGACAATCTGTCCAAACGTAATAGTTTGTAGCAATTAATTCAAAAAGTGTACTTCTGTAATTCAATAAATTCAGAAAGTTAGGACGTAATCAAAAAATTATATGACACTGCTGTATATTTTTTAAGGATCTTTTCATGTTCCGTTAAAATATGTAAATTCAAACACTAAAGCAAAAGTTTATGTTTCTGGACAACACACATCAAACATGCAATTCAAACATCCTAAAGGTTAATCTTGGAAATTTTTATTGAAAAACATGAGTATTAATAACAACAAGCAAATAGCAACAAAAGAAAATGACTCTCCAAGCAAAACACATATTATGTGACGAATAAAAATATAGCTCCAAGTGAGGTGTACTGATAGTGTTGAAGACGAAAGAGGAAGGCATCCCCAAGATTAGACGCTTGGGTCTTCCTTTAATACCACCTTGGGGGTGCCTTGGGTATCCCAAGCTTAGGATCTTGTCACTCCTTATGCTTCTCATATCGATATCTCACCCAAAAATTGAAAACTTCAATGACACAAAAGTTATCGGAACTCTGTGAGAGAGGTTAGTATAATAAAATAAATCATTCATTTAGGGCCTGTCAAGATAATCTTCATATTTTTTCTCACATAATTCCTACTGTATTATATCATTACCATAATTTATATAACCAAATATAAGCTATGGGAACACTAAAACAAGCAAACTACAAAAGCAAAATAGAATCTATCAAAAACAGAACAGACTGTAATGATCTGAACTAAAACCATAGTTATGTAACTCACAAAATTCTGAAAAACTAGGAAAACGTAGCTAATTTGCGGAGCAATACTTTGTAAAAATTTCTTAATATTTTCACGCTCCAGTAAAATCGAAGAATTCATATACTGGATGCAAAAGTTTTTGTTTTTCCCCAAAATCAAATCGACAAGTATCCACACTATCCAAAAGGCTTTACTTGTCACATTATTGAAATAAAAGACACAAAACATGATTACTACAATAGCTTAATCTTGTAAACAATCAAAAATATAAAGGATAAATATTGGGTTGTCTCCCGACAAGAGCTTTTATTTAAAGCCTTTTAGCTAGGCATTGAGAATTTTAATGATGCTCACATAAAAGTGAAGAATTGAAACATAAAGGGAGAATCATGCAACATATAGCAAACAAATTTAATCCCAACCCACTTCCTATGCATAGAGATTTTATAGGTAAGCAATTTATTGTAGCAAGAATCAACTAGCATAAGAAGGCAAAACAAGTCAGTGCAACTTCAAAAATTCCAACACAAAGAGTGGAAACTTGAGATTGTTGAGATACATATAAGCATATCTTCCTCTCTCATAAAAATATTCAGTAGCATCATGAAAAACTTCAACAATATAACTATCACATAAAACATTCTTTTCGTGATCCACAAGCATAGAAGTTATACTACTCTCCAAATAAGAAAATTTATTCTCATCCATAATAGTGGGAGCAACTTCAACAAAATAACTACCATTTGATACTTGATTAATATGACGAATTCAACATTAAAATCATGATAACAAGTTTTATGGTTATCACTACTCTTTATATCATACATGTCATCACAATAATCATCATAGATAGCAACTTTGTTATCATAATCAATTGAAACCTCTTCCAAAATAGTGGAATCATTAGTAGATAAAATCATGACCTCTCCAAATCCACTTTTATAATTATTGCCATAAGATTAAACACCCTCCAAAATAGTGGGATCATTAGTACCTAGAATTGACACTCTTCCAAACCCACTTCCATCAATATAATCATCAGAAATTGGAGGCATAATATCACCATAATAAATTTGATCAGCAAAGCTAGCTAGGGGGACTAAAAAGATCATCTTCATCAAACATAGCATCCCCAAGCTTATGGCTTTGCATATCATTAGCATCATGGATATTCAAATAATACATACTAATAACATTGCAATTATGCTCATCATTCAAGGAACTCACATTAAACATTTTGTTAAATTCTACCTTTAACAATTGAGCACAATTGTCGGAATCCATATTTTCAAGAACGACATCATAAAGGTAAAGCATTTGATGCTACTTCATTTCCTTTTTTATAGTTTTCTTTTATAAACCAAACTAGTGATCAAATAAGAAACTAAAAGATTCAATTGCAAGATCTAAGATATACCTTCAAGCAGTCACCTCCCCGGCAACGGTGCCAGGAATAGCTTGATGTCTACTACGCAACTTTATTCTTGTAGATTCTGTTGGGCCTCCAAGTGCAAAGTTTTGTAGTACAGTAGTAAGTTTCCCTCAAGTGGATGACCAAAGATTTATCAATCTGCGATAGGTGCAGGATGAATATGGTCTCTCTCAAACAACCCTGCAATCAAATACAAGAAATCTCTTGTGTCCCCAACACACCCAATACAATGGAAAATTGTACAGGCACATTAGTTCGGCGAAGAGATGGTGATACAAGTGTTGTATGGATAGTAGGAATAGGTTTTTATAATCTAAATAAATAAAAACAGCAAGGTAACACTTAACAAACGTGAGCAAAAACGGTATTGCAATGCTTAGAAATAAGGTCTAGGGTTCATATTTTAACTAGTGAAATCTCTTAACAGTGCTAACATCATTGAATCGTATAACAATACCGCAATGCGCGACAAAGAATCACTCCAAAGTTCTTAGCACTAGTGGAGAACATAAGATGAAATTGTTATAGGTAGCGAAACACCTCAAAGTTACCTTTCCGATCAATCTATTGAGCCATCCCTATAAGTGTCAGAAACAACGCTAGAGTTCATACTAGAATAACACCATATGATACACATCAATCTACTCTAATATCACCTAGATGCTCCAATGTCACCACAAGTATCCGTGAGTTAACTATTCGATATGCATCAAATAATTTCAGATTCATAATATTCAATCCAGCACAAAGAACTTCAAAGAGTTACCCCAAAGTTTCTATCTGAGAATGTAGGATGAAAACGTGTATTAACCTATGTGCCGATATTACCCCAATGCCACCTCGGGAATCTGCAAGTTGATTACCAAAACATATATCAATTGACTCAATAGAATACCCCATTGTCACTGATACGTCTCCAACATATCTATAATTTTTGATTGTTTCATGCTATTATATTATCAATCTTATATGCTTTAGAGGCCATTTTGTATCATTTTTGGGAACTAACCTATATTTTTATTCATCACATCATAAGAGTTTTGCTTGGAGCTTCGTGTATTATATTTTGTTGCCTTTTTAGTTTGCCACAATTATTGTTAGCTGGACGCACCTTTTGAGGGAGATAGGCAATCATCATAATTTATTAGAATGCTCATTGTGCTTCGCTTATATCTTTTGAAGGCAATTATGCTCATGTGCTTCACTTGTATCTTCATAGCATGATAGAAATTATATTTTCTAGAAATTAATAGCTCTCTCATGATTCACTTAAATCTTTTTGATAGTCTATGAAATAGGAAGTGGTAATTTGCACAAGTTATATGTTTAGTCGTAAAATGATAGGTTTATAAGAGGGATATGATAAAGACTTGCATGTAGATCAATGAATATGGCTTGCGTGATTTGATTATATTGACATAGTAGTATGAAAGTGTATAGATTCATGATCATTGGTTAGTAAAGATATTGGTATTAAAACTTGTTATTAACTACTCATTTAAGCACTAGTGGAGCAACGGCTAGCCACAATTTATGTTGGTGGCGCGCCGTTTCTAAGCAACGCCGGCACTATATTTTACAGATAGCGCTGGCGTTAGACAAATTTGTATGAAAGTGATACAACCTTAGTGCTAGCGTTGCGGTTATATCTCACGACACAGGTAATAGCATATTTTTTTTCTTTTTCTGGTATAGACTGTGCTGTCGTGGCCCATTAGCCCACGCTAGCACTAGTCCATTTTAACAGCCCACCCAGTAAAAAAAAACTTAGGTCACATTTCACTCTCGTCTCTCCCCCCGACCCTCTCTCTCGCCCGCCGCCGCCACCTCCCGACCCCGCCGCGCATTGCCGCCGGACCATCGCGGTCGCTGCCACCTCCCTACCCACCGCGAGTCGCCGCTGGACCAACGCGGTCGCCGCCACCTCCGGGCCGCTAGGTAAACTAAACACTTACTTGAAGAAAAGTAACCATTATCCTATAATATCTTTGTGCAAATGAGCTCAGCTTTCCAGGACACATTTAGTATTTCCTGGAAATTTTGAGATTTTCTTATTTAGAATATAAATTTTGCATATGTTTTTCAAAGTAACCATTATATCCTAACTTTGGCGAAATAATCTCGAAAGTTATCAGATTTACACCTAGGAGCATGTAGTGTTTACTGTTTTTTTCTTCTGAATTTGCATTCACATTAACCAGGACAAGTTTAGGTTCGACATTGATAGTGTGATGGGTTATTGAAGAGCTCGCATAAAAATTATGTATATTCATAGTCTTTTTCTTCATTTTTGTAAATCTACAAGCATGTTGTATTTGACACTAAATCAATTAACACTTCATGAGATCTAAAGAAGATAATAGTTCATGAACTAGCTTTTAGTGTTACTAAGTTAGTAAAATAATTTGAGAATTAGAAAAAATATGTTTGTGGCTTGGCCCGCCAACAATGCGGTGGATGCGGCGACAGGACGGGGCCTCCTCCCTCCGGTGCGGGGCACCGAGATGACCCGTAACTCCGATCGGCGCTTCCACTTCTGCCTAATGTTTAATTTCACTATGCAATGATTCGTACCACCTTCCATATAGTATGTTAGTTTAAATCATGTTAGGATCCACTATATAATGATTCGTAGTACACATATGAGCTTTCAAAATTTTACATGTGAATGTTATCAAGTATATCTGTTTCACATATACAGTACAATCTAAAAATGTCGAGAGACACATGGAATGCATGTTATTTTTATATTCTTCATTCTAAGATGGTGAGGTTCATATGAATTCTAAGATATATTTCTAGTGCTTTTATTTGCTTGTGTACATAATTTGAAACAAGACATATGGACAATTCTACACGCAACAACGAATCGGTGTACGACGTGGACGAGTGGAATAAGTGGCTCTTAGAGCAGTCACAGTGGAGAATCAAAAAACTGGAAGAACACAATGCCACAGTGAAGAATGAAAGGGATAGTCTGCTCACAGAGCCTGTTAATGCCCTCAATAAGTCAAACAATCCGAGAGAGCTGAGGGATAACTTGATGAAGGAGAGGGATAAACTGAAGCAGCAGAAAAAACTACTCAGGAGAGAGAGGATTGAGCTACAGATAGAAGTTTCTCACTTAAAAAAGATGGAGAGAGCAATCGGAAGAAGATTCGCGAGCTGAGGATAATCCTTGATGAAGAGTAGTTTAATTATTTCAGTACCTTTTGTGAAGTTTTAAACTCTGAAGTTTCTGAGTATGTTTAGTTGATCAATACTAAGTTTTAAACTCTTATTAAGTTTATGAGTATGTTTAATTGATCAGTACCTTTTGTGAACTTTAGGCTCTTAGTTTCTGAAGTAGTGTTTTTTTATTATAAAAAAAAGTAATTGCTGGCGTTGGACAATGTCAATTCAACCACACCTGGAGATTAAATATCTGCAGCAAAGTGATCAGTAGCACAGTAATATGATAGTTTGTGTTGGGGAACGTTGCATGGGAAACAAAAAATTTCCTACGCACATACAAGATCTATCCATGGTGATGAGCATCTACGAGAGGGAGAGTGGATCTACGTACCCTTGTAGATCGCTAAGCGGGAAGCGTTAAGAAACACGGTTGATGTAGTCGCACGTCTTCATGATCCAAATCGCAAGCAGTCCCGCGATCCAATCAAGATCCGTCCCGCGATCCAATCACGATCCGTCTCGCGATCCAATCATGGTCCTTCCGATCTAGCGCCGAACGGACGGCACCTCCGCGTTCAGCACACGTACAACTCGATGACGATCTCCACCTCCTTGATCCAACAAGCGAGGGTGGAGAGGTAGATGAGTTCTCCAGCAACACGACGGCGTGGTGGCGGTGGTGGTGGTGCTATCCCGGCAGGGCTACTCCTAGCGCTACCGAAACCTCGAACGAAGGAGAAAACGATCTAGGGAGAGAGAGGGGCGCCAAGGGCTTCGTGTGTGCTCTTGGGGCGCCCCCTCCCCTCTATATATAGGTGGAGGGGCGTGGAGATCAGCCCCTCCAAGCCCTAGGGTGCAGCCAAGGTGGAGGAGTTGGACTCTTAGTCCAATTCCCTCCCTTTCCATAAACAGGTGGACTTTCCACCTCTCCCAAGCCACATGGGGCTTGAGGGACTTGTGCGCCTGGCCCAATAAGGCCAGGGCGCCTCCCCTCAGCCCATGCAAACCCTTGGGATGTGGTGGAACCCTTGGTGGACTTCCGGACTCCTCCAGAAGTTTCCAGAACCTTCTAGAAGCTTCCCGGTACAATACCGGAAAAACACGAAACTTTTCCGGTCGCCAAAGTATGACTTCCCATATATAAATCTTTACCTCCGGACCATTCGGGAACTCCTCGTGACGTCCGGGATCTCATCCGGGACTCCGAACAACCTTCGGTCACCAACATACATAACTCAACAATACCAAATCGTCACCGAACGTTAAGTGTGCAGACCCTGCGGGTTCGAGAACTTTGTAGACATGACCGAGACAACTCTACGGTTAATAACCAATAGCGGGACCTGGATGCCCATATTGGTTCCTACATATTCTACGAAGATCTTTATTAGTTGAGACTCTATGTCAAGGATTCAGTTAATCCCGTACGCTTTTCCCTTTGTTCATCGGTATGTTACTTGCACGAGATTCGATCGTCGGTATCTCCATGCCTAGTTCAATCTCGTTACCGGCAAGTCTCTTTACTCGTTCCGTAATACAAGATCCCGTGGCTAACTCTTTAGTCACTTTGCTTGCAAGGCTCATTGTGATGTTGTATTACCGAGTGCGCCCTGAGATACCTCTCCGTCACACGGAGTAACAAATCCCAGTATTGATCCATGCAAACTCAACAGACACCCTTGGAGATACCTGTAGAGCATCTTTATAGTCACCCAGTTACGTTGGTGACATTTGATACACACAAGGTACTCCTCCGGTGTCAGTGAGTTACACGATCTCATGGTCATAGGAACACATACTTGAAATGCAGAAAACAATAGCAATAAACTGACACGATCATATGCTACGTTCATAGTTTGGGTCTTGTCCATCACATCATTCTCCTAATGATGTGATCCCGTTATCAAATGACAACTCATCTCTATGGCCAGGAAACCTTGACCATCTTTGATCAACGAGCTAGTCTAGTAGAGGCTCACTAGGGACATAGTGTTGTCTATGTATCCACACATGTATCCGAGTTTCCGATCAATACAATTCTAGCATGGATAATAAACGATTATCATGAACAAGGAAATATGATAATAACTCATTTATTATTGCCTCTAGGGCATATTTCCAACAGTTTGGTAGCAGTAGCAACAGTAACAGTAGCGGTAACGGTAGTAGCAGTAGTTTTGTAGTAGTTGGAACAGCAGCAGCAACAATAGTACCTTAGCAAGAATAATAAGTGGAAAGCTCGTAGGCACTGGATCGGTAACTATTTGGATGATATTCGTCATGTAATAGTCATAACCTAGGGCGATACAAAACTAGCTCCAGTTCATCAATGTAATGTAGGCATGTATTCCGTAAATAGTCATACGTGCTTATGGAAAAGAACCTGCATGACATCTTTTGTCCTACCCTCCCGTGGCAGCGGGGTCCATAAGGAAACTAAGGGATATTAAGGCCTCCTTTTAATAGAGAACCGGAACAAAGCATTAACACATGGTGAATACATGAACTCCTCAAACTACGGTCATCACCGCGAAGTATCCCAAATATTGTCACTATGGGGTTGACGGATCATAACACGTAATAGGTGCATATGACTAGACAAGATCGGATCAAGATCATAGATATAGAGATGATAACATAAATGGTTCAGATCTGAAATCATGGCACTCGGGCCCTAGTGACAAGCATTAGGCATAGTAAAGTCATAGCAACATCAATCTCAGAACATAATGGATACTAGGGATCAAGCCCTAACAAAACTAACTCGATTACATGATGAATCTCATCCAACTCCTCACCGACCAGCAAGCTTACGAAGGAATTACTCACTCCTGGTGGGGAGCATCATGGAATTGGCGATGGAGAAAGGTTGGTGATGACGAAGACCAAAGATTCCCCTCTCCGGAGCCCCAAACGGGCTCCAGATCTGGCCTCCCGATGAAGAACAGGAGGTGGCGGCGGCTCCATTTCGTAAAACGCAATGAAACTTTCTCTCTGATTTTTTCCTCCGAAAATACGAATTTATAGTGGCGGAATTAGGGTCAGTGGGGCCATGAGCTGGGCACAACCCACCAGGGCGCGCACAGGGGGCCTGGCGTGCCCTGGTGGGTGGTGGCCACCCTGGCCCCCCTCTTCGGTGGATTTTGGCTCCAATAATTCACATATATTCAGAAATAATTCTCCAAAAAGTTTCATTCCATTCCGAGAGCTTTTATTTCTGCACAAAAACAACACCATGGTAGTTCTGCTGAAAACAGGATCAGTCCGGGTTAGTTCCATTCAAATCATGCAAATTAGAGTCCAAAACAAGGGCAAAAGGGTGAGGAAAAGTAGATACGTTGGAGACGTATCAACTCCCCCAAGCTTAAACCTTTGCTTGTCCTCAAGCAATTCAGTTGACAAACTGAAAGTGATAAAGAAAAAACTTTTATGAACTCTTTTGTTCTTGTTTACATATATATGCTTAAGTAGCACCCATGTTTTCAGCAAAGATTATGACTAACCATGTCAACAATAACTCTTAGAAATTATATTAACTCATAACAATAACATAAGCAACTAGCGAGCAATAATAAGATATCTCAAGCGCCAACACTTTGTCAAAACAATCATGATACAATATGACAATAGTGGTATCTCGCTAGCCCTTTCTGAGACCGCAAAACATAAATGCAGAGCACCTCCAAAGTTCAAGCCATGACTAAACATTGTAATTCATGGTAGAAAAGATCCAGTCATGCTGCACCCAACATCAACTATACACAATGCATGAGGATGACAATAGTGCTTTCAGGTCTGGCGCTTAATTGAGAAGGTAATGACTCAACATAAAAGTAAATAGATAGTCCCTTCGTAGAGGGAAGCATGGATTTGCAGCGATGCCAGAGCTCAAAGTTTAAAACAGAGATAGATATAATTTTGGGAGGTACACCCTTCCTGTCAACGTCACGACCGAGAGTTATCAATATCTTCCATGCTAAACAAATTAGCGGCGGTTCCCAAGCGGTAAAAGTAAAGGTTTACTCCCCCTCCACCAACAATCACACTCCACGGCGAGCCACATCCACGGGTACCGTCCAAACCAACAACATTCCTAGGGGAGTTTTGTTTAATTATTTTTGATTTTTTTGATTTCCGGACTGGGAATCCCTATTACCGCCCCTCTCGTGTAAGGACAAGTGAATAAACACTCATCATGAGAATAACCCGCCTAGCATGGAAGATACTGACCGCCCCCTGTCGCTCCATGAGCGGTCTGAGCACACAAAACAGATGTTCATTTGAATTTTTAGAGGTGGCACATGCAAATTTACTTGGAACGGCAGGGTAATACCGCATATAGGTAGATATAGTGGACTCATCTGGCATAACTTGGTTTAAGGGTTTTGATGCATAAGCAGTATTCCCGCTTAGTACAGGCGAAGGCTAGCAATTAGATTGAGAAGCGGCCAGCTAGAGAGCGAAAACGGTCATGAACACGCATTACATATAATCAACATTGAATACTAGCATGAGTAGGATATGGACACCATGAACATAAAAACCATGAAGGCTATGTTGGTTTTGATTCAACAACATGCGTGAACATGTGCCAAGTCAAGCCACTTGAAACATTCAGAGGAGGATACCATATAATCATACCGCATCACAACCATTTTAATGCATGTTGACACCCAAGATAAATCATTATCCACTCCTAGCTACTTAAGCATGGCATGAACAACTATAATCTCTAATGGTCATTGCAAACTTGTTTGATCATAATGAGTTGAATCAAGGGATACTAGATTAAACATATTTAGAAAAACAAAAACAAGTTGAGTTCATACCCACCTTTCTCTGCCACAGTCAATTCATCAAATGTCGTCATTATTGCCTTTCACTTGCACGACCGAACGATAAGAAGATAATAATAGTGCAAGAGTGTTGTGGACTAAGCTGGAATCTGCAAACATTTTATCCAAGAGGAGAAGACAAAGTAATATGGGCTCTTTGTTAGATAAACAATAATGCAGATGAGAGCCACTCAACAATCTCATCGTGGTCTTCTCCTAGGTACGACTCAAGTAAAAAGAAAAGAATTTCAGAGAAACACACTGAAATATTTTTGGAGTTTTTGTTTTTTCTTGAAGAAAGCAAATTAAGGAAGAAAAAAAACGAGAAAAACTATTTACACGGGAAAGCTCCCAACAAGTAAAAGAAGAAGCGAGAAATCTTTTTGGGTTTTCTTTTTTGATGCTACAATTAAACTAAGCTAAAAATAAAAACTAAAAATAAGTAGGATATTTTTGGATTTTCTCAAAGTTTTTCAAACACACAAGAAGAAAGCGAGAAAACAAATCTAGCATGGATATTGAATTGAAAATGTGTGAACACCGACAACTGGAATGAAATGTGTGAACATGAATGTAATGTCGGTGGAAATACGTACTCCCCCAAGCTTAGGCTTTTGGCCTAGCTTGGTAATCACCATCCGTAGTAGCCGTACGGTCCCAAGTCATAGTGAGGCGGATGCGGCACCTGAGCATCCCACCCCTGGGGCTCCTCCTCAGCAGCTGCTAGGTTGTTTCGGTAGGCTATAATGACATCTGGCCTGATCCTGTATCCGTTCCTGGCAATAGAATCAAACAAACTAGGTGCAGGCAACGAAATAATATCACGTGTTTTCTTGCTAAATACGAGATTATAATGAATGTCACGGGGAGAATCGGTTACATCTAGGAATTGGTGAGCCTGCAGTGACTTGTGATCAAGGTAAACTCGGGATAAGAGATAATCATGTGGGCGGAACTGGACTCTAAAGTGGCTCGCTAGACGAGTAGCATAAATACCACCATGTATCTTTCCCTTAGTTTTGTTAACATGTAAGCGTCGAGCAATAATAGCCCCCATACTAAAGGTGTGATCATCATAAAGTGCACGACGTAAAATAGCAAGGTCAGGGGCACTGAGTGCGCCGACCTTCTCCCTAGCGGTTAAACACTTAGCGATGACCAAGGCGAAATAATGTACTGAGGGAAACTACAAACTGGTAGCAGTGGCGCTTGACACGCCTCTATCCTCACCCACGGTTAACGTGAGGAGAAAATCCTCAAACTCAGATGGCCTAGGTTATCCCCATCAGAAGGAATCAAGCATATGTTGCAGAAGTCAGTTAGCGGCAATGTGTAAGTTTCAGCATAAAGGTTAAACTGCACTTCAGGAGGGTTGTTTCTCCCTAGATAATGAAAGCTTTGCACAAAGGAATTTGTAAGGATGTGATATTGGTCACACTTAGCTACGAGGAAATCGGTCAACCCAGCGTTTGCAACAAACTGAGCGGACTCTTGATGGAACCCGACCTCCTCCATGAAGGTATCATGCGGCCATTCACACGGTCGCACCTCCACCTTTCTTGGTGTGTGAAGGTCACTGTCCGATGATTCCCCAATAACTCCCTTGGCATTTTTCTTGGAGGAGAACTTCCTAAAGATTTGCATTTTTATTCCTATAAAAATTCTGAAAAAAATAGTCCACAAAAATTTGTCAACAAAACTTTGTAAGATTGTTAGCAACTACTCCCAAGCATGCATAGAGGCCATGTCGAGCATTCAAACTACTTAGAACTCTAATAATTCAACATGCAAGCTCATCTACAACAGCACCAAGAGTAGCTAATTACTCTAAAAATAACCCACTAAAACAAAAACTAATTGGAGCAATGGAGGAGTCACATACCAAGTAGCAATCCCTCCAAACAGTTTCAGAAACGGAGCTTCGAGCAAAGAGATCGAAATCCACGGGTTTGAGAGCAAGAACACGAAAATGGTGGCTGTGGTGATTTTTTCTGCAGGTAGGCGATGATGTGGGCTAAAGAGATAAGTGAGGGGCCCACGTGGGGGCCACAGCCCACCAGGGCGCGCCTGGGGGTGCTGGCGCGCCCTGGTGTCTTGTCGGCACCAGGTGCACCCCCCTCTGGTATTATTTGCACTAGAAATTCAAAAATATTCCGGAAAAAATCGTGTTAAATTTTCAGGACATTCTGAGATTTTTTATTTTTGGGACATTTTTTTATTGCACGGAGAAAACAGAAAACAATATAATCATGGCATTTTATTTTATTTGACTAACTAAAACAGAAAATAAAGGTGGGAGCAGAGAGTTGTGCTTACTAGGTTCATCGAGTTCATACCTCTCAAAAATGATCCATTAATAAGGTTGATCAAGTCTTATTAATAACCACTTCCGATTGGCATGAAACCGAAGAACTTTCGTAAAACACTAAGTTACCTCAATGGGGATGTGCATTTCCCCGACAATAAGTATATCATATTTCTTTTTAGCAGTAGGTAGAGGTAATTGAAAACTTCCAATAGTGATGGTCGGAGATTCCTCAATAACATTTATACCATTCACTTGGAACTGTTTCTTCGGAAATTGCACCGTATGCTCATTACCATTGATATGAAAAGTGACTTTGCTTTTGTTGCAATCAATAACAGCCCATGCAGTATTCAAAAAGGGTCTACCAAGGATAATCGACATATTGTCGTCCTCGGGCATCTGAAGAATAACAAAGTCAGTTAAGATAGTAACATTTGCAACAACAACGGGCACGTCCTCACAAATACCGATAGGTATGGCTGTTGATTTGTCAGCCATTTGCAATGATATCTCAGTAGGTGTGAGTTTATTCAAGTCAAGTCTTTTATATAAGGAGAAAGGCATAACACTAACACCGGCTCCTAAATCAGACAAAGCAGTTTTGACATAGCTTCTTTTAATGGAGCAAGGTATAGTTGGTATTCCAGGATCTCCAAGTTTTTTAGGTACTCCATCCTTAAAAGAATAATTAGCAAGCATGGTGGAGATTTCAGCTTCGGGTATATTTCTTTTATTCGTGATGATGTCTTTCATATACTTTGCATAAGGGGCCATTTTTAGGATATCGGTTAAGCAGGTACGCAAAAAAGACTGGCCTAATCATTTCAGCAAAGCGTTCAAATTCTTCATCATCCTTTTTCTTAGATGGCTTAGGTGGAAAGGGCATGGGTTTTTGAACCCATGGCTCTCTTTCTTTACCATGTTTCCTAGCCACAAAGTCTCTTTTATCATACCGTTTATTTTTAGGTTGTGGGTAATCAAGATCAGGAGGTGGCTCTATTTCAACATCATTATCTGGTTCTTTATCATTACTATGTTGAGCATCATCGTGAACATCATCATTATCATTTTCATTATCACTAGGTGAATGTTCACTACCAGATTGAGTTTCAGCATTAGAAATAGAGACATCATTACTATCAAGAGGTTTTTGTGTCTCGGGTTCACTAGAGGTATGCAAAGTCCTATCATTTTTCTTTTTCTTTTTCTTCTTAGAAGGACTAGGTGCATCAGTATTAATTTTCTGAGAATCTTGTTCAATTCTCTTAGGATGACCCTCAGGATAAAGTGGTTCTTGGGTCATTCTACCTCCTCTAGTTACTACTCTAGCAGCAAAATCATGCATATTATTATTCATTTCATCAAGCAATTCTTTTTTAGACTTAGCAACTTGTTCTAACTAAGTTTGAACCATAGAGGCATGCTTTCCTACACCTCTAACATCATTACTGATTCTAAATAGCAAGTCACTCAAGCGAGCAATCATATCAGAATTATATTTCAATTGTTTCAGAACATGAGCATTGAAATGGTCTTGCTTCATAATATAGTTCTCAAACTCATATAAGCATTGACTAGGATGTTTATTGTGAGGAATGTCACTTTCATTAAACTTTAATAAAGAATTTACCTCTACCGCCTGTGGAGGTGGTGGTGTGTCAAGGCCATGTATTTCTTTAATTGGTGGCAAATTCTTAACATCCTCAGCTTTAATACCTTTTCCTTCATAGATTTCTTTGCCTCTTGCATATCTTCAGGACTGAGAAATAAGATACCCCTCTTCTTCGGAGTGGGTTTAGGCGGAGGTTCAGGAAGAGTCCAATCATCATAATTTTTCAATATATTATTCAATAATTCCTCAGCTTGTTCAACAGTTCGTTCCCTGAAAACACAACCAGCACAACTATCTAGGAAGTCCCTAGAAGCATCGGTTAGTCCATTATAAAAGATATCAAGTATTTCATTTTTCTTGAGAGGATGATCAGGCAAAGCATTAAGCAATTGGAGAAGCCTTCCCCAAGCTTGTGGGAGACTCTCTTCTTCAATTTGCACAAAGTTAAATACTTCCTATAAGGCAGCTTGTTTCTTATGAGCAGGAAAATATTTTTCAGAGAAGTAGTAGATCATATCCTGCGGACTACGCACACAACCAGGAGTAAGAGTATTGTACAATGTCTTAGCATCACCCTTTAATGAGAACAAAAATAACCTAAGGATGTAATAGTAGCGAATCTTCTCATCATGAGCAAAGAGGGTGGCTATATCATTCAGCTTAGTAAGGTGTGCCACTATAGTTTCAGTTTCATAGCCATGGAAAGGATCAGATTCAACCAAAGTAATTAACTCTAGGTCGACAGAGAACTCATAATCCTTATCGGTAACAAAGATAGGTGAAGTAGCAAACTTAGGATCACATTTCATTCTAGCATTCAGAGTCTTTTCCTTATACTTGCGTAGCAAATTCTTAAGATCGTTTCTATCCTTGCAAGAAAGAATTTCTCTAGTTATCTCTTCGTCCATAACATAACCTTCAGGTATCTTAGGCATTTCAAACTTTGGAGAGCTAGGACTAATAGGTGTTTCATAGTCATTATCAGTTTCATAAGCTTCATCAGTTTCAGCAATCTCATAAGTTTCAATGGTTTCATTCTCTTTAACTCTAGTAATTTGTTCATCAAGAAATTCTCGTAGTGGCACATTATCATCAAGCATGGTACTAGCATCATCATAAGCATCATTCATAGCAGAGGTAGCATGATCAATAACTTGTGACATATCAGGATTACTAGCATGTGGTGGTGTTGCAAGCTTACTCATAACAGAAGGTGAATCAAGTGCAGAGCTAGATGGCAGTTCCTTACCTCCCCTCGTCTTAGAGGGAAAACTCTTAGTCCTTGGATCCTTCAGATTCTTCATAGTGATAAATTGATATAAATCCCAAGTGATTCAGCAAATATTGCTATGCTCCCCGGTAACGGCGCCAGAAAAAGGTCTTGATAACCCACAAGTATAGGGGATCGCAACAGTTTTCGAGGGTAGAGTATTCAACCCAAATTTATAGATTCGACACAAGGGGAGCCAAAGAATACTTGAGAGTATTAGCAGTTGAGTTGTCAATTCAACCACACCTGGAGATTAAATATCTGCAGCAAAGTGATCAGTAGCACAGTAATATGATAGTTTGGTAGCAGTAGCAACAGTAACAGTAGCGGTAACAGTAGTAGCAGTAGTTTTGTAGTAGTTGGAACAGCAGCAGCAACAATAGTAACTTAGCAAGAATAATAAGTGAAAAGCTCGTAGGCACTGGATCAGTAACTCGTTGGATGATATTCGTCATGTAACAGTCATAACCTAGGGCGATACAAAACTAGCTCCAGTTCATCAATGTAATGTAGGCATGTATTCCGTAAATAGTCATACGTGCTTATGGAAAAGAACTTGCATGACATCTTTTGTCCTACCCTCCCATGGCAGCGGGGTCCATAAGGAAACTAAGGGATATTAAGGCCTCCTTTTAATAGAGAACCAGAACAAAGCATAAACACATGGTGAATACATGAACTCCTCAAACTACGGTCATCACCGCGAAGTATCCCAAATATTGTCACTATGGGGTTGACGGATCATAACACGTAATAGGTGCATATGACTATGCAAGATCGGATCAAGAACATAGATATAGAGATGATAACATAAACGGTTCAGATCTGAAATCATGGCACTCGGGCCCTAGTGACAAGCATTAGGCATAGCAAAGTCATAGCAACATCAATCTCAGAACATAATGGATACTAGGAATCAAGCCCTAACAAAACTAACTCGATTACATGATGAATCTCATCCAACTCCTCACCGACCAGCAAGCCTACGAAGGAATTACTCACTCCCGGTGGGGAGCATCATGGAATTGGCGATGGAGAAAGGTTGGTGATGACGAAGACCGAAGATTCCCCTCTCCGGAGCCCCAAACGGGCTCCAGATCTGGCCTCCCGATGAAGAACAGGAGTAGACGGCGGCTCCGCATCGTAAAACGCGATGAAAGTTTCTCTTCGATTTTTCTCTCTGAAAATAGGAATTTATAGTGGCGGAATTAGGGTCAGTGGGGCCACGAGGTGGGCACAACTCACCAGGGTGCGCCCAGGGGGCCTAGCGCGCCCTGGTGGGTGGTGGCCACCCTGGCCCCCCTCTTCGGTGGATTTTGGCTCCAATAATTCACATATATTGTGAAATAATTCTCAAAAAGTTTCGTTCCATTCCGACAGCTTTTATTTCTGCACAAAAATAAACACAATGGTAGTTCTGCTGAAAACAGCGTCAGTCCGGGTTAGTTCCATTCAAATCATGCAAATTAGAGTCCAAAACAAGGGCAAAAGGGTGAGGAAAAGTATATACGTTGGAGACGTATCAGACAATAACACACGACAAAGGTAGTATAGATGTATAGCTAGCGTTGGCCACGTGGACGCTAGCAACATGTAATATACTGCTGGCGTCGGCTTCAACGACACCACTACTGTGACGCCCCCGAAATTAATCGTGCACTAACATCCATGCAACATGCACGATCAAGATCAGTGACTCACGGTATAATATCACAACACCACTCTACGACTCAAAATAAACAAGGAAACAAAAATATATTACAAGCCAGGGCCGTTAGACCCGATATTACATCAAGAGTTAGGTCTCACTATAGACAAAAACAAGGGTGCCTTAAGAATGCTGAGCAAAACAACGACGCTAGATCGAAAAGGTGCAGGCCTCCTGCCTGGGACCTCCGAACTACTCCTCGACATCGAAATCCATGTAGAAATCATCCGTGGAATCCTCTAGCTCCTAGACTCCACCATCTGATCGCAACAGCGGGGTAGAGGGAAAAGAGAAGCAAAGCAACGGTGAGTACTCATCCAAAGTACTCGCAAGCCTTACATCAGATATATGCTACATATGCATCGGTATCAAGGATGGGGTATATCAGTGGATTATACTGCAGAAATGCCAGAAATAGGGGGGAAAGCTCATCTTATCGAAGACTATATCTTCCAGCAGTAGAATAAGGGGGTATCTGTCTGTTATCTTCGCGTATTTTATCAAGTTTCCAGTTCAAGTAGTATAAGATCAGGATACATCTCCAAGCCACCCGTTACCGTGGACGCGGCTATCCGAATAGTTAACATCCCTGCAAGGGTGTACCACATTTCCCGATACGCTCGATTAACTCTGGGTGGACACACTTTTTGGGTAATGCCCGGCCTCAGATGATCGACACACCGTAGTCCTACCTGGGCTCTCCAGAGAGGTCAACACATCGGTCTAAATCCTAAGTGAGAAGGGGTCATGGGTCCATCACCGTAAGCACTCATTCACGTTACGAGGGCGGTCTAGCTTCACCTCATACGGAGGATATGTGCTAGTCTCCATGCCGCATTTCTAAATTGTGACATCTGGATTACTTTCGGGAGAATGCACGATGCTGAGGGCCCCATAAACCATTTTCCCATGCAGCGGTTAGTGCGTATATGCCAATGGCAATCTCAGATCAAATACCCAATCTCGTTAAACGTGTTATTATGATCTCGCGGAGACGACCAGGACCGTCACTCCGACTAGGTAACTCGCGAACAACTACCAGGGACCAGTCCCACCTCTCGCCTAGGTGGTCTCCACCTCCCCTGCCGTTCCGCCACATTATCTCTCGCAGGTACCCTTGGGGCCGACCCGTCTTTAACATTGTATCAATCGGGGTTCTGGTCCATACCATCAAGGTGAAACCGGAGGAATCACCCTCTATAGGTTTACCTTGATATACTGCATGATAGAACATCACCTAGAGTGAAATACGAGGAATCACCCTTAGTAGATCACACTATAGATGCTACACTATAGAGTAATCATCGAGAGTGAAATACGAGGAATCACCCTCGGTAGATCACACTTGATATGGCTTGGCAGAGTCGTACAATTGTAAGGGCCTTTAGGGGTGTTCTGGTCTCGGTGCAATGATCCATCATTTCGGACAGCTCAGGTAGAATGGCATGGCGACATGGACAAGGGTGTAGGGCCACTGATGGGACACTAACTCACCTATAGTAGGCATATAGGTTAACATATAAAGTATCAATAGCAGGTTATCAAAAATAAGCTATGCATCAGAATAGGAGCTACCGGAACAACAACAGTAGCAAAATCTAATGCAAGAATAAGAGAGAAAGAATGGACGATATCTAGATGATCAAGGGGGGTTTGCTTGCCTGGAAGCTCTGCTGAGAAGGACGGGTCGTCGTCGACGCATTCATACTCGGGGTCAACAGCAATCTCGGGGTCTACCGGAAGAATAGAGGAGAGGGGGAAAACAGATAAATAACAGGCATACAAATGCGACACAGATGCATGTCATGTCAATATGTGTTGATGATATGCTCTAATGCATCACTAAGCATTTTAAAAGAAGAGGGGAAATATCTGGTAATATTTTCCCAGCTCCAGGTATTATTCGAACAAATGATTCTGATCCAAAATGTCCATGTTCATTAAGTTAGAGGGGTGTGATAGGTACTCCCTCCGGTCCTTTTTATTCCGCATATTAGATTTGTGTCAAGTCAAACTTTACACAGTTTGACCAAATACACATTCCATGAAACTACATTTCGTAACGAATCTAACGATATTAATTTGGCATTGTGAATGTTGATATATGTTTATATAAGTTTGGTCAAAGTGGAGATACTTTGACTTTGAACAAAGCTAATATGCATACTAAAAAGGACCGGAGGGAGTATGTGGATGGCATATTCAGATTCGTTATATTTTTCTGAGCAACTTTCATATATAAATTATTTTCATCCGAGTTACGGATTATTTTATATGAATTTCTAAAGTTTAAATGATTTTCTGATTTTTTTATTATTAATATGAATTAAAAGCAGTGAATACTTTAGTCACCTAGTGCAACTCTAGCCAGAGTGTATTACACATAGGGCCAGGGGAGGTGACACGCAGCAGCACTAGTAGCGAACAACAAAAGCAGCAACGGGCGGCAGCGCTAGCAGAAGTAGCAAGTGGAGGCGCGACAGCATGCAGCAGTAGCAGCGCAGCGACAGCTGGGAGCAGCGGGGCGAGGCGCGTGCGTGGGCGGGCGTAGGCAGGCGAGGCAGCGGCGGCTGCAGCCAGCTGCAGCAGCACACGGGGGCCGTAGTGACGGAGCCACGCGCGAGGGCGTCGGCTGGCTAGCGGGGGCGCGCGGGAGGACGACTACAGCGGGCGTGAGCAAGCGAGAGCGACATCGGGCAAGCGGGTGTGCGTAGGTGCGTGACGGCGGGCGCAGGCATGCACGGGCGCAACTGCAGGTGACAGGGGCATGCGAGGGCGTGCGCGAATACGATGCTTCGGCCATGACGACCAAGCTCGCGGGGACGACCATAGGGCGACGGATCAAAGCCAGCGAGAGGGGGGTTTGGGAGAGGAGCTCACTGTGAGCCTGTAGTTGTGCTAAGAGAGCTCGGGGGAAGCTTGGAGACGACGAATTTGACGGAGCTTGCCGGTGGCGTCGAGGAAGAAGACGACTCGATCCAGTTGATGCGGTGCGCCCTGGCTTGATTTGGTCCTCACAGGATATGTAGAAAACGACGGGGAAGCTCGGGGCACACTAGCTTGGCACGGGGACGATGGTGGGCACGCGGACGGAGGAGGGAATGGCGATGGGGGTTGCGGTCGTGGGCGGATTCGACGCAGGAGAGAGCAAGGAGGGAAAGTGAGGTTGTCTAGGGTTTCCGGGGCGTCGAGGGGGCACTTGTAGGTCGCCGGGGAGCAGCCGGATGGTCGGCACGTGCAGCTCGCCGGCCATGGCGCCAGTGGATGGCCGCCATGCCCCTGCCATGTACGAAGGATGGGGATGATCCCTATTGGGCAGGCCCAATGCACTATTGCACTAGAGCCCACTAGCACGGTACTAGTTAGGCCTTTTCTCTTTTCCATTTTCTATTTTCTATTTTCTTTACTGATTTGCATCATCTTTTAATAGTAAATTATTTTTGTAGCATATGATACTTGTCACATAATTAGTAGACAATGTTTTGAGCTAACACAACAAGTCTCAATATATTTTGAATGGTTCAAATATTTTTTTTAATTTAAATGGCACAATTTAATGTTGTTGGCTCTGTTCTAAATAGCTCAATGGAATTTAAATATTTCAAATGATGTTTGTTCTTATATGGCAATTACTTTGTGATTATTTGCAAAATTATGAACACTTCTGTTTCTAGGTTTGAAGAAATAATAATTTTACTTCATATTTGAATTTGACTTTGACTAGGGTTTTCATTAAGAGGCAATCAAGCTTAGCAAAATAGGATGACCTAGCATCATTAGTCAGAGATCAGTGTAGCTTAATTACAAGGGTGTTACAACTAGTTTCTAACACTGGCGTCATATTGGTGGCGTCGGATGTCCACGCCAGGAAGGCCATTTTTGCCACACCATAGCTAGGCTTTTCTGCACTAGTGAAGTGTCGATCATGGCATGACTGGGATGTTGGAGCACTTTTATTCCTCGTTGAAATCCTTGTGTTGCTTGAGTCGGGGGCGCCTGATGGTTAAATCCTCCCAACCTCCTCCCTAGGGGCACGCGGGCAGTACTTTGCTTCGAAAGAGTTAATAAAACTTTCACAATAAGTATGCGAGTTCTTTATGACTAATGTGAGTTCATGGACTATACGCACTCCCACCTTTCCGCAATTTGCTAGCCTCTTCGACACCATGCATTGCCCTTTCTCACCTCAATAATTCGGGAAAACTTTGCCGGTGCATCCAAACCCCGTGATATGATACGCTCTGTCACACATAAGACTCCTTATATCTTCCTCAATACCGCCACCATACCTACCTATTATGGCATTTTCATAGCCATTCCGAGATATATTGCCATGCAACTTCCACCGTTTCGATTCGTGACATGTGTGTTCATTGTCATATTGCTTTGCATGATCCTATAGAGCTGACATGATATTTGTGGAAGAGCCGCCATTCATCTTTGTAATACATGTTACCCTAGATCGTTACACATCCTGGTACACTGCTAGAGGCATTCATATAGAGTCATATATTGTTCTAGGTTTTATCGAGTTGTATGTAAATAAAAGTGTGATCGTCATCATGATTAGAGCATTGTCCCAGTGAGGAAATATAATGGATGATGGAGGCTAATGATTCCTCCAAAGAATGAGGATGAGGTCTCGGACTATGAGAGATAAAAAAGAGATATAAAAAGAGAGAAGGGGAAATGCTACTATCCTTTACCACACTTGTGCTTCAAAGTAGCACCATGTTATTCATATAGAGAGTTTCATGATTTGCCACTTTCATATATTAGTGGGAATTTTTCATTATAGAACTTGGCTTGTATATTCCGATAACACGCTTCCTCAAATTTCCCAGGTCTTCATGAGCAAGCAAGTTGGATGCACACCCACTTAGTTTCGTTTTGAGCTTTCATGGACTTATTACTCTAAGTGCATCAAAAGTGGCATGTCAATCCCTACTCCTCGCACCGATATCGATTGGAAGGCATCTCCATAGCCTAACAATCCACCTAGTTGGTGCGAGACTAACAAAACTTTTTTTGTCTTCCCTTATTGACCTCTACCACCATATTCTATTCCACCCATAGTGCTATGTACATGCATCACGCTCATGTATTGAGTGTAGTTGAAAATGCTGAAGCACGTAAAAAAGTATTAACCAAATGCCTAACTTGACACCGGGGGGCTCATGATTTATACTTGTGTTAGGAAGACTGAGTCATGACATTGCTTACATAATCTAATGAGTGGGGATAACATTCGTTAACCATCGTATATTTTAATGATTATGATATTACATTCATGGATATTATTATGTTGATATCAATTACTTCAACGTTTGCCAATATTCATTTCGTAAAACAGATTACATGATAAACATCCTAGGTAGCATTCAAATAAAAAAATTCTGTTTTTATCGTTTACCCACTCGAGGACGAGCATGAATTAAGCTCGGGGATGATTAATACGTCTCCAACGTATCTATAACTTTTGATTATTTCATGCTATTATGTTATTAATCTTATATACTTTAGAGACCATTTTATATCATTTTTGGGAATTAACTTATTAATCTAGTGCCAAGTGCCACTTCTTGTTTTTTTGCCTATTTTTTGTTTCACGGGAAACCAATACCAAACAAAGTCCAATTGGAACGAAACTTTACGATGATTTTTTCTGGACCAGAGGGGGCCGTAGGAGCATCAGGGGGAGGCCAGGCGCTGCATGACAAAGCCGCAAGCTTAGACGACGCGCCCTAGGTGGGGCCGTGTGAGCTTGTGGGCCCCCGTAGGTTCGCTTGACCTAATTTCACTTCTATAAATTCCCTAAAATCCCAAAACCACTAGAATTACCCCTGACACAATTTTTCCACTGCTGCAAGCCTCTCCTCTTCCGCGATTACATCTGGAGGCCTCCGCCGGTACTCTGTCGGAGCGGGAATTGATCACGGAGGCTATCTTCAGCAACCTTGTTGCCTCCATGATGATGCGTGAGTAGTCCACCATAGACCTATGAGTCTATAGTGATTAGCTCTCTCTCTCTCTCTCTCTTTGATATTCAATACAACGTTCTCCTTGGAGATCTATCTGATGTAATTCTCTTTTGTGGTGTGTTTGTTGGGATCCAATGAATTGTGGGTTTATGATCAGATTATTTATTGAAAGTAATTGAGTCAAATCGGAACTTTATTATATGTGATTGTTATAGCTACGTATGCTTTCCGATTTATGAATTTTCTTTGGCCAAGTAGATGAGTAGGTCATCAGAGGGATTTTTGCATAGTAGTGGGTTCAATCTTGCGGTGTCCTCACCTCGTGACAGAAGGGGTAGCGAGGCACGTATTTGTATTGTTGCCACTCATGATAAAACTACGGTGTCTGAACATATTGCTTGTCTTACTTTTTCTACATTATGTCATCTTGCTTGAAGCGTTACTCTGTTTGTCATGAACTTAATACCATAGATGCATGCTGGCTAGCGGCCGATTGGTGGAGTAATAGTAGTAGATGTAGAATCATTTCGGTCTACTTGTCATGGACGTAATGCCTATGTACATGATCATGCCATGAATAACGTCATAACTATGTGCTTTTCTACCAATTGCCCACAGTAATTTGTCCATCCATTGTATGCTATGTTCTCGGGAGAGCTGCCTCTAGTGAAAACTATGCCCCCGGGTCTATCAAATATATTTACTAAAACCCTATTTACCTTCTATAATTATTTACTTTTTATATTAATTTTACTTAGTAATTTATCTATCTACAACCATCAGATTTGATCCTTGCAAATAACGAGTACAAGGGGATTGACAACCCTCTTGTCCGCGTTGGGTGCTAGTATTTTATTCTTGTGTGTGTAGGTACTATTGATGGGTGTTTGCATGATCCTCCTATTGGTTCAATAAACTTTGGTTCTCACTGAGGTAAATACTAGTTGCTACTTCACTACATCCATCCCTTCCTTTTCGGGGAAAAACCCAAAGCATCTACACAAAGTAGCAGTCTCCACGGGTATCCACACGCAAGACATACATCAAGTGATCTCAAATCCAAATATTCGATCCGATAATAATGAAACCTCAAAGGGCAAGACTCTATTCATCACAACAAGATATAGAGGGAAGGACACCATATGAACCGACTATATTAGCAAAGCCCATGGTACATCAAGATCATGCCAAATCAAGAACACGAGAGAGAGAGAGAGAGAGAGAGAGAGAGAGAGAGATCAAACACATAGCTACCGGTACATACCCTCAGCCCTGGGGGTGAACTACTCCCTCCTTGTCATGGAGACCACCGGGATGATGAAGATGGCCTCCTATGATGGCTTCCCCCCTCCGACAGGGCGCCAGAAAAGGCCTCCAGATGGGATCTCTTCGAAACAGAGGCTTGCAGTGGCGGAGTCAAATTTCTAGGTTTATTTCTAGGGTTTCTCTATATATAATAATTTTTAGCTTGGTTTCATGCCAAAAGGAGTTATAAGGGTCCCATAAGACAACAAGGTCCTCCCTACCCCCAGGGCATGCCCTGATGTCTTGTCTGCCTCATGGGTCTTCTGGTCCTTCCACGAAGCTTTGGGGGTCTTTTATGTTACGGAAAAAAATGTCAAAAAGTTTCATCGCGTTTGGACTTCGTTTGGTATGGATTTTATGGAAAACCAAAAACAAGCAAAAAACAACAACTGGCACTGGGCACTAGATTAATATGTTAGTCCATAAAAATGATATAAAAGTGCACCAAAACCATATAAAATTATTACAAGCATGGCACGAATACTTCATAAATTATAGGTACTATAATTTTTGATTGTTTCATGCTATTATATTATCAATTTTAGATACCTTTTATGCAATATTATATCATTTCTGGGAACTAACCTATTAACCTAGTGCCTAGTGCTAGTTGTTGTTTTCTTCCCGTTTGTGGTTTTAGAGCAAATCAATACCAAACAGAGTCCAAATGCTACGAAACTTTTTGAATATTTTTTCTGGACCAGAAGAGACCCTGGAAGCTTTGGGGAGAGATCAGACGACAGACGAGGAGACGACAAGGTAATAGGGCGCGCCCAGGGGGGGATTGGCACGCCCTGATTAAGGGTGTCCTGGACTAGGGGGTACCTGCCCGAGGTGATCAGTTTGTATGGGCCGTACTAGGGGCATGTTAAGCCACCGCTCGAACAGTACAAGAAATACGCTAGCTTGTGACCTTTTGTCAGTGACCATGGAAGAACTGGTCGTAAATCTTCGACCATTTGTGACCAATTGGTCGTAAGCTGTTCGGGGTTCTCCAAACCCTAAACCCTAATGACCATTTTGGTCAAAAAGGTCATAATTTCCTTACACAAAATGGTCGTAAAGCAGACAAAACTGGTCCGCTGCCTTATTTCTAGTTAATCACGACTAATATAAATGGTCATTACACTTGAGTTAGAATGCATTAAAATGATTAGTCAGCCACCTCTGCAATCTCGCGTATGTGTCAATGTTTAGGTGTCATTTTTTGCTTATATGTCGTCCATTAGAGATCACAAACTGACAGGCGGAATCCATTTGACAGCAGGAGCACACACACTGATTGGCATGACCGAGCGCTTAATTCTCTCGGTAAAAAAGATGCGCGAGCAACGACCCGAATCCACGACCGCTGGCCTAAATTCGCTTGTTCACTACCGCTGGGCTAGAGAGAGACTGTTGGTCATGTATCGGAATGTTTCTCTATATCATATAAAACAATGGTTGTTTCATATCAAACATAACTCATTGACAAGTGGGACCTATTGGCAGCATCGAAAAGAGCCAACACTTAGCAAAAAATTCTAGGTCTTGCGGGGGCGACAGCGAAGGCGGGGCCGGCGGCGGAAGCAACTTACGGGGGCGGGGCCGGGAGCCGGCAGCGGAAGCACCCGGCGGGGGCGGGGACGCGGCCGGCGACCGAAGTGACCAACAAGGGCATGGGCGACCAACGCTGGTGGTGCTGAGGCCACGGCCTCGCCGCTCGCCTCGCGCACGACAGGAACGGCGACCTCACCCACGGGCTCGCCGCTCGCCTCGCCCACTACAAGAGCGACTCGTCGAGAATGGGGGACTCGCCTCCGCCGCAAGCAAACCTCCTAGTATGAAACCCTCTCCTCCCCCCTCTCCTCTCCTTGTCACCTCTGAAATTCCAGCCTCAAATCTGTTAAAAAACATCAATATTGATGTAAACTTGGAAAAATCTCATTGCTATAGATTTTATGCAAACTTGGAAATGTCATTCATGTAAATTTGGAGTGATTTTATTGTTAGTGTTTTAACCACAATAGTTCTTTATGGCAGCATATGTTGTTATTGTTGGTAGTTTAACCACAGTAGTTTTTGTGAACCACCTCTGTTTTTTGTGAACCACCAGGTTTTGTTAGCTTTTCTTTTCTCCCATGTGAAATATGTATTTCCTATGAACTACTTTTTCTTGCGCCCATGTGAAATTAGCAAACCATGTGAACTGGACTAAAGTAGTGAGAAATTGGAAACATCTCAATGTTGTGGTTAGGCAGTTACCATATAAAATTGTGTGCCTTCCTTATTTTCTGGATTTTTAACTGCCATTACTGCCATCCATTTCCATTAATTAATAATGATGCACTTAGATTGATTGTTAAGTTGCAACAATTTGTTGTCTTTGGCAGGTGGACAAAAACTGGATTAGAAAAGGAGTTAGAAGGTTTTCCAAAGAACATATGAAGGGAGTTGATGAATTCATGCAATTTGTTTGGGCAAATTTTGCCAAAGATGCCATCGTTCTTTGCCCATGCTGCAAATGCCTCGACCGTTCATGAATAGCTCAAGGAAGAGTGGAAGATCATCTACTTCTTAATGGGATGGCCAGCACATATGATAGATGGATATATCATGGAGAACCTTTAGATGGACAACCTCAACATATTGAAGCTGATACGCAGGCCCTCATATGATGGCTGGTGGTGATGCTGGCGTTGATTTTATGGAAAAGATTTTGCGAGAGAATGCTGGTTTGGAGGAAGAGGGTGGGCCTGAAGATGATAGGATTCCTGACCCATTGAAGGATCTGTACAATTCTGAAGACCATGCTGATGGACAGAAGTCGATGTTTGCTGAGGTGCTAGAGGAGGCGAAGCGCGCAGCTCATGAAGGGGTAAATTTTCAAGATTTACCTTCACAGTGAAGTTACTCCACATCAAGTCTTTCTACCGGATTAGCAATGCTGCATTCAATGCAATACTTCGCCTTTTAACCTTGCAATTCCCTGATAGTTGTGTTCCCAGGTCATATGATGAAGCATTGAGGATAATCCGCAAGTTGGGGCTAGGTTATGTTTCAATACATGTCTGCCCAAATAATTGTGTCTTGTTTCGGAAGGATTATGCCAAGCATGACAACTTTCCAAAATGCAATGCCTCTAGGTGGAAAGATGCTGATGGGAAAAAGTCGATACCGGAGAAGGTACTGAGGCACTTTCGGTTGATACCAAGGCTGCATCGGATGTTTATCTTGAAGGAATCATTGATGGAGGTACAATGGCACAAGCTCAAGCGGCAACCTGTGGACAATGAGCTGAGCCATCCAGCGGACAGAGAGGCATGGAAAGAATTTGACAGAATACATGTAGATTTTGCCGCAGATCGAAGAAACATAAAACTCGACATTGCCACAAAGGGCTTTAATCCGTTTGGGAACATGAGCACGTCTTATAGCACATGGCCCGTCTTTGTGGTGCCGTACAACCTGCCACAATGGGCATGCATGGATAAGTCCAACTTCATGATGGCGTTGCTTATCCTGGGTCCAGAGTCTCCAGAAAAAGATTTTGATGTCTTTATGGAGCCCCTCATAGAAGAACTGCTCCAGCTCTGGACTGGTGTGCTTACATATGATGCCTTGACCCCCAAAGAAAAGTTTAATCTACGTGCTGCAATCATATGGTCCATCCTTGATTTCCCGGCGCTGCACACTCTGTCTGGGAGGATCACAACGGGTTATCAGGCATGCATGCATTGTGACAAAGACCCTTTCTCGAAGAGAATAAGGAACAAGATTTGCTATATTGGGCACCGCCGTTTTCCTTGCCGAAACCATCGCTGGCGAAGAAGCAAAGATTTTAATGGTGAGACTGAAACCCGTGACAAGCCAGCGGAACTCACTAAAGAAGAGTTGGAGCAGCAACTTGAAAAGGTGAAAGATGTGAGACCTGGAAAGCTTGCAAAGAAAAGAAAGCGTGAGGAAGGTCAATGCTGGGACCGGAGGTCTTGTTTGTGGGACCTGCCATACTGGGCTGATCTGAAATTGAGGCATAATCTCGATGTAATGCACATTGAGAGAAACATATGCAAAAATCTGCTAGGGACATTCCTGAACATTGAAGGGAAGACAAAGGGCACGGTTAGTTCTATGCTTGATTTGGAAGACATGGGCATAAGAGAAGATTTGCATCTACAACATGATGAAGATGAAGATTCATTTGAAATGCCACGAGCATGGTATACAATGAGTAAAGAACAAAATCTTGCATTCTGTGAATTCATAATTAAGAGCGGTGAGATTTCCAGTTGGTTATTCCATTAACCTAGCAAAGTGTGTTACTTCTGATGTATTCAAGCTTCAAGGAATGAAAACCCATGATTGTCACATCCTCCTCCCAAGGATTTTACCGTCGAGCCTCCGAGGAATCATGCACAAGGATACATATGAAGCGGCTACTGAGCTAGGAAATTTGTTTAGAGAACCGTGCTACAAAACACTCAAGTTAACTGTTTTGGAAAGATTTGGAAAAGAAATCCCAATTATCCTTTGCAAACTTGAGAAGATTTTCCCTCCATCTTTCTTCACCGTGATGGTCCATTTGGTTGTGCAGTTACCAAAAGAGGGCATGCTTAGAGGCCCTGTGCAATATGGTTGGATGTACCCAACCGAAAGAAGGATGCTTACTTGTAAGCGTTATTTGCGAAACACGACAAGACCTGAAGGTTCGATTGCTGAAGCACATGTCGTTGATGAGTGCTTGACATTTTGCTCAAGATTCTTTGGCGATGTGGAAACGAGATGGAATCGGCCGGGCAGAAATATAGAGCGGGCTGATTTGCAAAGTGGTGATGTCTTGGTTTTCAACCATGCCGTGAACTTTCTTGGAGCCTCACCATACTTGGAGGCTGGTGATGACTATGACAAGATGGTTTGGCATGTGCTCAGCAGTTGCGCTGAGTTTATACCATATATCGAGTACGTTATATCTTGTGCACTCGTTATAATTTTTCTTAAGTTGGCACCAGCCTAATGTTTTAACTCACTTGTTTTGTCGGCATTGCAAGAAATGCAAGGAAGAGTTGAATCAGGTAGATGGCCACATCCATGTTGATAAAAGGGTTGCCAAGGGATTTGCGAATCATGTGAGATCTTTAGCCACATGATTTATGTTTTGTGTGTTATTCACCAACTGTTAAATACCATTGTTGCTAAATGGTTTATTTGTGTAGATTGGAAAGTTGCATCAGGACAAGAAGGTCAGTGATGATCTATTTGCTTTGGCATGCGGACCGGATAAGCGAGTGAGACTGTATTCACTACAAGAAATATGTCAACTTGTGACCTTCTGTCAGTGACCCTGGAAGAAATGGTCATAAATCTACGACCATTTGAGACCAATTGGTCGTAAGCTGTTCGAAGGGCTCCAAACCCTCAACCATAACGACCATTTTGGTCAGAAAGGTCGTAATTTCCTTACACGAAATGGTCGTAAAGCAGACAGCACTGGTCCGCTGCCTTATTTCTAGCTGATCACGACCATTATAGATGGTCATAACCTTGTAAATTGTGGTGGGTTGCGATGACTAGGCGCCACCTCATCAGTTTTGCCTATGTGTCATGTCCATGTGTCAATTTTTGCCCTAGGTTGTGAAGCAACCTATATTTCTGTTATTCCCAAAATTCCCAAACAATTCTCATAAATTCTTTGGATTATATCTTCGTCAAATATGTCAAAAACCTTCCTTGCCTAGTTCAAAAATAATTCAACAATATTCATTTTCCTATTCTGTTCAGAACAGCACTTTGTGAAGGAAGTGATATTTATATATTCTTGATTGCCCTCAAATTTTTTGGGCACCCTTTCCTATCCAAATCATTGCCTCATGACAAAATTCAGCTCCATTTGCTCAGTAAATCTTCCTCGGCAAATTTCCAAAGTTTTTGTTCAGCTAGAAGCTTTGTGAAGGAAGTACTAGCTATGCATATCCTAATGAGTTGAATTTTTTCCACATCTTCTATGTGCCCATATCATAGCTCTCCAAAAAAATTTAGCCCCATCTAACAATCCATGAGAGCTCACCATCCAATCTTTGTTTCTGGTAATATTTTCCGTTTGTGAAGCAACTGTATTTTATATTGCTTTATAATTGCTGCAAATTTACTAGGACATGACCCTGCCCATAGAACCTCCCTCCACCAAATTTTATCTCATTTAATTTAACAACTTTCCCTCAATATTTTTCCCAACTTTCTGTTCAGTGGAGAGCATTGTGAAGGAAGTACCATTTTTATATATCCAAATGGCATGAAATTTATACAGTGACTTCATATGCCCAAATTATCACTCTCCTCCAAATTGCAGCTCAATAAAAGCAAATATGTGAGCCCAGGTTCAATTTCTATTTTATGGCCAGATTGGCACATTGCAAAGCAAGTGCTATCTGGACCCCTCCTATTACCCTAAAACTTTTTGGGCACTCTTACATACCCAAATCATTGCCACATGATAATATTCAGCTCCATTTTCCTAGTAAATCTTACTCAGAAAATTTCCAAATTTCTCTCCAGAGAGAAGCTTTGTGAAGTAAGTACTAGCTAGGCTTATCCAAATGATCTAATATTTTTCCAAATCTTCCATATGCTCAAATAATCACTCTCCACAAAATTTGAGCTCTATTAAACAAACGATGTGAGCTCATCATCCAATCTTTTATTCTTGTCATATTTTCAGTTTGTGAAGCAACTATATTATATATTACTTCATTATTTCTGAAAATTTACCAGGGCATGACCATACCTATGTAACTTACCTACACCAAATTTGAGCTCGTTTCATTTACCCAGTTTGTCTCACTAATTTTCCCAAGTTTCTGTCCAGAGAAGAGCATTGTGAAGGAAGTACCACTTTGGCATGTCCAAATGGTATCAATTTTCTACAGTGCTTTCCTATGCCCAAATAACCATCCTCCACCAAATTTCAGCTCAATCCATTCATTATTTTGAGCCCAGCTTCAACATTCATATTTCTGTCTAGTGTGGTACTTTGCAAAGAAAGTACCACCTAGGCTCCTCCATTTGAGCTGAAAATTTGTGAAGACAGTCTGCTTAGTAGATGATCATCCTCAGCCAAAACTCACGCCAAGTGGCCTTATGCATTTCTCGTACCGCTAATCAAACACTTGGTTGCTAATTCATGTTTGAGCATAGTTCGGTCTCCTCGTGAGAATCTTCTGTTGACATTTTCTTCCTAGCACCTACCTAGGGAGTTCCCAACCCACTAGACATGCCTAGGCTGCCCAGAACGCATGGCAACGCCACGGTCACGCGGTGACCACGCGGTGGGCATGCGAGTTTACGCGCTCTGGAGTTGGGGCCCTCGGCCACCGTCCAAACCATGTATTTCTGATTAAATAGACACTTATGTAACTAGAAATGATTTTTCGAAAAAATAAAGAGCAAACTATAAGGCAGCTGCAGTTAAAATTTGACCCATTTCTTGTTGAATCGGCGCAAATTTGTCTTTTTCACGAGAGGTGGATCAAAACTTTTGACACCCAAACATTTTGTCAATTGTGCATTAAATATGGCCTAATATTTTAGAAAATTGATTTGGTCCAATTTTGCAACAAATATATGGTAGGTCCTTCACAAAAAAATTTATTTTGGGCATTAGAAAAATGGAAAATGATTTTTTCGTCCAAAGAAAATGAAAACTACCTTAGGCAACATTGTTTGCCATTCCAAGATGCACCCTTGTGCATAATATGAGATCATTTGAACAAACTATGCAATGAATGTGGCCATAAGATTGATCATTTGGCTTGAAAGCCATGAATCTTCACACATGATAGCTAATTTCTGAGAACACTTTTTTAAAATAATTACCGTACTACAAGTTTATTATTTTTCCTGGTAACTTGGTCACATATAATGACACAATGCAAAGTTTTTCCAATTTTTTAATTTTTTTTGAATTTTTCATGCCCATTTCAAAATGCGGTCAAAACGGCGGGCATGACTGTTCCTAGCTAGTGGTTGAATCTTGGAAAACTTTTTGTGTTTCTCTGATTAAATAAATACTTATGTACCTATAAATGATTTTTGGATAAAATAAAGAGCAAGCTATAAGGCATCTGCAGTTGAAATTTGACCCGCATCCTACTGAATCGGCGCAAATTTGTCTTTTTTACGAGAGGTGGATCAAAACTTTTGACACCCAACCATTGGGTCAATTGTGCATTAAATGTGGCCTAGTATTTTAGAAAATTGATTTGGTACAATTTTGCAACAAATATATGGTAGGTCCTTCACAAAAAAACTAATTTTGGGCATTATAAAAATGGAAAATGATTTTTTCGTCCAAAGAAAATGAAAACTTGCTTAGGCAACATTGTTTGCCATTCCAAGATGCACCCTTGTGCATAATATGAGCTCATTTGAACAAACTATGCAATGAATGTGGCCATAAGATTGATCATTTGGCTTGAAAGCCACGAATCTTCACACATGATAGCTCATTTCTGAGAACACTTTTTAAAAAAAAATACCGTATTACAAGTTTATTATTTTTACTGGCAATTTGGTCACATATAATGACACAATGCAAAGGTTTTCCAATTTTTTGATTTTTTTTGAATTTTCTATGCCCGTTTCAAAATGCGGTCAAAACGGCGGGTATGACCATTCGTAGCTAGGGGTTGATTCTTCCAAATCTTTTGGTGTTTCTCTGATTAAATAGATACTTATGTACCTAGAAATGATTTTTGGAAAAATTAAAGAGCAAACGATGAGGCAGCTGCAGTTCAAATTTGACCTGCTTCCTACTGAATCGGCGGAAATTTGTCTTTTTCACGAGAGGTGACTCGAAACTTTTAGCACACAACCGTTTTGTCAATTGTACATTAAATATGGGCTAATATTTTAGAAAATTGATTTGGTCCAATTTTGCAACAAATATTTGGTATGTTCTTCACAAAAAAAACCATTTTTGCCACAAGAAAAATGATTAAAAATAGCTAGAAAGATAAAAAAATGCATGCAAATCGGTGATCATCCATAAAATGTGGTCTAACTTGAGTGAAAAATTTAGTTGTGCCATTTTGCAAAATATTTTGATAGCTGCTTCACAAAATTCCCCTAGTTTTAGTACTTAGAAACTATTTTAAATCATAAATTTTCTGAACCAATCAGGGCTCTTCCCACGGATCACCCCACTGTAGCCGATCTGAACCGTCCGCACCCGAAGGATCCAACATCTCTCATTCACCTCTCAGGTCACAGCAACCCAACCCAAACCCTAGCAGCCGCCTCTCCTCGCTCGATCCAGATCCGGATCTCTCTCCCCCTCTCCCCGAGAACACACCCGCCGCCGCCTGTCTCTCCCCCTCTCCCCGATCCAGATCAACGATGACGTCTCCCTCCGTCGCCGCCCCCTCCTTCCCGAGACCAAACCCACAAACCCAATCCCCAACCTCCGTCTCCTGAGTGCATCGAGCCGCCGCAACCGCTGTTGGCCTCCTGCGTCGCCCGCATCCAGCCGCGCAGTGTCGTGCCGCTTCGTCTCGCTGCGGGTGGAGCTGCGAGCCAACGCCCAGCCTCTGCCTCGCCCGCATCCAGCCGCGCCATGGCCTCCTGCATCGCCAGATCCGACCTCCACCAGTCGACCGCCGCGCTGATCAGGGTGCCACCACCGTGCGGGCCCCGACCCCGCACCCCACGGCGGCCGGAGACGATGGCGAGGAATGGCCCGGTCCCCTGACGAATCCTCCTCCCTCCACCACCCGGCGGCTCCTCTCCCTCCCCTCCCTCTGGCCGTCAATGGCGACTGTGCGCCTAGCTCGCCTCGCCAAGGTCCTGCTCCCGGCGAAAACGCGTCCTCTTCAGACTCTCGTGTACGTTGGCAAGTCGAACGCGCAGGGAGAGACGACCCTCGTTACCACTCTGTACGCTGATCCTGATTCGCGGTATGGCTAATGTTTCCCCTCCATGCTCTCAGTTCATCCTTGGATCTTGTGTTTGTGTGATGATTTTTCGAATCTCTTGCAGACTGGGGTGTGCAGTACGTCCGCAGGTGCCATGGATCCGGAGCCTGATGTTGCTGCTGAAGAGCAGAGCGATCAAGCCCCCCCAAAGGGACATCTGGAGGGCCTTACTCATCAGGTGAGCTGATGTTTGCCCGAGCGCTTTGACTAGTGATGCTTTTTTCTGAGAGAGAGAGAGAAGTGATATTGATGCTGTGGTTGTTGTTTCGTGCTTCGTGAGATGGTAGTTGGTAGTGGGATAGGTTGCTGTCCTCGTTGGGTAGAATGTCTGCCTCGCCCTGATCTGATCTGTGTGTCGTGCCTGTGTTTCGGTGCTGGTAAGATTGCCAGAATCCAACAACAGATGTGAGGCTTTCCACTGTATAATTTTGTTGGCCAACTTTTTTATAAACCGAACATCTGTAAGAAAAGGCCTATGCAGTATTGCTTAGTCTATACTTAATACTGTATAGATTTTACAACCTGATATGATCAGCGGAGAATAAAACAGTGCAAGCGCCTGCCAGTAGCACCATGATAAACTTTGCATACTAGTAGCTGCTATACACATCCATATTTCACCGTGAGTAGTTATTCTAGGCATAGAAGCTGAACCCATCTTCAACAGTTATTCTAAATACAGATTTTGATGTGTGACCTGTTAATGAAGTATTGGTTGGTTGTGATTCCAAGCATAGATCTCTTGACGTTACTACTTGTTACTGGAAGCATGTTGTCTTGACATACTGCATTTCGATCTGAATATGTTGGCAAGAGCGTCTAAATTAATTTAGTATATATGCACGTTTCATCTTAGTCTCTCAGTATAGTTGGATGTGTGCTTCAGGGGGATAAACTGCTATCTATGCTCGTTATTGGCTCTGAAGTTTTATGTCTGTCCAGTGTGTAAGGAGCTCTAATTTCTCTTTCTAGTGTCTAAATTATGCCATGTGGCCCCTTCAATCGAAAAAGAACAACTAAAGCCACGACACTTTTTTTTATGGATCGAAGGGAGTGTTGGAAATATGCCCTAGAGGCAATAATAAAATGGTTATTATTATATTTCCTTGTTCATGATAATTGTCTATTGTTCATGCTATAATTGTATTAATCGGAAACCGTAATACATGTGTGAATACATAGACCACACCATGTCCCTAGTGAGCCTCTAGTTGACTAGCTCGTTGATCAATAGATGGTCATGGTTTCCTGACCATGGACATTGGATGTCGTTGATAACGGGATCACATCATTAGGAGAATGATGTGATGGACAAGACCCAATCCTAAGCATAGCTCAAGATCGTGTAGTTCGTCTGCTAGAGCTTTTCTAATGTCAAGTATCATTTCCTTAGACCATGTGATTGTGCAACTCCCGGATACCGTAGGAATGCTTTGGGTGTATCAAATGTCACAACGTAACTGGGTGACTATAACGGTGCACTACAGGTATCTCCGAAAGTGTCTGTTGGGTTGGCACGAATCGAGACTAGGATTTGTCACTCCGTGTGACGGAGAGGTATCTCTGGGCCCACTCTGTAATACATCATCATAATAAGCTCAATGTGACTAAGGAGTTAGTCACAGGATCATGTGTTACGGAACGAGTAAAGAGACTTGCCGGTAACGAGATTGAACAAGGTATAGGGATACCGACGATCGAATCTCGGGCAAGTAACATACCGATGGACAAAGGGAATTGTATCCGGGATTAATTGAATCCCCGACATTGTGGTTCATCCGATGAGATCATCGTGGAACATGTGGGAGCCAATATGGTTATCCAGATCCCGCTATTGGTTATTGGCCGGAGAGGTGTCTCGGTCATGTCTGCATGGTTCCCGAACCCGTAGGGTCTACACACTTAAGGTTCGGTGACGCTAGAGTTGTAATGGGAATTGTATGTGGGTACCGAAAGTTGTTCGGAGTCCCGGATGAGATCCCAGACATCACGAGCTAGGTCTATGCGTAGATTCTGTGCACGAGTAGAACACAAGTAGTTGTGGGCGATGATTTGGTCAATTTGCTTGCCGTTACTAGTCCTATCTTGATTCGGCGGCATTGTGGGATGAAGCGGCCCGGACCGAATTTACACGTACGCTTACGTGAGACTGGTTCCACCGCCTGACATGCACTTGTTGCATAAGGTGGCTAGCGGGTGTCTGTCTCTCCCACTTTAGTCGGATCGGATTCGATGAAGAGGGTACTTATGAAGGGTAAATAGCAATTGGCATATCACCGTTGTGGCTTTTGCGTAGGTAAGAAACGTTCTTGCTAGAAACCCATAGCAGCCACGTAAAACTTGCAACAACAATTAGAGGACGTCTAACTTGTTTTTGCAGGGTATGCTATGTGATGTGATATGGCCAAAAGGATGTGATGAAATATATGTGATGTATGAGATTGATCATGTTCTTGTAATAGGAATCACGACTTGCATGTCGATGGGTATGACAACCGGCAGGAGCCATAGGAGTTGTCTTAATTTATTGTATGACCTGCGTGTCAATAAAAAACGCCATGTAATTACTTTACTTTATTGCTAACCATTAGCCATAGTAGTAGAAGTAATAGTTGGCGAGACAACTTCATGAAGACACGATGATGGAGATCATGATGATGGAGATCATGGTGTCGTGCCGGTGACGATGGTGATCATGCCGCGCCCCGAAGATGGAGATCAAAGGCGCAAGATGATATTGGCCATATCATGTCACTTTATGATTTGCATGTGATGTTTATCATGTTTTTACATCTTATTTGCTTAGAACGACGGTAGCATAAATAATATGATCCCTCACTAAAATTTCAAGAAATGTGTTCCCCCTAAGTGTGCACCATTGCGAAGGATCGTTGTTTCGAAGCACCACGTGATGATCGGGTGTGATAGATTCTAACGTTCGCATACAACGGGTGTAAGCCAGATTTACACACGCGAAACACTTAGGTTGACTTGACGAGCCTAGCATGTACAAACATGGCCTCGGAACACGAGAGACCGAGAGGTCGAACATGAGTCGTATAGTAGATGCGATCAACATGGAGATGTTCACCATTGATGACTAGTCCGTCTCACGTGATGATCGGACACGGCCTAGTCGATATGGATCATGTATCACTTAGATTACTAGAGGGATGTCTATCTGAGTGGGAGTTCATTAAATAATTTGATTAGATGAACTTAATTATCATGAACTTAGTCTAAAATTGTCTTTACAATCTATCTTGTAGATCCAATGGCCCACGCTAATGTTGCCCTCAACTTCAACGCGTTCCTAGAGAAAACCAAGCTGAAAGACGATGGAAGCAACTATACGGACAGGGTCCGTAACTTGAGGATCATCCTCATAGCTTCCAAGAAAGCATATGTCCTTGATGCACCGCTAGGTGACGCACCAATTTTCCCAGCAACTCAAGACGTTATGAACGCCTGGCAGTCGCGTAGTGATGATTACTCCCTGGTTCAGTGCGGCATGCTTTACAGCTTAGAACCGGGGCTCCAAAAGCGTTTTGAGCAACACGGAGCATTTGAGATGTTCCAAGAGCTGAGAATGGTTTTCCAAGCTCATGCCCGGGTCGAGAGATATGAAGTCTCCGACAAGTTCTTTAGTTGTAAGATGGAGGAAAATAGTTCTGTCAGCGAGCACATACTCAAAATGTCTGGGTTGCACAACCGCTTGTCTCAGCTGGGAGTTAATCTTCCGGATGACTCGGTTATTGACAGAATCCTCCAGTCGCTTCCATCTAGCTACAAGAGCTTTGTGATGAACTTCAATATGCAAGGGATGGAGAAGTCCATTCCTGAGTTATATTCGATGCTGAAATCAGCGGAGGTGGAGATCAAAAAGGAACATCAAGTGTTGATGGTGAATAAGACCACCAGTTTCAAGAAAGGCAAGGGTAAGAAGAACTTCAAGAAGGATGGCAAAGCAGTTGCCGCGCCCGGTAAATCAGTTGCCGGGAAGAAGCCCAAGAATGGACCCAAGCCTGAGACTGAGTGCTTTTATTGCAAGGGAACCGGTCACTGGAAGCGGAACTGCCCCAAGTACTTAGCTTTGAGCATGAACATTGTATCTGGATCTCGTCTGATGCGAGATGGCTACTCATTTAAATCCGAGAATAATTGTTGTTCTATTTATATGAGAGATATGTTTTATGGTCATGCCCCGCTGGTCAATGGTTTATTTTTATTGAATCTCGAACGTGATGTTACACATATTCATAGTGTGAATACCAAACGATGTAAGGTTGATAATGATAGTCCCACATACTTGTGGCACTGCCGCCTTGGTCATATTGGTGTCAAACACATGAAGAAACTCCATGCAGATGGACTTTTGGAGTCTCTTGATTATGAATCATTTGACACGTGCGAACCATGCCTCATGGGCAAAATGACTAAGACTCTGTTCTCCGGAACAATGGAGCGAGCAACCAACTTGTTGGAAATAATACATACCGATGTATGCGGTCCAATGAGCGTTGAGGCTCGCGGTGGCTATCGTTATGTTCTCACCCTCACTGATGACTTAAGCAGATATGGGTATGTCTACTTAATGAAACACAAGTCTGAGACCTTTGAAAAGTTCAAGGAATTTCAGAGTGAGGTAGAGAATCAACGTGACAAGAAAATAAAGTTCTTACGATCTGATCGGGGAGGAGAATATTTGAGTCATGAGTTAGGCACGCACTTAAGGAAATGTGGAATTGTTTCACAACTCACGCCGCCTGGCACACCTCAGCGTAATGGTGTGTCCGAATGTCGTAATCGCACTCTATTGGATATGGTGCGATCTATGATGTCTCTTACTGATTTACCGCTATCATTTTGGGGATATGCCTTAGAGACTGCCGCATTCACTTTAAATAGGGCACCGTCTAAATCCGTTGAGACGACACCGTATGAATTATGGTTTGGGAAAAAACCTAAGCTGTCATTTCTGAAAGTTTGGGGATGCGATGCTTATGTCAAGAAACTTCAACCTGAAAAGCTCGAACCCAAATCGGAAAAGTGCGTCTTCATAGGATACCCTAAGGAAACTATTGGGTATACCTTCTACCTCAGATCCGAAGGCAAGATCTTTGTTGCCAAGAATGGATCCTTTCTAGAGAAAGAGTTTCTCTCGAAAGAAGTAAGTGGGAGGAAAGTAGAACTTGATGAGGTAATTGTACCCCCTCTCGAACCGGAGAGTAGCGCAGCGCAGGAAAATGTTTCTGTGGTGCCTGCACCGACTAGAGAGGAAGTTAATGATGATGATCATGAAACTTCGGGTCAAGTTACTACTGAACTTCATAGGTCCACGAGGACACATTCCGCACCAGAGTGGTACGGCAACCCTGTCCTGGAAATCATGTTGTTAGACAACGGTGAACCTTCGAACTATGAAGAAGCCATGGCGGGCCCGGATTCCAACAAATGGCTTGAAGCCATGAAATCCGAGATAAGATCCATGTATGAGAACAAAGTATGGACTTTGGTGGACTTGCCCGATGATCGGCAAGCCATAGAAAATAAATGGATCTTTAAGAAGAAGACTGACGCGGATGGTAATGTGACCGTCTATAAGGCTCGGCTTGTCGCTAAGGGTTATCGACAAGTTCAAGGAGTTGAATACGATGAGACTTTCTCACCCGTAGTGATGCTGAAGTCCGTCCGAATCATGTTAGCAGTTGCCGCATTTTTTGATTATGAGATCTGGCAAATGGACGTCAAAACGGCATTCCTTAACGGTTTCCTTAAGGAAGAATTGTATATGATGCAGCCGGAAGGTTTTGTCGATCCTAAGAATGCTGACAAGGTATGCAAGCTCCAGTGCTCCATCTATGGGCTGGTGCAAGCATCTCGGAGTTGGAACATTCGCTTTGATGAGGTGATCAAAGCGTTTGGGTTTATACAGACTTATGGAGAAGCCTGTATTTACAAGAAAGTGAGTGGGAGCTCTGTAGCATTTCTCATTTTATATGTGGATGACATATTGTTGATGGGAAATGATATAGAACTTTTGGAAAGCATAAAGGCCTACTTGAATAAGTGTTTTTCAATGAAGGACCTTGGAGAAGCTGCTTACATATTAGGCATCAAGATCTATAGAGATAGATCGAGACGCCTCATTGGTCTTTCACAAAGCACATACCTTGACAAGATATTGAAGAAGTTCAATATGGATCAGTCCAAGAAGGGGTTCCTGCCTGTATTGCAAGGTGTGAGATTGAGCACAACTCAATGCCCGACCTCGGTAGAAGATAGAGAAAAGATGAGTGTCATCCCCTATGCCTCAGCCATAGGCTCTATTATGTATGCCATGCTGTGTACCAGACCTGATGTGAACCTTGCCATAAGTTTGGTAGGGAGGTACCAAAGTGATCCCGGAATGGAACACTGGACAGCGGTCAAGAATATCCTTAAGTACCTGAAAAGGACTAAGGATATGTTTCTCGTTTATGGAGGTGCCGAAGAGCTCGTCGTAAAGGGTTATGTCGATGCTAGCTTCGACACAGATCCGGATGACTCCAAGTCACAAACCGGATACGTGTATATTTTGAATGGTGGGGCAGTCAGCTGGTGCAGTTGCAAGCAAAGCGTCGTGGCGGCATCTACATGTTAAGCGGAGTACATAGCAGCTTCGGAAACAGCGCAGGAAGGAGTCTGGATGAAGGAGTTCATCACCGACCTAGGAGTGATTCCCAATGCGTCGGGCCCGATGACTCTCTTCTGTGACAACACTGGAGCTATTGCCATTGCCAAGGAGCCCAGGTTTCACAAGAAGACCAAGCACATCAAGTGCCGCTTCAACTCCATTCGTGGTTACATTCAGGATGGAGATATAGATATTTGTAAAGTACATACGGATCTGAATGTCGTAGATCCGTTGACTAAACCTATTTCACGAGCGAAACATGATCAGCACCAGAACTCTATGGGTGTTCGATTCATCACAATGTAACTAGATTATTGACTCTAGTGCAAGTGGGAGACTGTTGGAAATATGCCCTAGAGGCAATAATAAAATGGTTATTATTATATTTCCTTGTTCATGATAATTGTCTATTGTTCATGCTATAATTGTATTAACCGGAAACCATAATACATGTGTGAATACATAGACCACACCATGTCCCTAGTGAGCCTCTAGTTGACTAGCTCGTTGATCAATAGATGGTCATGGTTTCCCGACCATGGACATTGGATGTTGTTGATAACGGGATCACATCATTAGGAGAATGATGTGATGGACAAGACCCAATCCTAAGCATAGCACAAGATCGTGTAGTTCGTCTGCTAGAGCTTTTCTAATGTCAAGTATCATTTCCTTAGACCATGAGATTGTGCAACTCCCGGATACCATAGGAATGCTTTGGGTGTATCAAACGTCACAACGTACCTAGGTGACTATAAAGGTGCACTACAGGTATCTCCGAAAGTGTCTGTTGGTTGGCACGAATCGAGACTGGGATTTGTCACTCCGTGTGACGGAGAGATATCTCTGGGCCCACTCGGTAATACATCATCATAATGAGCTCAATGTGACTAAGGAGTTAGTAACGGGATCATGTGTTACGGAACGAGTAAAGAGACTTGCCGGTAACGAGATTGAACAAGGTATAGGGATACCGACGATCGAATCTCGGGCAAGTAACATGCCGATGGACAAAGGGAATTGTATACGGGATTAATTGAATCCCCGACATCGTGGTTCATCCGATGAGATCATCATGGAACATGTGGGAGCCAATATGGGTATCCAGATCCCGCTATTGGTTATTGGCCGAAGAGGTGTCTCGGTCATGTCTGCATGGTTCCCGAACCCGTAGGGTCTACACACTTAAGGTTCGGTGACGCTAGAGTTGTAATGGGAATTGTATGTGGTTACCGAAAGTTGTTCGGAGTCCCGGATGAGATCCCGGACATCACGAGGAGTTCTGGAATGGTCCGGAGGTAAAGATTTATATATGGGAAGTCCTATTTTGGCCACCGGAAAATGTTCGGGATTTTTCGGTATTATACCGGGAAGGTTCTAGAAGGTTTCGGAGTGGGGCCCACCTGCATGGGGGACCCACATGAACGTGGGTAGTGGGGGCAAGGCCCCACACCCCTGGTCAAGGAGCACCAAGATCCCCCCTTAGAAGGAATAAGATCATATCCCGAAGGGATAAGATCAAGATCCCTAAAAAGGGGGGATAACAATCGGTGGGGAAGGGAAAGGATGGGATTTCTTTCCTCCCACCTTTGCCAACGCCCCAATGGACTTGGAGGGCAAGAAACCAGCCCCCTCCACCCCTATATATAGTGGGGAGGCGCATGGGAGCTGCATCCCTTGCCCCTGGCGCAGCCCTCCCCCCTCCTACACCTCCATCTCCTCCGTAGTGCTTAGCGAAGCTCTGCCGGAGAACCACGAGCTCCACCGCCACCACGCCGTCATGCTGCCGGAGCTCTCCCTCAACTTCTCCTCCCCCCTTGCTGGATCAAGAAGGAGGAGACGTCCCCGGGCTGTACGTGTGTTGAACGCGGAGGCGCCGTCCGTTCGGCGCTTGGATCGGATCTTCCGCGATTTGAATCGCCGCGAGTACGACTCCATCAACCGCGTTCTTTGCAACGCTTCCGCTTAGCGATCTTCAAGGGTATGAAGATGCACTCCCTCTCTCTCGTTCCTAGCATCTCCTAGATTGATCTTGGTGACACGTAGGAATTTTTTTTGAATTATTACTACGTTCCCCAACAGGGAGTACGTATATATAGACTGAACTATATATATTGCAAGGACTTGAACTACTCTGTGTCTCTATGTGGAGTTTTACTTCGCCTGATCTCATATACATAGATTGCATTCCTCTGGTTGTGCTTCCCTGAATCAGCCATTTCTTATGCTATTTCTTTTGACTGACCGGGTCAGGTCCTCGTTGTAGAAGACGAACAAGTGCCTGGCCTGCTATATAATTCCTGTTTGTTCTAAATTTTTGTTTGTTCTAGAGTATAACTGTTTGTCCTTGTGTTTTTGTCTCCTCTCTTTTCATCTTGAGTATGACTTGGTCAATGTCTATATAGCCTGAAAAAAATCTGGCTCGCCTTTGGTTTGTTGCGATTCCAAGCATGGAGTTGTTGACGTTATTACTCCTACTTGTTACTGCAAGGGAAGGGAGCATCTTGTCCTGACTAATTAACTGAATTTCGACCTGTCTAAATACAGTATGTTAGTATGGGCGAGCGTAGCATTTTGTGTTGAACCGAAGAAACATTAGCCGGCTGGCGCAGCTCATGCACTGAAACCTGAAGATCAGCCAAATCTTATGTACTAGTACAAATTAACTCTGATGGCCATTACATTGACTTCCCAGTACTTATTACATTGACTTCCCAGTACTTATTTATGTAAACATGTTCTTTTTACTGGTACATTATGGTTGAAATGTCAATATATTTAAACTCACTGTTTAGATTCTGCAATCATAAGCATCACTGTAGTCTGGTCTTAGACAGATTATTGTTTGAGTTAAGTTCACCGAACAACTTTTGCAATACCCCATTCTGCCCAACACCAACCCCCAAGCTTGGTTCGATATAAAAGTAGAACTGTTCATTGCTAGTTTAATGCTCCAGCATTGATAACACCCCCTTCATGCTTGCTGACCCACACCTTGCTCGGTTGTTCTCGCAGTCCTGATGAGGCCATGATGCTTACCTTGCTGGAGCGCATCAACCCCGACCATGGCACCACATTCATAGTCTTGAGGTAGCCGTGCTGCAACTGCATCAACGCTATCTTCTCCGACTAGATAAGTCTACGGTCTATCCCATTATTTTCTTTTGTTACTTGGTCGATGAGCCATGATGCCATGACATATATTATTGTGTTGATTCCCTATGTGATGCAGAAGCTATGGTGTTTTGTTTTGAGTCTGTTGTAAATTGTAATTGATAATGATTTGTGTAAAATTAGTGTAGAACATATGTCTTGTTATCTTAAATCGTTCGTGCCGTGCTCAATGAACCATCTAAGATTGAATCATTTTCTGCGTTCAACATCTAGAACCATTATGGGAGTTTTGGTATTCATGCAACAACTGTGCGTTCTTGTCTTTTGTGTTGTTTCTGTGAGCTAGTCCTTGTGGTTATTACTGTTACATGTTACATGTAGAGATGCTTCATGATTTAGTCCCTAGCTGCTTTCTATATTTGTTTTTATTTTGTTTCTAACTCTTTTGGTTTATTGTTAGATGCCTTCGTTCAGCCTGTACGAACATATCCAGAAATGGTGTTTCCTCTCATTGAAGGATCTCCGCCCTGAAAGTGAAGAAGTCTGGAGTATATTTGTAGTAGTAGTTATATGTTGTGATAGTATCACATGTAATGGTGAAATGAATTATGTAAAGATTGTGCTATTAGCCAAAATTGGCATGTGGTTTGATAATTTTCATTTGTTTGCTGTTCTGACTGAAATAATTGTGTGGAAATTGAAACCTTGGCTGTCTTTAATTAGAACCTGACAAGTGGGACCTAATAGTATTTGGCATCTAAAAAGGCCATTTTCCAAATAATATTCACAGGACTGTAAAAAGGCCGAGGGCCAATTGAGAAATAGATGCGACCCCAAAAAGAAATGGTCCAAAAAGGATCACAGCCCTGGAAAAAATAAGGCTGCAATGTTGAGCTTGGCCCATGAAGTCCACCAAAAATTGACAGGAAAAAAATATATAGAAAGGCTGAATTGTTGGGCTCGGCCCATGTAAAACACCGAACTGGACCGGGCTGAACCTTATCACAAAGAAGGTCGTTAATTTCCATTAAAGACGGTCAGCTTTTGACCATCTGTTTTTGGACACAAAAAGGTCACAAATGAAAAACAATGACCATTCAGCGACCAATAGTGATGGTCGCAAGTTGACATATTTCTTGTAGTGATTCAACATGTATTGCTGACGGTGTCCGGTACCACACCGTTGACCATGAGGAAAAAAGGAAGACATAGAATAGTGGAATCGTCACTGAGGGGTCACATGAAGGTGAGAACATTGATTTCTATGGTTTGAGAAGCATCATTAAGTTGCAGTACAACTCTAGCGAAGGCATCCAGCGCTCGGTTGCCTTATTTCGTTGTGACTTGTTTGATCTTGGTGGCAAGAAGAAGAAATGATTCAATGATGATGGCCACTTCAAAAGCATGACAACTGCAAGGTGCTGGTATAAGAATGATCCCTTTATTCTAACAACCCAAGCAACAATGGTATTCTATCTGCCAAACACTAGTTTGCACGGAAAATGGCAAGTTGTGCAAAAGTTTGAGCATAGACACTTGTGGTGTGTGACTGAAACTGAAATGGAAAAGGGCCCCGATGGTAGTGGACTAACATACCAGGATGATGACTGTGCAGAAGTTCCGGTGCAAGCAGATGAACGGAAGTTCCGGTGCAAGCAAATGATGACTCTATGGAAGTTCCGGTACAAAACAGAGTGCGAAGGGACCGCGAACGTGTGCTCATTGATGCTGCAATTGTTGAAGGCATTAGGAAAAAACAAAGGTGGTAGTGGATGGACATGAAAGTGAGGATGATGAAAACAGGACTCATCATACTATGATGCAATATTGTAGTGACGATGATGAAAACAGAACCGGGCATTGACTTCCTTGTTTTGGTATCGACGATGATGCCAAACAGAACCGGACATGAAGGTAATTTTTGTCTCCTTGGTGAGGTGATGCATGTGATCCTGATGTAGTTTTGATTGGTGATAAACCTTCTCTATAGTTTTTTGTTGATGTGATCCTGATGTAGTTTTTGTACTACAGTCCTCTCCAGGTAGCAAAATGCATGCGATTGATTCAAAATAGTTGAAGATTCCAGGAGGAAAATGATGGAGAGGCAGATGGCTTTAGTGATCTTGATGGCTGTAGTGATGGAGATGCTGTAGTGATGTAGTTTTTGTAGTGATCCTGATGTAGTGATGGCTGTAGTGATCTTGATGCATGTAGTGATGGAGAGGCTGAAGTGATGTAGTTTTTGTAGTGATCCTGATGTAGTGATGGCTGTGGTGATCTTGATGGTTGTAGTGATGGAGAGGCTGTAGTGATGTAGTTTTTGTAGTGATCCTGATGTAGTGATGGCTGTAGTGATCTTGATGGCTGTAGTGATGTAGTTTTTGTATAAGCACTTTTGATTTCCTTTGATGGATGTATAAGCACTTTTGGTCTCATTTGGTGCCTGATGGACAAGCACTTTTGGTCTCATTTGGAGCAAAATGATTTATGTTTGTTATGATTGTCTAAAAACTTGGTCCATTGAAATTTGGGCAAAAATGACAAAATTTCCTGTTGTATTGTATTGTTTTTCGTGCCCGTTGGTGCCTGTTGTATACATGAAGTTTTTTTTGAACTAAATAGTGTATTGTGGGAGCAAAATGTTGTTTTGTTAGAATTGAATAGTGTATTGTTGGAGCAAAATGCAAAATATTGTATTGTTTTCAGAGTTGTTTTTCGTACTAATTTTGATGGATGTACTGTTGTTTCATGAAGTTTTTCAGAACTGAATTTTGTGAAGAAAAGTTGCGCGAGCGGGGACTCAAACCCTTGACCGAGCGCTTGTTTCACTATGTTCACTACCACTGAGCTAGGACGAGACTGTTGGTTATGTACCATAACGTTTCAACATATGATAAAATGGTGGTTGTCTTGTATCCGCCCACTCTTTTCCCGACTCGACTCCTTCCTCTCCCACCACCGCCGACGCCTTCCTCTCCCACCGCCGCCGACGCCTTCCACTCCTCCTCTCATCGCCGCCTCCTCCTTCCACTCCCTCGTCTCACCGCCGCCTCCTCCTTCCACTCCCTCCTCTCACCGCCGCCCGGAACCCTAGCCCACGGCCATGAAGACCGCACGCATCAACAAGGCAGGTATGAATCACATCAATCTCTGTTCATCTCTTTGTTCTGCTAGTTACATACATGGATCAATGGGTGTTGGATAGATGGATCTATGTTGTTGCTATGGATCTAGCTCAGTTACTTGGTGCAAATATGATTTTCTATGTTGTTGTTATGGATCTAGATCAGTTGCTTGCTAAATGGATGGATGAATGGTGCAAGTATGATTTTTTTGCCACTGTTTGAAGGGCCAATGCTACCGTAAAGGGTAGTAATTCGTGCTGTGAAGGGCCTTTTGCTGCTGCTTGGTGCATTTTATTGGGGTGTTTAAGTTAAATGGAAGGAACGCAGTGCTAATTGACAAATAGGAAGTTTAATGTTGCTGTGAAGTTTAATGTTGTAATATTCCTTTGAATTCTGAAATAAGATAGATAATCCTTTGCATAATCAGGCATCAAAGAAATAAACAAAGAAAAAGGGAGGTTAACCTCCAGAACAGATATATCCAACCATTAAATTTGAATTGTACTAATAATGTTGTATTAATGTATGTGCAGTCCTGTTTATGGCAACTTGTTGTTTAATTACAATGCAGTAGTAATTGTTTGTTACATTGCTGCATTTCAGAGAGGGAGGGGAGGCCGCCACCGCTGGTTGCGCTCTGCCACGCCAAGTGGGATGGCCGGATTGGAAGGTTTTGAGTCCTTCGAGATCATAGTTGAGAACTCCTCCAAAAGGCAGGTACATACAGGACGAGATCTCCCCTTCACCCATCTCTTTATCATCACTCTGCTGTCTAGTGCTTGATCGGCACAATTAATCACTGCTTGACCCTCACTTCAGAGGCTTCCTGACTAGTTTGCGAAGATGCTCGATGGTTGTGAGCCCCAGAAAGTGAAGCTACAGCAGGCCGGCAGCGGGCGTCGCAGGTTATGGGACCTGGTGGTGGTGTTCGATGCCGACGGCCACATGTACCTGATACGTCTCCAACGTATCTACTTTTCCAAACACTCCTGCTCTGGTTTTGTCCTCTAATTTGCATGATTTCAATGAAACTAACCTGGACTGACACTGTTTTGAGAAGAACTACCTTGGTGTTATTTTTGTGCAGAAATAAAAGTTCTCGGAATTGGACGAAACTTTTTGTGAATTATAATGAATTACGGAGCGAAGACCTGCCGGAGGGGGTGTGCTAGGGGGCCACCACACATGAGGGTGCGCCCCCTAGGCCGCGCGGTGGCTCCTCCGACCCTAATTCCAGTCCTATAAAATCACTTCTTCGGAGAAAAAAATCGAAGAGAAGTTTTCATCACGTTTCACGAGACAGAGCCGCCGCCACATCCTGTTCTTCCTCGGGGAGGCTGATCTGGAGTCCGTTTGGGGCTTCGGAGAGGGGAAATCGTCGCCGTCGTCATCACCAACCCTTCTCCATCAACACCGCCATGATGCTCATCACCGGGAGTGAGTAATTCCTTTGTAGGCTTGCTGGACGGTGGTGGGATTGGACGAATTGATCATGTAATCGAGTTAAATTTGATAGGGCTTGATCCCTAGTATCCACTATGATCTGAGATTGATGTTGCTATGACTTTGCTATGCTTAATGCTTGTCACTAGGGCCTGAGTGCCATGATTTCAGATCTGAACATATTATATTTTCTCTGAATATAAGATTGATTGGATCCTATCTTGCAAGTTGTACGCATCTATTACCTGTCATGATCCGCATACCCCAAGATGACAATAATTGGGATTCTTTTCGGTGATTGCCGTAGTTTGAGGAGTTCATGTATTAACCAGGTGTTAATGCTTTGTTTCGGTTCTCTATTAAAAGGAGGCCTTAATATCCCTTAGTTTCCAATAGGACCCCGCTGCCACAGGAGGGTAGGACAAAAGAGGTCATGCAAGTTCTTATCGCAAGCACGTATGACTATATAAGGAATACATGCCTGACGTGGCCTGAGACTACGTCGGTATTTCCCCAAAGAGGAAGGGATGATGCAACACATGGACGGTAAGTATTTCCCTCAGTTATGAAACCAAGGTTATCGAACCAGTAGGAGGATCACCTCCACCCAATAAGCAACACCTGCACACAAATAACAAATACTTGCAACCCGACGCGAAAGAGAGGTTGTGAATCTCTCTACGGTAAAAAGATAGATTAGATAGTGATAGATAGGAGAGATAGATCTGTCAAGAACACAAAATAAAAAGTGCAGTAATATATTTTTCGATTTTTGCTTTAGTAGATCTGAAAACAAAGAGGCAAAAAGATAGATCGGAAAGCAATATGTTGGAAAAGTAGACCCGGGGGCCGTAGGATTCACTAGTGGCTTCTCTCATGAGTATAGCACACGGTGGGTGAACAAATTACTGTTGGGCAATTGATAGAAGATCAAATAATCATGATGATATCCAAGGCGATGATCATTATATAGGAATCACGTCCAAGATAAGTAGACCGACTCCTTCCTGCATCTACCACTATTACTCCACACAGCGACCGCTATCCAGCATGCATCTAGTGTATTAAGTTCATGGAAAAACGGAGTAATGCAATAAGAACGATGACATGATGTAGACAAGATCTATTCATGTAGGAATAAACCCCATCTTGTTATCCTTAATGGTAACGATACATGTGTGCCTTGCTGCCCCTTCTGTCACTGGGAAAGGACACTGCAAGATCGAACCCATCACAAAGCACCTCTTCCCATGGCAAGAAAAATCGATCTAGTTGGCCTAACTAAACCAAAGATGCGAAGAAGAAATACGAGGCTATAAGTAATCATGCATATAAGAGATCAAAGAAGACTCAAATAATATTCATGGATAGAAACTGATCATGAACTCAAAATTCATCGGATCCCGACAAACACACCGCAAAAGTTTACATCAAATAGATCTCCAAGAGACCATTGTATTGAGAATCAAAAGAGATAGAGGAAGCCATCCAGCTACTGCCTACAGACCCGTAGGTCTATGGTGGACTACTCACGCATCATCGGAGAGACACCTATGAAGAAGATGAACCCCTCCGTGATGGTGTTTAGATTGGATCTCGAGGTTCTGGAACTTGCGGCGGCTGGAATTGTCTTTCATCGACTCCCTTAGGGTTTTCTGAATATTTGGGAATTTATAGACGTCAGAGGCGGTGGAGGGGGGGGCCGTGGAGGGCACAACCCACCAGGGCGCACTGGGGGCCCCCTGGCGTGCCCATGTGGGTTTTGGCCTCCACAGCCCACCTCTCTGGTACTTCTTTCGCCCACTGTGTGTCTTCTGGTCCAGAAAAAATCTCCAAAAAGTTTCATCGCGATTGGACTCCGTTTGATACTGATATTCTGCGAAGTAAAAAAAACAAGCAAAAACAGCAACTGGCACTTTGGCACTTTGTCAATAGGTTAGTCCCATAAAATGATATAAAGTTGTTATAAAATGATTGTAAAACATCCAAGAATGATAATATAACAGCATGGAACAAGCAAAAATCATAGATAAATTGGAGACGTATCAATGCCTACATTACATTGATGAATTGGAGCTAGTTCTGTGTCGCCCTAGTGTGTAACTGTTATATGACCAATGTCATCTAAATCATTATCCATCATCGATCCACGTGCCTACGCTTTACTTATACTGAATCTTGCTAAGTTACTATTGCTACTGCTACTGTCACAACTGCTACAAAATTGCTGCTGTCACTACTACTGTTTCTTTTGCTACTACTATTTGCCGTGCTACTAAACCATTGCTGCAGAGAGATATGCCAGGTGCGGTTGAATTGAAAACTCAACTGTCAAGGCCAATAAATATTCTTTGGCTCCCCTTGTGTCGAATATATAAATTAGGGTGAAAGACTACCCGTGAAGACTGTCGCGATCCCCTATATTGGTGGGTTATCAAGACCTTTTTCTGGCGCGGTTGCCAGGGAGCTGACGATGACCTTGCGATGGTGGTGGCTGACGATGACCTCGCAATTGTGGTGCCTGACGATGACCTCGCGATGGTGGTGCCTGATACTTGTGATTTGCGTTGGGTTTTCCGTGAACAGAAACGGGTGATGCAGCACAGTATAGATAAGTATTTCCCTCAGTTGAGAACCAAGGTTTATCGAACCAATAGGAGTAACACGCAACCCCCGTCTTCAGCGACTGCACACAAAGAAGCAAACACTTGCACCCAACGCGGAAATGAGGGTTGTCAATCCCCTTGGACTCGTTATTTGCAAGCTAGCGAGGTGCGTAGATGATAGTTGAATAAAGTAAATTGCAAAATAAAATAAAAACAAATAAATGGCCGCAAGGTATTGAAAGCTTTTGTAAATATATAAGTGAATAGACCTGGGTGCCGTAGTGTTCTCTAGTGGCATTTCTTATGTAGTAGGCCTATAGTGGGTAAACAAATTACTGTTGGGTAATTGATAGAAAAGCGCATAGTTATGTGATATTCACGGCAATGATCATGTGTATATAGGCATCACGTCCATAAACAAATAGGCCGACTCCTGCCAGCACCTATTACTATTACTCCACGTCAAGAGCGCTTCTATGCTTGCCTCTGTAAATATTAAGTTCACGACAAACAGAGTAATGCTTGGAGAACGATGACATGATGTAGACAAAGAAAACTCAATCAATATGAATTAACCCCGTCATTTTATCCTTAGTGGCAACAATACAAAGACGTATCTTGTCCCCTTCTGTCACTGGGATACAGAAACCCGTCAGATTGTACCCACTACAACGCACCCCACTCACTGAAGAAATATCAATCTAGTTGGCCAAACTATTTCAATAGATTGGAGAGATTTACGAAGCTATAATAATCATGCAAATAAGAATCATAATAGAAATCAGAGAAGACTCAAATCTTTTTCATGAATAATCTGAACATAAACCCACAATTCATCGGATCCGAACAAACGCACCCCACAAAGTGATTACATCGAATAGATCATCGCGAAGATGCGGTGAACTTTGTATTGAATATCAAGAGAGAGAGATAGAGATAGCCATCTAAGTACTAACTACGAACCCGTAGGTCTATAGGGAAATACTCACACATCACCATGGGAGCAGCAAGGTTGATGTAGAGGCCCTCCATGATCGATCCCCCCTTCGGCAGGCCACCGGAAGAGGGCTCCAGATGGGTACACGGCGGAACAGAGACTTGCGGCGGTGGAAAAAATGTTTCGAGAGGCTCTCTTGGGTTTTGGGGTTTATTGGAATTTATTAGCTAGAGAGGGGCGCCAGGAGACGCCCCAGGGGGCCACCACATAACAGGGCGCGGCCACCCCCCTAGGCGCGCACTGTTGTGTGGTGGCTCCCTCGTGGAGCCTTCGGCCTCCTCCCGAAGCTTCCAGGTCTTCTTTTGGTCCAGAAAAAATCATAAAAAAGTTTCGGGGTAATTGGACTTTGTTTGGTACTGTAAACCTGAAAAGTCAAAAACATGCAGAAAACAACAACTGGCACTGGGCACTTGGTTAATAGGTTAGTGCTCAAAAATTATATGAATTGGTAAATAATCACCCAAAAAGCATGCTAGAATGATAGTAATATAGCATGGAACAATAAAAAATTATAGATACGTTGGAGACGTATCAGCATCCCCAAGCTTAATTCCTGCTCGTCCTGGAGTAGGTAAATCATAAAAACAGATTTTTTTTATGTGACATGCTACCTAACATGTAATCTATTGCAGGTATGATCATCGAGAAACGATGAATTAACAAACATCAACATAGGAATACTTATAAACATAAGCAATCATAATCATCAAGTTTCAAAATATACGATCCTTAAAGATACTAGGATTTTAACGAGGAATAAGTACGCTCACACATCATCACCATGCTATAAAAAATATTTAGATGAACATCAAATTAACACTCTCTAATTCATGATACTTTTACTAACCAATGATCATGCACTCGGGCCCTTTCATATTGCCACATCAATATCATTAACCCACAATTTCTCTTTTATGTGCTACATGTGGTTTTGATTATGCACTCATTGGATACCTATTATTTTTGGACTAGTCTTATAACCCATGAAAATTACTTTCACTATTTATTAACTCTCAAACAAATAAAAAATGAAGAATTAGTGTGCAATTATTTCTATAAAATCTATACGCCACCGTTCTCTAAAAGATATAAGTGAAGCACTAGAGCAACAGCTAAGCTCAAAAGATATAAGTGAAGAACAAAGAGTATTCTAATAAATTAAGGTGACCTTGTGTCTCTATCAAGTGGGTGTGTCCAGCAAACAATGATTGTGGAAGAGCAAAAACAAACAGCAAACTAAAGCAAAGACCTCTCCAAGCAAAACTCATATCATGTGATGAATAAAAATATAGCTCCAAGTGACATACCGATGGATTGAGACGAAAGAGGGGATGCCTTCCGGGGCATCCGCAAGCTTAGACGGTTGAGTCTTCCTTGAATATTAATTGGCGTGCCTTGGGCATACCCAAGCTTAGGCTCTTGCCGCTCCTTATTCCTTCATTCGTCGTGATAGCACCCAAAACTTCAAAACTTCAGCACACAAAACTCAACAAAACCTTCGTGAGATCCGTTAGTATAGAAAACATATCAAATACTTTAGGTACTGTTATAAATTGATTCTTATTTTATTATTGCATAACGTACTGCATTCTAACTTCTCCATGGCTTATACCCCTCGATACAATCCATAGCATCATCAAAACAAGCAAAACATGCAAGCAAAAACAGAATCTGTCTAAAACAGAATAGTCTGTAAAGATTTGTAGAGAACCTATACTTATGTAAGTCTAAAAATTCTGAATAATTAGGACAACCTGAAGAATTTTTATAGACATATTTTGTAAAAAATTCAGATCAAAAAGATGCTCCAGTTAAATCAGATAAATACTGCACTCGGCGCTAAAGTTTCTGTTTTTGCACCGTATCAATTCTACTCATCTTGTAAGTCATCCCAAAGGCTTTACTTGGCACAAACACTAATTTAAACATAAAAACACAAGAATTACAGAGGAAATAATAATGTTATCAAAAAAAAATAGAAAGTAAAAAATTAAGAAAATAAGATAACTATTGGGTTGCCTCCCAGCTAGCGCTATTGTTTTACGCCCCTAGCTAGGCATAATGCATAGTTTCAAGTGTTGTCATGTTTGACACTCTAGCCATAAGTATCCCTCATGATAGATCATAAGGTGGTTTAATCTTCTTCCTAGGGAAGTGTTCCATCCCTTTCTTTAATGGAAATTGTAACCTTATGTTTCCCTCTTTCATATCAATAATCTCACCTATAGTTCGTAGAAAAGGTCTTCCAAGTATTATTGGACAAGTAGGGTTGCATTAAATATCAAGAACAATGAAAGATATAGGCACACAATTTCTATTTTCAATAATAAGCACATAATTTATTGTACCCAAAGGTTTCTTGATGGTAGAATTCGCAAGATGCAAATTTAGGGAACAATCTTGAATATTTGTGTGACCAAACACATCACAAAGAGACTTAGGTATTGTTGAAACACCGGCACCAAGGTCACACAAAGCATTGCATTCATATTCTTTCAGTTTTATTTTGATAGTTGGGTCCCATTCATCATGCAACTTTCTAGGAATAGAAACTTCTAGTTCAAGTTTCTCATCATAAGCTTTAATCATCGCTTCTACTATATGTGTAGTAAAAGCTTTATTTTGTTCATAAGCATTGGGTGAGATAGTAATGGATTGCAACTAGGAAATACATTCTACTAAAGAGCAACTTTCATAATTAAAGCCCTTGTAATCCAAGATAGTGGGTACATCACTAGTAAAGTTTTAACCTCTCCAAACCCAATTTTTTCAATTTTATCATTAGAATCATCACCCTCCAAGCAAACGTGATGCCTTATAACTAAAGTGGACTCATCTTAAGTCCCTTTATCATTTACTTTCAGATTATTAAATAAAGATTCAATAGGAGAAGTACCAATCGTTTTTAGATCTTCATCATGATTCCGGTAAAAACCGGGTGGAAGAGGTTTTTCTAAGCATTCTCGCTTAGCTTTCAACTAAGCGGTCCTCTCCATACTTTCATTAATAGATATTTGGATAGATTTAATAGTATCATTAAAATCATGCTTGGGAAATTTTTATTTTTAAGAGTTTCCACATCAAGAGCAATCCGATCCATGTTTTTTGCCAAATCATCAACTTTATGCAACTTTTCTTCTACCATAGTATTAAAAATCTTTTGAGAACTAATAAATTATTTAATGGTGTTCTAAATATCAGAGGATATCCTATTATTATTTGTATAATAATTTCCATAATTATTAGAGGAATTACCAGGATACAGTCTAGCATTGAAATTTCATCTATAAGCATTGTTGTTGAATTTTTTTTCGCAAGATAAAGTTCACATCAATAGCGTCATCATTTTTCTCAATCAAGGTAGACAAAGGAACATCATTGGGATCAACATGAGCATTTTTTTACTAAGAACCATTTTCATAAGAGCATCCACTTTTTCACTCAAAGTAGTGATTTCTTCGACAGAATTTGCCTTCTTACCAGTTGGAGCTCTTTTGGTATGCCATCGAGAGTAGTTTGTCATGATGTTGTCCAGAAGTTTGGTGGCCTCTCCTAATGTTACCTCCATGAAGGTACCACCTACAGCAGAATCTAGAAGATTTCTAGACACAAAGTTTAGTCCAGCATAGAAATTTTGGATAATCATCCACAAGTTTAAACCAAGAGTTGGGCAATTTCTAATCATTAATTTCATCCTCTCCCAAGCTTATGCAACATGTTCTTGATTATGTTGTTTAAAATTCATAATTTGATTTCTACGGGAGATGATCTTAGCAGGACAAAAATACTTGGCAATAAAAACATCTTTACGCTTATTCCATGTCCCAATACTATTACGTGGTAAAGATGAAAACCAAGCCTTAGCTTTATCTCGTAGTGAAAAAGGAAATAATTTTAATTTGACCACATCATTATCCATATCCTTTTTCTTTTGCATATCACACAATTCAATAAAGGTATTAAGATGAGCAACGGGATCCTCATTAGGACTTCCCGAAAATTGTTCTTTCTTGACAAGATTCAGCAGTGCAGCATTAATATCATAAAACTCCGCACTAGTGGCGGGTGGTATAGGAGTACTAATAAAATCATTGTTATTAGTATTTGGGAAGTCACACAACTTAGTAGCATTTTGAGACATGGTGACCGAGCAAGCAAAGTAACAAGCAAGTTAAGTAAACTAGCAAGCGAAGAAGTAAACTAGCAACTAGCAAAGATAAATATTTTTGTATTTTTGATTTTTTTTATGAAGCAAACAAAATAGAATAGCAAATAAAAAGTAGAACAAGTGAAGGATAATTTGTTTAAAGTTACTTGATAGTAGGTTGGTGATACTCCCTGGCAACGGCGCCAGAAATCCTTCCCGATACTTGTGATCTACGTTGTGTTTTCCGTGAAGAGGAACGGGTGATGCAGTACAGTATAGATAATATTTCCCTCAGTTGAGAACCAAGGTTTTTCGAACCAATAGGAGTAGCACGCAACCCCTGTCTTCAGCGACTGCACACAAAGAAGCAAACACTTGCACCCAACGCGTGCAAGAGGCTTGTCAATCCCCTTGGACTCGTTATTTGCAAGCTAGTGAAGTGTGTAGATGATAGTTGAATAAAGTAAATTGCAAAATAAAATAAAAACAAATAAATGGCAGCAAGGTATTGAAAGCTTTTGTAAATATATAAGTGAATAGACCCGGGGGTCATAGTGTTCTCTAGTGGCATCTCTCATGTAGTAGACATACGATGGGTAAACAAATTACTGTTGGGCAACTGGTAGAAAAGCAAATAGTTATGTGATATTCGCGGTGATGATCATCTGTATATAGGCATCACGTCCATAAACAAATAAGCCGACTCCTGCCTGCACCTATTACTATTAATCCACGTCGAGAGCGCTTATATGCTTGCCTCTCTAAGTATTAAGTTCATGACAAACATAGTAATGCTTGGAGAACGATGAAACGATCTGGACATAGAAAACTCAATCAATATGAATTAACCCCATCATTTTATCCTTAGTGGAAACAATACAAAAATGTATCTTGTCCCCTTCTGTCACTGGGATATAGAAACCCGTCAGATTGAACCCACTACAACACACCCCTCTCACTGAAGAAATATCAATCTAGTTGGCCAAACTATTTCAATTGATCGGAGAGATTTAAGAAGCTATAATAATCATGCAAATAAGAATCACAATAGAAATCAGAGAAGACTCAAATCTTTTTCATGAATAATCTGAACATTAACCCACAATTTAACGGATCCCAACAAACGCACCGCACAAAGTGATTACATCGAATAGATCACCGCGAAGATGTGGTGAACTTTTTATTGAAGATCAAGAGAGAGAGAGAGATAGCCATCTAGGTACTAACTATGGACCCGTAGCTCTGTAGGGAACTACTCACACATCACCATGGGAGCAGCAAGATTGATGTAGAAGCCCTCCGTGATTGATCCCCCCTCCGATAGGGCACCGGAACAGGGCTCCAGATGGGCGCACGGCGGAACAGGTACTTGCGGCGGCGGAAAAAGTGTTTCGGGAGGGTCTCTAGGGTTTAGCATCACTTCTTACCACTTCTTTCATCTTTGGATTCAATCGCCGTTGGTGATCAACGACGGGTTTAGCATCAGGTTCCATATTGATCTTGTGCTGACATAGAGTGGGACTAATGCCCTTAAGATCATCAAGAGTATATCCAATAGCAGCCCGGTGCTTCCTTAGAACTTTTAATAATCTTTCTTCTTCATGTTATGAAAGATTAGCACTAATAATAACAGGATATATCTTTTTCTCATGAAGATAAGCATACTTCAAAGTGTCAGGCAATTGTTTCAATTCAAACACAGGATCACCTTTAGGTGGAGGAGGACCTCCAAGAGTTTCAATAGGCAAATTGTGTTTCAAGAGAGGTTGTTGTTCGAAGAAAATTTGATCTATTTCATTTCTTTCACGCAAATGCATATCATTTTCATGGTCAAGCAAATATTGTTCTAATGGATCAGTAGGAGGCACAACAATAGAAGCAAGACCAATTATTTCATCCTTACTAGATAACGCTTTATCACGAGGTTGTCTACTAAACTTGGAAAAATTAAACTCATGACACACATTACCAAAACTGACACCGACAGATTGTTTTTCACAATCTATCTTAGCATTGACGATGCTCAAGAAAGGTCTACCAAAGATAATGGGACAAAAGTCATCTTGTGGGGAACCAAGGACTAGAAAATCAGTAGGGTATTTTACTTTCCCGCACAAGACTTCAACATCTCTAACAATCCCAAGTGCTATGATAGTGTCTCTATTAGCAAGTTTAATAGTAACATCAATGTCTTCCATTTCAGCAGGTGCTATCTCATCCATAATTTCTTGGTATAGAGTAAAATGGATAGCACTCACACTAGCACCCAAATCACATGAACCATGATAGCAATGATCTCCTATTTTGACTGAGACAACAAGCATGCCTTCTATGGGTCTATGTTTATCTTTTTCATCGGGTTTAGCAATTCTAGCAGCTTCATCACAAAAGTAGATAACATGCCCATCAATATATTCTACCAAGAGATCTTTAACCATAGCAACACTAGGTTCTACTTTAATTTGCTCAGAGGGTTTAGGTGCTCTTATATTACTCTGACAAACCACAATTGATACCTTAGCATGTTCCTTTATCCTAACAGGGAAAGGTGTTTTTTCAATATAAGCGGTAGGCACAACTGGATCAACATTGTAAAAGATGGTCTCTTTTTTAGCTATGACCGGTTATTTAATTTCTTCTTTAATAGGGGGATGATATTTAAACCACTTCTCCTAAGGGAGGTCAACGTGAGTAGCAAATGCTTCACAGAAAGAGGCTACTATCTCAGAGTCAAGTCCATATTTAGTGCTAAACTTGTGAAAAGTATCGATATTCATAAAAGATTTAACACAATCAAATTCAAGCTTTATACCTGACTCATTACCTTCGTCGAGTTCCCAATCTTCAGAGTCACGTTTAATTCTTTCCAAGAGATCCCATTTGAATTCAATAGTCTTCTTCATATAAGAACCAGCACAAGAAGTATCGAGCATGGATTGATCACTATGAGAAAGCTGAGCATAAAAATTCTGAATAATAACTTCTCTCGGAATGTCATGATTGGGGCATGAATATAACATTGACTTAATCTTCCCCGAAGCTAGAGCGATACTTTCTCCTTCATGAGGCCAAAATATATATATATATATATATATATATATATATATATATATATATATATATATAATTCCGATCATGATGAACTAGATGCATGGGATAAAACTTTTGGTGAAATTCCAATTGCAAATGATTCCAGTTCCATAATCCAAGATCATCACATAGCCTATAGCATGTCAATGATTTTCCCTCCAAAGATAAAGGGACAACCTTCTTCTTAACTTCATCTCTGGGTAAACCTGCAAGCTTAAATAATCCACAAATTTCGTTCACATATAAAAGGTGCATATCAGGATGTTCAGTTCCATCTCCTGCATAAGGTTTAGCAAGCAGTTGTTCCAACATACCCGAAGGAAATTCGTAAGTAACATTTTTAGTAGGTGCTGTAGGTTGATGGGTAACTAATTGTGGTTCCGGTCGAGGTGAAGATACCCCAAACAAACCCCTCAAAGGGTTGTTTTCCATAGTAGCATGTAGCGATAAATTTCAGCACGTAGTATAAGTTTTTCCTTACCGATTTCCACTTACCAAGAGCGCTTCACTCCCCGACAACGGTGCCAGAAAAGAGTTTTGATGACCCACAAGTATAGGGGATCAATCATAGTCCTTTCGATAAGTAAGAGTGTAGAACCCAACGAGGAGCGGAAGGAAATGACAAGCGGTTTTCAGCAAGGTAATTTCTGCAAGCAGTGAAATTGTAGGTAACAGAAAGTTTGATAGAAAAATAATTGGTAATAAACAAGTAACGGTAACGGTAAACAAGGTGCAGCAAGGTATCCCAATCCTTTTTAGGCAAAGGACAGGCCAGAACAATCACTAGTAATAGGCAAAGTGTTCTTGAGGGTACACGGGAATTTCGTCTAGTCATTTTTATCATGTTGGTTTGATTTGTGTTCGCTACTTTGATAATTTGATATGTGGGTGGACCGGTGCTAAGGTGTTGTTCTTACTTGAACTAACAACCTGCTTATGATTAACCCCCTCGCAAGCATCCACAACTACGAGAAAAGTATTAAGACAAAGTGTAACCATAGCATTAAACATGTGGATCCAAATCAGCCCCTTACGAAGTAGCGCATAAACTAGGGTTTAAGCTTCTGTCACTCTAGCAACCCATCATCTAATAACTACTCCACAATGCATTCCCTTAGGCCCATGAATGGTGAAGTGTCATGTAGTCGACATTCACATGACACCACTAAGGGAAGCACAACATACATATCATCAAAATATCGAACACATATCAAATTCACATGATTACTCGCAACATGACTTTTCACGTGACCTCAAGAACAAAGGTAACTACTCACAAATAATAATCATGCTCAAGATCAGAGGAGTATTGAATAGCATAATGGAACTGAACATATAATCTTCCACCAAATAAACCATATAGTAATCAACTACGCAAGGTAATCAACACTACTAGTCACCCACACGTACCAATCTGAGGTTCCGGTATAAAGATTGAGCACCAGAGATGAACTAGGGTTTGAGAGGAGATGGTGCTATTGAAGATGTTGATGAAGATTGGCCTACCAAAGATGAGAGGGGTGTTGGTGATGACGATAGCTTCGATTTCCCCCTCCGGGAGGGAAGTTCCCTCGGCGGAATCGCTCCTCTGGAGGGCAAAAGTGCTCCTGCCCATGTTCCGCCTCGAGGCGGCAGCGCATCGTCCTGAAAGTCCTCCTCTGATTTTTTCTAGGTCAAGAGTGACCATATACCAGAAGATGGGCACCGGAGGTGGGCCGAGGTGGCCAGAACCCATCAGGGCGTGCCCAGGGGGGCCTGGCGCGCCCTGGTGGGTTGTGCCCACCTAGGACGCCCCCTCCGGCAGTTTTCTGCTCCAGTATTTTTTATTCAATGCAAAAATAATCTCCGTAAAATTTCAGCTTCATTGGAGTTGTGCAGAATAGGTATCTCTAACGTGCTTTTCTTAGGTCCAGAATTCCAGCTGCCGGTATTCTCCCTCTTTGTCTAAACCTTGCATATTATGAGAGAAAAGGCATTAGAATCACCCCCAAGGCATTATTATTCAACAAAACAAAGTAAATAACAGTAGGAAATCATGATGCAAAATGGACGTATCAACTCCCCCAAGCTTATACCTCGCTTGTCCTCACGCGAAAGCCGATATTGAAAAGCATGTGCACATGGTTTGAGAGAGAGGTGTCGATTAAAACAAAATACGGACATAGAAGCATCATGCTTATTAACATAACATCAAGAAACTCTAACATAAAATTTATTTCAATACATTTTTATCATATAGCTTCTCATGAACAAGTAACAATTCATCACAACATAGAAGTATGAAGCATAAACCTTATTGGGAACCAACAAACTATGTTCTCAGTCAACTTTGCAACTACAATTCATCATATTTTCAGGAAGGTTCTCATGTCGGAGCCTTTTGGCAAGTCCACATACTCAACCATCATTTAGTCTTCTATGATTGCTAACGCTCACGGCATACCCATGAACAAAAAGTTTCAACCGGACACGTAGGAAGATAGGGGCTTATATTTTCGCCTCCCAACTTACTCACCTCAAAGGTGATGTCAACAATAATAACTCATGCCCACCCATATCCAACTGGATATATGTGCCTAGATCTTTCCTCACCACATGATACTTGCCAAAGAAAAAGAAAAAAAGGAATAGGGAAGAATACTTTGACTCTTTGCATAAAAGTAAATACATGACAGTAAAAGATAGGCCCTTCGCAGAGGGAAGCAGAGGTTGTCATGCGCTTATTGGTTTATATGCCCAATCCCTTAATGTAAAAGAATGTCACACTATATTGCCCCCTATGATAGCAACCTTTATTATGCAGTCCGTCGCTTTTATTACTTTGCCATCATATGTTCGTATAACGCTCAATTTTCTCTTACACTAATTGATCAAAACACTTTTAGAAGCAATTTTTATTACCTTATTGCACCGATGATAACTTACTTGAAAGATCTTTCTCGATCCATAGGTAGGTATGGTGGACACTCAAAGAAAGAATTTGGGTTTGGGTTTTTGGATGCACAAGTAGTATCTGTACTTAGTGCGGAATTTTTGGCTAGCAAAGATATTGAGCAAGCACCACATGTTAAAGGATCTATGACAATATAACTTCTATGTGGATATGAACAAACATAAATCATTACGTTGTCTTCCTTGTCCAACGTCAACAATTTTGACATATAATATTTGATGGGGGCTCACAATCATAAAAGATGTCCAAGATAGTGTATTTGCATGTGAATCTTCTCTTCCTTTATTAATTCTTTCATGAATTGCATCATTGACCAATGCTATGTTTGTCAATCTCCAATAAATTTTACTACTTATACTTTTCCTTATGTGATGTCATTACTCACCATAAGATTAGCATATGATTCTTTCATTTGTTTTTCTTTTCTTTATTTTGATTGCAACAAGAAAGTAGAGAGGCAAAAACTCAAACTAAATTTTATTATATAACTCTCACTCGATTACATAGATAGATAGATCACGGAACTAACACAGGAAAATAGATCATGCTAAACTTTTATTCAACTAAAGCAAAGGGAAACTAAAGATCGAACTAAAATAGGTAAAGGTGAATAAAAGTGATGGTGATACGATACCGGGGCACCTCCCCCAAGCTTGGCTCAAGCCAAGGGGAGTGCCCATACCCATGTGCTCAAGTCTCCTTTGGTGGTGGTGATGAAAAAGGTGGAGGTGTTGATGTAGGTGGTGGTGATGATGTAGTAAGCTTGTCCTCCAGCTTCCAGGGTAAGGGCTCCCCATCAAAGGTTGACGCGAGAGTCCCCTGAGTCCTGCAACTGGCAGCTAAACTCATACCTTTAAATATCGCTTCATATTCGAAGACTTGGTTTTTAAGATCATAAACTTGGCTCTGCTGAAAGTTAATTTGCTCGTTGAGGGTGGAGATGATGTCCTTCACGTACCGGCCATCTACCGTCTGATCACGGGTGAATTCCGTGATCATGGAGTGATTGGCACTAAGTCCACGCTCCACCATCTTCTGGCACTTGAATATTTCCTGTTCCACCGCCTCGAGCCTAGCCTCCACGCTTCCGGTCTTCTTGGGTCCCTGAACATCGCGGATGTGGAGCATTCCCTCACGCATCTCAATGGCTTGAGGGTGCTTCATCACCTCCGGCAAGTACGGGTTGATGACCTTCTCGAAGAACTTGTCCTTGGGGGAGCTTGGTGGAGCCATGGAGATCTAGATCTGATGAGAAAACAACAAGAAACAAGAACAAAGGATTTTTCTGCGATGAGGTCATCAAAACAGTCGGGGGTATATATAGAGAATTTTTATTCTTGGGAAACAAGTATATGGAAGGAAAACAGAGTCGGGAAGGCATCCGAGGTGGGCACAACCCACTAGGGCGCGCCCAGGGGTGCCTGGCGCGCCCTGGTGTATCATGCTCACCTCGATCACCTTCCGGTTTATTTCTTCATTTCCAAATTTCTAAAATATTCCAAAACTAACAAAAAATATTTTTGCGGATTTTTCGGAGTCCGTTTACTTACCGTATCGCGTACCTCCTATTTTTAAGAATTCTGGAGTGTTCCGGAAGGTTTCTTTTATGTGTTCCTCCGGTGTCATGGTTTGGGTAACATTGCTTTCAACGTTAATAGGCGTACCTGAGATATAATGCTTAATTCTTTGTCCATTGACCACCTTCGGGTTACTACCTTCGGCGTTATTAATCTTGATAGCTCCAGAACGATAAACCTCTTCGATAATATATGGTCCTTTCCATTTTGAGAGAAGCTTTCCTGCAAAAAATCTTATACAAGAGTTGAACACAAGAACATAATCTCCTATTTTGAATTCCCGCTTTTGGATTCTTTTGTCATGCCATCTTTTTACTTTTTCTTTGAATAGCTTGGCATTTTCATAGGCTTGGGTTCTCCATTCATCTAGTGAGCTAATATCAAATAGCCTCTTCTCACCGGCAAGTTTGAAATCATAATTAAGTTCTTTAATTGCCCAAAATGCTTTGTGTTCTAATTCTAGAGGCAAATGACAAGCTTTCCCATATACCATTTTATAAGGAGACATACCCATAGGATTTTTATAAGCTGTTCTATAGGCCCAAACTGCATCATCTAATTTCTTAGACCAATTCTTACGAGACCTATTGGCAGTTTTTTGTAATATTAATTTTATTTCTCTATGGCTAAGTTCAACTTGACCACTAGATTGAGGATGATAGGGGGATGTAATTCTATGGTTAACATCATATTTAGCAAGCATCTTACGGAAAGCACCATGAATAAAGTGTGAATCACCATCGGTCATTAAATATCTAGGGACTCCAAACCTCGGGAAGATAACCTCTTTAAGCATTTTAATGGAGGTGTGGTGATCAACACTACTAGTTGGAATAGCTTCTACCCACTTAGTGACATAATCAACCGCAACCAAAATATGAGTGTACCTATTGGAGGAAGGAAAAGGCCCCATATAATCAAAACCCCAAACGTCAAATGGTTCAACAACAAGTGAATAATTCATAGGCATTTCCTGACGCTTACCGATATTACCAATTCTTTGACATTCATCACAAGACAAGACAAACTTACGGGCATCCTTGAAGAGAGTAGGCCAATAAAAACCAGATTGTAATACCTTATGAGCAGTTCTATCTCCCGCATGATGTCCTCCATAAGCTTCGGAATGACATTACCGTAGGATTTGTTCCTGTTCATGCTCAGGTACACAACGTATAATAATACCATCTACTCCTTCTTTATAAAGGTGTGGGTCATCCCAAAAGTAATGTCTGAAGTCATAGATTTTTTTCTCTTTTGTTGGTAAGTGAAGCTAGGTGGTATATATTTAGCGACAATGTAGTTAGCCTAATCAGCATACCAAGGTGTGTTTTGTGAAACATTTATTGCAGCTAACTGTTCGTCGGGGAAACTATCATCAATAGGTAGTGGGTCATCAAGAATATTTTCTAACCTAGACAAGTTATCAGCTACGGGGTTCTCAGCTCCCTTCCTATCAACGATGTGTAAGTCAAATTCTTGAAGCAAGAGAACCCACCTATTGAGTCTAGGTTTAGCATCTTTCTTTTCCATAAGGTATTTTATAGCAGCATGATCGGTGTGAACAATAACTTTGGAGTCACCAATATAGGATCTAAATTTATCACAAGCAAACACAACTGCAAAAAATTCTTTTTCAGTAGTAGCATAGTTTCATTGGGCACTGTCTAGAGTTTTACTAGCATAATGGATAACATTCAATTTCTTATCAACTCTTTTTCCTAGGACAGCACCAACAACATAGTCACTAGCATCACACATAATTTCAAAAGGCAAGTTCCAATCAGGTGGTTGAACGATAGGTGCAGAGGTTAAGGCTTTCTTGAGTGTTTCAAAGGCTTCCACACAATCATCATCAAAAACAAAAGGAATATCCTTTTGCAAAAGATTAGTAAGGGGCCTAGAAATTTTAGAGAAGTCTTTAATGAACCTCCTATAAAAACCAGCATGACCAAGGAAACTTCGAATACCTTTAATATCTTTAGGACATGGCATTTTCTTGATTGCATCAATATTTTATGCCCCAAGACAATGCCTTCATTAACCATAAAGTGGCACTTCTCCCAATTCAAGACAAGATTAGTTTGTTCACATCTCTGCAAAACTCAATCAAGGTTGCTTAAGCAATCATCAAAAGAAGTCCCGTAAACGGAAAAATCATCCATGAAAACCTCCACAATATTTTCACAAAAATCAGAGAATATAGCAGTCATACATCTTTGAAAGGTAGCAGGTGCATTTCATAAACCAAAAGGCATATGTCTATAAGCATAGGTTCCAAAAGGGCAAGTAAAGGTAGTTTTCTCTTGATCAGATTGTGACACAGGTATTTGAGAGAAACGAGAATATCCATCTAGGAAACAAAAGTCTGTGTTCTTAGATAATCTTTCTAGCATTTGATCAATGAACGGTAGAGGGTAATGATCTTTCCTAGTAGCTTTATTTAATTTTCTAAAATCAATTACCATTCTATAGCCAGTGACAATTCTTTGTGGAATGAGTTCATTCTTCTCATTAGGAACAACGGTAATACCTCCTTTCTTAGGGACACAATGAACGGGACTTACCCATCTACTATCAGCTATGGGATAGATTATACCTGCCTCCAGAAGCTTTAATATTTCAGTTCTTACCACTTCTTTCATCTTTGGATTCAATCGCCGTTGGTGATCAACGACGGGTTTAGCATCAGGTTCCATATTGATCTTGTGCTGACATAGAGTGGGACTAATGCCCTTAAGATCATCAAGAGTATATCCAATAGCAGCCCGGTGCTTCCTTAGAAATTTTAATAATCTTTCTTCTTCATGTTCTGAAAGGTTAACACTAATAATAACAGGATATATCTTTTTCTCATCAAGATAAGCATACTTCAAAGTGTCAGGCAATTGTTTCAATTCAAACACAGGATCACCTTTAGGTGGTGGAGGACCTCCAAGAGTTTCAATAGGCAAATTGTGTTTCAAGAGAGGTTGTTGTTCGAAGAAAATTTGATCTATTTCATTTCTTTCACGCAAATGCATATCATTTTCATGGTCAAGCAAATATTGTTCTAATGGATTAGTAGGAGGCACAACAATAGAAGCAAGACCAATTATTTCATCCTTACTAGATAACGCTTTATCACGAGGTTGTCTACTAAACTTGGAAAAATTAAACTCATGACACACATTACCAAAACTGACACCGACAGATTGTTTTTCACAATCTATCTTAGCATTGACGATGCTCAAGAAAGGTCTACCAAAGATAATGGGACAAAAGTCATCTTGTGGGGAACCAAGGACTAGAAAATCAGTAGGGTATTTTACTTTCCCGCACAAGACTTCAACATCTCTAACAATCCCAAGTGCTGTGATAGTGTCTCTATTAGCAAGTTTAATAGTAACATCAATGTCTTCCATTTCAGCAGGTGCTATCTCATCCATAATTTCTTGGTATAGAGTAAAATGGATAGCACTCACACTAGCACCCAAATCACATGAACCATGATAGCAATGATCTCCTATTTTGACTGAGACAACAAGCATGCCTTCTATGGGTCTATGTTTATCTTTTTCATCGGGTTTAGCAATTCTAGCAGCTTCATCACAAAAGTAGATAACATGCCCATCAATATTTGCTACCAAGAGATCTTTAACCATAGCAACACTAGGTTCTACTTTAATTTGCTCAGAGGGTTTAGGTGCTCTTATATCTCTCTTACAAACCACAATTGATACCTTAGCATGTTCCTTTATCGTAACAGGGAAAGGTGGTTTTTCAATATAAGCGGTAGGCACAACTGGATCAACATTGTAAAAGATGGTCTCTTCTTTAGCTATGACTGGTTCTTTAATTTCTTCTTTAATAGGGGGATGATATTTAAACCACTTCTCCTAAGGGAGGTCAACGTGAGTAGCAAATGCTTCTCAGAAAGAGGCTACTATCTCAGAGTCAAGTCCATATTTAGTGCTAAACTTGTGAAAAGTATCGATATTCATAAAAGATTTAACACAATCAAATTCAAGCTTTATACCTGACTCATTACCTTCGTCGAGTTCCCAATCTTCAGAGTTGCGTTTAATTCTTTCCAAGAGATCCCATTTGAATTCAATAGTCTTCTTCATATAAGAACCAGCACAAGAAGTATCGAGCATGGATTGATCACTATGAGAAAGCCGAGCATAAAAATTCTGAAAAATAACTTCTCTCGGAATGTCATGATTGGGGCATGAATATAACATTGACTTAAGCCTCCCCCAAGCTAGAGCGATACTTTCTCCTTCACGAGGCCAAAAATTATATATACAATTCCGATCACGATGAACTAGATGCATGGGATAAAACTTTTGGTGAAATTCCAATTGCAAACGATTCCAGTTCCATGATCCAAGATCATCACATAGCCTATACCAAGTCAATGCTTTTCCCTCCAAAGTTAAAGGGAAAACCTTCTTCTTAACTTCATCTCCGGGTAAACCTGCAAGCTTAAATAATCCACAAATTTCGTTCACATATAAAAGGTGCATATCAGGATGTTCAGTTCCATCTCCTGCATAAGGTTTAGCAAGCAGTTCTTCTAACATACCCGAAGGAATTTCATAAGTAATATTTTCAGTAGGTGCTGTAGGTCAAGGGGTAACTAATTGTGGTTCCGATCGAGGTGAAGATACCCCGTACAAACCCCTCAAAGGATTGATTTCCATAGTAGCAAGTAGCGATAAATTTCAGCACGTAGTATAAGTTTTTCCTTACCGATTTCCACTTACCAAGAGCGCTTCACTCCCCGAAAACGGTGCCAGAAAAGAGTCTTGATGACCCACAAGTATAGGGGATCAATCGTAGTCCTTTCGGTAAGTAAGAGTGTCGAACCCAATGAGGAGCAGAAGGAAATGACAAGCGGTTTTCACCAAGGTAATTTCTGCAAGCACTGAAATTGTAGGTAACATAAAGTTCGATAGCAAGATAATTGGTAACAAACAAGTAACGGTAACGGTAAACAAGGTGCAACAAGGTAGCCCAATCCTTTTGAGGCAAAGGACGGGCCAGAGCAATCACTAGTAATAGGCAAAGTGTTCTTGAGGGTACACGGGAATTTCGTCTAGTCACTTTTGTCATGTTGGTTTGATTTGTGTTCGCTACTTTGATAATTTGATATGTGGGTGGACCGGTGCTAAGGTGCTGTTCTTACTTGAACTAACAACCTACTTATGATTAACCCCCTTGCAAGCATCCGCAACTACGAGAAAAGTATTAAGACAAAGTCTAACCATAGCATTAAACATGTGGATCCAAATCAGCCCCTTACGAAGTAGCGCATAAACTAGGGTTTAAGCTTCTGTCACTCTAGCAACCGTTCAGCTAATAACTACTCCACAATGCATTCCCTTAGGCCCATGAATGGTGAAGTGTCATGTAGTCGATGTTCACATGACACCACTAAGGGAATCACAACATACATATCATCAAAATATCGACCACATATCAAATTCACATGATTACTCGCAACATGACTTCGCCCGTGACCTTAAGAACAAAGGTAACTACTCACTAATAATAATCATGCTCAAGATCATAGTAGTATTGAATAGCATAATGGATCTGAACATATAATCTTCCACCAAATAAACCATATAGTAATCAACTATGCAAGGTAATCAACACTACTAGTCACCCACAGGTACCAATCTGAGGTTCCGGTATAAAGATTGAACACAAGAGATGAACTAGGGTTTGAGAGGAGATGGTGCTGTTGAAGATGTTGATGAAGATTGGCCTCCCAAAGATGAGAGGGGTGTTGGTGATGACGATAGCTTCGATTTCCCCCTTTGGGAGGGAAGTTCCTCCGGCGGAATCGCTTCGTCGGAGGGCCAAAGTTCTCCTGCCCAAGTTCCGCCTCGAGGCGGCGGCGCTTCGTCCCGAAAGTCCTCCTCTGATTTTTTCTAGGTCAAGAGTGACCATATACCAGAAGATGGGTGTCGGTGTCAAAACCGGCGGATCTCGGGTAGGGGGTCCTGAGCTGTCAGTCTTGGATCGATGGTAACAAGGGGACGAAGGAGACGATGTTTACCCAGGTTCGGGCCCTCCTATGGAGGTAAAACCCTACGTCTTGCTCGGTTATATTGATAGTATGAAGGTTACAGAGTTGATCTACCTCGAGATCGACTAGCTAAAACCCTAGATGAGTTTCTTGTCTTACAATCTAAAACCCTCCCGGTTTATATAGACACCGGGGGGTACCTAGGGTTTACACATGACCAGACTCCTGCCGAGAATGGAGACGTCGATTCCCTCATCTTGACTTGGAGTGCACGATGCGCCTTCGGGACTTCCTTCTAGAACGCAGGGTCTCGATGTATCCGGCCCTCCCCGCGACAGTCAGAGTGCGGCCCACCAAGCCGGCCTATTGAAAGATAGGCCAGCAGCCCGAGGACCCCTTAGTCCAGGACTCCCTCAGTAGCCCCCAACGCCAAGGGTCTCGGTTTTGACAGCTTCGATTGATCAGAGTCTTCGGCTTGCGGGGTGAGTTCTTCTTCCCATTAAAGATCGGCGGATACCTGTCCGGTTTCCGATCATACGATAACCCGAACACCATGAGTTGTTTGGTCCCGAAGGCCAAACGTCAAAGTGTAAACAGTGTTTCTTCTGACTACCTTTCTGACGAAGGGTCGTGGTCTGCCACGACCGCTGAACCAGTTATGAAAGCTCGATTCGTGGTTCAAGGCCGCTTTTATGTTTGCACGACTCATCAATGTATAGATCGTGCTCCGTTTCACACGGGATATGATTAGCATCCCAAGTTACTTTTGCGCGTGCATAACGACACACACGTCTTGGGAAGCGGAGAGATTTGCGGCGCAGTAGAGCGAGGTTAATCGGTGTTACGCCCCATATAAGGGTAAAAACCCCAAGGCTTATTAACGCTTCCCCTTCGCATCCTCCGCTTTCCCAATCTTCCCAAGCTCCGAGAGCCTAGATCCAGTTCTTCCTCAACTTCCCCTCCAAGCCTAGCCATGGCGGGTTCGGGCTCCATGGGCAAGTGGGAGGCCTCCACGGTCACCGACCAGGATATCCGGGAGCTAAAGCTCGCCGGCTACCTCCCTGCCAACGTCTTCCACCGCGCTCCAGAGGCGAAGCAAGTCGTCCCCACCACTAAGCCAGGCGAAAGGGTGGTCTTCGTCCCCCATTTCATCCGGGGACTGAGCTTCCCGCTCCACCCCTTCGTCAGGGGCCTCATGTTCTTCTACGGGTTGGACTTCCATGATCTTCCCCCGAACTCTTTTATGCATATTTCGGCTTTCATAATTCTCTGCGAAGCCTTCCTGCGGGTCGAGCCGCACTTCGGCCTGTGGCTCAAGGTCTTCAATGTCAAGCCGAAGATAGTCACGGGCGAGCACGTAGACTGCAGAGGGGCGGTAATCAGCAAGCTCCCCCACGTTGAGTGGCCAACTGGCACTTTCATCGACACAATCAAGATCTGGCAAAAAGAATGGTTCTACATCACCGAACCAAGGGATGAGAGCTGGCCGGCGCTTGCCGAGTTCAGATCCGGACCCCCTACGAGATTGACCTCGTGGCTTAGGAAGGGCCTTGACTGGGGGTCGGATGTAGAGGTAAAATTGCAGCAGAAGCGCGTTACCTCGGTGATCAAGGCCAAGGCCGAACTGGTCGATGTGGTCCAGGTCATGCTCCACCGCCATATCCTCCCCTGTCAGCGCCGGGCCTCCCCAATGTGGGCTTACCGGCATGAGGACGAGCCTACCGTGCGCCAGCTCTTCTGCACTACCCCCGAAAAGTTGTGGAAGGCATTATTCAAGCCTCGGAAAAGCTGGCCGGCCAAGGAAGAGGATTCGGGCCTAAGCACCGATAACCCACCAACCCAGGTACGGTATAATTTTAATCCATTGACGCTGTTTCTTTGACAAAAAGGCTGAACGCCTTCCCCATCTTTTCCACAGAAATGGTTGAGCAAAACCAAGAAAGTTAACTGTCCCGCACCACAACCCGAAGACCCCAGGTCGGAGTTGTTGTCGGCGATGCTCGTCGTGGCGCCGTACTCGGCGCCCGAGAAGAAGGAGAAGAAGAAGAAGGCCAGAGAAGGCCTCTGCATAAAGGACCAGCTGGATGCCATGTCCGAGGAAACCCATGCCTCCTCTAGCCATGAGGAAGAGCAGGAAGACGGGGGGGGAAGGCGTTTCCCCCCTCACAAGAAAAAGGGCGGCGTCACAGGACGCCGCGGAGGATGTACCTCCTCCTGCCCTGAAGAGGGCGCGTCGGCCGAGGTTGATCCTGGCCGACGACAGCTTGGACTCTGATGCAGAGTCCGAGGATTTGAGAAGGTTCCCCGAAGGAACCTAAGGGTCAAGCCCCTAGCTCAAAGGTATGAATCCGAAGACTCCCTGGGTCATTTATGCAAAGTTTTTTTAATGTTTTAAATGCAAGAATGTCTTTCAATTTGCAGCTCACCGCGCATTTTAAATGCAAGAATGTCTTTCAATTTGCAGCTCACTACGCATTCTCCCTACTGACCAAATATCGGATGGTGAGTCTCCGCCCGCCGAGCTGGCGGAGAGTGGGACTGCGTCACACCCCACACCTCCCAGGGCCGCGTAGGATGCCGTGGAGGTATCATTTCGCCAGGCTCCTTTGGAGCCGAACACAGGTGGTGGGGGTGACCATGCCATGGCCAAGGTTGATGCCTCGGCCGCTGAAGAACAGGGGGAGAAAACTCCCCTGGCCGCCGAAGAGGAACGGCGGAGGGATGTCCAGTCCCCTCTGAGGAAATCTCCGGAGCACGCTGTGCCTCCGGAGCTACCGACTCAGTCCCCGATCAGAGATCGGGCTGGCCGGTCACCACCGGTGCCACCGACGACTGGGTGGTCGGTCATGGAGGAGGCTCTATCAAGCGCCCCCATCTCCGAGGATCACCGCACCCTTATGGGTGCGGTTTAGCAAGGCATTCAGTCCGTCGATAGCGGACTGAAAGAGGCCTTCAATGGTCTCTTGACGGGCTTCAAGGTGAGTCACGTAATACCCTTTTCCCGAACAATCTTAATTTTGTTAAGTTTATGTTATCTTTATATATGTAGTAGCCCCCGAGCCCCGGGTGGTTTTGCAAAAACGCACCCGGGGGTCAAATACTCAGGAGTGACCAATGATGCGCAAGGCACCATTAGTCCCACAATATTCTAAAAATCCCTTAAGAGGACCGAGCATAGTGTCATATCCTTGACGGTTCGGGGGTTGGAACGCATATAACCGGATGTGTGTTTTATTTTTATTTTTTGTAGGCCTCGTCCTCGGCGGCGGCCGTTAATGCCGCTGAGCTTACCGAACTAAATTGGAAGCTCAAGATCTCTGAAGAGGAGCTTGATAGCCTGAACAAGAGGTTCGACAAGGCACAAGGTAAGCCGAATTATAACATCCGGGCTGTTTATTGTTAGTCATCCGCACTGGTAACCCAGTGTAATTATTTATCTATTGTACCCACAGCTTCAGCTGTGGAGGTGGAAAAACTCAAGGCCGAGCTCGAAAAGATGAAGCAAGAGGCCGCGGATGAGAAGGCGGCCGCCGAACAGGCAGCAGCCACACTCTCCACTTTTAAAGCTGCCAGTGCTAAGCAGGAGGCCCGGGTGGAGGAGGTGCAGCAGGAGCTCAAGGATGCCAGCGCAAAGTGCGAAGCCCTTGAGCAGAACGGCAAAGAGCAAGCCACCGAGCTATCCGTGCTGAAATCCAAGCTTCAAAAGGAGCGGGTGGACAGGCGGTCCTTTGAAGAGGAGGTTCGCCAAGTCCGGGCTGTTACAGATGGTAAGCCGTATTCACTACAATGCGCCATTGGTGGTAGCAGGTTAGCTTTGCTCACCTAGGTGGGGCGTTCCTCAGGCATCTGTGCGGATCTCCAGAAGAGTGCCGCGGACGCGAACAAGTTCTATGCTTCGCGGGGGGAGGATGATGAGGCTCGGCTATTCTGGGCACAGTTTGAGTCCCCCGAGCGCTCTCCTCTTCTGAGCGAGTAGATGAAGCAACTGATGGAGCTGCACAGGATGGCGGAGCCGGCCATGAAGGATCTCTGCATCCGGCTATGGCCTGAAGAGCCGTTGCCGAGCAGCTACTTCGGCTTGGTGCAGAAATTGTGTGATGCTGCGCCTCGGATTGACGCGCTAAAGCGTTCTTCATGCATCGAGGGAGCTCGGATGGCCTTTGCAAAGACCATGGTGCACTGGCCGAAGCTCAAGCCGACCGAGATGGCCACCGCACTTCCGCCCCCTGGAAAGGAGCATAGGGGCCCCGAGCTATACTTCTCCGCAGTGATGGAGGGTGCTCGGGCGATAGAGGCCCAATGCTCGAAGGATGTTTTTTATTAATGAGCGCGTTGTAATATGTCCGAAGACTTTTAACGCTGTATAATTAAAGTTGCATGGTTTACCATGTCTTATAAGTGTTTACTGTTTATTTTGACTCCCATGTGCCGTTTTATCTGAAAGTTGCGAGTCATCGGCTTCAGCCCCCACGTAGATACTACGCGAGGTGTCTCTGCCTTCGCACTGTGACCCTTAGCCGAGGTATCGGTGCCCGAAGGCGGTAGTGCGAGGGGGACAAGGCAATCGGACTATGGTGCTTTATCACTTTCACTTAGCCGTTGGAGCGTAAAAAAATGCGGGGGCTGATGACCAGCCCCCAGTGTTTAGTGATGTGCGGATGTACCGGGGCCTTAGCCAGCATCACATGGTTTGTATAAGTACAAAACCCATCGTATAACACGGAATAACCTCTATCGATTTTTTAGTATAACACTTATGCTCAGATTTGCAGACCGGTTCTCGCTTACTATGACGGTCAGTTTTTGGCTTTCTCCCCTGAGGTGCTTGACCAGACGAACTAGAAACACAATCGCAGTGGTTCTTCCTTTGCCCCTTTAGCCGAACTAGAGGAACGTAAGGGGGCAAGCACAGGAGCAGGGCAACCCAACTATTGACCCAAGACATAGTTCGGATCCGATGCATATAAAGCAAAATCCAAGACGCCGAACACACGACAAGTTGTGTCGGGGTGATGCTCAGCGCGATATTTTAAATTCAAGCCCCCGGTCTATTAGCCGGTTGCATTGTAATGTATACCGAACAGTTGCGCGAGAGGCGTTTGACAAGAACAGATTATGTACCATAAAATACAGCGGCGGGGCCATGTATAATGGTTTTTTATTTCCTCGATAATTCTTATAACTCAAATTGCCGAAGCAACTGTTTACAGGTATTTTGAAGATAAAACATAGAGATTACACAGGAGAGGTTGTACCAGGGGTCTTCGAATGGTGTCTTGACGTCCTCGATGTGCCCTGTCGTCAGTCTGCTCCTGTGCCTCCTAGGGAGTTGCATCCCTTGAAGGGTGATGCTGTCGTCGAGCGGACCTTGGGAAGAAGGTCTTGAGAAGTCGCCGAAGTATGGATGAGCTTTACTCTTTAGCAGTTCCTTGATGGTACCTGTGTTATGTCTGAGGACGTGTACTAGTAATGGTTCGGTCCAGTCAAACACTTACCCTTTAATGGTTGTTCCCCACTGCTGCCCATGGAATCTTGAGTGCGAAGTTGTGCCTTCTTGGCACGTGTTTGACTGTCATTAGGGCTGTGCAATGGGGGCGTGTCCCTATTTAAGGGGAGGAGAAGATTCTGGGAGTTCGGATTGAAACCGAGCTCGTTTGTCAACCTTATGTGCCTTTATGGCAGATTTCGGTGTTTGCCGACCGTTCTCGTAATGGAATTCAGCCGCCAGGGCCAATGCATGTTCCTCAGTTCGGAGGGAACGCTCTATGTTGCCGTTGACACTGATGACCCCCTTGGGCCCGGGCATCTTGAGCTTGAGGTATGCGTAGTGCGGGACGGCGTTAAAGTGAGTGAACGCTGTGCGGCCTAGCAGGGCGTGATAACCGCTATGGAAAGGTACAATGTCGAAGATCAAGTCCTCGCTACGGAAGTTATCGGGCGAACCGAACACCACTTCCAGGCTCACAGAGCCCGTGCACCTGGCTTCGACGCCTGGGATCACTCCTTTAAAGGTAGTGTTCCTGGGTTTGATCCTTGATGGATCTATACTCATCTTTTTCACCGTATCTGAGTAAATCAAATTGAGGCTACTTCCTCCGTCCATTAGGACTTTAGTGAGGTGATACCCATCGATAATGGGATCTAGGACGAGGGCCGCTGATCCCCCATGACGGATACTGGTCGGATGGTCTCGTCGATCGAAGGTGATCGGGTACGCCAACCATGGGTTATATTTCAGGGCCACGGGCTCTACGGCGTAGACCTCTCGAAGGGCGCGTTTCCTCTCCTTTTTGGGTATGTGAGTGGAGTATATCATGTTCAGAGTTTTTACCTCAGGAGGGAACTGCTTCTGTCCACCATTGCTCGGACCGCAGGGCTCATCATCGTCCTCGCTACGTGGGCCCTTGCCTTGCTCCTCGGATGCAAGTTTGCGAGCTTGTTTGAACACCCAACAGTTATGGTTGGTGTGGTTGGCAGGCTTGTTTGGAGTGCCATGGATCTGGCAAGGCCTCTCCATGATTTTGTCCAGCGGGGTGGGCCCGTCCCGATTGCCTTTAGGAGGCTTCTTCCGCTGCCCGGATCGAGGGTTGCGGAAGCCGGCGTTGACGGCCGTGTCATCGGCGTCACTAGTGCTGTGCCGGCGTTTATTTTTGTTGCATCGTGGTTTCCCGTTTCCATCCCGAGCTTCGGAGGTGCCGGGGTCTTTGGGGTTGTGGCTTCGTCTCGCTAGCCAGATATCCTCGCCCGCGCAAAAGTGGGTCATGAGTGATGTAAGGGCGGACATGGTTCTAGGTTTATCCTGACCGAGCTGGCGAGCCAGCCATTCGTCCCGAATATTGTGCCTGAAAGAGGCTATAGCCTCAGCATTTGGGCAATCGACGATCTGGTTTTTCTTGGTCAAGAAACGGTTCCAGAATTGTCGAGCGGACTCTCCTGCCTTTTGGACGACGTTGCTTAGATCGGACGAGTCCGGAGGCCGTACAAAGGTGCCCTGGAAGTTAGATCGGAATGCATCCTCGAGATCCTCCCAGCTCCCGATAGAATTTTCAGGGAGACTGTTTAACCAGTGCCGAGCTGGCCCCTTAAATTTAAGGGGTAGATACTTGATGGCGTGGAGATCGTCTCCTCGTGCCATGTGAATGTGGAGGAGGAAATCCTCGATCCACACTGCTGGGTCAGTTGTTCCGTCGTATTGCTCTATGTTCACGGGTTTAAACCCTTTCGGGAACGGATGCTGCATCACCTCATCGGTGAAGCACAGTGGGTGGGTAGCGCCTCTGACACGGGCTATGTCACGCCGGTAGTCGGCGTCTGTTCTGGCCCGGTTTTGTTCCCGACCTCTATTGTTTGGGTCGAGCCAAGGCCGGTACCCGTCCCGTCTATCGGGGGAGTAACCTCTAGATCCGTATATGGATCTCGTGCGGCCTGTTCTATAATCCAGGTCGTGTCGCAGGTCGTACCGGTCCTTAGGCTCCATTGGCTCCTTTCCCCTTCTGCGGGGTATCGCCGGCCTATAATCGGCGTCGCCAGCCGTCCTATCTCGTCCTCGGGGAGGGCGGTCCGGCTGGTCGTATGGAGTGTGCCTGGGGGACGGCGTATTAGGGAGTTCGTCATCGAACTGTGGCAGCAGCCGTCGGCGTGGATAGCTCTTGGGTTGGTCCAATAGACCGGTACCGTATCCTTCCTCGGCTGACAGGACCCTCGTCCATCTATCATTGAGGGTGTCTTGTTCGGCCTTGAGCTGTCGTTCTTTTGCCTTTAGGCTTCGGGCAGTGGCTATAAGTTGTTGCCTAAATCGTTCCTGATCCTCAATGTTTTCGGGGACGGTGAAGTCTTCGGATTCCGGACTATCCTCCTCCTCTACAGGGGGGAGGTAGTTGTCATCTTCGGAATCGTTTGGATCTTCGGGGTCGCGCTGGTCCTCCGGCCCTTCCTGGTCCTCTAACGGATGCTCGGGAATATCGGGATCGCCGAGGTCTTCCGGGGTATCGTTTTCCCCGTGCCAGCAATAGCTTCCCTTCCCTTTTTTGTCTTTGATCGTTTGCGCGGTTTCCGGCGCCTTGACGGCGCTTCACCCGATCTATCACCATTGTTTGCGGGTGTGCGCTCTCCGTTATCGGATGGAGTATCCACCATGTAGACGTCGTAGGTGGAGGTGGCAGTCCATCGCCCGATGTTGATGGAGGTGGGAGCGCAATCCTCTTGATCCATGTCTTCTGCCTCCTCGGAGGCGTAGTCCAACATATCGGTTAAGTCTTTGACAGTGGCTACGAAGTGGGTGGTGGGTGGGATGAAAAATTCCTCTTGACCCACCTTAAGACCGATCTGAACGCGGATCGGGGTTGGGTCGTCAGTAACTCTCATCGATAAGATCCGATCTAGAGCTTCGTTGAGCGTCGAGAGCTCGATCGGGTCAATTTGCTCAGCGCTTTCGGAGTTAAACTCCGATGCGTCTGCCCACGAAGTGTGTTCGGCAGGAGCTGGTGCCCGGCCATCTGGCGCTATGGCCGGATCCGTACTAAAAGCCAGATCACCACCGGGGTTAGTCCCGAGGGCGGGGTCGAAAACGACATCTGAGGTTAAGGCCTCGGAGTCCTCGGGCGCGTCAGATGAGACTGTGAGCCCGGTGAGCGAAAGATCGCCCCGAGAGTCTACGGAGAACCCTAGGTTCCCGAATCTGACCTCTCGATAAGGGGCGAAGCACCCGACCCGGCCAAGACGGCCGGTCGGGTCAGCGTGCAGGACAATGCTGCCGAAAGCGAAGATATGTCCTGGGACGAAGGAGTCCATGTTCCGGACTTCTTCGTTAATGACAACGCGAGCCATCGATTCCTTTGGAGATCACAGCAGAACTCTCAATGAAAGCACCAATGTCGGTGTCAAAACCGGCGGATCTCGGGTAGGGGGTCCCGAGCTATGAGTCTTGGATCGATGGTAACAAGGGGACGAAGGAGACGATGTGTGACGCCCCCGATCTCGACCATACGCTAATCAATCACGCAATGCGTACGACCAATATTAGGGACTCACTGATCGATATCACAACACAACACTAGACACAAATTAAAGTCATACAGCTTCATATTACAAGCCAGGGGCCTCGAGGGCTCGAATACAAAGCTCGACAAGCACGAGTCAGCGGAAGCAAATAATATCTGAGTACAGACATAAGTTAGACAAGTTTTGCCTTAAGAAGGCTAGCACAAACATAAGCAGCGAATCGAAAGAGGCGAGGCCTCCTGCCTGGGAACCTCCTAACTACTCCTGAGCGTTGGGGGCAGCCTCCACGTAGTAGTAGGCTCCAGCGGTGGTGTAGTAGTCATCTCCAGCGTACTCCATCTCCTGGGCTCCATCGTCTGAACGCAGAATCGTATCGAGGGGGAAAGAGAATGCAAAGCAGCGGTGAGTACTCATCCAAAGTACTCGCAAGATTGACATCAGAACTATGCTAAGTATGCATCAGTATCAAGGAGTGGGGTTATATCTGGACTGACTGCAGAAAGCAAGAGTAGGGGGAAGGCCTAGTCCTATCGAAGACTAGCATCTTCAACATCTTGCAGCATTAGAAGTGAGTAGACTGGTATCACATATATAGTCATATTATTGTAGCAATTTTATTAAGTAACCACGCCCAGAGATTCTTCCTCGACTCCCTGCGAGGAAGCAATCTCGGAGCCACAATTCATTTCAAATTTAAATTCAGTTATAGTTGTATAAGGTCAAGGTACATCTCCAAGTCGTCCTGTTACCGTGGACACGGCTATTCGAATAGATTAATCATCCCTGCAGGGGTGCAACGCATCTCCAACACGCCTGATCACCTCCGGCCGGACACACTTTCCTGGGTCATGCCCGGCCTCGGGATAGCAGCACGTCGTCCCCCCACCTAGGCTCAACGAAGAGGCCAACCCCCCGGTCTAAATCCTAAGCGCGCAGGTTCGTGGGCCCACTTGCCCTTGCACTCCTGCACGATGCGAACGCGGCCGGAAACAGACCTAGTACACTCCAGTCCAAGAGCTGCACCGTCCAGTCCAAACCGTCGCGCGCTGCTCCATTGCTGACGTCCGAAGAGCTTCGGCTGATACAACGACGCTGAGTGCCCATAACTTTCCCACGTGATGGTTTGGTGCGCAATAAGGTCAACGACCAACTCAGATCAAATACCCAACCCATTAGCATTTTATTAATGCGGGGCAAGCGCGACCCTCAAAGTGCGGTCCCGTCACCCCGACTCGAGGATGTGTGGCAAGGGCCTCTCCTGCCCATCCACGCTTCAACATAACCCGGATGCCTTACCGGCGCACCCCACCACATCTCACACACGGGTACCCTTGGGGCCGACCCGTCTCAAGACTGTCAGGAACTCAGGTCCACCTCAACCAGGGTGGTACCGCCTGTCCCTCTAGTCCCGTCTTTCACATGTGAACAAAGTCAAGTTAAAGTAACTGTGTGTCTATACACCAAGTGGAAATCCGAGGAATCACCCTCGATGGATCCCACTCGAGGTATGGGTATGACAAGAGTCGCTATCGATAAATGGGAAGGAGGAATCACCCTCGATACCCACGATCGATTAGCTACGCTACAAAATTAACATCGGGAGTGCTAAGTGAGGTATCCCCCTCGGCACTCGGTAGTAGCTCTGCAGTGCCATACTTAAGGGGTGTGCGGTGATGTGAGGGGCCTGGCTCATCGGTCGGTTGACCAAGTCTTCGGGTCTTCGAGTCGTCGATGAAGAAGCAGGGGCAACTGGGACTAAGGGGGGCCTCAGGGGATTCATTGATCAACCTATACTAAGCAGTTGGTATGATTGCAGGTAAAGTAACAGTTTATCAAAAATAGGCTATGCATCAGAATAGGAGCTAGCTAATACAGTAGCAAAATCTAATGCAAGAATAAGAGGGAAAGAAATAGGCGATATCGGAATGCTCAAGGGGGGTTTGCTTGCCTTGCTGCTCTGTGGCAAAGACCTAATCGTCAGGGGCGTAGTCATACCCGGCAGCAGCGTCAGTCTCGGAGGCTACCGGAGAGAAGAGGGGGAAGAAACAATAAATACAAGCAAACAGATGCAACACGATGCATGACATGGCATTATGCAGGGCTAGGCATGCACTAACGCAGTACTACGCGTTGTAGACGGAGCGGGAGAATATGTGACGATATTTCTCGGGTCTTTGGATTTATCGGACAGGCGATCCGGAGGGGGAAAGTTCCATGCTCATCATGATAGGAGCATGTGACAGATGAATGGAGGGCATATTTGGATTCGTGGGATTTTTCTGATCAACTTTCATGTATAAAGTTTTTTCATCTGAGCTACGGATTATTTTCTATGATTTTTCAAAGTTTTAATCATTTTTTGGAATTATTCCTATATATTAAAATCAACATTATCCAAAACAGTGCAGGTAATGTCAGCATGACATAAGCATTGCATCAGTAGTCGACAGCGGGGCTGACCAGGTCAAACCTGACCTGTGGGACCCACCTGTCATTGACACAGCTCTATTCAGGTTTTTAATTAAACTAAACAGAGTTAATTAGTGAGTGGGGCCCATCTGTCAGTGAGGGATTAGTGCTAATTAATTACTTTCAATTAAACTAATTACTAATTAGTTAGCTGACAGGGGTGGCCCACCTGTCATAGACACAGGGGCTTGGGGCCCCACATGTCAGTGACTGGGCTGTGCCTAGTCAGCCAGTTGACCAAGTCAACTGGTCAACTGGGTCGCCCTGGCCAACTGGCCAGTGTCACTGGGGGTGGCCCCGACCGGGCCACGTCGGCGGTGGCCGGCGTTCGTCGCCGGAGGAGCTCCGGCGAGCACCCGAGACGGCGAGGGGGCTCGGAAATCGTCTACAGGGGGTCATTTCGCGTCATTCTTCTTGCGTTCGAAATCTGAGATCGTCGCCGGTCCATTCCGGGCATCGGCAGCTGCTGCGGTGGTCGGTGGCGAGCGGCAGGTCGATGGCGGCGGAGGCGAGCTTCGGGCGAACTCCGGCGCGTGCGTACAGGGTGCAAAAAGAGCGGGACTAGCGCGGGATCGGTCCTACATGACGCGGCGAGTCGAATGGTGGCGGCGGTAGGACTAAAAGGTCACCGGAGACTCGTCGGCGACGAGCTCCGCGGCGGCTGCATTCGGGCGCGCGTTGGGGACGGCGCTAGGAGGCACGAGCGGGCGCGGGCGTGTGCGCGTCGTGCTCCTGGGAGCACAAGGAGCACGATGCTGTGCTCAGGCGAGCCTGACGGCGACGGTAGCGACGACCAGAAGCTCGCCGGCGGCAGCACGCTTCGGGCTCCGGCGAAATCGAGCGACAGAGCTAGCAATCGACGGGGCTAAGCGAGGGAAAGATGCGTGGGCTCACAGGGATCCTGCTGATGTTCAAAGCGTGCTCGGGGGAGGCTCGAGGTGGCCGGAATCGACGACGGCGATCTTCGGGTCCCGAGGAGGAAGACGATGGCGTGGGGGCAATGCAGGGCTCCTGGGGCTCGGGCTCGTGGTCGAGGAGGACGGGGTCATCGCGGCGGTCCTTCCTGGCTAGCTACGGAGGCGGGGGGAGGGCTGTGGCCGCGGCTAGCCGGCGTCCATGGCGACGGCGGCGCGGGCGCAGCGAATCTGGAGGAGGGAGAGAGGGAGGAGAGCGAGCGAGGGAGGAGAGGGCGGCGAATGAAGGAGGCGTCTAGGGGAGAAGGCCCAGGGCGCCCTTATCCCCTCGCCCCACCTGCTCCGGTGCCGTGGCGGCCAACGGCCGGAGCCGCGCGCGTCTAGCCACGCCGGCGACGACAGCGAGGCGGGAGCAGGTGGACGAACCGGTAAGTGGGCTGGGCCGCCCTGTAGCTGCGGCCCAGAGGCCAGGTAAGTGGTCTCCTAGCCCTTTTCCTTTTGTTTCTTTCCTGCTTTCCTTTTAAATCTTTCTATTTTGAAATAGTTTTAGGACTAAATGACTTTTGAAAAATATGGGATAGGGCCCAATATATGCCATGCAATATTTGGTACTGCCACAAAAAGTTTGGGGTCCTTTTGAAAAGTTTGGAAATTTTTATAATTCAAAAGTCAATTAAATAATTGTTTTGGCCTCTATTATAAAAGCTTTAGAGGCACCAAACCAATTGATAAAATGGTGGTAACAATTTTGGAATAGCTTAGGGAATATTTGCAACCCAAGCATGATTTTTAATTTGAAGTTTGCAAAACTTCCAAAACCACCTTTCAAATGAATTTTGAATTGGATAAGAATTTGAATCAGGGTTCATTCCAACAGTGATCATCACTGGATTAGCAAAAATAATTAAGCTTGATCCAGGTCATTACTGTAGCTTAATTACAATCATTACTGTAGCTTAAACCCAGGGTGTCACACGATGTTTACCTAGGTTCGGGCCCTCCTATGGAGGTAAAACCCTACGTCCTGCTCGGTTATATTGATAGTATTAAGGTTACATAGTTGATCTACCTCGAGATCGACTAGCTAAAACCCTAGATGAGTTTCTTGTCTTACAATCTAAAACCCTCCTGGTTTATATAGACACCGGGGGGTACCTAGGGTTTACACATGACCAGACTCCTGCCGAGAATGGAGACGTCGATTCCCTCATCTTGACTTGGAGTGCACGATGCGCCTTTGGGACTTCCTTCTAGAACGCAGGGTCTCGATGTATCCGGCCCTCCCCGCGACAGTCAGAGTGCGGCCCACCAAGCCGGCCTATTGAAAGATAGGCAGCAGCCCGAGGACCCCTTAGTTCAGGACTCCCTCAATGGGCACCGGAGGTGGGCTGAGGTGGCCACAACCCATCAGGGCGCGCCCAGGGGGGCCTGGCGTGCCCTGGTGGGTTGTGCCCACCTGGGAGGCCCCCTCCGGTAGTTTTCTGCTCCAGTATTTTTTATTAAATGCAAAAATAATCTTCGTAAAATTTCAGCTTCATTGGAGTTGTGCAGGATAGGTATCTCTGACGTGCTTTTCTTAGGTCTAGAATTCCAGCTGCCGGCATTCTCCCACTTTGTGTAAACTTTGCATATTATGAGAGAAAAGGCATTAGAATCACTCCCCAAGGCATTATTATTCAAAAAAACAAAGTAAATAACAGTAGGAAATCATGATGCAAAATGGACGTATCAACATGTCAATGTTAAGTATGTCAGGTTTAAGCTTGTTAGTGTAAACTTCTTAAGTATGACAGTGTTAAGTTTGATGGGAACTGAATTTTTGTGCATGCTCATGGATGCTCATGGATGAAAGATAAAATTATGGGTTTTTGTGCATGCTCATGGATGAAATAATATAAGTTTCATTTTCTGATTGTTAAAAACATGGTTTTTTGTTAAGATCTGAACCGACTAAAATTTGAACTGCGGGTGCTCCATAGCTTGCCCGTATTTTTTAATAAAAATCACTTTTAGCTTCACATGTAGGCATTTCGTCAAAGAATGACCAAAAGCTTTTCATGATTCAACCCCTAACCACGAACGATCGCCGTGACGAATTTGGCCGGATTTTGAAAACACCACAAAATATGAAAAAAATCAAAAAATTGGAAACCTCTGCGTCACATCATGATATGTGACCTAGCAACAAGGAAAAATTAAAAACTTGAAATATCGATGTTTTTTTTGAAAAAATGTTCTCAAAAATGACCTACCATGAACGAACATTCATGGCTTTCAAGCCAAACGAGCAAGGATACGGCCACATTCGTTGAATATTTTATGATAATGTGCCCATGTCTACATATTGGGATGGCAAACAATGTTGCAAAAGCGAGGTTCCAACTTGTTTCACAAAAAAAACATTTTTGATTTTCTCAATGCTAAAAGCATGGTTTTTTCGTGAAGCAGCTACAAAGAGTGTCATTCTAAATCGCACTATTCCATATCTAAGTAGACCATATTTTATGGACGGAAACCAAAAATCATGCATTTCCGAGCCTTCTAGCTACTCCCGACCATTCAGACAACCATCGGCCGATTCAGTTGGAACCGACTGAAATTTGAACTGCGGGTGCTCGATAGCTTGCGCGTTATTTTTACTAAAAATCATTTTTAGCTACACACGTAGGCATTTCATCAAAGAATGACCAACACCTTTGCATGATTCAACCCCTAGCCATGAACGGTCGCCGCGACGAATTCAGCCGGATTTTGAAAACACCACAAAATATAAAAAAACAAAAAAATTGGAAACTGTCGGATTCAAGGCTCCGCAGACCCAAGAAGGTTCGAACATTGGGGTGCGTTTGCTCTCCGGCCCTACTCTACCTCACAACCTCACGGCGACTCTCCGGTGGCTTGGGCTAGGAAGACGAACAAGGACACAAAGAGTTTACCCAGGTTCGGGCCACCTCGCGGTGTAAAACCCTACTCGTGCTTGGTGAATTGCTTGGGGAGGAAGAGGAGTACAAGGCTTGTTCTTGCCCAATGGAAAGTGTGTCTCCCCCTCTTGCGAGGGCCGGTTTCCTCCTTATATCGGCCCCAGTCCTCTTCCTCGAAAATATCAGGCGGGAAGGGTCGCCACAACGGCCATTTTTGAAAGGGGACAAGGTTGCAGCTTATCCTGACAAAAGGTGGCCTTTGCCTGCTAAAGTTCCCTGTCGTGACATGTTCGTGGGCTCGGGGGTGACATCCGTCCTACCGATCCCTTGGTCCTGATCTTGCACGAAAGAGGAAACCTTTGGGGGATGCTTTGGGAACCCGCGGGCCGGTGCGGCCCTTCTATCACCAATGAGGAAATTCCCTCCTCCATGCCAGCTGGTGCGGCCCCGGAGACCGCTCAGTGCGAGCCACGTCGACCACGTGGGGGGCCGAACCACCTGCCCCCGCAAAGGCGCCAGAGGTGGCCTCGCGAGAGGGGGTGTCGCCAGGAAGCTCGCGGCGTCACGGCTGTCGAGCGCCTCGCGAGGCATCAGCCCTCGCGGAGGCTTCCCTCGGGAGGATGATTAGTGGGCCACCTGTCTGCTTAGAACCAGCGCCTCGCCCGGGCCGCGGGCAGACGGGCCTGGGTACCCCGGGTCCCAGGGGGCCGACATAAACCTCCGTGTCACATCATGATATGTGACCTAGCAACAAGGAAAAATAAAAAAACTTGAAATACCGATGTTTTCTTGAGCTGTTCGTTATGCTTTTAAACGTTATTTCTACAAAGTTTACAAAAAAAATTCTGCCTCCAAACCGAAAAGAATTTCCCTCCGAGCATCAAAATTTCCCTCCCCCAAAATTTCCCTCCGAGCGCCACCAAAATTTCCCTCCACTCCCTCTCCCACTAACACAGGGAACCCACCACTCCCTCTCCCACTAACACGGGTATCCCCTCCCCACTCCCCAAAATTTCCCCTTCCCACTCCCCCCTCCATTCCCCTCCCCGCCGATGACGAAGCCCCTCCCTGCAACCCTCCCGGCAACCCTAGCCATCTCTCGTTGACGTTGAATCGGCGTGTGTGACGACGGCTATGTGCGACGACGGCTACGTGCAACAACGACCACAGGAGGGTAGGCGCATGCAACGACGGCGACATGAGGGTACGCATGAGCAACGACGGCAACATGAGGTTCTTCCGTCCATCAGCGATGAGTTCTTCTGTCGGTTCGCCGATGAGTTCTTCCGTCCATCTCCCTAGTTCTTTCGTCCTTCTAGGGTTAGGGTTATGATTCGGTCGATCTAGGGTTCTCCATGTGATTCTGTCCGTGTGATTCGGTTGATCTAGGGTTAGGAGTTCCTGGTGGTTCGGTAGATCCCCCTCTGGTAGTCTGCTTCATGGGTTAGGGGATGGATCGACGGGGATGGGGATGGATTCATGGGGATGATCTCCCTCTGGTTCATGGGTTGGGTTCATGGGGTTAGGGTTTCATGTTCCTTTTACCATGTCATGGGGCTAGGGTTCATGTTGCTTGAGTACTCTTTCTTGCTTGCTTGCTAGTATACATGGTTAATTAGGGTTTGCATCAGCAGTACTTTCTTGTATCAGTAGCACTTGGAGAACAAGCTACTAGGGTTTGTATCTGCAGTACTTGATGTTGCTCTTCAATTTTCTTTCTTGTAGCACTTTGCTTGTTTCTATCAGTAGCACTTTGCTTGGTTGTGTATTTTATCATGTGCTCAAGCCTCCTGTTAGTAGTGAAGAGATCAAGGGTTGTTCATTAACTCATCACTAGGCAAATTTCTTGATGTACATTACTACCTCCTTCTTGATGTAGTGAAGATATTAAGGGATGGTTAATATCTTTCATGTGTACATGCATGCTTATTTAGTGCACATACATGTTTGCTTAATTAGTTTAATTTCATCACTATATTGTTGATCCAGAAAGTTTGCTTCACATGTATTATTGTTGATGCATTGCTACACCTGTATGTACATGCTGGTTCAAGTGCTTTCCTTTATTGCTACAAGTTGAATGGTTCTGCAGCTCTTCACCCTTACATTCATCTGGTTTCTATAAGTAGCTCATTGAAGCATCATTCTACTTTATCCATGTTGTATCGGTTTCTTGTTTATTCTATTTTAGCAAGCTATTAGGGTAACCACATAGAAACGTTCCAACCACCTTGAGATCATCCATGGCAAGGATGACAAGGTCCGAGATGAGGCCGACCGTTGGTATGCAACTTGCTCCTTGTGGTTATACTGTCAGTTTTATAATAGATGTGTGTTAATGTGCTAAGTGAAATGTATTGTTGTAATCTGAATAAGCTGGCTTAATTGTGCTTGTGTGTTGTAAGTCTTCCTTACCCGAATAGATACGATTAAATGATAATAAAATCTGATAGCATATCTTTGGTTGTTTGTCCATGCATTCCAACCATTCACCTAATAGTTATGTTTCCTTTATCATGCAAAGAAGCGCCTCTCTCCGAGTATGAGAAGGTTAGGGCTAGAAATATGCTGAGGAACAATCGGATATTCTAGTCCATTGGCGTTGTTGCACTAGAATCAATGATTAGGAAAACAAATGATGTACAAGAAGGTAAAACAAATGAGGTTCAAGAAGGTAGTGGAGTTACCAATGATGACTTAGAGTACAATCCTAAGGAGGATGAAGTTATTGATGGAGAGGAAGTGGATTATGTTGTTGTTTAGAAGATTGTTTAGGTGCAAACTTTGTCTTGCTTGGAGGGTTGGGAGTACTTTTATGCTTTGTGTTTCCTTGTGCTCACACATTTGTCTTGTGATCTAATGCTTTTTGCCATGCTATTTATACGAGGCACTGAAGGAATCTAGGAGGAAGAAGCCTGCATTTAAGAAGACAGACAAGAAGGGGAAGAGCTCAGAAACATCTGTTGCAATGCCTCTGGGAAGGGTGATGGCCGTACCTGCCCCTGTTAGAGTCACGAGGCAGAAAGCAAAGGTGGCGGCTGCGACAGACCATCAGGAAAGTCCGTTGCGCATGGACTTCGAGAGCTCACTTAAAATGGATGAAGGAAGCAATATCTGCATTTAGGAAAGAGGCACTGACTGCCTAGATGAATAAGGAACTATCTGCATAGATGAAGCAGGCACTGTCCACACAAACCTCAGCCCTTTGCACCTTCTATGGACAGGAAAGTTGTCATCACTAAAGAAGAACATCAACTTGTGTTTCGAACAGGCAAGTTCACCTTTGCAATGCTCTCTTTTACTAGTGCATTTTCCAAATGGAAGCAATCATGTATGTTTACCTGTTTGGCAAAACCATTCCTGCATTTGTCGATTTCTCTTCTAATTTATGAGGTCAATTTCATTTCAGATGTAATTTACTACCAAGACTAAAAATAGAAAGGGCACAGGGCTAGAGAGGATCACCAAGGCACTTAGTATCAAGGTGCCAGTCCAAATTGCCAAAGGGATGAAGCGTCCAGAGAAGCCTTTGCAGGCTGCAAAGCCTGCTTCTGAGGTGTGGACTAATTCCAAGAAGCCATCTACTGGCTCTTCCTCACTTCAAGGAATACAAAAAAGATGATAATCTAGTGAAGAACTACATTGGAAAAGTTGTTGTAAGCTACTTGTTTTGTAGCTAATGTTCTTTCTATTTTCTGTTACACCTACGTATGATCACTAATCTTGTCCCTGCCTTGTTTGCTATCTTGGTAGGCAAATTTTGAGATGGACGCTAACTCGGAGATCATTAAGACCGCATGCAAAGATATTATGCAGAAAAGTTCAATGAACAGACTCCACCAGATCAACAAGAAATATTTTGATCCCATACCAGCAAACAAACTCAGCATCAAGTCTCCGGTGCAAAATATGACAGACGGTGAATGGCAAGCGTTGGTGAAGATGTGGTCTACCCCCACATATAAGGTTTCTATCTGCTGTTGTGGCATCTTGTATACATGTAGCTGCTGGTTTATCTTCTGCACATGATATGCTAGTGCTAGATCAAGCTGACGGTATGTTTTTTTTGTAGGAAACATGTGTGTCGAACAAAAAGGAATCGAGAAAAAGTCATGTACCAATAGACAACTGGTTCCAGGCACTACACAACACACATTTTTTCCACTGTAAGAACATTTGTCTAGAGAGCTTATCGTTTGATTCTCGTTGAATAACATTTTTGATTCTTGCTGAATAACATTTTGATTTTTGTTGAGAAACATTTCAGAAAGAAGAACGTAAGGGTGAAGAGGTGTCTGCGATTGACTTGTTCAAGGCCACCCACAACAGCAAGAAGTCCGGGTTTTCGGAACCAGTTAAGATTCCTATAGTAAGTCACTCCATGCTTTGTCTAGCCAGTTAAGACTGCATCTAGAGCCTGAGGTTTTATGCTTTGTTGATGCTGCTATAAACCCAAGGGTTTAGTCCATAGGGGGACAACTTATTCGCCTTAGGGTTAGAGCTTACACAACCGATCTTGAGGTAGATCATCATCCTGTACTTGATACTCCATCATCAATACAATCAAAGCATGACATGGAATTTAACCTCTTCAAGAGGGCCTGAACCTGGGTAAACATCATCCCTAAGTCTCTTATCTCGGTGAAAGGACATGGATGTCGCCTAGAGGGGGGGTGAATAGGTGCTTTAAAATAATTACAGTTTAGGCTTGAACAAATGTGGAATGAAGCTAGCGTTTAATATGTCAAGCACAAAACCTAAAACAACTAGGCTCACCTATGTGCACCAACAACTTCTGCTAAGCAAGATAAACAACTAAGTGATTGCAAGATATATTGCATGAAACAATATGGCTATCACAAAGTAAAGTGCATAAGTAAAGGGTTTGGGTAAGAGATAACCGAGCCACGCGGAGACGACGATGTATCCCGAAGTTCACACCCTTGCGGATGCTAATCTCCGTTTGGAGTGGTGTGGAGACACAATGCTCCCCAAGATGCCACTAAGGCCACCATAATCTCCTCACGCCCTCGCACAATGCAAGATGCCGTGATTCCACTAAGGGGCCCTTGAGGGCGGTCACCGAACCCGTACAAATATCAACCCTTGGGGGCAGTCACCGTACCCGTACACTTTGGTAACCCTTGGAGGCGATCATCGGAACCCGTACAAATTGCTCGGGGCAATCTCCACAACCTAATTGGAGACCCCGACGCTTGCGCGGAGCTTTACACCACAATGATTGAGCTCCGAGGCACCACCAACCGTCTAGGGCGCCAAAGCACCCAAGAGGAACAAGCTCTAGGGTACCAAGCACCCAAGAGTAATAAGCTTCTCAACTTTTCACTTCCACGCATCACCGTGGAGAACTCAAACCGATGCAACTAATGCATTGGCAAGAACACATGAAGTGGTTAAGTCCCTCACTCCCAAATTCCACCACCACAACAAAAGCTATGGAGGAATATGAGAGGAAGAACAAGGAGCTCACAAAGAACTCCAAGATCTAGATACAAGGGGTTCCCTCGCATAGAGGAGATAGTGATTGGTGGAAATGTGGATCTAGATCTCCTCTCTCTTTTCCCTCAAGAACTAGCAAGAATCATTGGAGGGATTGAGAGTTAGCAAGCTCGAAGAAGGTCAACAATGGGGGGCAAACTTGACCTCAAAGGATGAGAACCATTGGGGAAGAAGACTGTCGGTGCACTAGGACTGGAGTACCCCATGCCCCTGACTTATGCACAGGCAGTAGTAGCAGAACCCATCAACAAAACCAATAGTCAAGACCAAGACTCCGACGGAAGCAACCTACACTGGCCAAGCAACGCCGGCAAGGCCAATGCAACGGCCCAAGATGGGCCCGAGCCGCACCAGTCACGTCCTCGGTGCCTGTCGGGGACCGAGGCACACGCATCTTCAGGAAGACCCGGCAAGCCAACCCCCGGCAGGCGCGAGCCGATCGGCCACCGCTCCACCGCATCGCAACACTAGTCATTTGTCGATGCGGTGTCGAGCCCTCAAGTGGCTAAGTGGCTCTCACTAGGTACGTGGCGGCGCACCGGAAGGCAGATTACGCTCGTTTCACACACGTCCAGAGGCGTGTCAAGATACTAAGCAACAGTTAGCCAAAGCGGTGGTAGGACCTTGGCGGGGATGCATCCCCGCACGCCACCTAGTATAGCATTTATGGCATTTTGTCCTAAATTTCAGAGTTAGGTATGATATCACTGTTAGCTATCTAATCACTAGATAATATCTGTTTTGCCACTGTGCTTGCCCCTTGAGCTATAAAAGGAGGCCCAGGGCAACCTAGCTAAGGATTCGGACTGTCGGACACTTGTATTCGCGTAGTAGCTCTCCCGAAGGCAACCCTGCCGGGTTTTTAGCTCTGCGTGTTCTTCGTGTTCCCCCGATCAATCCACCAAAGCAGGAGTAGGGTTTTACGCTTCCCAGTGGCCCGAACTTGGGTAAAACACCTGTGTCTCATCGTCGTGATGTCTCATTACCTCTGCTCTTTGTGCAACGTGATCTCGCCCCCGCCAAACCACAAAAGGGCCGATGGCCCCATAGGTTATCGTGTACATCGTGACCCGACATCTTTGGTGCGCCGGGTAGGGGGCGCGTCATTTGCGCGAACCTGAGTTCGTGAGCAGCGCGTCGATCTTCATCACCGTCTTCTTCATCTATGGCTCCCAAGAAGAAGACTGGCGCAACCGCGCATCCCTCCACTTCGAAGGCCCCCTCGCACGCAGCTGCGGACGCCTTTGGCGCCGCGGCGGCGATGAATGAGGCGGGCGTTGTGCGCGACGCGACTGGCGCAGGCGGCACCACCGTCGTGTCTCCCGCGGCCGAAGATGGAGCGAGGAACGCCGAAGAGGAGCAACAGCAGCAACATCTTGGCGAACTCGGCCCTAGTGCCACAGGAGGAGAAAACGTTCAGTCTCCACCTCCCCGCTGCACCGGTGGCCGCGGCCACAAAAGCGGCCCTAATCTTGAGCAAGCCATGATCTTCCAGCTGCGCCCGTCGCAGGCGCGGCTGTCGGACGCCCACCTCGCTCGGAATAAGATGGAGCGCCAAGTGGGACCGTAGTTCCAAAAGTTCGACCTCCTCCACGACAGACCGCCCCGGCGACCGGCGCACTGCGACAAGAATACGGCGACGCCCCTCTTGGTTCCACCAGGAGTCGAGCGACATCGCGATCTGCCTCCCTAGCCATGCCGGCCACGGCAGCAGAAGCGATGGAGCGGGCCCAACTACTGCTAAACTTCCCGCCGGCGGCTGATAAGATGGACGAGTGGAGAACCACCATCCAGAGTTTGATCGGCTTCGTCGAAGCCAGCAAATCGCAGCATGTGGAGCCGTCGAGATACCCGCGGACGGCGATGGCGGCCTGGGCTGACGGTCGCGTCGAGGGGGCCGCGCCAATGGTGCAATCCCCTCCGCAACAGCAGATCCAAAGGCGGCCACAACAAGCTCCACGTGTCGACGAGCCCGACGAGGCATCTATGGTCTTGTCCGGCCCGCGCGATCACCGGGTCCAGCGGTGTGTCCTGGAAGACCGGCGGAGGGAAGACGCCCGCGTCACCAAAGAGCGACGCCGGGAAGCACACCGCCAATCCGACAGGCGCAACGGCCCAGATGCTGGCGACACCGCGCCCAGTGCTGGCGGGTACCTGCCTTACGAGGTTGGGTGCCCTGCCTTCACTTGCGAGCTGCGACAGGTCCGCTTGCCATCGGCCCGAGCTTTCAAGCCTGAGCTAACGGAGAAGTACGACAGGAAGCTAAACCCGACGGAATTCCTGGGCATCTATATGATAGCCGTTCAAGCCGCCGGGGGAAGAGATGAGAAGGTGCTCGCCAACTATTTCCCTTTGGCGCTCAAGCCAAATGTGAGATCGTGGCTGATGCATCTGCCGGAGAACTCCATTTCATCATGGGCTGACTTGTGCAACGAGTTTGTCGGCGCCTTCACAGGTGGCCACCAGGAGCCAGGACAGCCCAGCGACCTGCAAGTCCTTCCGTAGAAGGAAGGAGAAACCCTGCGAAAGTACATCCAGAGATTCAGTCGAGTACACCGCAATATTTCGGAGATACACCCCGCAGCCATGATTGCCGCGTACCACTCGAACGTGTGCAATAGGAGGATGCGGGCCAAGATGAATGTGAAGCTCCCCAAGACCATCAACGAGTTGTACACATTGGCGGACAAATGTGCGCGTGCTGAAGAAGGAAGGCGACTCTCCGGAGAGGAGGCTGGCGTCGAAGTCGACTCTGACGACGACGACGATGCCCCTGGCCCGAAGGGGAAAAGCCGGAAGCGCAACAAGAAGCGTAAGGGAAAAGCGGTGTTGGCCGTTGAGAGCTCTGGTAATCTCACTGCCGGCAAAAAGGCCAAGGCCGAGGCCCCCGGCAAGGGAGCTGCCACGTGTGCTGATTGCCGGGAGGCCGCAGCGGCAGAGAAAACCGGAAGGTCCGACATGCCATACTGCAGAATCCACCGCACCAAAGGCCATGATCTCCAAGAATGCCACCAAGTTGAGCAGCTTGCTGAGAAGCAGAAGGTTGAATACGAGAAGCATGACAGGGAGAAAGTCCAAGATGGTGCTGTCGGGAATGGCCGTGGTGGTAGAGGAGGCCACCGCGGCAAGGCCCCGCAGCAAAGGAAAAACCTGCTAGAGGCCGTGAGAAGGAAGAAGATGATATGAGTGATGATGAGAATGATGAAGAGTCCAGCGATCGGGAGTTCCAGAAGGCAACTGAAGCCATGTGTGTTGACGGGGGTGCATCCTTGCATTCCTCTCACCGCCGGCTCAAGCAGTGGGCCCGTGAGATCAATGTTGTGGAGCCAGCTGCAGAGTCCAGAAGACCACTCAAATGGTCCCGCACGCCTATCATCTTTGATGAAGAGGATCATCCTGACTGCACCTGTGCGGTCGGATGTTTGCCGTTGTTGGTCTCCCCAACGATCCGCAACCTCAAAGTAACCAAGATGTTAGTTGACGGCGGGGCGGGGTTGAACTTAATCTCCCCTAAGGTGGTTGAAAGACTGTAGATCCCCGACAGAGAGCTGAAAGCTACGGGTACGTTCCAAGGAATCAACCCCGGCAGAAGCCGACCCAAGGGAAATATCACTTTGCCTGTGACGTTTGGCAGGGAGTTGAACTACCGGAATGAGAAAGTGGTGTTTGATGTGGTCGAACTCCCCCTGCCTTACAATGGAGTTCTTGGTCGCCTAGCTCTGGCGAAATTCAAGGCAACATCCCACTATGCTTACAACACTTTGAAGATGCCAGGGCCCATTGGAATCATCTCCATCCCATCTGACAAGAAAGATGCAGTTATCTGCGTGGACAAAATGTACCGAGACGCGGTAGCAGCTGAAGTCGTGGAAGCACCAGCTCCCGCCAATGAACCAAAGAAGGGGAAGAAGTCTAGCAGAGACGCCGGCAAGGACTCCGGGAAGCGCGCCTCTTCGGAGTGCGCTACACCCGTCGATGACCTGCCGGAGAGTTCCACTAGCAAGAGATCCAAGGTCACGTATCCTGCGACGAAGAAGGTCCTGGCAGGGCAGGAAGGCGCTGATGGTATATTTACCATCAGTGCCACCCTTAATGACAAATAGGAAAGTGCGCTCGTTGCCTTCCTGTGGGCGAATGTCGATGTGTTTGCTTGGCAACCGTCTGACATCCCCGGTGTTCCCAGGGAGTTAATTGAGCACCGCTGTGCTGTCTGCCCTCATGCCAGGCCCGTCAAGCAAAAAGTTAGGAAGCAAGCCTTGGAGCGGCAGCAGTTCATTGCGGAAGAGATCAAGAAGCTTGAAGCAGCTGGTTTGGTTAGAGGAGTGTTGCATCCGACATGGTTAGCCAACCCGGTAGTGGTGCGCAAGGCGAATGGGAAATGGAGGCTTTGCATTGATTTCACTGACTTAAACAAGGCATGCCCAAAGGACCCTTTTCCCTTGCCGCGCATCGACCAGATTGTTGATTCCACTTCCAGGTGTGACTTGCTTTCCTTCTTGGACGCATACTCTGGATACCACCAGATATTCGTGGCCAAGGAAGACGAGGAAAAGACCGCGTTCATAACTCCATGTGGCACGTACTGCTTTGTACGTATTCCCTTCGGGTTAAAGAGCACTGGTTCTACCTTTGCAAGGGTCGTGTAGATTGGATCTGAACCTCAATTGCACAGGAATGTGGAAGCTTACATGGATGATACAGTAGACAAAACCAAAGATGAAGCAACTCTCATACAAGACTTGGAAGAAACTTTTATCAACTTGCACAAGATCAATTTGAAGCTCAACCCTAAGAAGTGTGTGTTTGGTGTCCCATCCAGCAAGCTGCTTGGGTTCTTTGTGTCTCGGCGAGGAATAGAAGCCAATCCCGACAAGATCAAAGCAATCGAGCAGATACAAGCACCCAAGGACATAAGGCTCTTGGCCGGATGCATTGCCACGTTGAGTAGGTTCATCTCCAAATCCGCTGAGCGCGCCCTGCCGTTTTTCAAGATCCTGAAAAAGGCCGGCCCGATGAAGTGGACCCCGGAAGCAGAAGCAGTGCTGCAAGATCTGAAAGCTTACCTTTCCTCCGCTCCCACCTTGGTCGTGCCTAAACCGCAAGAACCATTGCTGCTGTACTTGGCGGCAACAAATCAAGTGGTTAGTGCAGCGCTGGTGGCGCAGCGGGAGTGGACGAGGACGCAGCCGCTGCAACTGATGTCACCGGGAGTGGAACCGAAGCATTCGCGGCAGGACCTGATACGGGCCAAGGGGAACCCAAGCGAGCGGACGAAGGCAGTTTCAAGGAAGTGGCGAAGAAGAAAGTGGTGCAGCAACCAGTGTACTTTGTCAGCTCCTTATTACAAGGGGCTAGATCACGGTACTCTGGAGTGCAAAAGCTGATCTTCGGCCTTCTCATGGCCTCGAGGAAGCTGCGCCACTACTTCCAAGCCCACGAGATCACTGTTGTCACCCGCTTCCCGCTACAGCGTATATTGAGGAACCCCGAAGCCACTGGCAGGATAGTTGAGTGGGCGCTAGAGCTGTCAAGTTTTGGTTTGAAGTATGAGAGCACTTCCACAATCCAGAGCAGGGCATTGGCGGAATTCATTGCGGAATGGACACACACGCCAGACGAAGAGATTCCAGAGACAATTCTCCCCGGCAAAGAAGCGCCTAAAGAATGGATCCTGTACTTTGACGGTGCTTTCTCACTTCAGGGCACCGGAGCAGGCGTGCTCCTCATCGCTCCCACCAGAGAGCATCTCAAATATGTGGTCCAAATGCACTTTCCCCGGGAGAAGGCCACCAACAACACTGCTGAGTATGAGGGGCTCCTTGCCGGACTTAGGATCGCGGTGGAGTTGGGAATCAGGAAACTAATCATCCGAGGAGATTCTTAACTCGTGGTGAGACAAGTCAACAAAGATTATCAGAGCCCGTTGATGGAAGTATACGTGGAAGAGGTGAGGAAGCTGGAGGAGCTCTTTGATGGATTGCAAACAGAGCACGTGCCGCGTGCAGAAAACAGCATCGCTGATCATCTATCAAAGTGCGCTGCGCAAAAGCTCCATGTGGAACCAGGAACCTTTGTCCTCCACCTCACTCAGCCATCAGTATCCCCATCAACGATGACCAAGAAAAGAAGAAAGCTGAACTCCGGCAAGCATTTCCCGGCAGAGCTTCCCGAAGCCGCTGGTAGAGAGGCTGCCGGGGGCAACCCCGTTTCGGTTGGTGAGCAGCTCCCTCCTGCAGGACCCCAGGTCCTTGTGATCGAGGTAAGCGCTCCCACGATCGAGGAGGCACCTTTAGTCCTTGTTGTCGAGCCACAGGCTCCAGCTTGGGCACAACCTATCATCCACTTCCTTCAAACAGGAGAACTTCCCGAAGAGCAAGAAGAAGCCGAAAAAGTAGCCCGTCAGTCAAGTATGTACCAGTTTGTCGATGACACTCTGTACAGAAAAGGGCCAAACGGTGTGAAATTGAGGTGCATTTGCCGGGAAGATGGACTGAAGCTGTTGGCAGAGATTCGCGGGGGCATGTGTGGGTCCCACATTGGATCAAGGGCCCTTGCCGAAAAAGCCTTCCGACAGGGTTTCTATTGGCCCACTGCCCTCCAGGATGCAACTGAGCTGGTCACTAAATGTGAGGCTTGCCGGTTCCATTCCAAGAACATCCATCAACCAGCGCAAGCTCTCCAGACGATCCCTTTATCCTGGCCATTCTCGGTCTGGGGGCTCGATATTTTGGGCCCCTTTCCCCGCGCAGTTGGGGGCTTTGAATTCTTGTTCGTAGCAATCGACAAGTTCACAAAGTGGCCTGAGGTGGAACCAGTGAGGAAGGTAACCATGCAGTCAGTTGTCAAGTTCCTGAAAGGACTAGTGTGCTGTTTTGGAGTGCCCAACAGGGTGATCACCGATAAATGCACCCAGTTCACGAGCCGCACCTTTATGCAATACATCCAAATCCTTGGAAGCAAGGTCTCCTTCGCCTCTGTTGCCCACCCGAGAAGCAACGGGCAAGTCGAGAGGATGAATGTTGAAGTGCTGCGAGGGCTCAAGACAAGAACTTTCGACAGACTGCGAAGAAGCGGCAAGCGCTGGATAGATGAGCTGCCGGTGGTTCTTTGGTCCCTCAGAACGACACCAAATTGAGCTACCGGCCAGACGCCCTTCTCCGTAGTGTATGGGGCGGAAGCAGTTCTCCCCACGGAACTCATATACGGGTCACCTCGAGTACTTGCATACGATGAAGTAGAGAAAGAGCAGCTACGGCATGACGATGCCATGCTCCTCGAGGAAGATCGTCGCCGGGCCGCTGTGCGTGCTGCACGCTACCAGCAGGCCCTGCGCCGCTATCACAGCTGCAGGGTCCACGCCCGGAGCCTTGAGGAAGGCGACCTTGTCCTTAGGCGCATTCAATCCGCCAAGGGTACCAACAAGTTGACGCCGAAGTGGGAAGGCCCTTACCGGGTAGCAAGAGTCACCAGACCTGGCGCAGTCCATCTAGAGACCGAAGATGGCACCAAAATGCTTAACTCATGGAATATTGAGCATCTTCATAAGTTCTACCCGTAAGGCCTGGTTGCCGGGCTCAGTCCCCGGCAGCCACCTTTTGTACAAGCCTTGCCGAAGTTGCATGTAACCCTTTGTACAAAGCCAGTCGCAGACCCTGTGCATGCAATAATAAAGCTAGGCATTGCATCATACCATCAAACTGCATGTTTTGCTATGCATTTTTATGCTGCAATGTTATTGCTTTTGAGTTTTAGGAATTTACTAGAGTAACTTGATGAGCCTATTATCCTTGTTGTCGCGTTCTCTCTTGCCAGAGGACAAAGGCCCCTTGCCCTACATGTTTGACCCCCGGAAAACAAGGAAGAAGGGCGGAGAAATAGGGACGGTGGCCCGTCGTACTCCAGAAAGGAATACTGCCTGAAAAGATAAGTATAAATCGCATATTCCAAGCTCGAAGCCATTTGGTCCCTTAAGGAAACCCCTACTATCCTTACTAACTGTGTACAATGAAGTCCTTCACGCAATGGAAACCCTTGTCGGGACGAGCCGTCCCCCAGCTCCTATCGCTTATCAGCTCTGGGGGGCTGCGCCGATACCGACAAGGAGGCTTGACGGGGACTGATGCCTGCCTGCTGCCGGGGGCTCGCTCCCCCTTTTGGCGCTCGCAGTTATTACCGACCCGGCAAATAGTTCCATGCGGCAGAGACAAACATGCTAACACAATACAAACAAGGAAAGGGAGGGACAGTACTTAAGGAAGGGAAATAGCATTCTTTCATTCATTTTCAGTACAAGATGGATAAAGATTACATTATGATTAGCTAAAACTTGGCAAGCGCCTACATCTTTTTGATTTATAAAAAGATAAGTGCCCCTTAATGCCTTTCTTGTCCCTCTCCTCCTAGGGATCAGAAGGAGAAGAAGAAGGGGCAAAAGGAGCGCCTGGCTGGAATTCGGCGCCTCCCCGCTAGGGGCTGCGGGACGCGCCTCTGGAGGATCATGGAGATCATGCCCCCATGCAGGGTGGACGAAGCCGGCGGGGAGGAAGAAAACGGAGGGCAGGTGCAGATGGTAGCACTGTCGGAGCACAGCTGGTGATGATGGTGTTGTCGGCGATCACGACGCATCGGAGCTTCCATCTCCGCTCAAGAAGCATCATGGGTTGCTGCAGCCATCGTATTCCTCATCGTCGCCGCTTGAGGGGGCACCTCCGCCGTCGTCCAAGCCCTCGACGTGGCAGCCGAGGCGAACGCCAAGCTTCCCGAAGAGCCTCACACAGAGCATGGTCGTCCCTGTGGATCCAAGGCAAAGAAGACTCCCTGCCCTTAAGGAGTACACGCAGGTAGAAGGTTCCCACCCATGAGAAGAATACATAATGCCATGGGTAGGGAATTCTGCCACGACCCATGACGGACCGCTGCTGCGACCACTTGCTTGCAGCTGATGGCCGTACGGACGATCTTTCTCCGTCGCCTTGAAGAAGGAACGCAGGGACCGCGGTCGGGCACGACACTTCGTCTCTGCTATGGACTCCAGCGTGGTGTCATCCGCGCGGTGTTCCGCCAAGACTGAAGCAGCGAGCGACGCAGCAGCGCGTGCGCCACCGTAGCTGCCCCTGGCGCGGCCACCACGCCGCCCGCTTCCCCGTCCAAGGCCTCTCCCGCCAGCTCTCAGTCCAAAACCATTGACCCAAGCAGGGGGCTGGGCACGGACACAAGAAGAAGACCTTGCGGTGGCGGGCACGCTTGCCTGACCCTCCCCCCTCATCATCAGGAGGGAAGGGACAGTCCGACGACCAAAGAAGAAGGGCAAGCTATATGAAATTGAGATAGAGGAGGAGAAGGGGATGGATGAGCATCACCCGCCGTGACCCCCTCCCCCCAATTTATAGGAAGGAGCATGGGGGCTGGCTCTCCTTCGCTCCAAGGCGGCCGCCCATCTCCACCAATCCCACTACCCACGATCACAGGCGAACAGGTAACCGCCCCACTGCTCCAATCCCAGGCGCTGCAGTTTCTACCACTCCACACCTTTGAGCCATGTGCACCCACTGCAACTCCCCGCAATGCATGCGGCGCGCGTGGCGGAAACGGCCTGAAGGTAGTAGTAAGTGCTGGTTTAAAAGTCGGCTGTTCCTCCCTCATATTGCGCGCCTGTGCATAAATTTTGGGCCTGACCCAACGGCTCCGTGCGAGCGCGTTTGGGCCCGACCCGGGGGCTCCTGTCGGTGCACTAGGACTAGGGTACCCTGTGCCCCTGACTTATGCACATGCAGTAGTAGCAGAACCCATCAACAAAACCAACAGTCAAGACCAAGACTCCGGCGGAAGCAACCTACACTGGCCAAGCAACGCCGGCAAGGCCAATGCAACGGCCCAAGATGGGCCCGAGCCGCACCAGTCACATCCCCGGTGCCTGCCTGGGACCGAGGCACGCATCTTCAGGAAGACCCGGCAAGCCAACCTTCGGCAGGCGCGAGCCGATCGGACACCGCTCCACCGCATCGCAACACCAGTCATTTGTCGATGCGGTGTCGATCCCTCAAGTGGCTAAGTGGCTCTCGCTAGGTACGTGGCGGCGCACCGGAAGGCAGATGACGCCCGTTTGATACCCGTCCAGAGGCGTGTCAAGATACTAAGCAACAGTTAGCCAAAGCGGTGGTAGGAGCTTGCCAGGGATGCATCCCCGCACGCCACCTAGTATAGCATTTATGGCATTTTTTCCTAAGTGCCAGAGTTAGGTATGATAGCACTGTTAGCTATCTAATCACTAGATAATGTCTGTTTTGCCACTGTGCTTGCCCCTTGAGCTATAAAAGGAGGCCCAAGGCAACCTAGATAAAGATTCGGACTTTCGGACACTTGTATTCGCGTAGTAGCTCTCCCGAAGGCAACCCTGCCGGGTTTTGAGCTCTGCGTGTTCTTCGTGTTCCCCCGATCAATCCACCAAAGAAGGAGTAGGGTTTTACGCTTCCTAGTGGCCCGAACCTGGGTAAAACACCTGTGTCTCATCGTCGTGCTGTCTCATTACCTCTGCTCATTGTGAAACGTGATCTCGCCCCCATCGAACCACAAAGGGCTGATGGCCCCATAGGTGATCGTGTACATCGTGACCCGACAAAGACCCCCTTAAATAGGCCTCCCCAAATCCAACTGTTATGTGCACAGGTCGTGCACAAGCGGTACTACCGCTCGGCTGAGCGGTACTACTGCTTTGTGCGGTAGTTCCTGGAAAAAACATGCAAATGGCACAAACCCCGAGGCGGTAGTGTCTCCGGAGCGGTACTACCGCTCGTGCCAGCGGTACTACCGCTTAGTATAGCCGCTCTACTTCCGCTCGGGTGGCGCGAGGCATCAGACGCAAGACATTAGGTGTCTGGTGGCTGGTGCGGACGCCTGAACCACCTGAGCCATACTACCGCTCCATAGCAGCGATACTTCCGCTCAACAAGGGCAAACGCACCAGAAGAATAAAATAAGCGGTAGTAGCAGCGGTAGTATATAGCAGAAGTACCGCCTAAGCAATACTACCGTGGTACCGAGCAGTACTACCGCCTGAGCGCTGAAAACTGTCCTAAGAAAGGAACTGCCATAACTTTCACATACGTGCTCCGAAATGAGCAAACCCAAGTTTGTTGGTTATATTAAGAATATGCAGTATAAAAATGCCAATGATATAGAGATGTGAAACCTCTATGAATGATGAACCGGCAAAAATTCCAACATCGAAAACATCATATAAGATGCATATGGACTCCATTTTCGATGAACTCGAGCTTGTCATGAAGATGACCATAAGGTCTAAAACTCACAAAGAGAAACACCAACCAAGAACCAAGAAAGATAATGCAAGGATGCAACTGGTTTGAGCTCTCAACGAACGATACGATCAAGCTACTCACTTGAGAGCCCCCTTGATAGTACGGCAATCGATCATATAACCCGGTCTCCCAACTACCACCATGAGACCGATAAAATAGAAAACCTATCAAGGGCAAACCTATACCTTGCACATAGTCCACTTGAGCTAGATGATGACGATCTTGACTTCCTCAAGATGGACCACCTTTCTTGATTACGTTGGCTCGATGAAGACTAGTTGATTGCTCCCCCATACTCAACTATGGGTGAGCCACTCTTCGGCACATCTCCACAAGTCCATTGTCACCACAATGGACGGCAAGATTCAAGCATGATCTCTTCGTGATGCTCCACTTGAACTTGCTCACCGCAATCTTGATGACGATCACCACTTGATGTCATCCTTCATGGGTAGTATGAGATCTTCCTCTTGACGCAAGCCCATGGAAACATACCTAACCCCACATAGAACTCTCACGTAGGCCATGGGTTAGTACACAAAGCGTAATGGACAATACTTACCGTACCATGAGATCACTTGATCCCTCTTGGTACATCTTGTACGCTTTGTGTGTTGATCAACTTGATTTACTCTTTGACTTAGTCTCAATCAACATTGTATCATATCTTCTTTCTTCATAAAGATGATGTCTTGAAGGTAAACATTAATGCTCACACGATCATCTTCTTCAAGACATGCTTGCAATAAGCTCAACTCTCACATGACCAATCTTTGGATAAAACCTTGAATACCACCTTGGTCACCATATAAACTCCTTGAAACCAACAGATGGACTTCAAGAAGTGCCTATGGACAAATCCTTCGAATATAACTCAAGGCAACAATTAGTCCATAGGGATTGTCATCCATTACCAAAACCACACATGGAGAAATATGCTCTTACACTCGGGTCCCCCAACCCGAGATTAGCCGGTTTTAGTACCGACATTGGTGGCCCACACAGGTCCCACTGTGTGATCGCTCCGGATCGATGGCTCATCTTCAGATCAACAACGACATCAGTTGCAGTGATAGTTTCGTCCCCGACCAACTTTTTGACCTCGGAACCATGGTCCTTCACGCTGGCTCCACCGGCCACCTCGGTCGGGTCAATAGCTTCACCCCTAACCAGGTGGTCATGTTCAGTAGCTTGGAATACACCGTCGATGCCCGTGGTAATCTCGCCCTCTCTGGCTGGGCCCCGGATCGGTTGGAGAATTCATCGGATACCGTGGCCTTGACCCCGGAACCAATATCCGATCTTGATCCCATAGGTGACACCTAGAAGGACCCAACCTCGAGCATGGACCCAGACCTCCTAATTCTGGATCGTGACCTTGAGTCTGATACCCCTTCGGAACGAGCTCTGGACATGGATCTTGCATCCAATTCAGCTCCGAGCATGGACCCGATCATTCCTTCGAATCACGAACATGGATCCGACCCTACTTCAGACCTAGCTTCAATCTTGGATCCGATTACCCCCAGCGTCAACTCGGCCCCTACAAAGGCTGACCTCGACGTCGCTCCCGCTGCACTAGCAAACATACTCTGATTCAGCCCTGCTTACAGCCAGGCGATGGACCCAACTGAACTCTCGCTTTTAAACAAGATGTTAGATTGAATCCAGAGCCTTGGGATTTCGGGTGGTAAGACTTTGGTCTATGATCAACTCGTGTGTAAGGCCGATACCCGGGAAATTTACGTCTCACCCACCACCCACCTAGTCGCTATGATCGAGGATCTAACCGACATTCTTGACTATGCATCTAAAGATGTTGACATGGAAGAAGACGTCGGGGATAGACTAGGCGCCACACAATGCAACACCGGCAAGTGGGTAGAAAACTCCACCTACGATGTGTGAATGGTGGAAACCCCCCAGGACGACGCAGGAGTAGATGATGAAAATCCCTCCAGACACAAAGGAAGCAGGCGACGTCGGAGAAGGTCCAGCAAAGGCTATACGAATAATGGGGATGCTGATAACAGCAACCCAGAAGATAATAACACACCACCAGGTGTTGAGGACCAGGGCAACGTCGAAGAGCTCACGTCCGGTCACATCGATGACAGTGGAGAGGATGTGGTCTCCGATGACCCCAATGACGACAACTACATGATGAAAACTGAGGATGTAAGTCTTGGATCCGACGACTTCATCGTCCCTGAGAACTTTGAAGCTCTTGAGGCCTATCGGAGGCGTCTGATGGCAACGGTCCGCAGCGTTAAACTGAGGCGAGCTCGGCTAAAAGCCGACCAAGACACACTCAAGGACAAGTGGGTCGACATCTTGTCGGGCGAACAAAACCTCGAGGATAGATTCGAGAAGTCGAGAGTAAATCTAAATCTTATCCGTGGAGATGCCTACTTTTGGAATTAGATGACAAAGTAGAAGATGACTCGCCACACAATTACGATCGTTATGATCAACGTGACCGTCCTCCTAGGGGGAGGGATAGGACGTCGGTTTGGCCCCGAGAACTCCCTGCTAATGCTCGTCCCGAGGGCGGGAGAGCTGATCACCCAGCGCGGATGTTCGATCTCCAGGAAAGGTTAGACACTGCACCTTGGTCGATCTATAGATCCAGAGATCGGGCACCCGCTGGATAGGCAGGATACCATGAATGGTTGGACAGAAACACCAGGGCTCGAGAAGACCACCATGTCCAGCCAGAACCGTATGGCCGACAGTCTATCACCCGGGTTCGAGGAGCTGCACATCCGATGTGCTTCACCAACGAGGTCATGCAACACCAATTCCCAGACGGGTTTAAAACCGTCAATATTGAACCTTACAATGGGACCACGAACCCAGCAGTATGGATTGAAGATTTCCTTCTCGATATTCAAATGGCTAGACGAGATGACTTCCACGCCATTAAATACCTACCTTTGAAGCTCAAGGGCCTGCAGGCATTGGCTTAAAAGCTTGCCCGAGGAGTCCATCGGAAGCTGGGAAGAGCTCGGAGATGCATTTCGAGCCAACTTCCAAGGCACCTATGTGCGACCTCCAGAAACTGACGACCTCAGCCTTATCAAACAATAGCCCGACGAGTCGGCTTGGAAGTTATGGAACCGGTTATTGACTAAGAAGAACCAAATAATCAACTGTCCGGAGGAAGAAGCAATTGCGGCTTTCCAGAATGGTATCCAAGACGAGTGGTTGACTAGATAGCTCGGACAGTTGGCTGGTTCGCAGTAATACTAATGACAGCGACCCCGGCACCTCTGAAGTCCGTGACGAGAATGGCAAGTCTCAGTGCAACAGAAACAACAAGCGCCGCCATAAAAATAGCAACAACAGCGATGCTGAAGAAACATCAGTCAATGTTGGATTCAGCAAACAGCGCAGCGGCCAGAAGAAGAAACCCTTTAAAGGTAAGAAGGATGGCTCGTCTGCAATGGACATAATCCTCGACAAGCCATGTCAAATCCATGGCACTATGGATAAACTCGCACACCATACTACCAGAACTGTTGGGTTATCAAGCAAGCCGGAAAAGTCTCGGCTGAAATCCCGAGCAAGGGACAACCTCATAGCAAAGATGAGGATGAAGCACCTAGGCCCTGTCATAGAGGCCAAAAGCAATTCCCTCTAGAAGTGAAGGATGTGAATATGATATATGTCACTCACATCCCCAAAAAAGAGAGGAAGAGAACACTTCGGGACGTCTACGCCTTAGATCCTGTGGCGCTGAAGTATAACCCATTGTTGGCTCACCCAATTACCTTCGACAGATGGGACCACCTGACCATTATCCGTCATATAGGGTCGGCGGCTCTGGTCCTCGATCTGACAGTATATGTACTCCACCTCACTAAGGTCCTGATGAACGGGGGTAGTAGCCTAAACCTGATCTACGTTGATACGATCGGAAAGATGGGCATTGATCCGTCAAGTATCAAACCCAGCAACACCATGTTCAAGGGTGTAATACCTGGCGTAGAGGCACAGTGCTCGGGGACTATTACCCTTGAGGTATTCTTCGGCTCCCCAAAAGAATTCGGCAGCGAGGACCTGATATTCGATATCATCCATTCCGTAGTGGTTACCATGCACTTCTCGGACGAGCCACATTCACCAAATTTAACGCAGTCCTGCACTATGCATGTCTAAATCTCAAGATGTCGGGCCTAAAGGGTGTTATCACAATAAATGGTAACACCGAACGTTCCCCCCGAACAAAGGAACAGACAACAGCTTTTGCAGCCGAGCTCCAAGCTACCGAGGAGGCATCCAAAGCCCTCGTCGAGCTGAATGCGAAGGTTACTTCCAAACGCACCCGGGGTGCTTCTTAGCCTCCTCACTTCTCATGTTGCCACCCTAAATAGGGGTGCACACTACTTGGTCCCCGTTGTCTAGCCGAAGACTATATACCTAGAGTACTTAACTTCGCTCTCAAGCTTCCATGGGAGGCAGCGGAGCAAATAAAATATAGGCGCATCATTCGGCTTAACCAATCTGATGACCCAACTTCTTAAGGCGTGCTCCTACGGTACTGTTAAAGGCCCACAGGGACACGCACCTACACTGGTGTCAAGCTTTTTCCCTTGTGGCTACTAGGTGCTACCTCTTCGAAGGACCCATTACTAGGCAGAAGTCAAGTGCTCGGCCAGCAACAGTGTAGCGTGCAATGTACAAACACCTTGCACTGGACAAGGGCGACTGGTCAACAACAAGGAGGCGCAGACGTGTGACATGGTCCATCCAAGGACGTTAGAACCTGACTACCGAAGCCTTGTGTAAAACTCCTTCATATTTAAACGTATCTTTGTCTAACAGCCCGGCTTGCACAGTTCGACCATATAAATAAAGGGATTATATTTTGCAGCCATCATACCTCGTTTGTGTATTTCCTTCTTTTCCATATGACCCGAAGACAACTTTCACGATACATCGGTTCTCGACCAGGGGCTTGGATTTAAAACCTCGCCTAAAAATCCAACGCTCATATAAAAAGCGCTTGGTGTCTCGGATATTGCATTATATGCACCAGTTTTGAATCATGTCTTTTGCCAATAGTTGGGTTTCCCGGCTTTTGTGCTTACCTCTTATGTTCTGCTTCGTTCGACTAAGAGTGTAAAGGTAAAACCACTGCAATTGTACTTCTGACTTGAGCGGTTAAGTACCTCAATGGAGAAATCCAAAAGTTGACTATCATGATAAGCGTAAACTGGTCGGCAATCTGAAGACTGTGTCAAACATAATCGATGGAGATTTCGCCCCGTTAAATGAAGGGTTCTCATAAGAGCCGAAGTGTTAATGGTTCGACCTCTTCCCGTTCGAATACTTCATATACCGGGGGCTACTCAATCCCCCCCAAAGTTAAGCTCCTATGACTAAGTCAAATTTATAAAGCTAAATAGTCTGATTGCCTTGTCTATAATATACACGACCACCTCTGGGCACTGAGACGTCAGCTAAGGATCGTGTTATTACTAAGACACCATATGCAGTTTATGCAAGGGGGAGAAGCCGACGACAAGCCACTTCCAGTATTAAAAACTATCGTAGAGGAGTCAAAATTAACATACATAAAGATGAAAGGATATTGGTTTCCAAAATTAACACTCATTCGTTTTACATAATATTACAACAACATACCGAGGAGTTACCTAGTCTAGGATAACACCCTTACTAAAATGAGCCGATGTCGTCCGAGCACCATCCATTACATTCGGAAAGTACCTCTCGGGGACTCGGTTCTTGCCCTCGGGAGGACCGGCAGCCACCTCTGGCGTCTTAATGCCTGGTATGATACTTGTGATCTGCGTTGGGTTTTCCGTGAAGAGGAACGGGTAATTGCAGCACAATACGGATAAGTATTTCCCGCAATTAAGAACCAAGGTTTATCGAACCAATAGGAATACTAATCAACAACCGTCTTTAGTGACTGCACACAAAAGAGCAAACACTAGCACCCAACACGGCAAGAGGGTTGTCAATCCCCTTGATCTTGTTATTTGCAAGCAAATGAAGTCTGTAGATGATAGTAGATAATTGTAAATAGCAAAATAAAATAAAAGCAAATAAATGGCAGCAATGTATTGATAGCTTTTGTAAATATATAAGTGAATGGACCCGGGTGTCGGTGTCAAAACTGGCGGATCTTCGGTAGGGGGTCCCGAGCTGTGAGTTTAGGATCGATGGGTAACAAGGGACGAAGGAGACGATGTTTACCCAGGTTCAGGCCCTCCTATGGAGGTGAAACCCTACGTCCTGCTTGGTTGCATTGATGTGTATGAAGATTACAGAGTTGATCTACCTCGAGATCAAGTAGCCAAAACCCTAGATGAGTCTTTCTGCCCTCTACGATCTAAACCTCCCGGTTTATATAGACACCGGGGGTACCTAGGGTTTACACATGATAAGTCTCCAGCCGGAAGTAAAGACGTTGATCCCCTCATCTTGGTTTGCAGTGCACGCCGCGTCTTCGGAGGTTTCCTTCTAGAATACGGGGTCGTCGCTTATCCTGGCCCTTCCTGTGATAATCAGAGAGCGGCCCACCAAGCCGGCCTATGAGAGATAGGCCAGCGGCCCGAGAACCCCTTAGTCCAGGACTCCCTCAGTAGCCCCCGAACTAGCCCCCAACGCCAGGGGTCATGACACTAGCAGATTTGCGTGATCAGAGTCTCCGGCTTGCGGGGTGAGTTCTTTTCCCCCTTTATTATCGGTTGGTTCTAGTCCGGCCGCCAATGACATGTAGTTATTCGAACATGTACTTATCCGGACGCCATAAGTCGCTTAACCTCGAAGGCCGAACGTCAAAGTGTGAACAGTATTTCCTGACAACCTTTCTGACAAAGGGTCGTGGCCTATCACGGCCGCTGAGCCGGTTACAAAAACTCGATTCGCGGTTCGAGGCCGTTTCTCCATTGGCACATCTTATCAAAGGGTAGATCGTGTCCCATTTCTTACGGGATATGATTTATGCCCTGGGTTATCCCATGCGCGCATAACGGCACGATTGTTTCGGGAAGTGGCGAGGCCTACGGAGCAGTAAAAGGGAGGCTCTTGGTATTACGGTACCCCATAAAAGGGACAAAACCCCCAAGGCCTATTCACGCTCCAAATTCGCGCCCTTTGCCTCCTCAACCTTCCCAAGCTCTGAGAGCCCAGATCCAGTTCTTCCTCAATCTTCCCTCCGAGTTCGGCCATGGCTGGTTCAGGCTCCATGGGCAAGTGGGAGGCCTCCTCCGTCACCGACAACGACATTCGGGAGCTAAAGCGTGCCGGCTACCTCTCCGGCGACATCGCCCACCGCGCTCCAGAGGCGAATCAGGTGGTTCCCACACCGAAGCCGGACGAGAGGGTGGTGTTCGTCCCTCATTTCATCCGGGGACTGGGCTTTCCGCTCCACCCCTTTGTCAGGGGCCTCATGTTCTTTTACGGGTTAGATTTCCATGACCTCCCCCCGAACTCCTTCATGCACATCTCGGCGTTCATCATCGTCTACGAAGCCTTCCTGCGGGTATAGCCGCACTTCGACCTGTGGCTCAAAGTGTTCAACGTCAAGCTGAAGACAGTTGCGGGCGCGCGTGCGGATTGTGGAGGGGCGGTAATCGGCAAGCTCGCCCGTGTCGAGTGGTCGGACGGCACCTTTATCGACACGGTCAAGATCTGGCAAAAGGAATGGTTCTACATTACCGAACCAAGGAGCGCGGACTGGGTGGCACCTGCCGAGTTCAGATCCGGACCCCCCGCGAGGCTATCCTCGTGGCTCAAGAAAGGCCATTACTGGGGGTCGGCCGCAGAGGTAAAATCGCTGCAGAAGCGCATCTCCGCGATGATTGAATTTAAAATCGAGTTGGTCAATGTGATCCAGGTCATGCTCCGCCGCCGTCTCCTCCCCTGCCAGCACCGGGCCTCCCCGATGTGGGCTTACCAGCTCGAGGACACGGCCACCGTGCATCAATTCTTCCGCACTACCCACGAGAAATTGTGGAAAGTGCTATTCAAGCCCCAGAAGAGTTGGCCGACCGAGGAGGAGGACACCGGCCTTGACGCCGAAACCCCTGCTACCAAGGTATGATAAAACTTTAATTCTCCGGCTCTGTTTTTGACAAAGAGCTGAACCCCTTCTCCCTCATCCTCAGAGAAATGGCCGAGCAAGGCCGTGCAAATTGATTGTCCGGCCCCGCAGCCCGAAGGCCCTCGGTCGGATCTGTTGACGGAGATGCTCATCGTGGCGCCGTACTTGGCGCCAGAGAAGAAGGAGAAGAAGAAGAAAGGTGAGAAGAAGGAGGCCCGAGAGGGTCTTCGTCTAAGGGGTCTTCCAGACACTAAGTCCTAAGAGACCCATGCCTCTTCCACTCACGAGGAAGAGCACGAGGACAAGGGGGAGTGCGGCTCCCCCCTCACAAGGAAAAGGGCAGCGTCAGCCCAGAGGTATGAATCCGAAGACACCTCCTCCTGCCCCGAAGAGGACATGCCGGACAAAGGCAGTCCTGGCCGACGATAACTCAGACTCCGATAAGGAGTCTGAGGCTTTTGAAAAGGTTCCCCGAAGGAACCCAAGGGTTAAGCCCCCCGCCTAGAGGTATGAATCCGAAGACCCTCTGGGTCACTTATATAGAGCTTTTAATGCTAAATGGGCGAATGTCTTTCAATTTGCAGCCCACCACGTGATCTCCCCACCGACCAAATCTCAGACGGGGAGTCTCTGCCCGCCGACCTGGCGGAAAGTGGGACCGCGTCACATCCTATGCCTCCTGAGGTCTCGAAGGAGGCCGCGGAGGTGTTATCGCGCTAGGCTCCTTCTGAGCCGAACACCGGCGACGCGGGTGACGACGTTATGGCTGAGGTTAACACCTCGGCCGCCGAAGACCAGGAGGAGGAACATCTCCTGGCAACTAAAAAGGGGGGACGAAGTCCGGTCCAGTCCCCTCCGAGGACATCTCCGGAGCGCTCTGTGCCTCCGGAGCTGCCAGCCCAATCCCCCACCGGAGGGAGGGTTGGCACGTCACCACCGGTGCTGCCCATGACTGGGTGGCCGGCCATGATGGAGGAAGCTTTATCCGGCTCCTCCATCGCCGAAGATCACCGCGCCCTTATGGGTGTGGTTTTGCAAGGCATTCTGTCTGTTGATAGCGGACTGAAAGAGGCCTTCAACGGTCTCTTGACGGGCTTCAAGGTGAGCCACGTAATACTCTTTTTCCAGAAAAAGTTAATTTACCAAGTTTATGCAATCCTTATAAGTGTAGTAGCCCCCGAGCCCTGGGTGAGTTTGAAAATCCCACCCGGGGGTCAAATGTCCGAAAATTAGCAATGATGCTCAAGGCACCCTTTCTCCCTCATTATTCTAAGAGCTCCGGAGAGTACTTAGCAGAGGGTCTGAATTCGACAGCTCGGGAGTTTTAATGCACATAAGTTGTTTTGTAGGCCTCGTCATCGGCGGCGGCCGCCAACACAGTGGAGCTTGCCGAGCTAAACCGGAAGCTCAAGAGCTCCGATGAGGAGCTCGATCGCCTGAACAAGAGATTTGACGAGACGCAAGGTGAGTCCGAATTGTATCATTCGGGCTATTGTCTATCCTCATTGATTGAGATATCCGGATTGTTATCCCTAAGTGTTATTTACTCATTGCTACCACGGCTGTGGCCGCAGAGGTCGAGAACCTCAAGGCCGAGTTGAAGAAGGCGAGGCAAGAGGCCGCGGATGAGAAGGCGGCGGCCGAAAAAGCTGCAGCCGAACTGTCGGCGTTAAAAGCCGTGAGCGACAAGCATGAGGCCCGGGTGGCAGAGGTGCAACAGGAGCTCAAGGATGCCAGCACGAAGTGCGAGGCCTTTGAGCAAAAGAACGAAGACCAGGCCACCAAACTATCCACGCTGAAATTCGAGCTCAAAGCGGAGCGAGTTGATAGGCGGTACTTTGAAGAAGAACTCCGCTAAGTCAAGGTGATCGCGGATGGTAAGCCGTACTTACTGCAATGTGCCTTGGGTGGTAACAGGTTTGCATTGCTCACCCGGGTGTGGCATTCCTCAGGCGCCTTTACGGATCTCCCGAGAAGAGCAGCGGACGCGAACAAATAATTCGCCTCTCGGGATGGGGATGTTGAGCCTCGGCTGTTCTCTGCGCAATTTCAAGCCCCCGAGCATGCTCCCCTCCTGAGCAAACAGATGAAACAATTAATGGAGCTGCACGGGATGGCGGATCCAGCCATGAAGGACCTCTGCATCCGGCTGTGGCCTGCAGAGCCGTTGCCGAGCAGTTATTTCGGCTTGGTGCAGAAACTGTGCGACACTGTGATACGTCTCCAACGTATCTATAATTTATGAAGTATTCATGCCATGTTTACAATAATTTTATATGATTTTGGTATGATTTTATTAGAACTAACCCGGACTGACGTTGTTTTCAGCAGAACTACCATGGTGTCGTTTTTTGTGCAGAAATAAAAGTTCTCGGAATGGGCTGAAAATTTACGGAGAATATTTCTGGAAAATATAAAAAATACTGGAGCAAAATATACCGGAGAGGAGTCCCGAGGCGGCCACAAGCCTAGGGGGCGCCCCCCCCTAGGGCGCGCCCCCCTGGCTTGTGGGTCCCTCGGGAACCCCCCTTGACGTGAGACCGACGCCAAAAATTTCTATAAATACCAAAACCCCCAGAAAGAAACCTAGATCGGGAGTTCCGCCGCCGCAAGCCTCTATAGCCACGAAAAACCAATCGGGAGCCCGTTCCGGCACCCTGTCGGAGGGGGAAACCATCACCGGAGGCCATCTTCATCATCCCGGCGGTCTCCATGACGAGGAGGGAGTAGTTCACCCTCGGGGCTGAGGGTATGTACCAGTAGCTATGTGTTTGATCTCTCTCTCTCGTGTTCTTGAGATGGCACGATCTTGATGTACCGCGAGCTTTATTAATATAGATGAATCATATGGAGTTTTCCCCTCTCTATCTTCTTGTGATGAATTGAGTTTTCCCTTTGAAGTTTTCTTATCGGATTGAGTCTTTAAGGATTTGAGAACACTTGATGTATGTCTTGTGATGGGATATCCGTGGTGACAATGGGATGTTCTATTGATCCACTTGATGTATGTTTTGGTGATCAACTTGCGGGTTCCCTGACCTTGGGAATCTATGCATAGGGGTTGGCACATGTTTTCGTCTTGACTCTCCGGTAGAAACTTTGGGGCACTCTTTGAAGTTCTTTGTGTTGGATTGAACATGATGAATCTGAAATTGTGTGATGCATATCGTATAATCAAGCCCATGGGTACTCGTGGTGACATTGGAGTATCTAGGTGACATTAGGGTTTTGGTTGATGTGTATCTTAAGGTGTTATTTTAGTACGAACTATAGGGCTGTTCGTGACACTTATAAGGATAGCTCATAATATTGATCGGAAAAGATAACTTTGAGGTGGTTTCATACCCTACAATAATTTCTTCATTTGTTCTCCGCTATTTGTGACTTTGGAGTGAACTCTTTGTCGCACGTGAGGGATTTACATATGATTCAACTATGTCAGTATTGTTGAGAGAACTTGCACTAGTGAAAGTATGAACCCTAGGCCTTGTTTTCAAGCATTGCAATACCGTTTTTGCTCACTTTTGTTACTTGCTACCTTGCTGTTTTTATATTTTCAGATTACAAAAACCTATATCTACCATCCATATTGCACTTGTATCACCATCTTCTCGCCGAACTAGTGCACCTATACAATTTTCCATTGTATTGGGTGTGTTGGGGACACAAGAGACTCTTTGTTATTTGGTTGCAGGGTTGTTTGAGAGAGACCATCTTCATCCTACACCTCCCACGGATTGATAAACCTTAGGTCATCCACTTGAGGGAAATTTGCTACTGTCCTACAAAACTCTGCGCTTGGAGGCCCAACACGAGTCTACAAGAAGAAGGTTGCGTAGTAGACATCAAGCTCTTTTCTGGCGCCGTTGCCGGGGAGGTGAGTGCTTGAAGGTATATCTTTAGATCTTGCAATTGAATCTTTTAGTTTCTTGTTTTATCACTAGTTTAGTCTATAAAAGAAAACTACAAAAAAATGGAATTGAGGTTGCCTCATATGCTTCATCTTTTTAATGTCTTTCGTGAAAATGATGGAAAGAAAAATTGTGCTCAAGTGTTAGAAAAAGAAGTTATTAAAATGATTGGCACTAAATCTTTGAGTGATGAGCATGATTGCAATGTTGTTAGTATGAATTCTTTGAATATCCATAGTACTAATGATGATTGCACTAGTCATGATAAAAAGATTTCTTATAAGCATGTCAATTTTTGTGGAGTGCATAGAGTTTGTGAAGACATGCCTAAAAGGGAAGATTGATTTTGTAAGAGGCATAAGTATTTAGAAAGTAAATGGTTGCAAGAGAGGCTATATGTTTGTGCTGAAAGACTTAATATTTCTCGCCGTCCTTGTGAACTTTGCAATGAAAGTGGTCATTTTAATTTCCAATGTGAATTATTTCATGATCAAATTGTGTCCAAAAATTGTGATAACCTCATTACCCTTGAGCATCATAATGAACTTAGTCTATTTTTGGGGTATGAAGAAATGAAACATAAAACTAAGGATGTTCCAGCTTGGGTTCTCATGAAAATGATTGATTTTGATCTAAATGAAATCTATATGTATTGCGTGGTAAATTGTATTGAGAATCCTTATATTGCCAATTACTTAAAGACAAGAAAACAAATAGAAGATGAAGAGAATACTAATGAAGGGGAAGAGGTTTCCCAATATCCTCCTATTTTTTCTTATGATGAATCAGGTAACGAGGAGGAGCTTTTTATTCAACCAACCTCTTCAAAAAGAAGCTTGGAGGAATTAAATAAACCGACACATAATGTGGTGAAGAAGAAGAAAAGAAGGAAAAGTAAAGGTAAAGAGGTATCTCGCCCAAATAATGTTGCTCCCATTATTGATAGGCCTCATGAGAAAGTATCAAAAATAGTTGTGGAAGATGATACACTTGAGGATGATTTTGTTATGCCTATTGCTTGTTGTGATAATTATGATTGGGAAGATAATGATACTTCTTATAATCTTGAAAATATTTATGGCACCAACTTGGAAGATGATGATAATAATTGCTATACTATTGGTGCTATTCATACTATTAATGATGAGAGTGATTATGTTTATGATATACAAAGCCACAAGCTTGGGGATGCTATGTTTGATGAAGATGACATGTTTGAGAATTTATTTGCTGCAATTAATGTTTGTCCCAAGCTTGGTGATGCTATGCTTAATGAAGATGATCTTTTTATTCCCTCTACTTTGAATGATCAAATTTGTTATAAAGATTGCATGCCTCCTACTTATGATGATTATTGTGATGATACTTATGCGATGAAAAAGAGTGATGATTACTATTATGATACTTATTATAATTATGAATATCCTTTTACTGAATATTACTCTTTTAATGTGGAACCAATTTGTAGTATTCAATTCTTTTATGATACTCCCACTATTAGTCATGAGAAGAAATTTTCTTGTGTGGAGAGTAGTAAAATTTCTATGCTTGTAGATCATGAAAAGAATGCTTTATGTGCTGGTTATATTGTGAAATTCCTTCATGATGCTACTGAAAATTATTATGAGGGAGGAACATATGCTTGTAGGAATTGCAATAATATCAAGTTTCCTCTCTATGTGTTCAAAATTTTGAAGTTATGCTTGTTTTGCCTTCCTATGCTAGTTGATTCTTGCTCCCATAAATTGTTTGCTCACAAAATCCCTATGCATAGGAAGTGGGTTAGACTTAAATGTGCTTTTCATGAGATTCATGATGCTCTTTTGCATGTTTCAATTTTTATCCCTATGTGAGCATCATTGAAATCATCATGACTAGCTAAAAGGCATTAAAGAAAAGCGCTTGTTGGGAGACAACCCAACACTTTTACTTTCTGTTTTTGTGTGTTCACATGATTAATCTACTGTAGTAATCATGTTTTATAGCTTTTGTTTCAATAAAGTGCCAAGTAAAGCCTTTGGGATGACTCAGAAGATGATTAGAATTGATGCTGAACCAAAAAAGAAACTTTTGACTCCGGTACAGGAATATTCATTTTTTACTGGAGCGTGATAATGATCTGAAATTTTTACACAGTCTTCATATACAAATCCTTCAGGTTTTCCTAATTTGTCAGAATTTTCAAAGACAAGGAAGTATGGTTACACTACAGATCTTCACAGACTGTTCTGTTTTTGACAGATTCTGTTTTGCATGCATAGTTTGCTTGTTTTAGTGTTTCCATAGCTTATATTTAGTGGTATAAATTATGGGAATGGTAGAACACAGTAGGTATCATGTGGGAACAATTATGAATCCTGTCTTGACAGTACCTAAGTGAATGATTTATCTTTATTATACTAACCCACCTCACGAAGTTCCGTTAAGTTTTGTGTGATTGAAGTTTTCAAGTTTTGGGTGAGACACCGATATGAGGAGAATAAGGAGTGACAAGAACCTAAGCTTGGGGATGCCCAAGGCACCCCCAAGGTAATATCCAAGGAAGACTCAAGCGCCTAAGCTTGGGGATGCCCCGGAAGGCATCCCCTCTTTCGTCTTCAACATTATCGGTATATCTTACTTGGAGCTATATTTTTATTCGTCACATAATATGAGTTTTTCTTGGAGCGTCATTTTATTTTCTTGTTCTCTGTTAGGTGTTATTTATAATCTTGTTTTTCAATAAAAAGTTCCAAGAATTGCCTTAGGATGCTTGCATTGCATGTTTTAATGAGTGCTGTGTAAAAAACACAAACTTTGGCTGTAGTGTTTGAATTTTCATATTTTACTGGAACGTGGAAAGTTTCTGAAATTTTTACACAGTGATGTCATATAAATTATTTAGCAGGTCCTAAATTTTCATAATTTTTTGAGTTACAGAAGTACACTGTTTTCATAAATTTCTACAGACTGTTCTGTTTGGACAGATTGCTGTCATAGTTTCGTTATCTACTTATCCTATAGTTTCCATAGCCTATATTGGTAGATATAAATTGTGGAAATGATAGTATACAGTACATAATGTTTGAAAATTATTATGCAACTTGTCTTGGCAGTACATAAAGAGTTGATTTATTATTATGTGTACTAACCTATCTCACGAGTTCTTTTCGAGTTTTGTGTGGATGAAGTTTTTGAGAATAGGTGAAACCATGATATGAGAGGATTGAACGAGATACAAAAGCTCAAGCTTGGGGATGCCCAAGGCACCCCAAGTAAATATTTCAAGAAGTCTCAAGCATCTAAGCTTGGGGATGCTACGCATCCCACCTCTCTTCATCAACAATTATCGGTTAGCCTATGTTGAGCCTAAATTTTTACTCGTTCACATGATGCGTGCTATTCTTGGAGTGCTATTTTTTATTTTGCTTGCTGTTTAATAAAATACTTAAGATCTGAAATTCTTAGATGAGAGAGTCTTCACATAGTTATTTAATTGTTGGCTACGCATTAATCTTCACTTATATCTTTTTGGAGTAGTTTGTCATTCACTCTCGTGCTTCACTTATATCCTATGAGTAAATGGTTGAATGAATTGAATATCATAAATCTGAAATTAAATACGCTTCATATACTTATCCCATGGGGATTAATGACTTCACACATAATAAGTATAGGTGGTAAAATTTATTGGAAGTTAGCAAACACCGCATTGGTCACTTGAACAATTCATGAAAGAATATTGAAGGAAGAGAGATTCCACATATAAATATACTATCTTGGACATCTTCTATGATTGTGAGCTCATTAATTATTTTCAAACTCAAGCAAATTAGTTAAAATTGGACAAGGAAGACAACTTAATGAGTTATGTTTGGGTATATTTGTATAGAAGTTATATTGTTATGGATCCTCCAACATGTGGTGCTTGCTTCCACCTCATACTAGCCAAAACTTCCGCACCAAGTAGAAATACTACTTGTGCATCCAAACACCCTTAAACCCAAAGTTGTTCCATCTGAGTCCACCATACCTACCTATATGCGGTATTTACCTGCCGTTCCAAGTAAATTTGCATGTGCCAAACTCTAAACCTTCAAATAATATTATGTTTTGTATGCCCGAATCGCTCATATAGTGACTAGGGGCTGTCAATATCTTCCATGCTAGGTGGGTTATTCTCACGATATGTGTTGATTCACTATCATTCACGAGAAAGTGGCTGGTATTCGGGATGCCCAGTTCCATGCTCAAAAATCAAAGCAAAATATAATGAAACAAAACTCCCCCAAGATTGTTGTTTGTATGGACGGTACCCGTGGATTCGGCTCGCCGTGGAGTGTGATTGATTGGTGGAGGGGGAGTAAAAACTTTACCATTCTGTTTGGGAACCGTCTATAATGTATCTAGCATGGAAGATACTGAGATCTCTCGGTTGTTATGTTGACAATGAAAGCATACCGCTCAAAATTATTATTCATCTCTGTTTTAAAAGCTCGAGCTCTGGCACCTTTGCAAATCAATGCTTCCCTCTGTGAAGGGCCTATCTTTTACTTTCTAGTACTTACCTTTATGCAAGAGTCATGGTGATCTTCACCACTTCCTATATTTCGCCTTTTTCTCTTGGCAAGCGTCATGTGTTGGGGAATGATCTAGACATATATATCCACACAAATATATTTGATCATGAATTATTAATGTTGACAATTATCTATATGATAAATAGGTTGGGAGGCGAAACATTAAGCCCCTATCTTCCTCTGTGTTCGATGGATGCTATTTGTTCTAAAAATATGCTTTGAGTGTCAATAATCATGGAAGACTATATGATAGTTGAGTATGTGGAATTTGCTAAATCAAAGCTCTTACATAGACCCTTCCTGAAAATAAGATGAATTGCAATTGTTCGATGACTAGGAATATGGTTTGTTAGTTTTCAAGAAACTTTCTGGTCTATACTTTAACATGTGAATAGCTTGTTACTTGATCATGAGAAGTTTTATGAGATGAGCTACTGTTTATGGCTTATATTGATGCTAGAAAAAGTGATTGGAATTATCATTGATCAAACTTGTGCACTTGTTAGCATTCACACTTCATAAATTATTTCTTTTATCATTTACCTACTCGAGGACGAGCAGGAATTAAGCTTGGGGATGCTGATACGTCTCCAACGTATCTATAATTTATGAAGTATTCATGCCATGTTTACAATAGTTTTATATGATTTTGGTTTGATTTTATTAGAACTAACCCGGACTGACGCTATTTTCAGCAGAACTACCATGGTGTCGTTTTTTGTGCAGAAATAAAAGTTCTCGGAATGGGCTGAAAATTTACGGAGAATATTTTTGGAAAATATAAAAAATACTGGAGAAAAAAGATACCAGAGAGGAGTCCCGAGGCGGCCACAAGCCTAGGGGGCGCCCCCCCCTAGGGCGCGCCCCCCTGGCTTGTGGGCCCCTCGGGAACCCCCTTGACGTGAGACCGACGCCAAAAATTCCTATAAATACCAAAACCCCCAGAAGAAACCTAGATTGGGAGTTCCGCCGCCGCAAGCCTCTATAGCCACGAAAAACCAATCGGGAGCCCGTTCCGGCACCCTGTCGGAGGGGGAAACCATCACCGGAGGCCATCTTCATCATCCCGGCGGTCTCCATGACGAGGAGGGAGTAGTTCACCCTCGGGGCTGAGGGTATGTACCAGTAGCTATGTGTTTGATCTCTCTCTCTCTCGTGTTCTTGAGATGGCACGATCTTGATGTACCGCGAGCTTTATTAATATAGATGAATCATATGGAGTTTTCCCCTCTCTATCTTCTTGTGATGAATTGAGTTTTCCCTTTGAAGTTTTCCTATCGGATTGAGCCTTTAAGGATTTGAGAACACTTGATGTATGTCTTGTGATGGGATATCCGTGGTGACAATGGGATGTTCTATTGATCCACTTGATGTATGTTTTGGTGATCAACTTGCGGGTTCCGTGACCTTGGGAATCTATGCATAGGGGTTGGCACATGTTTTTGTCTTGACTCTCCGGTAGAAACTTTGGGGCACTCTTTGAAGTTCTTTGTGTTGGATTGAACATGATGAATCTGAAATTGTGTGATGCACATCGTATAATCAAGCCCATGGGTACTCGTGGTGACATTGGAGTATCTAGGTGACATTAGGGTTTTGGTTGATGTGTATCTTAAGGTGTTATTTTAGTACGAACTCTAGGGCTGTTCGTGACACTTATAGGTATAGCTCATAAGATTGATCGGAAAAGATAACTTTGAGGTGGTTTCGTACCCTACAATAATTTCTTCGTTTGTTCTCCGCTATTTGTGACTTTGGAGTGAACTCTTTGTCGCACGTGAGGGATTTACATATGATTCAACTATGTCAGTATTGTTGAGAGAACTTGCACTAGTGAAAGTATGAACCCTAGGCCTTGTTTTCAAGCATTGCAATATCGTTTTTGCTCACTTTTGTTACTTGCTACCTTGCTGTTTTTATATTTTCAGATTACAAAAACATATATCTACCATCCATATTGCACTTGTATCACCATCTCTTCGCCGAACTAGTGCACCTATACAATTTGCCATTGTATTGGGTGTGTTGGGGACACAAGAGACTCTTTGTTATTTGGTTGCAGGGTTGTTTGAGAGAGACCATCTTCATCCTACGCCTCCCACGGACTGATAAACCTTAGGTCATCCACTTGAGGGAAATTTGCTACTGTCCTACAAAACTCTGCGCTTGGAGGCCCAACACGAGTCTACAAGAAGAAGGTTGCGTAGTAGACATCACACTGCGCCTCGGATTGACGCTCTAAAGCGTTCTACGTGCATCGAGGGAGCTTGGATGGCCTTTGCAATGACCATGATGCACTGGCCGAGGCTCAAGCCGACCGAGATGGCCACCGTGCCTCCACCCCCTGGGAAGGAGCATAGGCACCCCAAGCAATACTTTTCCGCCATGATGGATGGTGCTCGGGCGATAGAAGCCCAATGCCCTAAGGATGTAATTTATGAATGAGTGTTATGTCATGTATCCGATGACTGTTCCGCTATATAATACGGTTGCATGGTTATCATGTCTTTAAGCTTTGTATTATTTTGACTCCTATGTGGCCGTTTTATCTGAAAGTTGCGAGTCGTCGGCTTCAGCCCCCATGTAGATACTACACGAGGTGTTTCTACCTCCACACTATGAACCTTAGCCGACGTATCGGTGCCCGAAGGCGGTAGTGCGAGGGGAACATGGCAATTGGACTATGATGCTTTAGTGCTTTCACTTAGCCGTAGGAGCTTGACTGCGGGGGCTGATGACTAGCCCCCAGTGTTTCGTGATATTCGGATACACCGAGGTTGAAACCAGCATCACATGGTTTTTAATGTTACAAACCCCTCGTATAACACGGAATAACCTCTATCGATTTTTAGTTTGACACTTATGCTCGGATTGCAGACCGGTTCTCACTTATTATGACAGTCAGTTTTCGGCTTTCTCCACTGAGGTACTTGACCAGGCGAGCTGGAAGCACAATCGCAGTGGTTCTCCCTTTACCCTTTTAGCCGAACGGGCGGAACGTAAGAGGGCAAACACAGGAGCCGGGCAACCCAACCATTGACCCAAGACATAATTCGGAACCGATTCATATAACGCAACATCCGAGAGGCCAAACACATAGACAATAGTGCCGGGGTGATGCTTGGGGCGATTTTTATAGTGAAGCCCCCGGTCTATTAGCCGGTCGCATCCTAATATGTACCGAACGGCTTTGCTATCAGCGTCGGTGAGTAGAGAACAGAGTATGTGACATAAAATACAGCGAGGAGGCCGTAAAGGATGGTCTTTATTTCTGATGAATTCTTATAACTCAAACTGCTGAAGCAACTGTTACAGGTATTTTGAAATGAAAAATAAAGTTTACAAAGGAGAGGTTTTACCCGGGGTCTTCGATGGGTGGCTTGACGTCCTCAATGTGCCCTGTCGCATGTCTGCTCCTTTGCTCCCGAGGGGGTTGCGTTGTTTTAAAGGTGATTGCTATCGGCGAACGAACCTTGGGAAGAAGATCTTGAGAAGTCACCGCAGTGTGGATGAGCTTTATGCTTCGAAGGTCCTAGATGGTACCTGTGGTTTGTCCGAAGACATGTGTTGGCAGTAGTTCGGTCCAGCCGAACACTTTCCCTTTGATAGTGGGTCCCCACAGCTGCCCAAGGTATTTTGAGCGCGAAGTTGTGCCTTCTTGGCACATATTTTACGGGAACTAGGGCTGTGCTGTGGGGGGGCGTATCCCTATTTTTGTTGGGCGGAAGATGATTATGGGAGTTCGGGTTGAGACCGAGCTCGTTTACTAACCTGACGTGCCTTTATGGCTGATTTGGGTGTCGGCCTATCGTCGCTGTACTGGAATTCGGCTGCTAGGGCCGCTGTGTGTTCCTTAGTTCGGAGAGAGCGCTCTGTGTTGCCGTTGACAGTAATGACCCCCTTGGGCCCGGGCATCTTGAGCTTCAGGTACGCGTAGTGGGGGACGGCGTTAAAGCGCGCGAATGTTGTGCGGCCGAGTAGGGCGTGATAACCGCTGCGAAAAGGGACAATGTCGAAGATCAAGTCTTCGCTGCGGAAGTTGTCGGGCAAGCCGAACACTACTTCAAGATTCACGGTGCCCGAGCAGCGGGCTTCGATGCCTGGGATCACTCCTTTAAAGGTAGTGTTGCTAGGTCTGATCCTTGACGGATCTATACCCATCTTTTTCACCGTGTCTGAGTAAATCAGATTAAGGCTACTTCCTCCATCCATTAGGACTCTAGCGAGGTGATACCCATCGATAATGGGGTCTAGGACGAGGGTTGCCGAACCTCCGTGACGGATACTGGTCGGATGGTCCCGTCGGTCAAAAGTGATCGGGCAAGCCGACCATGGGTTATACTTCGGGGCTACGGGCTCTACGGCGTAGACCTCCCGAAGGGCGCGCTTCGTCTCCTTTTTTGGTATGTGAGTGGCATATATCATGTTCACAGTTTTTACCTCTGGAGGGAACCGCTTTTGTCCTCCGTTGCTTGGACCGCGGGGCTCGTCATCGTCCTCGCTGTGTGGGCCCTTGCCTTGCTCCTCGGCTATGAGTTTGCCAGCTTGTTTGAATACCCAACAATTACGGTTGGTGTGGGTAGCGGGCTTGTCTTGGGTGCCGTGGATCTGGCAGGGCCTATCCATGATTTTGTCCAGCATGGTAGGTCCGTCTCGATTTCCTTTAGAAGGTTTCTTCCGCTGTCCGGATTTTGGGTTGCGGAAACCGGCATTAACGGCCGTGTCCTCCGCATCGCCGTTGTTGTGCCGGCGTTTGTTTTTGTTACGTCATGGTTTCCCATTTCCATCCTGGACTTCGGAGGAGCCGGGGTCTTCAGGGTTATGGCCTCGTCGAGCTAGCCAGTTAACCTCACCCGCGCAAAAGCGGGTCATAAGTGAGGTAAGGGCAGAGATTGGCCTCGGCTTGTCCTGGCCGAGCTGACGAGCTAGCCACTCATCCTGGATATTATGTCCGAAAGGAGGCTATTGCCTCGGCGTCTAGGCAGTCAACGATCTGGTTTTTCTTGGTCAGGAACCGATTCCAGAATTGCCGAGCCGATTCACCTGCTTTCTAGACAACATTGCTCAGGTCGGAGGAGTCCGGTGGCCGGACATAAGTGCCCTGGAAGTTAGATCGGAAGGCATCCTCGAGCTCCTCCCAGCTCCCGATGGAATTCTCGGGGAGACTATTTAACCAGTGTCGAGCTAGCCCCTTAAGTTTTAGGGGCATATACTTAATGGCGTGGAGATCATCTCCTCGTGCCATATGAATGTGGAGGAGGAAGTCCTCAATCCACACGACTGGGTCTGTTGTCCCGTCATATTGCTCTATGTTAACGGGTTTAAACCCTTCAGGGAACTGATGCTGCATCACCTCGTCTGTGAAGCATAGTGGGTGGGCAGCTCCTCTGACCCGAGCTATGTCATGCCTACGATCGGCAGTTGATCGGGCCCGGTTTTGTTCCCGACCTCTATTGTTGTGGTCGAGCCAAGACTGGTACCCGTCCCGTCTAGCGGGGGAGTACCCTCTAGATCCGTAGATGGATCTTGTGTGGCCTGCTCTATAATCCAGGTCCTGTCGTAAGTCATACCTGTCCTCAGGCTCTGCTGGCTCTTTTCCTCTCCTGTGGGGTACCGCAGGTCTGTAATCAGCCTCGCCGGCTGTCCTATCCCGTCCTCGGGGAGGGCGGTCTGGCTGGTCGTACGGAGTATGCCTGGGAGACGATGTTTCAAGGACCTCGTCATCGAACTGCGGCAGCAGCCACCGGCGTGGGTAGCTCTTGGGTTGGTCCGGTAGATCGGTACCGTACCCTTCTTCGGCTGCCAAGACCCTCGTCCATCTATTATTGAGGGTGTCTTGTTCGGCTTGGAGCTGCTGTTGTTTTGCCTTCAGGCTTCGGGCGGTGGCTAAAAGCTGCCACCTAAACCGTTCCTGATCCGCAGGGTTTTCGGGGACAGGTGGTGGGTGGGTCAAAAAATTCCCCATGACCCGCCTTCAGACCGATCTGAGCATGGGTTGAGGTCGGGTCGTCTGTGATTTTTATTGATAGGATCCGATCCAGCGCCTCGTTGATCGTCGAGAGCTCGACCGGATCGATCTACCTAGGACTTTCGGAGTTAAGCTCCAACGTGTCCGTACAAAGAGTGTGTTCGGCAGGGGCCGATCCCTGGCCCTCAGGTACTGTAACCGGATCCGAACTAAGAGCCAGATCATCGGCAGGGATAGACCCGAGGGCGGAGTCGGGAAGGAGATCCGAAGTTAAGGCTTCGGAGACTTTGGGCTCGTCAGATGAAATCGCGAGCCCAGCGAGTGAAAGATTGCCCCGGGAGTCTACGGAGAACTCTAGGTTCCCGAATCTGATCTCTTGATCGGGGGCAAGATTCCCGATCCGACCAGGGTGGCCGGTCGGGTTGGTCTGCAGCATGATGCTGCCGAAAGCGAAAATCTGTCCGGGGGCGAAGGAGTCCCCATTACGGACTTCATCGCTAATGATTAGGCGAGCCATCAATTCCTCTTGCGATCCCACAGCGGAACTCTCAATGAAATCACCAATGTCGGTGTCAAAACCGGCGGATCTCGGGTAGGGGGTCCCAAGCTCTGAGTTTAGGATCGATGGGTAACAAGGGACGAAGGAGACGATGTTTACCCAGGTTCGGGCCCTCCTATGGAGGTAAAACCCTACGTCCTGCTTGGTTGCATTGATGTGTATGAAGATTACAGAGTCGATCTACCTCGAGATCAAGTAGCCAAAACCCTCGATGAGTCTTTCTGCCCTCTACGATCTAAACCTCCCGGTTTATATAGACACCGGGGGTACCTAGGGTTTACACATGATAAGTCTCCAGCCGGAAGTAAAGACGATGATCCCCTCATCTTAGCTTGGAGTGCACGCCGCGTCTTCGGAGGTTTCCTTCTAGAATACGGGGTCGTCGCATATCCTGGCCCTTCCTGTGATAATCAGAGAGCGACCCACCAAGCCGGCCTATGAGAGATAGGCCGGCGGCCCGAGGACCCCTTAGTCCAGGACTCCCTCACACGGGGCCATAGCTTTCCCTAGCGGCATCTCTCGTGTAGGAAACATACGGTGGGTAAACAAATTACTGTTGGGAAATTGATAGAAAAGCACATAGTTATGTGATATTCACGGCAATGATCATGTATATATACGCATCATGTCCATAAGCAAATAGGCCGACTCCTGCCTGCACATTTTACTATTACTCCACCCATCGACCGCTATCCAGCATGCATCTAGAGTATTAAGTAAAACAGAGTAATGCTTGGAGGAAAATGACATGATGTAGACAAACAGAATTCAATTAATATGAACTAACCCCATCGTTTTATCCATAGTGGCAACAATACAAAGACGTGTCTTGTCCCTTTCTGTCTCTAGGATATAGAGCATCGCCAGATTGAACCCACTACAACGAACCCCTCTCACTGAAGAAATATCAATCTAGTTGGCCAAACTATTTCAATAGATCAGAAATATTTATTTAGCTATAATGATCATGCAATTAAGAATCATAATATATATCAGAGATGACTCAAATACTTTTCACGAATAATCTGAACATAAACCCACAATTCATCGGATCCCAACCAACGCACCGCATAAAAGAATTACGTTGGATAGATCAAAGCAAAGATGTGATGATCAATGTATTGAAGATCAAAAGACAAAGAGATAACCATCTAGGTACTAACTACGGACCCATAGGTCTGTTGTGAACTACTCACACATCACCATGAGGGCAGCAAGGTTGATGAAGAAGCCCTCCGTGATCGATCTCCCCTCCGGCAGGGCACCGGAACGGAGCTCCAGATGGGATCGTGGCGGAACAGAGACTTGCGGTGGCGGAAAAAGTGCTTCGGGATGCCCTCAAGTGTTTTTGGAATATATGTGAATTTATAGGCCAAAGAACAGGGACACGAGACCCACCAGGGAGGGACAAGCCATCAGGGCGTGCCGATCCCCCTGGGCATGCCCTGTTGGGTTGTGCCTCCCTCTTTCGTACGGTAAACCTGAAAAACCAAAATCACACAGAAAACAGCAACTGGCACTCGGCACTAGGTCAATAGGTTAGTGCTCAAAAATAATATAAATTGGTAAATAAATACTCAAAAAGTATCCTAGAATGATAATATAATAGCATGGAACAATAAAATGTTATAGATACGTTGGAGACGTATCAGCATCCCCAAGCTTAATTACTGCTCGTCCTCGAGTAGGTAAATGGTAAAAACAGAATTTTTGATGTGACATGCTACCCAATATGTAATCTTTTGCATGTATGCTCATTGAAAAATGATGAATTAACAAACATCAACATAGTAATATTTATAAGCACGAGTGGCATAATCACCAATCTTTCGAAATATACGATCCTCAAAGAATGTTTACCCCCATTCATTTTATCATATTAGTAAGACATGGCTCCATCTTCACCACATTAATAAAAATGTCACGCGACACGGTGTCCAAGTCAGGCAATTGCATCGTACTTTTTCACTGTGTATCAACTTTTTATTCTTCACGCAATACATGACTGTGAACCGTGGACATAGCATAAAGGTGGAATAGAATTATGGTGGTAGATATCAAAGGGGTAAAAAGTGGAGAAGAAAGTCTCGCATCAACTAGGCATATCAACGGGCTATGGAGATGCCCATCGATAGATATCAACGCAGTGAGTAGGGATTGCCATGCAAATGATGCACTAGAGCCATAAGTGTTTGAAAGCTCAACTGAAGCTAAGTGGGGCGTGCATCCAACTTGCTTGCTCATGAAGACCTCGGGAATTTTAGGAAGCCTGTCATCGGAATATACAAGCCAAGTTTTTAATAATGAAAAATAATTCCCACTAGCATATGAAAATGACATAACATGAGACTCTCTATATGAAGAACAAGGTGCCACTTTGAGGCACAAGTGTGGTAAAGGATAGTAGCAAAGTCCCTTCTCTCTTTTTCTCTCATTTTATTTTATTTTATTATGGTGGGCTCATTTGGCCTCCCCCATTTTTATTTCCTCACTGGGACAATGCTCTAATAATGATGATCATCACACTTTTATTTACTTAAAACTCAATATGAAAACTCGATATGAAGATCTATGAAACAATATGACTCAATATGAATGCCTCTGGCAGTGTATCAGGATGTGCAATGATCTAGCATGACATGTATCAAAAAATGATGAACGGTGGCTTTGCCACGAATACTATGTTAGCTCTATATAATCACACAAAGCAATATGATGCTGAATGAGCTAGTCATATAATGTAACGGTGGAATATGCATGGCAATGTATCTCGGGATGGCTATGGAAATGCCATAATAGGTACGTATGGTGGCTGTTTGAGGAAGATATAAGGAGGCTTATGTGTGACAGAGCCTATCATGTCATGGGGTTTGGATGCATCGGCGAAGTTCGCACCGATCCTCGAGGTGAGAATGGGCAATGCACGGTACCGAAGAGGCTAGCAAAATATGAGGTGGTGAGATTGCGTATGTCCATGGATTCACATTAGTCATAAAGAACCCATATACTTATTGAAAAGTTTTATTAGTTTTATCACAAATCAAAGTACTACTCGCATGCCCAAGGGAGGAGGTTGGGAGGAGTTAACCATCACGCACCTCCGACCCGAAACAACACTTGGATTTCAACGAGGAATAGAAATGCTCACACATCCCCACCATGCCTCTTCCGAATATTTAGACAAACAGGAAATTAAGACCTCTTAATACCAATACTTCTACGAACTGACAACCATGCACTCACACCCTTTCATATTACCACATCAATATCATTAACCCAAAATTTCTCTTTAATGTGCAACATGATGGTTTTGATTATCACTCATTGAATACCTCTTATTTTTGGACTAGTCTTATGACCCATGCAAATTACCGTCACTATTTATTAACTCTCAAATAAATATCAGTGAAGAACGAGAGTGTAATTATTTCTATAAAATCTATACCCACCGTGCTCAAATAGATATAAGTGAAGTACTAGAGCAATTGCTAAGCTCAAAAGATATAAGCGTATCACATAGAGTATTCTAATAAATTATGATGAAGGTGTGTCTCTCTCAAATAGATGTGTCCATAAAACGATGATTGTGGCAAACTAAAAACAAAAACAAATAAAATCAAGCGACGGTCCAAGCAAAACTCATATCATGTGACGAATAAAAATATAGCTCCAAGTGACATACCGATGGATTGAGACGAAAGAGGGGATGCCTTCCGGGGCATCCCCAAGCTTAGACACTTGAGTCTTCCTAGAATATTACCTTGGGGTGCCTTGGGCATCCCCAAGCTTAGGCTCTTACTGCCCCTTATTCCTTCGTCCATCGTGATAGCACCCAAAACTTGAAAACTTCAATCACACAAAACTCAACAAAACTTCGTGAGATCCGTTAGTATAAGCAACATATCAAATACTTTAGGTACTGTTATAAATTGATTCATATTTCATTATTGCATAATATGTACTGTATTCTAACTTCTCCATGGCTTATACCCCCCGATACAATCCATAGCATCATCAAAACAAGCAAACTATGCAAGCAAAAACAGAATGTGTCTAAAACAGAACAGTCTGTAAAGATCTGTAGAGAACCTATACTTCTGTAACTCTAAAAATTCTTAAAAATTAGGAAAACCTGAATAATTTGTATAGAAATACTTTTTAAGAAATTCATATCAAAAGGACATTCCAGTAAAATCAGAGAAATTCTGAACTGGACGCAAAAAAATCGTTTTTGCACCGTATCAATTCTACTCATCTTGTGAGTCATCCCAAAGGCTTTACTTGGCACGAAGACTAATTAAAACATAAAAACACAATCATTACAGAGGAAATAATCATGTTATAAAAAAAACAGAAAGTAAAAAAAGCAAGAATAAAGATAACTATTGGGTTGCCTCCCTACAAGCACTATTGTTTTATGCCCCTAGCTAGGCATAATGCATAGTTTAAAGTGACATCATCCTTAATATTCTCATCTTGCGGAGAAGCATTTTCAAAGACAATTGGAAACACATCATCAAGTATTATCTTGGAATTCTAAATACTATTCTCCTTAAAGCCTTCCGTATTTTCTCTTACTATCCAAAAATATTGCTTATTGATAGCATTGAAGACTTGTTGGATAATATGAATAGGAGGAACTTCTTTACTAGTATTTTCATCAAAAGTATGGTTATCATGAAACACATACCTCATCATATAGTCCTCATTATATAAAATTTCATCTATCACAGGATGTTCACAACTCATATTATAGTGTTCAAAGATATCCCTATCCTCTTGTACTATATAGTCAAATTCATGCATGAGAATGAGAGTGGCCATCTTCTTGGCTCTAGGGTCTTTTATGACCGGTAACTCATGGAAAAGCCTTTGCAAAGTGGGATGAGTACGCATAAATCTTCTTCAAGCTTAAGTACAAGAGCGGAAATAGCATCGCGTAACTTTTAGTTTTTTTAAGGATTGGCGCATCCTTGAAAGCTAAAGTACCTATACAGTTAAAGAATTATTGGATAATGCTTTTCCCTATGATATTCCCCTTCCCCGCAACAAAAAATTTTACATCCCGCTGTGGGGGAGTATCCTCTTTGGGGATTTTACTTCCATCATCCTTTTCAAAAACAAAATCAATCATGGTAGCAACTTCAAGCAAACGAAACAAGCAAACAAGTAAACTAGCAAGCAAAGAAGTAAACTAGTAACTAGGAAAGATAAATATTTTTGTATTTTTGATTTGAAGCAAACTAAATATAACAGCAAATAAAAAGAAGAACATTTAATAATTTGTGCGAAGTTACTTGATAGTTGGTTGATGATATTCCCTAGTAACAGCGCCAGAAATCCTTCCTGATACTTGTGATCTGCGTTAGGTTTTCTGTGAAGAGGAACGAGTAATTGTAGCACAATACAGAGAAGTATTTCCCTCAATTAAGAAACAAGGTTTATCTAACCAATAGGAATACCAATCAACAACCGTCTTCAGCGACTGTACACAGAAGAGCAAACACTTGCACCCAACGCGGCAAGAGGGTTGTCAATCCCCTTGATGTCGTTATTTGCAAGCAAATGAAGTGTGTAGATGATAGAAGATAATTGTAAATTTCAAAATAAAATAAATTCAAACAAACAGCAGCAAGGTATTGATAGCTTTTGTAAATATATAATTGAATAGACCCGGGGGCCATAGTTTTCTCTAGCGACATTTCTCGTGTAGGCAACATACGGTGGGTAACCAAATTATTGTTGGGCAACTAATAGAAAAGCACATAGTTATGCGATATTCACGGAAATGATCATGTATATATACGCATCACGTCCATAAGCAAAGAGGCCGACTCCTGCCTACACCTATTACTATTACTCCACCCATCGACCGCTATCCAGCATGCATCTAGAGTATTAAGTAAAACAGAGTAATGCTTGGAGAACAATGAGATGATGTAGACAAAGAGAATTCAATTAATATGAACTAACCCCATCGTTTTATACTTAGTGGCAACAATACAAAGACCTGTCTTGTCCCTTTCTGTCACTGGGATATAGAGCACCTCCAGATTGAACCCACTACAACGCACCCCTCTCACTGAAGAAATATCAATCTACTTGGCCAAACTATTTCAATAGATCAGAGAGATTTACGAAGCTATAATGATCATGCAATTAAGAATCGTAATATATATTAGAGGTGACTCAAATACTTTTCATGAATAATCTGAACATAAACCCACAATTCATCGGATCTGAACAAACGCACCGCATAAAAAAATTACATCGGATAGATCAAAGCGAAGATGCGATGATCATTGTATTGAAGATCAAAAGAGAGAGAGATAGTCATCTAGGTACTAACTACGGACCAGTAGGTCTGTGGTGAACTACTCACACATCACCATGAGGGCAGCAAGGTTGATGAAGAAGCCCTCCATGATCGATCCACCCTCCGGCAGGGCACCGGAATGGAGCTCCAGATGGGATCGCGGTGGAACAGAGACTTGCGGCAGTGGAAAAAGTGTTTCGGGATGCCCTCTAGGTGTTTTGGTATATATGTGAATTTATAGGCCAGAGAACGGGGGCAGGAGACCCACCAGGGAGGGACAAGCCATCAAGGCACGCCGACCCCCCCTGGGCGCACCCTGTTGGCTTGTGCCTCCCTCATGCGGCCTCTGTTCTCCTCCCGAAGCTTCCAGGTCTTTTTTGGTCTATAAAAAATCATAAAAAAATTCGGGACAATTGGACTTCGTGTGGTACTGTAAACCTGAAAAACCAAAGACATGCAGAAAACAGCAACTGGCACTGGGCACTGGGACAATAGGTTAGTGCTCAAAAATAATATAAATTGGTAAATAAATTCTCAAAAAGTATCCTAGAATGACAATATAATAGGATGGAACAATCAAAATTATAGATACGTTGGAGACGTATCAGGGTACCATGTACTCATACATGCATACGCTAGGCGGGGGCCTTCGAGGTAGGTGGAGTTCTTCCATAGGTCAATCCGAGGACCGGACTCTTGCAGCCGGCTGATCAACCCAAAGAAGCTGCTCGACAGGGGCTTTGTTGGCCACAACTTGGTATACTGATCCTCCATGGTTGGCCTGGCCATGGTGTATAGCTCCATTAGCTGCTTCATTTGGTTGCCGAGGAGTGGTGGATGTGATGGTGCCTGGATTTGGGCCCAGAATAGCTTTTGAGCGTCCTCCTCACAGGGGGCATAGAATCGCCAGGCGTCACCTCCTCAGTGTCTGAAGGGCGCCATAGTTGAGTCAGCTGGGCAAACCTACCAACGCCAAAGATGCATCACACTAAATATGGCTTACCAACGGTGATATGCTTAACAAGGTTATGCTCCTCGCGGTCCGCCCTTGCCTGGTTTTGGGCCTCCTTACAGGCCAGGTCAAGCTTGTAGAGCTTGGCAGCCTTCTCCTGAAGGGCGTCACATTATGTCATATGACCCTTCAGGTCCTCCTCCACCTCAACCACCCGGTCTTGGTTCTTGCCCCGCGCGGTCCTCTCCTCGGACAGCTCGGCGCTGGCCTTCTCCACCGCTGCCTTTTGCTGCTTAGCCTCTGTCCTTGCTTTGTTGAGCTTGGCTCGGAGGGCCTCGACCTCCGGTGCGCTGGCTGTCAAAGCATAAACACATTTCAATATATTCTTAAATTAAGAAGGGGATAATAAACTCGTGCAACCCTTATACCAGGCTTACCCTGTGCGATATCCAACTACTTCTTGATCAGAAGGATATCCTCCTTGGAACGGGCAAGCTTATAATTAAGCTCCTCCAACTCCTTGACGTTGGAGGCCGAGGTGGAGGCGGAGACCTGAAAACAATAGGTTAGTCCTCGGAAGTGATGATCGATCCTCTGTTCGAATTTCTCAATTCAAACAGAGTCTCGGGGGCTACTCAGTATCAACGTTTGACAAGGTTAGACTCTACAACGACCTCCAAGCCAGTTTCTGGAAACTAACTTAGGGCTCGGGGGCTACTGTCATAATGCTCTTATGCATACTTTGGTGAATTTCTTTCCCATTGAAATCTAAGTCTTCTGATGAGTTTTGCTAATAAACTTAGTATGTCAAGGGTTACTGAGCATAATAGCTGCTATTTACTAAAAGCCCTATATTTATGAAACTAGAGCAGCGTTCAGGGAAACGTACCTCGAAGCCTTTATAAAGGCCCTTGAAGGCCTCCTTCGTTCCAGTCTCCCTCTAGAAGGGAAAATTGTTTCCTCTGGTTGTCATTCGGGCTCCGAGGCAGTAAGGGCCAAGGACTTGGGCTTCTCCAGCCCCGTACTCTCATCGACCATGGGGATTGGTCCCCCAAGGTCCTTGATGACCGAAGTATTCACCACGTTCGATGGAACTCCTGCGTTGTCCCCCACAGTGGATCTGTGGGGGTCTGGTAGGCAGGTTGCCTCCGCCAGGTCGTCCTGAGCGACGGGAGGAGACTCGCGCGCTCCCATGTTGCTCTTGGCCATTTTTTCTATGGGAAGGGAGTCCGAGGACCCCTTGCCGGGCGGACATGCTGTGGACTGAGGATGAGGTAAAACATCAAATACTAGCATCATAGGATAGGTAATAGAACTGTAAGAAGACATCGACTTTAAATACCTGGTCGGCGCGGGCTTTTCCCGGCGCTGTTGGAGTAGTGCATCCTCCGATGAGTTGGAGAGCACAATCTTGGCGGGGGCAGGCGTCGAGGCCTTGTCGCGTTGGACATCGGCGGCCTATTGAAGCCTTCGGCGGACTGGAGGGGGTCCTCCCCCCCGACCCCCTCAGAAGAGGCCTTCCTCTTCCTCGGAGAGGGGACCTCCTCCTCCCCTTCAGCATCCTCCCCCTCCTCTTTCTCCTCCCTCGCTTCATGAAAGGAGGAAACGCTGGTGTCCTCGGATCGAGCATCTGAAGGACCTCGGGCCGTAAGGCCCTCCCTCTTCTTCTTCGGTTCCTTCTTGACATGAGCCATGTAAGGATCCCGGACAAGTAGAGCCATGAGTTGAGCTAATCAAACCTCCTCGGGCTGTGGCACCGGGTAACTGATCAGCATGGCCTTGGATGCCCATTGCTGGTTAGGGAAAAGAGTGTTAGATGGTTGTAGATAATGTTTACAGTACTGAGAGCAAGTGAAAGACTGGAGGTTGACTCACCTCGGATGTGCCACTGTCAGCATCAAAGCCGCGGTCTGCCTATGTGTCTGGAAAATTGTTTCCGGGCGACTTCAACAACGCCGACCACATGGCGTCGAGACCCATGCAGAAGAAGTGCCGCACTAGAGCTTCACGCTCGGGGCTATATTTCCACATCGGATCATCCCGACCTTGTAGGGGCAGGCTGCTACGGTGGAGCATGACTTGGACCACGTCTGCCAGCTCGATCTTGTCCTTGATCATGGAGTGAATCCTCCTCTGAAGATATTTGACCTCCTCCGGGTTCCTGCAATCGAGGCCATTCTCTTTCCAGGAGACTAGCTTCTCCGGAGGGCTGGCGTTGAAGGGGGGGACCATGGCCTGACCTTCGGAGAGGGGCCCGGTGACATAAAATCACTCCTTTTGTCAGACCTTAATGGTCTCCACGGTGACACCCTTGGGCCAGACTATATTCTGAATTTTGCTGAGCATGGCCCTTCCACAATCAGCAAGCTGGGAGTCGCTACGCTTCGGCTTGATGCAGAAGAGCTTCAACCAGAGGCCAAAGTGTGGCTCCATGCAAAGGAAGGGCTCACACATCGTAATGAAGGCAGTGATGTGGAGGATGGAGTTTGGGGCCAGATGATAGAAATCCAGCCCGTAGAAGAAAAGGAGACCCCTCACGAACATGTAGAGGGAGAAATCCAGACCTCAGATGAGGTGGGGAATGAAGATTACCCTCTCCCCTGGCTTGGGGGTTGGGATGACTCGTCTGGGTTGCGGCGCCTGGCAATCGGCCTGCTCAGGGAGGTAGCCGACGGTTTTGAACTTTGGATTCGAACAATGTTGATCACGAGAACTTGCCTGCCAAGCCGGCGACATCTAAGGCCAGAATATCCAAAGAGTGTAGTTGCCCTTGGCAGTTAGAGACCAGTTCAGGGGCTACTAAGGGTGTCCTGGACTAGGGGGTACCAGCCCGAAGTGTTTAGCTTATATGGGCCAAACTAGGGCTTGTTCAGCCAACGCGCGAAGGATGGCTGAAACATCAAGAGAAATTCGTAGGGAAGATGGAGATTACCAAAGAATTGGCTTGCACTTTAGGAACAACCCTGTATTCGGCATGTCTACAACGACCTAGCATGTAACCTAGTCACCCTGGGTATCTATATAAGCACATGGGTTTAGTCCGTAGGTGTCGGGGCACGGATGCTCGCGATCACCTATGGGAACCGGAGGCCCCTTGTGGTTCGACAAGGGGGGTCACGTTGCACGAAGTGCGGAGAGCATGAGATGGCGCGACAATCAGGACACTGGCATTTTACCCAGGTTCGGGCCGCTGCTAAGCGTAAAACCCTACTCCTACTTTTTGGTGGATTTGATTGGAAGAACACGAGTGGTGCCTCGCGCTCTATCCCGGCAAGGGTTGCCTTCGGGGAAAGAGCTGCTAGGCGAGTACAAATGTTCGGGGGTCCGAATCCTGAGCTAGGTAGCCTTGGGCCTCCTTTTATAGTGCAAGGGGTTACCACAATGGCAAATCAGTCATTATCTATCGATTGGATAGCTTAGCATAGCTATCATACCTAACTCTGGCATTTAGGACAAAATACCATGATTACCAGCCTAGGTGGCGCTCGGGGTGCATCCCCGGCAAGCTTTTACCACCGCTTGGCCGGTTGTTGCTTACGGTCTTGACACGCTGCAGGGCGGGTGTCAACTGAGTAGAACTTGCCTCCCAGCGTGTTGCCACGTGTTTAGCGAGAGCTGATTAGCCGCTTGAGGGCTCGACACCACATTGATAAGTGACTGGCGTAGCGATGCGGTGGAGCGGTGGCCGATCAGCTCGCGCCTGCCGGGGGAACGGCTTGCCGGGTCTTCCGGAGATGTGCGCGCCTCGGCCCCCGGCAAGCACCGGGGGCGTGGCTGGCGCGTTTTGGGCCCCTCCTGGGCCGTTGTGCTGGTGTTGCCGGCGCTTGCTTAGCCTTCTGCGGGTTGTTGCCGGATGCTGGTTCTTGATCATTCTTCGGGTTTGTACGAATGTTGAAGGGTTCAGCTACTACCGCATGTGCATACGTCAGGGGCACTGGGTACCCCCGGTACTAGTACACCAACAGGAGCTCCCGGGTCTGGCCCACACGCGCTCGCCAATTGCCGTTGGGTCAGGCCCAAAATCTATGCACAGGCGCGCAATGGGAGGGAGTAACAGCCAATTTATTGGTCAGCACTGACCCACCACCTCAGGCCGTTTCCGCCACAGGGGGTTAGCGAAGGGCGTGCGTGACTTAAAGCCCTGGTCGTGGCTGAAACCGCAGCGCCATGGATTGGAGCAATGGGGCGGTTTCCTGTTCGCCCGTGATCGTGGGTGGTGGGATTGGTGGAGATGGGCGGCGACTTTTGGAGCGGAGGAGGGCCAGCCCCCGCGCTCTCCCCTATAAATTGGGGGTCACGAGGGGCGATGCTAAACCATCCTTATTTCCTCCTTGAGTTCGAATCCACAGAGCTTGCCCTTCTGCTTCCTTGTCTTGAGCTGTGCTCGCCGCCAGCATGCCCAGGGGACGAGGACGTCTTTTGGCCTCCGCCTCAACGGTGAGGGCTTCCCGTCGGGATCATGCCACCGCTTCAGTCGTGGAGGTGGAGGGCGGTTCGAGTGCGCGTGGTGGAGGAGCCGTAAGGGCCGAGGTCGACGCGGGGCCCGCGGCCAGGGAAGACGGAGTGCTGCTTCTCTTCCTCCTCCGCCATCAGACCCCCTCCTCGAGGAGGCCCATGCCGGGGGAATGGCGCTGGAGTTCGTCATCAAGCTGCGTGGTCCTCCCCGAAGCCACCTGCGCCTCCCTCACCCTTTTTCTCTTTGTAACCTACCCCTAGGGGAGAAAGTCAAATAAAGAGTTATTAAAAAAGGGGCGCCTTCTTATGTAATCTTTAACCCATTTGTATCGGAAATGAATGAGAAAAGGTGTCGTCTTTCATTCGCAAGTACAATCCCTTTCCCTTCCTTATTTATATTGTATCGGTATGTTTTGTCATTGCTACACGGAGCTACTTGCCGGGTCATCATTCAAACCACGAGTGCCAAAAAGGGAAAATGAGCCCCCGGCAGCAGGTTGGCGTTGTTCCCCGGCAGCGCTCCTTGTCGGTGTCGGCGCTGCCACCCCCCCCCCCCCCCACAGTCGTTAAACAAGGACAGGGGGATGGCTCATCCCGACAAGGGTTTTCACCACGTGGATGACTCCACTACCCGCAGTAAGGAAGATACAAAGGATTTCCTTGAGGAATCGAAAGGTACTGAACTTGGGATATGCGATGTACTTATCTTTTCCAAGCAGTATCCCCTTTTAGAGTGTGATGTGCCGCCATCCTTGTTTCCCTTCCCTGTTTTCCTGACGGTCAAACATGTAGGGTGAGAACAGTAACAAAGATTACGGGTTCATCAAGTATTCTAGCAAATGTTTATAACTTAAAAGCGATAACATTGCAGTCATAAAAAATGCGTAATGAGCATGTAAAAATGATGATATGATGCAATGCCTAGATTTATTATTGTTGCACAGGGTCTGCGCCTGGCTTTGTACAAAGGGTAACATGCAACATCGGCAAGGCTTGTACAAAAGGTGGCTGTCGGGGACTGAACCCGGCAGCCGCGCCTTACGGGTAGAACTTACGAAGATGCTCAATGTTCCACGAGTTAAGCACCGTGGTGCCATCTTCGGTCTCCAGACGAACTGCGCCAGGTCTGGTGACTCGTGCTACCCGGTAAGGGCCTTCCCACTTCGGCGTCAACTTGTTAGCACCCTTGGCGGACTGAACACGCCAAAGGACAAGGTCGCCTTCCTCAAGGCTCCGGGCGTGGACCCTGCGGCTATGGTAGCAGTGCATGGCTTGCTGGTAACGTGCAGCACGCACCGCAGCCCGGAGACGGTCTTCCTCGAGGAGCATGGCATCGTCTTGCCGCAGCTGATGTTGCTCTACTTCATCGTAGGCAAGCACTCAAGGTGACCCGTATATGAGTTCCGTGGGGAGTACTGCTTCCGCCCCGTACACTAGGGAGAAGGGCGTCTGGCCAGTAGCTCGATTTGGTGTCATCCTAAGGGACCAAAGAACCATCGGCAGTTCGTCTATCCAGCGCCTACCGCTCTTTCGTAGCTTATCAAATGTCCTTGTCTTGAGCCCTCGCAGCACTTCAGCATTCATCCTCTCGACTTGCCCGTTGCTTCTTGGGTGGGCAACAGAGGCGAAGGAGACCTTGCTTCCAAGGCTTTGGATATATTGCATGAAGGCGCAGCTCGTGAACTGGGTGCCGTTGTGAGTGATCACTCTGTTAGGCACTCCAAAGCGGCACACCAGTCCTTTCATGAACTTGATAGCTGACTGCGTGGTTACCTTTCTCACTGGTTCCACCTCAGGCCACTTTGTGAACTTGTCGGTTGCCATGAACAAGAACTCAAAGCCCCTGACAGCACGAGGGAAGGGGCCCAGAATATCGAGCCCCCAGACCGAGAATGGCCAGGATAGAGGGATTGTTAGCAGGGCTTGTGCTCATTGATGGATGTTCTTGGAATGGAATTGGCAGGCTTCACACTTGGTAACCAGCTCAGTAGCGTCCTGGAGAGCAGTGGGCCAATAGAAACCCTGTCGGAAAGCTTTCCCGACAAAGGCCCTTGATCCAATGTGGGAACCACATACTCCTCCGTGAATCTCCACCAACAGCTTCAGTCCATCCTCCCGGCAGATACACCTTAATTTCACACCGTTCAGTCGTCTTCTGTACAGGGTGTCCTCGACAAACTGGTACATACTTGACCGACGGGCTACTCTTTCGGCTTCCTCTTGCTCTTCGGGGAGTTCTCCTGTTTGAAGGAAATAGACTATATGTTGCGCCCAGGTTGGAGCCTGCGGCTCGACAACAAGGACTAAAGGCGTCTCCTCGTCTCCGGGAGCGCTTGTCTCAACCGCGAGAACCTGAGGTCCTGCGGGAGGGAGCTGCTCATCAACCGGAACGGGATTTTCCCCGGCAGCTCCTCTACCAGCGGCTTCGGGAAGCTCCGCCGAGAAATGCTTGCCGGAGTTCAGCTTCCTTCTCTTCTTGGACATCGCTGATGGGGATACTGATGGTGAACGTGCCACCAGTGCCGTCCAGCCTTGCCGAGATTTTCTTCGTCTCAGGATAGGTAGCCTTGGTCTTCTTGCTAGTGGAACTCCCCGGCAGGTCATCGTCGGGTGCGACGCACTCCAAAGAGGCGTGCTTCCCGAAGTCCTTGCCGGTGTTCCTGCTAGCCTTCTTCAATTTCTCTGTGTCCTTGGCGGGAGCTGGGATTTCTGTGGCTTCAGCTGCTACCGCGTCACGGTACATCTGGTCTACGTAGATAACTGCGTTCTTCTTGTTGGATGGGATGGAAATGACTCCAATGGGCCCTAGCAACTTTAAGGTATTGTAGGCATAGTGGGATGCTGCCATGAACTTCGCCAGAGCTGGGCGACCGAGGATTCCGTTGTAAGTCAGCGGGATCTCAGCGATGTCGAACACTATCTTCTCTGTCCGGAAGTTCAGTTCCCCGCCAAATGTCACAGGCAGAGTGATCTTTCCCTTGGATCGGCTCCTGTCGGGGTTGATTCCTTGGAATGTACCCGTAGCTTCGAGCTCTTCATCAAGGATCTGCAGTTTATCAGCCACTTTAGGGGAGATCAAGTTCAATCCCGCCCCGCCGTCAACTAACAGCTTGGACACCTTGAGGTTGCGGATTGTCGGAGAAACCAACAATGGCAAACACCCGACTGTAGTGGTACGGTCGGGATGATCCTCTTCGTCAAAGATGATAGGCGTGCGGGACCATTTTGAGTGGCTTCCTAGATTTTGCAGTTGGTTCCACAACATTGACCTCGCGTGCCCACTGCTTGAGCTGGCGGTGAGAGGAATGCAAGGACGCACCCCCATCAACGCACATGGCTTCGGTTTCTTTCTGAAACTCCCTGTCGCTAGAATCCTCATCATCATCCTCATCGTATGTTTCCTTCTTCTCTCGGCCTCTGGCAGGTTTTTCCTTTTGCTGCGGGGTTTTGCCGTGGCGGCCTCCTCTGCCGCCACGGCCTTTCTCGGCAGCACCGTCCTGGCCTTTTTCTTTGTCGCGCTTCTCGTACTCGGCCCTCTGCTTCTCAACAAGTTGCTCGACCTGTCGGTATTCTTGGAGATCATGGCCCTTGGTGCGGTGAATTTTGCAGTACGGCCCGTCGGACTTCCTGGTCTTCTCAGCGGCAGCAGCCTCCCGGCAATCAGCGCATGCGGCAGCTTCCTTGCCGGGGGGTTTCGGCTTTCGCCTTCTTGCCTGCACTGAGGTCTTCGGAGATCTCAACAGCCAATACTGCTTTTCCCTTACGCTTCTTGTTGCGCTTCCTGCTTCTTCCCTTCGGGTCGGGGGCGTCGTCGTCGTCATCGGAGTCCACTTCGATGCTCGCCTCCTCCCCGGGAAGTCACCTTCCTTCTTCAGCTCGAGCACATTTATCCGCCAAGGTGTAAAGCTCATTAACAGTCTTGGGGAGCTTGACATTCATCTTGGCTCGCATCCTCCTGTTGCGCACGTTCGAATGGAATGCGGCAATCACCGCTGCGGGATGTATCTCTGGGATGTTGCGGTGCACTCGGCTGAATCTCTGGATATACTTCTTCAAGGTTTCTCCCTCCTTTTGCGGAAGGACTTGGAGATCCCTGGGCTGGCCTGGTTCTTGATGACCATCGGTGAAGGCGCCAACGAACTCGTTGCATAAATCAGCCCATGACGAAATTGAATTTTCTGGGAGATGCATCAGCCACGATCTCACGTTTGGCTTAAGTGCCAAAGGGAAATAGTTGGCGAGCACCTTTTCATCTCTTCCTCCCGCAGCTTGAACAGCTATCGTGTATATGCCCAAGAACTTTGCTGGGTTTAGCTTCCCATCGTATTTCTCAGGCAGCTCAGGTTTGAAAGCTCGGGTCGACGACCAGTGGACCCGTCGCAGCTCGCTAGTGAAGGAAGGGCAACCAACCTCGTAGGGAAGGTACCTGCCAGCACTGGGCGCGGGGTCGCCGACGTCTGGACCGTTGCACTTGTCGGATTGACGGTGCGCTTCCCGGCGTCGCTCGATGGTGATGCGCGCGTCTTCTTTCTGCTAGTCTTCAAGGACATGCCGTTGATCCTGGCGGTCGCGCGGGCCAGACGAGACTATGGACGCCTCGTCGTGCTCATCAGCATGCGAGGCTTGCTGCGACTGCCTCTCGGCCTGTTGTCGTGGAGGGGATTGCACCGTTGGGGTGGCCCCTTCGACGCGCTCGCCGGCCCGGGCTGCTGCTACTGTTCGCGTACGTCGCGACGGCTCTGCATGCGGGGGCTTGTTGGCTTCAACGAAAGAAACCAAACTTTGAATGGTGGCTCTCCATTCATCCATCTTATCAGCTGTTGGCATAAAGTTGAGCAGCATCTGGACTCGCGCCATGGCTTCCTCTACGGTGCTCGGCATGGCAAAAGAGGCGGACCGTGACGTCGCCCGACTCCTGGTAGGACCAAGAGAAGCGTCGCCGCGTTCTGGATGCCGTGTGCCACTCGCCGGGGCTGTCTGGCGTGCAGGGGGCCGAACCTGCGGGGCTGTGGCCCCGCTTGTCGCTCCGTCTCATTCTGCACGAGGTGCACACCCGGTAGTCTCGCCGGCGATGGGCGCGGCCAAAGGGTCATGGCTCGCACCGGACCGGGCGCCGCCGAGGCGGCCGCGGCCATCCGCGCGACGGGGAGGTGATGGACGGTTGTTTCCCTCGCCCGTGGCGCCGGGGCCGAGCTCGCCAAGTTGTTGTTGTAGTCGCTCCCCTCCGGCGCCTCCTGCTCCATCTCCGGCCGTGAAGGACTGGACGGGGGTGCCGCCTGCGCCGACCGCGTCGTCCACGATGCCCGCCTCACCCGCAGCCACCACGGCATCGACGGTGCCGCCGGCCGTGTGTGAGGGAGCCTTCGAAGTGGAGGGATGCGTGGCCGCACCGGATTTCTTCTTGGGAGCCATTGTTGGGGAAGACGATGATGAAGACCGAATCACCGTTCACGAACTCGGGTTCGCGCAAATGATGCACGCCCCCTACCTGGCGCGCCAAAGATGTCGGGGCACGGATGCTCACGATCACCTATGGGACCCGAAGGCCCCTTGTGGTTCGGCAAGGGGGGTCACGTTGCACGAAGAGCGGAGAGCATGAGACGGCGCGACTATCAGGACACTGGCATTTTACCCAGGTTCGGGCCGCTGCTAAGCGTAAAGCCCTACTCCTGCTTTTTGGTGGATTTGATTGGAAGAACACGAGTGGTGCCTCGTGCTCTATCCCGGCAAGGGTTGCCTTCGGGGAAAGAGCTGCTAGGCGAGTACAAATGTTCGGGGGTCCGAATCCTGAGCTAGGTAGCCTTGGGCCTCCTTTTATAGTGCAAGGGGTTACCACAATGGCAAAATAGTCATTATCTATCGATTGGATAGCTTAGCATAGCTATCATACCTAACTTTGGCATTTAGGACAAAATACCATGATTACCAGCCTAGGTGGCGCTCGGGGTGCATCCCCCGCAAGCTTTTACCACCGCTTGGCCGGTCGTTGCTTACGGTCTTGACACGCTGCAGGGCGGGTGTCAACTGAGTATAACTTGCCTCCCGGCATGTCGCCACGTGTTTAGCGAGAGCTGATTAGACGCTTGAGGGCTCGACACCGCATTGATAAGTGACTGGCGTCGCGATGCGGTGGCGCGGTGGCCGATCAGCTCGCGCCTGCTGGGGGAACGGCTTGCCAGGTCTTCTAGAGATGTGCACGCCTCGGCCCCCGGCAAGCACCAGGGGCGTGGCTGGCGCGTTTTGGGCCCCTCCTGGGCCGTTGTACTGGTGTTGCCGGCGCTTGCTTAGCCTTCTGCAGGTTGTTGCCGGATGCTGGTTCTTGATCATTCTTCGGGTTTGTACGAACGTTGAAGGGTTCAGCTACTACCGCTTGTGCATAAGTCAGGGGCACTGGGTACCCCCGGTACTAGTGCACCGACAGTAGGGGTAACTTATTTGCCTTAGGGTTAGAGCTTACACAACTGATACCTCTCCAACGTATCTACTTTTCCAAACACTTTTGCTCTTGTTTTGGCCTCTAATTTGCATTATTTGAATGAAACTAACCCGGACTGATGTTGTTTTCAGCAGAACTACCATGGTGTTGTTTTTTGTGCATAAATCAAAGTTCTCAGAATTGGATGAAACTTTCTGGATATATTTTTATTGAATATATAAAAAATACTGGAGCGAAGATCCATCAGAGGGTGGCCACCAGTTGCCCACAAGGCAACAGGGCGCGCCCACCCCTAGGCGTGCCATGTTACCTTGTGGGGCCCACATGGCTCAACTGGCCCTAATTCCAATCATATATATTCCTATTCTCCGAGAAAAAAATCAGAGATAAGTTTTCATTATGTTCTACGAGACGGAACCGCCGCCACCTCCTGTTCTTCCTCGGGAGGGTTGATCCGGAGTCCGTCTAGGGCTCCGGAGAAGGGAATTCGTTGCCATCGTCATCACCAACCCTTCCTCATCAACAATTCCATGATGATCACCACTTGGAGTGAGTAATTACTTTGTAGGCCTATTGGACGGTGATGGGATTGGATTAGATTTGTCATGTAATCGAGTTATTTCGATAGGCTTGATCCCTTGTATCCACTATGTTACGAGATTGATGTTGCTATGACTTTGCTATGCTTAATGCTTGTTACTAGGGCCCGAGTGCCATGATTTCAGATCTGAACCTATTATGTTTTCACGAATATGAGAGTGTTCTGGATCCTATCTTGCAAGTTGTATGCACCTATTATGTGTTATGATCCGTAGACCCCAAGGTGACAATAATTAGGATCATCTCCGGTGATGACCGTAGTTTGAGGAGTTCATGTATGCACATGTGTTAATGCTTTGTTCCGGTTCTCTATTGAAAGGAGGCCTTAATATGTCTTAGTTTCCATACGGACCCCGCTGCCCCGGGAGGGTAGGACAAAAGATGTCATGCAAGTTCTTATTATAAGCACGTATGACTATATATGAAATACATGCCTACATTATATTGATGAATTGGAGCTAGTTCTGTGTTGCTCTAGTGTGTAACTGTTACATGATGAATGTCATCCAAATCAATTATCCATCACTTATCCATGGCCTACGCTTTTCGCTTACTGGTTTCCATTAAGTTACTTTCGTTACTACTGTTGTTACAATCAATACAAACCTGTTGATGTTATTGTACTATTGCTTTTGTTACTGTGCTACTAAAAACTTCATTGCAGAAAGAAATTCCAGGTGTGGGTGAATTGACAACTCAACTGCTAAGACCAATAAATATTCTTTGGCCCCCCTTGTGTCAAATCAATAAATTTTGGTGAAATACTACCCACGAAGACTATTGTGATCCCCTATACTTGTGGGTTATCAAGACCTTTTTCTAGCGCCGTTGCCAGGGAGCATAGGGCTATTTATTGTGTTCACCAGGGATTTTTTATTATCACTATGAAGAATATGAAAGACGCTAAATCCAAGATCGTACCCTCTAGGATGATGGTAGGTAAGGAATTGCCATCTAGCTCTGCACTCGATTCACCTTATGTTTTGGGTAAGCTTGCGACACCACCACCTACTATTCAATCTGATATGTCGCAAGTAATTGATGATGCTACTTCTGCTTTAAATGAAAATTATGATGATGCTACTACTATGCTAGATGAAACTGAACATGTGCCACTTGGTGATTTGCTTGATGCTCATATTGTTAAATCTTGAGAACTTGAGATTGTTGAAATTGATGAAAACTATGATTCACCTACTTTGTCTAGATATCCTCCTAGAATTGAAGTGTTTGATGTACCTGATGGTTATGTTATGGATGGGGAGATAGCTAGAGACTTTCTTGCTTGTAATGATAGATATGATCTTAAGAGATTGCTTAGTAAACTGAAAGAAAAAAACTATGAAGGAGAAAATGAAGTATGATCCTACATTTGCTACTTCTCCTATATTTGTTACTGATAAGGATTAAGAATTCTCCGTTGATACCGAGTTAATTACTTTCATAGAGTCTGATCCTTTCCATGGTTATGAATCTGAAACTGTTGAGCACACCTTACCAAATTGAATGATATTGCCAACCTATTTGCTAATGAGGAAAAAATCCGCTATTACTATATTCTTAAGCCTTTTACTTTCTCACTAAAGGGTGATGCTAAGAAGTGGTTTATTTCTCTTGCTCCCGGCTGTGTGCGTAGCCCCCAGGATATTATATATTACTTCTCTGAAAAATATTTTCCTGCTCATAAGAAACAAGCTGATTTACAAGAAATATTTAACTTTGTGCAAATTGAAGAAGCTTGGGGGAGGCTTCTCTAGCTAATTAAAGCTTTGCTTGATCATCCTCTTAAGAAAAATGAAATACTTCATATCTTCTATAATGGACTAACCAATGCTTCTAGGGACTACCTAGATAGTTGTGATGGTTGTGTTTCCAGGGAACGAACTATTGGGCAAGCTGAGTAACTATTGAATAATATTTTGAAGAATGCTAATGATTCACTTCCTGAACCAATTACAAAGAAGAGAGGTATTCTATTCCTCAGTCCATAAGATATGAAATAAGCTAAGAAATCTATGAAATAAAAAGGTATTGAAATTGAAAATGTTAAGAATCTACCACCTATTGAAGAAATACGTGGACTTGACACCCCTACGTAGGTAGTAGAGGTAAATTCTCTTCGTAGATTCGATGAAAGTGATATACCTTATAATAAAACTGCTAGTCAATGCATGGATGAATTTGATAACTACATCGTTAAGCAAGAACATTTCAATATGTATGTTAAGGATCAATTAAAATGAAATGCTATGATGGTTGATCGCTTGAGTGAATTGATGTTTAGAATTTCTAATGATGTTAGAGGTGTAGGTAAACACTCATCCATAGTTCATACTCAGTTAGAACAAGTTGCTAAGTCACATAATGATTTGCTTACTGAAATGAATAATAAATTGAACGATCATGCTATTAGAGTTGTGACTAGAGGGGGTAGAATGAGACAAGAACCCCTCTATCCTGAAGGACATCCTAAAAAAATTGAACAAGATTCTCAGAATATTAATAAGGATACACCTAGTCAATCTAAGAAGAAAAAGAAAAAGAAAAATGATGGTACTTTTCATGATTCTAGTGAACCTATGATAGAAAACTTTTGTGAGAATCACAATGATGTTTCTATTTCTGATGCTGAGACACAATCTGGTAGTGAACATGCACCTAGTGATGATGAAAATGATAATGCCCATGTTGATGTTCAACCAGAAAATGATAAAGAACCTGATAATGATGTAGTAATAGAACTTGCAGCTGATCTTGATAACCCACCACCTAAGAATAAACATGATGATAAGAGAGATTTCATTGCTAGAAAACATGGTAAAGAAAGAGAGCCATGGGTTCAAAAACCCATGCCATTCCCTCATAAGACTTTGAAAAATAGGGATGAGGAAGATTTTGATCGCTTTGTTGAAATGCTTAGCCCAGACTTTTTGTGAACATGTTTGACTGATATTTGAAAGACGCCTCTATGCAAAATATATGAAAGATATTGTCACTAACAAAAGAAAGATATCTGAAACTGAGATTTCCACCATGCTTGCTAATTACTCTTTTGAGGCTGGAGTACCAAAGAAATTGGGAGACCCCGGGATACCTACTATACCTTGCTCCATTAAACGAAGTTATGTCAAAACTGCTTTATGTGATTTAGGAGCCGGTGTTAGTGTTATGCCTTTCTGTTTATATAAAAGACTTGATTTGAATAAGCTCACACCTACTAAAATATCTTTGCAATGGCTGATAAATCTACTTCTATACCTATTGGGATTTGTGAGCATGTCCTCGTTGTTGTTGCAAATGATACTATTTTGACAGACTTTGTTATTCTTGAGATGCCCGAGGACGACAATATGTCAATCATCCTTCGTAGACCCTTTTTGAATATTGCAGGGGCTGTTATTGATTGCAACAAAAGCAAGGTTGCTTTTCATGTTAATGGAAATCAGCACACGGTATACTTTTTGAAGAAGCGAGTTGTGGTGAATAATATCAATTATATTGAGCAAATGGCAACAATCACTTTCGGAGAGTTAAAATTTCCTCGCACTACTGTCAAGAACAAATATAATATTCTTATTGTTGGGGAAATGCATATCCCCATTGAGGTAACTTTGTGTCATATGAAAAAAAATCGGTTTCATGCCAATCGAAAACGGTTCGTTAATAAGACTTGTTCAACCTTGTTAATGGATTCTTTTTTAGAAGCATGTGGTCGATAAATTTAGTAGGCACAACTTTCTATAAACTTAGTTTGCTCTCTAATAATTATAGTTTAATAAAGAAAAATGCCATGATTTTCCTGTTTTTGAATAAACCGTGCAATAGAAAAATGACCCAAAAATAAAAGTGCTTAGAATGTCACAAAATTTTAACATAATTTTTGTAGAATATTTAAGAATTTCTGGAGCTGAAAAACATCCCAGGGGGTGCACCTTTTGCCGACAAGGCAACAGGGCGTTGCCACCCCCTAGCGCCAAGATACCTTGTGGGTCCCACAGGGACTCACTCACTTATTCCTTCAGCCCACATCACATCTTTCCTCTAGCCAAAATTTGTGGTAGCTCTCTCTCTCTCTCGTGTTCTTGCTCCCAAACCTGAGATTTTTGATCTCTTTGCTCGGAGCTCTGTTTTCGAAACTGTTTTGAGGGATATTGCTCCTTGGTATGTGACTCCTCCATTGCTCCAATTAGTTTTTGCTTTAGTGGATTATATTTTGCATATTTCACTGCACTTGGTGCTACTGAAAATGAGCTTGCATGTTGAATTCTTTGAGTTCCAACTAGTTTGAATGCTTGATATGACCTCTAGGCATCCATATGAGTAGCTGCTATCAATCTTAAAAAGTTTTGTTGACATCATTTTGTGGTCCAAAAAATTCAGAAATTTGTTCATAGGAAAATGAACTTCTTGCAGAGAGGTTCTTCGAGTCGGAGTCCTAAGGGAATCGTTGGGGATGCCCAGGACCGTGAACTCAACATCCCGCGGAGGACGGAGGTTCAGCCGTGCGAGTGGCCACACCATGCCTTCATGACGGAAGCCGGGTTCCATCAAGAGTTCATGCAATTTGTTGCAATGCCGGATTGACCAACTTCCTCTCAGTTGAGTGTGACCAATACCAAATCCTTACAAATTCCTTTGTGCAAAATTTCTTTTTCATGCATAGGCTCGACGTTCCCAAGGTACGCTTTGATTTATATGCTAAACATTATGAGACGTCATTCACCGAATTCTGTCAAATATGTTGATTCCTTCTGAGGGGGTTGAGAGAGCCTCTACCTGAGGAGTTTGAGGACTTGCTTTGCACTTTAACTATGGGGGTAAATAGGGGTGTGTGAGAGCTAGAGCCACTAGTTTACACTCTCCTGATGTGCATTACTTTGCTTTATTCATAGGGGAATGTTTGTCTGCCAGGGACGAAAGTGGCACGCTCAGTGCCTCTGACCTCACCATTTTACGTCGAGCACTTTTTAATGACAACACATATAGCTTAGGAGCTATCATTTCACACCGCTTGCACACTAACAGGACGAGGGGTAAAATTCATGGTCGTATTTACGTGACTCGCTTGGCAAAAAAGCTTTAATGTTAATATACGCCCCAATGATTACTCATTGCCTACATTTTATCTAGATCACCAGGCTATGATAGACCACCACTTTCTTGATAACCATGAGCCTCCTCACCATATTCACTATAACTTTGTGTTTAGCGAGACTACTCGCGATGTTATTTTTTTTGCCTGCACCCTCTTTGTTTGATTCTCATGCCAGGCAAGGATATGTCATCATGCCACCAGATATCACAGCATACCGGAACGAGTTGGGTGCAGCGGAGGCTGAGGCCCAGGCTTGGGACACTCAAATACCTCCACCTAACTACTACACTCCTGGACCAGATGGACACTATGGATGGTGACTACCAAGCCAGACCAAGGCCTAAGCTTGGGGGAGTACGTGTTTCTCACTGACATTACATTCATTCTCACACATTTCATTTCAGTTGCCGGTGTTCATCCTTTTTCATTGTATATCCATGTTAGTTTTATTTTGGTTTTCTTCTTGTGTGTTTGAAAAACTTCAAAAACACAAAAATATTTCTCGCTTCTTTTCGGTTTTTCTTTCTCGTTTAATTAGTTTGTAGTATTAAAAGAAAACCCAAAAAGATTTCTCGTTTCTTCTTTTGCTTGTTGGGAGCTTTACCGTGTAAATAGTTTTTCTCGCTTTTCGTTTTTTCCTTTGTTAATTTGCTTTCTTCATAAAAACTAAAAACTCCAAAAACATTTTAGTATGTTTACCTGAAATTCTTCTCTATTATTTGAGTTGTCAAAAGGAGAAGACCACGATGAAAATGTTGAGTGGCTTTCATATGCTACATTGTGGACCTAATGAAGAGCCAATATTACCTTGTCTTCTCCTTTGAATAAATGTTTTATAGATTCCAGCTTAGTCCAGAACACACTTGCACTAATATTATTTTCACATCATTCGGTCATGCAAGTGAAAGGAAATAATGACGATATTTGATGAAGTGATTGCAATAAACAAAGCTGGTATGAACTCTTCTTGTTTTCTCTTTTTGTAAATATGTTTAGCTCAGTCGCTCTTGATTCGGCATTTTATGAGTAAACATGTCTGTGATGACAATTAGAGATTACATTTGCTCATGCCATGCTTAAATAGCTAGGAGTGGATAATGATTTATCTTGTGTGTCAACATGCATTAAAATGGTTGTGATGTAGTATGTTAGCATGGTATCCTCCTCTGAGTAATTCGAGTAGCTTGACTTGGCAAATGTGCAAACATGTAGTTGAATCAAATCCAATGCAGCCTTGATGATATTTATGTTCAGAGTGCTTATATCCTACTCATGCTAATATTCAATGTTAAATAGTCGCAATGCATGATTATGACAGTTGTCTCTCTCTAGCATGTCGTGTCCCCATCTATTTGCTAGCCTTCATCTGTACTAAGAGGGAATGCTGCTTGTCATGGTGTTCTCATGGCACATGCCATGGGGTGGCTTATCGAGTGCGGTTGGGGCTGATGGACGTCGGTGGGCTCCGGAGACGAGATTGGGGACAAGCGGTGCGACACACACGATGTACCCAGGTTCGGGGTCCTCCGTGGGAGGTAACACCCCTAGTCCTGCCGGAACGAGTATATGGGATGAGAGTATTACAATGGTGCTCCTAGAGATGTTCGTTGGGGCAGGAAGAAGGATCTAGCTCTCCTTTCTTGCATCTCCTGTATGTGTGTGGGGGGGGGGGGTGTGCTGAGCCGAAGGGACAAAGGGAAAAAGAAGAACCAGAACCCCTCTACCGGGAGGGCTGCTGGAGTTTTTTATAGGCCAACCCCCTTCTTACAATATACAAGGGAAATGGGGGCGGGAACGTGCATCCGTGAACCTATTGACGCGGGAGGCCCCCTGGGGTCTTTTATCGCCTGATGCCCAGGGGATACTGCAGACTATAGATGATGTGTGACGAGTACTGTAGATGACGATGTAGACACTATAGATGATGATGCATGACGAGTGAGCAGTGTCCACTATTCGCCAATAGTGTACTACCGCAGGGCATGGCCGTCCCGTCCGCACGTGTCCGACGTGACGTCGCGGTTGACTTCGAGCAACCGACAGATTGGAGCAGCAAGCCGCGGGCGCGAGCTGGGGCAGCCGGCCCCGGCAGGTAGGCGCCCCATCCAGCTGGCCGTCTTGGGACTACCCAGGTGTCATCCCCCCGACAGTTGCCTCCGAGCCTCCGGGCGACTCGAAGAGTCAGGCGGAGGATTTTTGCTATTGTCGTAGCAGATGGTGGCGTCGAGGGCCTCAGTGGCATTCAGCCGCAGGACTGCGGCCGGCGTAGCCGTCTTTACAGTGGGGGCGCGCCAGCGCACCCACTAGGTGTAGAATCCAGGCGACTCGAAGATTCGGGCAAAGGGTCTTCAATGTTGTGGTAATAGAGGTTGCCCATGGCGGCCGACTGCAAGATGCAGCCGGCGCGGCTTTCTTCCAGTGGGGGTGTAGCCTCCGAGCCTCCGGGCGACTCGAAGAGTCGGGCGAAGGGTCTTCGCTGTTGTTGTAGCAGACGGTGGCGTCGAGGATCTCGGTGGCAGTTGGCCGCGGTCTTGCAGCCAGTGCGGTGCCTTCCCAACGGGTCGCGCCGGCACACCCGTTGGGTGTAGCCTCCGAGCCTTTGGGCGATGGGGGGTTCCCCATGGAAATGGTCGTGCAAAAGACAGAGTTAGTCAGCACAGATATATGAAATATTTGGTTTGAGCAGTGCAAGTTTTTACGTTGAGGGAATGTCGACTCGGTTTCGTCCGAGCCCCCTAGATCATTTTCATGTCCCCTCTTCTCTTTGGCGTTTGCTCTCGCCAGCAAGATATTTGGGTTGCGGTGTGTAGCTAGGATGAAGAGTGGGCCATGGAGTGGAGCATACGGTACTTGGACTCTGAGGAGCGGATTCGATCGGGCAAAAATTTGCAAAGGAAAAGATTGGTGCCCAAGCAGTTCTCCTCCCGGACGTCTTTCACATGGGGTGACCTCCAGCTTTTGCTCTCGCTAGCCAGACAGTCGGGGTGTGGTATGTAGCTGAGATGAAGAGTGGGCCTTTGATACAATATAGGGGAGAACGTATCGGGCCAATCGGTCGGCCCCGGGCCGAGACTGGCTGGCCCCGGCCCGAACAAAAAAGCAACTGAAAAAATATGGAGATGGCCCCCGAGGGTCGCTCGGGGTTCCGTTTTTGCGTGCGGTGCAAAGACGTGCGGACAGGAGTGATACGTCTCCGTCGTATCCATAATTTTTGATTGTTTCATGCCAATATTATACAACTTTCCCATATGTTGGCAACATTTTATATGATTTATTGGACTAACATATTGATCCAGTGCCCAGTGCCAGTTCCTGTTTGTTGAGTGTTTTTTGTTTCGCAGAATATCCATATCAAATGAAGTCCAAACGCGATAAAAATTTACGGAGAATTATTTTGGAATATTTGTGATTTTTGGGAGTTGGAATCAACGCAAAAGGAGCCCCACAGCCCCTACAGTACACCAGGGCGCGCCCCAGGGCCCAGGCGCGCCGTGGTGGGTTGTGGTCACCTCGTAAGTTGGTTGGAGCTCTACTTCGGGCGCAAGGAATCTTATATCCGAAAAAAATCGTGTTAAAATCTCAGCGCAATCGGAGTTACGGGTCTCCGAGAATATAAGAAATGGTTTTCGGCCGGAAAACAAAAAAAACGCGAAACAGAAGAGAACCGAGAGGGAGATCCAATCTCGGAGGGGCTCTTGCCCCTCCGCCGCCATGGAGGCCATGGACCAGAGGGGGAACTCTCCTCCCATCTAGGGGGAGGCTAAGGAAGAAGAAGGAGGAGGGGTGCTCTCTCCCCCTCTCTCTCGGTGGCGCCGGAACGCCGCCGGGGCAATCATCATGATGGCGATTTACACAAACAACTTCGCCGCCGTCAACATGTAGCGTCCCGACTCAAAACGAGCCAAGCCTCTGTGTGTCAGTGCCATCCCTGGATCAATATGTTGGCACACACAGTACATCAATGTATATATATATATATCAAAGTGCAATCACATGTAAATAATGTAAAACTGATATACCTCTTAAATCTCAGCGGAAACAGTCAACGGGAGTGGAGTCCCAATAAACACCAACGGCAGGTTGAGTGTAGACCGTAACCCTAAATCGTACACTTACTCGTCGTAGAAATATTCCTGCAACATGAGACGTTGCAGCCGTGTAGGTCAGTACATTCAATGTACCGGCAAGATCACCATAGAATAAAATGATAAAGACTATTCTATGTGCAAAAGGTTTTGTGGCTCTGTGTCTGAGTTTTTGCAGAAAAGTTGGTTTTATTTTCCCTACAACAAAGGAGTCAAACGGAATATCACTACAAAAGTTGGCTGTTAATGAGATGGTTCCACCAACCAATTCTCATGTCCCAAAATAATTAATAGACCCACTCATCATAATTTATTAATTGTGTTGAGACTTGATGATAGTATCATCTCCGGTGCTCATGTTGTCCATAACCGGGGACACGGCTAATCGATTAGTTTGACACTCTGCAGAGGTTTGTACACTTTACCCGCAAGATTCGATCCCTCCCGTTGTGTCCTCGCACTGCCTGGTGTTTGAGAACGAGACGATCGAAACATGGTCTTCCAAAGCGATCCTGTGATAGAAAGTCAGTGCCCATCCAATCCTACCGTTCTTCTACATCTCGTAGCAATCTGACCTACCAGAGTCACGATTAAGGTCAACCAAGCCAGAGCCCATAATGACTTGTGGTTGCACACGTAAGCTTTCCGGCCTTGAAGTATCCATCCATCTCTTTGGACCTGGGTGGCATTCCGTGGGGATGATCACAGGTAGATACCAGGATTCCCGGGCATAACCATGATAGATATCAGGCTGCCAGATGCATGTCCAATCCACCCAGAGGTATATTGAGTCCTTGAAGTCTTGAAGTCATGATCATCATGTAGGTCTTGAAATAATTAACCTCACAACACTCTTGAATCTCACAACCAACCCCGTCTACTAAAGCATAGCAAATGTGAAGTAACGTCCCTTCCCGGGCAATGGTAACAGGGTGTTGGGTTTCTCCTACCTCATGATACTACCACAAGTTCAAGCTCAATATCCTACTGGATGTATGATGGAGAGATTGATTTTAATGCAAATAAAACATAGGTAATGTAAGATGATCAAAGTGAACTTGCCTGGTAAGTTGAAGAAGATAATATCGCTCTCAGAAAATAACTTGATAGAACTATTCGTCACTCTCCAATGAAATCTATATAATCAAACATTGCACTCATAAGCAAACACTTCTAACAATCAATACTATCAATCAAAAGGCAACACAAAAACTAAACACAATAGGGTTGTGATGAAGGAAGTACTTAAGACAAAAGTTAAAACAACAAAACTTCATCACAACAACCAAGGGTAGTTTTCCCCACAAATAACCTATTAACAACAGCAACAAAACAACATCCAAATAAAATCTAACAAAAGTATTTAGTAAATCTTTTACTAGCAAAAAGAATTACTTTTGAAGAACAACTAAAGAACTAATAAACAACACCCTAAACAACATAAGTTTCCTAACTAATAGAGCATAACAGCAAAGAAAACACTAAGATAATAGAAATAACAGAAAACAAAAATATAAAACAACTAAGTTAACAGAAAGTAGTTTTCATAAAACTTTATTGGCAAAAGGAACTAATTGAAAAGCTTTTATTAAACACTTCTTATGACCTAAACAATGTTAACCTTGAATTAAACCACAAACAATTTCAACTTTAATACAAATTGTTTCTGGTCTAAATTAAAGTTATCAGAAAAAATAAAACTATAAAACCAATTATAGAAAATATTTTCCAATAGGAAATTAAACTAGCAATGAAAGCAATTTGCAAGTTATGATTAAACTAGAATTGATTTCATGCAATCAAAATAATAAATAAAATTAAAAATAATCTTTGTTGAAATACTACTGTTAACTAACAGAAAACAAAACAAATCTTGTCAACAAATACAAAAGAAAAGAAATTAAAAACAATTAAAACAAAAGAAATAGAAATAAACCTAAAAAGAACTAAAACAGATTCTGTTTTGCTAAAAACCTTAATTTAAATTATTCTAAAAATTCTCAAATTCGACCTACTGATAAATAAAGTCACTAGTGACCAGTAGCAAAAAGAATCAACCCAAAACCTATTTTTAAACTCATGATATTCACAAAACAAGATTTGAATCAAATCTGTTTGAATTCAAAAATTAAATTATTCAAACATGGTCAAACTTTATATCTACAGAAACTAGATAAAATTTGTGACACAATGCAATTGGAATCACTTATAAATATTAAACATCCTAAAAGTTATAGCCAATCTAAAAACAGATACTAATCTGTTAAAGAAAACTAAAATAGAAAAACTAAAACCTAACTAACGAACAGGGGGTCTACGTGTCATGCTGTGAGTGGCCGAGGGTGTGCGCTGCGGTTGCTAACGAGTGAACGGTCACTATATAAAAGAAAATGGTTCGGTTTAAAAGAGAACTATACGTGATAATCTTGCCGTTCAAACAGATCCAACGGTGGTGGGATCTCCGGTATCTTACTGCGGTGGTGGAGAGGCTCCGGTGATGTCTTGACGGCGGCAGCGGCTCGGTTTGATGCAGGTGACGGCTCCAGGGGCTCTCTGGCGATGGCGATGGCACCAGACGATGCGGGCGAGGATGGCGAGTCCGTGGGTGGGGTCACGCGAAGTCGAGGGGATCGGAGAGGAGCACAGCGAGCTCAGAGTGCTGGCGGAGGCCTCTGGCTCCGGCGAGCAATTGTGGCGAGGAGGGACGAGGAGGGGTTGGGTTTTTTTTTGGGGGGGTCGAACGAGTGGGCCCTTGTTATTTATAGGAGGGTCGCGGGTGTTCAAAACGGCAAGGGTATTATCTAACTATTTGGGGTAAGAGGAATATTTGATAAAACTCGGAAGGATAAGAAGTAAAAGAACTTTTTGAGAATAAAGTTTGAGGGATATCCTGTCCTATGGGCTTTCCAGTTTCTAGGGTCACGTCCTACAGTCAACATGTGCTCTGATACCATTTCTGTAGCGTCGCGACTCAAAACGAGCCAAGCCTCTGTGTGTCAGTGCCATCCCTGGATCAGTATGCTGGCACACACACAGTACATCAATGTATATATATCAAAGTGCAATCACATGTAAATAACGTAAAACTGATATATACCTCTTAAATCTCAGCGGAAACAGTCAATGGGAGTGGAGTCCCAATAAACACCAACGGCAGGTTGAGTGTAGACCGTAACCCTAAATCGTACACTTACTCGCCGTAGAAACATTCCTGCAACATGGGACGTTGCAGCCGTGTAGGTCAGTACATTGAATGTACCGGCAAGATCACCATAGAATAAAATGGTAAAGACTATTCTATATGCAAAAGGCTTTGTGGCTTTGTGTCTGAGTTTTTGCAGAAAAGCTGGTTTTATTTTCCCTACAACAAAGGAGTCAAACGGAATATCACTACAAAAGTTGGCTCTTAATGAGATGGTTCCACCAACCAATTCTCATGTCCCAAAATAATTAATAAACCCACTCATCATAATTTATTAATTGTGTTGAGACAGGCTGATAGTATCATCTCCGGTGCTCATGTTGTCCATAACCGGGGACACGGCTAATCGATTAGTTTGACACTCTGCAGAGGTTTGTACACTTTACCCGCAAGATTCGATCCCTCCCGTTGTGTCCTCGCACTGCCTGGTGTTTGAGAACGAGACGATCGAAACATGATCTTCCAAAGCGATCCTCCGATAGAAAGTCAGTGCCCATCCAATCCTACCGTTCTTCTACATCTCGTAGCAATCTGACCTACCAGAGTCACGATTTTGGGTTACGGTCTACACTCAACCTGTCGTTGGTGTTTATTGGGACTCCACTCCCGTTGGCTGTTTTCGCTGAGATTTAAAATGTATATATCAGTTTTACGTTATTTACATGTGATTGCACTTTGATATATACATTCATGTACTGTGTGTGCCAGCATACTGGTCCAGGGATGGCACTGACACACAGAGGCTTGACTCGTTTTGAGTCGGGACGCTACACAACACCAACTCTCTCCCCCTCTATGCAGCGGTGTAACACCTCTCTTCCCCGTTGTAATCTCTACTTAAACATGGTGCTCAACTCCATATATTATTTCCCAACGATATGTGGCTATCCTATGATGTTTGAGTAGATCCGTTTTGTCCTATGGGCTAATTGATGACCGTGGTTGGTACGAGTTGTATGTTTTATTTGGTGCTGTCCTATGGTGCCCTCTGTCTCGCGCAAACGTGAGGGATCCCCGCTGTAGGGTGTTGCAATATGTTCATGATTTGCTTATGGTGGGTGGCGTGAGTGACAGAAGACACAGACCCGAGTAGGTGGGTTGTTGCATATGAGAGTAAAGAGGACTTGATACTTAATGCTATGGTTGGGTTTTACCTTAATAATCTTTGGTAGTTGCGGATGCTTGCTAGAGTTCCAATCATAAGTGCATATGATCCAAGTACCGAAAGTATGTTAGCTCATGCCTCTCCCTCATATAAAATTGCAATAATGATTACCGGTCTAGTTATCAATTGCCTAGGGACAAATAACCTTCTTGTTTGACAAAAGCTTTCTACTAAACAACTAAATTTTATTATCTTGCAATTTACTTGTAGTTTTATTCCCGCAAAGTACTTCTAGTTTTATTCGTGCAAACTATCATGCCACCTACAAAATAGTTTCATACTTGTTCTAGGTAAAGCAAACGTTAAAGTGTGCGTAGAGTTCTATCGGTGGTCGATAGAACTTAAGGGAATATTTGTTCTACCTTTAGCTCCTCGTTGGGTTTGACACTCTTATTTATCGAAACAGGCTACAAACGATCCCCTACACTTGTGGGTTATCAAGACCTTTTTCTGGCGCCGTTACCGGGGAGCAATAGCGTGGGGTGAATATTCTCGTTTGTGCTTGTTTGCTTTATCACTAAGTTGTTTTTATTTTGTGCTCTTGTTTTCTATCTTTAGTTATGGGTAGGAAACGCAAAATACCAAAAAATTTAGATGTACTTGTTGCCCCAAAAGTTGAGGAACCACTAGTGTTCCATACTATCGAAGAATATTATTTGGATCATCTTCGATCCATTTGTGCTCGTGCTGAAAACCCAACTAGCTTAGTTGAGGGAAATCATTAAATGAGCATGCTTATTTTGTGCGACACCGCTTATCTCAAAAAGGGAAACTTTTGTGGCATCATATTAATAGTTTGTATTGCTATGCTTTGAATTTATGCGAAATATATGATTTTACTTGTTCCGAAGACCCTAAGAAACACCTTTTCTTCCAATGTGATTTTAAGGATAATGGAATCGTATCTTCTTATGCCAAGGGTGTTTATAATTACTATGATATTGAACAAATTTAAGAATTTGTTGCTTTTAAGGGTGCCTATGAAATTGCTTCTTTGATTGAAAAGTATGATGCTACTCTTTACAAATCTGAAAATTTTGCCATACTTAAATACTGCTATGAAAACTATGCTTCCAATGCTTATGTTAAAGAATATATTGAAGACTCCTCCGTTGTCCAAGAAGAGACTAATATTTTGCAGGAATCTATGGAAGAAGAAATTGCTGAAACTGTGAGCTCATTAGATGAAAAAGATGAGGAGGAGAGCGAAGGACAAAAGGAGGAAGAGCGGATTAGCTACCCGTGCCCACCTTCTAATGAGAGTAACACTTCAACTCATACATTATTTAATTTCCCTTCGTGCTTACCGAAGGATGAATGCTATGATAATTGCTATGATCCCATGGATTCTTTTGAAATATCCCTTTTTGATGAACTTGATGCTTGCTATGCTTGTGGCCAAGATGCCAATATGAATTATGCTTATGGAGATGAACTTTCTATAGTTCCTTATGTTAAGAATGAAATTGTTGCTATTGCACCCACACATGATAGTCCTATTATATTTTTGAATTCTCCCAACTACACTACATCGGAGAAGCTTGCTCTTATTAAGGATTATATTGATGGGTTGCGTTTTGCTACTACACATGATGATTTTGATGAATATAATATGCATGTGCTTGCTGCTCCTACTTGCAATTATTATGATAGAGGAACTACATCTCGACCTCTTTATGTTTCCAATACGATAAAATTGCAAGAAACTGTTTATACTATGCATTGGCCTTTACTTGATGTGCATGAATTGTTCTTTTATGACATGCCGATGCATAGGAAGAGAATTAGACTTTCTCATTGCATGATATATGTTGCTTTGTGCTCACTACTAAATTACAAATCATTGTTAATTAAAATCGGCTTTGATATACCTTGGGATCCGGGTGGATCCATTACTTGAGCACTTTATGCCTAGCTTAATGGCTTTAAAGAAAGCGCTGCTAGGGAGACAACCCGGAAGTTTTAGAGAGTCATTTTATTCTATTGAGTGCTTTTATAAATTTTAAAAACAAAAAAATATAGAGGGGAACCTAAAACTTCACAAAAAGAAAAGTGAAAGTGAGAGAGACGAACATCGTGAAAGTGGGGGAATTCCTTGAACTTTATTCATGCCCATGGAAACTTTGTGAATCTTGAATCACAGAAACTTTTCAACAAAATTAATTATCCCCTTGTACAAATCCATTGTATTATAAAAATAATGTGCCAAGATTTGCCTTTAGGATGATTAGATTGCTTGTTGGTATGTGCGGTGTAAAAACAGAAACTTTGACTGTAGTGTGTGAATTTACATTTTTTACTAGAACGTCAAAAGTTTCTGAAATTTTTACAAAGTATTTCTATACAAAATGTTTATTTCCTCATAATTTTTCAGAATTTTTGAAGTTACAGAACTATGGTAAAAGTTCAGATTACTACAGACTGTCCTGTTTAAGACAAATTCTGTTTTTCATGCATTGTTTTGCTTGTTTTGATGAAACTATCGATTTTATCGGTGGTATAAGCCATGGAGAAGTTATAATACAGCAGGGATAATGCAAATATAAAATATGAATGGGTTTGCAACAATACTTAAAGTAGTAATTTGCTTTATTATACTAACGGATCTCACCAGTTTTTTGTTAAGTTTTGTGTGGATGAAGTGTTCAAAGATCGAGGAGGTCTCGATATGAGCAGAAGGAGGAGAGGCAAGAGTTCAAGCTTGGGGATGCCCAAGGCACCCCAAGTAAATATCCAAGGAGACTCAAGCGTCTAAGCTTGGGGATGCCCCGGAAGGCATCCCATCTTTCTTCAACAAGTATCAGTATATTTTTGTTTTCGTTTCGTTCATGTGATATGTGTAAATCTTGGAGCGCCTTTTATGTTTAGTTTTCACTTTTATTTTATGCACCATGCTGGTATGATATATTCCATGGTTGATTTATAGAATGCTCATTGCACTTCACTTCTATCTTTTGAGTATGGCTTTATAGAAAGCTTCATGTGCTTCACTTATATCATTTGAAGTTTGGATTGCTTGTTTCTCTTCACATAAAAAACCGTTATTTGTAGAATGCTCTTTTGATTCACTTATATTTATTAGAGCCTGGTCTTTTGTAGAAAGAATAAACTCTCCTGCTTCACTTATATCTATTTAGAGAGTCAACGGGAAACTGGTCATTCACATGGTTAGTCATAAAATCCTACATAAAACTTATGGATGACTGAATATGATATGTTTGATTCCTTACAATAGTTTTGCGATATAGAGATGATAATATGTGGGAGGTACTAGTGGATGATCGTGTTTAGTAAGATATTGGTGTTAGGGTTTGTGATTCCCGAAGCATGCACGTATAGTCTCCTGTTATGCCAGGAAGTTGGAGCACAATTTATCCTTGATTGTCTATCTTTGTGTGAAGGTCGGGGGCGCACGATGGTTAACTCCTACCAACCTACCCCCTAGGAGCATGCATAGCAATACTTTGCTTCTAGGGCTAATAAACTTTTGCAATAACTATGTGAGTTCTTTATGACTAATGTGAGTCCATGGATTATACGCACTCTTACCTTTCCGCAATTTGCTAGCATCTATGGTACCGTGCATTGCCCTTTCTCACCTCGAGAGTCGGTGCAAACTTCGCCGGTGCATCCAAACCCCGTGATATGATACGCCCTATCACACATAAGCCTTATTATATCTTCCTCAAAACAGCCACCATACCTACCTATTATGGCATTTCCATAGCCATTCCGAGATATATTGCCATGCAACTTCCACCGCTTCCGTTTTGATGACTTGAGCATTCATTGTCATATTGCTTTACATGATCGTAAGATAGCTAGCATGATGTTTCCATGGCTTGTCCGTTTTTTGATATCTTTGCTACGCTAGATCATTGCACATCCTGGTACGCTGCCAGAGGCATTCATATAGAGTCATACTTTGTTCTACTATCGAGTTGTAATATTGAGTTGTAAGTAAATAGAAGTGTGATGATCATCATTATTCTTTATTAGAGCATGTCCCAGTGAGGAAAGGATGATGGAAACTATGATTCCCCCACAAGTCGGGATGAGGCTCCAGACAAATATAAAAATAAAAAAAAGAAAAAGAAAAAAAAGAAAAAAAAAGAAAAAAAAAGAAAGAAAATGAAAAAAAGAGACAAAGAGAGAAGGGGCATGCTAATTCCACACTTGTGCTTCAAAGTAGCACCATGTTTTTCATATAGAGAGTCTCCTATGTTGTCACTTTCATATACTAGTGGGAATTTCTCATTATAGAGTTAGATGCACACCCACTTAGTTTCAGTTTGAGCTTTCATACACTTATAGCTCTTAGTGCATCCATTGCATGGAAATCCCTACTCCTCGCATTGATATCAATTGATGGGCATCTCCATAGCCCGTTGATTAGCCGCTTCGATGTGAGACTATCTTCCTTTTTGTCTTCTCTATATTAATGTCTACCACCGCATTCTATTCCACCCATAGTGCTATATCCATGGCTTGCGCTCATGTATTGCGTGAGAGTTGAAAATGCTGAAGCGCGTTAAAAAAGTATGAACCAATTGCTTGGCTGACACCAGGGTAGTACATGATTTATACTTTGTGTTAAGAAGACAGAGCATGGCAAGGCTATATGATTTTGTAGGGATAGCGTTCTTTAGCCTTGATATTTTGAAAGACATGATTGTTTGTCGGGATGCCTGAGTATTAATGTCCTTATGTCAAGTTATAGACTATTGCTTTGAATCACTCATGTCTTAATATTCATTCCATGATTAGATATATGATCAAGATTATGCTAGGTAGCATTCCACATCAAAAGTTATCTTTTTTATCATTTACCTACTCGAGGACGAGCAGGAATTAAGCTTGGGGATGCTAATATGTATCCATCGTATCTATAATTTTTGATTGTTTCATGCCAATATTATACAACTTTCACATATGGTTGGCAACATTTTATATGATTTATTGGACTAACATATTGATCCAGTGCCCAGTGCCAGTTCCTGCTTGTTGCATGTTTTTTGTTTCGCAGAATATCCATATCAAATGAAGTCCAAACGCGATAAAAATTTACGGAGAATTATTTTGGAAGATATGTGATTTTTCGGAGTTGGAATCAACGCAAAAGGAGGCCCACAACCCCCACAGTACACCAGGGCGCGCCCCAGGGCCCAAGCGCGCCGTGGTGGGTTGTGGTCACCACATAAGTCGGTTGGAGCTCTACATCGGGCGCAAGGAAGCTTATATCCAGTAAAAAATCGTGTTAAAATCTTAGTGCAATCGGAGTTACGGATCTCTGGGAATATAAGAAACGGTTTTCGGCCAGAAAATAAAAAAAACGTGAAACAGAAGAGAACAGAGAGGGAGATCCAATCTCGGAGGGGCTCCTACCCCTCCGCCGCCATGGAGGCCATGGACCAGAGGGGGAACTCTCCTCCCATCTAGGGGGGAGTCCAAGGAAGAAGAAGAAGGAGGGGGCTCTCTCCCCCTCTCTCTCGGTGGCACCGTAACGCCGCCGGGGCAATCATCGTGATGGCGATCTACACCAACAACTTCGCCGCCGTCAACACCAACTCTCTCCCCCTCTATGCAGAGGTGTAACACCTCTCTTCCCCGATGTAATCTCTACTTAAACATGGTGCTCAACTCCATATATTATTTCCCAACGATATGTGACTATCCTATGATGTTTGAGTAGATCCGTTTTGTCGTATGGGCTAATTGATGACCGTGGTTGGTATGAGTTGTATGTTTTATTTTGGTGCTGTCCTATGGTACCCTCCATGTCACGCAAACGTGAGGGATCCCCGCTGTAGGGTGTTGCAATATGTTCATGATTTGCTTATGATGGGTGGCGTGAGTGACAGAAGACACAGACCCGAGTACGTGGGTTGTTGCATATGGGAGTAAAGAGGACTTGATACTTAATGCTATGGTTGGGTTTTACCTTAATGATCTCTGGTAGTTGCGGATGCTTGCTAGAGTTCCAATCATAAGTGCATATGATCCAAGTACCGAAAGTATGTTAGTTCATGCCTCTCCCTCATATAAAATTGCAATAATGATTACCGGTCTAGTTATCAATTGCCTAGGGACAAATAACCTTCTTGTTTGACAAAAGCTTTCTACTAAACAACTAACTTTTATTATCTTGCAATTTACTCGTAGTTTTATTCCCGCAAAGTACTTCTAGTTTTATTCGTGCAAACTATCCTATCACCTACAAAATAATTTCATAATTGTTCTAGGTAAAGCAAACGTTAAAGTGTGCATAGAGTTGTATCGGTGGTCGATAGAACTTGAGGGAATATTTGTTCTACCTTTAGCTCCTCGTCGGGTTCGACACTCTTATTTATCAAAAAAGGCTACAAACGATCCCCTACACTTGTGGGTTATCAAGGAGCTCACATTGCTTTCGTGCAGACGGGGTGGAGGTGCACATCGGCAGGGACCGCGAGCCTCCGGGCGGTCGAGGGGCACCCTAGCCGACCGGGCCCAGCCGGCGAGGTAGCGGAGCGGGAGGCAACCGAGCCGGCTCTCCAGACGGCTTGACCCAGTCAGCCAGGCAGGTCAGCCGGCCAGGCGGCGACGCGAGACGGCCGTGCAGCCGGCCGGGCGGCGACGCGGGCAGGCGGGCCCAACTGTTCTTCTTTTTTCCTTTCCTCTATCTCTCTTTTTTTAGCCGGCAGCTCTTCTTTCTTTTCTACCCCACCCGGGTAGCCGGCCCCCCTTTTCTTTCTTGTTCTTTCTCCAGTCGGTCATGGCAGTTGGGCGAAGCGGGAGCCGTCTGGGGCACACGTAGGCGGCAGCCGTCGCCGGGGCGCGTTGAGGCGGAGCCGCCGGTGTGGGGCGACGTGAGGCGGAGCCGGCATGCGCGCGAATCGATAGCGAGAAGGCAGGGCGCGCGGGCAGCGCGGGGGCAAGCGGGGCTGGCACGGTGCGGAGGAGGTGGTGGATGACGCGGTGCACGGCCGGCGTCGTGGACGCGCCCGTGATCGCCTGTAGGCGCACGAACTGGTTGGCCACGAGGTGCCCGAGCAGCGTGCGAAGCAGCATGGAGTGGTGCTGCAGCCGCTGCATCTAGCAGAAGCAGAGGGTGGCAGAGGCGCAAGGGCGGTCCGCGACGATGGCATGAGGCGGAGCGAATGTCGGTGGCCTGGCGGAGCACGGTGCAGAGGAGGTCGGGGCGGGGCTGCCCGTCGTCGTGGGAGCACGGACGTGGGCGAGCCCGCGAGGTAGGAGGAGGACCGGGGCGCGGCATTGGGGATGCTCGCGTGAGGGCGGAGTGCCGACGAGGCGTGCGGGCACGCGAAGTGGGGGAGGTCCACACCAGCGTGGGAGGAGGACTCGGGCGCAGCATCAGAGATGTTCTCACGGGGGCAGAGCAGGTGCGCGTGGAGGCCGACCATCATGGGTGGAAACAAGCGATGCTAGCCAGTGCGCTGCTGCCGTGGTGACGTGATGAACGCGGGCGGGGCGAGGTGGGAGGCCAGAGTGGTGCGGCGAGGAGGATGGGATCCGCGTGGGGCTTGGCGCAGCAGCAGCAAGAGCACTAGCAATGGCAGCCAGCGCCAACAGCAGGGGCAACAACAGCAAGTGGCAGCCGCACAGCAGCGGCAGCGAGGAGCTAGCAGACCAACTGTTATGGTCAGGAGGTGGGGAAGTGGACAGACGCGTCGAGCTCGCAGACGAGGTGTGACGGCCATGGGCGACGATGACGGCGATGGCAAGCGTACGGGCCGCCCCAGCTCGAATCGCTGCTCGGGGAAGACGAAGTTGAGGGTGGAGGTCCTCTTGGACGGATCCACAGGGCCGGGAGGCACGTTGGCCACGACAATGGAGATGACTTGCACGGTCACCGGGCGGGCTTCCAAACTTGATGTCGAGCCAGGGAGGAGACTGTTCGATGGGGAAAGTGAGGGGATTGGGTAGCTGAGACATGAGAGGAAATCTGCGGGATAGAGGAGAATGAGAGTGGAGGAACGGGCGTGCGGGAGGCACCCTGGGGTCTTTATTGCCTGACGCCCAGGGGATACTGCAGACTGTAGATGATCTGTGACGAGCACTGTAGATGACGATGCAGACACTATAGATGATGATGCGTGATGAGTGCGAGGTGTCCACTATTCGCCAATAGTGCAATGGCACAGGGCATGGCCGTCAGGTCCGCGCGTGTTCGACGTGACGTCGTGGTTGACTTCGGGCAGCCGGCTGGCTGGAGCATCCGGCCGCGGGCGCGAGCCGGGGCAAACGGCCCTGGCAGGCAGGCGCCCCGTCCAGCTCAACGTCTTGCGACTACCCGGGGGTCATTCCCGCGACACTGCTTGTGTATCCAAAATCCTTAAACCAAAGTTGTTCCACACGAGTCCACTATATCTACGTATGCGGTATTACCCTGCCGTTCCAAGCAAATTTGCATGTGCCACCTCAAATCATTCAAATAAATATCTGTTTTGTGTGCTCGTACCACTCATGGAGCAATGGGGCAATTAGTATCTTCCATGCTAAGCGGGTTATTCTCACGACGGCGTTTATTCACTTGTCATTGCACGAGAGAGGCTGGTAAAAAGGATGCCCGGTCATGCATAATCAAAAACAAATTAAACAAACTCCTTCGGAAAGATGAAATGTTGGAGGGCACCCGTGGATTCGGTCAGCCATGGCTCGTGTATGTATGATGGATGGGAGTAAACTTTACAATTCTGTTTGGGAACCGCTTATAATATGTTTAGCATGGAACATACTGAAATCCTTTATCGTGATGTTGAAAGGAAAGGCACACCACACAAAATAATACTTTCATCTCTGTTTTAAACCATGAGCTCAGGCACCTCTGCATGTCAATGCTTCCCTCTGCAAAGCGCCTTTCTATTTACTTTCATGTTATTTACTTTTATTCTTGAGTCATCATCCTCTCATCAAAAGCACCAGTCCTAAGAGCCCTATTGTCATTTTTATTCATTGAGTCTAATTAATGTTGGATGTCAGCATGACTGGATCTCTTCTAAGCTGAATTACAATGTTTAGTCACTGCTTGAACCTCAGAGGTGCTCTGCATTTATGTTTTGCAGTCTCGGAAAGGGCTAGCATGATACCATGTTTTCATATTATATCATGATTGTTTTGACAAATTGTTGGCATCAGAGATATCTTATTATTGCTCGCTAGTTGGTTATGTTATTGTGATCAGTAAATGTGAGACCTAATTGTTATCATTGACATGGTTAGTTCATGATCTTTGCTGAAAACCTGAACATTGAGTAAAAATATATATATAACAATGAGAACAAAAGAGTTTGTAAAAGTTTTTTTATCACTTTCAGTTTGTCAATTGAATTGCTTGAGGACAAGCAATGAGTTAAGCTTGGGGGAGTTGATACGTCTCCAACGTATCTACTTTTCCAAACACATTTGCTCTTGCTTTGGTCTCTAATTTGCATGATTTGAATGAAACTAACCCGAACTGACGTTGTTTTCAACAGAACTACAATGATGTTGTTTTTTGTGCAGAAATCAAAGTTCTTGGAATTGGACGAAACTTTCTGGAGATTTTTTATTGAATATATAAAAATACTGGAGCGAAGATCCACCGGAGGGGGCCACCGGTTGCCCACAAGGCAATAGGGCGCGCCCCACCCCCCTGGGCACGCATTGTTACCTTGCAGGGGCCACATGGCTCTGCTAACCCTAATTCCAATCATATATATTCCTATTCTCTAAGAAAAAAATCAGAGAGAAGTCTTCATCGCTTTCTACGAGACGGAGCCGCCGCCACCTCCTGTTCTTCCTCGGGCGGGCTGATCTGGAGTCCGTTTGGGGCTCCGGAGAGGGGAATTCGTCGCTATCATCATCACCAACCCTTCTCCATCAACAATTCCATGATGCTCACCATTGAGAGTGAGTAGCTCCTTAATAGGCCTACTGGACGGTGATGGGATTGGATGAGATTTGTCATGTAATCGAGTTATTTTGATAGGGCTTGATCCCTAGTATCCACTATGTTCTGAGATTGATGTTGTTATAACTTTGCTTTGCTTAATGCTTGTCACTAGGGCCCGAGTGCCATGATTTCAGATCTGAACCTATTATGTTTTCACGAATATGAGAGTGTTTTGGATCCTTGCAAGTTGTATGCACCTATTATGTGTTATGATCCGTAGACCCCAAGGTGAGAATAATTGGGATTATCTCCGATGATGACCGTAGTTTGAGGAGTTCATGTATGCACATGTGTTAATGCTTTGTTCCGGTTCTCTATTAAAAGGAGACGTTAATATCTCTTAGTTTTCATGTGGACCCCGCTGCCACAGAAGGGTAGGACAAAAGATGGCATGCAAGTTCTTATTCTAAGCACGTATGACTATACGGAATACACGCCTGCATTATATTGATGAATTGGAGCTAGTTCTGTGTCGCTCTAGTGTGTAACTATTACATGATGAATTTAATCCAAATCAATTATCCATCACTGATCCATGGCCTATGCGTTTTGCTTACTGGTTTCCGTTAAGTTACTTTCGTTACTACTGTTGTTTCAATCAATACAAACTTGCTGTTGTTACTGTTACTATTGCTTTTGTTACTGTGCTACTAAAAACTTCATTGCAGAAAGAAATTCCAGGTGTGGTTGAATTGACAACTCAACTATTAAGACCAATAAATATTCTTTGGCTCCCCTTGTGTCGAATCAATAAATTTGGGTGCGATACTACCCTCGAAGACTGTTGCGATCCCCTATACTTGTGGGTTATCAACAATCGATCTCGAGGTAGATTATCATCCTGTACTTGATACCCCATCATCAATACAATCAAAGCAAGACATAGGGTTTTAGTTTTACCTCTTAGAGAGGGCCCGATCCTCGGTAAACATCGTCTCCCTGAGTCCCTTGTTACTATTGATCCTAGATCCACAGCTCGGGACCCCCTACCCGAGATCAGGCTGTTTTAATACCGACACTCATGAAGACCTCGGGCATTTGAGGAAGCCTATCATCGAAATATGCAAGTCAAGTTCTAATAATGTAGAAATTCCCACTGGTATATGAAAGTGACAAATCATGGAGACTCTCTATATGAAGAACATGGTGCTACTTTGAAGCACAAGTGTGGTAAAGGATAGTAACAATTCCCCTTCTCTCTCTCTCTCTCTTCTCTCTCATTTTTTGAACAATATCACGAACCTCTTCCCAAGTTTTTCAACGACCCACCATTCTTTTCCTCACCGGGAAAATGCTCTAATAATGATGATCATCACACTTCTATTTACTTTGATAAAATTGAATAATATGACTACATATGAATACATCTGGTAGTGTAACATGTATGCAGTGATGAACGGTGGATTTGCCAAAATATCATGTCAACTCTATCATCATGCATAGCAAACTAACAATTAATGCTCAAGTCATATGAATAGTAATGGTGGAAGTTGCATGGCAATATATCACGGAATGGCTATTGAAATGCCATGATAGGTAGGTATGGTGACTGTTTTGAGGAAGATATAATTAGGCTTATGTGTGATAGAGCGTATCATATCACGGGGTTTGGATGCACCGGCGAAGTTTGCGCCAAATCTCAATGTGACAACGGGCAATGCATGGTACCAAAGTAGCTAGCAAAATACGAAAGGATGGAAGTTCTTATAGTCCACAAACTCACATTACTCATAAAGAACTAAGATACTTGTTGTGTCATTTATTATCCCTCGAAGCAAAGTAATACTTGCATGCCCCTAGGGAGGAGGTTGGGAGGAGTTAACCACCGTGCGCCCCCCGCCCGGACAACACAAAGGATATCAATCAAGGATACATAACACTCTAACGTCCTGGTCATGCCAGGACCGATACTGTAATGAAATAGTGAATCACAAACCTTAACACCATTATTATTACTAATTAATGTTTACCAACTACTAATCCTCCATATTACAACTTCAATATTGTTGATCATAGATTTCTTATTTAGTGATCTACATAAAAGTTTTTATTATATCCCTCTTGTATACCTACCATTTTTCGACTAAACATATAACCTGTGCATGAGAGTGCATATGATTTCTAGAAAATATAATTACCACCGTGCTCTAAAAGTATAAATGAAGCACATGAGCAAAACTATCTTGACTCAAAAGATATAAGTGAAGCATAATGAGCATTCTAACAAATCACAATGAATGTGTGTCTCTCATAATAGGTGTGCCCAGAAAACAATGATTGTGGCAAACTAAAAATAAAAATAAATAAAACTATAGCACACGATGCTCCAAGCAAAAAAAATATCATGTGATGACTAAAAATATAGCTCCAAGTCAAATTACTGATAGATTGGAGACGAAAGAGGGGAATGCCTTCCGGGGCATCCCCAAGATTAGATGCTTGGGTCTTGCTTGAATATTACCTTGGGGGTGGCTCGGGCATTCCCAACCTTAGGGTCTTACCGCTCATTATTCCTTTATCCATCGTGATCTCACCCAAAACTTGAAAACTTCGGCATACAAAACTCAACAGAAACTTCGTGAGATCTATTAGTATAATCAAATCATCATTCACCTTAGGTACTATTATAAATAGATTTATAATTGCCCTTGAATAATACCTATTTTTATTCTAACTTCTCCATGACTTATACCCCTAATATAATCCATAGCATCTTCAAAATAAGCACACTATGCAAAAAACAGAATCTATCTAAAACAGGACAATATGTAATGATTTGGACTAAAACCATACTTCTGTAACTCCAAAAATTGTGAAAAAAAGGATAACGTAAAAAATATGCATCCCAATACTATGTAAAAATCTCAGCAATTTATCAAGTTCCAATAAGAAATGTAAATTCCAATAACGGGCATAAAAGTTTCTTTTTCTCCACAGCATCAATTCAACCATCATACACATCATCCTAAAGGGTTTACTTGGCACAAAACTCAAAAGAAAAGATACAAACACAATCATTACAGTAGGAATAATTATGTTGACTCAAGAAAATAAAATTAAACTAACAATATAACTATTGGGTTGCCTCCCGACAAGCGCTATTGTTTAATGCCCCTAGCTAGGCATAATGCATAGTTTCAAGTGTTATCGTCCTTCAAAGTAATACCATAGGTTGCTCTCATAATATATTCATGGAGGTTTAATTCTCTTTATTGGGAAGCGTTCCATCCCTATCTTTAGTGGGAATTGGAATCTTATATTACCTTCTTTCACATCAATAACTACACCTATGGTTCTAAAAAATGGTCTACCAAGCATTATAGGACAAGACAGATTACATTCCATATCAAGCACAATGAAACCTATGGATACATAATTTCTATTAGCAAGTATGAGGACATCATTGATCCTACCCAATGGTTTCTTAATTGTGGAATCTTCTCAATGCAAGTTTAGGGAACATTCATCCATATCGGTGAGACCTAGAACTTCACATAAAGATTTTGGTATAGTAGAGACACTAGCTACTAGATCACACAAGGCATTGCATTCATAATATTTAATTTTGATTTTAATTGTAGGTTCCCATTCATCATGTAATTTCCTTGGTATCGATCCCTATAATTCAAGCTTTTCTTCATGAGCTTTAATAAGAGCTTCTACGACGTGTCTAGTAAAAGCTTTGTCCGTAAGCATTAGGTGAATTGATCATGGATTGCAACAAGGAAATACATTCAATTAAATAACAACTGTCAAAATTAAACTCCTTGTAATCCAAAGTAGTGGGCACATCACTATCTAAAGTTCTTACCTCTTCAAACCCACATTTGTCATTTTTAGCATAAAGAACATCACCCTCCGAACAATAGGGACGCCTCTTAATTAAAGTTGACTCATCTAAGTGTCCTTTATCATCAAGTTTTATATTACTAAATAAAGATTCAATGGGTGTCACACCAATCATTTTAATATCTTCATCCTTGTTGTCATGAAAATTTGATTCCGGTTTGGCGGCCATCCTATTGACTAATGCAGTTTGCTTGTCGTAAATGTTTCCTATCTTGTTTTTAGTTTGAACAAGTTGTAGTTGGAGGTTAACCACATCTCTATTAATATCATCAAGTTGTTTACTAAGCATTTTGAGCATAGTGGAATGTTCCTTAGCGTCCTTAGCAAAAACTCATTTCGTTCATACTGAGAATGCATGAAATTCTTAGTAGCATTTTCAATTTCAAGCAAACTTTTATCATAAGTATTATCATGAGAAGCATTATTATTAGATGGACTACCGGGATATGGTCTAGGATTGTTGAAATTCCCTCTATAAGCACTATTGTTGAAATTATTTCTAGCAATAAACTTCACATCAATAGCGTCATTATTTTGCTCAATCAAAGTAGACAATGGAACATCATTTGGATCAACTTGAGCATTTTTACTAACAAGCATATTACTAATAGCATCCATTTTATCACACAAAGTAGAGACTTCTTCGATAAAATTTACCTTCTTACCAGTCGGAGCTCGTTCGTTGTGCCATTGGGAGTAGTTTGTTGTCATGTTGTTGAGAAGCTTCGTGGCCTCTCCCAATGTGATCCCCATAAATTTTCCACCTGCTGCTGAGTTTAGAAGATTTCTCGAGAAGAAATTCAGTCCGTCATAAATTTTTTGTACAGTCATCCATAAGCTTAATCCACGCGTAAGACAATTTGTAATCATTAATTTCATTCTCTCCCAAGATTGTGCAACATGTTCTTGCTCATGTTGTTCAAAAATCATGATTTGATTTTTAGGAGATAATATCTTAGCGCTTACATTTGTTCTATGAATCAATACTATTGCGAGGTAAGGATGAAAACCAAGTTTTAGCTCTATCTCTTAGTGAGAAATGAAATAATTTCAACTTCACAACATCATTGTCCACATCTTTTTTTCTTTTGCATGTCACATAATTCAATGAAGGTATTACGATGGGCTGCATCATCTTCATTAGGATTTCCAGAAAAATGTTCTTTCATAACAAGATTTAATAATGCAACATTTATATCATATGGCTCCGCACTAGTGGCGGGAGCAATTGGAGTACTAATAAAATCATTATTATTAGTATTCGATAAATCGCCCAACTTAGTATTTTCTTGAGTAGACATAATGGGATTCAAGCAAGATAGCACACAAGATATTTTTGGTATTTTTAATTTTTTTAATGGAAACAAGTAAAGGCAAATAGAATGTAGAGAAAGTAAATAATAAATATGTGTAAGGGACCTTGCGTTTGTTTGATGAATCTCCCCGGCAACGGCGTTAGAAATTATTTTTCTACTTGTGATAGGCGTTGGGATTTCCCCGAAGAGGAAGGGTGATGTAGTATAGTAGCGGAAAGTATTTCCCTCGGTTAACAAGCAAGGTTTATCGAACCAATAGGAGATCCCGCAAATGAACGGTCGACAGTACGTGCACATACACAAATAAATACTTGCACCCAATGCGGGCAAGAGGGTTGTCAATCCCCTTGTACTTGTTAATTGCAAGGATTAATTCTGATAGTGATGGATAGATAATTTGCAAAACGAAATAAAAGTAAATAAATTGCAGTAAGTAATTTAGGGTTTTAGTAATATGAAGTGAATGGACCCGCGAAGCATAGGTTTCACTAGAGGCATCTCTCTCATGAGCATAGTAACAGTGGGTCAACAAACTAATGTTGGGCAATTGATAGAAAATTGAATAATTATGACAATATTCATGGCATGGTCATTATTATAGGCATTGCGTCCGAGACAAGTAGACCGAAATGATTTTGCATCTACTACTATTACTCCATCCCTCGACCGCCATCCAGCATGCATCTAAAGGTATGACGGAAATATTTTGCTACCCATGGTGGTAGATATGCACAGTCCCAATTTTTATCTCTAATTATTTTGGTAAATTATTTTTGGACTATGAAAAATAACTCTATAACGAAAATATTGCGACTTCGGACCGGCCAGGCAAGCAAACATGCAATTATGCCAAAAAGGCAAGCAAAAAGACAGATAGAAGTGAGGAAAGGCCCCTTCTACACTTGAAAAGGCACTTGTGTCAAAAAGGTAATAATAAGACAAAGAGAAGTGAGAAAAAATATTTTCTATACAACCAAAATGCACTTGTGTCAACGCCATAAGAAACCCGACACCTCATATATTAAAAAAGGCACTTATGCCAAAAGGGTGTGTAGTTGCCACCATGCATAGGAAATCACCTCTAACTTTTAGATCACTACTTTTTGATGTAAAAGATCTAATACTTCTTTACGTACGGAGTATATACATAAGGAAAATTGAGGGGAATATATATAGATAAATATAGGACTCAGATTGGCTGACGACACTTGACTTTGGGCCACAGGCCGGTGGGCCTGCATCTTCAAGGGGCCAGATGTCACTAGTCTAAGTCAGCGGATTTCATCCCATAAATATTACATGTGATCAGGACGACGCTGGTTTGGGACGCTAGAGCAAGGAGAAGACAGAAGGTCGAATAAGCAAGGCAACCGTTAGACTAAAATAAAACGACTAGATCCTAACCAGCAATCAAAGTTACAATTCTTTCAGCAAGACAACCATCGCCTACTCAACAGCCTTAACTAACGATTAGTGCATGAACTATGATCTCATCCGGTCTCTACTTATGCTTAGTTATTGCGAGTGCGATGTTGATCTTTGCATTGTTTAGTGCATTTAGTCTATGTTCTGGAATTAATCATGAAATTGCCTAATTATCAGACAATCCAACAACCTAATCAATGGAACCAACCATAGTTAACTTAGTAAATTGTCTACAATTAGGTTGTTGGATGGTTTGACAATTAGGCAATTTCATGATTAATCGAGAACATACACTAAATGCACTAGACAATACAAAGATCAACATCGCACACACAACAATAACCATAATTAGAGGCGGATGAGATCCCGGTTCATGCACTAATCGTTAGTTAAGGCTACTAAGGAGGCGATGTTGTTGAAGCGGAAGTGTTGGCAGCCTGACTTGAAGGGAAGACAACTCGTGGTAATGAACTTGAGCAATTGCGCGTAGCGCTTCCCAAAAAACCGATTCACCCTCTCCCAATGCAGGAGCACAAGGATGTAACACCCTGGATTTTGCCCATTTTCTTTTTCTTTTGATTTTGGTCTGGATTTGCTTTTCAATGGCTTAGTGGTCTTGAAACCTGGAGAGATCACCCTTGATTCTTCTCCCAAGTTGCTTGTCAACCCCAAAACCATCCCAAGACCTTGCAAATTCCATATTGGACCAATCCCAGTATTCTTTTTCTTAGGAATATTCCTTTTTCTATTAAAGGAATAACCCTGTTTGCCCTGGGTTGTGAAGCAACCCACATTTCTATCATTCCAAAAATTCCCAAATAATTCTCATAAATTGTTTCGGTCATATCTTCCTCAGATGTTTCAAAATCCTTCCTTGCCATGTTCAAAAATATTTTACCAATATTCCTTTTCTGATTCTGCCCTAGCTGTCAAGTTGAGAAGCAAGTACCCTTTATATTTGCTTGCTTGCTTTCAAACTTTTTGGGCACTCTTTCCTATCCATATCATTGCCACATGCCAAAATTAAACTCCATTTGGCCAGTAAATATTCCTTGGCTAATTTCCAAAGTTTCTGGTCAACTGGAAGCTTTGTGAAGCAAGTGCTAGTTAGGTGTAACCAAATGAGTTGAAATTTTGCAAGCATCTCCATATGCTCAAATTAACACTATCCACAAGATTTGAGCATCATCATAGCATCTATGTGAGCATACCATCAAATCTTGGCTTCTGGTCATATTTTTTTGTTGTGAAGCAACTATATTTTATATTGCTTCATAATTGCTGAAAATTTACCAGAACATTCTCCTACCCATATAACCTATCTCCACAAAATTTGGGCTCATTTTATGTAGCCATTTCCCCTCAGCTATTTTCCTAAGATTCTAATCAGTGGGATGCTGTGTGAAGGAAGTACCACTTTGGTTTATCCAGATGGTATGAAATTTATACAGTGTCTTCATATGCCAAAATAACTAGCCTCCTCCAAAATTCAGCTTCATCTAAGTTTTCATGTGAGTGCCACATCAAGATTTGTTTTCTGGACCAGATTGGCCAGTTGCAAAGCAACCCTATTAAATCTTGGTCCTTTTCTTCTCAAACTTCACAGGATTGTAGTCCTTCCTACTCTAAACCTCCCAGACATCAGCTTTGGCCCTTATCATTTCTATGTTCATCATAGTGGTGCGGCCAAGTTTGCTACAGCAAACTTCCAGTGAAGCCTCTCATCCACTCTTGGTGTCTCTTGGCGATCTATCACCTCAGAGGGACTATTCCTTAGAAGGACTCGCTACTAGACAACGCGCTGCATGCCAGGGTGCACCGAGTGCGCCAGTTCACGCGGTGACCACGCGGCCGACATGCCGTGCGCGTGCTCTGGCAATTGGGACCCTCGGCCTCGTTGGTTTCCCCCTCTCCCTCGACACCTAGCCGTGTCTAGGAGCTTCCCCTCGACATCGTCTTCCTCCTGGACCCCGCTCCCCCTCTCACGACCCCTCCTACGCAGTGCTGCAGCCGAACCCGTGACCTGCAGCCACGGTCGTCGCCGTGTCCGGTTGCCGGAGCTCTCCCGAGCCTTCCCGAGCTCGCCTGAGACCTCTCTGCTCCTCCGGGAGTCCTCTGGACACCTCTCCCCTCTTCCAGGCGTGTTCCCGAAGCTCCGGCGCGCGGGGCACGCGTCACCGCGGCCGTGCTCGCCCACCTGCGTCGTCCGGCTATATATAGCCTCCCCCGAACCTCTACGACCTCACCAACCTCGCCACCTCTCTGCTAGCTTCCTCCCCGACCGCTCAATTCGCCTCGTAGAGCTCTCCTTGTCTCCCCTTGCCGCCGTGGCCGCCGGCGACCCTCTCCAAAATTGGAGCTCGGCCCGCCTCTTCCTTCCACTCTACCACCACCAGAGCTGTCCCTAGAACACTGCCCGTCACCTCATATCAGCGCCGCGTCTCCGAGGAGCTAGTAGCCCCGTCCCCCAACTTGGCTGAGAGCCATGCCCGCCGGAGCCCCGGCCATTGTCGCTCTAGCCCTCCTCGGCGGCCATGCGTAGCCCAGGCGGGTGTGCCGCCCTCCCCCGAGTCTGCCGGTGGCTGAGGCGTCGCTGGAGACAGCCCATAGCGTCGGCAGTCGTCGCCGGAGCCCGCCTCTGCCCTCCACCACTACCGGCCCCGCGGCCCTTCCCCGCGGACCCTGCTAGGCCTCCCCGGTGCGGCGCTTCACGGCGAGCACTCCGGTGGTCCGAGCTCCACCGGAGGCGGCCGGAGTTGGCCGGGCTAGCGCCGGCGTCGCGCGGCCTCGGCCCTCCTGTGTCGCGCCCTGTCGAGGAAGAAGAAGGGGAGGGAGGAGAGAGAGAGGGTCAGCACGGGGACCGCCTGTCGGTGTCACGGCGTTGACTCGGCCGGGCCCGCCGTCAGGTTAAGTGGAGGCGCCCTGCGGAAAGTACGCTTTCCCTACACCGGAAGCGTATTCTGTTAAAGGCGTTTTCTATTTTAACCTAGCCGGCCGAAACCTCTACACTACGGACGTTTGTTAGTTAACAGCAAAAACGGACAGATTTCTGTTTGTTTTTATGCTAACGAACAAATGGCCGTATCTTCGCAACCGCAACTCCGAATGAGGTGATTCCAAAGCCTACTTCTTCGTCTCTTCGAGCCCGTCATGTTGGCATCATTTTCACAAGGTTGTCATACAGTGAAAATGACCATTTTGCCCTTGCCGTAAACAGCCCCCTCCGAGAGAGAACTGTTTCCGGCGATTCCTTCCGCGAGCTTCTCGCACTTCTTCCCGGTGGATCCTTCATCCCCAGGCAAGCCACGACAGCCACTTGAGTGATAGCCTTGCAGTAGCCATGGTTTTCCACTTAAATATTTAAATACTTTGCACATGTTAATATTTTTGCGATTGCTTTATAACTGCTTGTGAATCCATGCTTATCTGTATACCATGATCGTTTGCATCTAGTTGGTTAAGTGATTACTCGCTACTGTTATTATCATGTTGATATCATGCTCATTTGCATAGTTACTTTATCATGTTGTCATGACTCAGCTCATTTACATTCAAGTTAAACCGGATGTTAATCGAACTTGAACACCTGTTGGCTGAGTCATAGTGCGCCACCGAATCGAGCTCACCAGTGCAACCACACTTGCCGGGATGGGGCGGCCCTAACTTGGTCTATTGTCATGCCTCTCGCCGGTACCTCCAACCAGGGGAGGTTATGAGCGCGTGCTACCCTGGCCCGGTAGGCGGCTATAACCTTGTGAACCCAGTTTTGGTATTGAGCTCAGGTCCCCGTTTGGGACAGTTTTGTTTGGCCACGACGGTGGCAGGTGTCGAAAGGACACAGGGGTCACCCATGACATAGCCCAAAGGGGAGTTTGTCGGAGTGGCCGGGAGGGTGCCATGCAATAGATTGGGTTTTGTCGGAATGTCGTTGGTCCACCCGAATGGGAGCACGAGGCCATGCATTCCGTGGTGTGGGTACAGTGTACTAACCTCTGCAGAGTGTATGATCTATCGATAGCTGCGTCCTCGGTCATGGGCACAGTTCGTAGTAGGACACACTATGGGTCAACAGTATAATAATCTTGCTTATAACAACCTCGTTCGATGAGAAAGAAGATGGTCGATCTTTATGTGATCGCGAGAGGATCACCGTGGTATCGAGGATACCGATGTTGGTTGATCGTGATCATGAGAGGATCACCGTGGTATCATGGATACCGGATTTGGTTGATGGTGTTATGTGGTGATCTCGGGTAAAGACCAATCTCCTTGTGATCATGTTGTCACTACGGTATTGTAATACCAAGTTTGGTTGGTCCCGAGGTTATCATGTGGCACACTCGAGGGTAAGTTCTTACATGTGGTGGTTACGAGGTAACCCCGGAACAGAGTAAGTTGCATCATGATAGTTTTAACCTGTTGCATGCAGTGTCATCATGCCCATATGCCATATAGTTCTAGCATCATCATGTTTACACCTGCTTAACCTGTAAATGCCATGTTGTTGCTTGTCTTGATTGCTTTGGTTGCTGTGAGCTTGCGAGTACATTCAAAGTACTCACCTGGCGTGTCATGCTAGTTTGCAGGCCATGCCATGATTGCTTGCTTGTTAAGGATTCCGAGTTTGCGAGCTAGGATAAGCGTTCCAGCCAGAGTCCCTACGGAGTGGAGTCCATCACCGCAGTCGTCGCTCCGCTACCGAGAGTTACTCCGCTTCCTCGGGTTGTTCCGCTGTTAGTATAGAGCCACCCTTGGCAGGCGTAGTGTCGCCGTGCCGATGTAATCCATGTACCCTTGTAACCTTATCCATAGTAATAAAGAGCTGATTTGTTCTGTGCCAACAGTGCCGTATTCCAGAAGACTTGTCTCTAGGCTGGAATACAGGGCGTTCCGGTTTCCTCTGAGCCGGGTTGCCACAAGCGTTGGTATCAGAGCAGGTTTGGCTGTAGGACGCCCTAGACCGCGCGAGCATTAGTAACCGGTAGTACAGGGTCCAGTTGGCTTGCTGCACATGTTTGCTGCATTTGTTTGTGCATAGCATGCATATAGACTATTTATTTTATTACTAACGATGGATCTGGTGAGTGTAGGTGGCATCGGTTTCGATTCACTACATGCACCCTCCAGTTGCATTCTGGCTCTTTGGTGTGGTGTCATCTCCGTCCCAGCGGAGTGATGCCAAGGTGCTTGGTGTGTCGATCCCTTGCAGGATTGATGCCTATAGTTTCGGTGATAGACATGTTTCTATCCCGGATCATGCCATCCCACTCATCGCTTTGGGCAACCCTTACTGATCTTAGTTATCAGAACAGGGCAATGCCCGCAAGCCTTTCTTTTCATCGCTATCCCACCCTGCCGTCCATTCTCTGGACGAGTACGGTTTTCTTCCGTACGCTTGATGATGATGTGGTCGTGACCTTTGTGTTCCGATACACGATCACCAAGTCCGTCCTCACCTCCGTGTCCGTTCAGCGGCAACCGGTGTAAGCCCCTGTTTGGTGTAGCTTTGTTTACACCAACTCCTTCCACACATGGATTCACTTTCGTGCACACCGCCACAGCATGTTAGACCGTAGTACCGGAGTTCTTGCGAGATTGGTGTGCTTAAGTAGGCATGCATATTATTGCTGTGAATAGCTGTAATATATGATCTTGCTTGTGTGCTTTTGTTTTAGTCATTTCTTTTGCTTCTTTCTTTGGGCCCTTGGTGTTACCTTATTTCCCCTTATGGAAGTTGCTCACCGACACCGGACTCAAAGAATCAGTGAAGAGGCAAGCATTTGGAAGCTCAGCTCAACAAAATGGAATTTTCTGCCGACTGCCTGATATTGGGAATATTTGGTCTGATTATAAATGGTGTTCTGGATTGATTATCAGCATCAAGTATACCTCAGTATGCAATCTTCATAGCAGTAATGATCAAATTAGCAAGAAGGCAAAGATGTGTGCATGATCAACACTACATTTCGAGCCAAAGGTACGATTCATATACACGGTGTGAGTTTGCTATGAGTACGATTTGAAATCTGCTATATCCGGGAGGCAAGCCAGAAAATGCTATGAACTCAGTGCTTAGCAAGAAGGATAGCCAAATGATCTTCTTCATACAACAAGTAACCGACAATAGTAACATCAAGGTATATATATATATATCTACACTCAGTCCGCATGTGACAAAGAGAAGTTTCGGGTGTAAGCCACCCAGTCTTTCTCCGCTAGCTACCAGAGAAGCTTACGACGCAAGGTTCCTCAGTCTTCTTCGATACGACACATGGATATCTTCTAGTACAAGATACCCAGGCTTCTTCAGCAAGCTACCGCAACAGCTTCCGGCAGAAGGTACCGAGTTTTTCCCAGCAAGCCATTAAAGGGGAAAAGCTTCTGGGATACGGTACCCGGTCTTCGTCAGCACGATGTCTCAGCAGAAGCTTCAGGCACAAGCTATTCAGTCTTTCTCAGCAAGATACTCTCGATGGCTTTCAACACAAGCTAAGCAACCTTCGCCAGTAAGGCATCACATCCTCACCAGTACAAGCTATTCCACCGACAGTTGGCAGCATATGACAATGCATCTCAAGGATCAGCTCCACCACAGTTGGTCAGAAGGTAAGAATCAGTCAAGACACCCGTCTGCATCAGGAATCAAGTGCCCAGCTACCCATGTTTCCATAGATATGGTGAACACGCTGCCAAGGTCATATGAGTTACTCATGCAATGATGTCAGCCGATGAGAATCTGACTATCATCTGAGTTATGTAAGCAAGAGAAAGACAGTTATACCCCTCAGTGTGATGCAAGATATGAAGCGGGACAACATTGAGACAACAATTTTTGCAGTGATTATCAAGGCCAGTTTCTGCACGCCCGACAAAGTGATATCATTAACCCTTGTCAGTGTTTGCATGGTTGACGAAAGACAGGAGCCCCATACAAGTAACTATGAACCTGAGTTCGGGTAACCATTGCCCTACGAATAAAGTGTGGAGGATGATAAAACTGGTCCTGTGAGCAAAGATACCCTGTCAGGGGATCAGGATAAGATATGCCTGCCAAGATATTGCACCTGACAGCACCTATGGTCACACGAAGAATCAAGGACATATAGGGCCAAGATCTTTCAGCAAAGGATCCAGACAAAGAGAACCATAATGAACGAGCAAAATCATCCATACATGTATGGTAATGGTTGCACGGTACAGATACTATGGACAGTCCAATATTTGGTAGGAACTCTATACCCAAGACAGTGGAGATACCCAGTATGTTTCAGCAACTCCTGCGAGAAGTCAGATTCCGCCAGAAGAACGGTATGATTTACCGCACTGTTTGAGTCTGGAGGACACATACCCATTTAAGCCACCCAATGCAATGAGTAAAAGATTTGTGTGTCCACCAAGAGAATCGGTTCACAACTCAATGGCCGGTCGACCGTATGGGACTTCATCACAACACGTCCATGAGGAACAACTCTCGAATTTGCGAAGGACAGGTATTTCAGTCAGGACAATCCATCGCATCAGATAAGATAACAGCCATAAAAGATTGGAGTTAGAATAACATATGAGGTAAGATCTGTCAGAATGAGGATCCAGTGAAACAAACCACCCCGAAGTCAGGTAGTCAGTCAGATGAAATTTAATGGGAGCAGTATTCAAAGGCAAGAAGGAAACCCGAGTTGGAAACGGTTTCCTCAAGTGGGAATATTCATGTTTGACCCCTGAGCAACCAAATCTCGAGGACGAGATTTCTTTAAGGGGGGTAGGTTTGTAACACCCTGGATTTTGCCCATTTTCTTTTTCTTTTGATTTTGGTCTGGATTTGCTTTTCAGTGGCTTAGTGGTCTTGAAACCTGGAGAGATCACCCTTAATTCTTCTCCCAAGTGGCTTGTCAACCCAAAGACCTTGCCAATTCCATATTGGACCAATCCCAGTATTCTTTTTCTTAGGAATATTCCTTTTTCTATTAAAGGAATAACCCTGTTTGCCCTGGGTTGTGAAGCAACCCACATTTCTATAATTCCAAAAATTCCCAAATAATTCTCATAAATTGTTTCGGTCATATCTTCCTCAGATGTTCCAAAATCCTTCCTTGCCATGTTCAAAAATATTTCACCAATATTCCTTTTCTGATTCTGCCCTAGCTGTCAAGTTGAGAAGCAAGTACCCTTTATATTTGCTTGCTTGCTTTCAAACTTTTTGGGCACTCTTTCCTATCCATATCATTGCTACATGCCAAAATTCAACTCCATTTGGCCAGTAAATCTTCCTTGGCTAATTTACAAAGTTTCTGGTCAACTGGAAGCTTTGTGAAGCAAGTGCTAGCTAGGGGTAACCAAATGAGTTGAAATTTCGCAAGCATCTCCATATGCTCAAATTAACACTATCCACAAGATTTGAGCATCATCATAGCATCTATGTGAGCATACCATCAAATCTTGGCTTCTGGTCATATTTTTCTGTTGTGAAGCAACTATATTTTATATTACTTCATAATTGCTGAAAATTTACCAGAACATTCTCCTACCCATATATCCTATCTCCACAAAATTTGGGCTCATTTTATGTAGCCATTTCCACACAACTATTTTCCTAAGATTCTGATCAGTGGGATGCTGTGTGAAGGAAGTACCACTTTGGTTTATCCAGATGGTATGAAATTTATACAGTGTCTTCATATGCCAAAATAACTAGCCTCCTCCAAAATTCAGCTTCATCTAAGTTGTCATGTGAGTGCCACATCAAGATTTGTTTTCTAGACCAGATTGGCCAGTTGAAAAGCAACCCTATTAAATCTTGGTCCTTTTCTTCTCAAACTTCACAGGATTGCAGTCCTTCCTACTCTAAACCTCCCAGACATCAGCTTTGGCCCTTATCATTTCTATGTTCATCATAGTGGTGCGGCCAAGTTTGCTACCGCAAACTTCCAGTGAAGCCTCTCATCCACTCTTGGTGTCTCTTGGCGATCTATCACCTCAGAGGGACTATTCCTTGGAAGGACTCGCTACTAGACAACACGCTGCATGCCAGGGTGCACCGCGTGCGCCAATTCATGCGGTGACCATGCGGCTGGCATGCCGTGCGCGCGCTCTGGCAATTGGGACCCTCGGCCTCGTCGGTTTCCCCCTCAACCTCGACACCTAGTCGTGTCTTGGGGCTTCCCCTCGACGTCGTCTTCCTCCTGGACCCCGCTCCCCCTCTCACGTCCCCTCCTACGCGGTGCTGCAGCCAAACCCGTGACCTGCAGCCGCGGTCGTCGCCGTGTCCGGTTGCCGGAGCTCTCCCGAGCCTTCCCGAGCTCGCCTGAGACCTCTCTGCTCCTCCGGGAGTCCTCTGGACACCTCTCCCCTCTTCCAGGCGTGTACCCGAAGCTCCGGCGCGCGGCGCACGCGTCGCCGCGGCTGTGCTCGCCCACCCGCGCCGTCTGGCTATATATAGCCTCCCCCGAACCTCTACGAGCTCACCAACCTCGCCACCTCTCTCCTAGCTTTCTCCCCGACCGCTCAATTCGCCTCGTAGAGCTCTCCTCGTCTCCCCTTGCCGCCATGGCCGCCGGCGACCCTCTCCAAAATTGGAGCTCGGCCGGCCTCTTCCTTCCACTCTACCACCACCAGAGCTGTCCCTAGAACACCGCCCGTCGCCTCGTATCATCGCCGCGTCTCCGGGGAGCCAGTAGCCCCGTCTCCCAACTTGGCCGAGAGCCATGCCCGCCGGAGCCCTGGACATTGTCGCTCTAGCCCTCCTCGGCGGCCGTGCCTAGCCCAGGCGGGTGCGCCGCCCTCCCCCGAGTCTGCCGGTGGCCGAGGCGTCGCTGGAGACGGCCCATAGCGTCGGCGGTCGTCGCCGGAGCCCGCCTCTGCCCTCCACCACTACCGGCCCCGCGACCCTTCCCCGCGGACCCTGCTAGGCCTCCCCGGTGCGGCGCTTCACGGCGAGCACTCCGGTGGTCCGAGCTCCACCGAAGGTGGCCGGAGTTGGCCGGGCCAGCACCGGTGTCACGCGGCCTCGGCCCTCCTCTGTCGCGCCCTGTCGGGGAAGAAGAAGGGGAGGGAGGAGAGAGAGAGGGTCAGCACGGGGCCCGCCTGTCGGTGTCATGGCGTTGACTCGGCCGGGCCCGCCGTCAGTTTAAGTGGAGGCGCCCTGCAGAAAGTACGCTTTCCCTACACCGGAAGCGTATTCTGTTAAAGGCGTTTTCTATTTTAACCCAGCCGGCCGAAACCTCTACACTGCGGACGTTTGTCAGTTAACAGCAAAAACGGACAGTTTTCTGTTTGTTTTTATGCTAATGAACAAACGGCCGTATCTTCGCAACCGCAACTCCGAATGAGGTGATTCCAAAGCCTACTTCTTCGTCTCTTCGAGCCCGTCATGTTGGCATCATTTTCACAAGGTTTTCATACAGTGAAAATGACCATTTTGCCCTTGCCGTAAACAGCCCCTTCCGAGAGAGAACTGTTTCCGGCGATTCCTTCCGCGAACTTCTCGCACTTCTTCCCGGTGGATCCTTCATCCCCAGGCAAGCAACGACAGCCACTTGCGTGATAGCCTTGCAGTAGCCATGGTTTTCCACTTAAATATTTAAATACTTTGCACATGTTAATATTTCTGCGATTGCTTTATAACTGCTTGTGAATCCATGCTTATCTATATACCATGATCGTTTGCATCTAGTTGGTTAAGTGATTACTCGCTACTGTTATTATCATGTTGATATCATGCTCATTTGCATAGTTACTTTATCATGTTGTCATGACTCAACTCATTTACATTCAAGTTAAACCGGATGTTAATCGAACTTGAACACCTGTTGGCTGAGTCATAGTGCGCCACCGAATCGAGCTCACCAGTGCAACCACACTTGCCGGGATGGGGCGGCCCTAACTTGGTCTATTGTCATGCCTCTCGCCGGTACCTCCAACCAGGGGAGGTTATGAGCGCGTGCTACCCTTGCCCGGTAGGCGGCTATAACCTTGTGAACCCAGTTTTGGTATTGAGCTCAGGTCCCCGTTTGGGACAGTTTTGTTTGGCCATAACGGTGGCAGGTGTCGGAAGGACACAGGGGTCACCCATGACATAGCCCAAAGGGGAGTTTGTCGGAGTGGCCGGGAGGGTGCCATGCAATAGATTGGGTTTTGTCGGAATGTCGTTGGTCCACCCGAATGGGAGCACGAGGCCATGCATTCCGTGGTGTGGGTACAGTGTACTAACCTCTGCGGAGTGTATGATCTATCGATAGCCGCGTCCTCGGTCATGGGCACAGTTCATAGTAGGACACACTATGGGTCAACAGTATAATAATCTTGCTCATAACAACCCCGTTCGATGAGAAAGAAGATGGTCGATCTTTATGTGATCGCGAGAGGATCACCGTCGTATCGAGGATACCGATGTTGGTTGATCGTGATCACGAGAGGATCACCGTGGTATCATGGATACCGGATTTGGTTGATGGTGTTATGTGGTGATCTCGGGTAAAGACCAAGCTCCTTGTGATCATGTTGTCACTACGGTATTGTAATACCAAGTTTGGTTGATCCCGAGGTTATCATGTGGCACACTCGAGGGTAAGTTCTTACATGTGGTGGTTACGAGGTAACCCCGGAACAGAGTAAGTTGCATCATGATAGTTTTAACCTGTTGCATGCAGTGTCATCATGCCCATATGCCATATCGTTCTAGCATCATCATGTTTACACCTGCTTAACCTGTAAATGCCATGTTGTTGCTTGTCTTGATTGCTTTGGTTGCTGTGAGCTTGCGAGTACATTCAAAGTACTCACCTGGCGTGTCATGCTAGTTTGCAGGCCATGCCATGATTGCTTTCTTGTCAAGGATTCCGAGTTTGCGAGCTAGGATAAGCGTTCCATCCAGAGTCCCTACGGAGTGGAGTCCATCACTGCAGTCGTCGCTCCGCTGCCGAGAGTTACTCCGCTTCCTCGGGTTGTTCCGCTGTTAGTATAGAGCCACCCTTGGCAGGCGTAGTGTCGCCGTGCCGATGTAATCCATGTACCCTTGTAACCTTATCCATAGTAATAAAGAGATGATTTGTTCTGTGCCAACAGTGCCGTATTCCAGAAGACTTGTCTCTAGGCTGGAATACGGGGCGTTCCGGTTTCCTCTGAGCCGGGGTGCCACAAGCGTTGGTGTCAGAGCAGGTTTGGCTGTAGGACGCCCTAGACCGCGCGAGCGTTAGTAACCGGTAGTACAGGGTCCAGTTGGCTTGCTGCACTTGTTTGCTGCATTTGTTTGTGCATAGCATGCATATAGACTATTTATTTTATCACTAACGATGGATCTGGTGAGTGTAGGTGGCATCGGTTTCGATTCACTACCTGCACCCTCCAGTTGCATTCTGGCTCTTTGGTGTGGTGTCATCTCCGTCCCAGCGGAGTGATGCCAAGGTGCTTGGTGTGTCGATCCCTTGCAGGATTGATGCACAGGTACCACACCAATATATTCTCTTCAGCCACCCCTATAGTTTTGGTGATAGACATGTTTCTATCCCGGATCATGCCATCCCACTCATCGCTTTGGGCAACCCTTACTGATCTTAGTTATCAGAACAGGGCAATGCCCGCAAGCCTTTCTTTTCATCGCTATCCCACCCTGCCGTCCATTCTCTGGACGAGTACGGTTTTCTTCCGTACGCTTGATGATGATGTGGTCATGACCTTTGTGTTCCGATACACGATCACCAAGTCTGTCCTCACCTCCGTGTCCGTCCAGCTGCAACCGGTGTAAGCCCCTGTTTGGTGTAGCTTTGTTTACACCAACTCCTTCCACACGTGGATTCACTTTCGTGCACACCGCCACAGCATGTTAGACCGTAGTACCGGAGTTCTTGCGAGATTGGTGTGCTTAAGTAGGCATGCATATTATTGCTGTGAATAGCTGTAATATATGATCTTGCTTGTGTGCTTTTGTTTTAGTCGTTTCTTTTGCTTCTTTCTTTGGGCCCTTGGTGTTACCTTATTTCCCCTTATGGAAGTTGCTCACCGACACCGGACTTAAAGAATCAGTGAAGAGGCAAGCATTTGGAAGCTCAGCTCAACAAAATGGAATTTTCTGCCGACTGCCTGATATTGGGAATATTTGATCTGATTATAAATGGTGTTCTGGATTGATTATCAGCATCAAGTATACCTCAGTATGCAATCTTCACAGCAGTAATGATCAAATCAGCAAGAAGGCAAAGATGTGTGCATGATCAACAGTACATTTCGAGCCAAAGGTATGATTCATATACACGGTGTGAGTCTGCTATATCCGGGAGGCAAGCCAGAAAATGCTATGAACTCAGTGCTTATTTTCATGTTAGCCACATTAAAATATTCAGGTTTTTTAAAAAATGGTAATGAATTTACAAAATATCTAACTTGAAAAAGAAAAACAGAAATTCCCGAAGGAAAATGATAAAAAGAAAAAATAACATAGAAAGGCCGAAAAATATGTTAAAATCCGTAGAAAAGAATTGAAACATAAAAAGGAACAAAGAAATAATTAAACAGAAGAAACTGACAAAACCTATTAGACAATAATCATGAAAAGAAAACAAGAAACCAGAACAAAAACCAGTGGAACCAACTAAAATTGGTACATGGTATGTACGTTATTTGGCCGAGACATATGTGATACGTCGGATGCAATTTATACATTTTATCTAATATTCATGACAATAAACGACGAATAAGAAATTTTGAAATTACACACCCTCAGTCCTATTGAGAATAAATGATTAACATTTTTTAATACAAAACGACCGATTCCAAACTATATGTAAAGAAATTAACTCAAAAAAAATTCAATAAATTGTGCTGATTTTTGAAATATATATAGAGTGAAATTTAAGAAATAGGTGAAATAAAATAATATAGAAAAGGACAATGGAAATCAGAAAAAAAGCGATAAATAGCAATGCATCTATCCATTAGTTGGGTCAAGGAGCATGCTCGAGGCGTAACATGGGCGCCCTACAAGGTAATTGCATATTGTTGAACATGGAGTTTCTACACCTCAAATGCACCTTTATGAATAGTGAAATGAAAACAGAAAAAAATTGCAACAAATAATGTTGAATTCTCTACATGTGTGAGTTTTCTTGAAGAGAAAATATTCCTAATGGTCCAGACTAAAAATAATAAATTTGACGCTTCGAAAAGACTATTTTGGAAAGCATCTTGGACTCTTAATTTTCTTATTTTTGCCCAGACCTCAACGAATGTAATATCATCACGAAATTTTGCACGCAGGAAAGAAACTAAGCAATGGTTTTTTTGTTGTATTTTTGGATTCACTATTCATAACAAGAGCATATGAGCTCGGTATTAGAAGAGGACTTTCGTATATTGTTTGCTTATGTTTGCATGTTGTTTAGGTGGTCTTTTGTTGAAATAGCTGGCTTCGTTTCAAGGGAAAGGGAGAAAAAACGATGGTTTAAATTTCCTCCAATGTACAATGCCCGAGAGTGCACACTACTTTGAAAATCCAATCGAGAAAACAAATTCCTATTAAGAACAAACCAATATTCTGAAAAACAAAAAAAATGAACTGTGAGGCAGCGTGGGTCAGGGGTCCCTCGTTCCCTTCGCCTCCAGCCACCGCTTTAAATCTATGGACGCAGGCGAGGAGATTCGTATCTCTTGCGCAGCGTGTAGAAAGTTTCCATCGGCTAGGTATTGGTGTCGTGGTGATGTCACTTCAATTGTGATGGCAATGTTGCCTCTAACATAATGGATCCAATCTTTTTCGATGGGCTTAGAAACGTGTTGCCGAGGAGCCTTGGAGGTTGTATCCCGTGGGTCGTCCTGGCTGATGTGTTGGTGTAGTTGATGTCTTTGGTTCGGGTCCTCGATGAAAACTTTGTATTCTTTATAATATCACCTTTCTTTTGAGCCTTTGCAAGAATAACCCCACAATGATGATGGTTGCCTTTGAAGATCGGGCTTGTGCTTTACTGGCTGAATATTCTTGATGGTGTCGATCACTGAGAAGAGCTATGCTGATGCAACGATCTTGAGTTTGGTTCAGAGGCTTCGATGTTTGAACTATACAATCTTTGTTTTAGTCTTCCTTTTGGGTGGGCCATTTGTGCGTTTGTGGGTTCAATTATCTAATGTTGCATCTATATGATACTTAGAGTAAAGACACTTGCAACTTTATTTCATCATTCCAAAAAAGACCTAGGCCGACACTGCGACCATCACTACAAACATCATAGCTCTTACCAAATCGTAGTTCTCCTTTCAGGTTTTCGACCCGTAATTTTATCTATCTGAGTTTCAACAATGCACAATATGGATGGGGTAACTTTCTTCGCTAGATTGCGAAACTCGTGAACTGTGGCGGGGTTACCCACATCGCGACAGTTCCACACGAGTATACTCATTGTGCTCGATGCCCCTCCATGCCGGAGGATGTCATTTTTGTTTCAGAGTTTTTGCTAAGAGACAATTTTGTCTGCCCCAAAGATTTATCAGCACTAGAGGTAGTTCTCGCCCTGTCTGGACCCTGTTTCGACGACGGTCTCTATGGGATAGGTGGCGTAGCGAGGAGGAGCTGGTTATTGCTAGATGATCCCTTAGCAGCATCGTTAGTTGGAGCTGGAATAGTAGCAACGACTGTGGCTACATGAACTTCTCCCACACCCCTCTTCTTTTTCAGCTTTGCATCTTCCATATTAATATCCGGATACTCATGCTCATCAGAATAGGTTGCACCATAGCCATTTCCTCTCCCTTCACCTCACCGTGCCCATCTTGACTTCCATTCCATCCACCTCTTTAGCCTCCCTGAAACCCCTGCCTCCTCTCGAACCACGACCGCTCCTCATGACCCACGTTGCCCTTAGTTCCTTGAAGAACGAAGCAGATGGAGGGTGGATCCCGCTCCCATGTTCATTATAGAGGTTCCCCATCATGCCACAAACCGCACACCAATCCGGGAGTTTTTCATACTTAACTTTATAGATTTGACGCACGCCATCACAGATCAAGACCGCATTATTCAGAGGTTTTGTGACATTAATTTCGCTCCATACACGATATAAATTCCCCGTGAAATATTGGGATTGGGGCCTTATGAACAGAACCTCCACAACCTTAGTTTTCTTCTTCTCTCTAGGTCGGTGGTGTGACGTTTGAGGGTCCGTTTGTAGATGCTCTAAGAGCAACTCCAACTGGCCGACCCAAACTGTCTGCGGGTGTCCGTTTGGGTCGAAACGAACCAAAACGCGGACCCAACGTGCTGACCCTAACACAAAACGCGTCCACTCGATGTCCGTCTGGACGCATTTCGGGCCTAAATTTGCGCCCGGTTTGCATCCACACGGACACGAAATAGACGCGTCGCACGTTCGCTCGGTGTCCGCCGCGACCCCACCTGTCGACCACCCAAATACCATCCACGGTCATAGTCAATGCGGACACCTAACTCAGACTTGCATGGCAGCGTGTGGAAGCATCCAGGCGGTCTTCCTTTTTAAATGTGAGCGTGTAGGGGGTGGGGGGCTCATCCACTTCCTCCGCTGTTCACATCTGGGCACGCATGCCCCCTCGACGGCGACAACCAAACCCTAGCTAGCTCGCCATGAGGTTTTTAGGCAAGGTCAAGGGGAAGCTCAACCCCAGCGCCAGCTCTCCCCGGACGCCGCCGCCGCCACCTCCTCACGCGCGGGCCGCCATGGGAGAGGGAGCGGTGGAACTGGCAGTACCGGCATCCGCTGTCCTACCCAGATGACAACCTGCCCCATGGTTAGTATCTGGACCCGCGCATCCTGGTGGCGGCGGTGCCCCGGGTCGGCGCGGGCGTACGCCGAGGAGGTGCGCAGGCGCCGCGAACTTCTGATGTCGGAGCAGCGGCGACTGCATGTGTACGCGCCGTACACTCCCAACTAGGAGGCCTGGTTCGCACTAGAGCACGAGGACGAGCGTCGTCGCGGCATCAAGCTCAACCCCGTCATCTCACCGCCGCCACCTGAGGTCAAGCCGGAGGAGGAGGAGGATGTGACGTACCAGGCCACGCCGGAGACGGCCTTGCAACGCGCTCTGGAGGAGAGCAGGCATGCCGAGTACGCGCACTAGGAGGGCCTGGACGGGGCCCTCGCGTTGTCCAGGGCAGGTGAATGCGTCGTCTCCCCTCCGTCGTCGTCGCCTGCACTCCCCGAGCCAAAGGTCGAGCCGCCGCCCACCGAGCCGGAGCGGTACGAGGGCGAGGCCAGCTGCACGAGTGAGTCAGTGCGTCGGCCATGTGGCTCGGCGCCACCCCGAAAAAGGAGGCTTCCTACCTCGAGCACGGGAGCCATCGCCAGCTGGCGGAGGAGCGCGTCGAGGCCGAGCGCATGATCCAGGCCTAGCACGAGGAGAGGAGCGTCGTGCCCGCTGGACACGGGAGGAGGAGGAAGAGCGTCGTGCCCGCGATGAAGGAGTCCAGCCGACGGTGCAACCGGCGCAGGAGGCGGCACTGGCGTGGGAGGCGTCATTTCCTTTGGCTGGTCCAGCGCCGGAGTTGATCGACCTTAACAGCCCAGGGAAGGACGACGCCGCCGAGGGCAAGGCGCGCTAGGGGATGCTTGGCATGGTGTGACAATGGGCTTGATACGACGGGTCTTGTCTCTCGTAGCCGCCCATCTTTGCCCCAAATTTATTTACCCCAATCTCACAGGGAAGTGGCTTCTCTGTCATGCCCTGTGTGCCGTTGAGCCACTGCCATGTGGGCCAGGTTTCCAACAGGCCCACATGTCAATGGTAGAACGGTAGAGTGCCGAACGGCACAGGATGGCACAGGATCCTCATGCATCTCACAGGTGTACGTTCGTCTGGCATCCGGCGGCACGCTGAGCTGCCATTGGCGTGCGTGGCCCACGTGAACTCGCGTCAATTAAAAATACTACCTCCAGAGCTGTCAGGCGCTCACGAGGCTCCAAATACAAAATGGCAAACTCCGCCGCCCTGCTCCACTCACTCCTCTCCACGGCCTGGACGCCGCGCCGCCGCCTCGACCGAGCCTCGGCCACGCCCACGCGGCTCGCCCCGCCTGCCGGCCCGCTCTGCCGCTCCCGCCGGCCGACGCGCTCCGTGCGCCCGATGGCGTCGTCGACGACCGCGGCCCGGGCCGACGCGGCGCCGCCGGGTCTGAAGGAGGGCATCGCGGGGCTCTACGACGAGTCGTCCGGCCTGTGGGAGAGCATCTGGGGCGAGCACATGCACCACGGCTTCTACGACTCCGGCGAGGCCGCCTCCATGTCCGACCACCGCCGCGCCCAGATCCGCATGATCGAGGAGGCCCTCGCCTTCGCCGCCGTCCCCGGTAAGTAACGTCCGGTCCGGACCCTACGCTTGTGTCGTAAGTCGCCTCAATATCGAACCATCTGCTTGGTTCAGCCGTGCCAGCAGCCCAATTCGTTGCTGGCCAGCAACAGCCCACGGTGTGGATTTGTACCCTCTATATTGAGCTGAGCTATCCGACTGGCTGTACTTGCTAGTTGCCACGCTGATGACCATTGCTTTTGCAAGTACGAGATGGCACTGTTTGGATTGAGCTTGGTCGCCTTATCACGGTTCTGCTGGCTCTCTCCTCGCAGTCGTGGCACCAGCAGCAAGCCAATCTAGATTTGGACCACGAAAAATTGCCTGAGCTGCGGATGTTTTTACAGTACGTTCCATCGCTCCAGTTAGCACTTCTACCAGAGTGTGTCTTACAGTGGTCGTGCCCTCTAAATTCCCAAGGCTATAGCTGTAGTGGTTTGCAGTCCTACTTTAGTACTGTAATCTGTATGGAATTCTGATTAAAAGGAAAGTCTGTAAACGATATACAGTATACTTCTTGATCAGCCAGTTTAGAAGACCGCACCAGTGATACGTGGTAGGCTGGTAGCCATTCCCTCCCCTATAAATTCTCTTCTGAACACTCCCTTTCAGTTCTGTAGAGTTCTTTTTTTAGGATTGTCTTAAGCATAATTCAAAATTGGTTTACGAGTTGCTACTTCTCTCTTTGAGAAATTAAGTTTGGGGTCTCCAGTAATTTTGGTGCTAGAGTGTGATTCCATTTTATGCTCACTCTCGACGACATATGCATTTTTTTCTTTAATTGATATGGCATGAAAAGAATATCATAGACCTATCAGGTACTAGAGCTGCCTAAAAATTAATAATAAATATAAATATATGTTCAGTCATAAGTATCACAGTTGCATAACCTCAACTACATCTTCAGTTCAGTAGTACCTTGCAGCACAGTTCCATGGGAAATCAAGCTAGTTCAAAATAATAATAAAAGGTTAAAGGACACATTTAAAGAGAATGTAGCACCTTGTTCAAAACAAAGGGAACTTGGCCCATTGGTCGTTATATATGGACAATTAGCTTGATCGGAACTCCAAGTGTATAGTGCATGATGTATTGCTGTTATTGCTTGAGCAAACGCTTGTGCTTGCAGACGACCCGACAAACAAACCCAAAACAATTGTCGATGTTGGATGTGGAATCGGCGGTAGCTCAAGATACCTGGCTAACAAATATGGAGCACGATGCTCTGGGATCACATTGAGCCCTGTGCAAGCTGAGAGAGGAAATGCCCTAGCGACGGCACAGGGGTTGTCGGACAAGGTTTGTCTAATGCTTCGCTCTTGGCAAATAGTTTGAGATTGCAATCTCATACTACCTCATATGTACTTGGGGTTTCGTTTTACGTTGGAAGTGACAATGTGCACATGTTTGGCACAGGCTTCTTTCCAAGTTGCTGATGCTCTGGAGCAACCATTTCCTGATGGGCAGTTTGATCTTGTCTGGTCTATGGAGAGTGGTGAGCACATGCCGAACAAACAGAAGGTAAACATACTAGTTCTAGAAAATAGCCACTGCAAAACTGTTCACGACAAGCTGCCAAAACATTATATCAGTTTGTGTGACAGACTGGGTCAATATATATTTCTTGCAAATAACTTAGTGTTGTTGGAAAGTCCATTTTACCTATTTATGTAATTATCTTGTTTCCAATAACATGTAATTACATTAATAAAGATACATAGTTAATCCCTATGACAAACGAAAAAACAGAAAACTAGTCCACTCAGGTATGAAAATAGGTGTTGATTATTGCGTGAAATCTTACCAAATCTTTTATCAGTTTGTAGGCGAGCTGGCACGCGTCGCAGCTCCAGGAGCAACAATCATCATCGTGACCTGGTGCCATAGGAACCTCGCGCCATCTGAGGACTCACTGAAACCTGACGAGCTGAATCTTTTGAAAAAGATTTGTGATGCATATTACCTCCCGGATTGGTGCTCGCCCTCAGATTATGTCAAGATTGCCGAGTCATTGTCTCTTGAGGTATTTTTCCCCAAATTAATTTAACCTACCTGATACACAAATTTGCGTGATATCACAAAAATATTCCTGTACTGTCAGGATATCAAAACGGCTGACTGGTCTGAAAACGTGGCCCCGTTTTGGCCTGCTGTCATCCAATCAGCACTGACATGGAAAGGCCTCACTTCTCTACTGAGGAGTGGTATGCTCTTCTTATCTGTCTCTCTCTGTACTGCTCATCAAACTGAGATGATCTGTTTTATGTTCTTTTTTTAGCCGATATACATTTGAACTCACTTTGCTGTTGTCTTGATTATCAGGATGGAAGACGATAAGGGGAGCACTGGTGATGCCTCTCATGATCCAAGGCTACAAGAAAGGCCTCATCAAGTTCACCATCATCACCTGCCGCAAACCCCAAGCAGTCATAGAAGGAGAACCTGAGACCGCATCGCCTAGTTTAAAATAGAACCCATGTGATTGGGGTAGACTCGGCGTGCTGCCGCCTCGTGGCTGAATAATTTCGTGTTACCGTGCCTCTGTACCTGCAACTGCAAGTGCCATATGAAAAGTGGTTCCTAAAGCAAAATTCTCTTCAGATTCATTTGGGACGCGTTTGGTGTTTTTTGACACTTTGCATACTTGACTCAGGGCCCGGTTGAGCTAATGCAGGCAAAAACCAACATCAGACCTGTTGTTTGGTTGCCTGTGTGTTCGTGCTTTTAACTGTTTGGTTGTGTGCATCGGTTGTTCTGCTCACCCCTTTCAAATGTGATGGCCTTACCATCTTTTTATAGACAACACACAACACATGATCAGATCACACAAAAACATGCAGATCATAATTAGTACTATGCTTAAGTTTAAAACAGTAGGGCATCCCAGATTTCAAGATGATGATCCCTGGGCAAAATATAAACAAGTTTAGCAGCAAACCAGGGGACCTAACTTCAGTTCACACGTAACTTAGTTCATACTTCAGACGATCTAAAGAAAGACAATCTAGAGGGCATGGTAGATGTCGCCGACGTAGCTGTGCTTCGAGCATCGAACCCTGCAGATGTTGGAGGTGTTGGCGTTGTAGATCTGCACCTTCAGGCCCAGCCCGGAGAGCCGCAGGACGAGCAGGTCATTGGGGACGATGATGTGTTGCCGACAGAAGTATTGTTCCACACCCGAGCATCATGTGCCCCTTGAAAATCCGCACCTGGACCTAGAACTTGGACCATTTGTTGGCAGAGAGGTTGACGACCAACCATTGCTTCATCGCTGACCTGAAGGCAGCCAGGATGACGAGCATGATGATGTCTTCCTTGCCCTTGATCTGCATGTAGAACCTGATCGGCTCCCGTGCACCCTCTTCGCGACCGATCCACGACCTCCTGCCAGCCCCCGGCGACACGCTCATGGCCGCCACTTTGCGCGAAACCTCCGCCCTCTTTAGCCAGCAGTTTGTGGGGATTAGGTCCTCGGCAGACTCGGCGCCGCCGAAGACATGCGCTCCTCCGTCGGCTGTGTCCCACTCCGTCTTCATTATCTTGTAAGTTAAGTGGACGAGAGTTAGCAACTGCTGCTGATTAGTGGCAGTTGCATTTGAGTCGTGCTATGATCATATCATACCATTCCACAGGTGCAAATGCTAATGATCAGTGGTACCAATGATCAATGCTATCAGATCATGCCAAATGCACATGTTCAACTTTGTCCTACTACTATTTTTGGCATTTAGGTTTGTCCTACTATGCACATACATTGTCCTATGCTGATCATGCAATCTCATAGTCTAGGCAGTATCAAAGTGACGACATACACACTATACAGCATGACCATGCAACAAACAACAGCAAAACAACAATTATACATCATGATCATGCAAAGAATAACACCAAAACAACAAGAACACACTATAAAGTGGCATTGTAGGCATTATCACTGTGGCATGAACAAACAAATCTACCCTAGGCAGTAACAATGTGGCAAGAACAGGCCCATACGCATCAATCTAGCATGACTAAGGCGGCAACATTCTCATCTAACCACTATCAGCACTTGCATTGGTCTGATTCAACCCATATGTAGTGGATTCGGATCGAATCCAGTCCAATCCATTGTGAACAATCAGATCTAATGTTGCCCTAGTAACCATTAATCAAACATCTGCAAGGAGAGAAATCAGAGATTACCGGAGCGGGTGCCGGTGCAGCATACAACGGCCTTGAAGAAAACCCTGGCGGGAACAGGGTGCCGCCACTGTCGAAGATGAGCCGGGCATTCCGAGGGTCGCGACTGTGGTCTTCGTCGCGCGTCAGCTTGAGGATGAGTGCGGTGTCCTCGAGCTCCTCTCCCCTTGCACCGAACGTAGGGGAAAAAACCCTCGAACGGAGGTAAAAATACCCCATCAGTCGGGCCGGCCAAAGCCGCAGGCGGTGGGGTTTGTAACCCCACCATCGTCGAGCCCAAGATGAGGAGGTCCATCACAGGTGGCGGTGCTGGAGCGCACGGCGACGAGGATGTATTGGCCAGTGGAGGCGACATTGTGAAGAAAGGGGACGACACCCGGAGCACCGTCGCGAGATCCCGGTCGGAAGAGGGGAGGCCGACAATCCACCGCTCTTGGATGGGGTTGCTACCGGCGATGGTGGGAATGGGGGAGGCGCGATGGTTGCTCTGCTATCAAAGACACCGAAGGGGCGGTGAGGTGAGAGAGAGAGAGTGAGTGTGTGTGAACTACAGTGGGAGATGACTGGAGAGAGCGTCAGGAGTTATGAGACGTCCTGTCGTCTCTAGCGCTTCCCCACACATGCAGGCACTCGTCATGCGTGGCTCGAGTGAACGTGGCTCTAGAAAAAATGGTCTATTCGGTCGCTCCTCTAGATGTAGACCCATAGCTGCATTGAGGTTTGTGCGAGCGAAGAAACATATGCAACCAAAGCAATCAAACAAGTCGATATCATCGCACGCGGGCTTGGCTTAGGGGAATGCAGGCTACTAAACGCATCGTAGAGCATTGTTGTACTTCGGAAATGCCAAATTTACTATGTGTGCTAATGTGGATTGATTGGTAGGAAAAGGAAGAACACAAAATCCTATGATGCTATACATGCAAGCAAAATACACCATCGGCTTCCTATTGCACATGCGCGCCATGCCGATGGTAGGAGCCTAATGCTCCGTAAATGTAGCTAATAAGGTGTGACATCCTGGATTTTGGCTACAGTGATCATTGTAATTAAGCACAGTGATGACCATGATCAGTGCCTAATCATTTTGCTAAACAAGATATTATCAAGTTGAAAATTCATATCTCATTTCAAATTCCATTAAAAAGGGCATTGAATTTTATGGTGATAAAATAAGTTGGCAAACAGCAAAGGAAAAATGTTGCACACTTCTGATAAATCACAAAATAATTGGTGTTAAGGTGAACAACACCACCAAACATATGGTGTGCCCCCACCTTCAATAACAGCACCAAATTGCAATTTAATGTGCTCTTAAATTCAATTGGAAATTGCAAACAGATTCTAAAAATCCCCAAAGTGTGTGTGGCCATGCAAAATATTGCAAGATGTTTATTGGACCAAGTCACACATTTTTGCTAAAGGAAATTAATGCTAAAAAGAAATAAAACAAAAGCTGTAAAATAAATCAGAAAAAGAAAAAAAAGGAAAATGGGGAGGGGCACTGTGCCCCTGGGCTCTAGTGAGCTACAGGCGACCCAGCCCACCTAAACCCCCTTCCCCAACCTCCTGCTCACCGGGGAGGACGTGGACGCGGCGATGCGCGCCACCGGCCGTCCCTGTCGCTCTGGCGCCCATCCGGCGGCCCCTCGCCGCCTACAAGGGCCTCCGCGGCGCCCGGGAACCCTAGTCGCCTCCCATTCGCCCCCCTGCTCGATCTCCTCCTCCTCGCTCGTTCCCGAACGCCGCCGTCGCCATGGCCGCCGGCTAGCCGTGGCCACCGTGCCTCCCTCGCGTCGCCGCCGTACCAAGAAGAACCGCCATCGTCTACTCCTTCTCCTACGCCTAGGGGTTGCCGCCGGGAGCCCCTACAACGCCGTCCTCGACCCTTCTTCCTCCTCGGACGCCATCGACCACCGCCACGATTCCGGCCGCTCCAAGCCTCCCCCGCGCCCGCTTTGCCCCTCTGCAGAACCGCTGTGAGCCCCTGCTTCTTCCCCTTTCCCTCTCGCGCTAGCTCCGGCCCCGTAGCCCCCTTCCCCTCCATGCCCGACGGTCGGCTCCGCTCGAGCTCGACGCCGGCGAGCCTCCGGTGGCCTTTTGGTCCCGCGCTCACCGCCTTTCGTTTCCCCGCATCGCGTAGGCCGTGCTAGGCTCGTTAGGTCGCCCGCTAGCACGCCGTAGTGCCGTCCCCATCGGAGCCTGATCGCCGCTCGCCGCTGACCTCGACGCCGGCGACGATTTCGGCCACCATAGCACGTGCCACCACCGCAGCTCGACTCGCCGTCGAGCTCCCGTTCCAACGCGCCGAACCGCGCGCCAAATGAGCCCCTGTGGGCGTTTTCCGACCGGTGGCCGAGCCACGCCGCCGCATTTTCGGTCGCCGGCGGCCATTCGCCGGCCACCGCTGACTTGGCCCGGCTGGGGCCACCCCCCAGGGTCACTGACCTGTGGCCCCGGGCCCCCTGTTGACCGCGGTCAACTGGCTGACTGGGCAGTGCCCAGTCACTGACATGTGGGGCCCCACACCCCTGTGTCTATGACATGTGGGTCCCTGCCCCTTTTAGTTAATTAAGCTGTTTAATTAATCCAGTTAATTAATTTAAACTAATTAGGCAATGACAGATGGGGCCCACCCATCTAGTTAACCTGTTTAGTTTAATTTAATTCCTGTTTAGTCCACTGTCTATGACAGGTGGGGCCCAGCTGTCAGGTTTGACCTGAGACAGCTGGGGTTGACTGCTGATGTCAGCCTGACCTCATGCTGACGTCATAAATGAATTTTTGGAATTAAATTAAATCTGTTTATTTCAGAATATTAATAAAACTTTGAAAATTAATATAAAATAATCCGTAACTCGGATGAAAATAATTTATACATGAAAGTTGATCAGAAAAATCCCACGAATCCGAATACGCTGTACGTTCATCTGTCACGTGCCCCTAGCATAGCGAACATGGAACTTTTCCATCGTTTTCGCCTGTCCGGTAATAGCCCGAGACCCGGAAAATATCGTCAGATATTCTTCCGACCCGTCTGCGACGTGTAATACTGCGTCAGTGCATGCCTAGCTCTGCATATTGTCATGCAATGCATCGTGATTGCATCTGTGTTTTATAGTTATTGTTTCTTCCCCCTCTTCTCTCCGGTAGACCCCGAGACAGACGATGCTGCTGGGTACGACTACACCATTGACGATCAGCCTTTTGCCACAGAGCAGGAAGGCAAGCAACCCCCCTTGAGCATTCCGATATCGCCCAATTCTTTCCCTCTCATTCTTGCATTAGATTTTGCTACTGTATTAGCTAGCTCCTATTTCTGATGCATAGCCTGCTTTTGATAAACTGCTACCATACCTGCAATCATATCAATTGCTTAGTATAGGTTGGTCAGTGAATCCCCAGTGACCCCTTAGTCCCAGTTGCCCCTGCTTCTTCATCGACGACTTGACGACCCGAAGACTCGAAGACTCGGTCAACCGACCGACGAGCCAGGCCCCTCACATCACCGTACACCCCTTAGTTGTACGACTCTGCAGAGCTACTATCGAGTACCGAGGGTGACACCTCGTGAAGTACTCATGATGCTAACTCTGTAGTGCAGCTAGTCGGTCGTGGTTATCGAGGGTGATTCCTCCTTCACCACTCCCGACGATGACTCTGTCGTGCAACCCCTCAAGTGTGGGACCCTCGAGGGTGATTCCTCTAAGTCCACCTTGATGGTTTCATCGAGCGGGGCCCTTTGAGGGTGATTCCTCAGGTTCCGTCTTGATGTTTTACACACACAGTTACTATGACCTGGTTACAGAAACATGTTGGTGATGGGTCGGCCCTGAGGGGTACCCACGGTTTGATGATGATGAGGCGTGGACGGGCAGGAGAGGCCCTTGCCACACATCCTCGAGACGGGGCGACGGGACCGTACTTCATGGGTCGCGCTTGCCCCGCATTTATAACATGCTAATGGGTTGGGTATTTGATCTGAGTTGGTCGTTTGACCTATTACACACTAACCTTCACGTGGGAGAAGTTATGGGTACTCGGCGTCGTTGCATCAGCCGAAACTCTTCGGACGTCAGCAATGGAGCGGCACGCGCCCGAGTGGTCCGCAACGGCACTGCGCTTGTTATAAGGGGTGCTAGGACTGACCTCGGCCGCCTTCGCATCGTGCAGGAGTGCAAAGGGCGATTGGCCCATGACCCCTGCGCGCTTAGGATTTAGACCGGCGGGCTGGCCTCTTCGTTGAGCCTAGGGAGGACTACGACGTGTTGATGTCTCGAGGCCGGGCATGACCCAGGAAAGTGTGTTCGGCCAGAGGTATCAAGCGTGTTGGGGAATGTGGTGCACCCCTGCAGGGAAGAATTTATCTATTCGAATAGCCGTGTCCACGGTAACAGGACGACTTGGAGTTGTACCTTGATCTACTACAACTAAAATTGTGACTTTAATTTGAGATGAATGTTGGCTCCGAGATTGCTTCCTCGCAGGGTGTTGGGGAAGAATCTCTGGGCGTGGTTACTTAATAAAATTTGCTACAATAATATAACTATATATGAGATACCAGTCTACTCTCTTCTAATGCTGCAAGATGCTAGTCTACGATAGGACTAGGCCTTCCCCCTATTCTTGCTTTCTGAAGTCAGCCCAGATATAACCCCATTCCTTGATACTGATGCATACTTAGCATAGTTCTGATGTCAGTCTTGCGAGTACTTTGGATGAGTACTCACCGCTGCTTTGCTTTCTCTTTCCCCCTCAATACGATTCTGCGTTCAGACGATGGAGCCCAGAAGATGGAGTACGCCGGAGACGACTACTACACCACCGCTGGAGCCTACTACTACGTGGAGAGTGCCGACGCTCAGGAGTAGTTAGGAGGTTCCCAGGCAGGAGGCCTCGCCTCTTTCGATCCGTTGTTATGTTTGTGCTAGCCTTCTTAAGGCAAAACTTGTTTAACTTATGTATGTACTCAGATATTTTTTGCTTCCGCTGACTCGTGCTTTGTCGAGCTTTGTATTCGAGCCCTCGAGGCCCCTGGCTTGTAATATGAAGTTGTATGACTTTAATTTGTGTCTAGTGTTGTGTTGTGATATCGATCAGTGAGTCCCTAATCTTGGTCGTACGCATTGCGTGTATGTTTAGCGTACGGTCGAAATTGGGGGCGTCACAAGTTGGTATCAGAGCCAGGTTTCGATCCTGGGACCTGTGGGTTATGGGCCCACATCTCAATCGGGTGGTATTAGGATCTTTTATTCCTCATCTATACTCTGGGTTCTGATCCCTTTTCTCTTTCGGGTTAAAGATTTTATTAACTCTAAAGGAAATTAATGCTAAAAAGAAATAAAACAAAAGCTGTAAAATAAATCAGAAAAAGAAAAAAAGGAAAATGAGGATGGTGCAAGTTGGTATCAGAGCCGACTGCCTGTAGGTAGCCCCCCTTTCCAACTCCTTGGCCGAAGTTAAGTCTAGTACTTGAATTTTTTTACTAACATTGTTGTGTGGCTTACGGGCCCACATCTCAATCGGGTGGTATTAGGATCTTTTATTCCTCATCTATACTCTGGGTTCTGATCCCTCTTCTCTTTCGGGTTAAAGATTTTATTAACTCTAACTCTAGGTTCTCGTAACTACTCCTCCCGGAGAGCCCCTCATTTCAGACGATGGCTCGATTCATCAGAAGACTTCGAAGATACTCTCCGATGTTCTCCCGAGAACTTGTGCTCATTGCTTTTGCGATTCCCTTCCACCGTCAACCCCTATGGATGACTACATGCAATTGTCGCTCATACTTTCATATCCAGTTGCTCTTGTTATTACAGGGTACATCGAATTATCTTACCGGAGATTCGTTCTTCCTCGGTTGATCATGTGTTTCACGGAATTCTTTGAAACGCTATTCGATCTTCCGTAATCCTCAGTAGCCTTTTGCTCTTGACCTTTCTCACCGGCTTGCATTATGGTTAATTCCATGTGTCTAGCAATATTAAGTAAATCCTTTGTGGTTTTCATTTGATTTTATTGATTCAACCTGTGTGTGAATGCACGCAGTCATCAGTTGTTTATCATAAATTATCCGTCCGGCTCAGACGTCTTTCCAAACATGGGTTGGTTCCCGACAAATCAACCTTGATTGATTGCCCATCTAAGTCCTTTCATCTTACTGGTATTTGATCGAAACATCTGTTTCTGATACACCAATTTGGAAATCTTAATTCCTTTGGTTATTTAAGCATCAAATTATTGGATGTTCTATAATCTGATGCCTTGCATTCTTTCTCCCTCTGATAAGTTGTATCCTATGCTCTTGTCAGCCATGCTCTGTTGTCAAGCATGTGTTAATTACTCTTGAAGCTTGTGGTATATGTTCCTAAGATGCCCCGATGGGTTGGACCTATGCCTTCCTTAATTCGTGTGAACCCGACAGTTTTCACGAGTCATACTCTCCTGGTGTTTTGCCAGTTAAACTTTCAAAACTACAACTTCATCAAAGGCGGGGTGTAAATGGAAGGTGATGCGTTGATGAAGTGGGAGTCGACCTTGAACCTTGTGTTCATGCCCATGGAAACAATGTTGATCTTATCATACAAGCTTCTCCTTTCATATAATCATTCATTGTATGATTTGATCTTGTATCTTTGATCTTGTCCTTTGCAATCGTGGTTCCGACCATGTTGATCTGCTTCGATTTCATTCTCAGACAAGTTAAAGTGTGTGTCTTCCACAGATCAATACACTAGTCTAACCTTTATTCTGATCTACCTCCGAGTTTTATCCCTGGTATCTCGGAATATCACGGGGCTATATAACTTCTTATGAGCTCCTCATCAACTATGATATTTCACTGATTCCAGTTTCCCTCGTGTTCTGAGTTGTGGGACACTCGGGGACACTGATATCTGAATCGAGTACGCTTTGCGATTCAACAACTCTTAGGATCTTCTTTGCTTATGAGTTGTACTCAATCATGTCTTTCCAAGCTGTTAGGCCCCATCGTTATCGTCATGCTAGAGCTTGACCATGCTCATCTTGTCCGGAACGCTGAAGCCCGACTATATGCCTTGAATGCATTAAATGAGTCACCTCTTGAAGGGATTGAAAACATTCCAGTTGTCCGGGATTTCCAAGAAGTTTTTCCGGAAGAACTTCCAGGGATTCCCCCTGCTAGAGCTGTCGAGTTTGTGATCGACTTGGTACCCGGTACCACTCCTATAGCCAAGCGTCCTTATAAGATGCCACCACATGAACTCCTTGAACTTAAGCAAGAAATTGACAATTCGCTTCGTCTGGGTTTCATTCGTCCAAGTTCCTCTGCTTGGGGAGCACCTTCTCTCTTTGTCAAGAAGAAAGATGGTACGAATCGATTGGTCCAAGATTACCGTCCCATCAACCAAGCAACGATTCAAAACAAATATCCGCTTCCACGGATCAACGATCTGTATGATCAACTTGCTGGTTCATCAGTGTTTTCGAAACTCGACTTGAGGTTGGGTTACCATCAGATCCGGGTTCGTGAAGAGCATATTCCCAAGACTGCATTTGTTACTCGCTATGGTTCATACGAGTACACCGTCATGTCCTTCGGCTTAACCAATGCTCCAGCAACCTTCTCTCGCCTGATGAACTATATATTCATGGATTACCTCGATAAATTCGTCGTGGTTTATCTGGATGATATCCTGGTTTACTCCAAGAATAAAGAAGAGCATGCTGAACATCTTCGTCTTATACTGGAGAGGCTTCGAGAACATCAACTTTATGCAAAGTATTCAAAGTGTGAGTTCTGGATGGACGAAGTAACCTACCTTGGTCATGTGATCTCCAAGGATGGTATTGTGGTCAACCCTGAACGAGTTCAGGCTATTCTTGACTGGACTCCCCCGAAGAATGTCAAGCAAGTCAGAAGTTTTCTCAGACTCGCCAGCTATTGCCGTCGATTCGTCGAGAACTTCTCCAAGATTGCAAAGCCCTTAACCAATTTGCTTCACAAAGGTGTTAAATATGAGTGGTCAGAAAAATGTCAGGAGAGCTTTCAGGCACTTAAGGACAAGCTGACATCTGTTCCAGTGCTTGCTCCTCTGGATACACGTAAGGACTTCGTCATTTATTGTGACGCTTCGCGTCAGGGAATGGGTTGTGTCCTAATGCAAGAGCGCAGAGTGGTTGCTTATGCATCTCGTCAATTGCGTCCTCATGAAAAGAACTACCCAGTTCATGACCTTGAACTTGCTGCAGTAATTCATGCACTCAAAGAGTGGCGGTAATACCTTGTTGGAAATCGTTGCGAGATCTACACCGATCACCAAAGTCTGAAGTACCTGTTTACTCAACCAGATCTGAACCTCCGTCAACAGAGATGGATGGAGCGCATAGCAGACTACAATGTGGGTATTTCTTATACGCGAAGCTTGGCTAATGTAATGGCTGATGCATTGAGCCTCAAGTCATACTACAACCACCTTCAGGTTCACAAGGTTCACCCCCTTCTTCAAAAGGAATTTCGCAAGCTGAATCTCCATATTGTTCCGCCTAGTGCACTCGCTCCCCCTCCTGAAGGGTCCTACAAAATGAACCTCCACGTTGTTTCCCAGGGTTCTCTTAATACCCTGGTTGCTAAACCAGATCTTGTGGACGTCATCAAGTGGATCCAGAAGTGTGACAATGAAGTCGAGAGGATTAAACGCGATCTCGCAGAAGGAAAGCCCTCATCCTTCACTATTGCTGAGGATGGCGCTTTGTACTTCAAAGGCCGCCTAGTGGTACCGAGTAAGGAGGAAAACAATGATATGACTCAGGAGGTCATGAAGGAAGCACATGACACTCCGCTGTCTATTCATCCTGGTAGTACCAAGATGTACCAAGACATTCGTCAAAGATTTTGGTGGTCTAACATGAAGCAAGACATTGCTCGCTATGTTGCTGAATGTGATGTTTGCCGTCGTATCAAAGCAGAACATCAAAGGCCTGCCGGAACTCTGCAACCTATTACGGTTCCTGAATGGAAATGGGACCATGTTGAAATGGACTTCGTCACTGGTTTTCCCAGATCGCAGAAAGGTAATGATGCTATTCTTGTCGTCATTGACCGACTGTCCAAAGTTGCACATTTTCTGGCTGTCAAGGAAACTATTACTGCTAGTCAGCTAGCAGATCTTTACATGTCCAGAGTTGTTTCACTCCACGGTATTCCACTGGTGATTAGTTCGGACCGTGGCAGCTTATTCACGTCAAGATTCTGGGCAAGTTTCCAGGAAGCTATGGGAACTCATTTGTCCTTTAGCACCGCTTTTCACCCTCAATCCTAGGGACAAGTTGAAAGAGTCAATCAGATTCTCGAAGACATGCTTCGAGCTTGTGTCATTTCTTTCGGCAAGAAATGGGAGGAATCTCTCCCGTATGCTGAGTTCTCCTACAACAATAGCTATCAAGCTAGTCTGAAGATGGCTCCCTTTGAAGTGTTATATGGACGTAAGTGTCGGACTCCTCTGAATTGGTCAGAAACTGGGGAACGTACACTTATCGGTCCGGATATTATCCAACATGCCGAAGACCAAGTCCGCATTATACATGCAAATCTGAAGGCTGCCCAGTCTCGTCAGAAGAGTCAGTATGACCATCATCACAAAGATATGGTCTATCAACCTGGCGAAAAGGCTTATCTTCGAGTCATGCCAATGAGAGGTACACACCGTTTCGGGATCAAGGGCAAGCTGGCTCCTCGATATATTGGTCCTTTCACCGTTCTCGAAAGGCGTGGTAAAGTGGCATATCAACTAGAGCTACCGCCAAAACTTTCTCAGGTTCACGATGTGTTCCATGTGTCACAGCTTCGTCGCTGCTTCAAGGATCCTATCAGAGCAGTGGATCATGATATGCTTGAACTGCAACAAGACCTCTCTTACAAAGAGCAACCAGTCCGCATTCTCGATGAAACTGAACGTCGGATTCGTCAGAAGGTTACCAAGTTCTTCAAGGTGCAGTGGGCAAATCATTCTGAAGATGAAGCCACTTGGCAAACGCGAAGATCATCTTCGTGCAGAATACCCCGGGCTCTTTCCTTCTACTTCTTAATTCTCGGGACGAGAATTCTTTTTAGTAGGGGAGAGTTGTGACACCCTGGATTTTGGCTACAGTGATCATTGTAATTAAGCACAGTGATGACCATGATCAGTGCCTAATCATTTTGCTAAACAAGATATGATCAAGTTGAAAATTCATATCTCATTTCAAATTCCATTAAAAAGGGCATTGAATTTTACGGTGATAAAATAAGTTGGCAAACAGCAAAGGAAAAATGTTGCACACTTGTGATAAATCACAAAACAATTGGTGTTAAGGTGAACAACACCACCAAACATATGGTGTGGCCCCCACCTTCAATAACAGCACCAAATTGCAATTTAATGTGCTCTTAAATTCAATTGGAAATTGCAAACAGATTCTAAAAATCCCCAAAGTGTGTGTGGCCATGCAAAATATTGCAAGATGTTTATTGGACCAAGTCACACATTTTTGCTAAAGGAAATTAATGCTAAAAAGAAATAAAACAAAAGCTGTAAAATAAATCAGAAAAAGAAAAAAGGAAAATGGGGAGGGGCACTGTGCCCCTGGGCTCTAGTGAGCTACAGGCGGCCCAGCCCACCTAAACCCCCTTCCCCAACCTCCTGCTCACCGGGGAGGACGTGGACGCGGCGATGCGCGCCACCGGCCGTTCCCGTCGCTCTGGCGCCCATCCGGCGGCCCCTCGCCGCCTACAAGGGCCTCCGCGGTGCCCTGGAACCCTAGCCGCCTCCCATTCGCCCCCCTGCTCGATCTCCTCCTCCTCGCTCGTTCCCGAACGCCGCCGTCGCCATGGCCGCCGGCTAGCCGCGGCCACCGTGCCTCCCTCGCGTCGCCGCCGTGCCAAGAAGAACCGCCATCATCTACTCCTTCTCCTGCGCCGAGCCATTGCCGCCCGGAGCCCCTACAACGCCGTCCTCGACCCTTCTTCCTCCTCGGACGCCGTCGACCACCGCCACGATTCCGGCCGCCCCAAGCCTCCCCCGCGCCCGCTTTGCCCCTCTGCAGGACCGCTGTGAGCCCCTGCTTCTTCCCCTTTCCCTCTCGCGCTAGCTCCGGTCCCGTAGCCCCCTTCCCCTCCATGCCTGACGGTCGGCTCTGCCCGAGCTCGACGCCAGCGAGCCTCCGGTGGCCTTTTGGTCCCGCGCTCACCGCCTTTCGTTTCCCCGCGTTGCGTAGGCCGTGATAGGCTCGTTAGGTCGCCCGCTAGCACGCCGTAGCGCCGTCCCCGTCGGAGCCCGATCGCCGCTCGCCGCTGACCTCGACGCCGGCGACGATTCCGGCCACCATAGCCCGTGCCACCACCGCAGCTCGACTCGCCGTCGAGCTCCCGTTCCAACGAGCCGAACCGCGCGCCAAATGAGCCCCTGTGGGCATTTTCCGACCGATGGTCGAGCCGCGCCGCCGCATTTTCGGTCGCCGGCGGCCATTCGCCGGCCACCGCTGACTTGGCCCGGCTGGGGCCACCCCCCAGGGTCACTGACCTGTGGCCCCGGGCCCCCTGTTGACCGCGGTCAACTGGCTGACTGGGCAGTGCCCAGTCACTGACATGTGGGGCCCCACACCCCTGTGTCTATGACATGTGGGCCCTTGCCCCTTTTAGTTAATTAAGCTGTTTAATTAATCAAGTTAATTAATTTAAACTAATTAGGCAATGACAGATGGGGCCCACCCATCTAGTTAACCTGTTTAGTTTAATTTAATTCCTGTTTAGTCCACTGTCTATGACAGGTTGGGCCCAGCTGTCAAGTTTGACCTGAGACAGCTGGGGTTGACTGCTGATGTCAGCCTGACCTCATGCTGACATCATAAATGATTTTTTGGAATTAAATTAAATCTGTTTATTTCAGAATATTAATAAAACTTTGAAAATTAATATAAAATAATCCGTAACTCGGATGAAAATAATTTATACATGAAAGTTGATCAGAAAAATCCCACGAATCCGAATACGCTGTCCATTCATCTGTCACGTGCCCCTAGCATAGCGAACATGGAACTTTTCCATCGTTTTTGCCTGTCCGGTAATAGCCCAAGACGCGGAAAATATCGTCAGATATTCTTTCGACCCGTGTGCGACGTGTAATGCTGCATTAGTGCATGCCTAGCTCTGCATATTGCCATGTCATGCATCGTGATTGCATCTATGCTTTATATTTATTGTTTCTTTCCCCCTCTTCTCTCCGGTAGACCCCGAGACAGACGGTGCTGCCGGGTACGACTACACCATTGACGACCAGCCTTTTGCCGCAGAGCAGCAAGGCAAGCAACCCCCCTTGAGCATTCCGATATCGCCCAATTCTTTCCCTCTAATTCTTGCATTAGATTTTGCTACTGTATTAGCTAGCTCCTATTTCTGATGCATAGCCTGCTTTTGATAAACTGCTACCATACCTGCAATCATATCAATTGCTTAGTATAGGTTGGTCAGTGAATCCCCAGTGACCCCTTAGTCCCAGTTGCCCCTGCTTCTTCATCGACGACTCGACGACCCGAAGACTCGAAGACTCGGTCAACCGACCGACGAGCCAGGCCCCTCACATCACCGCACACCCCTTAGTTGTACGACTCTGCAGAGCTACTATCGAGTACCGAGGGTGACACCTCGTGAAGTACTCATGATGCTAACTCTGTAGTGCAGCTAGTCGGTCGTGGTTATCGAGGGTGTTTCCTCCTTCACCACTCCCGACAATGACTCTGTCGTGCAACCCCTCAAGTGTGGGACCCTCGAGGGTGATTCCTCTAAGTCCACCTTGATGGTTTCATCGAGCGGGGCCCTTTGAGGGTGATTCCTCAGGTTCCGTCTTGATGTTTTACACACACAGTTACTATGACCTGGTTACAGAAACATGTTGGTGATGGGTCGGCCCTGAGGGGTACCCACGGTTTGATGATGATGAGGCGTGGACGGGCAGGAGAGGCCCTTGCCACACATCCTCGAGACGGGGCGACGGGACCGCACTTCATGGGTCGCGCTTGCCCCGCATTTATAACATGCTAATGGGTTGGGTATTTGATCTGAGTTGGTCGTTTGACCTATTACGCACTAACCTTCACGTGGGAGAAGTTATGGGTACTCAGCGTCGTTGCATCAGCCGAAACTCTTCGGACGTCAGCAATGGAGCGGCGTGCGCCCGAGTGGTCCGCAACGGCACTGCGCTTGTTATAAGGGGTGCTAGGACTGACCTCGGCCGCCTTCGCATCATGCAGGAGTGCAAAGGGCGATTGGCCCATGACCCCTGCGCGCTTAGGATTTAGACCGGCGGGCTGGCCTCTTCGTTGAGCCTAGGTAGGACTACGACGTGTTGATGTCCCGAGGCCGGGCATGACCCAGGAAAGTGTGTCTGGCCAGAGGTATCAAGCGTGTTGGGGAATGTGGTGCACCCCTACAGGGAAGAATTTATCTATTCGAATAGCCGTGTCCACGGTAACAGGACGACTTGGAGTTGTACCTTGATCTACTACAACTAAAATTGTGACTTTAATTTGAGATGAATGTTGGCTCCGAGATTGCTTCCTCGCAGGGAGTTGGGGAAGAATCTCTGGGCATGGTTACTTAATAAAATTTGCTACAATAATATAACTATATATGAGATACCAGTCTACTCTCTTCTAATGCTGCAAGATGCTGAAGATGCTAGTCTACAATAGGACTAGGCCTTCCCCCTATTCTTGCTTTCTGCAGTCAGCCCAGATATAACCCCATTCCTTGATACTGATGCATACTTAGCATAGTTCTGATGTCAGTCTTGCGAGTACTTTGGATGAGTACTCACCGCTGCTTTGCTTTCTCTTTCCCCCTCGATACGATTCTGCGTTCAGACGATGGAGCCCAGAAGATGGAGTACGCCGGAGACGACTACTACACCACCGCTGGAGCCTACTACTAAGTGGAGAGTGCCGATGCTCAGGAGTAGTTAGGAGGTTCCCAGGCAGGAGGCCTCGCCTCTTTCGATCCGTTGTTATGTTTGTGCTAGCCTTCTTAAGGCAAAACTTGTTTAACTTATGTCTGTACTCAGTGCCGTAGCCAGGATATGGCCACGCCCCGGGCCAGCTTCGTTGGAACAGTGATTACTGTAGCTATAGTGCGCTACTGTGGCTACAGTATACGAAGGATTTCACTCCCACGCCCCAGGCCATGGCCCGGGCAGCCCGGGGCCTGGCTACGCCCCTGTCTGTACTCAGATATTTTTTGCTTCCGCTGACTCGTGCTTTGTCGAGCTTTGTATTCGAGCCCTCGAGGCCCCTGGCTTGTAATATGAAGTTGTATGACTTTAATTTGTGTCTAGTGTTGTGTTGTGATATCGATCAGTGAGTCCCTAATCTTGGTCGTACGCATTGCGTGTATGTTTAGCGTACGGTCGAAATTGGGGGCGTCACATAAGGCCACCTTCAAAGCAGACTCTCAAACTGTCCAGAAACATTTGGACTGTGTGGTCAGGACATCTTTTGCCATCCAATGTGGGACTCTATCAATCCGTCGAGCGGTCCGGACGCACTTTTCCCCGCAAATCCGAAACCAACTAGGTGTAGGGTGCTTTGTAGGAATCCGAACAACAGTTGTGTGGGACTCCAACAGCCCCAACCCACCAAAAACAACCCAATGCCTCCATCCTCCCATTTTATTTCTTTCTATTTTTCTCTCTTGCCTTAGTTGTCGCTCCACCATCCCGGCCGGCCCGCCACAACTCTGTCGAAACTCGATGGGTTTGTCACCTCCAACGGTACACCCATGCTCCACGCTGCTTCTCCTCCTTCGTCGTTCCAGGACTCTCCTCCGACCGCCTGATAACCCACAAGTATAGGGGATCGCGACAGTCTTCGAGGGTAGTATTTCACACAAATTTGTTGATTCGACACAAGGGGAGCCAAAGAATATTTGTGAGTCTTAGCAGTTGAGTTGTCAATTCAACCGCACCTGGAATTCCTTTCTGCAGCAAAGTGTTTAGTAGCACAGTAACAATAGTAAGAGGAACAACGGAAAGTAGCAGTTTGTAGTGATTGTAACTGTAGTAGCAATAGTAACTTAACGAAGATCAATATGCGAAAAGCGTAGGCATTGGATCAGTGATGGATATTTGATTTGGATGGCATTCATCGTGTAACAGTCACAACCTAGAGCGACACAGAACTAGCTCCAATTCATCAATGTAATGTAGGCATGCATTCTGTATATAGTCATACATGCTTATAATAAGAACTTGCATGGCATCTTTTGTCCTACCCTCTCGTGGCAGCGGGGTCTAAAGGGAAACTAAGGGATATTAAGGACTCCTTTTAATAGAGAACCGGAGCCAAGCATTAACACATGGTGAATACATGAACTCCGCATACTACGGTCATCATCGGAGATGATCCCAACTTCTGTCACTTTGGGGTCTATGAATCATAACACATAATAGGTGCATGCAACTTGCAAGATAGGATCCAAAACACTCATATTCATGGAAACATAATGAGTTCAGATCTGAAATCATGGCACTTGGGCCGTAGTGACAAGCATTAAGCATAGCAAAGTCATAGCAACATCAATCTCAGAACATAGTGGATACTAGGGATGAAGCCCTATCAAAATAACTCGATTACATGACAAATATCATCCAATCCCATCACCGTCCAGCAGGCCTACAAAGGAATTACTCACTCCCGGTGGTGAACATCATGGAATTGTTGATGGAGAAGGGTTGGTGATGACGATGGCGACTAATTCCCCTCTCCGGAGCCCCAAACGGACTCGAGATCAACCCTCCCGAGGAAGAACAGGAGGTGGCGGCGGCTCCGTCTCGTAGAACATGATGAAAACTTCCCTGTGATATTTTTCTCGGAGAATAGGAATATATAGGATTGGAATTAGGGTCAGCGGAGCCACGTGGGCCCCACAAGGTAACAGGGCGCATAGAGGGGGGTGGGCGCGCCCTGTTGCCTTGTGGGCAACTCGTGGCGCCCTTCCGGTGGATCTTCGCTCCAGTATTTTTATATATTAATTAAAAAATCTCCAGAAAGTTTCGTCCAATTTCGAGAACTTTGATTTCTGCACAAAAAACAACAACATGGTAGTTCTGCTGAAAACAACGTTAGTCCTGGTTAGTTTCATTCAAACCATGCAAATAAGAGGCCAAACAAGAGCAAAAGTGTTTGGAAAAGTAGATGAGATGTATCAACTCCCCCAAGCTTAACTCATTGCTTGTCCTCAAGCAATTCAGTTGACAAACTGAAAGTGATAAAGAAAGCATTTACAAACTCTTTTGTTCTCGTTTATACATGTTTAACTCAATGTTCAGGTTTTCAGCGAAGATCATGAACTAACCATGTCAATGATAACAATTAGGTCTCGCATTTACTCATGACAATAAAATAACCAACTAGCAAGCAATAATAAGATATCTCGGATGCCAACAAATTTGTCAAAACAATCAGGATATAATATGATAACATGATACCTCGTTATCCATTTCTGAGACCGCAAAACCTAAATGCAGAGCATCTCTAAGGTTCAAGCAGCGACTAAACATTGTAATTCAGGGTAGAAGAGATCCAGTCATGCTCACGACCAACATTAATAGACTCAATGCATAAAAATGACAATAGCGCTCTCAGGACTGGTGCTTTGATGAGAAGATGGTGACTCAACAATAAAAGTAAATAACATGAAAGTAAATAGAAAGGCCCTTCACAGAGGGAAGCATTGATTTGCAGAGGTGCGAGAGCTCATGGTTTAAAACAGAGATGAAAGTATAATTTTGGGTGGTGTGCTTTTCCTGTCAACGTCACGACAAAGGATTTTGATATCTTCATGCTAAACACATTATAAGTGGTTCCCAAGCAAAATTGTAAAGTTTACTCCCCTCCACCATACATACACAAGCCATGGCTGACCGAATTCGCGGGTGTCCTCCAACATTCATCTTTTCAGGGGAGTTTATTTTATTTATTTTTGATTATGTAGGACTGGGCATCCTTTTTACCAGCCTCTCTCGTGCAACGATAGGCGAATAAACGCCCATCTTGAGAATAACCCACTTAGCATGGAAGATACTGACCGCCCCGTCGCTCCATGAGCGGTACGAGCACACAAAATATATGTTCATTTGAATGATTAGAGGTGGCACATGCAAATTTACTTGGAATGGCAGAGTAATACCGCATATAGGTAGATATGGTGGACTCATCTGGAACAACTTTGGTTTAAGAATTTTGGATGCACAAGCAGCAGTCCCAGTCCGTACAGGTGAAGGCTAGCAAATAGACTGGGAAGTGACCGGCTAGAGAGCGACAATGGTCATAGTCATGCATTGCGAATAATTAACGTTGAACATTAGCATGAGTAGAATATAAACACTCTGAATGTTAATATCATGAAGGTTGCATTGGTTTTGAATCAACTACAAGTTTGCACATGTACCAAGTCAAGCTACTCGAATTACTCAGAGGAGGATACCATGCTAACATACTACATCACAACATTTTAATGCATGTTGACACACTAGATAAATCATTATCCACTCCTAGCTATTTAAGCATGGCATGAGTAACTATAATCTCTAATTGTCATCGCAAACATGTTTACTCATAATATGCTGAATCAAGATCGCCCGTGTACTCCAAGACTTCTCCTGCCGCCTTCACGCCACGATACCGACCTTGTAACCCTAGATACCCTACCTGGCGTGTATATAAGTCGTGGGGTTTAGCCCATAGAAGGGACTCGAACACAACTTTGCTCATCTAGCTCTAGGGTTAGAACACATCTCACGATCTCGAGGTAGATCAACTCTATACTCAGTACTTCACCATCATAATAAACAAGCAGGACGTAGGGTTTGACCTCCATCAAAAGGGCCCGAACCTGGGTAAACATCATCTCCCCTGTTCCTGTTACCATCCGTCCAAGATCCACAGCTCGAGACCCCCTACCCCGAGGTCTGCCGGTTTTTACACCGACATGCGCCGTTCGGAGGCAGCAACGCGAGTCTGCGGCCAGGTTGGTGGAGGCGTCACTATGAGGCTCGGCCAAGATGGAGTCTTGGCGAGCAGCAAGCGGCCGGCCTTCTCTGTGCGGTGTGATGAGCGGCAGTGCTCTCTCGGTGGTGCAGCTTGGCTTCGTGGAGATGCAGGTCTAGCCGTCGCAAGGCTGAACCTTGGAGTGGGCGATGGCTGTTGCGGGCGTCTTGGACCTTGCTAGAGGTGGCCGCGGTTCCTTGTCCAGGCGGGGTGTTGATGGCGTGGCCGGTGTTCTCCTTCCCGCGCGTCCGGTCGTTGGCCCTCGGCTTTGCAGCTACGTAGGCGCAGTGCTGTGCTGGCGACGGTGTGAAGCTTCTGGGACGGTGTTGCCCAATTCTAGGTGGTGTGGCGAGGTGCAACGCGCGGATGAAAATCTTGCACGGCTTCCGTCGGCCCGGCAGCGATGGCACCCGTGGATGTCATTCTCCTCCTTGGAGGCGTCGTCGAGGCGTTTTCGTCATGTCCCTCGCTTGCTTGGAGTTGTGGCCGTCTCCGGGCGAAAGCCTTGATTCGGTTGGATCGGCACAATGGCGGTGTCCTCGACGTCGTTCCTCTGTTGGGAGTGTTGTGTTTGGAGACATGGCTGGCTCCTTGTTACTCTCCTCCTGTTTTCGCCGTTGTCCTCCTTGATCCTCTACGGCGCTATGTACGTCCGTCACCGGTGTGTCCAAGATGGAGTCTTCCTCGGACCGGATCGAGTCCTGCCACCCACTTTCCACTTTCTCTTAGGCGATAAGAGTGGTTGGTGCGTCGACAAGTGAAGTTTTGCGGAAGTTGGTGTTCTTCGGAGGTGTCCAGCGTCGGTCGAGACGCGGTGTTGTGTTTCGATTAGGAGCTCTTTGCGTTGTAGCTTGCTTTGCGGTGTTGTTCATCTTTGTTGCTCGGATGTGTTGTTTGCGCAATGCTCGTTGTTCGCAGCGAGTGTAGTTTCTTGTAACTTAAATTCTGCCTTTTATAAAGGGGCGTGCTACGCGTCGGCCGGCGGATCTTTTGAAAAGATCCGCCGCCTCGCGAGCCGTCCGATTGTGTGACGCGAGGTGTTAGTTTCTCTTTTCTAATTTCCTGCAACAAGTTCTTTGTTGCGAAATCTTCTCTTCTCTAATTTTCTGCAACAAGATCTTTGTTGCGAAACCTCTTTTTTTTCTAATTTCTTGCAACAAGTTCTTTGTTGTGAAACCTCCTCGTCTTTATTTTCCTGCAACAAGGCCCCTGTTGCAAAACCTCTTCTTCTCTAACTTTTTGCAACAAGACACTTTTTGTAACAACACACTTATTGCAAAAATTACAAACACACCTCTGGCTATGTCTAATTTTCTGTAACAAGATCCTTGTTGTAAAAATTACAACAATATTTCCGGCCGCGTCGTGCAATAGCACAATCGTCGTTCGCTGGCGCCATTCCGCAACAACACCGTTGTTGCAGAAACTTGTTCGTAATGTGCGTGCATCGACCTCCTCCGTGACTGCTACTACTGCTGTTTTGTAGCAGGGGCGATGTTGTGGTGGTCTCACAGAGTTGCAACTGCGGTGATGGGCGGCAACACTGCGCAGAGATGTAGCATTGGGAGAAAAAAATGAATGGAGTTTGCATAGGAAAGAAGAAGGTCAAGAGAGAATGGTGGATGAGGACCCCCTGGAGAACTCGATATAAGGCTACGAGAAAAGCGGTCAGTGGTCCCATTGGGACACGCGTCAGGCAGAAGAGGGGGCGGATGGAGCAACGAAAATCAGCCGGCTGGAGCTAAACATTTCCCTTTTATAAAGCTATAGCACAGGTACTCTCGAAAAAAAAACTATTGCCATCGGTTTCTATCTAGGGTTTAATTTGCGTGGGCCGCCCTTGGATTCCTCAGGTGTCTTCCGCCCGTCGACGGCAGGTCGGCGCACGCATCCAGGGATCTCCGCCCCCTTCTCCGGCGCTGGCCAAGAGGTACCCCAGGTGAGGTTCGACGGTCTCCCCAATTTAACCCCATTGCAGACTCAGACTGGTACGTACGATTTGAAGGAATGAACAATGCTTTGTGAATTGTGATGCATTGATGCAGAGCCGATTGCTGTAGCACGGACCATGGCGGCCTCGGGCAAACGCCTCGTCGGCAGCGCCGACAGGCTAAGTGATCTCCCTGATGACCTCCTCCACACGATCATGTCGTTCCTCACGGCCCGGCAGCAGTGGCGAATCTAGAATCACACTGGAGGGTAGGCTCAACATCAAATTCTTAAGACTAATTGGTAATTACAATGCAATTGTTGTATCTAAAGCACCTTAACATAATTGTCAAGTGGATATTTAGCAGAAATATGGTTTTTGGAGGGTAGGCTTGAGCCTATTGAAGCCTCCTTAGTAGACTCGCCACTGCCCGGCAGGCCGTGCAGACGTGCGTGCTGTCGCGGAGGTGGGAGGGCCTGTGGTGCTCCATGCCCTGCCTCAACATCGACTTGGGAGAGTTTCGCACCTCAGGAATCTTGTCCGACTCCGACTCCGAGGATGAGGTTGACCCTGACTGTGCTAGGTTTGAGGATTTCGTCATCAATCTGCTGATGTTTCACAGTGCGGCAACATTGGATATGTTCAAGTTTCATGTTGTTTCTGCACGAAAGATTAAATTTGCCGACCAATGGCTACTCCGTGGCATCAAGCGCTTCCCCAGAGTGGTGGATATCAATTCGAATTGCTGTTGTAAATTACCACGTTTCGGTTCCAGTTCTTCACGCCTCAACAGGATGCATCTTTCCGGCATTACTTTGGACAGAACTTTCAACCAGCAGCTACATTCTGGCTGCCCGGTCTTGGAAGATTTGGAGCTCAAGTTCTGTGTGCTTCAAGATGCAGAAATTGCATCTTGCACACTGAAGAACTTGACAATTGAGCATTGTAGGATTTACCATCACAATGCGCTGACTATCAAAGCTCCATCTCTTACTTGTTTGCAGCTGGTCATTACTGCTTTTAGTCAGAACTCGCCTGCTGTTGATGTAAACGAGATGCCATTCCTCATCAAAGCCACCATTTGCTTAAAAGCTTCGATACAGATACCACCATGCAAGCTTCTTTTCAGCCTAATTAACGTGAAAGATTTACAACTGACTGGCTTTCAAACACTGGTATGCCTCTCCTTGTTGTTGTTTTTTTCAATTAAAGGATCTTCAGTCCCCAATTGTAATGAAATAGAGTGTTTGAACTTGTTAATTTTCTGGTGCCATTTGAGTTTTTGATCTCTGTAATCAATACGAGGACTATGAAATCATACTTTTATATATGATTTCACTGGATGATGTTTTGATTCCTCCATTCAGGCGAACCTTCATGTGGGATCGGATACTTTCCCAGTGTTTCCTAATGTTAGAGCCTTACTGTTCGACGACTGTGATCTAAGTGATAACTTTGATATACTGGAATGCTTTCTGAACAATGCCCCTGGTTTAGAGAAGCTTACTCTGCAACGTTGCAAGGTAATTTCTATCTTCCTTGATCTCTGCTCCAGCTTTACCATCTTACCATTTGCCTGAATTCTTTCCACTCCCTAAAGCTTCCAAAAGCTTCTAAGGGAAGCAAGACAGGAGGAATTCTGAATAGGGCATCTCTAGAACACGAGGACACGCTCACTTTCAAGTGCCCCAGCCTGAAGTGGACTGAAATAAGATACAAATACGACGACGATGTTCAGAAAGTATTTGACCTTTGGCTTGGCGTTTGGAGGAACCTGCAGAAGACTAACATTGTCATTAAGAAGACTTTCTTGTAGGGAGTGATTAAGAAGGCTCGAAGCAGTTAACCGCTGCCACTTTTCCAATGTTTCTGTCTTTCTGTTCCTCCTTAATGTGGCATTCCCTCTGCCATTTGCGAATGTAGTTCTATTTATCTTGCTTTGGATGGCAGGACGACTGAACAAGCAACTTATTGTGGTTCAGTTTATGGATATTCTAATGGTGTGCTCGTTTATGTTGTATAGTCCATGACACGTTTGATGCTAGCCGATAGGAAAATACACATGAGCTCCTGCGTGCTCCGCACCTCTCTATGGTGTTTGTGGTTTAGAAAAAGAAGTGGGCTAACGGGGTTTAGGTAAATGAATGAATGTTGTGAAAATTCCTAAGATTTTAACCCTACAAATCAAACGACCACCATCATAGAAAAAATATACTTAAGGATTCTAATTTGCCAAAAAAAAACCTATCACTAGTAGAAAACATGCCATTAGTCCCGGTTGGGAAGGGTCTTTAGTCCCGGTTGGGAAGGGTCTTTAGTCTCGGTTCCCCAACCGGGACTAATGTATAGGGACTAAAGGGTCCAAGCCTTTAGTTCCGGTTGGCTAGGAACCGGGACTAAACCCATGCCACGTGGTCGGCTGCGCCCGCGGTAGCCCGGGGACCTTTAGTCCCGGTTGGTGACACCAACCGGGACTAAAGGTTTAGCGGTTAAGGCTTCATTGTTTATTTTTCCTTTTCATTTTGTGTTTTCCATTTAATTTTTTTCTCTAATTCAACATGATCACTTGCATCCATCCACTTTAATCAAATATATGTCATATAACTCATCATCATCTTACTCATCTAACAACTCATCATCATCTTAATCATACCAAGTTAAAATCTCATAAAACAAAAAAACATCATAATAATAATCATCCTAATCGATCATGCAAGTTAATATAAACCAGAAAAACTTCTCTCTCATAGGACCTAGTCCTCCCTCCTAGATAAAATGACATAAAACAGAATAACACCTATGTCTCCATGATGAAGCAAAGAGATCCAACGGTCTCCAACTTGTGGCTTGCGATCCTTCTTTATTTGTCCCCATGCTTCAATTTGGAGCCGTCTTGGTGGTTTGCGCTCAGTCGAGTATGCAAAAGAGAACTCGGGTCTCATAGGGCTTTTAATTGTCATATTACCTTCGGCTTGCATCAACGGAGGCACAACTTCATTTGGCAGTTTCTGTTGAAGAACATAATAGTAGCCTAGTTAGCAATGTAATCAATACCATTTACGCAACAGTAGTGTACTTAATTAGCAACTCTTACCAAGATATTTCGGCGAATGTCATCCGCCCTCAACCTATGCACTAGTGTCCCGTACAATGTATAATTTGGGCCAGTTCCCAAATTATACGGGAAGATCTCCCTACCAACTAGGACACCAATAACAAAGTTGATAAGATCATCCTTCTCCTCCCAAGTTAGATGTGATCCATAAGTGTAGTGTGTCATGTCAATTATGTTCTGTGTTTCACTCGAAGAAACGAAATAAGCTGTAAATTATAAATTAACAAATTTAGTATGGATGAACACCAACTATTTTTAAATATAGAATGCAAATTACTTGACAAATATGCATGGTTGATAAACTCACATGGAGGTAAAACAGGAAGCATATCGACATCCACCCAAATGTCGATGTTACCTTCAATATGATCTTCAGGACGAAGATCGAAGGTTATTTCCATATCCTCCTGAAATCCATATGCCTTGCAAAGAGCTTCCCAATTTGAGCACCCTAATTCTGTGTTATTAACTGCCTTCATTACTTTGACCAGAAATGTGTGACCATGTTTAGTCCTCAGGTTGGCTCTCCTCGTCTCGAAACTCTCATGCTCTTCGAAACCGAGCCTCTCCAAGAAATACCGTCTTGCATGATAGGGGATGAACTAGTCGAATTGTATAAAACAGAAATTACACGTTGAAGCAAAGAAACAGAAGTCATGCTTAATTACGAAAAAACACTTGTCATCGTTGCGTACCGTAGAAATATCGAAGTCATCGTAAAGCTTCATGGTGAAGAACCTGCCGTCTCGCAGCCCAGGCTGGTCGCAAAGACCCTTATCTTCGCCGCAGAGTTCACACGCTTGGATCCTATCGTCTTCATCAGACGACGACATTTCCTGTGTTCATGATTCAAAAATTACGGCATGACCATTGCTAATGTAAGACATATTGAGCGCCTAAAATTTGCCGGAACGGAAATAAATCAACATTCCGGCAAAACATAGGCACAAGGAGGTGTTCCCTGCAATAACATACGTACATGACGACGAGGATGCGGGATGGGCATCGTCGACTCGAGAACTTATAAACGTGGGATTTGCCTAACAATGATTATCATTTAATTATCCTACTCATATTTATAAACAAATTCAGCAACATCTAAACACATCTAAACATCTATCTAAACATCAAACATCTATCTAAATATCAAACATCTATCTGAACATCAAACATCAAACATCTAAACATCTATCAAACATCTATCTGAACATCAAACATCAAACATCTAAACATCTATCAAACATCTATCTGAACATCAAACATCTAAACATCTATCAAACATCTAAACATCTAAACATCTTAATGGATTTGGGGATCAAGGGCCTCACCTTGACGAACGGGCCGGCCGGACGGGAAGAGCTGGAGGCAGGGGGTTAATGGAGGCGGCGGCACCGGGGTAAGACTAGCAACCTTTAAAGAGACATAAATAAACAAATGTTACTTTTACTAAATGTGAGACCTATCTCAAATAAACAAATACGCCGCTATCCTAATGCATGTGAGAATAACATTCTTGTAACAAATTATAAATATAAGTATGCCTTCAGTTCAAAATGTGAGAATCACATTCTTGTAACAAATTATACATGTCATAGCAGAAGAGGGCAAACACATTACAATTTTAAATGTATTGACTACAGTACGCCTACTAGAGATCTCTCAATTTTGGTCTTCATATTAAAAATATTACTACGAACATATCTCAATTTTGACCTTGCGTGTCAAAATACTAATCTCTAATTAATTTCGGTTTTCTGACATATGATGCTAATTGGGAGATTTTAGTTTAGCAGCTATGAACAGAAAATCGCCACGAAACGGCATAACGATGAATCCGGGCTCCGCCCCTGCTCTGCCTCATGCTCGCCATCACGCCGTCACGTCCTTCTCCGTCACCTTCAGCGCCGTCGGCATGGACTGGGCAAGTACATCATCGTGGCCTTCAGCACGCTCAAGGGGATGGCCATGGCGCCGCCACGCTCGGGCAGGCCGGCGACCATGGCGCCGCCGCGCGCGCTCGGGCATGGCGAGGGGAGGTCAGGGCGGCGGAACAGAGAGGGGGGAAGGAGGCGGAGGCTCACCGTGGGAGGAGTGGGCGCAGCAGGGGCTCGTCGGCGGGCAGCAGGGGGACGGGCCGACGTCGAGGTCTGGCGGCGAGGAGCGGCGACGGAGACGAGCAGCCTGGCGGCGTGGTGTGGAGAAACTGAGGGAGGAGAAACTGAGGAGGGAGCACGCGCTTTAAATATCCCAGGACTCTTTAGTCCCGGTTGGTATCTCCAACCGGGACTAAAGACCCTTTAGTCCCGGTTGGTATCACCAACCGGGACTAACGGTCCTCCCTTTAGTCCCGGTTGGATCCACCAACCGGGACTAAAGGCCCATCTTTTCGGCGGCCCAAATTCCGCGCGGGAAGGGACCTTTAGTCCCGGTTGGTAGCACCAACCGGGACTAAAGCTGTATTTTCTCTTTTTTGTTTTGTTTTGTTTTTCTAATTTCTGTTTTTAGATTTGGAATAACTGTTAGAATATTTATAGTTTTTTAATGAATCTTTTTTGCTTTAGGTCAAAACAATTACAAACTTTCTGTTAGTGCCAGTAGTTTTCAAATTTAAATAGTTTAAATTTGAATTCATTTGAAATTTGTGTGAAACAATAATTTGTGAATAACTTTAGTTTAAAAATAGATTTTTGAGTGATTGTTTTTCCTGTTGTTTAATATTAGTATGTTTTATCATTATGTTAAAGTTGGGAATTTTTTGGATAATTTAAATAGGTGTTTTAATCAAAACCAGATTCTATTTAACTCTTTTAGTTTTATATCTTCATTTGTTTTAATCAAAATCACCCAAATGAACTCCAGACTTTTTGTGCATTTAATATGCACCATTCTAAGCCACATCTTCAAATTTCAACCCTATCTAACTTCATTTGCTATTTTTCATGCATTTAATGATTTTTTTGACCTAAATGACCTTGAAATTAAAAAGCACTACGAATGAAATCTAAAAAGGTAGAAACTTGGCATGGTATCATCATTTCACCCACATAGCATGTGCTAAAAAGTTGAGAGGGTTACGGCAAAAACTGGATGCACTTCGTGTACAAACTAGACCATCTCCTTCGAAGTATGAGGGTTTCGGACGAAAACTCATCTGTTACAAAGGCATTTCATTTTTTTTAAACTTGTTTCAACTCCATACTTTTTGTGCATTCAACATGCACCATTCTAAGCCACATATTCAAATTTCATCCCTTTCTAACTTCATTTGCTATTTTTCATCCATTTAATGATTTTTTTGAGCTAAATGACCCTGAAATTAAAAAGCACTACAAATGAAATATAAAAAGGTAGAAACTTGGCATGGTATCATCATTTCACCCACATAGCATGTGCTAAAAAGTTGAGAAGGTTACGGCAAAAACTGGATGCACTTCGTGTACAAACTAGACCATCTCCTTCGAAGTATGAGGGTTTCGGACGAAAACTCATCTGTTACAAAGGCATTTCATTTTTTTTAAACTTGTTTAAACTCCAGACTTTTTGTGCATTCAACATGCACCATTCTAAGCCACATATTCAAATTTCACCCCTTTCTAACTTCATTTGCTATTTTTCATGCATTTAATGATTTTTTTGAGCTAAATGACCCTGAAATTAAAAAGCACCACAAATGAACTCTGAAAAGGTTGAAACTTGGCATGGTATCATCATTTCACCCACATAGCATGTGCTAAAAAGTTGAGAGGGTTACGGCAAAAACTGGATGCACTTCGTGTACAAACTAGACCATCTCCTTCGAAGTATGAGGGTTTCGGACGAAAACTCATCTGTTACAAAGGCATTTTATTTTTTTTAAACTTGTTTCAACTCCAGACTTTTTGTGCATTCAATATTTTCAGCACCTTTTCGTTGTCCTTTGGAAGCTTATTCTTCATTATTTTCAGCACCTTTTCAAATGCCTTGTCAGATACACCATTCTCTGCCTTCCATTGCAGCAATTCCAGTGTGGTACCGAGCTTTGTGTTGTCATCTTCGCAATTTGGGTACAACCCTTTTTTGTGATCCTCTAGCATGCGCTGCAACTTCAACTTCTCCTTTTCACTTTCGCAGTTTCTCTTTGCATCAGCAATGGCCCGACCAAGATCATCAGCGGGCTCATACGATGCCTCAGCTTCTTCTTCTTCATTCTCTTCTCCCATTGTAGTACCATCATATTCAGGACACCCAGGATAGTTGTCGTCATCCTCTTCTTCTTCATTCTCTTCCATTAGAACCCTTCTTTCTCCGTGCTTGGTCCAACAATTATAGCCGGACATGAAACCAGACGTAAACAGGTGAACGTGAATCTGTTTTGAGCTAGAGTAAGTCTTATCATTCTTACACACACCACATGGACAACACATAAAACCATCCCGCCTGTTTGCCTCAGCCGCACGCAAAAAACTCTGCACGCCATTAATGAACTGGGGAGAGCGTCGGTCATCGTACATCCATTGCCGGTTCATCTTCATTACACAACACCGAAAAGACCAAATTAATACAAGTTCATACACACTTATTTTCTCATAAAACAACATACAACTATCTAGATAAAACATTTAAATGCAACAACAAATGCGATCAAAATCGCAACTAAGGTAGCAATTGATCCATTAGCATAATGATACCAAGCCTCTTTATTAATGACATATTTTCTAATCTTTCTAATCTTCAAGCGCATTGCATCTATCTTGATCTTGTGATCATTGACGACATCGGCAACATACAACTCCAATTTCATCTTCTCTTCTTCAACTCTTTTCAATTTTCCTTTCAAATCCTCGTTTTCTTTTTCAACTAAATTTAACTTCTCGACAATAGGGTCGGTTGGCATTTCCGGTTCAACTACCTCCTAGATAAAAATATCCATGTCAACTTGATGGGCATAATTGTCATTAACACGAAATGCAACAAATAGTTATAAAAGAGAATATACCACATCCGAATCGTAAACCGGGCGAGGGCCGACGGGCACGGATATCAAAACCATGGCACTATATATAACAACAATCATACAAGTAAGAAAATTATGCAAGTAACTATCTAAATCATACAAATACGATTTTTTAATAAAAATGATAAGAACACAAGAAGAGGCTCACCAAGGTGGTGCCGGCGACGGGACGGTGCGGGCGATCGACGGTGGTTAGGACGGGGACGGGAAGGCACACTAAGTAAACCACACCTACACATATGCAAACTAAGGAGTTAATTTGAGCTCAAATTGCATATAAATCAAAAAACTACCACATAATTACACCCAAACTAAAACCCACAAATCACTATACTTATAAAGCATTGCACGAGCTGATCTAGCAATAAGAGATGAAAGGACAAAGTTGCTAACCTTTGTGGACACTTGGATGGATTGGGGTGCCTCAAATCTTGACAAATCTTGGCAAAAATGGAGGGAGGAGCTCGAGCTAGGGGAAGAACAGAGAGGGGAATTCGAATGGAGAAAACAGAGAAATGGAGTCGGGCTGGACGAAGGGTTTATATAGGAAAAGCCGGGACTAAAGGTCAACCTATAGTCCCGGTTTGTATCACAAACCGGGACTAAAAGGGCTCGTGGGGGGGCCAGGCTGACACCAGCCTGCCACCACCCCTTTAATCACAAACCGGGACTATAGGTTCCAAATGAACCGGGACTAATGGTGCCCGTGCTCCCCGACCGCTCCTAGCCGTTGGAACCGGGACTAATGGTCACATTAGTCCCGGGCCAAAGCCAAACCGGGACTAAAGGGTTAAACGGAAGGCCTGTTTTCTACTAGTGTATAGAATTCCTTTGAATCATGGGTTGGCATATCTGGCGAATCGTTCGCCACAAGAGATGACATTTGCATGTTTATCTGACAGTTTCAATGTATGTGAGAACATGGGTGGCCTTTTTGCAAAACCGCCACAACATTTCTTTAATTTCGAGTGTAAAATAAAACTCTAAACTACACCGTAGGATCAAGGTTGTGTGGTAGTTAGGGCGTTCGCTGGCAGTTTCTCCCTGGCAAACGTTCGCGAGTTACTATTTCAGTTAAATCAAGGAGCCCTTAATTCGGTTTTGGCACATGAACAAGCAAGGCCATTTAAATAAAAAAAAAACATTTTATTCTTTTGAGATGAGAAAAAAAAACAGCAAGGAAGTCATAATCGTTTACCAGGCAAAGTCGCTTCAGCCCACATTGGGGGCGGATGGGCCGCCTCCCTGTCGCAGTCAGAGATCTGCCGTCGCCTGCCGGCCGCCGGCCTTCCCACCCTCGCGGACCCAATCAAGTCCCTGCGCACCAGGCCCGGGAACTCCGCACCTGACCGTTCGACTAAAAAAAAAAGACTAAAAAAAAAAAACTGACCAGAAGTCCAGGCGAGTGTGCTACTGCTCCCTCGTCTCGACGGTCGCCGTCCTAGATCTGAACCCGTCAGCGGCGACCCTTCCTCATCCGTTGCCGCCGTCGCCCTGGTCCACTGCGCCGGCCGCTTCGCCCTCTTTAATCACCTCTCCACTTCACAGCCCGCGAGACTCAGGCCCTAGCGCGATCTCGCCATGGCCGCATCACTCCTCCTCCTGCTCCTCCTCCTGGTGCCCCCCGTCGGCCTCCTCGCCGCGCTCGCCTTCCTGACCCGGCCCCGGGCCACACGAATCCCGCTCAAGGGCCGCCACGTCTTCATCACCGGCGGGTCCAGCGGCATCGGGCTCGCCCTCGCCACGGCCGCCGCGCGGGAGGGCGCGCGGGTCTCCATCCTCGCGCGCAACCCCGCCCGCCTCGAGGACGCGCGCGCCACCATCAGGCTTGCCACAGGACAGGACGTCGGGGTCCACCAGGCCGACGTGCGGGATGCCGCCGCCGTGGCACGCGCGCTCGACGAGGCCGGGCCAGTCGACGTGCTCGTCTGCAACCACGGCGTGTTCGTGCCGCAGGAGCTGGAGAAGCAGGACATGGAGGAGGTCAAGTGGATGGTGGACATCAACCTCATGGGGACCTTCCACCTCATCAAGGCCGCGCTCCCTGCCATGAAGGCACGCACCCGCGAGACAAGTCTCCCGGCGTCCATTGCCATCATGTCATCGCAGGCTGGTCAGGTACAGTACACAAGGTTCTGTCGCTGCTTTGCCAAAAACGCAGCTGAAGTGTTTGATGTAATGGCTCGTGATGGGAGATGATTCTCACTTGATGTCTTTGCTGTAGGTTGGTGTTTATGGGTATACTGCTTACTCAGCGAGCAAGTTTGCACTAACTGGACTTGCAGAGTCGCTGCAGCATGAGGTCGTCTCGGACGATATTCATGTGTCGTTGATCTTCCCTCCGGACACAGAGACACCGGGTCTTGTCGAGGGTATGTTTTGATAATTTATGTTTTAACTTTTAAGTGATTGCTGAATTATCTAACTAACTTTCTTATGTGGTGACCTCCTTTACCATTGAATTTCACATGATATAAAAACTATTAGATGATTTACATCTCCTAAGGATGATACACGGAAATGTAATGCACTAAACAGTTTACTTAAAGGATCATAAGACCAGTACAACTGAAACCATTTGATTAGCCCGAATGATAAGTGCCACACGTGTGACACGGAGCACTCCAGCCCTGACCTATTTTTACAACTAAAGTTGCCATCTGAAAAGAAAAAAAAACTGAAACTTGCCATCCGAAAAGGAAGTTGCCATGCTTAACAACTAAAGTTGCCATCCTCGCGTCACTAAATTTGCCATAAAAAACGTTTGGAAAGGCCATGTGTTCGTGCCACACTCACACTTATGAGGGTCCTTGATTAGTTATGCCTACCAGTAAATTTGCATTGCCAAAGTGATGAACTGTTCTTATGTAGATAAATTTTTACTGCTTGTTAAGTAGCCTTATTTGATTCTTGCAAAGCTGCACTGGTACTGACCGAAGAACACAAAAATCTAGTTATTTTCGTTACGATTTTTAAGACCATGTGCATTTCATAGTAGTGTTCTTAACAGCCCCCAGTTCTGGAGCCTCTCTTATTTTGTGGCATTTCATTCTGGATTGATTGCTATGCACATTAGTGTTGTATTCAATACACATTCATTTCACACTAACTCTCAAAAGGAAAAAGGAAAGTAGTGCCTATTCATACAGTGAAACTGAAGCATGCCATGTACTTGGGCTGTTTTCTTATTGCTTGCAGAGAAGAAAAAGAGGCCAGAGCTTACCACTATCATAGCAGATTCATCGGGTGGAATGAAGGCTGATGATGTTGCTAAGAAGGCTCTAAACGGCATCAAATCTGGGAGGTTTATTATCCCCTGCAATTTCGAGGGATCAATGTTAGCTATAGCCACTTCTGGTCTAACGCCCCAGAGTTCCCCGTTAATTGCATTCGTGGAGGTGATCGGTGCTGGACTGATGCGATTTGTAGCGCTATGTTTCCAGTGGAATTGGTTCTCTACTATTGAGAACTGGTGCGCCAAGAACAAGAAACATGGGTGAAAGCCCAAACTAGTCCTGGGATTTTGATATTATATTGCGGGACGGAGTGAGTACAATTTATACAACCGATAATGTACCTTATTAGTTTTTTTTTTGAGAATTCTCATGGTATATGATGGTATACGATGTATCCCTGTTATACCTTGGGATGCGATGTAAATTTGTCCCTTAATAATCTGGGTTTGTATTTTGACCAATTTGAACAGAGTGTTGCTAATTCCACTTAGACTTTGTACTGGACAGGAAGCTAAAAGTTCCCTTCTAGCTATGTTTTAATCTTTCTGTTATTTCTTGAAGTATTACACTACATACTAGGTAGCCGAACAAATATATGCTACGTATATCAGTGCCGATTTTCGTGTGAAAATTGTATCCACATTTGGTATGTTTGAGTTTGAGGCGAGCAAATTACAGAAACCAGCAACTATCAGGTTGGTTTTGCATAACACACCAACTGTATGGGTTTGTTGCACAAAATACGGCCTATTGGTGTAATTTGTTGCTGCCAGCTCTAATATATCACTTGTCTTGGTTAACATGATCCTTGACGGATAAGTCTCACTTGTTAGTGCACACATGGCAAAAAAAAAAAAAAAAAAAAACACGCGCGCGCACGCACACACACATACTAGTTGGTCAGTTAAAAAATCCAACATTTCAGAAAATATACAGAAGATAAGTTTTTTCTTTCAAAAAATGCATACAAATTTTGGTTAATCATACATGTACCGAATACTAATCTGAAAAAAGTCGGGTCATTTGGACCACGGATTTGTTTAAAAAATCCAACATTTCAGAAAATATACAGAAGATAAGTTTTTTCTTTCAAAAAATGCATACAAATTTTGGTTAATCATACATGTACCGAATACTAATCTAAAAAAAGTCGGGTCATTTGGACCACGGATTTGCGAGATTTTAGTATTTTAGCTGGGTCATTTAAATTTTGGGTTAATGTAAAAAAATCAAATTTTTAGTAATCCATACATGTACCCAATAATATACTAATCTAAGAAAAATGCAGCTCTCCCTCTTTCGAAACAGGCTTTCGCCTCGCTTTATAAATAAAGCCACACCCGAAAAGGTACACAACCAACGATACAAGGTGGTGAGGTGGCCCTCTTACAAAGCCGATCCTAAGATATCCGGCAAAGCCAAAAGAAAATACAGAAAGAACTGAACACAACACCACACTACGCCCTAGCAGGCCTAAGCTCCACGGCAAAGCCCACGAGAGGTTGAACGGCGCCAAGCGTTGCAACGAACAGGGTTTTCACCCGGAGCCCTAACACGAAGAGAAGAATCACGACAACGTCTTTAGGAAGATTGCGGCGCCCGCAAGTGTCGCCGTTATCGGCCCAGAGCTTTCTCTCGGCAACTCACCCATACCACCACGAGGTGCCCAAGGCTAGAACGGCGAGGTCTGGTCACCAGATCTGGATCAGAGCGCAATCACTGAGAAGATAGAGAGGATGCCCGAGCCACTCGCATCACCCGTCCTGTCGCCCCACACGACCAAGACAGGGATTCACCAGCTTACCAGGTTGCCCGCCGGGAGAGCTAACCATGTGGACCGCCACCCGGGGCCACCACCCCGACAGCCATGTCCAAGCCATCACCAGCCGCCCGCATCACGAAGAACCCACCACAATAGGAGGGGTAAAAGGGGTTTCCCTTCACCCCTAGCTCGGCATCAGCCACAAAGTCTGGATCAACACCACCAAAGTAGGGGCGACACCTGTGCCTCCAGCCAGCCCCGGTAGACTGGGGGAGGCATAACTCCGTGACTACCGCCGGCCGCCGGCGAACATGGCCGCACGACGCATATCCGTGGTCTCCGACTCCGATTTGCCCGACAGACACATGATGACTCGACCACCGCCAACACCCGCCGTACCCACAGGAGAAGGACCTCGACTTCCGCGCGCACCACCTAGACCGAGCCCACCATCGTCTACCCGAAGCGAAGCTCCGACCCATCCCGGGACCAAAACTGGTCCGCCCGAGCATGATCTCCTTGACTCCTTGTCATGACCGTCCTGCCGCACGAGAATCCCGCGCCGCCGACCCGAACCAGGAAGAAGAGAGGCGCCACCACCACCCGCACCCCATCGTCGTCCGCCAGCCACCACCGTCAAGCTGCAACCTTTGCCCGCTGACAGGTGCCACCACCCACCCCGACCAGCTGAGAGGGCCCCGGTCAGGGCAGCCGCCCGCAGCCCAAGCTGCCCACGGCCCGTGGTGCCGCGAGGTCAGATCTGGATGAGTCGCCACGGCCGCGTCCCCAACCTCGGCCTACACCACCACCACCACCACCCGCGGTAGGTACATTAGAGGTGGCCACCAACATCCTGGGCCGACCGTAGCCTGCGCCGCCTCGTGCCAGATCTGGCCACGTCGGACCACACCGTCGCCGTCTCTGACACCTAGGCGAGCCACCCACCAGGCCGCTTGCCGCGAGGGAGGCAGGGGCGCCAGGGCGCTGGATCTGCCCGTCGCGTCGCCGTGGGGCCTGGCCACCACGTTCCGGCCCGCGCCAACACCATCCGAGCGGGAAGACACAGGGGCCCTGCCGCCGGCGGCGACAGCAGGGCTTTGCCCCGCCGTGCCTCGGGCAGCGATTAGGGAGGAGGAAGGAGAGGGGGGGGGTTAGGGTTCGCCTCCGGGTCGCCTTGCCGAGGGCGACACATAGGGGATCTTTTTCTCTCAGAAAAAACCTGGTTTAGCCGATATTGATAGTTTTAGTTGCTCATTAAAAAACTGGTTCAAAATTTAATATGTCAAAATAAAATAAAATCAAACAATAATGTGAATCATACATGTAATCAATGCTGATTCGGGATAAAATCAGCTCATTTGAACGACAAGTGTGGGAGATATTAGCAACTTTTTTAGGGGAAGGCCTTACATCTAGCTTCATTAACTTCAAATAACGCTTGCATCATCCGTAAGTAAACTAGCGATAAAACTAGCGGGTGAGTCCAACCACACAACCGATGAATCATCAGGCCTCCGTTGAGCTAGAATGTGAGCAACCATTTTCGATTCTCTATTACAACGTTCAAAAACGAAATTCCCAAAATCTGTCCAACCACCATAGAATGACCAATGTTGTTTGTCATCGCCTCCACAAACAATCATATTGTCTGCACGAGCAACGATGGAATTGGCACCAACCGAACGGGCAAGCTTTAAACCCCGCCTTCGCCGTCACAACATCAGCCACATGCTCAAGTTTTGCCGTAGATGCCGCGATGAAAAAACATGTATGGTCCTGGATTACAGCACCACATGATCCAGAGTGGTCATCTTTCAAAAAGGAGGCGTCTGTGTTCAAAACAAGCTGGCCCATCAAAATTTTCATCCATCTATTGAGTCTTGGAGGTGATACGAACAAAGTTTAGGGCTACGACCTATATCGCTTGGGTCGATCGTTCAGGATTTTGCACATCCTCTCCCTTCTCAAATTTGTCGCTGCTGCCGCTAGATGTACTAACGAGGCACCACAATTATCTCTGGTATTTCAATCACACCGAGATATTGACAGTTTAGTTGGACAGCTGATGTGGTTTCCGCGATTTGCTCTGTTTGAGGCCAAATCCATGAGATACAGCAGATATTTTGCTACAGAGCGTCGAAATGAAGATCGACGGACGAGATCACGCGGACTGCCCTGGAAGGTTATGCAGGGGGGATCCCACACCTCACTCACTCCTCCCGAGATCCCAATCCAGGTCCGTCGGAGAGGTACACGGGCAACCCGCGGAGACGATGAGGCAGCCCGAGTGAGATAGAAGCAGCACAGCTTCTGCTTGCGGTCCTCGCCATCGATTCGCTCATGGCCTCCACCTCCTACTGCGCCACTCCATCTCCGGCACTACGATGCTCTGCCGCCTTCTTCCCCACCTTCGCTTCCCCCCCTCCCGTCCTCCGCTTCGCGGTTCCTCCGCTCCTCCCCCGCCGGCTCGCCGTATCCCCGCCAAGAATTCGAATTCCGGCGGTGGCGTCAGCGCTGGAGTCCCTAGTGCAGGAGTCTGACGACGAGGACGAAGAGGGGGACGAGCCTGGTCTGTTCAAGGACGAGGCGTGGGCGTCGGCCGACGAGAGGGACGCGGTGCGGTCGCCGGAGCTGGTGGTGCCGGAGCTGGAGGAGCTGCCCGAGCAGTGGCGCCGCTCCAGGATTGCCTGGCTCTGCAAGGAGCTCCCCGCCTACAAGCACTCCACCTTCACCCGCATCCTCAACGCCCAGCGCAAGTGGCTCACCCAGGAGGACGCCACCTACGTCGCTGTACACTGCCTCCGCATCCGGGACAACGACGCCGCCTTCCGGGTCAGTACCCTCGCAGGCTCACACACCCACCTCCCTCCCATAAGACCATAACATGTTCGAGTAATTTGCTCTTAACATATGTTCATGTGGTTTCTTGCTGCCCATGAACTGTTCGACGAATTGCCTTAGTTGTAAATACACGATGAGTCGCTGGATCATAGATGTACTCTTTATTTGTTTCAGGTGTTTAGCTGGATGGAGCGGCAGCACTGGTACCGCTTCAACTTTGCGCTTGCCACAAGGGTGGCAGATTTTCTCGGCAGGGAAGGCAAGGTTGAGAAATGCCGGGAGATGTTTGAGGCAATGGTCAAGCAGGGCCGTGTGCCTGCCGAGTCCACCTTCCACATACTGACTGTTGCATACCTCAGTACGCCCAGGGGACGGTGCCTTGAGCATGCTTGCACTATCTACAACCAGATGATACAGATGGGCGGCTACAAGCCTCGCCTCAGCCTCCACAACTCATTGTTCCGCGCGCTTGTGAGTAAGACAGGAGGAACTGCAAAGCACAACCTCAGGCAGGCTGAGTTTATCTACCACAATCTGGTCACCACCAATCTTGAGGTGCACAAGGAGGTCTATGCTGGGCTAATCTGGCTTCACAGCTATCAAGATGTCATTGATAGAGACAGGATCATAGCTCTTAGAAAAGAAATGAAGCAGACTGGCTTTGACGAGAGTATTGATGTGCTGGTCTCAGTCATGCGGGCCTTCTCCAAAGAAGGAAGGGTTCAAGAAACAGAGGCTACATGGCATGAAATTCTCCAGAGGGGTTCAGAGCTTCCTGCTCAGGCTTATGTCTGCCGAATGGAGGTTTATGCTCGAACTGGCGAGCCTATGAAATCCCTGGATATATTCAGGGAAATGAAGAGGCAAAGTATACCCCCAAATGTCGCAACTTATCATAAGATAATTGAGATAATGGCAAATGCTAAGGAGATAGATGTTGCGGAACAACTTATGGATGAATTTTCTGAGAGCCATATGAAGCATCTGATGCCAGCATTTCTTGCCCTGATGTACATGTACTTGGATCTTGATATGCATGAGAAATTAGAACTAACATTCTCGAAATGCCTTGCTAGGTGCCGTCCAAATAGAATCTTGTACACCATCTATTTAGAATCACTGATAAAGGCTGGGAATGTTGAGAAAGCTGAGGAGGTCTTTGATGAAATGCACAAAAAAGGGACGATAGGTACTAACGCAAAGTCTTGCAACATCATGCTAAGAGGTTATATTTCTGTAGAAGACTATCAGAAAGCTGAAAAGGTTTATGATATGATGTGTAAAAAGAAGTATGATGTAAAAGAGGATTTGTTGGAAGAACTTCAGACTGGTCTCCGTCTTGGTAAGAAAGTCGCTGTTAAGCCAAAACCCGTGAGCATGAAATTGGATCAAGAGCAGCGTGAGATTTTGATTGGTTTGCTTCTGGGAGGCACACAGATTGAATCTCATGCACAGAGAGGGGTTCATATTGTCCATTTTAAGTTCCAGGAAGATTCCGATGCCCATTCGGTCTTAAGGGTGCACATTCATGAGCGTTTCTTTGAATGGCTGACTTCAGCAAACAGATCATTTGATGATGAGAGCAAGATACCTTATGAGTTCTCAACCATACCTCATTTACATTTCGGTTTCTTTGCTGATCAGTTCTTTCTAAAAGGTCAGGCTGTTCTCCCAAAGCTTATCCACAGGTGGTTATCTCCACGTGTTCTAGCGTATTGGTTCATGTTTGGAGGCTTCAAACTCTCATCAGGTGATATCGTTCTCAAGGTCAGTGGTGGGAACAGTGAGGGTGTTGAGAGAATTGTGAACTCCTTGCATGCACAGTCCTTACCTAGTAAAGTGAAGAGGCAAGGGCAATTCTTCTGGATAGGTTTTCAGGGGAGCAATGCCAATTCTTTCTGGAAGGTTATAGAACCTTATGTATTGGACGGTTTCTTGGGTTTGACAACACAGGAAAGTGGCAGCGTTGGTTCTGGTGATGACCAAGATACTGATACTGATTCTGACGATGATACTCGTAAGTATGGAAGTGAAGAATGAATAATAGGGAGTAGGAGATGTCCGGTGAATGGAGGTACTGCATCATCATCAAGTTCTTGCTGCGAACAGATGTGCTATTTTTTAGTGGTTTGGTGGTAGAGCTTGAAAAGTCTCCAAGTGGCGGTTTTCGCTTGTAAAGGTTATTTTTTGCCAAACTTGCTCACCCTTTGTGGCGATGGTCTGTGACCGCTGTGAACTGACAGCAGTTTTTTGTGTTTTATTTTTCAGTGGAAGAAGTCTGTAGCGCTGCCCTTTGCTTGTAACAAAGATCGAAGACCATATTCAGGAAGTAGTTTATTACAATCTGAATATCGGAAGGAACACAACTCCACAAGCCTACAGATTGATCAGGGTTTTGTAACGTATACTTTTACTTTGTTGTACACCTTCCTAGCAAGTACTAACAATATGTTGCCCGTATTGATCTACCTATGTTGTAGCCATCTGCATTATAGATTTGTTCACCAGAGACTAGAGACTTCTAGGCATAAATTTTGTGGATTCTGTGGATCACCTGTTTTATGTTATATGTTATGCTAACAACATGTTGCCCGTATTTTACATCTTACAGTACGTTATATGCTGTGCATTTAATCACCCGTTCTCATTTCTCAAATCTTTTATTTCTGGAGAAATTTCATGGATTATCGCCAACGTCAGTACGTAATAATCTGTAAAAACATATACGTAGTATTTGTTCCATGATGTCTGGCAGAAAAAACATTTACCCTTCCAGAAGGAAGGACATGTAGCACAGCATTTGGCAGCATCTTAGCTAGCGATTACATGTGTATGCAACTGAGATATATAGACTACTAAAATGGCTTAACATTCCTACGGATTAATCTATGCTGATGTGAGGACAAAGCAAACAAAGAATTTCTATTGATCCACTGCCATAACCTATGCTACAAGTAACATTTTTTGTTGATTATTATTAGGCAGGTCGTCGTCGAGCCACGTGTCCCTCCCTAGAAGTCATCGCGCAAGAGTTTATTCAGCAGGTTGGTGAGGAGCGCGTCCCTCCTCTCGGCCCTGGCCTCCTCCCGCATCCTCCTCTGCTCCTCGCGCTCCCGCCACGCCTGCTCCAGCATCAGCCGTTCCCGCTCCAGCCGCTGCATCTCCTGCCGCCACTGCTGCTCGAAGGCCAGCCGCTCCTGCGCGTGCCGCGCCGCCGCCTCCTGCCGCTGCGCGTCCAGGCGCTGCTGCTGCTCCAGGAAGTCCTGCAGCACGGCGCGGACCGACGAGGCCGACGCCGTGCCCGCGCCGGCGCTGGCCGCGGTGCTGCCGCTCGGCCTCGGCTTCTGCTGCGTGTCCTTCATCCTCCTCCTGGTTCCCGGGGGCAGATCGTCGTCGTCGCCGGTCCCCTCGGACTCGGTCGCGGCGGGTCTCTTGAGCCTCCTCTCCTCGGCGGGGTTCCTTCCCGGCCCTTCGTCAGACCCGAAGCGCTGCCGTTGCATGCTCCCGCCGCGCACCGTGGAAGGCGGCGTGATGTGATTGTGATTGTGATTGTGATCGTCCGTGCGCTCGCCGGCCTGCCACGCTCGCCATCGGTCGTGCCGAGGCTGCGGGTTGATAAAGGGAGCGCGTACGCGGCTACGCGCGTTGGTGCTGGTGGGTGTGGAAGGGGTCGCCAGGGCCAGCTTTTGCATGCAGCAGCCGTTGGTCTCCCTCGCGCTCGTGTTCTCTTTTCCGACGCCTCTCGAACTGCTCGCCGGTTCACACCCGCCGGCTGGTGAGAACGGCGTTGCCCCCGTCCACACTGGCGACGCCACGCCACGCCACGTCATGCTCCGCGAACGGATGCCTCGTACCTCTTCAGGTGCTGCTCGCATCGCTGTCCGTTTGACCGGTTTTTCCCAGGATAGCGATGACGTGCACGCACGCGCGAGCGCGACCCTGTGCCCGCGGCGTCGAGCAGCGCCGCTGTCAGCCTGACGTGCCGTGTCGAAGAGAGAAAAAAAAAGACAAGACATCCTCGTAGTCGTAGGATAATGTTTGACATGCATTGTGATGTTGCCATTCGTTGCCTTAGGATTTGTTTTGTTTGATTTTCTGCCGCCCGTGGTCAATCACATTCTGTGGCGGCACCGCGCGCCGTGTGCTCATGGATTTGCAGCCCACGCTCTTTTGAGCCCGCAGTTTTTTCGGGCTGGGCTAAACACGACGGTCGATTCACTTTGGACGCGTTTGAGAGCCTGCATTCACTCAACTACCGGATGCAATTTTGACCTGTTTGAATGCATGTATTTATTGTTTGGCTTGCATAGCATGAATCACAAAACACCTCCAACTAGGTCATTAGGAATGGTCGAATTGACCGTTTCCTCTTAGTCAAGCTCACGGCGTGCAAGGGAGGGGAACACGGCGCCAAGCTCATGCGAGCTGCGACATGGCGTGAGCGCACACGCATTCCCGAAAAGCGACGGGAGGAATTACGTCACCTCTCGTCGAACCGGTCACCCTATTTAGCTTTCTTTGGCTCATCGCCAAAACCACAACCCCTCTGTAACAGCCCAAGTGCAACCCTTGTCATTTGTAATATTTCATGTGGGAACCTTCATGTTGTGTCCTTGTGATATGAGTAATATTTGTGCTTCATGTGATTTTGCATCATGGCATCATAATCATCATGTCATCATTCATGTCTTGCCTCATGCTATCTTATGTGGTGAAGTTGTTATGAGTGTGTGTGTGGTATGAGTGCTTGCAACCTAGGATACTCTTTGTGATATCCCTCTCCTCTACTTTCTATAAAACTATCCCCACTTCTCTCATTTCAAATAATGCAACATGTGGTATTTTATTGGCTTATTAATTTCCATAAAAATGTTGCTTCTCTCCTAAATATTCTGGTTAGCATTGTTAACCAACTCTCAACCATGTTTGGATACATTCTGTCTTTTGAAACTTTGCAAAACAGAGTCCCATGTATTTTTTTAGGTGTTTATCATGAAGGCTATGTTGGTTTTGATTCAACTACATGCGTGAACATGTGCCAAGTCAAGCCACTTGAAACATTCAGAGGAGGATACCATATCATCATACCGCATCACAACCATTTTAATGCATGTTGGCACCCAAGATAAATTATTATCCACTCCTAGCTACTTAAGCATGACATGAACAACTATAATCTCTAATGGTCATTGCAAACATGTTTGATCATAATGAGCTGAATCAAGGGATACTAGATTAAACATATTTACAAAAACAAAAACAAGTTGAGTTCATACCCGCTTTTCTCTACCACAGTCAATTCATCAAATGTCGTCATCATTGCCTTTCACTTGCACGACCGAACGATGAAGATAATAATAGTGCAAGAGTGCTGTGGACTAGGCTGGAATCTGCAAACATTTTATTCAAGAGGAGAAGACAAAGTAACATGGGCTCTTTGTTAGATAATCAATAATGCAGATGAGAACCACTCAACAATTTCATCGTGGTCTTCTCCTCGGTACGACTCAAGTAAAAAGAAAAGAATTTCAGAGAAACACACTGAAATATTTTTAGAGTTTTTGGTTTTTAAAGAAGCAAGCAAATTAAAGAAAACAAAAACGAGAAAAACTATTCACACGGGAAAGCTCTCAACAAGTAAAAGAAGAAGCGAGAAATCTTTTTGGGTTTTCTTTTGATGCTACAATTAAACTAAGCTAGAAAGAAAAGCTAAAAAGAAGTAGGAAATATTTTTGGGTTTTCTCAAAGTTTTTCAAACACGCAAGAAGAAAGCGAGAAAACAAATAAAGCATGGATAATACAATGAAAAAGTGTGAACATCGACAAGTGGAATGAAAAGTGTGAACATGAATGTAATTTCGGTGGAAATACGTACTCCCCCAAGCTTAGGCTTTTGGCCTAGCTTGGTAATCACCATCCGTATGAATAATAATCTGGGCGATGGCTCATTGAGAACCTTGGAGCAGACTCCGCGGCCCTCCTGGCAGCTTCAACCTCCGCGTTGTACTCATAAGCTTCGCTCTCAAGAACATAATATCTTCCCCTAGTGTGAAAATCAAAGAGAGCAGGAGCAGGCAAAACAATGGGCACAGCGGGTTTCTTATAAAATCTCAAGTTATAGGTATAGTTGGTGGCCGTGCCCGTAAGGAACTTATGACGCTTCATAGCATCAAAGTTTAAATACTGAGTGGGTAGGATGGGGTCATTAGGCCATGGTGAAACATTTAATCTTTCAGCTAAACGGGAAGCATAGATTCCTCCATAAAAATTACCACTGGCAGCATTAAACTGCAACCTCCGTGCAACAATTGCACCAAGATTATAATCCTTATTCCCAGTTATGGCAGTATGTAGAAGACTCAAATCATGAGCGCACAGTGTACTACAATCTTGTTTACCTACAACACATTTACCGTTAAAGAGCGCAAAATATTGTAGTGATGGAAAATGGATACTGTTAATTCTCCCTTGCGTAACCCCTCTATCTTTGCCAAAGCAAAGATTAACTAAAAATGACTCGTATTCAGATTTTGTGGGTTCATCGAGGGAACCCTCAAATGGAAGTTTGCATGCATCGCTAAACATTTCTAACGGCATGGTAAAGGAATGATCGTACAGGTTGAATGAAACTCTAGACTCACGAGGAAAATATTTGAATTTCTTTGTGAAGGTTTTCGTGAGCTCGAGGTATTGGGGGCACTTATCTGCGATGAAGGAGACAAGCTCTGTGTTGCAAATAAATTGATCCAATTCCTCCTTAATACCTGCACCTTCCATGAACTCGTCGCAAGGCCACAAGCATGATTTGGTGGCGGCATCTCGCATCGAGCTTTCGCTTGGTTCAATATAAGACTGTCGAACTGAGCTTCCACTTGATGAGGCTCCCGAGGATCTCCTCCTCGAAGAACTCCTAAAGAATTGCATTTTTATTCCTATAAAATTTCTGAAAAATTTTAGTCCACAAAAATTTTGTCAACAAAACTTTGTAAGATTGTTAGCAACTACTCCCAAGCATGCATAGAGGCCATATTGAGCATTCAAACTACTTAGAACTCTAAGAATTCAACATGCAAGCTCATCTACAGCAGCACCAAGAGTAGCTAATTTCTCTAAAAATAACCTACTAAAACAAAAACTAATTGGAGCAATGGAGGAGTCACATACCAAGTAGCAATCCCTCCAAACAGTTTTGGAAACGGAGCTTCGAGCAAAGAGATCGAAATCCGCAGGTTTGAGATCAAGAACACGAAAATGGTGGCTGTGATGATTTTTTGCTGGAGGTAGGTGGTGAAGTGGGCTAAAGAGATAAGTGAGGGGGCCCACGTGGGGGCCACAACCCACCAGGGCGCGCCCTGGGGGTGCTGGCGTGCCCTGGTGTCTTGTGGGCACCAGGGGCACCCCCCTCAGGTGTTATTTGCACCAGAAATTCTTAAATATTCGGAAAAAAATCATGTTAAATTTTCAGGGCATTCTGAGAATTTTTATTTTTGGGTCATTTTTTATTGCACGGAGAAAACAGAAAACAGGATAAACATGGCATTTTATTTTATTCAACTAACTAAAACAGAAAATAAAAGGTGGGAACAAAGAGTTGTGCTTACTAGATTCCTCAACTTCATACCTCTCAAAAAATGATCCATTAATAAGGTTGATCAAGTCTTATTAACAACCACTTCCGATTGGCATGAAATCAAAAAACTTTCATAAAACACTAAGTTACCTCAATGGGGATGTGCATATCCCCAACAATAAGTACATCATATTTCTTTTTGGCCATAGGTAGAGGTAATTGGAAACTTCCAATAGTGATGGTCGGAGATTCTTCAATAACATTTACACCATTCACTTGGAATTGCTTCTTCGGAAAGTGCACTGTGTGCTCATTACCATTGATATGAAAAGTGACTTTGCTGTTATTGCAATCAATAATAGCCCCTGCAGTATTCAAAAAGGGTCTACCAAGAATAATCGACATATTATCGTCCTCGGGCATCTCAAGAATAACAAAGTCCGTTAAGATAGTAACATTTGCAACAACAATGGGCACATCCTCACAAATACTAATAGGTATGGCCGTTGATTTGTCAGCCATTTGCAATGATATCTCAGTAGGTGTGAGTTTATTCAAATCAAGTCTTTTATATAAGGAGAAAGGCATAACACTAACACCGGCTCCCAAATCACACAAAGCAGTTTTAACATAGTTTGTTTTAATGGAGCAAGGTATAGTTGGTATTCCCGGATCTCCAAGTTTTTTAGGTACTCCATCCTTAAAAGAATAATTAGCAAGCATGGTGGAGATTTCAGCTTCTGGTATTTTTCTTTTATTTGTGATGATGTCTTTCATATACTTTGCATAAGGGGCCATCTTCAAAATATCAGTTAAACGGGTATGCAAAAAGACTGGCTTAATCATTTCAGCAAAGCGCTCAAATTCTTCATCATCCTTTTTCTTAGTTGGCTTAGGTGGAAATGGCATGGGTTTCTGAACCCATGGCTCTCTTTCTTTACCGTGTTTCTTAGCCACAAAGTCTTTTTTATCATAACGTTTATTTTTAGGTTGTGGGTTATCAAGATCAGGAGCAGGCTCTATTTAAACATCATTATCTGGTTCTACATCATTACTAGGTTGAGCATCATTGTGAACATCATTATTATCATTTTCATTATCACTGGGTTGATGTTCACTACCAGATTGAGTTGGTGTTGTTTTAGGACAAAGAGTAGATAAGAAATTGAATGTTATTCATTATACTAGTAAGACTCTAGACAGTGCTGAAAGAAATTATGCTACTACTGAGAAGGAATTTTTAGCAGTTGTGTTTGCATGTGATAAGTTTAGAACTTATATTGTTGATTCCAGAGTTACTATTCACACCGATCATGCTGCTATTAAATATATGATGGAAAAGAAATATACTAAGCCTAGACTAATTAGGTGGGTGCTTTTACTTCAAGAGTTTGATTTGCATAGTGTTGATAGAAAGGGAGCTGAGAATCCTGTAGCAGATAACTTGTCTAGGATGGAAAATGTTCTTGATGACCCACTGTGTAACGCCCAAGATGCGATCCTATCCTTATTTTGGCTCGAGGGCCTCGACAGGGATAGAAGCGCATCTCGTCGTTTCGCAAGAATGGATATCATTACAAGTACATGTAAAGAAGAGATGAGTATATGGAATTGGCTTACACTCGCCACAAGCTAAATCAAGTTCACATCAATACACAACATATACAATCATCATACAGAAGAGCAGGGTCCGACTACGGACGAAATCAAACGATAAAATGACATCCATCCTTGCTATCCCAGGCTGCCGGCCTGGAACCCATCCTAGATCGATGATGAAGAAGAAGAAGAACTCCAAATCAAACAAGCATCGCTCTCACGTCAAGCATCGCATTACCTGTACCTGCAAGTGTTGTTGAGTAATCTGTGAGCCATGGGGACTCAGCAATCTCATTTCCAAGGGTATCAAGACTATTAAAGCTTAATGGGTGAGGTATGGTTAAGTGGTGAGGCTGCAACAAGCACTAAGCATTTATTTGAGTGGCTAACTTACGAGTACAAGAATAAGGGGGATGATTGTCGCATAAACGGACGTGAACTAGTAATGACCACTAAGTGATCCTGAACACCTACTTACGAGTCAAACATAACCCCACCGTGTTCTCTCTCGGTTCCAGAAATTCACGAGAAGAGACAGTCACGGTTACGCACACAGTTGGTGTATTTTATTGGAGTTTACTTTAAGTTTGCTATGACCGGGTGTTAAACAAAGTTTCCAAGTTGCCACGTAACCGCGGGCACGGCTTTCCGAAAGATTTAACCCTGCAGGGGTGCTCCAACTCATCCATCACAAACTAACCACACGCCGCGGGAATAACCTCGACCACGAATCCCGTGATTTCCTAAACAATTCCGTAGGAAAATCGCAACCTCGAGATAGCCCGAAGTATTATCGGAATTCCTCGCGCAAGACATTCGAGAAAGGTAAAACAAGTCCAGCAAGACCACCCGACGTGTCGACGAACCCGATAGGAGCCGCGTATCTCGTTCTCAGGACACGACCGGATGAGCACAGCGTACAGTGGCCTGATAGACATTTCCCGAGTTGCCCCGGGTTGGCCCCGCACACGACTCTAGTTTGGACCAACACTCATGAGGAGCACTGGCCCGGGTTGTTGATTAAAGATCCTCGGGTTAATTACTCCCTATGCAGGTTTATTAGTTATTAGGCAAATATAGTACCAATGTTGGGTCTTGACAGACAAGTTTTAATCTAAACCGAATGGTCAAGGGGGTCCCCATAACAACCCCGAGCATGTTAGGAGCGCTCAATATGGAACATAACACCGGTACACAAGTACTAGGGCGGCAAAAGTGGAACAAAACACCGAGCAAAAGGCCAAGCCTTCCACCTTTTACCAAGTATATATGTGCATTAAATTAAATAGCAATAATATTGTGATAGCTCAAAAACATCCATGTTGGCACATGGAAACATTGCACCTGCAACTAGCAACGCTATAAGAAGGGCTAAGCAAGCGGTAACATAGCCAAACAATGTTTTGCTGGGATGTGGAGGGGTTAGAGGCTTATCATGGCATTTTGGGAGGCTTCACAAACAAGTGGTAGGTAGCTAGACAAGCGATAGAAACGAGACATCTACCATGGCAATGATAGTAATGGTATCCAGGGAAATGATCATCTTGCCTGAGATCCTGCTTGGAAGAAGAACGAATCCATGAAGAAGACGAACCAACGTAGTCAAACGGATCCTCACACTCCGAACGCTTTCGGAACTCTAACGAGAAGAAGCAATCCGAAAACAACAATCAACACATGATAACACCATGACATATTCATGATATGATGCATAATCGAATATGATGCATGCTATGCATGACATGGCAAAGCACAACAATCAACTTCTACACATTAAGTGAAGCTCAATATGCAACGAGTTGCATATTGACGAAACTCCATGTTCGAATCATTTAGTTCACTCTCGTTTATTTACATGGCAAGCTTAAATGTTGTTTGACATGGCAAGAGGTGAAGCATAAGTAAACTAGACATCTAGGCATATTAAATGAGGTCGGAAACAACATACAGCATTTCCGAAACGACCCCAGTGTTAATTTCGAAATTGGTCCAGATCTGAACTAAACATGTTTTATATTTATTAAACAGGGAAATAAAATGCACAATAATATTCTACTCGCCATTTTAGTCGATTTACATATATAGAACGTTTGAAACGGAGCTACGGTCTAAAAGATATGACCAACACAAGATGAATGCGTCATGAATGCAATATGCATGCAAACGACCACCACCAACATGTTAAATCATGGATGCAACAAAATATTATGAAACTACATGAGATTCTAAGCAAGTTTCATGTAGAACATGTTCAAAACGGAGTAATGGTTCAACCACAACAAGGAACACAAGTTATAGACATAATCTGTCCAAAACAGCGATATGGCATATTGCACACATGAAAACAACAAGCTCCAAGATCCTAATATGCACAAACTAAGCATGGGTCAGTAGCATATAACACACACTTCATTCAATCTTCACATGTCATACTCAAAAGAGTCATGGATCACATGGTAGGAAGCTCACAACATGGCAATAAAATATAGCAGATTAGGACTTAGTGAAAATAACAGTTTTTAGCAGAGCAGTTTTTCACGAAGGCATATTGGCAGCAAGCAAAATACATGCTACATGGCATATCATGGCATGAAAATCTACAACATGGTAGAGTACATGATGCACTACAAACCATTCCATGGTGGCAAGGTCTAATTATGCATGGAATCATGGCTAGCATCAACACAACATGGCATTATGAAGAAAACAGATTCTCAGACTTAGTGAAAATTAGAGTTGACAAGAGCATTAGTTTTTAATAGATTGGCATATTGGACAACAGAAATAACTATGATGCAAATCCATACATGGCAACAAATGGTACAAACTGGTAGACAACAACATGCTTAACAAAAGACTCCTTTGGAGAAATCACAAAAGACCCCTAGAACACTAGCAAATCACATGGCAACATGGCAACAAAATAACAGTTTCAGACTTCGTGAAAATATACTATCTCCCAAAACTGCAGTTTGACTAGGCATGTTGTCATGGCAATAACAGTAGCATAACAACCCTATATGTGCATGGCAAGGACACTAACAGCAACTATACATGGCACACTAGAAATCACTCCTGTGGCACAACTTCATACGGGGCATGGTTTGCTTAATATGATGCTCACAAAACGGAACTCTTCGTTAACAGATTACAATTTTAACGCGATGACTACTTTAGAGCAACAAACAAACATGCTAATGAAGTCCTACCTAGCAACCAGAGGCATGGCATCAAAGTACACATCACATAGAGCAATACTCATGAAGGCACCACATGCAAAATGCCTACGGGTGAGATGCAATCATCCACGCAAGTTTGAATAAAATAACAGATTTCAGATTACTACGACATGCACTTTTGCAACACATTTTACAGCACCTAGATGAACTCTAATGCACATGCAAATGGCACTAACATGTAGAGCACGAAGAGTAGAACAATTTTCATATATCACTCATCACAAACCGATGCACGGTTACCGAGATACAAGCACTAAAAATGCTAATATGATGAATTTCGCAGACACTTAGGGACTTGGTCATTTTTATACCTCGCAGAAGTTGGATGGGGCGGTTCCGGGACGGGCGTGGCCGGGTGTTTGGATGGCTGGACCCGGCCATCCGGGTCGAGGTTGTACGGGGCCATCCCGGCGGGGAGGCGGCCATGGCCGGCGACGGTTCCGGCGTGGCGGCGCCGGCGGAGTGGCGCGGAGGGTCGGGGTGCGTCGGGGCCGACTGGATCCGGCCTTCGTCCTCCGGATCTGGCACCGGCGGCGATCCACGACGACGGGACGGCCGACGGCGAGGCAGGCCGGAGGCGGGGCTTGCACGGGCGGCGGCGCTCACGCGCAGGGCTGGCGTAGGCGGGCGCTGGCGCGGCGAGGCGGTGGCGACGGGATCCGGCCGTGGCGGGGTGGGACGCGGCTGGCGGCGGGGTCTGGCGGCCGGAGGGGCGCGAGGCATTGGCTGACGGTCCGGCGGCGGCGAGGCGAGGAGCCAGGCAGCGCGGAGGGAGCTCGGGGGCTCGGGGCGGCGCGGGCTCGTCCGGCCCAGTTCGGGCCCGGGGAGGGCCGGCTGCGGGCCGCGGTGGCGCGGGGGGCGCTGGAGGGCGACGTGGCACCGCGGGGTTGGCCCGGGAGGCGGCTGCGGCGGCGGTTTGACTGCTTGGCGGCGCCAAGTGGCGGCGGGGGAGTGGTCCGGCGCGGAAAACGAGGTTGTGGAGGTGGCTGCGAGGTGGGAGGAGGCTAGGGTTGGCTTAGGACTAGGTTTAGCCATTTTTGGCAGGGGAGGGGGGTTTAAATAGGGAAGGGGGGCTAGGGTTAGCAGATTTGGTTGTTTTTGGAGCCGTTCGATTCGATCGGACGGCTCCGGTCGAGGGTGTGGTGTAGGCGGGCTAGGTGGGCTGTGGAGATGTCCATGGGCTATGATGAGAGGGAACTTTGTGGCCCGGCATCAGTTTTTGAAATATCGAAAACGCGTGATATTTAACCGATGACGACGGTGCTACGTTCGACCGTTCGGGTATCAAACGGACCCCGATTGCGACGAAATTTGACAGGCGGTCTACCTACAATATATTACGACCGCTCGCCAAGTTTCGACCCAATCCGAGAAAGTTTTATACACACTTTTGAAAACAATATCTTGCAATGCCGCGGGTGCGTGCGTGTGTGGTTGGACTCGAAATGATCGACGACGAGAGTGGAGAGAACCGGCAACTACGAACGAATGCAGGTTTTTCGAAAACGAGTGACGATGCTATGCAGATGATGCAAATGATGCGATGATGAATGCGACAACCAAATGAATCACACGATGAGAATGGAAATAAAACGGGAATCTTCTGGAGCGTCGGTCTCGGGCTGTTACAACACTCCTCCACTTACAAGAGATCTCGACCCGAGATCTTAGAATGAGAAGGGGAAGAGAAAGAGAAGAGGTAAAACTTAGTTGCTTCATTGACAAACGAGTGAAACCAAAACAAGAAGGATGATATGAGAAACAAGCAAGAATTCAAAAGAAATTTTGGCAGCACTTCGGTAGACAAGAGAGGCAAAACTTGATAAGATGAAAGAATTTGAGAACATGGCACAACACTCCGGTTAGATGGACAAGCGAGGAAAGAACATGATCTTGACAAAACAATATGATGGATCGAAGAGAGAAACATTACAATGCCTCCGAAACAAAAGAACAGAAGCTAGATACATAGGAAGAAAAGAACGGAGAAGAAAATAACAAGTTCTACCACAATTGAATTTGAAAAGCATAGGTTGAACGGAGTTGTTGAAAATTCAACAACGCAAAGAATAAGTTTGTTGTGGGCTTATGGAAAACATCTGAAAATTATGAGGTGACAACCGACCACAAATGGAAAACAATTGATTGATTGAGATCAACAAAGATGCAAAATCCTTTCATCGAGAGCATTTCTTGAGAATTTGGATCATTGATAAGCACCATGATAGCAACAATCCTTAGGAAAGCTTTAGGTGAAATCCAATCCAACATAACTCCAAGAAAGAAATGATGGGTTTACGTATCTCATTCTTGACAACTTCTCTTCGAGACTCCTCATGGATCAAGAATGCTATCACACCATCTCAAAAGATGAGGGAGAAAGAATTACACTTGAAAGACAAAGAATACTTGAGGTACAACCACAAGAATCTTAAAGAATACTTCGGGAAAGAATTACATCCTTAACGAACCACCATAAAGAACCTCCGGAAATGAAAGGATGATAGAAAAGAAATGAAGGTTGAAAAAGAACAAGATTCGGGCCATGCAAAGATATAGATGAAGCTTCACGATGAGATACTTAAGAAAACTTGGAACTCCGAGAAAAAAAGATGAACAACTTAGGACCGAGAATTTGATAGCATGAACAACTCCGGAGAAGGATTGAAATCACCTTGATGAAACAAGAATAAGAATTATGTTATGCCTATCCTTCATCAAGTTAAATTGATAACAGCAACAGATTGGCATACTACTTATTCTTCTTGAAAAGATTGAAGAGAGAGAAAACAGCTTGAAGATGTCTTGGACGAAACACCGAAATAATAGAGATACGAACGAAGAGACAACATTTGAGAAGAATTTGAGAATGAAAGCTGAAAGCTGAGAACGAGGAAATCTTCTGAAATGATGGCCTTCGGAGGATCGAGAAACTAAAACAACTTGAAATGCTCCGAATAGATATGGAAGGAAAAACTCATGATCGAAAACAATGAGAGAGGATAGCAACAAGATGAAACCATGAATCCCCGAGAATGGAACAAGATTTAAGAGAAACTCTCCTTCGGTCTTCAACGCAGAGAATGATGGCGAGAAACACCACCAAGAATTACTGAGCCACTCCGGAACAAGAATAAATAAAAAGTTTGAGCCAGCGATGAAAATTAATTCGAAGCGATCTTGGAGAAGGAATATGACTGATGAAAATCATTCTTACATCATATTTGAGAAGAGTTGAGATCTCCAGAAACGATTAGAAGAGCCAGGTAAGATCCTAGGAAAAACCTGTGGGTTATGGGCCCACTCAAAAGAAAACACCGAAGAGATGATTGCTTAGAAAGAGAGATTGCACCGGAACAAATGAAAACTTGATGAGGTTGAGAGCCCTGAAATAATTTGGAAGGATTTGAGCGGAAACACAAGTCTTCTAAGATATCTTCAACACTCCGGATAGGATAGAGAGGGACAAATGAACAAGAGAGGCTTGGATGAGGACTTCCACATGGATAGCATTTAACGAATGAAAAGAATATGATGAACACTGAAAGCTTGAATTGAATCCACCAGAGAAGAAGACAAAGACGAAGAAATGATGAACTTGAAACTCCTGAGCGTCTTCACATGAATCACCGGAACGCTCGAGAGAAAAGATAGCGGAAGCATTGACAAAAAGGAAGGAACTTGGATGAGAATTTAATCCTTGAAGAAAAGGGCGGGAGGGTGGGGAAAAACAAAGACAACTTAAGATGGATGAAATGAACTCCAGAAAGAAATATGATACTCAATCTTGCAATTATTGGGGAGGAATGAATTATCTTGATGAGAAACACAACGGTTAGGCAAGATATGAAATCACCACTTGACATCGAAGCAACTCGAATTACCATACTCTAACACAACCAAATGATAAGGCTTTCGAATTAAGCTAGAAACAAATGCAAACCCATTTGCATTTGTTGGAAGGATAATCCTAGGTAAACTACTTGAATTCCCACCTGAGAACTTCCGAAATCTTTCTGGTTATGCAATCTGGTCCAACGGATACATGGATCAATTACAGAATAAAACACTCAACTCCTAGCAATAATACTACCCACCAGTGTATCACATCCGTTAACACATAACCAGAGAAACCTCCGAAACTCATCTACCTTAGACCCTCGTAATCACAACGATACTAAACATGGCAGTACATGTGATCCCGCTCCCCAAGACTGGGTGCCGCCACACTCTTCGCACCACGAATAGTATTGAAGCAATTTCGAACATCCGCGTCCTGAGATACTAAGGAAGCTGAACGATAACGATGTGTCAAGAACCCCTTGGAGCTCAACTCCCCGGGTCCAATCCATACGTACGGGAGGCACCAAGAACACAGTTCCGGTCATATCGACATCATAGAGGTTCCAAAATACCCGCGTGATCCTAAAAAAATTTGAGTGACAAGAGGGGAAGAATTAAAATTCCTACGTTAGGATTCCTCACCAGAGCATAGAAGAGGAGTAAAAATAATCCTACTCTCCGATATAACTAGACTCAAAATAGTTTTTTTACTAGACTTGACTCGACCAAAGTTCGATCAATCAAGGGGGCTCCTAGGTTGGTACATGCTTTGATACCAACTTGTAACGCCCAAGATGCGATCCTATCCTTATTTTGGCTCGAGGGCCTCGACAGGGATAGAAGCGCATCTCGTCGTTTCGCAAGAATGGATATCATTACAAGTACATGTAAAGAAGAGATGAGTATATGGAATTGGCTTACACTCGCCACAAGCTAAATCAAGTTCACATCAATACACAACATATACAATCATCATACAGAAGAGCAGGGTCCGACTACGGACGAAATCAAACGATAAAATGACATCCATCCTTGCTATCCCAGGCTGCCGGCCTGGAACCCATCCTAGATCGATGAAGAAGAAGAAGAACTCCAAATCAAACAAGCATCGCTCTCACGTCAAGCATCGCATTACCTGTACCTGCAACTGTTGTTGAGTAATCTGTGAGCCACGGGGACTCAGCAATCTCATTTCCAAGGATATCAAGACTATTAAAGCTTAATGGGTGAGGTATGGTTAAGTGGTGAGGCTGCAGCAAGCACTAAGCATTTATTTGAGTGGCTAACTTACGAGTACAAGAATAAGGGGGGTGATTGTCGCATAAACGGACGTGAACTAGTAATGACCACTAAGTGATCCTGAACACCTACTTACGAGTCAAACATAACCCCACCGTGTTCTCTCTCGGTTCCAGAAATTCAAGAGAAGAGATAGTCACGGTTACGCACACAGTTGGTGTATTTTATTGGAGTTTACCTTAAGTTTGCTATGACCGGGTGTTAAACAAAGTTTCCAAGTTGCCACGTAACCGCGGGCACGGCTTTCCGAAAGATTTAACCCTGCAGGGGTGCTCCAACTCATCCATCACAAACTAACCACACGCCGCGGGAATAACCTCGACCACGAATCCCGTGATTTCCTAGACAATTCCGTAGGAAAACCGCAACCTCGAGATAGCCCGAAGTATTATCGGAATTCCTCGTGCAAGACATTCGAGAAAGGTAAAACAAGTCCAGAAAGACCGCCCGACGTGTCGACGAACCCGATAGGAGCCGCGTATCTCGTTCTCAGGACACGACCGGATGAGCACAGCGTACAGTGGCCTGATAGACATCTCCCGAGTTGCCCCGGGTTGGCCCCTCACACGACTCTAGTTTGGACCAACACTCATGAGGAGCACTGGCCCGGGTTGTTGATTAAAGATCCTCGGGTTAATTACTCCCTATGCAGGTTTATTAGTTATTAGGGAAATGTAGTACCAATGTTGGGTCTTGCCAGACAAGTTTTAATATAAAACGAATGGTCAAGGGGGTCCCCATAACAACCCCGAGCATGTTAGGAGCGCTCAATATGGAACAGGGAAATAAAATGCACAATGAGATTCTACTCGTCATTTTAGTCTATTTACATATATAGAACGTTTGAAACGGATCTACGGTCTAAAAGATATGACCAACACAAGATGAATGCGTCATGAATGCAATATGCATGCAAACGACCACCACCAACATGTTAAATCATGGATGCCACAAAATATTATGAAACTACATGAGATTCTAAGCAAGTTTCATGTAGAACATGTTCAAAACGGAGTAATGGTTCAACCACAACAAGCAACACAAGTTATAGACATAATCTGCCCAAAACAGCGACATGGCATATTGCACACATGAAAACAACAAGCTCCAAGATCCTAATATGCACAAACTAAGCATGGGGCAGTAGCATATAACACACACTTCATTCAATCTTCACATGTCATACTCAAAAGAGTCATGGATCACATGGTAGGAAGCTCACAAGATGGCTATAAAATATAGCAGATTAGGACTTAGTGAAAATAACAGTTTTTAGCAGAGTAGTTTTTCACGAAGGCATATTGGCAGCAAGAAAAATACATGCTATAGGGCATATCATGGCATGAAAGTCTATAGCTTGGTAGAGGACATGATGCACTACAAATCATTCCATGGTGGCAAGGTCTAATTATGCATGGAATCATGGCTAGCATCAACACAACATGGCATTATGAGGAAAACAGATTCTCAGACTTAGTAAAAGTTAGAGTAGACAAGAGCAGCAGTTTTTAACAGATTGGCATATTGGACAACAGAAATAACTATGATGCAAATCCTATACATGGCAACAAATGGTACAACCTGGTAGACAACAACATGCTTAACAAAAGACTCCTTTGGAGAAACCACAAAAGACCCCTAGAACACTAGCAAATCACATGGCAACAGAATAACAGTTTCAGACTTAGTGAAAATATACAATCTCCCAAAACTACAGTTTGACTAGGCATGTTGTCATGGCAATAATAGTAGCATAACAACCTTATATGTGCATGGCAAGGACACTAACAGCAACTATACATGGCACACTACAAATCACTCCTTTGGCACAACTTCATACGGGGCATGGTTTGCTTAATATGATGCTCACAAAACGGAACTCTTCGTTAACAGATTACAGTTTTAACGCGATGGCTACTTTAGAGCAACAAACAAACATGCTAATTAAGTCCTACCTAGCAACCAGAGGCATGGCATCAAAGTACACATCACATAGAGCAATAATCATGAAGGCACCACATGCAAAATACCTACGGGTGAGATGCAATCATCCACGCAAGTTTGAATAAAATAACAGATTTCAGATTACGACGACATGCACTTTTGCAACACATTTTACAGCACCTCGATGAACTCTAATGCACATGCAAATGGCACTAACATGTAGAGCACGAAGAGTAGAACAATTTTCATATATCACTCATCACAAACGATGCACGGTTACCGAGATACAAGCACTACAAAAGGCCAATATGATGAATTTCGCAGACACTTAGGGACTTAGTCATTTTTATACCTCGCAGAAGTTGGATGGGGCGGTTCCGGGACGAGGCGGGGTGGGCGTGGCCGGGTGTTTGGATGGCAGGACCCGGCCATCTGGGTCGAGGTTAGACGGGGCCGTCCCGCGGGGAGGTGGCCATGGCCGGTGACGGTTCCGGCGTGGCGGCGCCGGCGGAGTGGCGCGGAGGGTCGGGGGCGCGTCGGGGCCGACTGGATCCGGCCTCCGTGCTTCGGATCCGGCGCCGGCGGCGATCCACGACGACGGGGCGGCCGACGGCGAGGCCGGCAGGAGGCGGGGCTTGCACGGGCGGCGGCGCTCACGCACGGGGCTGGCGGAGGCGGGCATTGGCGCGGCAAGGCGGCGCGAGGCGGCGGCGACGGGATCCGGCCGCGGCTGGCGATGGGGTCCGGCGGCCGGAGGGGCGCGAGGCGGTGGCTGACGGTCCGGCGGCGCAGGCTCGTCCGGCCCAGTTCGGGCCCAGGGAGGGCCGGGCGGGTCGCGGCGGCGCGGGGGGCGTTGGAGGGCGACGTGACACCGCGGGGTTGGCCCGGGAGGCGGTTGCGGCGGTGGTTTGACTGCTTGGCGGCGCCAAGTGGCGGGGGGGAGTGGTCCGGTGCGGAAAACGAGGTTGTGGAGGTGGCTGCGAGGTGGGAGGAGGCTAGGGTTGGCTTAGGGCTAGGTTTAGCCATTTTTGGCAGGGGAGGGGGGTTTAAATAGGGAAGGGGGGCTAGGGTTAGCAGATTTGGGTGTTTTTGGAGCCGTTCGATTCGATCGGACGGCTCCGGTCGAGGGTGTGGTGTAGGCGGGCTAGGTGGGCTGTGGAGATGTCCATGGGCTGTGATGAGAGGGAACTTTGTGGCCCGGCATCAGTTTTTGAAATACCGAAAACGCGTGATATTTAACCGATGATGGCGCTGCTACGTTTGACCGTTCGGGTATCAAACGGACCCCGATTGCGACGAAATTTGACAGGCGGTCTACCTACAATATATTACGACCGCTCGCCAAGTTTCGACCCAATCCGAGAAAGTTTTATACACACTTTTGAAAACAATATCTTGCAATGCCGCGGGCGCGTGCGTGTGTGGTTGGACTCGAAACGATCGACGACGAGAGCGGAGAGAACCGGCAACTACGAACGAATGCAGGTTTTTCGAAAACGAGTGACGATGCTATGCAGATGATGCGAATGATGCGATGATGAATGCGACAACCAAACGAATCACACGACAAGAATGAAAATAAAACGGGAATCTTCTGGAGCGTCGGTCTCGGGCTGTTACACACTGCCTATTGATGATAATTTTTCTGATGAGCAATTAGTTGTTATAAATGCTTCCCGCAGTACCCCTTGGTATGCAGATTATGCTAATTACATCGTTGCTAAATATATACCACCTACTTTCATATATCAACAACAGAAAAAGTTCTTCTATTATTTAAGACATTACTTTTGGGATGACCCACATCTATATAAAGAATAAGTAGAGATCCTGAGCATGAGCATGAACAGGAACAGATCCTACGAAAATGTCATTCCGAGGCCTACAGAGGGCACCACGCAGGTGACAGAACTACACACAAGGTACTGCAATTTGGTTTTTATTGGCCTACTCTTTTCAAGGATGCTCGTAAGTATGTCCTCTCTTGTGATGAATGTCAAAGAATTAGTAACATTGGTAGACGTCAGGAAATGCCTATGAATTATTCACTTACAATTGAACCATTTGATGTTTGGGGTTTTGATTACATGGGACATTTTCCTTCCTGTAATGGGTACACTCATATTTTAGTTGCTGTTGATTATGTTACTAAGTGGGTAGAAGCTATTCCAACTAGTAGTGTTGATCACAACACTTCTATTAAAATGCTTAAAGATGTTCTTTTCCCGAGGTTTGGAGTCCCTAGATATTTAATGGTTGATGGTGGTTCACACTTTATTCATGGTGCTTTCCGTAAAATTCTAGCTAAATATGATGTTAACCATAGAATTGCATCACCTTACCATCTTCAATCTAGCGGTCACATTGAGTTGAGTAACCGAGAAATAAAATTGATCTTGCAAAAGACTGTTAATAGATCTAGAAAGAATTGGTCTAAGAAACTTGACGATGCATTATGGGCTTATAGAACTACTTATAAAAATCCTATGGCAATGTCCCCATATAAAATGGTCTATGGAAAAGCATGTTATTTACCTATTGAGTTAGAACATAAAGCTTATTAGGCAATTAAAGAACTTAACGATGATTTCAAGCTTGTCGGTGAGAAGAGGTTATTTTGAACTTATAGGGCTGTTTTTCTGACATATCTAATTCGCCATGACGCCATCAAGCTCCTCCAAGGACAAGTTTTACGAGAAAGTCATCAACCCCTACCTTTCAGAGGTGATGAAACACCCTCATAACCGATGCTTCTAGGGACTTCCTGGATAGTTGTGTTGGTTGTGTTTTCAGGGAACGAATTGTTGAACAAGCTGAGGAACTACTGAATAATATATTGAAGAATTATGATGATTGGACTCTCCCTGAACCACCACTTAAACCCACTCCGAAGAAGAGGGGTATCTTATTTCTCAGTCCTGAAGATATGCAAGAGGCAAAGAAATGTATGAAGGAAAAAGGTATTAAAGCTGAGGATGTTAAGAATTTACCACCTATTGAAGAAATACATGGCCTTGACACACCACCACCTCAATAGGTGGTAGAGGTAAATTCTTTATTAAAGTTTGAGCAAAGTGATATCCCTTACAATAAACATCCTAGTCAATGCTTATATGAGTTTGATAACTACATTATGCAACAAGATCGCTTCAATGCAAATGTTCTGAAACAATTGAAATATAATTCTGATATGATTGCTCGCTTGAGTGACTTGTTATTTAGAATCAGTAATGATGTTAGAGGTGTAGAAAAAAAATGCCTCTATGGTTCAAACCCAGTTAGAACAAGTTGCTAAATCTCAAAAAGAATTGCTTGATGAAATGAATAATAATATGAATGATTTTGCTGCTAGAGTAGTAACTAGAGGAGGTAGAATGACCCAAGAACCACTTTATCCTAAAGGTCATCCTAAAAGAATTGAACAGGACTCTCAGAGAATTAATACTCATGCACCTAGTCCTTCTAAAAATAAAAGAAAAAGAAAAATGATAGGACTTTGCATACCTCTAGTGAACCTGAGATACAAAAACCTCCTAAAGATAATGATGTCTCTATTTCTGATGCTGAAACTGAATCTGGTAATGAGCATCCACCTAGTGATAATGAAAATGATAATGATGATGTTCATGAGGATACTCAACCAAACAATGATAAAGAACCAGATAATGATGTTGAAATAGAGCGTGTTGTTGATCTTGATAACCCACAACCTAAAAATAAATGATATGATAAAAGAGACTTTGTGGCTAGAAAACATGGTAAAGAAAGAGAGCCATGGGTTCAGAAACCCATGCCCTTTCCACCTAAACCATCTAAGAAAAAGGATGATGAAGAATTTGAATGCTTTGCTGAAATGATTAGGCCAGTCTTTTTGCGTACCCGCTTAACTGATATCTTAAGGATGGCCCCTTATGCAAAATACATGAAAGACATCATCACTAATAAAAGAAAGATACCTGAAGCTGAAATCTCCACCATGCTTCTAATTATTCTTTTAAGGATGGAGTACCTAAAAAACTTGAAGATCCGGGAATACCAACTATACCTTGCTCCATTAAAAGAAATTATGTCAAAACTGCTTTGTGTGATTTGGGAGCTGGTGTTAGTGTTATGCCTTTCTCCTTATATAAAAGACTTGACTTGAATAAACTCACACGTACTGAAATATCATTGCAAATGGCTGACAAATCGACTGCCATACATATCAGTATTTGTGAGGATGTGCCCGTTGTTGTTGCAAATGTTACTATCTCAACAGACTTTGTTATTCTTGAGATGCCCGAGGACGACAACATGTCGATTATCCTTGGTAGACCCTTTTTGAACACCGCAAGGGATGTTATTGACTGCAATAAAAGCAAAGTCACTTTTCATATCAATGGTAATGAGCATATGGTGCACTTTCCGAAGAAACAATTCCAAGTGAATGGTATAAATGTTATTGAAGAATCTCCAACACTCACTATTGGAAGTTTTCAATTACCTCTGCCTACTACCAAAAAGAAATATGATATACTTATTGTTGGGGATGTGCATATCCCCATTGAGGTAACTTAGTGTTTTACGAAAGTTCTTCGGTTTCATGCTAATCGGAAGTGGTTGTTAATAAGACTTGATCAACCTTATTAATGGATCATTTTTGACAGGTATGAAGTTGATGAATCTAGTAGGCACAATCTTCTGCTCCCACCTTTTAGTTTCTGTTTTACGTAGTCAAATAAAATAAAATGCCATGTTTATCCTGTTTTATGTTTTCTCCGTGCAATAAAAAATGACCCAAAAATAAAAGTTCTCAGAATGTCCTGAAAATTTGATACGATTTTTTCTGAATATTTCTGAATTTCTGGTGCAAATAACACCAGAGAGGGGTGCACCTGGTGCCCACAAGACACCAGGGCGCGCCAGCAACCCCAGGCATGCCCTGGTGGGTTGTGGCCCTCACGTGGGCCCCCTCACTTATCCCTTTAGCCCATGTCATCTCCTACCCCCAGAAAAAAATCACCATATCTCTCATTCCGGTGTTCTTGCTCTCAAACCCGCGGATTTCGATCTCTTTGCTCGAAGCTCCGCTTTCGAAACTGTTTTGGGGGATTGTTACTTGGTATGTGACTCCTCCATTGCTCCAATTAGTTTTTGATTTAGTGGGTTATTTTTAGAATAATTAGCTACTCTTGGTGCTGCTGTAGAGGAGCTTGCATGTTGAATTCTTAGAGTTCTAAGTAGTTTGAATGCTTAATATGGCCTCTATGCATCCTTAGGAGTAGTTGCTATCAATCTTACGAAGTTTTGTTAACAAAATTTTGTGTCCCAAAAATATTTCAGAAATTTGTTCGCTGGTAAAAATGCAATTCTTTAGGAGTTCTTCGAGGAGGAGGTCCTCGGAGGCCTCATCAAGTGGAAGCTCGGTCCGACAATCTTATGTTGAGCCAAGTGAAAGCTTGATGCGAGATGCCGCTACCAAATCATGTTTGTGGCTGTGTGACGAATTCATGGAAGGTGCAGGTATCAAGGAGGAATCTGAGCAATTTATCCACAATGCAGAACTTGCTCCCTTCATCGCAGATAAGTGCCCTCAACATCTCGAACTCACAAAAACATTCACGAAGAAATTTAAATATTTTCCCTGTGAGTCTAGAGTTTCATTCAACCTTTATGACCGTCCCTTTACCATGCCTTTAGAAGTGTCCAGTAGAGCGTGCATGTATGTCTATGATAGTATTCATGATGCTTGCATGTTTGTATTTTGTTTTTATCGACACCTCTCTCTCTAATTATGTGGCCATTATTATCGAGTCCGACTTTTGTTTGAGGACAAGCGAGGTCTAAGGTTGGGGGAGTTGATACGTCCATTTTGCATCATGATTTCTTATTGATATTTATATTATTCTTGGCCACTATTCCATTTTATGATTCTATTTTCATGCCTTTTCTCTCTTAATTTACAAGGTACACCACAAAGAGGGAAATTGCTGGAAACTGGAATTCTGGACCTGAAAACCAAGAAAAGGCCGAAAATTTTCTGGACTCCAAATGACCTAAAACTTCACGAGGATTTTTTGTGGAATATATGTGAATTTATGGAGCAAAGAAGTGCCAGAGGGGGTCACTTGTTGGTGCCAAGCCAACAGGGCGTGCCCTAATGGCTTGGCAGGCCCACAAGCGGCCTCCGGCCCCCCTCTTCTGCTATATGGTGTGTTTTGACCTAGAAAAAATCAAGAGAATACTTTCGGGACGAAGCACCGCCGTCTATAGGCGGAAACCTGGGAAGAGGCCCTTTTGCTCTCCGGCAGAGAGATTCTGTCGGGGAAACTTTCCTCCGGGAGGGTGATACGTGTCCAATGTATCGATAATTTATGAAGTATTCATGCCATATTTGTCTATGTTTACAACACTTTTATATGATTTTTATGCACTTTATATGATTTGTTTAGAACTAACCCGGACTGACGGTGTTTTCAGCAGAATTACCGTGGTGTTGTTTTTTGTGCAGAAAATAAAAGTTCTCGGAATCGCCCGAAACTTTTTTATGACTTTTTCTGGAGGAAATAAGAAATACCGGAGCAAAGAACCACCGGAGGGGAGCCACCTGTGGGCCACAAGCCAACATGGCACGCCTTGATGGCTTGTGGGGCCCACGTGGCTCCGGTTGACGTGATTCCAACGCTGAAAAATCCTATATATACAGAAACCTCCGAAAGTTAACCTAGAACTTCCGCTCCGCCGCCGCAACTTTCTGTATCGAAGAAAAACCCACCTGGAGCCTTTCCAGTACCCTGCCGGAGAGGGGAAATCATCACCGGTGGCCATCTTCATCATCCCGGCGGAGGCCATGACGAGGAGGGAGTAGTTCGCCCTCGGGGCTGATGGTATGTACCAGTAGCTATGTGTTTAATCTCTCTCTCGTGTTCTTGAGATGTCACGATCTTGATGTATCACGAGCTTTGTTAATATAGTTGGATCATATGGCGTTCTTCCCTTGCTATCTTGTTGTGATGAATTGCATCTTTCCCTTTGAGATCTCGTTGTGTCAGATTGAATATTGGGTTTGAGTACACTTGATGTATGTCTTGCATGCGGATACCCATAGTGACATTGGGGTATTCTATTGATTCACTTGATATATGTTATGGTATCAACTTGCGGATTCCCGTGACCTTGGGAATCTATGCATAGGGTTTGATTGCACGTTTTCATACTACGTTCTCCGATAGAAATCTTGGGGTACTCTTTGAAGTTCTTTGTGTTGGATTGAATATGATGAATCTGAAATTGTTTGATGCATGTCGAATAATTAATCGACGGATACTTGTGGTGACATTGGAGTATCTAGGTGACATTAGGGTTGATTGATATGTATCATAGGTGCTATTTTGGTACCAACTCTAGGGCTGTTTGTGACACCTATAGGAATAGACCAATAGATTGATCGAAAAGGGTAACTTTGAGGTGGTTTTACTACCTACAACAATTTCATCTTATGTTCTCCACTAGATATGAACTTTGGAGTGATTCTTTGTTGCACGTTGAGGGATGATCATATGATCCTATTATGTTAGCATTGTTGAGAGATTGCACTAGTGAAAGTATGAACCCTAGGCCTTATTTCCAAGCATTTATACAACGTTTTGCTCGCTGTTTTCCACTTGCTACCTTGTTGTTTTTATATTTTTTAGATTACAAAAACCTATATCTACTATCCATATTGCAGTTGTATCACCATCTCTTCGCCGAACTAGTGCACCTATAAAATTTGCCATTGTATTGGGTGTGTTGGGGACACAAGAGATTTCTTGTATTTGATTGCAGAGTTGTTTGAGAGAGACCATCTGCATCCTACACCTTCCATGGATTGATAAACCTTAGGTCATCCACTTGAGGGAAAATTGCTACTGTCCTACAAAACTCTGCGCTTGGAGGCCCAACATAGTCTACAAGAACAAAGTTGCGTAGTAGACATCAGAGGGGGAAATTGAAGCCATCGTCATCACCAACGCTTCCTCCTTCGTGGGAGGATCAATTTGCATCAACATCTTCATCAGCACCATCTGGTCTCAAACCCTAGTTCATCTCTTCTATTCAATCTTTGTCTCAAAACCTCATATTGGTACTTGAGGGTTGCTAGTAATGTTGATTACATCTTGTAGTTGATGCTTGTTGGTTTACTTGGTGGAAGATAATATGTTCAGATCCTTAATCATATTTATTACACCTCTGATATTGAACATGTTGATGATTTGTGAGTAGTTACTTTATTCTCGAGGACATGGGAGAAGTCTTGTTATAAGTAGTCATGTGAAGTTGGTATTCGTTCGATATTTCGATGATATGTATGTTGTTGCTTCCTTTAGTGGTGTCATGTGAACGTCGACTACATGACACTTCACCATATTTTAGGCCTAAGGGAAGGCATTGTGGAGTAATAAGTAGATGATGGGTTGATAGAGTGACAGAGGCTTAAACCCTAGTTTATGCGTTATTTCATAAGGGGCTGATTTGGATCCACATGTTTCATGCTATGGTTAGATTTATCTTAATTCTTCTTTCGTAGGTGCGGATGCTTGCGAGAGGGGGTAATCATAAGTAGGTTGTTTGTTCAAGTAAGAACAACACCTAAGCACCGGTCCACCCACATATCAAATTATCAAAGTAACAAATGTGAATCAACTCAACATGATGAACATGACTAGACAGAAATTCCCATGTGTCCCCGAGAGCACTTTGCTTCATATAAGAGAATTGTCTGGATGATCCTTTGCTATAAAAAGGATTGGGCTACCTTGCTGCACACTTGTTACTTTTGATACTTGTCACTTGTTACAAATTATCTTGCTAGAAAACTATCTATCACTGTTCCTTACAACACTTGCAGAGAATAGCTTGCTGAAAGCTGCTTATCATTTCCTTATGCTCCTTGTTGGGTCCGACACTCTTACTTATAAAAAGGACTACGATTGATCCCGTATACTTGTGGGTCATCAACCATTACCTACGGGCAAAATATCAGTGAGGGAGTGTCCACCATATACACCAACATTATTAGTACTAGTGTAGATCGATGTTCTTGAGGGAATGATCCCGATTGTTGTCGTGGGGGTCGCTTCCCCTTCTTCTCCTTATGCTAGACCTTTTGGTACAACACTCGGGGAAGAAGTAGAAGCGACAATCACCGACAGTCGAGATATCAGTGAGGGAGTGCCCATCATATACACCACCAGAGATGACAGTTGTTCATGGGAGACTCGACAGACCGTAAGTCAACCCATGTTGAATAATGATCCGTGTGTTGACTTCCTGGTGTTTGTCATCAATTTTTAATCTTTCAATTATGAACAAGTAAATGATGATGACAATAGGATCCCCGAGTGCGATGCATGTACCGACGAGTGGGGTAATGTGCGACAATCCACACTTGGAAAACGATAGGTGTTTCTCCCTCACGCTTAAAGATGACTTCGAATATTATACGGTATATAATTATGCAAGTATTTCTTCTTAATTAAGCACAACTTAAGATTTTTCCTTTAATTTGCAATTTCCGTTTATTACAACTCGACTAGTGCATCCCCTACTATGCAAGACGATATGTCCTAGAGAAAACTCTATTTCGATGACATGGATAAGGTGGATGAGAGGACAACTTACTTTAAGACGAAACATGGTTTCATTTTTTAGGCTACGATCTACAGTGAAGTAGGTCACACATATTTTGGTTGTGCAAATTGGAGAGGATTATGCAAGGCTTACAAATTCGAGGAGGGTATGAGCATAACCTTTGATATTGGCATTGTTTCTCAATATGATCTAGTCACCATTCCTCAATATGATAAAGATATTTGGGTGGATCTGGACATGATTCCAATTCTACCTCCGTGTGAGTTTGTTAAACAAATTTGTTAAATAATCTATATTGCTTCTTAAAAATAGTTGTTATTCATGTTTATTTATAATTGATAGCTTATTTTTTATCTTCAAAAAATATATGAAATGTAGTAGACGAGACCTATTACACTGCTGGCTCAGAGCTAACTTGGGAGGAGAAGAATTATCTTATCTCCTTTGTTAATGATGTTCTGTCATTCAAGAGCACTTATGGAGTTGGCCGAATACTACACGATATGTGCCATTAGTCCACAAGTTGAGCGATGCTAACTTTCGTAGAAAAATCATGCTAAGATTTTTTACTATTGTGTCACTAGTCCATCTTTTTCATACATTCTTCTTAAGTAAACTACATTGCTTATTGTGTTACTATTATGTTATTCAACAAAAGCTCCCAAATGTGGTTGTGCCTGGGCTGATGGATGTGTAAGGTGAGATGACAATTATTTGCCATGAGAAGACCAATTTCAAATATAGATATTCGTTTGAACGCCAACAATATGGATGCCTAAAAATTGAAGGATTGAGGAAATAGTGAATGAGCGCATGCCACAAATTGGAGAGCGGTGTATCTCCGTGCTCCATCATGGAGATGGACGGGTTTTTATTTTCTATTCTATTTTCCCTAAAAGAGAGTAGTAGGTCCTAGTACTTGTCATGATCTAGGGTTATGACTACTATGTGCTCAGAAGCTATCTACCTAGGATGATAATAATTAGCAAGTGGTTAACTTATGATGATGATGGTGATGGTGAGACATTGCTATATCAATATGATGACGAGAAATTGTTATATCACTATGATGACGATGAGTCATTTTTATATCACTAGGATGATGATGATGATGAGACATTGTTGTATCATATACTATCAATGTTGTATGCATATGTTGGACCATATAAAATCTATACATTTATTGTATAAGTACTGCATAAAATACGCAGAAAATAAATACACAGAGTTAGTAGTGGCGCAGGAAACAGAGTCGCGCTATAGCTATTTAGTAGTAGTGTGGGTCCCATCCCACGTTGCTACTAACATAAGTAGTAGTAGCGCGGGGTACCATCGTGCCCTACTACTAACCACCTCCCCACCACCTGACTATTAGGCTTCTACCCCGCGTCACTACTAGGTTTACCCCTAGTAGTGACTACTAGTGTTGTTTCTGATGGTGATGACGCCGTGCATGATGATGACAAAGTTGACAACGACAAATTACATTTTGTGATAACTATGGCTTAAAAACTTTAGTTGGCCTGTATATTTTGATGAGGTGGTATATACTAACCGCTCGTGGTGATGGTGAACTTGCGGTTGTAAGGTTACACTCCCCTTTTTAGATGTGGTGGTAGGATGACACCATAGTAGTTAGGATGAACTTGTGCTGCCTTTAGGGTATATGACCATGTATGTACATGTTGTTTTTGTTTCATATGTCGTGGTCATTTGTTTGCTGCTTGAATTGTTGCCTCTGTCATTTTAGGTGAAGTGCTAAGTGGTGTATGTATGAAGGGTTCTAGTAGTATACAGTTCATGGCACACATGTGATGAAGAAGTCATCGGTTACAAAAAAAACTTCTTCAAAAGGTTTGTGCTAGACAAAAGGCAAATAATGCTTACTCCAAATTTGTTCTCAAACAAAACATCAACGTTGAAGTACGCAAGGGATCTGATCAATTCGGGATGTGTGGACTCAAGAGCTTCAAATTTTTCGTCTAGTTTGTCATGATTATATTGTTGTTTTATTCGTATAGTCGTTGTGATCATATAACATGCAATGAGCATTTGTTAAAGCGATAGATGATAAGCTCACTACATATGATACAAGACTACTACACCTGACTGAATGTGAGCAACCAAACAACATGTACTGGATCAACATAGCCCTACGAAGACAACCAAACGCGGGGGAGGGAGAGCGGCAATTGGTGACATGATGCACACAATCTATATGCACGCTACCAATGTATGTGCAGTTGTGCACATCATAATTTTTCCCATGCATTTAACTCAGTATGTGTGAGTTAAACCATAGATACATGGAGACAAAAAAAATATTTGCAACGAAGCACATCCTTGGCTCAAGCGCCCCGAGGCACTATAATCCAAGTCGAACTCTATGCCCCACAATCATATGTAGGTTGTGTTTGGTTGAGCTTTTGAAGCCAACTTCTGGCTTTTGAAAGCTATAAGCTAACCAAAGGGGAGAAAGCAGAAGCAGAATCTGGAGAAGTTACAACTTCCTCATAGTGTAATTTTGGAAGTAGGTGAACCCCAACTTCAGCAATGCATTTTTAGCTGTCCCCTAAGAAGTTGATGGTATTTACCCACCTTTGTCACTCGTAAGTGGGAAACGTTTTGGTCCAAAGCCCGCACGAGAGGCCTCGTCCAGAACGAACCAACCCGATTGATCCCCATCTGCTCCAGCGGCAGCTAGGGTTCCTGGCCGCCGCCAGCGCCGCCGCCGCCCTCCACCGCTTTCTGCCAAGCCGCCGGCACCGACTTCCGTGTCCAACTCCCTGCCGCGACCTCGTCCCTCCTCCACTGCTCGCCGGACCCCCTGCATCGGCCTCCCCGCCACGAGCTCGTCCCTCCCCTACAGCTCGTCGGAGCAGCGCCGCCGCCCTCCACCGCCGCTCGCGCTGACGCCGGCGACGCCTCCCTATGCCCCGCAGCGACCTCCTCCCTCCTCCACTAGTCGCCGGACCTCCTCCATCGGCCTCCCCGCCGTGAGCTCGCCCCTCCCTGACAGCTCGCCGGAGCAGCGCCATCACCCTCCACCGCCGCACGCGCTGACGCCGGCGACGCCTCCCTCTGCCCTGTAGCGACCTCCTCCCTCCTCCACTGGTCGCCGAACCTCCTCCATCGGCCGGATGAAATATGGATGTGATTGTGCATATTGCTTGTCATTTTTGCTGCACATTTTTGTTTGTTGCTACACAATATGGATGGGTGAAGTGGAAGAAATGTTGGTAGTATTGCTGCACATTATTGTTTGTTCCTGTACAATGGTTGTTTATAGATGAATAGTTGCTGCATTTTTTTGTACATTGGATGATTGCGTGTTGCAGATTGCTATGTAATTCCTTCCTAAACCATATATATTGATCTATTGCTATGTCATTATTTTGCTAAATGTGATGCCGATGATGAGTATGTACCTCCAATGCTAAGACAGGAAGTAATACCAACACAAGCGGATCCCTTTGAAGAGGAGGAGAATAAAGAGACCATGGATACTATTCGTAGTAGGATAGCGGATGCTTGTCTTGCAATGCAACATAGGTTAGCTATCTTTGATGGAGGTTATCATCATGTGAACCATATGCATACTCTATGGTGCATGTATTTTGTAATATTATTATGGGATCAATATTTATTTATATGTAATATGCAACATGAAAGTATAATCGTTGAATCCGTATATGTTAGTTGTGAATCATATCAATTGTCATAATTTTTCTTTGCAAAACGGTTGTTCTATTCCCTACCAATGTAAATATCACCATTATGCAATCAAGTTGCACATAAAAAAATTGACTCTTTGCTCAGAGTCATTACAGACAATTCACAGTCAAATCTATAGTTTCGCAGTTGTTTCAGCCAAACAGCTTCCAGCTTTTTCACAGCTGAAAGTTCACAGCAGCTTTTTCACAGCTCACAGCTCACAACAGCTTTTACAGAATCTGCAGCTCAACCAAACACAGTCGTAGTCTGATCTTATCTGCAAGGTTAGAGAATCTCCAACGTTGGTCTTCAAAATGGACATGGAATCTGTTCGCGGACTGGATCAGTCCACGCATGGTGATGCAGGAGCAGGTCATTTAACCGCGTCCGCATTCACTTCAAAACATATTTGAATAAACCGGACAAAGTTTACTAAAGTTCGGACATAATTTACATAAAACAGACGATATTTCTTCCGTTGAACTAAAAGAAACTAGGAAGCTACTTTGTAGCGATGTGACCTCGTATGTATTGTCACGATGGCCAACCCGCACCGTCGTTGCCGCCCATGCCACTGTCATCGTTGAAGTAGTCCTTCCATAAGAGGAAGGGCGCGGGGGCGCGACAACCTTGCTCGGTCACCGCCTGGCACTCGTGGAGGAGCCGTTTCGCTTCCTCCTGCGCCATGCGGAGGGCCTCCACGACCAATGCTGACCCCAATCGCGGTGCCCTGGCGACGGCGCTAAGCTGTAACTTAGGAATCACTCCTCGCCGATCTTGGCGAGCTCCCCGTCGAGACGACAATGGTGCTGCGCGGACGTCTCCGCAGTGGTGACGGACCGGTCATGGGCCCAGGCCTCCACCAGGCCGGGGTCGTCGCAGACCCCGGCCGACGCCTCATACGACTTGGCAAACACGGAGCGACGCTCTGTGTTGTGCCACTCTTGCCGCGCTGCCTGCCTCACCATCCTATCCTCGACTGACACGATGGATCGTGATGATGAGGAGCCACCGTCGTTGCAGTCACCTAGGTAGTGTGGGATGCACCCGCGTGCCTCCTTCTCGACGACCTTGCCACGACAGTTGCGGCAGGTGACGATGTCGGCTCGTCAATCCGTGTGTAACGATTGTGCGGCGGCGAGAGTGGCCCATTCTTCACGCAACACCCGATTTGGACGTCGTGGTTGCGTTGGGGGGGGGGGAGGACACCGGCTCCACCTTAACACGGTGGAGAGGCGACGTTGGCTCCTGCTTGACGTGGGTAGCACGCCAGGGAGTGCGGCTCCTCCTTCATGATGGTCCACAACGACGAGGGTCGCGTCAGACCACTTTCCCGGAGCGACCGCTCCGTTAGTAGCTTGATCTGGCGAAGGAACTCCTCGTCTGTGGTCGCGGACTCCCAGAGGAGGCACAACTGTTGTGGCGGCGCATGGTCCTCTTAGTTACCGAAGGAGATGACGATCTCCTCCTTGTCGGAGGATCCCGCAGCCGTTGAGGAAGACGGCCCCGGAGAGCGATGACGGTGGCACATGATTTAGAGGGAGATCGAGAGCCACCGCTACCTGCCGGCACAGAAGACCACAACTTGGGCATGGTATGGAGACGGTGGCGTCGCTGACGCCGGAGCAAAGAGGGTGGGACCGAAGAGTATCGAAGAAAAGTGCGGTGTGGACGACGTTGAATTCCTACTTAAATAGGCGCGACGACCTGTTGAAAGGACTGGATGCTGGCTTCAATGCGGTGCAGCGGCCGAAGTAGGCTTCTCGGTCGCCGCTTCTGCATTGAAGCGACACAGCTCACTCGTCCGGTCACGTTACTCTTACCGACAATTATGCCAGTTTTAGAACGAAAAGATGAGACCGGGTTGTCAGATGCGTGCATGACAACACTTCAAATCGTCCGTAAAATCTCTTTAGTTTGTCTCATGTTTACGAAAAAGACTTCTAGACCGGTGCATAGAGTTGTAAAATATAGGGTTGGACGAGAAAACAGGGACCCGCGGTTTAGGGGTCGGTTGCTCTTAATAAAAACGAAATCACGAGAGCCAACAGACATTCTTTGAGATAATCCAGCTAGATTCTCAAGATAAACTACTTTGTTATGTCCTGTCGAATACATGCCCGAGACATTGTCGTCTTGAAATGTACGTACGTGGCATCGTTTTTCTAAAAGATGCACGTGGCATGGAGTACAGCAGCAGAAGCAAAGCCACAGCCCATTCATGACGGCATCGGTGGTGCTGCCGTAGACGCATCGAAACGCCGCCACGGTCCCGTGGCTCTTGTAGGTTTTCCTTGCTAGTACTTTCTCCAGCATTTCGGTAGCAGGAACTTGGCCTTTGCCTCTCCATTTTCCTTTTCGAATGTCTCATGCCTTCCCATTTTCATGGTACTCCGTCATTCATCACACGACTTGGAGTAGAAAGAAAATGGGCTCACCGTCATTCATCACTCTACCCAGCTTCTGCGAGGCGGAACACGGGTGGCGCTGGCCGTCCGCAGCGCGCCGCAGCTTTTTAATCCCCATCATTCATTTCGGCTCACCCCCCAACAGCATCTAACGCCCGGCCGCCATATGTAGACGGCAGAGGCGTTGATTACTGAATTACTGACGCACAAGGACGCGAGCGAACCAAAAGAAAAAGGAAAAGACGCGTCCGGTCCGGCGTCCCATCCCGGCCCACTGCCGGCGTGGGAAACAAACGTGAGCCGGCACGCACAGGCACAGCAGCGGAGCAGCCAGCATTGGGAAGCTCGAAGCATCCTCGGCGACGTCGCTCTGTTCGTCCTCGGCCCTCTCTCCCCGCTGCACAAGAGGGAGGGAGCGACCAACCTGGCCTAGCACGACGCGGCGGCTTCCGTTCCACCAGGTTCGTTCCGGTCTCCCTCCTCGTTCTGTGCTTCCCTGACCCTTGCATTCCCACCATTTCTCCCTTCTCTTGCTCGCGGACTCAGCCATGGGAATGGGGAACGGAAGCAGGCTCCGTCTCTGGTGCTCGGCGTTCGCCTGCGCGCTGGCGGTCCTGGAGGCGGACGGCTATTTCGTGGGCATCACCTACGTCGACGGCGCCGTGGCCAAAGGGGCAGGTCAGTCACGCCATTGTTGCTTCTCCTTCTCGGCAGCGAGTCTCGCCAATCTATTCTAGCCTGAGGTGTGTGATTTTGTGAATCGTAGTGTGTTTGGACGGGAGCCCCCCTGCGTACCATCTCGCCCGTGGCTCCGGCTCCGGGGCGAACAGCTGGTTGGTTCATTTCGAGGTCAGTTATACTACCCGCTGGGAGCACGTACAGAGTTGGTGCCAAGGAATATGCTTAGCTCAACTCTGTATGCAAATTTTGGCGGCGGCAGGGAGGAGGATGGTGCAACAATGTGACGACCTGCCTGCAGCGGTCGCACACCCGGCTAGGGTCCTCCAAGGAGATGGCCAGGCAGGTTGCCTTCTCCGGGATCTTGAGCAACACCCCGGATTACAACCCAGGTACATCCCATCCCACAATTTGTTGTGCTCTGCTTCTGTTTGCCAGGTTTGTAGTAGCAGTTCAAGCTTGAGACTGCCTAAATTTAAATTCATGTGCAATTTGACAAAGAATAGACTTCTACAACTGGAACAAGGTCCGGGTCCGGTACTGCGACGGCTCGTCTTTCACCGGCGACAAGGAAGAAGTTGATCCGGTGAGCTTCCATGATCTCCTCCTACTGAAGACATTGCTAGCGGTCTGAGTTGAGGTTTTCGTGTTCTAATTTTGTTATCTTGACAGAGCACAAATCTACACTACAGAGGTGCGAGGGTGTGGCAAGCAGTTATGGAAGATCTGCTCGCCAAAGGAATGAACAAAGCTGAAAATGTATGCATTCTTATCAGCACAATATGCCTAGCATGTGACTAGCGAAATTGTAGCAGGCTCTAATTTCCTCCTTTTTTCAAGGATGTGGCAGGCTCTAATTTCGGGATGTTCTGCTGGTGGATTAACTTCGATACTGCACTGTGACAGATTTCATCAGCTCCTGCCGGTGGAGGCCAATGTTAAATGCCTTTCTGATGCTGGCTTCTTCATCAATGTGTAAGACAGTACTAGTACTGAAGCTAGTTGGGAGAAAAGGAAAATCATGCTATCTGCTTTTGCTACTTTAGAGATATATTACCAGGCATTTCAATATATAGAAGAAAGCACGTCGACTTTCTGAATAATTAGTCCCTTGTCTAACACTTCGCGTCTTAATTTGCTCTTGCAGGAAGGACATTGCTGGAGTGAACCATGCTGCGGCCTTTTTCAATGATGTAGTTAGGACTCATGTATGCACATTTCATCTTATTGCTCTTTCTACTACCTGATTATGTGGACATAACTATTAACCATGACATGACAACTGATCAACGACTGATGTCTAAAACAAGACACTTTATCAGTTTATTTCAGGACAATATAAGTTTGGAGTTCAAACTGTGGCATCAGTAAAAATATCTCATGTTGCAAAATAAAACAAAATGCTTTGCAACCTATATCTATGCTGTTTTGACTTGTGCCTGATAGTGTTGTGTACAAATACCGTAGGGCTCCTCAAAGAATTTACCCTCTTCGTGCACTTCCAAGTTGCCTGCAGGCATGGTAAGATGTACTTGCAATAGCTACAATGCACATCTAGGGATCAGATTGCACTCCCTTACAAAAACATGTTGCTTGGATGCAGTGCCTTTTTCCTCAGAATGAGGTGAAACAGATTCAGACACCCCTGTTCATCCTGAATGCAGCATACGATTCATGGCAGGTTATCATCAGATAAAAACCGTTTCTGCCTGCAATATGCTTGACAGTTGACATTAGCAACCATCAAGGCACTAATCTTGTCTTCTGTTTCCACGTGCCCCGCATGCAGGTACGGAACATTTTGGTGCCGGGTGGTTCTGATCCTCGTTGGCGGAGCTGCAAGCACGACATAAACCAGTGTTCCGGGAAGCAACTTAAGACCTTGCAGGGTAGGCGGTACTGCATTTTACTGATGGGTCGATCGGCTATGAACCTCTGTGTGTGTGTGTGTGTATTCAGTCCTGTGCATACTCACCGACAGACGGTGCCGACGCAGGATTCAGGGACCATTTCCTGGAAGCGGTGGAGGCACAAGGGGGCTCCTCCACCAGAGGCCTGTTCATAAACTCGTGCTTCGCGCACTGCCAGTCCGAGATACAGGAGATATGGTTCGCGCCGGGTTCCCCGGTGCTCGGAAACAAAGTAAATCAGTGAACACCCTCGCCCTCTTCTCTTTGCATACGGCCTGGTGTTTGTTTACCTGACGAGAGCTCCTTCTGTCTCACTCTATCGCAGAGAATAGCAGACGCGGTTGGAGACTGGTTCTACGGCCGCAGTGGGTTTCAGAAGACGGACTGCCCTTACCCTTGTGACTCCACCTGCCATGTCTTCAAGAACTCCTCCCACACGTAGCAAGTGCAGCAGCCTCGCTTCGTAATCGTAGTACTGTTCCCATTGATCACATTATTGTTGCTGTTACATTTGATTGGTGCACCGCCATTGGTGCTCCGTGCTCGCAAGAGGGCACGGCGCGTGGCAACCAACCATTGATTTTGTTTACAGGAATAACAAGTGGGGGTGTCGGCTTCTAATTTCATCCGGCGCCTGGAAAGCTGGATGCAGCTTCTAACATTAGGGCATCTCCAACACAACACTAACCCGCAAACCGGACAATGCATCCCTCCACGGACAAAGGGGGAACAGTCCGTGGACCTGGACCGGATGCGAAAGTTGGCCATCCAATGCTATCCGTATACATTTCAAAACAAGTTTTGACAAACCGGACAAAATTCATGCAAGCCAGATGATTTTCATACAAACCGAAGCACTTCATTGACATTTTTCATTTAAGAAAAGGAGAGCCGGACCCAAACCTAGACTACGGCAGCGGCCGTCGTCCAAGTCGTTGTTATTCCCTTCCGGCGACTGTCTCCTCCATTCGTTGTCTTCATGAGCGGAGGCAATAAGTCCCGTGAAGTGCCGGTGCGGTCACCGGCGAGGTAGAGTAAAACATGGAAGACGGACCAGCCCACATGGGACACAATGCCTCTCATGCCCTATTCATCCTTGGCGTAGTCTGTGACCTGTCCATCGCTGGTAGACGTGAGTTCCACGATGGAAATGGAGGGGCCGGGACTGTCATCCCAGTGCGGCCAGACAGAGTTTGGCGGCGCGTAGGACGCGTAGTTGGCGGCATTCTCTTCCGCAATTGCCACCGCGTCCGGCGTTGCCGGTAGACGTGAGTTTCACGATGGAAATGGAGGGGCCGGGACTGTCATCCCAGTGCGGCCAGACAGAGTTTGGCGGCACGTAGGACGTGTAGTTGGCGGCATTCTCTTCCACAATCGCCACCGCGTCCGGCTATGCCGTCTGTCCGCTGCGAGTGGCAGCTTGAGCATGGGCGGCCTCGTAGAGGGCCCGTTGCTCGGCGACAAAGTTGGGGTTCGGCGCTACCATGGCCTCCTCGCTAGCGTGCTCGTTGTAGGTCTGGCCCTCCGCTAGCCGGTGCTGCGCCTGATGGAATGCCGACATAGGCGTCGGCGTAGGCTCCTCCTTCGCCATGGCGGCATTAAGGTGCGCCTGTGACTGCTCCATGGTCAAGTCGGCATGCACCGGCGCGAACTCTGGCGCCGAGTCGTCGTCGGAGGTCGTGTCCATCATGAGGTCGTCGTCGGAGATCTCGGGGGAGCTGACCGGCATGTCGGCCTCGATCCGCCTGGCACGGCGGCTCTGCCAGGCGGTCACCTCGTGCATCATCTCCGACGACAGGCTCTCCCACAGAGCGTTCCCCCTCTCGAGACCGATTCCAAAACCTTGTTCGCCGACACACTTCACCTGGGAGATCACCGCACCACTTCTTGAGGATTCATCGACCCAAAGGGAAGCCAGCTCCTTAGAATGAGCAACCAACAACTGTGACTTTGCTTGACTTTGTTTGAGTGTTTTTATGTGGTTAGCTATTTACCGTTTATAGTTTTTGTTGCTACTACTTTCAGTTGTAGTTTCACTTTAGCGTCGTACTTTTAAGTTGTAGTTTTACTTGTTGTTCTACTTTCAGTAGTAGATGCTAGCATTACTGGTTAACTTTTTAATCATGGTTATTGTGTCTTGATTGTCAGTCGAGTTGGATAAAACTGTATACATGACGGAGGGTAAACATCATTTTGTCTCACGCACCCTCCTTTGTCGTTCATAACATTAAGCACGGTGCCACAAAACCAACGTGCAACCATATTTACCTTTGTGGGAAGGTCCTAGTCTGGGCTGCAGTTATGTCCCCTTCGCGTGTCGCCAAAACAGAGAATTTGGACGGTCAGTATCTCCTAGGTCGGGGGATTAGAGGGTCTGGATGGTTTGAGCGCGCTTTATAAACGGTTGAATCCAGGAAGGGATGGGTTGTGCCACGAGGTGGCAGGGTCCAGGTAGTTCTTCTTCCTCGTCTCAAAGTTATCATGCGGGATGTCGGTGATATAGTAGGAGGGCCATGCTGTAGATAGGGTTTTGTCAGACATAATCGTCTATGGTATGGGAATAATGTACGACATCTGCAGTGTTAAAAATATATTCGAATAGTCGTGTCCGCGTCAAGGACAAGTTCTGGTTTAAGCCACCATTTTGTTAATAAAAGGAGCTCAAACACAAGTTCACAAAGGGAAAGGGATAACAGAACATGGCATGGTAAGTTTTAGTTGTGAGTATGACTGGACAGTAGTGTTATTTTTTTGTGCTTAAACTTTGTTCTTGCTTGGTTACCTGTTTGTTCGATTGCTATGTAATTAGTTGTCTTGCAAGTATATTCAAAGTACTCACCTGGCCTTGCACGTGGCCAGCTTTCGGAGAGGATCAACAAGCTAGATGGTCGCCCCAACCAGTCTTGTGAGTAATGAAGCTCAGCCAAACCGCCGACGTATTCAATCGTAATCTTCCGCTGCTGAATAGCTCTGTCATGAAGTTATACATCGTAGACTATCGTAATCGTGTTGTATACTTTGTATTATTAATAAAGTTATGTTTGGAACTCCATGTCATGATTCTGGTGCGTGCCGGAACCTGGGCCGCGACGTTGGTCGGGTTGCCACGGTTCGTGGCTTGGGGCAAAACGACGAGGGCTATTTGCCACGGGGCTTGGTGTGCACGGGAGGTGTAGATCGTGTGTGTGTGTGTGGCTCCGGGCATGCGCGGTTGTGGGCGTGTTGCGCGGCAGCTGCGGTTGCGGGTTAAAGACGACGGGCTGACGAGTGGGTCATGTCTGAAGGTGAGAGAGAGTGACGTGCGGTGGGCTGGGCCTTTTCTTTTATTCGTTCTTTGTTTTGTTTTCTTTCTGTTTTGACTTTCTGAATTCTTTTATAATTTGAATTTGGTTTTTATTGCAAAACCTAACTTGCTATTAATTCCAATTGGAATATTTGTGAATAATTGAACATTTTGTTTGCCCCTTCAGGGTATATTTTTGTGCCACTTTTATTTTGAGTCTAGTTTAAATATTCCTTTGAATATGTTTTATTTGCCAATTGACTTTTCTTGATTTGGTTTTTCTCTTGACCCATCTTGCAATTGTTTGAATATTTGTTTGGGTCAATTTCTTTTTAGGGCTTCATTTTCTATTTAACCCCTTTAGGGTTTGTCTTAAATTTCTATTTTTTGTGCTAGGGTTTCACCTAAAGGTCTCTACCTTTCTATTATTTGTTGTAGGGCCTTTAACCCTCTAGGTGGATCTATCAATCAAGGAATTCCTAGGCAAAATTTAGCTAAAGGCAAACAAACATAAGTTTCATTGGAAAAAAAATTAATTCCTTGTAAAAAAATTAAATATTTCAGATTTATAAAAAATCTGGGATGTGACAATTTCTTCTTCTTCTCAGTTTGCCATGTGAACAATGTTTCCATGCAAACTATGCCAGGTTGACTTTGCATGAATACGAGGTCCATATTTTTTTGAGAGAGAAAAATATGAGGTCCATATATGAGGGGTGTAGTTGTCCGGAAGGACATTTGAGCGCTGGGCCGACTGTGTGCGGTGTTGGAGCTCAATCGCTCAGCCCCTTCTTCCTCCTCACGTTGTCTCTCACAACTCTCTCATGAACAAGGATGAAGACAGATATTTGGTGGCCGGTGCCTCTCACAGCCGGACCTTTTCTTTCTCTCTGTTCTCCTTGTCTTATCAAAGCAAAGTGATTACAACTTAAATACACACAGACACACACACGCATACACGGCCAACCATTACGTAACGCCACCACGCACGCACTAACTGGCTACCACACTCGGCCACTACGCAACTAATTCCATGCATGATGCTAACCACGAAATACATGCACGCCTAAGTACACCACACATGTAGCTTCACCCAACGGCCACACAACCTGGCCATACTTAAGAGCATCTACAGCCGGACCTAGCAAATCTGACCCCTTAAACGCCCGCGGACGCGCCCGGTCAGTGACCGGGCGTGTCCGTTTTGAGCCCCTATAATTTGGTTCGTGCAGCCGCACTTCTCATTTTTCTTCTCATATGTCCGGTCACTTGCACGTGATTGGTGGAGAAGAAGAGAGAGAAAGAAAATAATGAATAAGAAAAGAGAAAAGGTGGTCCGGAGTGGGGTCGTGTCCTACGTGGCGGACTGACCGGGCGTGTCCGGGCGCGTCCGCGTGCCCTCATATCGTCCCCATATTTGAGATGGATATGAGGGGTGCCGGTCAGTTCGGGCGTTTGAGACGGATATGAGGGGTCCGGTTGGGTCACATTTTTGTGACCGGTCAGTGACCGGGAGGGCGTTCCGGGCGTTTGAGGAGCATATAGGGGGTCCGGCTTTAGATGCTCTAACATGTGTGCAGCTAGCTAACTAACCAAATCACTTGGCTCCATCTAAGTGCTTAGCAGGTTAGGCTCCAACCTCTCACTTGCTTGCCGGATCACACGGCCGTGCTGCCTTGTGCAGCCGTCAGCATCTCGCCGTGCTCACCGTATCGCAGGGCGGCTCGACATCTCGCCTTCTCCGCACGCCTCCGCTGAAGCTTCGACGACCAACAAGTCCCTAAACTACGCGACATGCATAATAAAAACAAGGGAGTGTTTAGGTCTCAGTCGACTGAGACTTCGCGAAGTCTCACTCAAGTAGTATAGTATGCAAGAAGAAGAAAAAAACTGAAAAAAAACTGTTTGCACGAATCTCGATGCAAGATCAACGGATTATAATGTCGACTGAGACTTCGCGAAGTCTCACTCGACTGATTTTTAGCAAGCCCGTAAAAACAAACATGCTGATATACATATCAAGATTAGTGCTAACATGCTGACACATCCGAATGCGCTCGGGGACATTTAGGGGGCCTGATTTGCCCAGTTGCAGATGCTCTTAGGATCTTGCCGAGCAGCTTCCCTTTGTTTCGTTTTCTGCATCCATTAGAATCTTGCCACATGCTTGCGTTCGCTAAGAGCATCTATAGTCGGACCCCCCTATATGCTCCTCAAACGCCCGGAACGCACTCCCGATCACTGACCGGTCACAAAAATGCGACCCAACCGGACCCCTCATATCCGTCTCAAACGCCCGGACTGACTGGCACCCCTCATATCCATCTCAAATATGGGGCCGATATGAGGGCTCGCGGACGCGCCCGGACACGCCCGGTCAGTCCACCACGTAGGACGCGACCCCACTTCAGACCACCTTTTCTCTTTTCTTATTCATTATTTTATTTCTCTCTCTTCTTCTTCACCAATCACGTGCAAGTGACCGGACATATGAAAAGAAAAATGAGAAGTGTGGCTGCGCGGACGAAATTATAGGGGCTCAAAACGGACACGCCCGGTCACTGACCGGGCGCGTCCGCGGGTGTTTAAGGGGTCAGATTTGCTAGGTCCGGCTGTAGATGCTCTGACTCGTGTCATTCGATCCATCCTCGTATGCTCGATGATGTCGACATCAACTGATTATTTAGCTTAAGCTTGCATTCGCTAGCCGCCACCACCGGTCTTCCCCGCACGTAATCGCTGACCGTGTCGCCTGCACACTTCTCTCTCTATAAGATGCGCACCATGCCTGCCTATATACACTGAAAGCGGGAAGAAGAAAAACCCAGCTGCGTTACTGCTTGCGCACGCGCGGGATACACCAAGTAGCGTAGGTGAGCGCGCGCGCGCAGGTGCAGGCGGAGCGACGACATGGCGGCGCACGTGCTAGTGTTCCCGTGCCCGGCGCAGGGCCACATCAACTGCATGCTCCACTTCGCGGCAGGGCTCCTCGACGCCGGCCTGCACGTCACCTTCCTTCACACCGACCACAACCGACGCAGGCTAGGCCTTGCTACCTCCGCCGTCAAGGCTGATTCGCCGCGGCTGCGGTTCCTGTCCGTCACCGACGGCCTCCCGGACGACCATCCCCGCTCGGCGGGTGACATCCTCGCGCTCATGGAGTCCATGATGACGACGACGAGGGTCGCTTACCGTGCTCTGCTCACGTCCCTGTGCGCGGGCGCGCCCCGCGACGATGGCTTCCCTCCCGTCACCTGCGTCGTCGCTGACGGGATTCTCCCGTTCGCTGTCGACGTCGCTGACGAGCTCGGCGTCCCGGCGCTCGCCTTCCGAACGGCCAGCGCCTGCAGCTTCCTCGCTTACCTGTCCGTGCCCAAGCTCATGGAACTCGGCGAGGTTCCTGTCCCGGTAGGCGGCGACCTCGATGCGCCCGTCCGTGGCGTTCCGGGAATGGAAGGCTTCCTGCGGCGGCGCGATCTTCCAAGTTCTTGTCGCGGGCACGACGAGACCGGCGACGTCGACCCCTTGCTTCAGATAATCGCCGAGTTCACCGCTCACAGCGCCAAGGCGCGGGCGCTCATATTCAACACGACCGCGTCGCTGGAGCGGTCGGCGCTCGCGCACATCGCGCCTCACATGCGCGACGTCTTCGCCATAGGCCCTCTCCACGCCATGTTCCAGGAGCCGGCGGCCGGCGGCGCCTTGTGGCGGGAGGACGACGGCTGCACGGCATGGCTCGACAGCCAGGCGGACGGAACCGTCGTGTACGTGAGCTTGGGCAGCCTCGCCGTCATTTCGGTCGAGGAGTTCACCGAGTTCCTGTCCGGGCTCGTCAGCGCCGGCCACCCCTTCCTTTGGGTGCTCAGGCCGGACATGGTCGGGGCGAGCCAGAATGCCGTCCTCCAGGACGCCATCAGGGCGGCCGGGAAAAGCAAGGCCCGCGTCGTGGAGTGGGCGCCGCAGCGGGAAGTGCTGCGCCACCGGGCAGTGGGCTGCTTCCTGACGCATGCCGGGTGGAACTCCACGCTGGAGAGCGTCGCCGAGGGCGTGCCGACGGTGTGCTGGCCGTTCTTCGTGGACCAGCAGATCAACAGCCGGTTCATGGGCGCCGTGTGGGGCACCGGGCTTGACATGAAGGACGTGTGCGAGAGGGCCGTCGTGGAACGCATGGTGAGGGAGGCCATGGAGTCTGTCGAGCTAAGGAGATCGGCTCAAGCGCTGGCGCAGCAGGTGAGACGGGACATCGCCCAAGGGGGCTCGTCGGCGAAGGAGTTCAAGCGGCTCGTCGGCTTCATCAATGAGCTCAGCATCAGCACGCGGGGCTCCACACCAAGTCCCGACAAACAATAATGGCCGGCCGGCCGGCCGGCTATTCGTACCTTGTTACTAGTATCGTATCGATAATGCTGTCCGAGTCTTGCCAAAAGGCAGTACAGACATGACAATGCCTATTTGAAATGACATTTGTTGCTGCTAAATCTTTGTGATACCACTAGCAAATGAGCCCGTTGCAATGAAAGAAAATACGCACTAATGTAATAACCATGCGTCCATAGGTCCATGTTCTTTATTTCAACACATGACATTCTATATTTGTTTCTGTTTATCCTTTTTCCCACTCTCGTCGACGCTGGCCTCAGTGTTCACACCATCATAGCACGTTTGAATGTTGTTAATCTTAAGACGTCTCCCTCTCGGCATAAGATGATAAATCTATTTTTTCTGTGAGGTTTTGACGAGGCATGCATGCGTGGTTATAGATATTGTTTTTGGTTCCCATCCTGGTTTTGCCGAAGTGTTCATTTTCGATTCGGATCGGCACCGGTACGAAGGAAAGACTGATCATGCGCTTTTGATTAAGGTTCATCGTAAATAACATTTTTAAATGGTTAACAGGTAAAATAATATCATATTCATATTTTACATATTTTTCTAATCAAATTTCATATATAACATGTTAAATTTGGAGTTAGGGTTAAAAATATATGAATTTTTCAAAAATTGATTAATATGTATTGTGGGTTGATTACCAGAAATTTGAGGGGTTTTCGACAAAATAGCATGACGGACCAAGAATACCTATTTCATTTATTAGTAGGTATAGACATTGCACTGTGACAATTCGTTGTGTCATCCCACTGCCTGGGCTTACTAGTTACTACTCCCTCGGTCTCATCTCAATTGTATTTCATATTGCTTATAAGGCTTTTCGGTCTATCACATGATAGGTTCAAGGGAACAAAAAATACATCAGAATAGATAAAGGATTGTTTGGTTACTAGCCACACTTTGCCATCAGGGATGGCTCATCCGCAGGCAGCTCGGCAGCAGGCTTGCCCAACGGAACGGCGTGGTCATATCCATGGGATGTTGAGTGGCAAGGGCGCCTCCGGTCTCGAGATGGGCCCGCGGAATTTTTGGGACCCTTTGCGACGGCACTTCCGTCGCTACGGAGGCCTTCTCAGCTAGCCCCTCACACCGCCCTGCGGTCACCTCCGACACGGCGGTCTCCTTCCCCTACCCCCACGAAGCTCTCCTCATCATCACCATTGGTCGCCGCCTCGGCGTCCTCGTCCTCGAGGTGCGGGGCAGCATCACCATTGCCGCCAACGCGCTCGACCTCCTACACCTCCTCCTCTTCGTCCACGGTAGTAGTGGGTCTACTCCTCTTACTGGATGGCATCCTGCCTGCTTTGGGAGCTTCCGGCGGAGCCGGCTCTAGCAGCCCTGCCATGATTGGGTATAGATCCTGCAAGGAAAGAGAAAATGAATCCAGAAACAAAGGCCGAAAGAAAAATCAAAGAAGCAGAGGACAAATTACATCGCTTGGAGGTCTCTCTACACAGAAGTGCTCCACGGCGACATCGTCGGTCTCCAGTCCCATCAGAGCGCCGATCTAGTGCCAGATCTCCTCTTCTTTGAGCTCATTCCAGGAGACCCACAAAGTATCCTCACACGCCATGTACATGTACATCGATGCTTCCCAGGTCCTTAACGGGAGCACGTATTGCTCCACCTAGGTCCTCAAGATGTGTACTCCTTCCAACCCAGCCTTCTTCAAGCGGGCCATGGCGTCCACAGGCGCCCTATCGTCCGAAGACAGGTGGTGTTGGGGAACCTTGCATGGGAAACAAATATTTTCCTACGAACATCCAGGATCTATCCATGGAGATGCATAGCTACGAGAGGGGGAGTGTATCTACATACCCTTGTAGATCGCTAAGCGGAAGCGTATATAACGCGGTTGATGTAGTCGTACTCTTCACGATCCAATCGCGATCCAATCCAATCTAGCGCCGAACGGACGGCACCTCTGCGTTCAGCACACGTGCGGCTCGATGGCGTCTCCTCCTTCTTGATATAGCAAGAGAGAGAGAGGATAAGTAGATGGGATCTCAACCAGCACGACAGCGTGGTGGAGATGGTGGTGGAGCAATTCTAGCAGGGCTTCACCAAGCGCCTCCGGAACTACGAACGAGGAAGAACGGGAGAGAGGGGAGGCCGCAGGGCGTGGGAATTGTTGTGTCCAACCCTTGCGCCTCCTCCCCACTATATATAGGGGTGTTGAAGGGCTGAGGGCGCAGCCCTGGACCCTCCTCCAAGGAGGGGAGGCGGCCAAAGGGGGAGGAGTGCCCTCCAAGCCAAGTGGAGGGCCCTCCCCCTTAGGGTTTCCCTTCCCTAGGCGCATGGGCCTTAGGGGGCTGGTGCGCCTGGCCCAATAAGGCTAGGGCGCCCCTCCCTACAGCCCATGCACGCCCTAGGTCCTGGAGGGACCCTTCCGGACTCCTCCGGAACCCTCCGGAACCTTCCGTAACCTTCCCGGTACAATACCGGTAAAACCCGAAACTTTTCCGGTAGCCAAAATATGACTTCCCATATATAAATCTTTACCTCCGGACCATTCCGGAGCTCCTCATGACGTCCGGGATCTCATCCAGGACTTCGAACAACATTCGGTCACCAACGTGAATATCCCAATACTACTCTAGCGTCACCAAACGTTAAGCGTGCAGACCCTAAGGATTCGAGAATCATGTGGACATGACCGAGACACCTCTCCGGTCAATAACCAATAGCGGGACCTGGATGCCCATATTGGTTCCCACATATTCCACGAAGATCATTATCGATCGAACCACGATGTCAAGGATTCAGTCAATCCCGTATTCAGTTCCCTTTGTCCAGCGGTATGCTACTTGCCCAAGATTCTATCGTCGGTATCTCCATACCTAGTTCAATCTCGTTACCGGCAAGTCTCTTTACTCATTGCGTAATACAAGATCCCGTGACTAACTCCTTAGTCACATTGCTTGCAAGCTTCTTGTGATGTTGTATTACCGAGAGGGCCCAGAGATACCTCTCCGTCATACGGAGTGACAAATCCCAGTCTCGATCCATGCCAACCCAACATTCACCCTTGGAGATACCTGTAGAGTACCTTTATGATCACTCAGTTATGAAGTGATGTTCGATACACACAAGGCATTCCTCCGGTGCGAGGGAGTTGCATGATCTCATGGTCTTAGGAACAGATACTTGACATGAAGAAAGCAGTAGCAATAAACTAATACAATCAAATGCTATGCTTATGGTTGGGTCTTGTCCATCACATCATTCTCCTAATGATGTGACCCCGTTATGAAATGACAACTCATGTCTATGGTTAGGAAACCTTAACCATCTTTGATCAACGAGCTAGTCTAGTAGAGGCTCACCAGGGACACAGTGTTGTCTATGTATCCACACATGTATGTGACGATCAATACAATTCTAGCATGGATAATAGACGTTTATCATGAACAGAGAAATATGATAATAACCAATTTATTATTGCCTCTAGGGCATATTTCCAACAGTCTCCCACTTGCACTAGAGTCAATAATCTAGTTCACATCCCCATGTGATTCACACCCAATGAGTTCTGGGGTTTGATCATGTTTTGCTTGTGAGAGAGGTTTTAGTCAACGGGTCTGCAACATTCAGATCCGTGTGTACTTTGTAAATCTCTATGTCATATTGTAGATGCTGCTACTACGCCCACTGGGAGCTATTCCAAATGGCTACTCCACTATACGTATCCGGTTTACGACTCAGAGTCATCCGGATCGGTGTCAAAGCTTGCATCGACGTAACCCCTTACGACGAACTCTTTATCACCTCCATAACCGAGAAATATTTCCTTGGTCCTCTAAGGATAATTTTGACCGCTGTCCAGTGATCCACTCCTGGATCACCCTTGTACCCCCTTGCCAGACTCATGGCAAGACACCACCACGCGTTTGGGCCTCTGGGGCGCGCCCTGATGTGTCGTGGGGGTTGTGGGCCTCCGTTTGCATTGATTCCACTTCTCAAAAGTCACAAATATTCCAAAAAAAATCTTCATAAATTTTTATCGCGTTTGGACTTCGTTTGATATGGATATTCTGCGAAACAAAAAACATGCAACAAACAGGAACTGGCACCGGGCACTAGATCAACATGTTAGTCCAATAAATCATATAAAATGTTGCAAAAAATATGTGAAAGTTGTATAATATTGGCATGAAACAATCAAAAATTATAGATACGATGGAGACGTATCAGCATCCCCAAGCTTAATTCCTGCTCGTCCTCGAGTAGGTAAATGATAAAAAAAAGATAATTTTTGATGTGGAATGCTAGCTAGCATAATCTTGATCATATATCTAATCATGGCATCAATATTAAGACATAAGTGATTCAAAGCAATAGTCTAGTTTTGACATAAAGACATTAATACTCAGGCATCCCAACAAACAATCATGTCTTTTAAAATATCAAGGCTAAAGAATGCTATCCCTACAAAATCATATAGCCTTGTCATGCTCTGTCTTCTTAACACAAAGTATAAATCATGTACTACCCCGATGTCAGCCAAGCAATTGGTTCATAATTTTTAACGTGCTTCAGCATTTTGAACTCTCACGCAATACATGAGCGCAAGCCATGGATATAGCACTATGGGTGGAATAGAATATGGTGGTAGGTTTCAAAGGGGTAAAAGTGGAGAAGAAAGGCTCGCATCAACTCAGCATATCAACGGGCTATGGAGATGCCCATCAATAGATATCAACGCGAGGAGTAGGGATTGCCATGCAACGGATGCACTAAGAGCTATAAGTGTATGAAAGCTCAATATGAAAACTAAGTGGGTGTGCATCTAACTCTATAATGAAAAATCCCCACTAGTATATGAAAGTGACAACATAGGAGACTCTCTATATGAAAAACATGGTGCTACTTTGAAGCACAAGTGTGGAACTAGCATGCCCCTTCTCTCTTTGTCTCCCATCTTTTTTTTCTCCTTTTTCTCTTTTTTTTCTTCTTTTTTTTCTTTTTATATTTTTTTTCTTTGTCCGGAGCCTCATCCCGACTTGTGGGGGAATCATAGTTTCCATCATCCTTTCATCACTAGGACATGCTCTAATAATGAATAATGATGATCATCACACTTCTATTTACTTACAACTCAATATTACAACTCGATAGTAGAACAAAGTATGACTCTATATGAATGCAATGATCTAGCGTAGCAAAGATATCAAAAAATGGACAAGCCATGGAAACATCATGCTAGCTATCTTACGATCATGTAAAGCAATATGACAATGAATGCTCAAGTCATCAAAATAGAGGCGGTGAAAGTTGCATGGCAATATATCTCGGAATGGCTATGGAAGTGCCATAATAGGTAGGTATGGTGGCTATTTTGAGGAAGATATAATAAGGCTTATGTGTGATAGAGCGTATCATATCACGGGGTTTGCATGCACCGTGCGAAGTTTGCACCGACTCTCGAGGTGAGAAATGGCAATGCACGGTACCGTAGAGGCTAGCAAATTGCGGAAAGGTAAGAGTGCGTATAATCCATGGACTCACATTAGTCATAAAGAACTCACATACTAATTACAAAAGTTTATTAGCCCTCGAAGCAAAGTATTACTATGCATGCTCCTAGGGGGAGGTTGGTAGGAGTTAACCATCGCGCGCCCCCGACCTTCACACAAAGATAGACAATCAAGAATAAATCATGCTCCAACTTCCTAGCATAACGGGAGACTATACGTGCATGCTTCGGGAATCACAAACCTTAACACCAATATCTTACTAAAAACGATCATCCACTAGTACCTCCCACATATTATCATCTCTATATCGTAAAACTATTGCAAGGAATCAAACATATCATATTCAGTGATCCCTAAGTTTTATGTAGGATTTTATGACTAACCATGTGAATGACCAATTCCCGTTGACTCTCTAAATAGATATAAGTGAAGCAAGAGAGTTTAATTATTTCTACAAAATACCATGCTCTAATAAATATAAGTGAAGCAAAAGAGCATTCTACGAATAACGGTTTTCTATGTGAAGAGAAACAGGCAATCCAAACTTCAAATGATATAAGTGAAGCACATGAAGCATTCTATAAAGCCATACTCAAAAGATATAAGTGAAGTGCAATGAGCATTCTATAAATCAACCATGGACTATCTCATACCAGCATGGTGCATAAAATAAAAGTGAAAACTAAACACAAAAGACGCTCCAAGATTTACACATATCACATGAACGAAACGAAAACAAAAACATACCGATACTTGTTGAAGAAAGATGGGATGCCTTCCGGGGCATCCCCAAGCTTAGACGCTTGAGTGTCCTTGGATGTTTACTTGGGGTGCCTTGGGAATCTCCAAGCTTGAACTCTTGCCTCTCCTCCTTCTCCTCATATCGAGACCTCCTCGATCTTTGAACACTTCATCCACACAAAACTTAACAGAAAACTGGTGAGATCTGTTAGTATAATAAAGCAAATTACTACTTTAAGTACTGTTGTAAACCCATTCATATTTTATATTTGCATTATGACTGCTGTATTATAACTTCTCCATGGCTTATACCACCGATAAAATTGATAGTTTCATCAAATCAAGCAAAACAATGCATCAAAAACAGAATTTGTCTTAAACAGGACAGTCTATAGTAATCTGAACTTTTACCATACTTCTTTAACTCCAAAAATTCTGAAACATTAGGACGAAATAAACATTTTGTATAGCAATACTTTGTAAAAAATTCAGAAACTTCACGCACTACAGCCAAAGTTTCTGTTTTTATAATACAATGGATTTGCACAAGGAAAGAGAAAATGAATCCAGAAACAAAGTTTCTGTTTTTGCACCGCACATATTTTTATTATAAAATGAAAATTCACGTAAATGAAAATTCACGCACTACAGCCAAAGTTTCTGTTTTTGCACCGCACATATTTTTATAATACAATGGATTTGCACAAGGGGATAATTATTTTTGTTGAAAAGTTTCTGTGATTCAAGATTCACAAAGTTTCCATGGGCATGAACAACTTTCAAGGCTAGCCCCCACTTCAACGATGTTCATCATCTCTCTCACTTTCACCTTTCTTTTTGTGAAGTTTTAGGTTCCCCTCTATATTTTTTTTTGTTTTTAAACTTTATAAAAGCACTCAACAGAATAAAATGACTCTCTAAAACTTCCGGGTTGTCTCCCTGGCAGCGCTTTCTTTAAAGCCATTAAGCTAGGCATAAAGTGCTCAAGTAATGGATCCACCCGGATCCCAAGGTATATCAAAGCCAATTTTAATTAACAATGATTTGTAATTTAGTAGTGGGCACAAAGAGACATATATCATGTGACAACGAAGTCTAACTCTCTTCCTATGCATCGGCATGTCATACAAGAACAATTCATGCACATTAAGTAAAGGCCAATGCATAGTATAAACAGTTTCTTGCAATTTTATGGTATTGGAAACATAGGGAGGTGAAGATGTAGTTCCTCTCTCATAATAATTGCAAGTAGGAGCAGCAAGCACATGCATATTATATTCATTAAAATCATCATGTGTAGTAGCAAAACGCAACCCATCAATATAATCCTTAATAAGAGCAAACTTCTTTGATATAGTGTAGTTGGGAGAATTCAAAAGGATAATAAGACTATCATGTGTGGGTGCAATAGCAACAATTTCATGCTTAACATAAGGAACTATAGCAAGTTCATCATCATAAGCATAATTCATATTGGCATCTTGGCCACAAGCATAGCAAGCATCAAGTTCATCAGAAAGGGATATTTCAAATGACTCCACGGGATCATAGCAATTATCATAGCATTCATCATAGCATCCATCATAGCATTCATCCTTCGGTATGTGCGAAGGGAAATTAAACAATGTATGAGTTGAAGAGTTACTCTCATTAGAAGGTGGGCACGGATAGCTAATCCGCTCTTCCTCCTTTTGTTCTTCGCTCTCCTCCTCATCTTTTTCATCTAATGAGCTCACAGTTTCAGCAACTTCCTCTTCCATAGATTCCTGCAAAATTTTAGTCTCTTCCAAGGCAGCTGTCATTCTTTCAATAAATTCTTTAACATAAGCATTATAAGCATAGTTTTCATAGCAATATTTAAGTATGGCAAAATTTTCAGATTCGTAAAGAGTAGCATGTACTTTTCAATCAAAGAAGCAATTTCATATGCACGCTTAAAAGCAACAAATTCTTCAATTTGTTCAACATCATAATAACAATAGCCTCCTTGGCATAAGAGGATAGCATTTCATTATCATTAAACACACATTGGTAGGGAAGGTGTTTTTTAGTTTCTTCAGAACAACAAGTAAAATCATGTAATTCACATAAATTCCAAGCATAGCAACACAAAGTATTAATTTGATGCCACAAGAGTTTCCCTTTTTGAGATATGCGGTGTCGCACATAATAAGCATGCTCATTTAATGATTTTCCCTCAACTAAGCTAGTTGGGTTTTCAGCACGAGCACAAATGGATCGAAGATGATCCAAATAATATTCTTCGGTAGTACGGAATACTAGTGGTTCCTCAACTTTTGGAGCAGCAAGTACAACTAATTTTTTGGTATTTTGCGTTTCCTACCCATAACTAAAGATAGAAAACAAGAGCACAAAATAAAAACTCTTAGTGATAAAGCAAGCAAGCACACATGAGAATATTCACCCCACGCTATTGCTCCCCGGCAACGGCGGCAGAAAAAGGTCTTGATAACCCACAAGTGTAGGGGATCGTTTGTAGCCTTTTTCGATAAGTAAGAGTGTCAAACCCAACGAGGAGCTAAAGGTAGAACAAATATTCCCTCAAGTTCTATCGACCACCGATACAACTCTACGCACGCTAATGCTTGCTTTACCTAGAACAAGTATGAAACTATTTTGCAGGAGTAAAACTAGAAGTACTTTGCAAGATAATAAAGAACGTGGAAACAAAAGTTAGGTGTTGTTTTAATAAAAGAACAATAAAAGTAAATAACTTAGTAGAAAGCTTTTTGTGTAACGCAAGAGAAAGATTGTCCCTAGGCAATTGAATATAATATGATAGATACTTGTTATATGCAATGAGGGAGAGGCATACGCTAACACACTTTCCGTACTTGGATCATATGCACTTATGATTGGAACTCTAGCAAGCATCCGCAACTACCAAAGTTCATTAAGGTAAAACCCAACCATAGCATTAAGTATCAAGTCCCCTTTACTCCCATACGCAACAACCCACCTACTCGGGTTTGTGCTTCTGTCACTCACGCAACCCACCATAGGCAAATCATGAACATATTGCAACACCCTACAGCGGGGATTCCTCACTTTTGCGCGACACGGAGGGCACCATAGGACAGTACCATATCAACATACAACTCACATCCATAACATCATACCACAATTAACCCATAGGACAAAAGAGATCTACTCAAACATCATAGGATAGCCAAATATCATTGGGAAATAATATATGGAGTTGAGCACCATGTTTAAGTAGAGATTACAGCGGGGAATAGAGGTGTTACACCGCTGCATATAGGGGGAGAGAGTTGGTGTTGACGGCGGCGAAGTTGTTGGTGTAGATCGTTGTCACGATGATTGCCCCGGCGGCGTTCCGGTGCCACCGGGAGAGAGGAGGAGAGAGCCCCCCTCCTTCTTCTTCTTCCTTGGCCTCTCCCCTAGATGGTAGGAGAGTTCCCCCTCTGGTCCATGGCCTCCATGGCGGCGGAGGGGCAGGAGCCCCTCCGAGATTGGATCTCCCTCTCTGTTCTCTTCTGTTTCACGTTCCTGTTTTCTGGCCGAAAACCGTTTCTTATATTCCCGAAGATCCGTAACTCCGATCGGGATGAAATTTTGAGGGGATTTTTATCTGAAAATTAGCTTCCTTGTGCCTGAAGGAGAGATCCAACCGACTTACGAGGTGGGCACAAGACACCACCACGCGTTTGGGCCCCTCAGGCGCGCCCTGATGTATCGTGGGGGCTGTGGGCCTCCGTTTGCGTTGATTCCACTTCTCAAAATTCACAAATATTCCAAAAAAAATCTCCATAAATTTTTATATCGTTTGGACTTCGTTTGATATGGATATTCTGCGAAACAAAAAACATGCAACAAATAGGAACTGGCACTGGGCACTGGATCAATATGTTAGTCCAATAAATCATATAAAATGTTGCCAAAAATATGTGAAAGTTGTATAATATTGGCATGAAACAATCAAAAATTATAGATACGACGGAGATGTATCACCGGTTGCCCTACTCATCGACATGCAAGTCGTGACAACTATACAAAACATGATCATCTCATACATCACATATATCAAATCACGTTTGGCCATATCACATCACAACATGCCCTGCAAAAACAAGTTAGACGTCCTCTACTTTGTTGTTGCAAGTTTTACGTGGCTTCTATGGGCAACTAGTAAGAACCGTTCTTACCTACGCAAAGCCACAACGGTGATAATCAAGTTGCCTTTTAACCTTCTACAAGGACCGCCTCTGTCGAATCCGATTCAACTAAAGTGGGAGAGACAGACACCCGCCAGCCACCTTTATGCAACTAGGTTACATGTGAGTCGGTGGAACCGGACTCTTGTACGAGGACAAGTAAGGTTGGTCTGGGTCGCTTCATCCCACAATACCGCCGAATCAAGATAAGACTAAGGAGGTAAGCAATCTGAACATCAACGCCCACAAACTCTTTTGTGTTCTACTCGTGCATATCATCTACGCATAGACCTAGCTCAAGATGCCACTGTTGGGGCACGTTGCATGGGAAACAAAATTTTCCTACGAACACTCAAGATCTATCCATGGAGATGCATAGCTACGAGAGGGGGAGTGTATCTACATACCCTTGTAGATCGCTAAGCGGAAGCGTATATAACGCGGTTGATGTAGTCATACTCTTCACGATCCAATCCAATCTAGCGCCGAACGGACGGCACCTCCGTGTTCAGCACACGTGCGGCTCGATGACGTCTCCTCCATCTTGATCCAGCAAGAGAGGGAGGAGAAGTAGATGGGATCTCAACCAGCACGATGGCGTGGTGGAGCAATCCCAGCAGGGCTTCGCCAAGCGCCTCCGGAACTACGAAGAGGAAGAACGGGAGAGAGGGGAGGCCTCAGGGCGTGGGAATTGTTGTGTCCAACCCTTGCGCCTCCTCACTATATATAGGGGTGTTGGAGGGCTGGGGGCGCAGACCTAGACCCCCGTCCAAGGAGGGGAGGCTACCAAAGGGGGAGGAGTGCCCTCCAAGCCAAGTGGAGGGCCCTCCCCTTAGGGTTTCCCTTCCCCTAGGCGCATGGGCCTTAGGGGGCTGGTGCGCCTAGACCAATAAGGCTAGGGCGCCCCCCTACAGCCCATGCACGCCCTAGGTCCTGGAGGGACCCTTCCGGACTCCTCTGGAACCCTCCGGAACCTTCTAGAACCTTCCGTAACCTTCCCGGTACAATATCGGTAAAACCCGAAACTTTTCCGGTAGCCAAAATATGACTTCCCATATATAAATCTTTACCGCCGGACCATTCTGGAGCTTCTCATGACGTCCAGGATCTCATCCGGGACTCCAAACAACATTCGGTCACCAACGTGAATATCCCAATACTACTCTAGCGTCACTGAACGTTAAGCGTGTGGACCCTACGGGTTCGAGAATCATGTGGACATGCCCGAGACACCTCTCCGGTCAATAACCAATAGCGGGACCTGTATTTCCATATTGGTTCCCACATATTCCACGAAGATCATTATCGGTTGAACCACGATCTCAAGGATTCAGTCAATCCCGTATTCAGTTCCCTTTGTCCAGCGGTATGCTACTTGCCCGAGATTTGATCGTCGGTATCTCCATACCTAGTTCAATATCGTTACCGGCAAGTCTCTTTACTTGTTCCGTAATACAAGATCCTGTGACTAACTCCTTAGTCACATTGCTTGCAAGCTTCTTGTGATGTTGTACTACCGAGAGGGCCTAGGGATACCTCTCCGTCATACGGAGTGACAAATCCCAGTCTCGATCCATGCCAACCAAACATTCACCCTTGGAGATACATGTAGAGTACCTTTATGATCACCCAGTTATGAAGTGACGTTTGATACACACAAGGCATTCCTTCGGTGCTAGGGAGTTGCATGATCTCATGGTCTTAGGAACAGATACTTGACATGAAGAAAGCAGTAGCAATAAACTAATACGATCAAATGCTATGCTTACGGTTGGGTCTTGTCCATCACATCATTCTCCTAATGATGTGACCCCGTTATGAAATGACAACTCATGTCTATGGTTATGAAACCTTAACCATCTTTGATCAACGAGCTAGTCTAGTAGAGGCTCACTAGGGACACGGTGTTGTCTATGTATCCACACATGTATATGAGTTTCCGATCAATACAATTCTAGCATGGATAATAGACGTTTATCATGAACAGGGAAATATGATAGTAACCAATTTATTATTGCCTCTAGGGCATATTTCCAACAGGTGGTCGATACGGGTCTAGGAGCGAAGCCGCCTCGGGGGCTCGTTGATGAAGGTCGGCAGACTCTCATGAGACCGGAGGCGTAGAACCAGTTTTTGTGTCATGCCTGCAAGATTTGGGAAAGGGCATAGTGAAGAACTTAAAGGTCAGCGAGAGCTGTAGACTTACTCCTCCGAGGTCGCGGTTGGCCTCGCCATTCATCTGTACCCGTATACAAACGAAATGGTGGAACAACTCAAAATGGGGGGGGGGGGGTTTCCAAAGGTAGCACAAGGTGATAAAATTTGTGAGGTGGAGAATTCCATTCGGCGTCAGGTGGTTGGCTGACAACCGAAGAAAAAGAGGAGCCCAAGCATGAACTTGTGCAGCAGGAAGCCAAGCCCACGACCAAAGAAAACTTGGTGGAGCACGCGCTCATCGGCGGCCGATGCCGACAAGACCACCTTGCCAAAAAATCCGGTGCTCCAGGTCTGCCAGAAATGACATCTCTGCTCTCGGTCGCTTGAACTCCTCCTTCGAGACACCCGACGGAAGCCACTTGTCGGTGGTCTCATTGTCCACCCTCTTCTTTGGCTCTTCGGTGGCAGCGACCCTCTTTCGTTTTCGCTCGGCAGCCGTAGTCGCTTGAAGAGTCCAGCGGCGAAGCGGAGGTTGGGCAGTTCAACGAGAATAGCAAGGAAGGAGAAAGAGGAAGCAGAACACAAAAATTTCTCTTCTTGTTCCCTTTTATGGATGATATGTCCATTTTGCATCATGATTTCCTACTGATATTTATTATTTTTTGTTGTATAATAATGCTTTAGGGAGTGATTCTAATGCCTTTTCTCTCATAATATGCAAGGTTCACACAAAGAGCGAGAATACCGGCAGCCGGAATTCTGGACCTGAAAAAGCACATCAGAGATACCTATTCTGCACAACTCCAATGAAGCTGAAACTTTACGGAGAATATTTTTGGAATTTATGAAAAATACTGGAGCAAAGAACTACCGGAGGGGGCCACCCTGGGTGGGCCCCCAGGCGCGCCCTGGTGGGTTGTGCCCTCCTCGGCCCACCTCTGGTGCCCATCTTCTGGTATATATTCTCTTTTGACCTAGAAAAAAAATAAGTAGAGGACTTTCGGTACGGAGCGCCACCGTCTCGAGGCGAAACTTGGGCAGGAGCACTTTTGCCCTCTGGCGGAGCGATTCCGCCGGGGGAACTTCCCTCCCGGAGGGGGAAATCGAGGCCATCGTCATCACCAACACCCCTCTCATCTTTGGGAGGCCAATCTTCATCAACATCTTGAACAACACCATCTCCTCTCAAACCCTAGTTCATCTCTTGTGTTCAATCTTTGTACCGAAACCTCAGATTGGTACCTGTGGGTGACTAGTAGTGTTGATTACATCTTGTAGTTGATTACTATATGGTTTATTTGGTGGAAGATTATATGTTCAGATCCATTATGCTATTCAATACCCCTCTGATCTTGAGCATGATTATTATTTGTGAGTATTTACCTTTGTTCTTGAGGTCACGGGAGAAGTCATGTTGCAAGTAATCATGTGAATTTGATATGTGTTCGATATTTTGATGATATGTATGTTGTGATTCCCTTAGTGGTGTCATGTGAACGTCGACTACATGACACTTCACCATCCTTGGGCCGAAGGGAATGCATTGTGGAGTAGTTATTAGATGATGGGTTGCTAGAGTGACAGAAGCTTAAACCCTAGTTTATGCGCTACTTCGTAAGGGGCTGATTTGGATCCAAACGTTTAATGCTATGGTTAGATTTTATCTTAATACTTTTCTCGTAGTTGCGGATGCTTGCGAGGGGGTTAATCATAAGTGGGAGGTTGTTCAAGTAAGAACATCACCCAAGCACCGGTCCACCCACATATCAAATTATCAAAGTAGCGAACACGAATCAAACCAACATGATAAAAGTGACTAGATGAAATTCCCGTGTACCCTCAAGAACACTTTACCTATTACTAGAGATTGTTTTGGCCTGTCCTTTGCCACAAAAGGATTGGGCTACCTTGCTGCACTTTATTTACCGTTACCATTACTTGCTCGTTACCAATTACCTTGATATCAAACTATCTGTTACCTACAATTTCAGTGCTTGCAGAAATTACCTTGCTAAAGACCGCTTCTCATTTCCTTTTGCTCCTCATTGGGTTCGACACTCTTACTTATCGAAAGGAACATGATTGATCCCCTATACTTGCGGGTCATCAATGGACGCCGCGGTAAAAACCAAGCGGTTGGGCCTCGTGGCGAGACACGCGTCCCACTCTTACTATAGTTGCCGCTTCGCGAGACGTTGATACGTCTCCAACGTATCTATAATTTATGAAGTATTCATGCCATGTTTACAATAATTCTATATGATTTTGGTATGATTTTATTAGAACTAACCCGGACTGACGCTGTTTTCAGCAGAGCTACCGTGGTGTTGTTTTTTGTGCAGAAATAAAAGTTCTCGGAATGGGCTGAAAATTTACGGAGATTTTTTTTGGAAAATATAAAAAATACCGTTTGTGGGCCCCTCGAGCACTCCCCTGGCTTGTGGGCCCCTCGAGCACTCCCCTGACGTGATTCCAACGCCAAGTACTCCTATAAATCGAGAAACCCCCGAAAAGAAACCTAGATTGGGAGTTCCGCCTCCGCAAGCCTCTGTAGCCACGAAAAACCAATCGGGAGCCCGTTCCGGCACCCTGCCGGAGGGGGAAACCATCACCGGAGGCCATCTTCATCATCCCGGCGGTCTCCATGACGAGGAGGGAGTAGTTCACCCTCGGGGCTGAGGGTATGTACCAGTAGCTATGTGTTTGATCTCTCTCTCTCTCTCTCGTGTTCTTGAGATGACACGATCTTGATGTACCGCGAGCTTTATTAATATAGATGAATCATATGGAGTTTCCCCCTCTCTATCTTCTTCTGATGAATCGAGTTTTCCCTTTGAAGTTTTCTTATCGGATTGAGTCTTTAAAGGATTTGAGAACACTTGATGTATGTCTTGCGATGGGATATCCGTGGTGACAATGGGATGTTCTATTGATCCACTTGATGTATGTTTTGGTGATCAACTTGCGGGTTCCGTGACCTTGGGAATCTATGCATAGGGGTTGGCACATGTTTTCGTCTTGACTCTCCGGTAGAAACTTTGGGGCACTCTTTGAAGTTCTTTGTGTTGGATTGAACATGATGAATCTGAAATTGTGTGATGCATATCGTATAATCAAGCCCATGGGTACTCGTGGTGACATTGGAGTATCTAGGTGACATTAGGGTTTAGGTTGATGTGTATCTTAAGGTGTTATTTTAGTACGAACTCTAGGGCTGTTCGTGACACTTATAGGGATAGCTCGTAAGATTGATCGGAAAAGATAACTTTGAGGTGGTTTCGTACCCTACAATAATTTCTTCGTTTGTTCTACGCTATTTGTGACTTTGGAGTGAACTCTTTGTCGCACGTGAGGGATTTACATATGATTCAACTATGTCAGTATTGTTGAGAGAACTTGCACTAGTGAAAGTATGAACCCCAGGCCTTGTTTCTAAGCATTGCAATACCGTTTGTGCTCACTTTTATCATTAGTTACCTTGCTGTTTTTATATTTTCAGATTACAAAAACCTATATCTACCATCCATATTACACTTGTATCACCATCTCTTCGCCGAACTAATGCACCTATACAATTTACCACTGTATTGGGTGTGTTGGGGACACAAGAGACTCTTTGTTATTTGGTTGCAGGGTTGTTTGAGAGAGACCATCTTCATCCTACGCCTCCCACGGATTGATAAACCTTAGGTCATCCACTTGAGGGAAATTTGCTACTGTCCTACAAAACTCTGCGCTTGGAGGCCCAACACGAGTCTACAAGAAGAAGGTTGCGTAGTAGACATCAAGCTCTTTTCTGGCGCCGTTGCCGGGGAGGTGAGTGCTTGAAGGTATATATTTAGATCTTGCAATTAAATCTTTTAGTTTCTTGTTTTTCACTAGTTTGGTTTTATAAAAGAAAACTACAAAAAAATGGAGTTTAGGTTGCATCAATTGGTTCGTCTTTTTAATGTCTTTCGTGAAAATGATGGTTTGGAAAATTGTGCTCAATTGGTAGAGGAAGAATTTATGAAAATACTTAATGAGAATTCCTTGAATGATGAGCATGATTGCAATATTGCTAGTATGAATTCTCTGAATATCCATGATGCTAATGATATGCAAAGCCACAAGCTTGGGGATGCTATGTTTGATGAAGATGATATTTTTAGTCCCCCAAGTTTTGATGAGCAAATTTATTATGATGAAAGCATGCCTCCTATTTATGATGATTATTGTGATGACATGTATGCTATAAAGAGTGATAGTAACCATGAAACTTGTCATCATGATTTTAATATTCAAAGTGGTTATGTCAATCAAGTATCTCATGATAGTTATTTTGTTGAGTTTGCTCCCACTATTATGAATGAGAAGAAAATTGCTTATGTGGAGAGTGAAAAAATTTCTATGCTTGTGGATCATGAAGATAATGCTTTATGTGATAATTATGTTGTGAAATTCCTTCATGATGCTACTGAAAATTATTATGAGGGAGGAACATATGCTTGTAGGAATTGCATTAATATCAAGTTTACTCCCTATGTGTTCAAAGTTTTGAAGTTATGCTTCTTTTGCCTTCCTATGCTAGTTGATTCTTGCTCCCATAAATTGTTTGTTCACAAAATCCCTATGCATAGGAAGTGGGTTAGGCTTAAATGTGCTAGTCATATCATGATGCTCTCTTTGTGTTTCAATTCTTATCTTTTGTGTGAGCATCATTGAAATCATCATGCCTAGCTAAAAAGGCATTAAAGAAAAGTGCTTGTTGGGAGACAACCCAATATTTATACCTACTGTTTTTGTGTGTTCACATGATTAAGCTACTGTATAATCATGTTTTATAGCTTTTGTTTCAATAAAGTGCCAAGTAAAGCCTTTGGGATAGTGTGGATGATAGTTGACTTGATTCTGTGCAAAAACAGAAACTTTTGCTCTCAGTCCAGGAATTTTGTAAATTCACTGGAACGTGCTTTTGATCTGAATTTTTTACACATGATTGATATACAAATTTCCTAGATTTTCCTAATATTTCAGAATTTTTAGAGACAGGGAAGTATGGTTACGCTACAGATCTTCACAGACTGTTCTGTTTTTCACAGATTCTGTTTTGCATGCATAGTTTACTAGTTTTAGTGTTTCTATAGCTTATATTGAGTGATATAAATAATGGGAATGATAGAATACAGTAGGTATGATGTGGGAACAATTATGAATCTTGTCTTGATAGTACCTAAGTGAATTATTTATCTTTATTATACTAACCCATCTCACGAAGTTCCGTTAAGTTTTGTGTGATTGAAGTTTTCAAGTTTTGGGTGAGACACCGATATGAGGAGAATAAGGAGTGACAAGAATCTAAGCTTGGGGATGCCCCGGAAGGCATCCCCTCTTTCGTCTTCAACATTATCGGTATATCTTACTTGGAGCTATATTTTTATTCGTCACATAATATGAGTTTTGCTTGCAGCGTCATTATATTTTGTTATTTTCTGTTAGGTGTTATTTATAATCTTGTCTTTCAATAAAAAGTTCCAAGAATTGCCTTAGGATGCTTGTATTGCATGTTTGATGTGTGCTGTGTAAAAAACAGAAACTTTTGCTGTAGTGTTTGAATTTTCATATTTTACTGGAACGTGGAACGTTTCTGAAATTTTTACACAGTGTTATCATATAAATTATTTAACATGTCCTAAATTTTCATAATTTTTTGAGTTACATAAGTACACTGGTTTAATAAATTGCTACAGACTATTCTGTTTGGACAGATTGATGTCATAGTTTTGTTATCTACTTATCCTATAGTTTCCATAGCCTATATTGGTAGATATAAATTGTGGAAATGGTAGTAAACAGTAGATTATATTTGATAATTATTGTGCAACTTGTCTTGGCAGTACATGAAGTGTTGATTTATTCTTATGTGTACTAACCTATCTCACGAGTTCTTTTCGAGTTTTGTGTGGATGAAGTTTTTGAGAATAGGTGAAACCATGATATGAGAGGATTGAACGAGATACAAAAGCTCAAGCTTGGGGATGCCCAAGGCACCCAAAGTAAATATTTCAAGAAGTCTCAAGCATCTAAGCTTGGGGATGCTACGCATCCCACCTCTCTTCGTCAACTATCGGTTAGCCTATGTTGAGCCTAAATTTTTATTCGTTCACATGATGCATGCTATTCTTGGAGTTCTATTTTTGTTTAGTTTGTTGTTTGAATAAAATACTCAGATCTGAAAATCTTTACTGAGAGAGAAAGTCCTCACATAGCTACTTAATTGTTTGACTACTCATTGATCTTCACTTATATCTTTTGAGAGTAGCTTGTCATTTGCTCATGTGCTTCACTTAAATTTGTTTGAGCTTGCCAAAAAGCAATGGCAATATATGAAACTAGTCCCAAAGTGATAGATATCCAAGGAGGATATAATAAAAACTTTCATGAAGATCATGGGACAAATTAAACTTGATTCTTTGTAATAGTTTTGAAACATGATGATAGTAATATGTGAGTCATGTTAGTAAGTAATTATGCTTTAGTAGGAATATTGGTGTTGAGGTTTGTGATTCCCTATGCAAGTACGAAATTCAATAGTTATGCGATGAAGTTACATCCTACTTGTGGTGCATTATTCGGTGTTAGTTATGTTCAATGCTCACTTATGTGAATTTTCGTTTCTTGGTTTGGTTGTTTCCCAATCTATTTGCTAGCCTCCATTTGTACTAAGTAGAAATACTACTTGTGCATCCAAAATCCTTAAACCAAGTTTTGCCTTATGAGTCCACCATACCTACCTATATGCGGTACTTCCATGCGGTTCCAAGCAAATTTGTATGTGCCATCTCTAAATTTTCAAAATAAATTTTCTCTTTTGTGTGCCCGTACCGCTCATGAAACGGTGGGGAGTATCCAATATTTTTCCATGCTAGGTGTGTTATTCTCACGATATGTGTTGATTCACTATCATTCACGAGAAAGTGGCTGGTATTCGGGATGCCCAGTTCCATGCTGAAAAATCAAATCAAAATATAATGAAACAAAACTCCCCCAGGATTGTTGTTTGTATGGACGGTACCCGTGGATTCAGCTCGCCGTGGAGTGTGATTGATTGGTGGAGGGGGAGTAAAAACTTTACCATTCTGTTTGGGAACCGCCTATAATGTATCTAGCATGGAAAGTATTGTGAGCTACTTCGTTGTTTTCATTGACAGGAAAAGCATGCCACCCAAAATATTTTTTCTCTCTCAATTTAAAACTTTGAGCTCTGGCACCTCTACAAATCCCTACTTCCCTCTGGGAAGGGCCTATCTATTTACTTTATGCAATTTTTATTTTGCTTTGAGTCTCCATCTTCTCCTATAAGAACAACTAGGGGGCACTATGATCGTACTTGAGCATTGGGCATAGCTAATAATTGAGTGTTTTTCATGAATGGATCAATGATTGAGCATGATGGGCTAGGGATAACTTTCTTTAGTGTTGATATTTTGGAAGACATGGTTGCTTGTTGACATGCTTGAGTATTGAAGTCATTATGTTAAAACTAGACTATTGCTTTGAATCATTTACAAGTCCAAATGTCCATGCTATACAAAGAAGAAAAGAATATGATAAAAATGTAGCTAGCATTCACACTTCATAAATTATTTCTTTTATCATTTACCTACTCGAGGACGAGCAGGAATTAAGCTTGGGGATGCTGATACGTCTCCAACGTATCTATAATTTATGAAGTATTCATGCCATGTTTACAATAATTCTATATGATTTTGGTATGATTTTATTAGAACTAACCCGGACTGACGCTGTTTTCAGCAGAGCTACCGTGGTGTTGTTTTTTGTGCAGAAATAAAAGTTCTCGGAATGGTCTGAAAATTTATGGAGAATTTTTTTGGAAAATATAAAAAATACCGGAGCAAAAAGATACCGGAGAGGAGTCCCGAGGAGGCCACAAGCCTAGGGGGTGCCCCCCTAGGGCGCGCCCCCTGGCTTGTGGGCCCCTCGAGCACTCCCCTGACGTGATTCCATCGCCAAGTACTCCTATAAATCGAGAAACCTCCGAAAAGAAACCTAGATCGGGAGTTCCGCCACCGCAAGCCTCTGTAGCCATGAAAAACCAATCGGGAGCCCGTTCCGGCACCCTGCCGGAGGGGGAAACCATCACCGGAGGCCATCTTCATCATCCCGGCGGTCTCCATGACGAGGAGGGAGTAGTTCACCCTCGGGGCTGAGGGTATGTACCAGTAGCTATGTGTTTGATCTCTCTCTCTCTCGTGTTCTTGAGATGACATGATCTTGATGTACCGCGAGCTTTATTAATATAGATGAATCATATGGAGTTTTCCCCTCTCTATCTTCTTGTGATGAATTGAGTTTTCCCTTTGAAGTTTTCTTATCGGATTGAGTCTTTAAAGGATTTGAGAACACTTGATGTATGTCTTACGATGGGATATCTCGTGACACTTATAGGGATAGCTCGTAAGATTGATCGGAAAAGATAACTTTGAGGTGGTTTCGTACCCTACAATAATTTCTTCGTTTGTTCTCCGCTATTTGTGACTTTGGAGTGAACTCTTTGTCGCACGTGAGGGATTTACATATGATTCAACTATGTCAGTATTGTTGAGAGAACTTGCACTAGTGAAAGTATGAACCCTAGGCCTTGTTTCTAAGCATTGCAATACCGTTTGTGCTCACTTTTATCATTAGTTACCTTGCTGTGTTTCTATTTTCAGATTACAAAAACCTATATCTACCATCCATATTACACTTGTATCACCATCTCTTCGCCGAACTAGTGCACCTATACAATTTACCACTGTATTGGGTGTGTTGGGGACACAAGAGACTCTTTGTTATTTGGTTGCAGGGTTGTTTGAGAGAGACCATCTTCATCCTATGCCTCCCACGGATTGATAAACCTTAGGTCATCCACTTGAGGGAAATTTGCTACTGTCCTACAAAACTCTGCGCTTGGAGGCCCAACACGAGTCTACAAGAAGAAGGTTGCGTAGTAGACATCAAACGTGGGTCCGAGATTCCAAGCATCCTCACCACGACCAAGAAGTGCAGGTGGCCCATTAATCCGTTTTAACAAGACCAGGCGAGGCAACATGAATGGGACAATTCTTGCACTTTCCTAGCAATGGCGACTAAATCCACTCTATTTGTTTCACAATTACTATCAAGTATCAACCAGGTTTGTCGCGGAATGAGATCACTGCAATTGCAAATAAATCAAAAGTGCAAACCTTCTGTCATTGATATTTGGTTGCAATTAAATGGGAACACCAAACCTCAGTTCAGATAACAATCACCGAACATCAATGGTGGAATCAGTCACCTCAATTCAGCTTCCTTTTCAGCCCAGATCTCTGCTGGAAACCCCTCACCGAAACTCAATGGTAGCAAGGACAACTACAAGTGTGAAATCATAGTCATGTGTACACAAATGCCACCAGATATAAGAAAACCATCATTTCCATATGTTATGTTTTCATTTTACAAATATTCGACACAATTCTAACAAACTCCACCTTGACGAATATTCTTCGCCACCTTATATTCGTCCATGCGTCGAACCTCCATGTACATTGGATTTGAGATACACCATGAGCATCACTGTTGATGGTGTCCTGGACTAGGGGGTACTCACCACGTCATCTCCCGACCAGTGGGTCGGGCCGAGGACCCCCAGGGCGGTTCACTAATGGGCCAGTTCGGACAGTCCATGATGCATACGAGGAAGATTCCACAAGACTTGGTGATCAAGACAAGGACTCCTCTCCACCGACGTAGCCGACTAGGACTCTTGTTATCCTAGGCCTCTGGTGTGTTATATAAGCCGAGGCTGGGCTAGTTATTAGAGACAATCAGATCATCAGAGATTACAATCATAGCTCTTAGGGTTTAGACAACTACATATGATCTCGAGGTAGATCAACTCTGTACTCGATACTCCATCATCAATACAAACAAATCAGGACGTAGGGTTTTACCTCCATTAAGAGGGCCCGAAACTGGGTAAACATCGTCTCCCTTGTCTCCTGAACCCATCAATCCAAGATCCACAGTTTGGGACCCCCTACCCGAGATCTGACGGTTTTAACACCGACATTGGTGCTTTCATTGAGAGTTCCGTTGTGGGATCGCCAGAAGGATCGATGGCTCGTCTGCAGATTGGCAACAGTTTTTTCTGGACAACGAATTTGTGTTCGTCGTCCCCGTTTTCTCGAGCGTCACTTTGACGATTGCTTCGGCGGAATTATATCCACAACAACCCTGCCAAATTTCGTCGTGTTTCGATGGAGGAATCTCCGGCAATCTCCGATATACCGGAGCCTTGTCGAATCTGGACGGGAATTTGGACGAGTTTGGGGCGAGGTGTCCAATATCTAGATTGGACATCCGTTGGAAAATCCCACCATTCATCGGCTGCGGAATTCCTATACCGATCACCCCTCCTATTTTAAGCTAGATCCGACCGTTCAAACTCCGGGAAACGTCCGATGAGTGCATCAATTTTCGGATTTTTTTACTGCGCGAGAACGAATCCGACCCGAATTCATCTTTCTTCATGAACGGGGCATTGGACATCCTTTTTTAAGGAATTTTTTTCTCTTGGGTATTTTGTGTTGTTCTCAAACACGTGCCCACAAATTTTGAGTATTTTCCGAGGTGGTCTTCATCGTCGCGCCGGTGTCAAACCGGCCCGACCACGTTGCTCCACGGCTATCGACCTGCATCGACATCGACTCCGACGTCGCTCCATCGAGCCGACGACAACCACCACCTCGGATCATCACCTCGGCGAGCCGACCAAGAGTTCGGCATCATGAAGGACAAATAATCGTCAAGACAAGGTCGTCACCCCCCGGGTTGCATGGGTCGGGTGTGCCTTTGCTTCATCAAGCCAGCATTGACCGCGTCACAAATTCCGACCTGCGTCGGCATCGCCGCGCCGTCGCTTCTTCAAGCCGACATCCAACATGCCGACCTGCTTCGACACCTCGGCTGACATGAGACTTCAGCATCACCAGCCGACCTGCTCCATCACATTGGCTAGACCGGGAGCTTCGCCATCTCTTCATCAACCTGCTCCGGGTACTTCGGCGTCACCAGCTGACCAGCTTCATCATGTTGGCTGGACCAGGGCTTCCGAACAGTTCTCGGCAACTGGCTTTGTCAATGCAATTTGGCAGAGTCTATTCTCGCCCCGCGGCAGCAGACGCGAGACGCTCAAGTTACGAGAGATCAGCCAACTTCGACCACTACGAACAATTAGGTGATATTTCTCCTATTAAATTTGTTCGTGTTGTTTAGTACTATCAAAGATCTTTGTACTTGTAATTTGTACAATTTTGTGTGCAGGTTATCTGTGCTGAGCCGGTGGACTCTAATCCACATTGACGTCCTTGTGATGTCAACTCTACTTATGCTGCAGAGAGGCCATATTTATTTTATTATCCATACTCTACGTAAATTGATTATGCAAAAAATATTATTATTATGTTCGGCTTGCACTATTTTATGTGTGCATGCAAAGGATTTAGATCGGATGGCCTTGACACCCCGTCATACCGACGTCGTTGTCCCGCCTTCGTTGACCAAATTCTGTTGTCACCCTAGCGCGAATTCGGGTGACCCTGCGAATTCGGATTTTTTCACCTCGCCGCGTCGACGCCCTATGTCGAAATCTGCATTGCGCCAGGCCACATCTCTTCTAAAAAATTTATTTCGCATAAATAATTCTTTAAAGAATTTTCATTTTATTATTATCTGGCTTGTGCTACTTCATGCGTGTAGGTAATCAACTTCGGCTGTGTCACGTCGTCACGTCGGCGTGCCGACATCGTTGTCCCGCCTCCATCAACCAAATCGTGTTGTCAACATGGTCGACTGACGTGGGGGCTTCGCCGACATGTTGCCAAACTGCCTCGTCTCCTCGGTTGGACCGGGGGTTTCACCTCGGCCCTTTGAAAGTGTTGTGTTGTCACTTCATCAAGCAGAGCTCTTCGTCGGCTACCTCGTGACCGGCTTGGGGACTGGGACCTTGTCCCGTCGTAGCTCGAACCGCGTCATCCACACCGAGCATATTAACCAGCTAAGTCGCTTTCATGCTCAAATTTCTTAAGTTTGTAAATTTTTGTTCGGTTCTACCGAGCGTTATGTTTTTGTTTCAAAACAAGAACTTTCTTTGTTAAAAATGTTGTTTGTTCAAAAAACAACTATCTTTACCCAATTTAACCGGGGGCTCTTAAATTTATATGAGCCGTTTTATAATAAATGTTTTCTTCTTGGTCGTTGCAAAGTCTTTTTCTACTACTCCTTTTTCTGACGCTAGTGTGTGGTCAATAGCCGGATAGCCTGGTTTCTTTCTAAATCCGCTCGAGTTTAGTTCGCTAAACAGGCCTCGGAGAAACACTCCGCCTTCGCGATATGGAGGTTGAAGCCAAAGGCTGACCCGCTTGGAGTCCGGAGATTGGATGTATCATGTTAAAGCACGACCGAAGGACAAATTAAATTTTAGACCAATTTCGGATTGGCTCAATTTTCTTTTATCTAAACATAAAGTTCTTTGCATAAGTTTTTGGTTTTTCGGAGCATAACTCTCGCAGTACAATGCCAGATGCATATCACGCATCGGCAATATTAAAGGGGTTCTGCGGTTAGTACCGAACCCACCAAACACGCAGGTACTCCATGCAGTCCTCGGCAAAATGTCCTCGGTATTTTGCATTTATATGCATTGATTTCGAGTTGTGTCTTTGGTCTATAGCTGGATTGCCCGGCTCCTGTGCTTACCCCTTATATTTCCGCTTTGTTCGGCTAAGGGGTAAAGGGAGAACCACTGCTATTGTCACTTCCGGTTTAACTGGTTAAGTGCCTCAGTTGGAGAAAGCCGAAAGCTGACTGTCACAACAAGCGTAAATCGGTCAGCGAACCGCAGGCGATGTTCAACCAAATATAGCCGATCGAGGTTATCCGAGTAAAACGAAGGGCCTCACTTTCTTGAAAAGGCCAAGTTGTGGGTGATTCGACCTCGAATAATCTGAGGAGTCGACATATACCAGGGGCTATTAAGTTGCCCCCCACACATATGCTCCTATGACTAAGTGAAAGTTATAAAGCCTGAATATCTGATTGCCTCATTTCCACTAACACAACCGCCTCCGGGCACCGCGACGTCGGCTAAGGGTTGTCTTGTTTGTACGGAAACACCCTGCGTAGCATCTACAAAGGGGTGGAAGCCGACGATAGGCCACTTTCAGATTATAAACAGTCGCGACGGAGTCAAAATAAACCATACCGAGGGTTCCTTGTGTCACCTCAGCATAGATACATCGGGATTCCTGGAGAGCCCAACATATCATCAACGTTTGTATTTAATATACGAAAGTTGCCTTCCGTAGTGATCGTTATAAAGCCATAGATATGCATCAATTTGACTTAAGATTTTGGCCAAGCTGGGTTGCCTAGCTCCTGTGCTTACCCCCTACATTCTCGATTGTTTGGCTAGGCGGTAAAGGGAGCACCTTTGTGATTGTTACTTCCGGGTCATCCGGGTTAGTACCTCAGACTGGGTGAAGCCGAAAGCTAGCCATCTTAAGAATATAATTGGTCGGCAACGACGGAAGTGAAAATTTCGGTTAATTAAAGACCATAGAGTTCGGGAACATTCCCTGAACTAAATCCTCAATATTTTCCTCCCACATTGATCGGAGTTGAGGTTTCATGATCATGGTCAACATGATATCCTGGGAAAAGGAACTTATAAACGAACTATTTTTCCGAGAAGATGTTTCTTACATAGTAATATAACATATCTCTCCGTGTACCTTTGTTTATAAAACCGTATGGTCGGATGGCCTTGTTTGCCGTAAATCTTTGCCATTATAAAGGCTTTATAAAGTAGGACAAACACTCCTCGGCTACTAGCCGAGGAGGTTGAAGCCGATGGTCGGTCAACAAAGTCATGTACAATGCGGATTTGAGCATTAATGATGTAAAGTACTTAGATACATAGAATCATTACAAATAAATTAGGTCAAACGTAACAAAGTTTGTGTCAAACAAATATCGATCCTTAATTTGACCACCCGTGCCCAAATTAAGGCTCGGAGGCTACTGCATTGACGATTCAATGCAGAAAATTTAAGTGCAAAACAGTTTCCGACGAGATTACGATCCTCGGGTTGGTCGGCCGCACCCAACCCGAGTCTTGGGGGCTACTTCACAACGCATTTTAATTCCTAAAGTATTTTGCCGAGCAAGGAATTGATCCTCAGGCCGATTTCGCAAATCGACCTGAGTCTCAGGGGCTACTGGGATTAGTGGTTTTATTTTATCCTTTAGGAGCATCCTGGGTTTTAGACCGACATGCACCTTGAGGGCAACTGGCTATATATCTCGGTAGAGAATAAATTGCACCAATCGAAAATATCCACAAAAAATCAGCCCACGGTCGGGGTGGTGCACCACCTTGGAAGCAGCCCGGCATAAAGTTCGGGCGCAAGTGGCTGACTCCATAGAGGGTATTTCCGGCATTAAGCTCGGCTGAATTCCTTCAATTTTTTAAAGACCGGGGTAATCTATGACACCAAGGACGCTGATCATCGTTGGAGCTCGGATACAGTCCGGCGTTGGAGCTCGGAAGCAGTCCGGCATAAAGCTCAAGATCGGAGACACCTCGAAAGCAGTCCGGCATAAAGCTCGGATGCGAATGGCTGGCTCCATAAAAGACTATTTCCGGCATTAAGCTCGGATAAACTCCTTCAACTTTTTCAAGACTGAGTTAATCTATGACACCTCGGATGCAGTTCGGCGTTGGAGCTCGGCTGCAAAAGGACACCTCGGATGCAGTTCGGCGTTGGAGTTCGGGCGCAAGAGGGCACCGCCGCACGGGAAACACTTCAAACCCAAGGTGTGGCATAAAAATAATAGGGTTTTTTACATCCGTGCCCTTGGTTCCTTAGTTGTACTCATTCATCCCCACGCTCTTAACTTTTTCTCACTTTTCCCCACTCCCTTGTCCGAAACCCTCAGAAATGGTCACAGCGGAGGATGCCGTCGGGTCAATGGTTTGACCGTTAAGCCTGACGAGTGGGGCCGTGTCGGAACGGCTCCTCCTTTGCCCATTCTGACGTGTGGGGCCTCATTGAGACACGTCGGATGGGATTGTCTGAACCTTGAGTTCGAGCCCTACAGCACCGTGTTGCTCCGCCCCCTCCGCCGTCGTGCTCCGCCCCCTCCGCCGCCGTCGTGCCCTCCAACCTCTAACCCCATTCCGCCTCCGCCGCCGTCATGCCCTCCGCCAGATATACCCCCACATCCCCATCTGGATCAAGCAGCGGTGTCGGGGGAGCAGGCTCTCAAGCTCGTGGACCGTGGAGACGATTGGGTGGAATCGGCGGCGGATAATTCATGGATTACACCTGGGTAAGCGTCGTTTTCCCCCCTAACTGATTTGCTGATTCGTAAATTCGGCCCTTTTTGACCGCTAGTCACTTGAATCGTTCAAATTTTGCTGAATTGTTCCCAGCCTAACAACACCCATTATTTGAATCGAATAGGATTGATCCTGCGCTTGCTTTTTGGCTGTCGGTTAGGATGGAAGTTAGTGTGTTGCGCGGTAGAAAACCGCAATTGCTTACTGGATTTTACTATCCGAAGGTGGTAGAAACCAGTATGACGTTCAAAGATTTGCTCGCGGCGCTCCGAAATTCTTCATATGGATGGAGCACTGCCGATGTTGTTGAACTAAAATATTTCAGCAGTACCGAGCAAAAATTTATACCACTAACTTGCGATGAGCATCTGGGATTGCTCTTTTCTTTGAATGTTGAAAGCCGCTTCGGTAAAATCCATATCGAGGTTCTTCAGCCACGCAATGATAGTGGGAAGGGGAAGAGTGTTCAGGAATCTTCTGCCTTTGCTAACGGAGAGCGCTCCGGCACTCCTTGTAGGTTGAAACCAAGCAGAGCTAGTGGTTCTGAAAGTCACAATATATCTGCTACCGTTTCTTCTGCCGTTTCTCCTGTCGCTGCCGCACCCGATGTAGTACATGATGGAGAGCCAGACTAAGAGGTGCCTCAACATGATGACGAGGATGAGAATATGCTCCCTGGCCTTGTAGATATTGCCAGTAAACAAGCAATGGAAGATGAATTTTAGGAGCAACCTATCAGTCGTGCTAGATTTGATGACACTGACGATGAAGAGAGGGAGGAGAACATCGACAGCTTAGTTGTAGATGAATATGATGGCGAGGACATGCCAACAATTGAGTGGAACAGGAAAGATCCTCAGCTTGGTGTCGGCACCATATTCCAGTCGATGGTGGACTGCCGTAATTTAGTGACTACATATTGCATTCTCACACAAAATACATATGTCATTGAAAGGAGTGAGCCATCAAGGTTCACTGTTTGTTGCCCATATGATAGGTGTAGATGGAGGTTGCATGCATCACGTATGTTGAGGAGCAAGTTCATTCAGGTTTGTGTATTTCAGTATATACAGATTCTATGTTCAGATCATTGTGTAATGTTTTCAGATCATATTTTTTTCAGATAAAAAGGAACCCACACCAGCACACTTGTCCACCTGGAGGGGGAGGGGGAAGGCTAAAACAAAGCTAGCAAAGAGTAGATGGGTGGCAGATGCAATTTTGGATTGGTTGAGAGAAAAACCAACACTTGGTCCAACAGAACTCCAAGGGAAGCTATTTGATAAGTACAAGATTGTTGTACCTTACATGAAGATTTTTTATGGTAAGGAAATAGCTCTTGACAGGATTAATGGTCCTTGGAATGAGAGCTTTCAGTTGCTCTACACATTTAAAGCTGAAGTGGAAGCTGCTAGTCCAGGGAGTGTTGTAGAGATTGAGAAGCATACAGTTCCATACAAAATAAAAGGGAAGTCATTTGAGAAGGAGTGCTTTAGGAGGGCTTTTGTTTGTTTCAAGGCTTGTTGGCAGGGGTTTCTGGATGGTTGTAGGCCCTATTTGGCTATTGATGCAACTGCTTTGAATGGAAGGTGGAGAGGACAACTGGTGGCAGCTTCTGCAGTTGATGAACACAACTGGCTATTCCCAGTTGCATTTGGTGTGGTGGAGGCAGAGTCCGAGGAAAGTTGGGTCTGGTTTCTGCAGCATTTGCGCAACCTTATAGGTACACCCCCAGGTTTAGCTATACACACAGATGCTTGCAAGGGTTTGGAGAGTGCAATGGAAATTGTATTCCCTGGAGTGGATCATAGGGAATGTATGCGACACCTAGCGCAGAATTTCAGAAGCAAATTCAAAGGTAAAGTTTATGATGAGAACTTATGGCCAGCATCATACACATGCAGTGAGAGGAAGCATGAGCATCATTTGAGAGTGTTGTATGCTCACAATCCTCTGGTGAAGGAGTACCTACATGCACATCATGGAAAGTTGTGGTCAGAAGCAAATTCAATACAATATGCAAAGTGGACTATGTGACCAGCAACCTGGTAGAGTGTTTCAATTCAAAGATTAAGTCATTGAAAGGGCTTCTGATATGGCAAATATTTGATAAGATTCGACAGATGATCATGATAAAGATGGCTCTTCGCAAAAGAATCGCTGAAACAGAATATGTTGGCCATCTCATGCTCCCATCTCTTATTAAGGCATTGCATGCCAAGGCAAGACGACTGAGCAGAATGAAATGCATTCGAGCGGCAACACACGAGGCTGAGGTAACATATACTGACAGTAAAAACAGGGAATGGAGGTATCCAGTTAACCTAGCAACTAGGGAATGCAGTTGTAGGCAATGGCAGCTCCGTGGGAAGCCATGCATACATGCCCTACATCTGATGACTGTTATCGGTGGTGAAGATGGTGTAGTTGATCAGTACATCTCTGAATATTTTTCTGTTGCCAGATTCAGGGCTGCTTATGCTTCCAATGTGCCTGCACTCTTGGGAAAAGACCAATGGAACATAGTAGATACAGGGTTCAAACTACATTCTCATGTACTGACTAGGCCACCAGGAAGACCAAGGAAGAACAGGTACAGAAGAGGTGAAGAGGGTTGTGTAAAAAGACAGCGTAAGTGCAAAAAATGTGGAACCCTAGGGCACATTGCTAGGAAATGTACCAATCCAGTGGATGCTTCATTCGGAGAAGAGGAACAATGGGCAGCAACAAATGCAGAGGATAATGCAACATTAGAGCAGATTGCAGCTAATGCAGGGGAGGATGCAGCATTAGAGCACATTGCAGCTAATGGAGGGGAGGATGAAGCATTAGAGCAGATTGCAGCTAATCCAGAGGAGGATGAAGCAATAGAGCAGATTGCAGCTAATCCAGAGGATAATGCAGCATTAGAGGAGAATGAAGCAACTAAATTAGCACTGCCGGCAGCTTGGTATGTGTGCAACAACCTTCCCTTTTTGTGCATTTCTTCTATTTTTTATCGATGGCTTATACTCTTTTTTCTGTTTGATCTAGCTCTAGGGAAATTAAAGGAAAAGGAGAGAAAAGGCCAAGAGAGAATGAAACTTCGGTTCAGCCATCATCTCGACAGCAACCAACCAAAGTGAAGACCAAAAGCAAGAAGAAAAGGGTGGATATCCCAGCAAGTCTGTTAAACCGTCTAGGAACACAAGGAGCAAGGCAAACATGTGAACTTTGAACGTTGAATGCAAGTTGTAAACTTTGAACTTTTAGGCTTTGTAATAATTCAAAATTGGGTCCCTTCAAAATTAGAGGCGAAATTTGAATTTGAAATAACCTTTCAATTTTAAGGATTTGTAATAATTCGAAATTGAAGACAACATTTGATGTCCATTTGTGATGTGATGTTTGCAAAATTTGAATTATTGTTTGGGACTAAAGGCTTTGTTGTTGATGATGATGATGATGATGTTGGCAAAATTTTAATTATTACACATGACAAAATTTGAATAATGAAAAAATAAGTTCAGATCCTTCTTATTGACACTAAGACGAAGCTTTGGTGATTTTCCTGATTTTTTTAGAAAATTCGCAAACCTAAACCCACTATCACTCTCTTCTCGAACTCTATACAACCTCGTACGTGATAGCTCATTTTTGTGAAGGAGTTTTCATGAAAATGTTCATAAACCAATGTTATTATTTTTTGTCATAACCATGTCACATACAACGGCATTGTGCGTAGGTCTTCCATTTTTTTGATTTTTTTTGAATTGGTTATGCTCATTTGAACTTGCAAATGGTAGCTCACCTCAAAAAAAGATTTTTCATAAAAATGGCCCTAAACCAAGTTTATATTTTTTAATGGTAAATATGTCTGATAAAACGACGATCCGCGAAGGTTTCAATTTTTTTTGATTTAGTTCAGGTCATTTGAAAAGTTGGTCTAACCTAAAATAACCCCGCTGACCGGGTCAAAACCCCGCAGCATCTCTCCAAACCCTAGCGTCGAACTGCAGTCGTCCGATCATACCCTAGCGCCAAGCGTCAGCCCTCAGATATGGCCTTCTAGAAGGAATTCCGAGGGCAGGCTGCGCGCCGTTGGATCACATGGACTGCTCCGCATCGTTGGATCGTTGGGCGATCCGCGAGACGGCGAGAGGTTGGTTCTGCTCGCCCACCAATGCGGCATTGCCTCCCCTTTCCTCTGCTTCTTCTTCTGCAGCGACGACAGGGGCCCCTCGTCTGCTTCGTCTTCCCCGGCGACGAGATATGTCGAGCTCCACCTCAGCCTCCCGCCCCACGTGAACCCAGTATGGTCAACTGCCCATGCAACCATGTCCTGACTGCCCACGCACTGCGCCACTGAAACGGTTGACTTTGAAGGAGGACAGGAATGGCAACTTTGGGCGCGAGTTTGTGAAATGCGAGAGCAAGCCAGAGGGGCAGGTTAGATCTCATGATTTTCCTCTTTGCTTTTAATTCTTTTTCGTTGGATCTGGGATTTAGGGCTCATGATTTCGTTTCAGATCGTGAAGAAGTGCACACATTTTGAATGGATGGATGACTACGTTCTAAGGCTTCAAGGGGAGGGCTTGATTCAATTCAATGGGGCCGCAACCCAGGAGCTCAATCTGCTGTCAGCCGTGCGGAGTTTGGTCTCTGAAAGTGCTGCTCCGACAGTTGGGGATGCGGATCTGAAGGGAGAATTAAAGATGATGAACAAGAACTTGAGGCAGATGATTCAATTGAACAAGCAGGCGAATCTGATAGCTTTAGGATTTTATTTTTGTATAGTTGCCCTAGGATTTTCTTACTTGCTGGTCATCACTCGTTAGAGATGTTATTAGTGTGGTGTAAGCTTAATTTGTGGATCATGTGCTCTCTGGGTTGCTAAAACTATGTCACTGTCTCCAGCTCTGGTTGGGCCGTCGCATGGCGTTGGATGTCGAAGGCCCAAAGAAAAAAGAGGCCTACAAAATAGTGCACACGTTGGCTCTGTTTTGTTTGGCTTATTGATTTGATTCGTGCATGCACGCGCTTTCTCCTCGTCCACCTCGGGGACGCGTGGTGGCCTTCCAACTACCCCCACAACCCGAAGTAAATGCGCACGCGCGGCGGGCCCCGGTAGTCAGCCACCCATGTTCGGGTCGTCGTTCTTCTTTGAGTGGAAACCGTGGACAGTACTCCGTCCAGGTGCATAGCTTAGGCGTGTATGGTATGGATTGGACTGAAAACATTAATTAGCATGTGTTTTTACGCACACTTACTGAACTATTTTGGGACAATGCACTACCGGTTGCCGTTCGCATGCACAGGTTGTATGCAAACGACTGGACAGAGGGAGTAGCTTCCACCCTTCCAAAGCCCAGCCTGCAGTTGTCCCCTCCACCCCCGGCAGGATCTACAAACCTAGACCGCCGGCGACAGTTCAAAAAATTTAGCTTTTTTTATTCTTCTTTTCAACATCGACATGGCTCATTTTTATCATTTTTTACACTTCAACTAGCCCATTAGCCGCGTGTGCCAAAAGGTTTTATGCGTTGATACGGTGATGTTTTGAGGTTTTATCATTTTTGAAGAAGAGGACTCCTCTGCTTGATGTTTTGATATGGTGAGGGAACAGGTTTTATATCACCGAATGGGCTACAAAATAACAAAGAAAACTAGCAAGCATAACATAGATAGATAGTTCTTCATTTAGGGTAGCAAGCATAACATAGATAGATAGTTCTTACATAAACATTATATAACACGACATACATAAAATAACATAGAAATAAAGCCCTAGGGTCTAACACCCTAGGGCAAGACAAGCTTCTCCGCGCCTCCTCTTCACTCTCCGCCTCCCTGCCGTTCTAGACGAGGAGGTAGGGGAGGTTGTGGATGACGTTGCGGTTGGAGAAGATCATATCCACATCCGTGAAGATGTTGTAGGTTGTGAATGCGATGAGCTCGCACCCACACCAAAACACCTTCCCGATCAGGTGGAATGCATCGAACCTGTTGTTGAAGGTGGCGATGAGCCCTGACGGCGGAGAGCTGGAGTTTGGACGTAGTTCCTCCAGTCGGAACATGACCGGCGAGCCCACCGGGAGGCGGGCGAAGCTCGCACGGAGGAACCACTAGGCCAAATCCTAGCCAGTCCTCCAGCGTGAGATCGTCCACATGCGAAGCGTCTTCTTGACGACGACGCCGGCGGGGTACCGCGCCTCCGGCTTAACTGGTGGCATCTGGAAGGTGGGGCCGTAGTACTGCATCTTCACCTTGCTTGGAGAGGGCTCTGGATTGGGCTGAAGAAGAGAAGGGGAGCGACGCAAATGGATGTGTGGAGAATAGGTGGAGGGGTGGGCGGTTTAAATAAGGGCATCAGCTGCATGTTTGCTACGTTCAAACGCCGCACGTCGATCGGTATGCCCTAGACTTTAATTGCCACGCTGAATTGATGCTGTCGGAGGTCAAAGGCTGAGACGGTGTGAACTGTGAACTGTGAATCGATCGAGGAGGCGCGTGCGAGAAGGGACGAACCGGCAGCAGCGACAGACGCTGCGTCCGTGGCGGCTCACAGGAAGGCTACGTCCGTGGCGGCTCATGGGAAGGCTGCGTCCGTGGCGGCGCGCATCGGCGCATGCAGGCAGGCTGGCTAGATCATGTCGCGCATGCATAGCATGCTTATCGTGGCGGCGTGCATCAGGCCCAAACGAAACCACGGGCCAACGGTCCAACCAGCGCCACCGTCCAACGCGGCCCCACTTGGCAGGTCCAACGGGCGACACAGTCCAGCGCGGCCCCACACGTCAGAATGGTCAAAGGAGGGCGACACACTCCAACGTGGCCCCACTTGGCAGGTCCAACGGGCGACACAGTCCAGCGCGGCCCCACACGCCAGAGTTAACGGTCAAACCATTGACCCGACGGCATCCCCCCGTGTGACCATTTCTGAGGGTTTCGGACTAAGGAATGGGGAAACGTGAGCAAAAGTTAAGAGCGTGGGGATGAATGAGTACAACTAAGGAACCAGGGGCACAAGAATAGAAATCCCAAAATAATAAGGCATTGATAAAGGCCAAGAAATTAAAGGGGATCCTCGGATGCCCGACGTGTGAACTCTTCGGATACACCTCGGCGATCCTCAAGATCGGAGATGGGAATATTTGTTGAACCAGTTTTCAAGATCGACGGCTGAAGATGAAGAACAGTTCGGAAGAACCGAGGAGCGTCCCCCGATGGTGTCCTGGACTAGGGGGTACTCACCACGTAGTCTCCCGACAAGTGGGTCGGGCCGAGGACCCCCAGGGCGGTTCACTAAAGGGCCAGTTCGGACAGCCCATGATGCATACGAGGAAGATTCCACAAGACATGGTGATCAAGACAAAGACTCCTCTCCACCGACGTAGCCGACTAGACTCTTGTTATCCTAGGCCTTTGGTGTGTTATATGAGCCGAGGCCGGGCTACTCATTAGAGACAATCAGATCATCAGAGATTACAATCATAGCTCTTAGGGTTTAGACCACTACATATGATCTCGAGGTAGATCAACTCTATACTCGATACTCCATCATCAATACAAACAAAGCAGGACGTAGGGTTTTACCTCCATTAAGAGGGCCCGAACCTGGGTAAACATTGTCTCCCTTGTCTCCTGTAACCCATCAATCCAAGATCCACAGTTCGGGACCCCCTACCCGAGATCCGCCGGTTTTGACACCGACAACTGTTACTCCCAGACTCGATGTGACCCCACCTGCAACTGTAGTCCCTTCTTTTCTTCTTCACAGTCAACACTTGAGCGAAATTAAGTTCCTCATTACTCTACTTTGTGCTCCCAACTTTCGGAGTATCCGTTCAAAGCCATCACACACACCGATCACTGACCTGTGTGAAAGTGAACAAACTCACATATTGGGTGTCACACATAAGAGTTACATGAACTCAACATCATCGCCCTTTCTTGACCGTCTGTCCGAAACTTGAAGGAATTTCACCGTCACCCTGTGTCACCCTGAATCAAATTCGCAGTTGTCTCACCCTTTTCTCGGATAGTCTCTGACATGTCCCACGGCTATAGCACTCAGCCTCCTTCTGTACTTGTCATCCGCGCTTTGCCATGTGCACTAAACACCACAGAATATACGGCCATGTACACTCTCGGCTTTTGACAATTTCAGACTTTTCGTCACTTTCTCAGATTCCCCATGGTCAATCCCCCGTCCATTAACAAGCACCGATAGAACTGGTCACCAACTTGAATCTGGTACTCATCAACACCGCTTCAGCACCCTCTGCACACTTTGTCTGACCACATGTCTGATCACCAGTGCCTTGGTCTGTCGCTGTGTCCCGTGCTTACCGCACGCCTCGCCGCTATCACCGCGTCGAGCCTCTGCTGTCCTGGTCGAGTCTCCCGGGTAGCTAGCCCGCACTGCCTCAACCCCCACTGCAGAGTATCACACCTCCATCAGACCACTGGTACCCAGTCCAATCCACGTGTCTCTCGCTATCCCGCTGAAATAGGCTTCGATTCTCCGATATCTTACACCATAGCCCCTCCATCAGCACAGAGTGAAGTCGTCCATCAGACTTCAGCTCCACCTTCAACATGACTCCATGTAGTTGCGCTATGCTACCCCGCGCCCTGTCGACTTCAAGCTCTCTCATGTGTATACCACATCGAATAAACTCCGCGCCATTGTCTTGTCGAAGCCGCACAAGCCCTCAGGCCTACACCACGTGTTTCCATGCCCCAGAAGTCGGCCACCATCAGCATCACGCTCCTATGTCATCGTTGTTGAAATCACCGCTATCTTCTGCATTGACCGACATCCATGTCGATCCATCAGACAGTCTAGTCCAACCCAGCTGAAGTTATCCGACTGCAACCATGCTCCACCCTGCATCGTGTTCGCCCGCACATCTCCATGCATTGCTTGACACCCTGCTTATGCATGATCCTTGACGGCACATCCCACGCTTCTCTGTGCCTTATGCGCTCGTCACCAACCTGCCAATGTATCAGTAGAACCTCACGTGCAATTAACAACACTTTCAACAGAAAAATTGCCTCCTGGTAGCTTCCGCGGGTGCACCAACATGTACCCCACACTTCCCAATGCTCTTTTTCCTTTTCCTACTAGTACTCGTAGTTGCTATCCCATGCAACGAGCATAATGTACCATGTGCAGATTGTCCCCTTTTTTACCAAACAAATCTCAGGGCCTCTTTGATTCCTAGGATTTCGAAAACATAGGAATAGGAAAAGTATAGGATTGGAGTGGCATGTCCACTTGAATCATATAGGATGAGCAATGAGTGTTTGATGGCACAGGAAAAATAAAGGAATTGTAAAAAGAGGTTGGAGTGAATGTTAGATTTCCTATGAAATGTAATACAAAAGATTCCACAGGAAAAATTCTTATGGGATTCAATCCTATGAATCAAAGGACCAACATAGAAAAAATCCTAAGGGTTTCAATCCTCCGAAAATCCTATAAAATTCCTTTGAATCAAAGGAGACCTCAAGCTTGTACACACACAACCAGCTTCAACCAACGCCGCACCTGAACCAGCCAACTGTTGTCCTGGGTTGCACCAGGCACTCTCTACCGCTGATCTGCTGCACTCCTGGGCCTTGGGCCGTCCGGCACACGCCACTGCTGCACGCTGCCTGCATTCCCTCGATCATCACGTCTCCTGACGAGACCTTGCGTAAAACACACCGCCGTCAATGACGCACTCGCCAGGCTCCACGCCCTATCTCGCCGAGAACTGTTGTTGAATGCCACGCGCCAGATGCCGTTGTGCCGCACGTGCTACCGATCCAATCTCGCGAGACTCCTGCCTGCTGCACGATTCCGCCACCGCTGTTTCGATTGCTTCTGACACGAACAAAACCCCCACCACTCCCATCGATCTTTTCCAATCGCAGGTCTCGACCACCGATACGATCGATTCAATGAATTCTGCTCTTTTCTCGGCAAACTTTGAATAACCTAGCTCATGATATCACTTGTTAGAATAAATCCGAGGCGCATAATTGATCTACCGAGTATCAAGCAATCACACGAGCACGACACCGAGTTTTGTTAACGAGGTTGACCGATATGGCTACATCTCCGGGGCCTGCCTACGGGCGCTCCTCCCCGTGACACCGTTACAATACGCACCCCGGCCGCCCGGGCGCCGGCACACGCCGCCGGCTCACCCATGTGTCCGTGCTATTATGTTGGCATAGGTTACACGTGTGTCTACCCTCTCATTATATAAGAGGCCTAGGGGTACAGGTGTCCTAATAGGACACGACTCCTACCCTGTCTACACATAGTCCAAATCCAAGTCCAACTGTAACCTAACTTGTACAAATATTCAACACAATTCTAACAATTTGTGAGGTGGAGAATTTCAATCGGCGTCAGGTGGTTAGTGATACGTCTCCGACGAATCTATAATTTTTTATTGTTCCATGCTGATATATTATCATTCTAGGAAACTTTTTGGGTCATTATTCACCAATTTATAATATTTTTGAGCACTAACCTATTGACCCAGTGCCCAGTGCCAGTTGCTGTTTTCTGCGTGTTTTTGCCTCTGCAGGTTTACTGTACCAAACAAAGTCCAATTGCCACGAAACTTTTTGATGATTTTTTTTGGACTATATGAAGACCTAGAAGCTTCGGAAGGAAGCCAGGAGGCACACGAGGGCCTCACCACACATCAGGGCGCGCCCTAGGGGGTGCGCCCAGATATGTGGTGGCCCCCTCGGGCACCTCCCGACGTCCCTCTTCGGCCTATAAATTCTCTAATACTCTGAAATCCCTAGAGGCAGTCCCGAAACCCTTTTTCCGCTGCCGCAAGTCTCTGTTCCGTCGTGAGGCCATCTGGAGCTCCGTTTCGGCACCCTGCCGGAGGGGGGATCGATGACGGAGGGCCTCTTCATCAACCTTGTTGCCCTCATGATGATGTGTGAGTAGTTCACCACAGACCTACGGGTCCATAGCTAGTACCTAGATGGCAATCTCTCTCTCTTATGATCTTCAATACAATGGTCATCGCATCTTCGCTTTGATCTATCCGATGTAATCCTGTTGTGCGGTGTGTTTGTTGGGATCCGATGAATTGTGGGTTTATGTTCAGATTATTCATGAAAAGTATTTGAGATGCCTCTGAATTATATTATCTCTTATGTGCATGATCATTATAGCTTCGTAATGCTCTCCGATCTATTGATATGATTTGGCCAAGTAGACTGATATTTCATCGGTGGGAGTGGTGCGTTGTGGTAGGTTCAACCTGGCGAGTTTCTATATCCCAGTGACAAAGTAGGGGACAAGATGCGTCTTTGTGTTGTTGCTACTAAGGATAAAATGATGGGGTTTATTCATATTGTTTGAGTTTACTTTGTCTACATCATGTCATCGTTCTCCAAGCATTACTCTGTTTTACTTAATACTCTAGATGCATGCTGGATAGCGGTCGATGAGTGGAGTAATAGTACTAGGTGCAGGCAGGAGTCGGCCTATTTGCTTATGGACGTGATGCCTATATATACATGATCATTGCCGTGAACATCGCATAACTATCTGCTTTTCTATCAATTGCCCAACAGTAATTTGTTTACCCACCGTATGCTGCCTACATGAGAGATGTCACTAGGGAACACTATGGCCCCGAGGTCTATTCACTTATATATTCGCAAACGCTACATTTACCTTGCTGCCTTTATTTACTTTTTATTTATTTTGCAATTTATATTTATCAACAATTATCTACACAACTCATTTGCTTGCAAATAACGAGATCAAGGGGATTGACAACCCTCTTGCCCGCGTTGGGTGCAAGTTGTTTGTTCATTTGTGTGCAGCTGCTGAAGACGGTTGAGGATTGATATTCCTATTGGTTCGATAAACCTTGGTTTCATAACTAGAGGAAATACTTATCCGTTTTGTGCTGCAATTACCCGTTCCTCTTCACGAAAAACCCAACGCAGATCACAAGTATCAGGAAGGATTTCTGGCGCCGTTGCCGGGGAATATCATCATCAACTACCAAGTAACTTCACACAAATTTTCATTCACTTGTTGTTTTTTTTATTTGCTGTTATATTTAGCTCATCACATAAAAATCAAAAATACAAAAATATTTACCTTTGCTTGTTACTAGTTTACTTCTTCGCTTGCTAGTTTACTTGTTTTGCTTGCTACTTTGCTTGCTCGGTCACCATGTCTTAAGATACTACTAAGTTGTGTGACTTTTGAAATACTAATAATAATGATTTTATTAGTACACCTATACCACCCGCCACTAGTTCGGAGGCTTTTGATATTAATGTTGCATTGCTAAATCTTGTCATGAAAGATCAATTTTCGGGAAGTCCTAATGAGGATCCCGCGTCACATCTTAATAACTTTGTTGAATTATGTGACATGCAAAAGAAAAAGGATATGGATAATGATATTGTGAAATTAAAATTATTTCCTTTTTCACTAAGAGATAAATCTAAAGCTTGGTTTTCACCTTTACCTCGTAATAGTATTGGAACATGGGATAAGTGTAAAGATGCTTTTATTGCCAAGTATTTTCCTCCTACTAAGATCATCTCCCTTAGAAATCAAATAATGAATTTTAAACAGCAAGATCAAGAGCATGTTTCACAAGCTTGGGAGAGAATGAAATTAATGATAAGGAATTGTCCAACTCGCGGTTTAAATATGTGGATGATTATCCAAAACTTCTATGCTGGACTAAACTTTGTGTCTAGAAATCTTCTAGATTCTGCTGCAGTTGGTACCTTTATGGATGTGACCTTAGGAGAGGCCATAAAATTTCTGGACAACATCATGACAAATTATTCTCAATGGCATACCGAAAGGGCTCCAACCGATAAGAAGGTAAATTATGTTGAAGAAATCGCTACTTTGAGTGAAAAAGTGGATGCTCTTACGAATATGGTTGCTAGTAAAAATGCTCATGTTGATCCCAATGAGGTTCCCTTGTCCACTTTGATTGAGAAAAATAATGATTCTATTGATGTGAACTTTGTCTCGCGAAATAATTTCAATAACAATGCTTATAGAGGAAATTTTAATTCTAGGCCGTATCGAGGTAATTCCTCTAACAACTATGGAAACTCTTATGGTAATTCTTATGGAAATTCTTATACAAATGTTAATAGGATACCCTCTGATCTTGAGAACACAATTAAAGAATTTATTAATTCTCAAAAGGTTTTCAATACTATGCTAGAAGAAAAATTGCATGTAGTTGACACTTTGGCTAAAAACATGGATAGAATTGCTCTTGATGTGGAAACTCTTAAAAATAAATATTTGCCACCCAAGCATGATTTCAATGATGCTATTAAATATATCCAAATATCTATCAACGAAAGTAAGGAGAGGACCGCTAAGTTGAGAGCTAAGCGGGAATTCTTAGAAAAAGCTCTTCCACCCGGTTTTTACCGGAATCATGATGAAGACCTTAAAATGAGTGGTGTTTCTCCTATTGAATATTTATTTAATTCTCTGAATATAAATGATAAAGGGACTGGAGATGAGTCAACTTTAATAGAGGAGCGTCCCGTTTGCTTGGAGGGTGATGATTTTGATGCTAAAACTGAAAAATGTGGGTTTGGAGAGGTCAAAACTTTAACTAGTGATGCACCCACTATCTTGGATTACAAGGACTTTAATTATAATAATTGCTATTTAGTAGAATGTATTTCCTTTTTGCAATCAGTTATTAGCTCACCCAATGCTTATGAACAAAACAAAGCTTTTACCGAACACATAGTAGAAGCTATGATAAGAGCTTATGATGAGAAACTTGAGCTTAAAGTTTCTATTCCTAGAAAATTGCATGATGAGTGGGAACCTAATATCAAAATAAAGATCAATAAATATGAATGTAATGCTTTGTGTGACCTTGGTGCTAGTGTTTCAACTATTCCTAAAACTCTTTGTGATGTACTCGGTCTCACTAATATTGAAGATTGTTCCCTCAACTTGCATCTTGCGGATTCTACCATCAAGAAACCTTTAGGTAGAATTAATGATGTGCTTATTATTGAAAATAAAAATTATGTGCCTGTATATTTCATTGTGCTTGATATTGATTGCAATCCTTCTTGTCCCATAATACTTGGAAGGCCTTTCTTACGAACTATAAGTGCGATCATTGACATGAAAGAGGGAAACATAAGATTCCAATTCCCATTAAAGAAAGGGATGGAACACTTACCTAGGAAGATAATTAAAACACCTTATGAATCAATTATGAGAGCTACTTATGGGTGGAGTGTCAAAGATGACAATACTTGAAACTATGCATTATGCCTAGCTAGGGGCACAAAACAATAGCGCTTGTTGGGAGGCAACCCAATAGTTATCTTTAAAATTTTGCTTTGAACTTTCTGTTTATTTTTGATAGAATTATTATTGCCTCTGTAATGATTATGTTTTTGTGTTTAAATTAGTGTTTGTGCCAAGTAAAGCCTTTGGGGTGACTCACAAGATGAGTAGAATCAAAGCTGAAACAAAACAGAAACTTTTGACTCCAGTACAGGAATTTTCATTTTTTGCTGGAGCGTGACAATGATCTGAAATTTTTACAAAGTATTTATATATAAATTTTCGAGGTTGTCCTATTTTTTAAGAATTTGAAGAGTTATATAAGTATAGGTTCTCTACAGATTGCTACAGACTGTTATGTTTTAGACAGATTCTGTTTTTGCTTGCGTAGTTGCTTATTTTGATTAAACTATGTATTGTATCGGGGGTATAAGCCATGGAGAAGTTAGAATACAGTACCTATTATGCATTTATGAAATTTGAATCAATTTACAACAGTACTTAAAGTATGCAATATGTTTCTTATACTAACGGATCTCACGAGGTTTTGTTGAGTTTTGTGTGATTGAAGTTTTCAAGTTTTGGGTGTTATCTTGATGGACAAAGGAATAAGGAGTAGCAAGAGCCTAATCTTGGGGATGCCCAAGGCACCCCAAGGTAATATTTTAAAGGAGACTCAAGCGTCTAAGCTTGGGGATGCCCCGGAAGGCATCCCCTCTTTCGTCTCAAATCCATCGGTATGTCACTTGAAGCTACATTTTTATTCGTCACATGATATGAGTTTTGCTTGGAGCGTCGTTTGCTTTTGTTTGCTTTTACTTTCAGTTTTACACAATCATTCATTGCTAGACACACCTATTTAAGAGAGACACACCCTCATCATAATTTGTTAGAATACTCTATGTGCTTCACTTATATCTTTTGAGCTTAGCAGTTGCTCTAATACTTCACTTATATCTTTTTGAGCATGGTGGCTTGTAGATTTTAAAGAAATGATCTCACTCTCGTTCTTCACTTATATTTGTTTGAGAGTTAATAAATAGTGACGGTAATTTGCATGGGTCATACAGACTAGTCCAAAAATATTAGGTATTCAAAGAGTGATAATCAAAACCATCGTGTAGCACATATAAAGAAATTGTGGGTTAATTATATTGATGTAATAATATGAAATAGGTGTGAGTTCATAATTGTTAAACCGTAGAAGTGTCTATATTAAGAGGGGTTGACCTTTTTGTTCATCTAAAAATTAAAGAGGCATGGTGATGATGTGTGAGCATTTCTATTCCTCGTTGAAATCCTAGTGTTGTTTCGGGTCAGAAGCACGAGATGGTTAACTCCTACCAACCTCTTCCCTCGGGGCATGCGATTAGTACTTTGATTTATGATAAACTAATAAAACTTTTCAATAAGTATATGAGTTCTTTATGATTAATGTGAAACCATGGACATATGCAATCTCACCTTTTCATAATTTGCTAGCCTCTTCGGTACCGTGCATAGCCCGTTCTCAACTTGAGGATCAGTGCAACTTTCGCCGGTGCATCCAAACCCCGTGACATGATACGCTTTGTTGCACATAAGCCTTATTATATCTTTGTCAAAACAGACACCATACCTACCTATCATGGCATTTTCATAGCCATTCCGAGATATATTGCCATGCAAATTCCATCGTCACTTCACATGACTAGTTCGTTCATCGTCATATTGCTTTGCATGATCATATAGAGCTGACAAATTATTTGTGCCAAAGCCACCTTCATAATGTTTTGATACATGTCATGCTAGATCATTGCACATCCTGGTACACCGCCTGAGGCATTCATACAGAGTCATATCTTCATATCAGTTCTCCATGTTGAGTTGTAAGTAAATAAAAGTGTGATGATCATCATTGTTAGAGCATTGTCCTAGTGAGGAAAGAATGATGGAGACGATGATTCTCTCATAAGTCGAGATGAGACTCCTGATGAAAATAAAGATGGGGGAGGCCAAATGAGCCCACCATCCATTCTGTAAAAAAAATGAGAGAAAATGAGAGAAGGGACTTTGCTACCATCCTTTACCACACTTGTGCCTCAAAGTGGCACCATGTTCCTCATGTAGAGAGTCTCATGATATATCACTTTCATATGCTAGTGGGAATTACCTATTCATTATTTCAAACTCGGCTCGTATATTCCTACGACGGGCTTTCTCAAATGCCCGAGGTCTTCATGAGCAAGCAAGTTGGATGCACACCCCACTTAACTTCATTTGAGCTTTCATACACTTATAGCTCTAGTGCATCATTTGCATGGCAATCCCTACTCCTTGCATTGACATCTATCGATGGGCATCTCCATAGCCCGTTGGTACACCTAGTTGATGTGAGACTATGTTCTCCACTTCCTACCTCTTTGATATCAGCCACCATACTCTATTCCACCTAAATGCTATGTCCAATGGCTCATGCTTATGTATTGCATGAAGAATAAAAAGTTGATCATATTGAAAAAGTACGAACCAATTGCCTGACTTGGACACCATGGTGCTTAACATTTGTATTCATGTGGTGAAGATGGAGCCAAGCCTTGCTAATACAATAAGATGAATGGGGGGGGGGTAGACATTTCTTGAGAATCGTATACTTTTACGAATTAATCATTTTGTTTCTTACGCTTTGAATATTGCTATGTTAATATTTGTTGATTCATCTTTTCTCAATGAGCATACATGAATAAGATTACATAGTGGATAGCATGTCACATCAAAAATTCTGTTTTTATCATTTACCTACTCGAGGACGATCAGGAATTAAGCTTGGGGATGCTTGATACGTCTCCAACGTATCTATAATTTTTGGTTGTTCCATGCTGATATATTATCATTCTATGATACTTTTTGGTTCATTATTCACCAATTTATAATATTTTTGAGCAATAACTTATTGACCCAGTGCCCAGTGCCACTTGCTGTTTTCTGCGTGTTTTTGCCTCTGCAGGTTTACTGTACCAAACGAAGTCCAATTGCCACGAAACTTTTTGATGATTTATTCTGGACTATATGAAGACCTAGAAGCTTCGGAAGGAAGCCGGGAGGCACACGAGGGCCCCACCACACATCAGGGCGCGCCCTGGGGGGGCTTGATATGTGGTGGCCCCCTCGGGCACCTCCCGACGTCCCTCTTCCCTATAAATTCTCTAATATTCTGAAACCCTAGAGGCAGTCCCGAAACCCTTTTTCCGCCGCCGCAAGTCTCTGTTCCGTCGCGAGGCCATCTGGAGCTCCGTTCCGGCACCCTGCCGGAGGGGGGATCGATCACGGAGGGCCTCTTCATCAACCTTCCTGCCCTCATGATGATGTGTGAGTAGTTCACCACAGACCTACGGGTCCATAGCTAGTACCTAGATGGCAATCTCTCTCTCTTATGATCTTCAATACAATGGTCATCGCATCTTTGCTTTGATCTATCCGATGTAATCCTATTGTGCGGTGTGTTTGTTGGGATCCGATGAATTGTGGGTTTATGTTCAGATCATTCATGAAAAGTATTTGAGATACCTCTGAATTATATTATCTCTTATGTGCATGATCATTATAGCTTCGTAATGCTCTCCGATCTATTGATATGCTTTGGCCAAGTAGATTGATATTTCATCGGTGGGAGTGGTGCGTTGTGGTAGGTTCAACCTGGTGAGTTTCTATATCCCCGTGACAAAGTAGGGGACAAGATGCGTCTTTGTGTTGTTGCTACTACGGATAAAATGATAGGGTTCATTCATAGTGTTTGAGTTTACTTTGTCTATATCATGTCATCATTCTCCAAGCATTACTTTGTTTTACTTAATACTCTAGATGCATGCTGGATAGCGGTCGATGAGTGGAGTAATAGTAATAGGTGCAGGCAGGAGTCGGCCTATTTTCTTATGGACGTGATGCCTATATATACATGATCATTGTCGTGAACATCGCATAAATATCCGCTTTTCTATCAATTGCCCAACAGTAATTTGTTTACCCATCGTATGTTGCCTACATGAGAGATGTCGCTAGGGAACACTATGGCCCCCGGATCTATTCACTTATATATTCGCAAACGCTATATTTACCTTGCTGCCTTTATTTACTTTTTATTTATTTTGCAATTTATATTTATCAACAATTACCTACACAACTCATTTGCTTGCAAATAACGAGATCAAGGGGATTGACAACCCTCTTGCCCTCGTTGGGTGCAAGTTGTTTGTTCATTTGTGTGTAGCCACTGAAGACGGTTGAGGATTGATATTCCTATTGGTTCGATAAACCTTGGTTTCATAACTGAGGGAAATACTTATCCGCTTTGTGCTGCAATTACCCGTATTACTCTTCATGGAAAACCCAACGCAGATCTCCCAAGCATGAACTTGTGCAGTAGGAAGCCAAGCCCATGACCAAAGAAATCTTGGTGGAGCACGCGCTCATCGACGGCCGGCGCCAGCAGGACCACCTTGCCAAAAAAACCGGTGCTCCAAGTCCCCCAAAAATGACATCTCTGCTCTCAGCCGCTTGAGCTTCTCCTTTGAGACACCCGAGGGAAACCACTTGTCGGTGGTCTCATTGGCCACCCTCTTCTTTGGCTCTTTGGTGGCAGCGGCCCTCTTCCATTTTTGCTCGAAGGTCGCAGTCGCTTGAAGAGTCCAGCAGCGAAGCGGAGGTTGGGCAGTTCAACGAGAATAGCAAGGAACAAGAAAGAGGAAGCAAAACACAAAAATTGCTCTTCTTGTTCCCTTTTATGGACGCCGCGGTAAAAACCAAGCGGTTGGGCCTCGCGGCGAGACACGCGTCCCACTCTTACTGCAGTTACCGCTTCGCGAGATGTGGGTGCGGCATTCCAGGCATCCCCACCACGACCGAAAAGGGCAGGTGGCCCATTAATCCATTTTAACAAGACTAGGCGAGGCAACATGAATGGGACGATTCTTGCACTTTCCTAGCAATGGCGACTAAATCCACTCTATTTGTTTCACAATTACTATCAAGTATCAACCAGGTTTGTCACAGAATGAGATCACTGCAATTGCAAATAAATCAAAAGTGCAAACCTTCTGTCATTGATATTTGGTTGCAATTAAATGGGAACACCAAACCTCAGTTCAGATAACAATCACCGAACATCAATGGTGGAATCAGTCACCTCAATTCAGCTTCCTGTTCAGCCCAGATCTCTGCTGGGGGCCCCTCACCGAAACTCAATGGTAGCAAGCACAACTACAAGTGTGAAATCATAGTCATGTGTACACAAATGCGACCAGATATAAGAAATCCATAATTTCCATATGTTATGTTTTAATTTTAACAGATATATTTGGTAGGGAGTTATAAGTTCAAAGACTGTTACAGACACCCATGCAAGGTCTCAGCCATTAATCCAGCTTGAAAAGAGTACTACTCGGTATATCCACATCAGGTACCAAAGCCTAGAAATCTTATATTAATATTGCATAAACATCAGTTTATCTATATTCCTAAAAAAGTATTGGGGGTCGGAAGTTGCTTCTGCCTGGATTTTCCCTCAAGCCCAATAATCCCAAGGCACCTTACATATGCACACATCATTTTCATGTGCTTCAATCTCTCATGTGCCACCACACATTCCCTCCGTCAGACCTTCAGGGATGGATGTAGCCCTCAGTGCTATATCACACATTTCCAGTTTCATCCAGGAGAGTGGAGAATACTCAAGGCTACTTTGCATATGAATATACCCAAATACAGAAATGTATTGCCCTGATGTACCCCTCTCAACATTATTGTCTCTGGTGTCGGTGTTTAGTAAAGTTATGGCACCAATTATCCTCCGATCCCATCCATCCTTATGCTCTGATGTTCGTGCAAAGACTAATGCTCAATTGTCCCCTAGAAATACAAGACTACATACTTTGGATTCACTTGATTGTATAACAATTGTGTGAACTAGTTCTTCAATTCACTAGTACGAGTCAAATACGCAATCTAAAATCAAACTCCTCCCTGTCGCCCAACTAAAATATGCACTCCGCATTATCGTGCAGTTAGTAGGTCAAGCTTCAGCACTTGGTGCTCTAGGCTAATTCAACCAGGCTTTGCGACTGCATTGGCACTTGTTAAGTTGGACAGATCATTCCAAGCCATGGCACGATGCTGCTATCCCTGGCGACATAACAGATCAATGTCTCTTCGATGCTTGCACCAAGCATTCCAATAGAGATTGCGACTTCTTTAAGAAAAAATGAGTCGCGGGAAGAGGTTGCTGGTTTCAGAGGGTATCCTGAATGAAGCATGGTTATCGGTTGCAGGAGCCCATCCTAACTAATCACAATCGCGCCAAGCAGAATTGGTGAGAGATGGACTGCTGCTTGCTGTGTGATCAATCCAGAGTTTGAATGCTGCTTGCTGTGTTATCAATCAAGATAAACTCTGGTGCGCATAATCATTGACTCTCCGTATGCTAGGAGGGGTCTGGAACTTGGTGACTGGTTGGAAAGGCGGAGATCATTTTCATGTTTAGCCAGGGCAGTTTGGGTCAACTCAGTAATGGTGGAATGTTGGACAGTTGGAATATGAGAAACATCTCATATTTCTGAATAACAGAACCTACAAAGACCCCGATACAAACGGACTTACAGTTATAGTCCGTACCACTTGCTTAAAATGTAAAGTTTGCAATCCAGGTCTGGTTTATTTGGGACCTCAAGTTAGGAGTAAGAATATAATTTCTATAGAATTGAAGAATCTAATAAGTTTTGGTTGAATAAGACAAACTCAACAATGGTGCATCTGACATGATTTGATTAATACTACAAAATATAACATCAATAAACTGATTGCTAATGACCTAAATGTAATTATCATATGGCCTTAAGTGCAGAGTACATTACTTCCTGATGTAAGTATAAGACATAACATCTGACTAGAAAGATATTGCAAGAGATAGTGTCAGCAATTCACACTAAACAATGTCAATGATAGTTACTCAATAGGAAAGTGCGGCTCGCTGCGCGTTGCCTGGAGAAGTGGGTGGCAAAACAGAGTGAAATACCAATTTGAAAACCAATATAAGATTTAAACCGTGTATGTTTGAGTAACTACTAAATTAGATTGTACAAGAAAGATATTTGTATGTTAAAGACTCAATAGAAAAAATAAGTGGCAGAAACGTGCATGATAGAGAATAGTGGGTCTTTAGATAACACAATGTAATCAATAATAGAGAGGGCCTGCGTCAAGAGGAACCAAAAGCTCACAATACATGGCGGGCAATCAGAGGAATGCATCAGTGGGAATCAAAAGCTCACAATACATGGCAATGAGAGGAATGATATGACTTAAAACATTTCACACCTGTGAAAAGCGGTCTAGTGTACGCTCTGGGCTAGAAAGAGCATCTCGTTTTTCCTAGTCTTTCTCTAGCCGCCAGCCTACTAAGTTGAGTTGGCGTGTCACCATTTCAATTTGACCAAGGCCTGCCTTCATAGCTTCATCCAATGTGTCGTAACCTAACGAGAAGCGGCGAACAGTCAAGTTTTGTACTTGTTCAGAATAAGAACTTATGTGTCTGACTGCAAGATGCCAAGCCTTAGAGAGTTTTCCTCTGCCCCTATTTGCTATATTGAATTGTTGCATTAGCTTTTCATTCTGGTCTTCCAATCGCCTCATGTGGTTGTAGTTGAAGTCAACGATTTTCGTGGTGGTTGCATTCTCCATGTATATGATGTCTTCAATGGCAGCACTATCTTCCACTATATCACAATCAATGGAAAGGACCCCTGGATATGATGCACTGCTAACATGTAGCATAAAAGCATTGAACAGAACGGTGACATGAATTTTGTCATTCTCATATATTTTGTGAGGATACTCAATTTGGTTTCATGCCTGGAGGTCGACCATGCGATTTTCTTGGTGCTATAACTTATGGAGAGATACAGGGAGCAAAAGAAGAAAGTCCCAACAAAATACATTACCCTCATCAAGGTCATGTAGATAATGTTGTACAAGTGTTCGAACAAGTGATGACGACATTGATGACTTTCCGGTTAAAATAGGACTGCACCAAAGGTCATCTTTGAGTTTGTATCTTTTGACTTGGTGATAAATGAGGTCACAAGAAATATACAAGGAGATATCCCATGGTATATGCTCTTTGCGGATGATGTGGTGCTAGTCGATGATAGTCGAACGGGGGTTAATAGAAAGTTAGAACTGTTAAGATTCATGCACTAGCCAACGCAACCAAAAGTCTCAATTGATGGAGTGGGTTAGGCAATCCACATATACACTTCAACACCCCCTCTCACGCGTGACTCGAGGAGGCCAACACGTGCATAGAAATTCAAGAGGCATGGCTCAAGAGGCCTACACGTGGACACAGAGGGGGCAACAACAATTTTTGAATAAAGTGCGAAAGACATGACTCAAACTTGAGACCTACGGCTCTAATACCATATTAAGCTTCACGCACTAGCCAACGCAATCGAAAAAATCTGAACTTGTGGAAAGGGCTAAACAATCCACATATACACTTCAACACCACCTCTCGCGTGTGACTCGCGGAGGCCAACATGTGCATAGAAATCTCAGAGGTATGACTCAAGTGGCATATACGCGGACACAAAGGGGGCACATCAACTTTTTGAATAAATTGCGAAAGCCAGGACTTCGAACTTGATATATACGGCTATGATACCATGTTAATCTTCTCATGCACTAGCCAACACAACCAAAAGTCTGAAGTGATGGAAACAATTCACATATACACTTCAACAAGAACCATGGAGACAAACTTTGGAATCGAAAGATTTTTAGGCTTAGTAGAACTAAAACAGAGTACATGATGCGCGGTTTCAGAACTACTAGGCGCAAGGAGGAGGTTAGCCTTGATGGGCAGGTGGTACTTCAGAAGGACACATTTTGATATTTGGAATCAATGTTGCAGGAAGATGGTGATGTCGATGAGGATGTGAGCCATCGAATCAAAGCCGTATGGATGAAGTGGTGCCAACTGCCAAGCTTTTGGCGCTCTCCTGACAAGAGAGTGCCGCAAAAGCTAAAAGGAAGGTTCTATAGTGCAACCCAAATTAATCCCTAATCCTTATTTTTACAAGCTCTTAATAGGTCTCTTTTCTTATTTCGAATGCAAATACCTAACTAAATACTAATAAAATTCTTTCTTGACAGCAACCTATGCTTCACAATAGTATATATTTTGTATATCGAAGTCCTAGATAGGAAATTAGAGTAGGCACAGATCCTCCACAAAAGGCAAAATGTATATGAAAAAAGATTGATTGAACTTTCCAACAGACTCATGGAATTCCATGAGTAAACGATCGAATGGGATTTGCTTGGGCAACAAAATCAAGTCCTGGTCCCCTAGGGCGGCAATTTGACCCGCAATGTTGTATGGCGCCGAGTGTTGGCCGACTAGAAGGCGACATGTTCAACAGTTGGTAGCAGAGATGCGCGTGTTGAGATGAATATGTGGCCACACAAGAAAGGATCAAGTCCGGAATGATGATATACATGATAGAGTTGAGGTAGCACCGATTAAAGAGAAGCTTGTCCAACATTGTCTAAGATGATTTGGGCATATACAACGCATGCCTCCAAAAGCTCAAGCGCATAGCGAGCGGTTAAAGCATGTTGATAATGTCAAAAGAGGTCGGGTTGACCAAACGTAATGTCAAGAGAGGTCGGGTTGACCAAACGTGACATGGGAGGAGTCCGTAAAGGGAGATATGAAGGACTGGAATATCACCAAATAACTAGCCATGGACATGGGTGCGTGAAAGTTAGCTATCCACGTGCCAAAACTGTGAGTTGGTTTCGAGATCTTACGGTTTCAGCTCTAGACTACACCAACCTGTTTGGGATTAAAGGCTTTGTTGTTGTTGTTGCTGCATTCACTTTTGAACTGTTGGAAAGCCCAAGTTTCACTAGCACGAAATATAATATTGTTCTGTAAGGGGTCTGACGATACAAATAGTTTGTGGCCCAGTGAATTCTCTGTTGTCGAGTCCAATTTACTCTGGTGACTAAACTGAAACATAATTAAACAAACGTACATACAGGGACAAAGGCAAACATGGTTACGACTTGCAATAAAGATTTTCACCAATGTTTTACAATGTAAATGATTTACTCCCTCCGTCCCATAATATAAAAGCGTTTTTTACACTAGTATAGTGTGAAAAACGCTCTTATATTATGGGATGTAGGGAGTAGTTTTCTATCAACTCCTTACTTTTCAAGTGCAACAACAAAGAAAGATCAAAGATCACAAAGCTAAACCACACAATATCCAATTCCACAAGCTCCTTGTGCTATTTGGTTTAGAACATACAGTATATACAAATACAAATAATATAAAGGATGTATAAAATCACTGTTGACTTGTAATTTGTTCTTTATGGTCGGTGGAATGTAACTGCCATCATGCTAAGACTGGGAGAAAACCTTACCAAAATTCAAGTTGACAGACCACACAAAATGGCAGGAGGATCTGGAGAGAAGATTGGCGCTGTGGCGGCCAACAGGGGTTCATGGCTGTAGCCATGAGGGGAGTGGTCGTCGGCACAAACACAACTGACATTAGTTTCAGTTAAGCAGAGTACACGATTGACACCAAGAACTGGTCAGACTATACAATGAAATTTTATAGAACCAAATGCTAACACTAAGTCAATTAGTGCAGAAAAGAGACACTAACTTCTTGAAAGAACATGAGCCAATTTCATGGTTCAGTAGCAAAGCAACAATACAGACTAAACAGCAAGTAAACAATTAGTGCAGAAAAGAGACATCAACATCTTGAAAGTACTTAGTTACACTACTCATATATTTACACACACATATGTAGTTGAAAAAAATTCAAAACTACAAACATTATTGGCAGCGTTCTCCAAAATAGTGAAGTAATGAAGCTTTTGGATGCAGTGAGCTATTTCTGCAACCTCAATAGGCCACATCTGCAATCTCATTGGCGCGAACCTAACTGGCCGAGAGACAAATCTAAATAACCCGTGTCGCTTAATTCAGATAGCATGTATAGGTTCATGTGGCTGTACAGTGTACACGCATGTGAATAGAAATCAGGTTCATTATGGAAAGTATACGTTCATTATATGTCACCAATATGTTATTTTGCATCCACTGAGACACACCAGTTTCACCAAACTTTCCATGCAACAATGGTAATAAAATCTTTCAATTTTACCTTTAGTAGCACAAGCAGCAAGCAGATCAGCAGTCAATTGCTTGCATCATGACAACCACTGAACTGACAGTGTTGGCAACAATTAAATCAGCCCACAGAAGGTACAAACAAGAATTAATTCACATTTTTTTATATAAAACATGAGTACTCCATAGTCATGGACAAATAAAACATTCAGTGTGTTGCAGATTTCCATAAAAGACCAGAAGAGATTCCATTATAGTGCACACAAGCGTAGAGCTTCCAATATCTAATTGTCATGAACCAATAAAATTATATATGTTCCTTGACTGAATACAACAGGGAATAGCATAAATTTGCAGTTAATCTAGAGAATGCGCCTATTACTGACCATGGACTTTCAAGTAGTAAACCACGATTCTAGATCTTGCCAAATTACCAGTCCTAAAGGTCGAAGAGGGCACGTGGACACTGATCTCACAACAACTCTGGCCTGATATAGAGACAACCAACAACAACAACAACAACAACAAAGCCTTTAGTCCCAAACAAGTTGGGGTAGGCTAGAGGTGAAACCCATAAGATCTCGCGACCAACTCATGGTTCTGGCACATGGATAGCAAGCTTCCACGCACCCCTGTCCATGGCTAGTTCTTTGGTGATGCTCCAATCCTTCAGGTCTCTCTTTACGGACTCTTCCCATGTCAAGTTCGGTCTACCCCGGCCTCTTTTGACATTATCAGCACGCTTTAGCCGTCTACCCCGGCCTCTTTTGATATAGAGACAACCACCGATATCAATCACAATACAAAGAGCAAGGAAGTCCATAAATAAATATCAGAAGTGCTAGCCCATGTAGGTGCACTGGTTGTCGAAGTTCAAATTGAACCCGCCTAAGAATTCTTTTACAAACCCCTCATGTTGATAAGAAGACCATGATCTGAAACATAAATAGAAGAACATTATAGATAAGGAAAATACATCATAGACAAATCGTCCTAAGATCCTCCTAAATTAGAGCAAGAGAAAGATTCTAGAAAAGCAAAGAGAGACATCAATGCAGTGTCACTTATCAATGTTGGTAATTTATTTAAGTACAACTTTTTTTTATTGCAATATTTGCAGTTTTAATCTAAAAACAAAGGAGCTCCTTCTTTTCATAGCTTCCAAATTTTCTGGTACAGTTAGAAAGGATCCCCTAACTCTGAATAATGAAAGAGGTTAAGTTTTTGAACCACAGATTTCCTGTTTTTTATTTGGATATCAACCAGCGCTGACAGTCGTTCTGCTCTTCTTTCAGGACATACCAATTCATCTATCGCGGAGAGATACTGATTAACCAAGCTATTGTACCCTAAGGCCAAAAGCTTTTTTTTCGAATGCGCAGGAAAGCTACACATCATTATATTAGGAAAAGAAAGGAGTCTAATAAGACTCATACAAGCCCAATAGGGCAGGGTTATGTGTTATTTATTCTTTGTTTAGGTCATGAAGCAGAGAGTAGAAACTGTATACTACGTTAATGCATACCCTTAATTAACCATTATATTTTACTTTCTACCTCCGAAAAGTACAAAAGAAACACAAATCATGCGTGCATCTGCTATTTTAAATAAACCATAACTGGGCCAATATCTAAAAGAGCTTCAATACCACTCGCATAGGAAATTGCTTCCCCTATACAACCATAATTTCATCTGAAACAGAACAAAAAATCAAAACCTCATATTATAGAGTAGAATCCTTTTGTCTAAATGTCTTTCCTCATTCTTCTTTGAGTTCCCCATAGCTTGCATTTGATTAGTCCACTGAAAATGAAAACTGCCATTAAGGTGCTCCTAACAGAAATATAAAATAAGAGAATTAAACACCAATGCATTGTCATTTATATTTGATACCCAAACAAATCCTGTTTTAGAAATGGTATGCCATGCACCTAGAATTAAGTATAGATCAAGTAGATTGCCGCAAAGGGGGGAGAACTTGTTCAAAAATCTAAGGTCAAGCAACAGTTAACTGTGATTGTAGCAGAAGATGGAGTACATAGAAACTAATCATCGTACATGGTGTCATGGACTAAGTATGACCCGGTGAAAACAAATGACAGCCTAAGAAAGTGCACTCTTTAGCTTGAAAGGAGGAATTGCAAGGAAATATGGTCTTTTTTGGTTACCTACCGGATGTATCTTTTTGCAGCTCCTCCACCTTGGACTTCGTCTTGACTTCACATTCAGATAGAGGCATTTGTAACTCAACCTGTCATCTCAACACAGGAATGTCTTCTTCTTTCTGTCTCACGTCACTTGCTTTTTACTGTTAGCATTTCGTAAGCACCGCCAAGGGAAGGAAATGGTAAGCATTTAAAATGGTCACAGTCATTTCTTCAGTTAAGATATCAAATGTTCATTTTACATGGTTGGCTATTGAATTGATATATTCCATTCCATCCTACATCCAGTGTCTACAGCTAAAACACGCTGAGCAAAGAATTTTGCACAATCGGAAGATATAACAACTCAGAAGTACCTTCCGAGGGAAAGCATGCCAGAATTGGAGATGGCAATCCTCTGTACCGCTGGCTTTCGTAATCAGGCCAATATAATTCAAGCCAGCTAATTATTCATTATCTGTATGCCGGTACTGTATATTCTTGAGATAATACTCCATGCGTATTCTTGAAGAGAAGCACTCGAGCCACAGCTTCGGCACTGCAGGATGCACATTGTAGAGGTTGGAAATGAACCTCTTCTCTGAGTTAGCAAGCACAGTTGCAGGAGCTAATGGCCTTTTAAGAAGACCATAACTTTGGAGCCACCGAAGCATTGCATACCTAGGCTTGACCCGGTTCTCCAAATCAAAGCACAGTAACGCTGGGAAGCAATCAAGATACTCCAAAGAGTATCCCAGATCCAGAGTCATGTAGTTCAGCTTTTCATTGAGCATCTCCTTGCCCTGGTTCAGCACCTTTGGGAACACACTCACGATCCGACACAGCATCTTGTACTCCACCCCTCTTTCCAGGAGGTAGTCAAATCGCTCGTTCAGCATTTCCCGAGTGCTGTGCAGAACAGGAAGTATGTGTGTGGCTATCTTGTTCTCACCGTACCCAATGCTCTTCAAGAACTCAAGCTTGGTGTCCACATGCTGTGCACTCTTCTCGGCCTTCACCTTAACCATTCTTTCTGAGAATGCTCTCTCCACCTCCCTATCATAACTAGCATCCTCCAACACGAAATCTGGTGATAAATACCGCAAGCTCTCACCACCACCAGAAATCTTCTCCAGGAATCGATGATTCAGTCCCATTGCAAGCAGCACACCAGGGAGGTTCTCCAGTCTGTTCCTCCCAACGACATACGGGTGCTTCTTCACTGCCGCATCAACCTCATCATCTGCCAACCCAACTCTCCTCAGGTACTCTGGCACTGAGATCACCACATCATCAAAATCAAGATCGAAAACCCCAGGATTGCTCAGTAAGAACCTCCCTGCCTCCTCCCCTGCCAGCCCCAGCCTCTTGAAGAATTTCAACCTCTCACCAATCCGCTCCTCCTTAAGCTCAAGAAAAACCCTCTGATTGCACCCAACAAGCCCCCCGATGCTCCCCATCTTCAGCCCAGCATCGTAGAACATCTGCATCCTGCGGCACACTCGCAAGAACACATCAATGTCATTGCTAGCCCCCAAATCCGGACCGAATCCTCCATACGCCCTCCTAAGATCATCGACAAGGGGAGCACTGCTGGAGAGATCGTTCTCAACAAGCGAGGGGAAAGCGAGGCAGGCAGCGATGATAGCAGCACGGGGCAGTGGGCGGAGGCTTTCCTCGAGGGCGACAAGACGGGCGGAGATGAGGTCGGGAGGGACTTGGAGGAGGACACTGGGGAAGAGCAGGCCGAGATCGGACCACGGGAAGCCGAAATGCGCGAGCGCGGCAACGGCGGGGAGGAGGGACGGATGGTCAGTGAGGAACATGAGCTCGGAATCAGTGGAAGGGGGCAGGCCGATGGACTCGAGGAAGAAGGGAAGCTCGTTGAGCGGGTGGTAGGACAGGTGGCGGCGGAGGAGGGAGGGGAGGTCGGAGGAAGGGAGCGTGCTGGGCACGGCTGGGATGCCGGCGAGGAAGGTGAGGAGGGAGCACGGCGCGAGCGCAGCGATTGAGTCGGCATGGGAGGAAGGGAGGCAGCGCGTTGAGATGAGGTAGTCGGAGATGGCGGTGCGAGCAGCGGGGACGGCGGCGCGGCGGAGTCGGTACGGAAGATTCCGTAGCTTCGGGACCCCCGAAGACTCCGTGGAGAGGAAGCGGCGGAGCGCGGCGCGTAAGAATGGCATGTCGCTGCTGCGCCGGTGTGCTGTCCTGCTCTACGCCATTGCTCTCCTTTAGCCAGGGCCAGCGGATATCGGCCCCGGGGGGTTAGGGCAAACTCCAACGCGGATCTCGATTGAGCTGGCCAAACGGGCCGTGCTAATCATGCCAGGCACGGCAACGGGTCGTGCTGTGCTGGCCCGCGTGCTGCACACTCCAGCCATGCACGGCCCAGCTTTTTATTTGGGCCGGCATGATGGCACGCCGGGCACGGGTAAGCCTGTTAGGCTGTCGGCTTGCTAGGCTATTTTTTATGTCAGTTTTGACCTATTAGGTTGTTCTAAATACTTGTTAATAATAATAAGGATAAGAGTATTGCTCAAAAAGATAAAGTTGCTAGTGAAGAAGAACAATGAGATATTAATAATAAATTATTACTAGAAAGTAATGAAGAAGAAGAAGAAGATGTAGTATTAATGAAAGAAATGTTGATAGAAGATGAAAATTATGATGATTCAGAACAAAATAGTGATTTTTATAACTCACTAGATGATGTGGGACTACAAAAATTTAGATAATACAATGGAAGCTATTGAAGTAGAAAGTATTAATAAAAGAAGAAAGGGATATGGGAAATGTTCAGTAAAAAAAAGAGAAGAAAGAGAGAGAGAGAGAGAGAGAGAGAGAGAGACCTACCAGATCAGTTGGACAATGGCCTCCAGGAAAAAATGACTACCAACCTACGTATATCCCTGGACAATTTAGATACATGGGTTCTAAAAGAAGAGATTTTGAAAAGTCAGTGCAATTTCAAAATTATAAGAATGATGGCGCTATTTTAAACCTAGTAGCTCATGACCCGATAGATTGGCCAAATATAATTAGCATATGGAAAGGTTTAATAGTTCGAAAATATATACAAAACCAGTATAATATAGGAACTAAGGTAGAAGACATGTTAATATATTTTGAAACATTTTTAGGAGAGTAAGTTCTAAGGGAACAATGGGTAGATTCATACCCTAATCAATATGAAGAATTAAAAAGGGCTGGTGGAAATCCCAATATGAGCAATTCTGAATATTGATAATGTATTATCAATTATATGGCCAAGGAAGACCCTTGTAAAACGTAGTAATAAAATAAATAATGTGGAATAGTAAAGCACCTTCAGCATGTATGTACGCATGCAAATGCACAAGGATTCTTGAAGGCAAGAAGCTATCTATCTAAAGGCTAATCGCATGAAGAATTGCACCGCTGAAGAGCAAGACTGGTATGCAGAAACCAACAAGATATCCATCAAGCGGCAAACCCACGTGAAGCTTTTCAGAAAGTTACCACATGAAATTCCATTGAGGCCATGAAGGAATCTACTTGTCGAACACTCTCTAGAATGTGTCAAAGCATCAATAACTCATGAAGAAATACACGTTGATGGTCTAGAAGCCAGCTCATGAAGCTATGGCATACATTAAAATAAAGGGGTGAAGCTTATCCGGTGCTTCCCTCTCGCCTATAAAAGGAGGAGGCCAGCCTTGGGGACACACAGAACACAAGACACAAAAGAGACGAGCTCCAAGCAAGAAGTGTAGTCTCCGGAGCACTCCTAGTCTCCTTAGTAGTAGTACCACCGTCACTGGTAGAATAGCCAAGGAGGTGACGTGATCGCGAAGAATACTAAAGTATCCTTCTTAGCTCTTGTAATCCTTTCGGGGCCTCCCGAAAGGAAAAGCCATATGTAAATTATGTTGTGAAAATGATGTAATCTCGTGCTTCACTTGGTATTTTTATTTATGAATTTATGGGACGAGTTCTTATGCTAGGGATCCTATAGGAGAAACCTTTGCCGGTAGTTCTCTGTTTAGCCTAGTGTAGCGTCTAAATGAGAACCTTGTGACCGTAGAGAAGTGTTCCCTTCAGGCGGAACTGTCTGGGAAGACGATAAGAATTTAGCCCATAAATTTGTAGTTAAAAACATCAAGTGAACGAACCTAGCTGTATCTGAAATAACATAATGAAAAATATGGTGAGTACTGTGTAGGATCTTACACCTCTGTGCACACCGTCAGTCGCATTGTTGGCCTCGCTGGCCCATAATAGATCTTGCATTACAAAAATAACTAGGTTAGAACATGCAAATAGTAGCATAGAATTAAATATTGTCGTGAATATAGTGAAATACTATTCCAAATAGTGTACTGAATACTAAACACTATAGTGAATAGTGTCCTATGTAGTGAATAGTGTATCAATATAAAAGGCACATATCTGTCCGCCGCTTTCACCCAAGCACATGTTACCCTAATTAAAATCCAATCTAATATTAATTATAGTTTTTTATTGGCATATTGTTGGTATCAGGTCCAGTGTTTAATCATTGAAAGGTTAAAGTAACTAAACTTAGAAGTTAGTGCCGGTAAAGTAATAATACTAAAGAAAATATTAATATAAGGTGCATAATAAATCCTTCTGAAGAGCATACCCGGCATACATCTCATAGCCAACTAAATATAGTCGTTGATTTGATATATAATTTTAATATATCTTGGGGGAAAAGACAAGATAATTTAGACCGAAAAATTGAAAGTTTATTTAAAGAATACTAAAAACTTGCGGATAAATATTCTGGTTTGAATAATAAAATCGATCTAGCCTTACATAAGCTAGAGGAAGCGAAAGAAAGACAGAATACAGTTTGCAAGAATAACGATTATATTAAAGAAGAGGTGTTGTCAATAGGCCATTACCTAAGTAAAGGCAAAGGCTCGCTCCCTCGCGCAGAAACAAGACAAGATATACTTGAAATAAAAGAAGTTGTTGCAAGAAGTTAAAACTTTGATTGTCTCATAATTATATGTCTGAATATAACCAAGCATTAAACGAAGTAGCTAAATATGTGTCACCTCCCGTAGGATTTTCTGACCACGACTCACCAAAGGAAGACTCTATAATAATAATAAGGCAAAATCATACAATTCTTCAACTACTAATCCAAGTTTTATATAAACTAAATATTGTCCAAAATAACAACAAAGAAATTATGTTACCATCATCCGGAATAGTAGCCTCATCAAGAAATATTAATTCAGAAAAATGGACATATCTAAAGGCCTCCTTAGAAGAGACAAGGCCCTCCAAATAGTAAGGCAAGATTCAAGACCTCTGGCAATGAAGCATAGATTGTCATGTAAAGCCGACGATATTGATAGTATTGAAGAAGTTATAGATATTCAAAGAGACCTAGAAAGATATCAGAAGGACACCCTAAGAAAAATAAAACCGCAGTAGGTATATCACATGGGTATGTTTGAAAGTAAGAGTGGGTTATATAGAATATCTAGAGAATTAGAACTAAGGGTGTTAACGCATCCAACGGATTTAAGAATTGTGAGCAAGAATATTGCAATGAACTAAAATATTGTGATTACAAATACATTCATCAAGGTATGTATATCGTAGGAGTTAAAGGCATGACAAGAAACAAATTAGGAGCGAAGTACTAATAACCTATTAGACAGATGATGGGAAACAGTAGATAAAGTAGCATTAGGATTGTTTGAAGGAGACATGAATGAAAATAGATTGATAACCTATATAGCTCCAGACCTATTGATGTTTGTAAAAGAATTTATTGAAAAAATGAGTTTTGGTTTCCAAACTAAAGGATGTGAAGATTTTAAAGGAACACAATTGTTAGTAAGCATAGAATTCATAGGAAGGCTCACTAACAGAAATAGTTCTAAATATAGAGTAAATGTGAACGATGTCATCGACAGTATGTAATCAAAGGGTATTAAATTTATGAATCCTCTTAAAATTGGTTTCGGAGAAAGAGCAGGAGAGGAATGGAAGATAGGTGAATTAAAAGAGAAGAAGGAATTAAAGCAACCTGGAAATTACATAAGCTACCAAAATTGTGAAAGAGGTATCAGTATTAGGTTTATGAACTATAAATCTGCATTGATAGAAGACACGGAGTCTTTTATGACAGAATCAGAAATTAGTGATGATAAGGATAAAGGTGTAACCGTCACGACCTACCTTTTCAGGTAAACGGTCTCCATGTGTTCTATGCCAACCCCTGGATCGAATTGCCGGCATACACGGTAACGATGTTGTATCATACACAAATGCATCATCCATTACATCGCATGATCTAGAAAACAAATAGTCTTACAGACTCTAGCCAAAAGCAAACAGGGTTCTCATAAAAAGTGGAAACGAAAGCAAAGCTACGATGGTAGTCTTGATAGGCTCCATCAACACCACGGGGAAGAATGTCGAGTGGAGGCACAAAACCCTATGCAAGTCACTCCTCATAATAGTCACCTGCAACATGATACGTTGCAGCCACTGGGGTCAATACATTGAATGTATTGACAAGTCCACAATTAATGGAATTCCTGTTCACCTACATGCTCTTCGGCTGGTGGAGTTCAAGTCTCTTTGCATAAAATAGTTTTGTCCTACATTTTATAGGGTGTATACTCTAGTAGCGATATGACACTCCGGTACACCCCGGAGGTAGTCTAGAGGCACTCCGGCAAACCCCGGCAGTAACCCCGATGCAGTTTGAGCACGTGGACTTCCCGGTACACCCCGAGTCATCCCAAGCCTCTCCGCGGACCCTGGTACACCCCAGACCTCCGAGATTGGCTCCAATACTCCCCATTGGTTCAACCCATAAGTTTTAGATGGATGAGGTGAATGAGATCAATCTGACAATTCTCGGATGTGTTGCTCAAAGTTGTCCGTAACCAGGGACACGACCAATCATGATCAGTTTTTACACTCTGCAGAGGTTTGTGTACTTTACCCATGATTCCCGATCACGCCCTTCTGCCACTAAACTTCAGATGTGAAGTAGCTAGGTAGATCAAGACAAGACTTTTGGGAAGTAGTCGCCCTCTCCGAAAAGACATACCCAGTCCAACCTACACACCTACATCTGTTGGTCTGCCGTAGGAGGGTTCCCACAACCTATGTGATCCTGACAGAGCCCATATTGTCTCATGGTCACACATGGAAGCTACTTAAATTTTGAACTCGTACAATCTCTGGTACCGGGTGGCATTTCCCCATCAATGACTACACTTCGATGACCCAATCAAAGCCAGTCCACCCAGATTGATTCATTAATTAAGTAGTAATAGTTAAGTAGTTGACCATGCGGTCGTATGGTGGAATTAATAATGGTGTTTTCCCAATCCACATCATAGCGGCTAAGCATCTACTCGATGGTTACAAGGTCAGGGTAAGTTTGGCCCTAAGTTGTCGACTACTGGGTTATACAGAATTTAGCATCCTAAACTCACACACATATCATGGCAACACTACAATGCAAGAAAATAGTGGGTGAGATGATCAAGTGGAACTTGCCTTGGTTGTTGTTGTCTCCGGTGCACTCCTCACAGTCACAGGGGTTGAACTCCTCGTAATCTAACGTTAACAAACAATGATACATGGCAATCGTGAGCAAACAATTCATGCAAAGGGAAAACTTGCATGAATGCAAATACACATCACACAACACATGTGCTAGGTTGTGGTTTGGATTTAGGTTTAAAAAAATCCAATTTGGTTATCAAGGTTTGGTTCGTATTTGAGTCGGTCTCATAACTTGGTTGGGCCATGTGACACTCAGTTGGTTTGTTGAGTTCAAAAGTTTCCAAAATATTTTGAATTAGAACCCCACTAGGTTTTGACTTAAATGTTTTCATTCAAGTAATTTTTGAATTAGGGTAACCTTGTTTGAATTACGACCCCACCTGCATGTGTTGATTCACCCCATTCTCGGCATTTCCCGTGCCACGTAAGAATCCCGACGTTTGGATATGCACACAAGGTTGCAAATGACCGGGATAAGAGAGATAAGGGTGTTGACTTTCGGAATTTGGAGGTTGAGGTTAATTTGTGACGGTGTTTGCAACCATAGGGTTTATTTCAGACTTCATTCATCACACGGTCGGCGGGCATGTCACGCTTGGAAGTGTTTGTCCACCTTAGGCCAACTCCAACACATACCCCCAAATGGTCCGTCCGCGTTCGTTTGGGCCCAAACAGACAGACGAGCCGGCCCAACGTGCATTCCCATCCTCAAATTGTGTCTGTTTTTTGTCCGGCTCGACCCATTCCATGTGCATAGTTGAGCGAGCTTTGCGGTCGAGCGGACAACGAACGGACGGGCACGCGGCATCTCGGCGTCCGCCTCGAGCCCGCGTGTCGACCGTCCAACCACCTCCCACCGACCCTAGTCAATGCGCATGGATGGTTGGGCCCGCAAGTCAGCCACTCACCCTGTGCATTTTAAAACCGAACCGAAAAACCATACCGAAATAAACCGAACCTAACCGATCTTATGGTTTTTATGGTTTCTGTATGGTATGAACTTTTCATACCGATTTGAATTTTGGTTTTTATAGTATACACCGAAAAAACAAATGGTTAACCGAATAAACCGAAGTCAAAAAAATATTTGTATATGTTGGGGCGAACAACTATACACGTAGTCATTTTTGTGTGCAGAAGCCAGATTTCCTTTAAGTGCATCCATTTTTCTTGTAACGGAGCCATATTTCTCTTCAAAAGAATGCTAAGCACGTCCATAACCATCGAATCCATGCATGCATACATACTTACATATAATTATATACTCTTTGAATAAAAAGATATGTGTTTTGAGTCATAAATTTATAAATTATTATATGTCATTTTTAAATTCAAGTCAACTTTGGTTTTTACGGTATATACCGAAACCATACCGAAATAATTTGGTATATACCGAAACTGAACCGTATCTAAATTTCATACCGTATTTACCGAAGTATTAATACCATACAAACCGAAAACCATATAAACCGAACACTCATAGTGTGTTGGAAATATGCCCTAGAGGCAATAATAAATTGGTTATTATTATATTTCCTTGTTCATGATAATTGTTTATTATCCATGCTATAATTGTATTGATTGGAAACTCAAATACATGTGTGGATACATAGACAACAAAGTGTCCCTAGTAAGCCTCTACTAGACTAGCTCGTTGATCAAAGATGGTTAAGGTTTCCTAGCCATAGACATGAGATGTCATTTGATAGCGGGATCACATCATTAGGAGAATGATGTGATGGACAAGACCCAAACTATGAACATAGCATATGATCGTGTTAGTTTATTGCTATTGTTTTATGCATGTCAAGTATCTGTTTCTATGACCATGAGATCATGCAACTCACTGACACCGGAGGAATACCTTGTGTGTATCAAACGTCGCAACGTAACTGGGTGACTATAAAGATGCTCTACAGGTATCTCCGAGGGTGTCTGTTGAGTTGGCATGGATCAAGACTGGGATTTGTTACTCCGTGTGACGGAGAGGTATCTCAGGGCTGTTGGGGAACGTTGCATGGGAAACAAAAATTTTCCTACGCACACATAAGATCTATCCATGGTGATGAGCATCTACGAGAGGGAGAGTGAATCTACATACCCTTGTAGATCGCTAAGCGGAAGCGTTTAAGAAACGCGGTTGATGTAGTCGAACGTCTCCGCGATCCAAATCGCACGTCGTCCCTCGATCCGATCACGAACTAGTGCCGAACGGACGGCACCTCCGCGTTCAACACACGTACGGCTTGATGACGCCTTCACCTCCTCGATCCAGCGAGCGATGGTGAAGTAGTGGTTGAGTTCCAGCAGCACGACGGCGTGGTGATGGTGGTGAGGAACAATCTCTGCAGGGCTTCGCCAAGCACTACGGAGATTATGACGGAGGAACTAGAGGGCTAGGGTTGCCGGCACACGGCTTGGGAAATCCTGATGTGTCCCGTGTGCTAGCCCTGCCCCTCTATTTATATGTTGAGCCTTGGGGTCTAAACTTGGAGTAAAAGCCTCCTCCGGGTCGGTTTTGCCCGCACAAGGTCGGTTTGGCCCGCAGGGAAAGAGTCCAACTCGGATCCCTGCCGAACCGTGCACAGCCGCGCACAAGCGGTAGTACCGCTTCACACAAGCGGTAGTACCGCTCGGGCGGTAGTACCGCTTCACACAAGCGGTAGTACCGCTCGGGCGGTAGTACCGCTTCACCAAGCGGTAGTACCGCTTACGCGGCAGCAAAACTACTTTTGCACTTTCCAATACCTTGTGGGCTTTATCCCTTTGGCTCATATAAAGTGTTGCTGCACCCGAACACTTCGGTAAACATCCGGAACCCCTTCCGGTGAACTCCGGAACTCTTCCAGAGATCAAAACACTATTATCACATATATCAATCTTTACCTCCGGACTATTCCGGAGATCCTCGTCATGTCCGGGATCTTATCCGGGACTCCGAACAACTTTCGGTCACCAACATAATAACTCAATTATACTAATCGTCACCAAACGTTAAGTGTGTAGACCCTGCGGGTTCGAGAACTATGTAGACATGACCGAGACACCTCTACGGCCAATAACCAATAGCGGGACCTGGATGCCCATATTGGCTCCTACATATTCTACGAAGATCTTTATCGGTCGAACCTCTATGTCAAGGATTCAGTTAATCCCGTATGTTGTTCCCTTTGTTCTTCGGTATGTTACTTGCCCGAGATTCGATCGTCGGTATCACTATACCTAGTTCAATCTCGTTACCGGCAAGTCTCTTTACTCGTTCCGTAATACAAGATCTCGTGGCTAACACTTTAGTCACATTGCTTGCAAGGCTCATTGTGATGTTGTATTACCGAGTGGGCCCTGAGATACCTCTCCGTTATACGGAGTAACAAATCCCAGTCTTGATCCATGCCAACCCAACAGACACCCTCGGAGATACCTGTAGAGCACCTTTATAGTCACCCAGTTACGTTGCGACGTTTGATACACACAAGGTATTCCTCCGGTGTCAGTGAGTTGCATGATCTCATGGTCAAAGGAACAGATACTTGACATGCAGAAAACAATAGCAATAAACTGACACGATCAAATGCTACGTTTACAGTTTGGGTCTTGTCCATCACATCATTCTCCTAATGATGTGATCCCGTTATCAAATGACATCTCATGTCTATGGCTAGGAAACCTTAACCATCTTTGATCAACAAGCTAGTCAACTAGAGGCTTACTAGGGACACAGTGTTGTCTATGTACCCACACATGTATTTGAGTTTCCAATCAATACAATTATAGCATGGATAATAAACGATTATCATGAACAAGGAAATATAATAATAACCAACTTATTATTGCCTCTAGGGCATATTTCCAACAGTCTCCCACTTGCACTAGAGTCAATAATCTAGTTCACATCACTATGTGATTTACATTGTAATGAATCGAACACCCATGCAGTTCTGGTGTTGTTCATGTTTAGCCCTTGGAAGAGGTTTAGTCATCGGATCTGCAACATTTAGATCCGTGTGTACTTTGCAAATATTTATGTCGTCCTCCTTGATGTAATCGCGGATGGAATTGAAACGTCGCTTTATGTGTCTGGTCCTCTTGTGAAATCTTGGTTCCTTGGCTAGAGCAATGGCACCAGTATTATCACAAAACAGAGTCATTGGGTCAAGTGCACTAGGCACTACTCCAAGATCTGTCATGAACTCCTTCATCCAGACACCTTCCTTCGCCGCCTCCGAGGCTGCGATGTACTCCGCTTCGCATGTAGAATCAGCTACCACGCTTTGCTTGGAACTGCACCAGCTAACCGCACCCCCATTAAGAATAAATACGTATCCGGTTTGCGACTTAGAGTCATCCGGATCAGTGTCAAAGCTTGCATCGACGTAACCCTTTACGACGAGCTCTTGATCACCTCCATAAACGAGAAACATGTCCTTAGTCCTTTTCAGGTACTTCAGGATATTCTTGACCGCCGTCCAGTGTTCCATTCCTGGATCACTTTGAAACCTTCCGGCCATACTTATGGCAAGGCTGACATCGGGTCTTGTGCACAGCATTGCATACATGATAGAGCCTATGGCTGAAGCATAGGGGATGACACTCATCTTTTCTCTATCTTCTGCAGTCACTGGGCATTGAGTCTTACTCAACTTCACACCTTGCAAAACAGGCAAGAACCCCTTCTTGGACTGATTCATTTTGAACTTCTTCAAAATCTTATCAAGGTATGTGCTTTGTGAAAGTCCTATTAAACGTCTTGATCTATCTCTATAGATCTTGATGCCTAATATGAAAGCAGCTTCTCCTAGGTCCTTCATTGAAAAACTCTTGTTCAAATATTCCTTTACGCTTTCCAGCATTTCTATATTGTTTCCAATCAGCAATATGTCATCCACATATAATATTAGAAACGCTATAGAGCTCCCACTCACTTTCTTGTAAATACAAGCTTCTCCGTAAACTTGTATAAACTCGAACGCTTTGATCACTTTATCAAAACGAAGATTCCAACTCCGAGATGCTTGCACCAGTCCATAAATGGATCGCTGGAGTTTGCAAACTTTGTCAGCATTCTCTGGATCGACAAAACCTTCTGGTTGCATCATATACAACTCTTCCTTAAGGTAACCGTTAAGGAACGCTGTTTTGACATCCATCTGCCAAATTTCATAATCGAAAAAGGCAGCTATTGCTAACATGATTCTGACGGACTTAAGCATCGCTACGGGTGAGAAGGTCTCATCGTAGTCAACTCCTTGAACTTGTGAAAAACCCTTTGCCACAAGTCGAGCTTTATAGACGGTGACATTACCGTCCGCGTCCGTCTTCCTCTTAAAGATCCATTTGTTCTGAATGGCCTTACGCCCTTCAGGTAATACTTCCAAAGTCCATACTTTGTTTTCATACATGGATCCCATCTCGGATTTCATGGCCTCTAACCACTTCTCGGAATCCGGGCCCATCATCGCTTCTCCATAGCTCGTAGGTTCATCGTTGTTTAACAACATGACCTCTAAGACAGGGTTGCCGTACCACTCAGGAGCAGTACGCGTCCTTGTCGACCTACGAGGTTCGATAGCAACTTGATCCAAAGCTTCATGATCATCATCATTAACTTCCTCTTCAGCTAATGTAGGCTCCACAGAAACAACTTTCTGCGCTGCGCTACTCTCAGGTTGAAGTAAAGGTTCAACAACCTCATCAAGTTCTATCTTCCTCCCACTCAATTCTTTCGAGAGAAACTCTTTCTCAAGAAATGTTCCGTTTTTAGTGACAAACACTTTGCCTTCGGATCTGAGGTAGAAGGTATACCCAATTGTCTCTTTTGGGTATCCTATGAAGACGCATTTCTCCGCTTTGGGTTCCAGCTTTTCAGGCTGAAGCTTTTTGACATAAGCATCACATCCCCAAACTTTAAGAAACGACAGCTTTGGCTTCTTGTCAAACCAAAGTTCATATGGCGTTGTCTCAACGGATTTCGATGGTGCCCTATTTAAAGTGAATGCAGCTGTCTCTAATGCATAACCCCAAAACGATAGTGGCAAATCGGCAAGAGACATCATAGATCGCACCATATCCAATAAAGTTCGATTACGACGTTCGGACACACCATTACGCTGTGGTGTTCCAGGCGGTGTCAATTGTGAAACAATTCCACACTGTCTTAAGTGACTGCCAAACTCATAACTCAGATATTCTCCCCCTCGATCAGATCGTAGGAATTTAATCTTCTTGTTACGATGATTCTCAACTTCACTCTGAAATTGTTTGAACTTTTCAAATGTTTCAGACTTGTGTTTCATTAAGTAAATATACCCATATCTACTTAAGTCATCAGTGAAGGTGAGAAAGTAACGATAACCACCGCGCGCCTCAATGCTCATCGGACCGCACACATCAGTATGTATGATTTCCAACAAGTCACTTGCCCGTTCCATTGTTCCAGAGAACGGCGTTTTAGTCATCTTGCCCATGAGGCATGGCTCACATGTGTCAAGTGATTCAAAATCAAGTGACTCCAAAAGTCCATCAGCATGGAGCTTCTTCATGCGTTTTACGCCAATATGACCTAAACGGCAGTGCCACAAGAAAGTGGTATTATCATTATCAATTCTATATCTTTTGGCATCAATGTTATGAACATGTGTATCATTACTATCGAGATTCAATAAGAATAAACCCCTCACATCGGGTGCATGACCATAAAAGATATTACTCATATAAATAGAACAACCATTATTCTCTGATTTAAATGAGTAACCGTCTCGCAATAAACAAGATCCAGATATAATGTTCATGCTTAACGCAGGCACCAAATAACACTTATTTAGGTTCATCACTAATCCCGACGGTAATCGAAGAGCGAGCGTGCCGACGGCGATCACATCAACCTTGGAACCATTTCCCACGCGCATCGTCACTTCGTCCTTTGCCAGCCTCCGTCTATTCCGCAGTTCCTGTTTTGAGTTGCAAATATGAGCAACCGCACCGGTATCAAATACCCAGGCACTACAACGAGAGTTGGTAAGGTACACATCAATAACATGTATATCATATATACCTTGTTTGTTGTTGGCCGCCTTCTTGTCAGCCAAATACTTGGGGCAATTCCGCTTCCAGTGTCCAGTTCCCTTGCAATGAAAACACACAGTTTCTGGTTTGGGTCCAGCCTTGGGTTTCTTCACGAGAGGAGCAACTGCTTTGCCACTCTTCTTGGAGTTACCCTTCTTACCCTTGCCATTTTTCTTGAAACTAGTGGTTTTATTGACCATCAACACTTGATGCTCCTTCTGAATTTCAGACTCAGCGGCTTTCAGCATCGCAAACAGCTCGGCGACTGACTTGTTCATCCCGTGCATGTTATAGTTCAACACGAAGCTCTTGTAGCTAGGTGGCAATGATTGAAGAACTCTGTCAGTGATAGCCTCTGGCGGAAGGGGCATCCCTAACTCAGCCAGACGGGTGGAGTACCCAGACATTCTGAGCACGTGATCACTGATAGACCCGTTCTCCTCCATCTTGCAAGCATAGAACTTATCGGAGATCTCATATCTCTCGATCCGGGCATTCTTCTGAAAGATAAACTTCAACTCCTGGAACATCTCATATGCTCCATGACGTTCAAAACGTCTTTGAAGTCCCGGTTCTAAGCCATACAACATTGCACATTGAACTATTGAGTAATCATCAGAACGAGCCTGCCAGGCGTTCACAACGTCTAGAGACTCAACTGGAGCGGGTGGATCACCAAGCGGTGCATCAAGGACATAAGCCTTCTGGGAAGCCGTAAGGATAATCCTTAGATTACGGGCCCAGTCCACAAAGTTACTTCCATCATCTTTCAACTTAGCTTTCTCTAGGAACGCATTAAAATTCAGGGGTGCTACTGCGCGAGCCATGATCTACAACATAAATATAGCAAAGACAACTTAGACTATTATTCTTAGATAATGAGTTTAGTTAATCATATTTAAAAAACTCCCACTCAAATTGACATCCCTCTGATCATTCGAGTGTTACATGATCCAAATCCACCAACTCAAGTCCGATCATCACGTGAGTTGAGGTGGTTTCAATGGTGAACATCTTCATGTTGATCATATCTACTATATGACTCATGTTCGACCTTTCGGTCTCTTGTGTTCTGAGGCCATGTCTGTACATGCTAGGCTCGTCAAGTTTAACCCGAGTGTTCCGCACGTGCAACATGGCTTGCACCCGTTGTATGCGAACGTAGAGTCTATCACACCCGATCATCACGGCGTGTCTCGAAACGACGAACTTTCGCAACGGTGCACACTTGGGGAGAACACAATTTATCTTGAAATTTAAGTGAGGGATCACCTTATAATGCTACCGTCGTCCTAAGCAAAATAAGATGCATAAAAAGGATTAACATCACATGCAAATCATAAGTGACATGATATGGCCATGAACTTGTGCTTTTGATCTCCATCTCCAAAGCACCGGCATGATCTCCATCGTCACCGGCATGACACCATGATCTCCATCATCTTGATCTCCATCAACGTGTCGCCATAAGGTTGTCGCGCCGACTGTTGCTTCCACGACTATTGCTAACGTTTAGCGATAAAGTAAAGCATTACATAGCGCTTAATGATTGACACGCAGGTCATACAATAATTAAAGACAACTCTATGGCTCCTGCCAGTTGCCGTACTCATCGACATGCAAGTCGTGATATTCTATACAAAACATGATCATCTCATACATCACATATATCTCATCATGTAATTGGCCATATCATATCACATCATACCCTGCAAAAACAAGTTAGACGTCCTCTAATTGTTGTTGCAAATTTTACGTGGCTGCTACGGGTTTGCAAGAACCGTTCTTACCTACGCAAAACCACAACGTGGTGTAGTGATTGCTATTTGATCTTCTAAAAGAACCCTCTTCATTGAAATCGATTCAACTAAAGTGAGAGAGACAGACACCCGCTAGCCATCTTTATGCAACGAAGTTACATGTTAGTTGAAGGAACCTGTCTCGCGTAAGTGTACGCGTAATGTCGGTCCGGGCCGCTTCATCTCACAGTACCGCCGAATCAAATATCAACTAGTAACGGCAAGCAATATGTATACAACCACGCCCACAACTCGTTTGTGTTCTACTCGAGATCTCATCTACGCATAGACCTGGCTCATGATGCCACTGTTGGGGAACGTTGCATGGGAAACAAAAATTTTCCTACGCACACATAAGATCTATCCATGGTGATGAGCATCTACGAGAGGGAGAGTGAATCTACATACCCTTGTAGATCGCTAAGCGGAAGCGTTTAAGAAACGCGGTTGATGTAGTCGAACGTCTCCGCGATCCAAATCGCACGTCGTCCCTCGATCCGATCACGAACTAGTGCCGAACGGACGGCACCTCCGCGTTCAACACACGTACGGCTTGATGACGCCTTCACCTCCTCGATCCAGCGAGCGATGGTGAAGTAGTGGTTGAGTTCCAGCAGCACGACGGCGTGGTGATGGTGGTGAGGAACAATCTCTGCAGGGCTTCGCCAAGCACTACGGAGATTATGACGGAGGAACTAGAGGGCTAGGGTTGCCGGCACACGGCTTGGGAAATCCTGATGTGTCCCGTGTGCTAGCCCTGCCCCTCTATTTATATGTTGAGCCTTGGGGTCTAAACTTGGAGTAAAAGCCTCCTCCGGGTCGGTTTTGCCCGCACAAGGTCGGTTTGGCCCGCAGGGAAAGAGTCCAACTCGGATCCCTGCCGAACCGTGCACAGCCGCGCACAAGCGGTAGTACCGCTTCACACAAGCGGTAGTACCGCTCGGGCGGTAGTACCGCTTCACACAAGCGGTAGTACCGCTCGGGCGGTAGTACCGCTTCACCAAGCGGTAGTACCGCTTACGCGGCAGCAAAACTACTTTTGCACTTTCCAATACCTTGTGGGCTTTATCCCTTTGGCTCATATAAAGTGTTGCTGCACCCGAACACTTCGGTAAACATCCGGAACCCCTTCCGGTGAACTCCGGAACTCTTCCAGAGATCAAAACACTATTATCACATATATCAATCTTTACCTCCGGACTATTCCGGAGATCCTCGTCATGTCCGGGATCTTATCCGGGACTCCGAACAACTTTCGGTCACCAACATAATAACTCAATTATACTAATCGTCACCAAACGTTAAGTGTGTAGACCCTGCGGGTTCGAGAACTATGTAGACATGACCGAGACACCTCTACGGCCAATAACCAATAGCGGGACCTGGATGCCCATATTGGCTCCTACATATTCTACGAAGATCTTTATCGGTCGAACCTCTATGTCAAGGATTCAGTTAATCCCGTATGCTGTTCCCTTTGTTCTTCGGTATGTTACTTGCCCGAGATTCGATCGTCGGTATCACTATACCTAGTTCAATCTCGTTACCGGCAAGTCTCTTTACTCGTTCCGTAATACAAGATCTCGTGGCTAACACTTTAGTCACATTGCTTGCAAGGCTCATTGTGATGTTGTATTACCGAGTGGGCCCTGAGATACCTCTCCGTTATACTGAGTAACAAATCCCAGTCTTGATCCATGCCAACCCAACAGACACCCTCGGAGATACCTGTAGAGCACCTTTATAGTCACCCAGTTACGTTGCGACGTTTGATACACACAAGGTATTCCTCCGGTGTCAGTGAGTTGCATGATCTCATGGTCAAAGGAACAGATACTTGACATGCAGAAAACAATAGCAATAAACTGACACGATCAAATGCTACGTTTACAGTTTGGGTCTTGTCCATCACATCATTCTCCTAATGATGTGATCCCGTTATCAAATGACATCTCATGTCTATGGCTAGGAAACCTTAACCATCTTTGATCAACAAGCTAGTCAACTAGAGGCTTACTAGGGACACAGTGTTGTCTATGTACCCACACATGTATTTGAGTTTCCAATCAATACAATTATAGCATGGATAATAAACGATTATCATGAACAAGGAAATATAATAATAACCAACTTATTATTGCCTCTAGGGCATATTTCCAACAAGGGCCCACTCGGTAATACAACATCACAATGAGCCTTGCAACCAAAGTGACTAAAGAGTTAGCCACGGGATCTTGTATTACGGAACGAGTAAAGAGACTTGCTGGTAACGAGATTGAACTAGGTATAGAGATACCGACGATCGAATCTCGGGCAAGTAACATACCGAAGAAACAAAGGGAACAACATACGGGATTAACTGAATCCTTGACATAGAGGTTCAACCGATAAAGATCTTCGTAGAATATGTAGGAACCAATATGGGCATCCAGGTCCCGCTATTGGTTATTGACCGTAGAGGTGTCTCGTTCATGTCTACATAGTTCTCGAACCCGCAGGGTCTACACACTTAACGTTCGGTGACGTTTCGGTAGTATTGAGTTATGTATGGTGGTGACCGAAGGTTGTTCGGAGTCCCAGATGAGATCTCGGACGTCACGAGGAGCTCCGGAGTGGTCCGGAGGTAAAGATTGATATATAGGAAAGTGGTGTTTGAACTCCGGAAAAGTTTCGGGTATTTCCGGTAGTGTACCGGGAGTGACGAATGGGTTCCGGGGGACCACTAAGTGGGGCCCACAGACCCCAAGGGGCCACATGGGCCTTAGTGGTGGTGCACCAGCCCCTGGTGGGCTGGGTAGCCAGCCCAAGAGGGCCTATGCGCAGGAGAAAGAGGAGAAGGGGAGGAATCCTAGTCAAAGTAGGATTCCCTCATGCCCACCTCCTAGTTGGAGGTGGACTCCTTCACCTCTGGTTCGGCCGACCCTAGGGGAGGATCCCTAGGGCGCCAGCCCCTCCTCCCTTCCTCCTATATATACTAGAGAATTTTGAGGGCAGCCCCAACCCTAAAAAGCCACGTGCTGCCCTCTTCTTCCTCTAGATCGTTTCTCCTCTAGTCTAGTTTCAGCGGCGCTTAGGCGAAGCCCTGCCGGAATAGTTCCACCACCACCGCCGCCGCGCCGTCGCGCTGCCAGAGAACTCATCTACCTCTCCGCTCCCTCTTGCTGGATCAAGAAGGCGGAGATCGTCATCGAGCTGTACGTGTGCTGAACGCGGAGGTGCCGTCCGTTCGGCACTAGATCGGGACGGACCGTGATTGGATCGCGGGACGGATCGTGATGGGATCGTGGGATGGCTTGCGATTTGGATCGCGAAGACGTTCGACTACATCAATCGCGTTTCTTAGCGCTTCCGCTTAGCGATCTACAAGGGTATGTAGATTCACTCTTCCTCTCGTAGATGCTCATCACCATGGATAGATCTTGCGTGTGCGTAGGAAAAAATTTGTTTCCCATGCAACGTTCCCCAACAGTGGCATCATGAGCTAGGTCTATGTGTAGATGAGATCACGAGTAGAACACAAAGGAGTTTGTGGGCGTTGATATTCAGATTGCTTCCTCCCTTGGTCTTTTCTTGATTCGGCGGTATTGTGGGATGAAGCGGCCCGGACCAACCTTACTCGTACGCTTACGAGAGACCGGTTCCATCAACTGACATGTGACTTTGTTGCATAAAGATGGCTGGCGGGTGTCTGTCTCTCCCACTTTAGTTGGATCGGATTCGACAAAGGCGGTCCTTGAGAAGGTTGAATAGCAATTTGTGTATCACCGTTGTGGTTTTGCGTAGGTAAGAATCGTTCTTGCTAGATACCCGTAGCAGCCACGTAAAACATGCAACAACAATTAGAGGACGTCTAACTTGTTTTTGCAGAATATGTTGTGATGTGATATGGCCAATTACATGATGAGATATATGTGATGTATGAGATGATCATGTTTTGTATAGAATATCACGACTTGCATGTCGATGAGTACGGCAACCGGCAGGAGCCATAGGGCTGTCTTTAATTTATTTTCGCCGCTTTGCTTTACTTTATCGCTATGAGTTAGCAATAGTCGTAGAAGCAACAGTTGGCGCGACAACCTCATGGCGACACGTTGATGGAGATCAAGATGATGGAGATCATGGTGTCATGCCGGTGACGATGGAGATCATGCCGGTGCTTTGGAGATGGAGATCAAAAGCACAAGTTCATGGCCATATCATGTCACTTATGATTTGCATGTGATGTTAATCCTTTTATGCATCTTATTTTGCTTAGGACGACGGTAGCATTATAAGGTGATCCCTCACTTAAATTTCAAGATAAAATTGTGTTCTCCCCGAGTGTGCACCGTTGCAAAAGTTCATCGTTTCGAGACACCACGTGATGATCGGGTGTGATAGACTCTACGTTCACATGCAACGGGTGCAAGCCAGTGTTGAACGTGCGGAACACTCGGGTTAAACTTGACGAGCCTAGCATGTACAGACATGGCCTCGGAACACAAGAGACCGAAAGGTCGAACATGAGTCATATAGTAGATATGATCAACATGAAGATGTTCACCATTGAAACCACCTCATCTCACGTGATGATCGGACTTGGGTTGGTGAATTTGGATCATGTGACACTCGAATGACCAGAGGGATGTTAATTTGAGTGGGAGTTCTTTAATAATATGATTAACTGAACTCATTATCATGAACATAGTCAAAATATCTTTGCAAATTATGTTGTAGATCAATAGCTCGCGTTGTAGCTCCCCTGTGTTTTTTATACGTTCCTAGAGTAAGTAGAGTTGAAAGATGATGGTAGCAATAATGCGGACTGGGTCCGTGATCTGAGGATTGTCCTCATTGTTGCACAGAAGGCTTATGTCCTTTATGCACCGCTCGGTGCACCACCTCCCTCAAGCGTCGTCTGTAGATGTTGTGAACATCTGACAGGCACATTCTGATGACTACTCGACAGTTCAGTGCGTCATGCATTATGGCTTAGAATTGAGGGTCCAAAATGTTTTGAACGTCACGGAACATATGAGATGTTCTAAGAGCTGAAATTGGGATCTTAGGCTCGTGCCCGTGTTGAGAGGTATGAGACCTCCAACAAGATTCTTTACCTGCAAGATGAAGGAGAATAGCTCAATCAGTGAGCATGTGCTCAGATTGTCTGGGTGATACAATCGTTTGAATCGAGTGGGAGTTGATCTTCCAGATAAGATAGTGGTTGATATAGTTCTCCAAGTCACTGCCACAAAGCTACTAGAACTTCGTGATGAACTATGAAATGCCAGGGATGGAAATAATGATCCCTGAGCTGTTCGCGATGTTTGACACCGCGAAGGTAGAAATCAAGAAGGAGCATCAAGTGTTGATGGTTAGTGAAACCACTAGTTTCGAGAAGGGCAAGGGCAAGGAGGGAAACTTCATGGATGGCAAGCCAGTTGCTGCTCCAGTGAAGATACCCAAGGTTGAACCCAAACCCGAGACTAAGTGCTTCTATTATGAGGAGAGCGGTCGCTGAAGCGGAACAACCCTAGATACTTGGTAGATGAGAAGGCTGGCAACGTCAACAGAAGTATATTGCATGTACGTTTTATTCATGTGTACCTTACTAGTACTCCTAGTAGTACCTGGGTATTAGATACCGGTTCAGTTGCTAAATGTTAGTAACTCGAAATAAAAGCTGCGGAATAAACGAAGACTAGCTAAGGGTGAGGTGACGATGTGTGTTGGAAGTGTTTCCAAGGTTGATGTGATCACCATCGCACGCTCTCTCTACCTTCGGGATTAGTGATGAACCTAAATAAATGTTATTTGGTGTTTGTGTTAAGCATGAACGTGATTAGATCATGTTTATTGCAATACGGTTATTCATTTAAGTCAGAGAATAATGGTTATTCTGTTTACATGAATAATACTTTCAATGGTCATGCACCCAATGTGAATGGTTCATTGAATCTCGATCGTAGTGATACACATGTTCATGATATTGATGCCAAAAGATGCAAAGTTAATAATGATAGTACCACATACTTGTGGCACTGCCGCCAAGGTCATATTGGTATAAAGCGCATGCAGAAACTCCATGCTGGTGGATCTTTTGGACTCACTCGATTTCGAATTAGTTGAGACATGCATACCATGCCTCATGGGCAAGATGACTAAAACCCCGTTTTCCGGCTTGATGGAGCGGGCAAGTGACTTATTGGAAATGATACATGTTGATGTATGCGGTCCAATGAGTGTTGAAGCGTGCGGTGGATATCGCTCTTTTCTTACCTTCACTGATGATTTGAGTAGATATGGGGATATTTACTTAATGAAACACAAGTCTGAAACGTTTGAAAAGTTCAAACAAATTCAGAGTGAAGTTTGAGATCATCGTGACAAGAAGTTAAAATGTCCACGATATGATCGTGGAGGTAAATATCTGAGTTACGAGTTTGGTATACAACTTAAGACAATGTGGAAGTTGTTTCACAACTCACGCCACCTGGAACACCATAGTGTGATGGTGTGTCCGAACGTCGTAGTCGTGCTCTATTGGATATGGTGCGTACTATGATGTTTCTTATCAATTTGCCACTATCGTTTCGGGGTTATGCATTAGAGACAACTACATTCACTTTAAATAGGGCACCATCTAAGTCCGTTGAGATGACATCGTATGAATTTTGGTTTGGCAGAAACCTAAGCTGTCATTTCTTAATGTTTGGGGATGCGAGAAAGGTTTCAACCTGATGAGCTCGAACCCAAAGCGGACAAATGCATCTTCATAGAATACCCTAAACGTAACAGTTGGGTATACCTTCTATCTCAGATCCAAGCACAAAGTGTTTGTTGCTAAAACGGGTCCTTTCTCGAGAAAGAGTTTCTGTCGAGAGAATTGAGTGGGAGGAAAGTAGAACTTGATGCGGTTGTTGAACCGTTACTTCAGTTGGATAGTAGCACAACGCAGAAAGATGTTTCTGCGACATCTACACCAAGTGAAGAGGAAGCAAATGATGATGATCATGAAGCTTCAGATCAAGTTACTACCGAACCTTGTAGGTCGACAAGGACTCGTACCGCCCCTGAGTGGTACGTCAATCCTGTCTTGGAGGTCATGTTGTTAGACAACAGTGAACCTACGAGCTATGAAGAAGCGATGGTGGGCCCGGATTCCAACAAATGGCTAGGAGCCATGAAATCCGAGAAAGGATCCATGTATGAAAACCAAGTATGGAATTTGGTAGACTTGCCCGTTAAACGGCAGGCCGTTGAGTACAAATGGACTTTTTAGAAGAAGACGGGCGCTGATGGTAAATGTCACCATCTATAAAGCTCGACTTGTCGCAAAGAGGTTTTCCGACAAGTTCAAGGAGTTGACTGCGATGAGACTTTCTCACCCATAGCGATGCTAAAGTCTGTTGGAATTATGTTAGCAGTTGCTGCATTTTTCGATTATGAAATCTGGCAGATGGATGTCAAAACAGAGTTTCCTTAACGGTTTCCGTGAGGAAAGGTTGTATGTGATACAACCAGAAGGTTTTGTCAAGTCCTAAGGATGCTAAAATGTATGCAAGCTCCAGCGATCCTTCTATGGACTGGAGCAAGCATCTCGGAGTTGGAATATACGCTTTGATGAGGTGATCAAAGTTTTTGAGTCTATACAAAGTTTATGAGAAACTTGTATTTACAATAAAGTGAGTGGGAGCACTATAGAATTTCTGATAAGTATATGTGGATGACATATTGTTGATCGGAAATGATGTAGAATTTCTGGAAAGCATAAAGGGTTGTTTGAAAGGAGTTTTTCAAAGGAAAACCTGGAATGAAGCTACTTAATATTGAGCATCAGGATCTATAGAGATAGATCAAGATGTCTGATAAGACTTTCAATGAGTACATACCTTGACAAGATTTTGAAAGAGTTCAAAATGGATCAGTCAAAGAAAGAGTTCTTGCCTGATTTGTAAGGTGTGGAGTTGAGTGAGACTCAAAGCTCGACCACGGTAGAAGAAAGAGAAAGGATGAAGGTCGTCCCCTATGCCTTATCCATAGGCTCTATATAGTATGCCGTGCTGTGTACCGCACATAGTGTGTGCCTTGCCATGAGTCTGTCAAGGGGTACAAGAGTGGTCCAGGAGTGGATCACTGGACAGCGGTCAAGATTATCCTTAGTAACTAGAGGACTAAGGAAATATTTCTCGGTTATGGAGGTGACAAAGAGTTCGTCGTAAAGGGTTACGTCGATGCAAGCTTTGACACCAATCCGGATGACACTGAGTAGCAATCCGGATATGTATAGTGGAGCAGCCATTTGGAATAGCTCCAAGTGGAGCGTGGTAGCATCTGTAGTATGACATATAGATTTGCATAGAACACATGGATCTGAATGTTGCAGACCGTTGACTAAAGACCTCTCTCACATGCAAAGCATGATCGAACCCCAGAACTCATTGGGTGTTAGATTCATAACAATGTAAATCACATGGTGATGTGAACTAGATTATTGACTCTAGTGCAAGTGGGAGACTGCTGGAAATATGCCCTAGAGGCAATAATAAATTGGTTATTATTATATTTCCTTGTTCATGACAATTGTTTATTATCCATGCTATAATTGTATTGATTGGAAACTCAAATACATGTGTGGATACATAGACAACAAAGTGTCCCTAGTAAGCCTCTACTAGACTAGCTCGTTGATCAAAGATGGTTAAGGTTTCCTAGCCATAGACATGAGATGTCATTTGATAGCGGGATCACATCATTAGGAGAATGATGTGATGGACAAGACCCAAACTATGAACATAGCATATGATCGTGTCAGTTTATTGCTATTCTTTTCTGCATGTCAAGTATCTGTTTCTATGACCATGAGATCATGCAACTCACTGACACCGGAGGAATACCTTGTGTGCATCAAACGTCGCAACGTAACTGGGTGACTATAAAGATGCTCTACAGGTATCTCCGAGGGTGTTTGTTGAGTTGGCATGGATCAAGACTGGGATTTGTTACTCCGTGTGACGGAGAGGTATCTCAGGGCCCACTCGGTAATACAACATCACAATGAGCCTTGCAACCAAAGTGACTAAAGAGTTAGCCATGGGATCTTGTATTACGGAACGAGTAAAGAGACTTGTCGGTAACGAGATTGAACTAGTATAGAGATACCGACGATCGAATCTCGGCCAAGTAACATACCGAAGAAACAAAGGGAACAACATACGAGATTAACTGAATCCTTGACATAGAGGTTCAACCGATAAAGATCTTCGTAGAATATGTAGGAACCAATATGGGCATCCAGGTCCCGCTATTGGTTATTGACCGTAGAGGTGTCTCGGTCATGTCTACATAGTTCTCGAACCCACAGGGTCTGCACACTTAACGTTCGGTGACGTTTCGGTAGTATTGAGTTATGTATGGTGGTGACCGAAGGTTGTTCAGAGTCCCAGATGAGATCTCGGACGTCACGAGGAGCTCCGGAGTGGTCCGGAGGTAAAGATTGATATATAGGAAAGTGGTGTTTGAACTCCGGAAAAGTTTCGGGTATTTCCGTTAGTGTACAGGGAGTGACGAATGGGTTCCGGGGGACCACTAAGTGGGGCCCATAGACCCCAAGGGGCCACATGGGCCTTAGTGGTGGCGCACCAGCCCCTGGTGGGCTGGGCAGCCAGCCCAAGAGGGCCTATGCGCAGGAGAAAGAGGTGAAGGGGAGGAATCCTAGTCGGAGTAGGATTCCCCCACGCCCACCTCCTAGTTGGAGGTGGACTCCTCCACCTCTGGTTCGGCCGACCCTAGGGGAGGATCCCTAGGGCGCCAGCCCCTCCTCCCTTCCTCCTATATATACTAGAGGATTTTGAGGGCAGCCCCAACCCTAAAAAGCCACGTGCTGCCCTCTTCTTCCTCTAGATCGTTTCTCCTCTAGTCTAGTCTCAGCGGCGCTTAGGCGAAGCCCTGCCGGAATAGTTCCACCACCACCGCCGCCGCGCCGTCGCGCTGCAGGAGAACTCATCTACCTCTTCGCTCCCTCTTGCTGGATCAAGAAGGCGGAGATCGTCATCGAGTTGTACGTGTGTTGAACGCGGAGGTGCCGTCCGTTCGGCACTAGATCGGGACGGACCGTGATTGGATCGCGGGACAGATCGTGATGGGATCGCGGGACGGCTTGCGATTTGGATCGCGAAGACGTTCGACTACATCAACCGCGTTTCTTAACGCTTCCGCTTAGTGATCTACAAGGGTATGTAGATTCACTCTTCCTCTCGTAGATGCTCATCACCATGGATAGATCTTGCGTGTGCGTAGGAAAATTTTTGTTTCCCATGCAACGTTCCCCAACATAGTGATCAGCCACCCAGACGGCCCCCGGCCACGTCCTTTTTATGGGGAAGCCGTGGGCTTCCACTGCCACTTCCACTTCCCCGTCCCCATCCACTTCCCCATCGTTGCCCCCTTCATCGAAGACACCAAACCCTAGCCGATGTCCACCTCGCTCCCCGCCGGTCATGGGCTTCTGGAAGTGGCACCCCGGCAAGAAGTGCAAGCACGACCACGATGTGGGGTCATCGTCCGCCTCGTCTGGAAGCGCGGCCAGCCACTCCACCTCGCCGGCGTCCTTCTCCAGCGGCTGCGCCACGCTTCCGGCCCTACGTCAAGGTCGAAGTCTGCCGCCGGTACTGGGAGACCGGCACCCCGCTGCCGTGGTCAGATGCCCACCTCCCCAATGGGTGGCATCTGAACCCGGATCGGGTGCCCATTCCCCCCGTGCCGGCGAGCAGCCGTGCCCACCTCCAGGAGATCGCCCGTCGTCGCGCTAGGATTCCGCGCCAGCTCCTCGCCGACCGCAGGTACACTGTCGACTCGCCACTCTGGGACACATGGTTCCAGGACGAGCACGACATGCGTCGGCAAACGTTTTTTGCCGACCGTGGTCGTAGCCCGCCCCGTGTGTCCCAGAGTGCACCGCGTGAGCCTCGTGTGCGCGCATCGAGCCCGCCAAGAGTGCGTGGCCTGACGCTGACGTCGTCTCCCTCCCCGTCGCCGCCACCCCCGCAACCTCCCGCCATGACAGCCGAGGAAGAGGGGTGGCTCCTGCAGGCCGTCATGGAGGACTCTGAGCGGGAGTACATGCGCTAACAGGAGGAGGATTGGGAGGGCCTGCAGGAGATGCTCGAGTTGTCGGCCTCCAGAGACGTGTGCGTGCCGGAGCTGGACGTCAAGCACGAGGTGAAGGAGGAGCCCACGAAGGAGCGTGCATGGGCGCCGTGGTCACCACCCCAGCATCGCCGTACCTGCCGCCTGCACAACATGCGTTCGGCCCATTCTAAGGGCCACCGTCCCACCTCTGGACGCCCTCACCCTACATCGACCTGACGAGCGACGACGAGGATGGTGGCTCCTGAAGACGGTGGCTGCGACAGCGACGGCTTATGCGGTGCGCGGGGCGGCCACATTATCTTTTTTTTATGTCTTTTCTCATTTCATCTTAAGTACTGTACATGGACACGGCGGACTGTTTAATTAAGCTATTTATGTTTTAAGCTATTTTACTATGCCTTTTTTTGGTTTTTCTATTTTTTGGTGTTTTTTACGTCCACCACGGACAAGTTGGAGACGCGGTTGCACGTTGGGTGCCTCGACACTAGGCTGGCCCAAATCGGACATGAACATCCGTTTTCACATCCCAAACGGATCAAAACCGGACCAAAATGACGCCCGGTTGGAGTCGCGCGTTGGAGTTGGACGGAAGAATTTCCATTCAAAGCATAGCTACTGACTTCCCGAGTCACGAGCAGACCCAAAACAAAAGGGAAAAGACGCGCCCGGTCCGCGTCCAATCCCTCTCCATCCATGGAAAACAAACGTAGGCCGGCACGCACGGCAGGACAAGGAGCAGGACCAAGGGAACCCTCGACCAGCTCGCATTGGGAAGCTCCAGCCTCGAAGCATCAGCGACGCCCGTTCTGCCCCGGTCCTCGGTCTTAGCTTTTTGTCCCTACTCCACAAGTGGGACGAGAGACCATCCCGTGGCTGCGAGATTAGCACGAGACGGCGTCTTCCGTCCGTTCCAGCAGGTCCACATTCCGGTCTCCCTCCGGCCACCATGCGTTCCACTTCCACCAGGTAATTTCCGGCCTCCCTCCCACCACCACCACCATGCTCCATGGCTGGCCGTGGCCGGCCCCTTGTTGGCCGGGCATATATACATGCCTGTCTTCTTCCCTGACCCCCGCGCTTCCACCGTCTCCTCCTCCTCACGCTCGCTCCTTGCCGCGGTCTCAATGGGGAACGGAAGCAAGCTCCGTCTCTGGTGCTCGGCGTTCGCCTGCGCACTGGCGTTCCTCGTGGCGCACGCGGCGGACGACCATCTCGTGGTGGACATCACCTACGTCGAGAGCGCCGTGGCCAAGGGAGCAGGTCAGTCAGTCTCACTCTCACCATCGTTGCTTCTACTTCTCGGCATCTCACTTGTCCTAGTCTGACGTGTGATCCTTTGAATCGTGCTGCCAGTATGTCTGAACGGGAGCCCCCCTGCGTACCACCTCGCCCCAGGCTCCGGCTCCGGGGTAAACAGCTGGTTGGTTCATTTCGAGGTCAGTTATATACATAATTCACTCGTGGTAGTAGTACTACACCACGGAATTCAGTGCATGCATGCCAAGGAATGTTAAGCTGGACCCTGTATGAAAATAAATGGTGGCGGCACTGCAGGGAGGAGCGTGGTGCAACAACGCGACGACCTGCCTGCAGCGGTCGAAAACCCGGCTAGGCTCCTCCAAGGAGATGACCAAGCAGGTCGCCTTCACCGGGATCTTGAGCAACACGTCGGATTACAACCCTGGTACGCGGTACCTCAGTTTCACCACCCGCTCGTCCGATGATCTGTGCTAGGCCTTTTTCTTTTTGGTCAGGTTTCTAAAAGTTCAGCTTTCGGACTGCCTAGGCTCAGTGTAAACTCATGTGCTCAACAATGAGTGTGCAATTCCCATAAAAAAAATTAATGATGATAATGAGTGTGCAATTTGTCAAGAACAGATTTTTACAACTGGAACAAGGTCAAGGTTCGGTACTGCGACGGCTCGTCTTTCACCGGCGACAAGGAAGAAGTTGATCCGGTGAGCTCATACTCCAAGCTTCCATGATTCCCTCCTACCGAAGACATTACTACCGGTCTGAAGTCTGAACTGAGGTTTTCGTGTTGTAATTTTGCAATCTTGACAGAGCACAAATCTGCACTACAGAGGTGCGAGGGTGTGGCAAGCAGTGATAGAAGATCTGCTCGCCAAAGGAATGAACAAAGCTGAAAATGTATGCACTCTTACCAGCACAATGCGTGGCATGTGACTAATAACGAAACTATAGCAGGCTCTAATTTCCTCCTTTTACAAGGATGTGGCAGGCTCTGATTTCAGGATGTTCTGCTGGTGGGCTAACTTCGATACTGCACTGCGACAGATTTCATCAGCTCCTGCCAGCGCAGGCCAATGTTAAATGCCTTTCTGATGCTGGCTTCTTCATCAACGTGTAAGGCAGAAGAACAAAAGCACGTTGCCTTTCTGCATTCTGAATGATTAGTTCCTCGTTTAACGCCTGTCATCTCTGCTCTTACAGGAAGGACATTAGTGGAGTCAGCCACGTTGAGGCAATTTTTGGTGATGTAGTTACAACACATGTATGCACGTTTGACAGCTCTCTCCACCGTAACTGATTACGCTGACATAGCTAACTATGGCTTTCCCAGTAACAAAAAAAAAAAAACGGTAATGATAAATCCCGAACGTTCGGATTTTAGCATTTCGTCCCGAACTGGCAACTTTAGTTGCCACCTCGTGGCAACTTTAGTGGCAAACAGGGCAATTTTCTGAACTGGTACAAAGTTGCCATGTCTTAACAACTAAAATTGCCACCTCACGTCAACTGAAGTTGCCATAAAAAACGTTCGGGACGAAATGCTAAAATCCGAACGTTCGGGACTTATTGGATCCCAAAAAAAAACTATGGCATGACATGGAAGTTTCGAGTTGGACTCGAAATTAAACGCAGTGGTGTAAACAAAGAAGCAAAGAGGCATCACTGAAAATTAAAAATCACCTCATTTTTGTACAAAAGGAAAAAAGATTGCTTTGCGCCTAGATCTATTTTGTTTTCTCTTGTATATATATATATACCTGACTGCATTGTGTGTAAATACCGCGCATAGGGCTCGGCAAAGAACTTACCGTCTTCGTGCACTTCCAAGTTACCCGCAGGCGTGGTAAGAAAATTGATGCTTGCAATGGCTTGGCTACTACAATGGCACATCTAGAGATCAGACCACACTCCCTTGGCCTTACGAAAACAAGTTGCTTCTTCCTTTGGATGCAGTGCTTTTTTCCTCAGAACTCGGTGCAGCAGATCCAGACGCCTCTGTTCATCCTGAATGCAGCATACGACTCGTGGCAGGTTATCATCTGATAAAGAGCAATTTCTACCTTACCTGCGATACGCTTGTCACTTGCATCCATCCATCCATCAAAGGCAACATTGATCGATTAATACCTTGCTTCTGTGTCCACGTGGCCGCATGCATGCAGGTGCGGAACATTCTGGTGCCGGCAGGCTCGGATCCTGAATGGCGAGGCTGCAGGGACGACATAACCCAGTGCTCCGCGGAGCAGCTCGAGACCCTGCAGGGTACGTAGCCGCATTTTACCCGGCCGGTCACGGTCAGCTATGTTGTTATCACTCACCGGGGAACGCACGGTGGTTGTTGGGCAACGCAGGGTTCAGGGACGATTTCCTGGAGGCGCTGGGGAGCTCGTCCACGGGATCCAGAGGGCTGTTCGTCAACTCGTGCTTCGCGCACTGCCAGTCCGAGACGCAGGACGTCTGGTTCGCGCCCGCTTCCCCGGCGCTCGGAGGCAAAGTAACCACCCTCTTCCTCTTGCGCCCTTGAGTTTCGTAATATACTAGAGTACTATCCTGGTGTTTGTTTATCTGACGAGAGCTTCCTTCTGTCGCAGAGAATAGCGGACGCGGTTGGGGACTGGTTCTACGGCCGCGGCGGGTTCCAGAGGACGGACTGCCCCTACCCGTGTGACTCCACCTGCTACACCAACTGACGCACCACCACCACCACCGGTGGCCCGTGCTCGCAACCAGCCATTGGTTTTGGCTATACATAATACAGGAATAAAAAGTGCCCAGTGCCGGCTTCGGCCATTAGTTACAGTCTAGGCTATTCATCAGTGGTTCGGATGTCCCATTGCGACGTCGCGAAATATATGTAAAAGTAAGTATTTCGTTCATTGTCCTCAAGATCCACATTGAACTCATCGCGATGCGATGACCGGGGCGGGAGCGCCTCCACCGCCTCCCGGCATGTCTAAAAATAACAAGGTGGCACCAGTGCAGTGCAGTACTCGGTAACCATTTTCATGGCAGAAACAGGAGAGAGGGGCATCACCTGGTAGCAGCAGTAAGCAACAAACTTGGCATCCCACAAGGACAAAGAACCGTTAAAAGGAATTCACGGAACCGTGAAAAAAAACTCAAGTAACAAGCGCCCCGTTAAAAAAACTTGAGCAACAAGCACCAAGGAACGCTATAATTATAACCCATATGAGATATAGCTTCATGAATCCGAGTACCGCAACCGGACACCAACAGCAGGAGGGACGCTAAGAATCGCAAAATTAACAGCATGTAACCAGCGCAACAAAGAATTGCAAACACAAAACAATTTTACGCCATCAATTGGATGGCATTCCTCCAGATCCAAGGCAAGGGCTAGAAGATCCTCCCCAAATCCTTTCTTCCAAAGGACGGCGGCAGTCCGCTTGTTGCAAGAGAGTGGCCAGCGCTTCCTCCTGCACATAAACAGTTCATTTTGATCAGCATCGAGAAACTTAGACGACTAAATAGAAAAGGTATTATGCTTGAAAGATACAGATGCACAGATGCCTCTTTCTGCAGTTCCCAAATATATCACACCAGAAAAATAAGAAACTCCTCTAAAAAATATATATATATAATAATAATAATAAAGTATACTCATCATAACTTTAAAGCTAAGCTGTGGTTGTAGGATAAGAGGATCAAATTGTAAAGCTGATCAATAGACCGTCAGTCAATAGCTTAGACATTGTCATACAAGGTTTGATGCTTAACAGCTACAGTTTTTCCATCCACGTGCATCGACAGACAGACCTAGAGAAAATCATATGATGGTGGCAAGTGTCTTTTTGTATTCTGAAGTCCTAACCGTTATCAGTCTCCTCAAGATTAATAGCAAGACTTCAAGATGTTACAAGTTTGCAAAGATGACACCATCTAAGATTGGACTAGAACAAGTTCATACATAGCATTATTACAGGATCCTGCTTTGCTAGTGGCAGGAATATGATAGTCATGGCAATGTCAACAACGAAATCAATAAAAACCACTAAGTGTACAACAGCGAAATCATTCATTACCCCAAGGCATCCCTTCAACCATCCGAGGGGGCGAAGTAGAATCTGGCATGCCATATTTGGACCAGGCAGATTGGACATTTTGGAGATTCCCTGTCGGGCGTATAGAGGTGGAACTCATATGGTTGTACCGCTGAAATGGTTGTCCGTGACGACCAGGGAAATTGCGCTGGGAAAAATTGGCATGGTTGTAACTATCATAGTTGACGTGGCCTGCTGAATGGCCACTCTCTCTGAGAGACGGTGCATGAAATAGGCGGTCATTTCTACAGCAGAAACATGAACAAAGAATCAGTGAATATAATTACTGCAGGAGCAGCGGCATCCAGAATTGGAAAAAAGATCACAGCAGTACTAATTATCTTTAATTGGCTGACAAATTAGAAAACAAATTATTGAAGCATGGAACTGTTGGGGTGCATGAAATGCATTAAAACCAACATGTCCCATGACCTAGTGCACAATGATGTTCCATAGTATGGATCTTTCTAACTGACAAAATCATCTCGAACTCTCAATCATAATGTGACACGCATGTTAAAATATGCATCTGTATAGTCTCAACCATGAGGGCTAGCTAAAATGAGAAGACCTGAGAAACCACTTCCTAAACTCAGTATATGAAGCATCATTCCATCTATTTCCCTGGGAATAGGGTATGTGCGGTTTTACCTCACCTCCAGCTACTGGGGCATGTAGACAAATTGAAAAGACTGGAGAAAACATATTGTTACCTCCCTACGTGAAGCATCAATTCCATTTGTTTCAATGATGTTAGTTATCAGGTAAGGGGTAATATCCCATTAATTAAAAGAGTATCTTATTAGTAAATAATAATATCTTACTCTTATGAAAGTAGTATCACTTGGTTTAGATTAGATTTTTCTGTTGCATTTGTTATTTATCAGTCACCTGCTGTACAAGGCAGTCGCCTTTTTTGGGAGTCATTAGATCCTATCACCTGGGGCTAACCATCTCTATTATATAAAGAAATGAGCTACATCCATTATGGGCGAAGCAATCAACCAAACAAGTACTTGTCCTTCACATAGTTTAGTTTCTCTTGCGAGCCTAGTCTCATCTACCCTATGATCTAGCAAGCATAGCATGTTTCTATTATACAAACCCAACAACGTTTAAGGAAGACCCATTGCAGCAACGAAATATCAAGATCTCATCATGCTACAATACCTTTGATTCGAGCCTGCAATATCATGGCTTTGGATATTGGGCAATCTGCCAGACTGGATTGTTCGACCACTTGCATCTCTCAGGTGAAGACTGCCTAACTCAGCTGATAGTGAATTATCTTCTTGCAGGAGCGACTCATCACTGCACATAAAAATCAAATGAAAAGGCTAATCCATAGGCTACATTACTTTAAAATAAGTAACTTTAATGTGCATGATTACCTATAGTTGGGATCCCAATCAGCTGGATCTGGTACTGATGAAGTGGATGTCGATGTATCAGCTGGTACATTGGATGAGTGCAAAGGACGGAAATCATTGGAACCAGATGGTTGAACATAACCATGATTGGAAGAAGAGTTTGTGGATAAACCAGTGCTAACACCTATCTGCGGCCTCCAATTATAATGACCAGAATTAGGAAGTGCACCGTATGAATAGCCAGAATGTCCAGGATGTCCCTGGTTTAGCTGAGATGTGTACTCGTGTGGTGGCATTGACATAGGAGGGTGACCAAGATTCCTTCTCCTATTGTATTGGCCTACCACGGCGGCTTTTCCTAATGAGGAGCTATAACTGCCCCTTGCAGGAGAAGTTGGAACAAACTTAGTAGTAGCGCTAGTTGGCATATGCGTTTGGGAATTTGGAGGAGTAAATTGTGATGGACTGGCCCCAAGAGACATAGGACCTGGTCCCCCAGGACTTAGTCGAATGCCAACACCATGAGAGAGATGAGGTCTTCTTCTAATATCTGGACTAAATCCTAGAAATGTTCCTCCGGCTTGTGACTGTAAATTGAATCCAGAAGGACCTAGTGGTGAATGATACATGTTAACGTTATTGACATCATAGCTTCCATAGCTGCTTGCAGGACCTACATTATCATTAAAGCTACCACGGCTACCGAAGCTGCCGCAGCTGCTTCCATATGAAAAGGGCATCTTTGGCGGAAAAATGTTATTGAATGGTAGGGATCTGTTGATGCTTCCAACCTAAAAAAAATATAAATAATATATTATGGATGTATTTTTGCAAGGTTTATACTGAATTGAAGCATGAGAGAACATACTTACAACCTGAGGGGAAAGGCCAGCAGCTAGCCAGTGACCTCCTCCAGGATTGTGATCAACTGTTGCAGCACGACCAACGGGCTACAACAAAAAAGACATAAAGCTTGACTTATAAACTAGAACTGTAAGGAAAAGGCAGCTCTTGAGGTCCAAATTTTCACGAGTTATCCGCCCAACCGTTCTGGTATAATGCTACTAAAACCATAAATAAACTATAACCATAAAAGACATGACGTCTAAAGGGTGTAAAAACAATGAACTTTTCAAGATTGATGGGAAGAAACACTGTTGCATGTATGTGTGACCAGGTGAAAACGTGATATCTAAACCGAGAAGCAAACCAAAAGTTGTTTGCTACAGCTAATGGCGATTTCACGTCACAGGTTGTTCATGAGAAGAATATGCAGCAAGATGTCTGGAATAGGACCATACTTACAATTACTGGGGTCTCCTGGAAAGGCTCATAAGGAGCAGTGAAGGCTTCACCAGTTATGAATGGATGATATGAAGCCTGAAATAGATTTTCAAAATTGTGAAGAACTTCCATTGATTCTTCGAGGACATAAGTCAGCGCTCACAGAAAATCAAACAACTCTAAATTTCAAAAGGATCTCCATCAAATTCCAGAGGCAGGATTCAAGTACACAAATCAGACAAATAATACTCCCTCCGTTCCTAAATATAAGTCTTTTTAGAAATTCCACTACGAACTACATACAAATGTATATAGACATATTTTAGAGTGTAGATTCACTCATTTCGCTCCGTATGTAGTCCGTAGTGGAATCTCTAAAAAGACTTATATTTAGGAATGGAGGGAGTATCTAATTTTATCATTAGCCAATACCTGCAATGGTGACCATCGCTTATTAGGATCAAACTCAACAAGTCCTCTCAAGAAATCAACCAATGCTAAGCAATCTTCCTTTTCAGCATCTGCGTCAAAATTAACATATATATGATCACATTAGCAACTTTATTGTAAGGACCACTGTTATTATCATGTAAAAACTACCGCTCTGTATGAAATAAATACCCATGGCTCGTCACTAAAGAACTGTACATTCTGTATGCTACATGTATAAGCCAGGATTAGTTGTCTATTAACCAAATATGCCCATGTAATGACATATGAATTACAACGTGAAATATGAATAACTGTTAAAGGAACCATGTTATTTCCCCCCGAATGGTACTGGACTCAAATTACAAACATCGGATTAAATGGTTGAAAGCATACATCGAGTATTTGCTTGTGTGTGTTAAATGCTCTTCATCTAATCTGCATAGGTGTGTATTTTACTGACACCGCAAGAGTAAGATAAGCCTAATTCCAGGCTATCCCTAGTAACAGAGTAAGAAAACCAAGAATTTTTTTCATGCTAAGAAGCCACTTGATGTTCGAAGACACCACAGAGACCATAATATAGAAATAGAAACAGTAAGTGCTATCATCGTATTGAAACCTTATTGCGGTAGATCAACCCTAAAATTCATCAACAGGGGTAAAGCCACCCCTATTAATAATAAATAAAAGCATCACTGAACAAACCTGGCAGATTACCCTCGTTTAAATTCTTCCAAGGGTACGCAAATATGAGTCTGTCAAGCCTCCCACGAGGGAAATACCATTTCCCTATTTTTGGCTTTTTGGAATCCCTCTGTGTTGCAGGATTTAGACAGGGCATGAGTAACACAGTAAATGTATAAAACATGAAATAGAAGTAGTCTTCAGAATAACTTCCAAGGAAAAACCACAGAACTTACTGCTTCAACCTCAGCTTCTGTTAGTATTCTGTATGAACTGCGAAGACCATCATGTGCTTCGTTACCAGGATAAATGCTTCCAACATGTTTAAAAAACTTCCTGGTGTTTTTAGCCTCCCTAAGAAGATCATCTGGTGGTTGCCCACTGTACATGTTGAATATTGGTAAATAAAGTATTCTACCATTGTTGAACATTTACTAACACGTAAACACCTAATATCATATAAAGAATTTATCTGACAGCTGATCGGAAAATGAGAAAACAAGAGATTAAGGTTTGCAATAAAAAGAACTTACCCAACAATCTCAATCATACGGCTAAGGACATCGTATTCTGATGCTCCGGGAAATAAAGGTAGACCTATATAAAGTTCAGCAACTATGCAGCCAAATGACCACATATCAATGGCAGTAGTGTATCTAGCACTCGTTAAGTGTACAAGCCCACAAGCTAAATGACAAACTATGCACTGTAACATGTGTGTGTGGCTATTGTTAAATGTATTTGCTATTAGAGATGTCCAATAGGATACGGATAGCCAAGAAGCACTTCAGGTGACCTGTAATAACGGCTCTGGAAAAGGAAAAGATACAGGCTTGACTTCATAATTCATATTAGTAAGAAAAGCTTCAGATTGATGAGTGAGTTCAAATAAAACCTGGATATATGAGTAAATCGTTTTACCCTCCATGCACGCTGAACCAAAATCAATTACTTTAACTCCAGCTGCTGATTTTACTCTGCAAAGGACACCTCAGTCATGGAACTTAGCATTGTTGAAAGTGGTAGTACACAGAAAGCGTAAAAACGAAGTGCTTATTTTGATGGGAAGCAACTCACTTCGGTGTTATGAGGATATTTTCCGGTTTGAGATCACAATGAATAATTCCAGCACCTTTCATCACAATCAATGCATCCAATATCTAAAAGAAATACATCATAGGTAATATGGCAACAAACACATATAAAATATATGCAGGATAAGAAAAGGACACCTACCTGTCTTGAGAAAGTACGGACAAATTGCAGTTGTAAACCTCTTAAGTTGTTCTTTTTCAACAGCTCGTACCTACAAAGTTGGAGTTTATGTTACCACATGAATCGAAACTAACACAGGGAATATTATCAAATATAATATTAAAGGCAGGTTTAGTGGAAGTTATTTACAGGTTATGACCAAGCATTTCAAATGTGATGCACAAATGATTTTTCCACGGAAAAAAATCCAGCATCCGGACAATGTGGTGCTGATCATCAGGATCAAATTTGTCATTTAGCTGCAAATACATGAAACCAGTGTTGTGATGCCAATTTTTTCAACAAAATTAGTAAATCCTAAGTAGATTACCATACCATGCTCAACAATGAGACCTCCATGATAGCCTGCTGATAAAAGGCAGGCTGGTTTTTTATAACCTTCACTGCAACATAACTGTTGGTTTCTGCATCCCAGCATTTAGCAACCTGCCCAAAGGTACCTTGGCCAAGCATTTCTTGCACAATGTACCTTATTACCAAAAAAAAAAAAAATAGCCAAATGAAATGATGATCATAAGTTAACCAATCTGAACCCTGAGATGAGCAGTCGTGGAAAAAAGTTGAACTGGCTAGATCTATCTACCACACAAGTTCTACAAATTGAAACCAAATATTGCAACAGAACTTTGCATATATTTCTTCTTCACATACTTTGATTTCTTATTAATTCTCATAAATAATGAGGCCCTCCAAGTATTCATAGATGTTTTTAACTTGCAAAAATCAACTTGTTGCAAAAGTGAATTTGTGTGCTAGAAATGCATGCAAGTAACCAACAAGAAACAAAAATGTTAAAGCTGGTACATTGGAAAATAACTAAACTAACCTCCTGTCTGACTTCTTATTAACCAATTCCAAGTTGACATACAAGATGAGATCATAATTTGCATTATCAAGCCCGTCATTGTGAACAGGAACTGCAGGATTGGTGAGAAAGTACTTTGGATTTAGTGAATCTGAGAAATTAAACTCAGGATTGCATTTTTCAAAAGTCTGGACGATGTCTCTGGTCAATCTTGCAACAATCTGCAGGAATAAACAGTTGATTCAGAGTGGTATATCAGACGTATACGGGCATGTGGTGCATATGAACAATGGTAACACACTGAATTATAAATGCACCCCCATCTTTTCGTCCTATAACACACTAACTGAGAGCAGCAACAGTGTTGAAGGATGTTCTCGTAGCATTGCACTATTCGTTGGATGGTATAGGCAGGTTTGCATTGTCCAATGATCCATTTTTTTAAAAGATATCAACTAGGATCATGACACACTTTTAGGGGTGCACTTTTGTAATATCTCCCAGTCACTTATACTTGGAATCTCTTTACACTAATGATGGGTTGGAATAGCAAGTCAAGCAAACAAAGCATGTACGTATTATATATAAAATTCGACACTGTGAATGAATTTTGCAGCAAAAAATAGGTCTGGTTAATGACTGGGAATGCTAATGGCAGTAAGAAATGAGGTTTGCCTCTGATTAATCAAAAGACAATTTGAGCGGACAAGACTGCTCCAGCTGGTCAAACTATAGTTGCCTGAACCGTGTGTCCAAGCAGCAGGAACGGTTCTGATTCGAGTAGTTCAAGTCACCGAAGTTTAAGATGTAATTGGTTTCTTAAGCTGTATTCGTTCTAATTAATTTCCAGCTACGACGACCTCTGTGAATCGCTAAATCCAATTGACAGTTCAAATTCAGCACGGTGAGCCCGAGAATAGCTCCAAAAGGGAAAGCAAGCAAGCATCTTTTGTTAGCCCCGTGGGAGGGGAAGGTGTAGGAAACGTACAGGCCTCTTCCTGACGGCGCGTAGATTGCTTGAACGAGCGGCAACCCCATTGCCCCGGGCGGACGGCGCCTCCGCCCGGTCGCCCACCACCGCAGCAGCGTAGGACCGGAACACCGTGGACTTGGTCGGCGCCCACGGCGGCCCCGCGGCCTTCCTCTCCCTCCCAGTCTCCTCCATTCGCCTCACGCAACCACCTCCCAGCAGGCAGGCGCAAAGCGCCCGCGGAGATCAAAGTGCCCAACAACAGCAGCAACAGCAACAAGTCAGCCCAATCCGCACCAGCCCAGGCTCCTGTTGGGATCACGGCAACGCACTCCGAAGCAGAAGCGGCAGCAGTAGCAGCAGCAGCAGACTAAGCGGCCGCCGGCGGAGTAAAGCTGCATCCTATGAAGCGGCCATCGCCGAATGCTACTCCGTCCCGCGGCCCCGCCGATCCGATCTCCCCGGCCCTCCGCCGCCTCCTCTCACCGCTCGGGACTCCCCCGGGCGGGGCCAACAGCTCGGAGCCGGACCGAATTGGACGGGTAGGGTTTTGGGCCGAGGACGACGGGCTGCTCGCGCCTGCCGCACTTGGGGCGGCGGCGGCGGCGGGGAAGTGGAGGCGGCGGAGCAGTGGGGAATTTGGAGCGGGGCGGCGAGTCCCAATCCCCTCCTCCTCCTCCCTCTTTCGTCTCTTTTCTTCCTTTCCTTCCTCGTCTCCGTCACCTCCTCCCCCTCTGTGGTTTTTTTTTCCGCTCGCCTTCTTTCCAGCTAATATTTATACACGTCTGGGTTTTAATTACTGCGGTTAAGCAGTGGAGTAGTAACGCGGTCTGCAATTATCAACGTCGCCACGTTAAGCACCGCTGTCATCGCGTGCTAGGCGGCGCAACGTCACCATGCTGGTGCGACCGTGGCCGTCCGATCTCTCCATCGTGCGGCTCTAAATGGTCGGGAAATTATATGTGTTCCATTTATTTTCCGCCGAAAGGGGTGCGCTAAAAGATATTTGTATATCTGGTATGACCCGGTGTCGGTGGGCTACCGCTCACGGAGACAAGTAACTGGCGAGCAATGAATGGCGAAAGATCCGGAAACGCATATGTTGGGCCGGCGCATTTTCTAAAGATGTGCAATGATCGAGCCATCAAGATAGATGGATAGATGAGAAGTAATTTCCGGGTGCGTTTCTTCAAGATAGATGGATAGGCAAAGAGGAATTTCCGGATGCTTACAAGACGTGTAATGGTTGGATCTTCAAGATGGATGGATAGACGAGAAGTAATTCCCGGATGCGTTACAAGATGTGTAATGATTGAGTCATCAAGATAGACGGATAGACAGGAAGTGATTTCCGGGTGCGTTACAAGATGTGTAATGGTCGATTCTTCAAGATAGATGGATAGATGAGGAGGGATTTTCGGGTGCATTACAAGATGTGTAATGGTCGATTCTTTAAGATACATGGATAGATGAGAAGGGATTTTCAAGTGTGTTACAACATGTGTAATACTTAAATCTTCAAGATAGGTGGATAGATGTGAAGTAATTCTCGAAAGCGTTACTGAAAGTTTAACGACCAATGTCTTCAGGATAGATGGATGGATAAAAAGGGACGTGTGTAATGGTCGAGTCTTCGTGATAAATGGATAGGTGAAAAGTGACTAGCCTCCATCAATGACTAAGATTTGAGTCACATTCACGTAACGCCTAGAGTTGAGTTCCGCTTGCCACCTGCATCATAAATAGGTAAACGACGAGTTGGCGCCATAAATTAGAAGATTGTCAGGTCATACCAATGCATTGCAAGATATAGGATATCAAGAGTTATTATCGACACTCCTATGTACATCGATGACTGTGCTTCATGATATGTGTATATGTCATCACATCTGATCGAAGTTGAACTTTGCAACACCCTTCGCAGCAAAAAAGGTAAATGACATGAAGATGCAAGAGATAGAAGGATCAATGGCTTGGCCGAAAGCATACAAGATATGGTTCCATCCCTAAGATCGCGCTAGGGAAGGTATAGGCTCAGGCCTAGGAGGTCACTGGCGATGGTCCAACCTAACCACTCAAAGACACTCACAAACATGCATTATTTTGGCCATACTAGAGACTCTAGACAGTCCAACACCCTAGGCCCAACTTAGCCCCATTCTTTGTGTGCTTCTAGGACCGCCCCTAGGTCGAGCCACACAAAAAAGGATGACAAGTACTCTCTTTGAATCAGTAATATATATTGTGAGGCAAAAGGAATGAGGCATGCAACACATTGAGAGGTTTGTCATAATGACTTGTGAGCACTTGGGAGTTAGCAAGCCATTCTAGGGGCCACTACCAACTATTGTCAGAGTTAAGAGTACTCACTGCCTGAGTAGTGTACCCATGAACTACGAAGGTACTCGGAGGTTGGGTAGGTTAATTTAGGCCACGTGAAAGCACAACTTCTCCCTCGGTGGTTTTGGTAATTAATTTCAACATGTAGCTCATTGAAATAATGAACAATCAAGTACATTTTAGGAAATGTTCAATAATTGGAATGGCTAGGATATGTGAGGAGGAACCCCTAAGATGCAAAGGAATCATATTGGCAAAAGCTTCAAGACTCTACATGTTCCTTTAAGAGATTTGATCACATTGAGTCCATAGGAAAACAAATACTATAAGAGGGGATGAGGTACTGATACGTCTCCCACGTATCTATAATTTTTTTATTGTTTCATGCTATTATATTATCAATATTAAATACTTTATATGCAATCATATGCTTTTTTATATCATTTTTGGGGCCTAACCTATTAACTCAGTTTCCCAGTGCCAGTTTATGTTTTTTTTTGCCTATTTTTGGACTTTTCAGAAAATCGATACCAAACGGAGTCCAAATCGGGTAAAATTTTATGGGGGTTATTTTTGGACCAGAAGAGACCCAGGAAGTTTCGGGAGGTGGCTAGAAGACCCACGAGGCGGCCACGAGCTATGCCGGCGCGCCCTGGGGGGTAGGGTGCACCCCTAGCCCGTGGGTCCCTCGCGGCACCTCCTGACCTAATTCTACTTCTATATAATCCCAATTATCCAAATGACATCAGAGAGCCACCCAAAACAATCTTTCCGCCACCGCAAGTCTCTGTTCTTCCGCGATCCCATCCGGAGACCTTTTCCGGTACTCTACCAGAGAGGGAATCCATCACGGAGGCCGTCTACATCAACCTTGCTCCCTCCAAGATGATGTGTGAGTAGTTCACCATAGGCCCACGGGTCCATATCTAGTAGCTAGATGGCTTCTTCTCTCTCTTTGATCTTCAATACAAAGTTCTTCGCGATTCTCGCGATGATCTATCCGATGTAATCTTCTTTTGCGGTACGTTTGTTGGGATTCGATGAATTGTGGGTTTATGATCAGATTATTCATGAAAAGTAATTGAGTCTTCTCTGAATTCTATTATGCATGATTGTTACAGCTTTGCAAGTCTCTCTGATCTATCGGTTTGGTTTGGCCAACTAGATTGATTTATCTTCAGCGGGAGGAGTGCATTGTAGTGGGTTCAATCTTGCGGTGCTCTATATCCCAGTGATAGAAGGGGACAAGGCATGTATTGTATTGTTGCTACTAAGGGTAAAACAACGGGGCTTGAACATATTTCTTGGTCTTACTTTGTCTACGTCATGTCATCTTGCTCTGTTTGTCATGAACTTAATACTATAGATTCATGTTGGATAACCGTCGATTGGTGGAGTAATAGTAGTAAATGCGGGATCGTTTCGGTCTACTTGTCACAGACGTGATGCTTATATACATGAGCATTGTCATGAATAAATCATCATAACTATGCGTTTTTCTATCAATTGCCCAAAAGTAATTTGTCTACTCATCGCATGCTTTGCGTTCGAGAGAGAAGCCTCTAGTGAACACTATGGCCCCAGGGTCTACTTAATCATATTTGCTAAAACCCTAAAAATACCACGCTACCTTTTATTATCATTTATTTTAGTTTACTTTTTATTTATCTATCTATCACTATTAGAAGTAATCCTTTCAAGTAACGAGTTGAAGGGGCTTGACAACCCTCTTGCCCGCATCGGGTGTAAGTGTTTGGTTTTGTGTGTGGAGATATCGTTGCTGCAAGTTGTCATGGTTCTCCTACTGGTTCGATAACCTTGGTTCTGAGTGAGGAAAATACTTGTTGCTACTATATTGCGTCACCCTTCCTCTTTAGGGAAAAACCGAACGCAGCTCACAAGTAGCAGGAAGAATTTCTCCCGCCGTTGTCGGGGATACATCACCAGCTTCGCACGAGGTCCCTTCACACAAACTGTCAATCACTTGTTCTACTTTTTGCTTGTCTTTATATTTGCTTTTATACAAAGGTCCCGCCTTTTTCGGTAGGAAATACTTGTTGCTACTATATTGCGTCACCATTCCTCTTCAGGGAAAAACCCAACGCAACTCACAAGTAGCAGGAAGAATTTCTCCCGTCGTTGCCGGGGAGACATCACCAACTTCGCATGAGGTCCCTTCACACAAACTATCAATCACTTGTTATACTTTGTGCTTGTCTTTATATTTGCTTTTACACAAAAAATAAAAAACACAAAAATATTCGAATTTTCTTGTTTTCTTGTTAGTTAACTTTCTCTGTCGCTATGTCTCAAAAAAATACCAAACTGTGTGACTTTTCAAATACTAATAACAATAATTTTATTAGTACTCCTATACCGCCCGCCACTAGTGTGGAAGCTTTTGATATAAATGCCGCTTTGTTGAATCTTGTCATGAAAGAACAATTTGCTGGAAGTCCTAACGAGGACGCTTCTTCGCACCTTAATACCTGATACGTCCATTTTACATCATGATTTCCTACTGTTATTTATAATGTTTGTTGAATAATAATGCTTTAGGGAGTGATTCTAATGTCTTTTCTCTCATAATATGCAAGGTTTACACAAAGAGGGAGAATACCGGCAGCTGGAATTCTGGACCTGAAAAAGTACATCAGAGATACCTATTCTGCACATCTCCAAATAAGCTGAAACTTTACGGAGAATTATTTTGGATTATATAATAAATATTGGAGCAAATAACTACTGGAGGGGGCCACCCTGGTGAGCACAAGACACCAGGGCGCGCCAGGCCCCCCAAGCGCGCCCTGGTGGGTTGTGCCCAGCACGGCCCACCTCCGGTGCCCATCTTCTGGTATATAAGGTCTTTTGACCTAGAAAAAATAAAGGGAGGACTTTCTGGACGGAACGCCGCCGTCTAGAGGGGGAACTTGGGCAAGAGCACTTTTGCCCTCCGGCGGAGCGATTCCGCCGGGGGAACTTCCCTCCCGGAGGGGGAAATCGAAGCCATCGTCATCACCAACACCCCTCTCATCTTTGGGAGGCCAATCTTCATCAACATCTTCAACAGCACCATCTCCTCTCAAACCCTAGTTCATCTCTTGTGTTCAATCTTTGTACCGGAACCTCAGATTGGTACCTGTGGGTGACTAGTAGTGTTGATTACATCTTGTAGTTGATTACTATATGGTTTATTTGGTGGAAGATTATATGTTCAGATCCTTTATGCTATTCAATACCCCTCTGATCTTGAGCATGAATATTATTTGTGAGTAGTTACCCTTGTTCTTGAGGTCACGGGAGAAGTCATGTTGCAAGTAATCATGTGAATTTGATATGTGTTCAATATTTTGATGATATGTATGTTGTGATTCCCTTAGTGGTGTCATGTGAACGTCGACTACATGACACTTCACCATCCTTGGGCCTAAGGGAATGCATTGTGGAGTAGTTATTAGATGATGGGTTGCTAGAGTGACAGAAGCTTAAACCCTAGTTTATACGCTACTTCGTAAGGGGCTGATTTGGATCCAAACGTTTAATGCTATGGTTATATTTTATCTTAATACTTTTCTCGTGGTTGCGGATGCTTGCGAGGGGGTTAATCATAAGTGGGAGGTTGTTCAAGTAAGAACAACACCCAAGCACCGGTCCACCCACATATCAAACTATCAAAGTAGCGAACACAAATCAAACCAACATGATAAAAGTGACTAGATGAAATTCCCGTGTACCCTCAAGAACACTTTGCCTATTACTAGAGACGGTTCTGGCCTGTCCTTTGCCACAAAAGGATTGGGCTACCTTGCTGCACTTTATTTAGTGTTACCGTTACTTGCTTGTTACCAATTATCTTTCTATCAAACTATTTATTACCTACAATTTCAGTGCTTACAGAAATTACCTTGCTGAAAACCGCTTGTCATTTCCTTCTGATCCTCGTTGGGTTCGACACTCTTACTTATCAAAAGGACTACGATTGATCCCCTATACTTGTGGGTCATCAATACCTTTGTTGAATTATGTGATATGAAAAAGAAAAAGGATGTGGATAATGATGTGGTTAAGTTGAAATTATTTCCTTTCTCACTAAGAGATAAAGCTAAGACTTAGTTTTCATCTTTGCCTCGTAATAGTATTGGAACTTGGGATAAGTGTAAGGATGCTTTTATTGCTAAGTATTTTCCTCCTGCTAAGATTATATCTCTCAGAAATCAAATTATGAATTTTAAACAACATGAGCAAGAACATGTTGCACAAGCTTGGGAGAGAATGAAATTAATGATTAGAAATTGTCCCACTCATGGCTTAAGTTTATGGATGATAATACAAAATTTCTATGCGGGACTAAACTTTATGTCGAGAAATCTTCTAGATTCTGCTGCAGGTGCTAACTTTATGGAAATTACATTGGGAGAAACTACAAAACTACTGAATAATATCATGAAAATTATTCTCAATGGCACACCGAACGAGCTCCAACTGGTAAGAAGGTAAACTCTGTTGAAGAAATCGCTACTTTGAGTGATAAGTTGGATTCTCTTATGAATATGTTTTTTAATAAAAATGTTCATGTTAATCCCAATAATGTGCCACTATCTACTTTTATTGAGCAAAATAATGATACTATTGATGTGAATTTCGTCTCAAGAAATAATTTCAACAACAATGCTTATAGAGGGAATTTCAATCCTAGACTGTATCGCTGCAATTCCTCTAATAATTATGGTAATTCCTATGGTAATTCTTCCAAAAATAATAATAGGATGCCTTCATATGGTAATTTATTAATTCTCAAAAGATTTTCAATACTATGGTAGAAGAAAAACTACATATAGTTGATGATATGGCTAGTAACATGGATAGGATTGCTCATGATGTGGAAACTCTTAAAAGTAAAACTTTGCCACCCAAGCATGATATTAATGACCTATTAAATCCATCCAAATCTCTATTAATGAAAGTAAGGAGAGGACCGCTAGGTTGAGAGCTAAGCGGGAGTTTCTAGAAAAGGCTATTCCTCCCGGTTTTTATCGTAATCATGACAAAGATATTAAAATGATAGATGTTTCACCCATTGAATCCTTGTTCGCTAATATAAAACATGATGATAAAGGGACTGGGGATGATTCAACTTTAGCTAGAAGGTGTCCCAATATTCTGAGGGTGATGATAGTAATGATAAAAATGAAAAAAGTGGGTTTGGAGAGATCAAAACTTTACATAGTGATGTACCCACTACTTTGGATTACAAGGACTTTAATTATTAAAGTTGTTCTTTGGTTGAATGTATTTCCTTGTTGCAATCCATGATAAGTTCACCTAATGCTTACGAACAAAATAACGCATTTACTAAGAATATTGTGGAAGCTATGATAAAAGCTCATGAAGAAAGGCTTGAACTAGAGGTTTCAATACCTAGAAAGTTGCATGATGAATGGGAACCTACTATTAAAATAAAGCTTAAATACTATTAATGCAATGCTTTGTGTAACCTTGGTGCTAGTGTTTCAACTATACCTAAATATTTATGTGATGTGCTAGGTCTCACCGATATAAATGAATGTTCCCTCAACTTGCATTTAGCGGATTCTACTATTAAGAAACCATTGGGTAGAATAAATGATGTGCTTATTCTTGCTAATAGAAATTATGTGCCCATGGATTTCATTGTTCTTGATATTGAATGCAATTCGTCTTGTCTTATTATACTTGGTTGGCCTTTCTTACGAACCATATGTGCTATTATTGACATGAAAGAAGGTAATATAAGATTCCAATTCCCACTAAAGAAAGGGTTGGAACACTTTCCCAGAAAGAGGATTAAACCACCTTATGAATCTATTATGAGAGACACCTGTGGAATTGGTTTGAAGGATGACAACACTTGAAACAACACATTATTCCTAGCTAGGGGCATAAAACAATAGCGCTTGTTGGGAGGCAACCCAATAGTTATCTCAAATTGTTTCTTGTACTTTCTGTTATTTTGAGTTCAAAAAATTGTTGCTATTGTAATGATTGTGTTTTTAGGTTTAAATTAGTGTTTGTGCCAAGTAAAGCCTTTGGGATGATTTGGATGATAGTAGAATTGATGTTGTGCAAAAACAGGAAGTTTTGCGCCCAGTATATGAATTTATTCTCTCTGCTGGAACGAGATAAATTGCTAAAAAAAATACATAGTATTCCTATCAAATGTTTCAGTCTCTCCTAATGTTTCAGAATTTTCGGAGTTATAGAAGTATGCTTTTAATACACATCATTACAGACTATTCTATTTTAGGCAGATTCTATTTTATCTTGCATGGTTTGCTTGTTTTGATGACGTTGTGGATTGTATCGGGGGTATAAGCCATGGACAAGCTGGAATACAATACCTATTATGCAATAATAAAATATGAATAAATTTACAACAGTACCTAAAGTATTTGATATGTTTATTATACTAACGGATCTCACGAGGTTTTGTTGAATTTTGTGTGCTGAAGTTTTCAAGTTTTGGTTGAGATAACGATGGATGAAGGAATAAGGAGCGGCAAGACCCAAAGCTTGGGGATGACCAAGGCACCCCAAGGTAATATTCAAGGAAGACCCAAGCGTCTAAGCTTGGGGATTCCCCGGAGCCATCCCCTCTTTCGTCTCCAATCTATTGGTATGTCACTTGGAGCTATATTTTTATTCATCACATGATATGAGTTTTTCTTGGAGCGTTGTGTGTTATAGTTTATTTTCCTTTTTAGTTTGACACAATCATTGTTTGCTTGACACACTTTCGAGAGAGACAGACTTTCATCATAATTTGTTAGAATATTCTATGTGCTTGATACGTCTCCGTCGTATCTATAATTTTTGATTGTTTCATGCCATTATTATACAACTTTCACATATTTTTGGCAACATTTTATATGATTTATTGGACTAACCTATTGATCCAGTGCCCAGTGTCAGTTCCTGTTTGTTGCATGTTTTTTGTTTCGCAGAATATCCATATCAAACGAAGTCCAAACGCGATAAAAAATTACGGAATTTTTTTTGGAATATTTATGAATTTTGAGAAGTGGAATCAATGCAACCGGAGGCCCACATCCCCCACAAGACACCAGGGCGCGGCCAGGGGGCCCAGGCGCGCCCTGGTGCGTTGTGCTCACCTCGTATGTCGGTTGGAGCTCTCCTTTGGCCGCAAGGAAGCTAATTTTTGGATAAAGATCCCCTCAAAATTTCAGCCCGATCGGAGTTACGGATCTCCGGTAATATAAGAAACGGCTTTCGTCCAGAAAATAGGAACGTGAAACAAAAGAGAACAGAGAGGGAGATCCAATCTAAGAGGGGCTCCTGCCTCTCCGCCGCCATGGCAGCCATGGACCAGAGGGGGAACTCTCCTCCCATCTAGGGGGGAGGCCAAGGAAGAAGAAGAAGGAGGGGGGCTCTCTCCCCCTCTCTCCCGGTGGCGCCGGAACGCCGCCGGGGCAAGCATCGTGACGGCGATCTACTCCAACAACTTCGCCGCCGTCAACACCAACTCTCTCCCCCTCTATGCAGCGGTGTAACTCCCCTTCTCCCCGCTGTAATCTCTACTTAAACATGGTGCTCAACTCTATATACTATTTCCCAATGATATATGGCTATCCTATGATGTTTGAGTAGATCCGCTTTGTCCTATGGGCTAATTGATGATCGTGGTTGGTATGATTATATATTTTATTATGGTGCTGTCCTACGGTGCCCTCCGTCTCGCGCAAACGTGAGGGATCCTCGTTGTAGGGTGTTGCAATGTGTTCATGATTTGCCTATGGTGGGTTGCTTGAGTGACAGAAGCATAAACCCGAGTAGGTGGGTTGTTGCATATGGGAGTAAAGAGGACTTGATACTTAATGCTATGGTTGGGTTTTACCTTAATGATCTTTAGTAGTTGCGGATGCTTGCTAGAGTTCCAATCATAAGTGCATATGATCCAAGTAGAGAAAGTATGTTAGCTCATGTCTCTCCCTCATGTAAAATTGCAAGAATGATTACCGGTCTAGTTATCAATTGCCTAGGGACAAATAACCTTCTTGATTGACAAAAACTTTCTACTAAATAACTAACTTTCATTATCTTGCAATTTACTCGTAGTTTTATTTCCCGCTAAGTACTTCTAGTTTTATTCGTGCAAACTATCCTATCACCTACAAAGTAGTTTCATACTTGTTCTAGGTAAAGCAAACGTTAAAGTGTGCATAGAGTTGTATCGGTGGTCGATAGAACTTGAGGGAATATTTGTTCTACCTTTAGCTCCTCGTTGGGTTCGACACTCTTACTTATCGAAAAAGGCTACAAATGATCCCCTACACTTGTGGGTTATCAAGACCTTTTTCTGGCGCCGTTGCCGGGGAGCAATAGCGTGGGGTGAATATTCTCGTGTGTGCTTGTTTGCTTTATCACTAAGTAATTTTTATTTTCTGTTATTAGTTGTTTTATATCTTTAGTTATGGATATGGAACACGAAACACCAAAAAAATTAGTGGTACTTGCTACTCATGGAGATGGGGAACCTCCTAAAACCCTCGATGCTAGTTATGTGAAATACGTTAATTACTCCTTTGATAATCCTGAGAAATCCTCATCGAACTTTATAATGGGAGACACGTTGGATAAATGTGAGTACTTTAGGGATTATTGCTTGTCTCAAAAAGGGAAACACTTATGGGATCAAATTAGAATATTGCAATGGTTTGCTTGGGATGCATGCTCGAGATGTGACTTTACTTGTTGCTCTAAGATAGAGGCTCGACACCTTCACTTTCAATGTAAATTTAACGATAATGAAACCTTGGCTTCTTATGCTAAAGGTATTTATGATTATTATGATGTGGAACGAATAGAAGAATTTGTTGCTTTTAAAGGCGCTTATGAAATTGCTTCTTTGCTTGAAAAGTATGATGATGATGTTCATTACGAATCTGAAATTTTATCCATACTTAAATATTGCTATGATAATTATGAATACAATGCTGATATTATTGAATTTATTGAGAGTATGTCCGCTGCCTTGGAAGAGACTAATATTTTGCAGGGACCTATGTAAGAAGAAGTTGCTGAAACTGTGAGCATTAGATGAAAAAGATGAGGAGGAGAGCGAAGAACAAACGGAGGAAGAGCGGATTAGCTACCCGTGCCCACCTTCTAATAAGAGTAACTCTTCAACTCATACATTGTTTAATTACCCTTTGTGCTTACTGAAGAATGAATGCCATGATGAATGCTATGATGATTGCTATGATCCCGTGGATTCATTTGAAATATCCCTTTTTGATGAACTTGATGCTTGCTATGCTTGTGGCCATGATGCCAATATGAATTATGCTTATAAAGATGAACTTGATATAGTTCCTTATGTTAAGCATGAAATTGTTGCTATTGCACCCACACATGATAGTCCTATTATCGTTTTGAATTCTCCCAACTACACTATATCGGAGAAGTTTGCGCTTATTAAGGATTACATTGATGGGTTGCGTTTTGCTACTACACATGATGATTTTGAAGAATATAATATGCATGTGCTTGCTGCTCCTACTTGCAATTATTATGAGAGAGGAACTACATCTTCACCTCTCGATGTTTCCAATACTATAAAATTGCAAGAAACTGTTTATACTATGCATTGGCCTTTACTTAATGTGCATGAATTGTTCTTGTACGACATGCCGATGCATAGGAAGAGGGTTATACTTCGTTGTCACATGATATATATCACTTTGTGATCACTACTAAATTAAAAATCATTGCTAATTAAAATTGGCTTTGATATACCTTGGGATCCGGGTGGATCAATTACTTGAGCACTTTATGCCCAGCTTAATGGCTTTAAAGAAAGCGCTGCCAGGGAGACAACCCGGAAGTTTTAGAGAGTCATTTTATTCTATTTTGTGATTTTATAAAGTTTAAAAACAAAAAAAATATAGGAGGGAACATAAAACTTCACAAAAGGAAAGGTGAAAGTGAGAGAGATGATGAGCATCGTTGAAGTGGGGGACGTCCTTGAACTTTTGTTCATGCCCATGGAAACTTTGTGAATCTTGAATCATGGAAATTTTTCCAACAAAAATAATTATCCCCTTGTACAAATCCATTGTATTATAAAAATAATGTGCCAAGATTTGCCTTTAGGATGATTAGATTGCTTGTTGGTATGTGCGGTGTAAAAACAGAAACTTTGGCTGTAGTGCGTGAATTTTCATTTTTTACTGGAACGTCAAAAGTTTCTGAACTTTTTACACAGTATTTATATACAAAATTTTCAATGTTTCCTATTTTTTCAGAATTTTTGGAGTTACATAAGTATGGTCAAAGTTCAGATTACTACAGACTATCCTGTTTAAGACAGATTCTGTTTTTGATGCATTGTTTTGCTTGTTTTGATGAAACTATCGATTTTATCGGTGGTGTAAGCCATAGAAAAGTTATAATACAGCAGGGATAATGCAAATATAAAATATGAATTGGTTTGCAACAGTACCTAGAGTAGTATTTTGCTTTATTATACTAACGGATCTTACCAGTCTTTTGTTAAGTTTTGTGTGGATGAAGTGTTCGAAGATCGAGGAGGTCTCGATATGAGGAGAAGAAGGAGAGGCAAGAGTTCAAGCTTGGGGATGACCAAGGCACCCCAAGTAGATATTCAAGGAGACTCAAGCGTCTAAGCTTGGGATGCCCCGGAAGGCATCCCATCTTTCTTCAACAAGTATCGGTATGTTTTCGAATTCGTTTCATTCATGTGATATGTGCAAATCTTGGAGCGTATTTTGCGTTTAGTTTTCACTTTTCTTTTATGCACCATGATGGTATGATATAGTCCATGGTTGATTTATAGAATGCTCATTGCACTTCACTTATATCTTTTGAGTATGGCTTTATAGAATGCTTCATGTGCTTCACTTATATCATTTGAAGTTTGGATTGCCTGTTTCTCTTCACATAGAAAACCGTTATTTGAAGAATGCTCTTTTGCTTCACTTATATTTATTAGAGCATGGTCTTTTGTAGAAATAATTAAACTCTCTTGCTTCACTTATATATATTTAGAGAGTCAACAGGAATTGGTCATTTGCATGGTTAGTCATAAAATCCTACATAAAACTTAGGGATCACTGAATATGACATGTTTGATTCCTTGCAATAGTTTTGCGATATAGAGATGATAATATGTGGGAGGTACTAGTGGATGATCGTGTTTAGTAAGATATTGGTGTTAAGGTTTGTGATTCCCGAAGCATGCACGTATAGTCTCCCGTTATGCTAGGAAGTTGGAGCACAATTTATCCTTGATTGTCTATCTTTGTGTGAAGGTCGGGGGCGCGCGATGGTTAACTCCTACCAACCTCCCCCCTAGGAGCATGCACAGTAATACTTTGCTTCGAGAGAGCTAATAAAACTTTTGCAATAAGTATGTGAGTTCTTTATGACTAATGTGAGTCCATGGATTATACGCACTCTTACCTTTCCGCAATTTGCTAGCCTCTACGGTACCGTGCATTGCCCTTTCTCACCTCGAGAGTCGGTGCAAACTTCGCCGGTGCATCCAAACCCCATGATATGATACACTCTATCACACATAAGCCTTATTATATCTTCCTCAAAATAGCCACCATACCTACCTATTATGGCATTTCCATAGCCATTCCGAGATATATTGCCATGCAACTTCCACCGCCTCTGTTTTGATGACTTGAGCATTCATTGTCATATTGCATTACATGATCGTAAGATAGCTAGCATGATGTATTCATGGCTTGTCCGTTTTTTGATATCTTTGCTACGCTAGATCATTGCATATAGGGTCGTACTTTGTTCTACTATCGTTGTAGTATTGAGTTGTAAGTAAATAGAAGTGTGATGATCATCATTATTCATTATTAGAGCATGCCCCAGTGATGAAAGGATGATGGAAACTATGATTCCCCCACAAGTCGGGATGAGGCTCCGGACAAAGAAAGAAAAAAAAATAGAAAAAAGGGAAAGAAAAAAAAGAAAAAAAAGAAAAGAAAGAAAAAATAATGAAAGAAGTAGAAGGGGCATGCTAATTCCACACTTGTGCTTCAAAGTAGCACCATGTTTTTCATATAGAGAGTCTCCTTTGTTGTCACTTTCATATACTAGTGGGAATTTTTCATATAGTTAGATGCATACCCACTTAGTTTTCATATTGAGCTTTCATACACTTATAGCTCTTAGTGCATCTGTTGCATGGCAATCCCTACTCCTCGCATTGATATCTATTGATGGGCATCTCCATAGCCCGTTGATACGCTGAGTTGATGTGAGACTTTCTTCTCTACTTTTACCCCTTTGAAACCTACCACCATATTCTATTCCACCCATAGTGCTATATCCATGGCTTGCGCTCATGTATTGCGTGAGAGTTGAAAATGTTGAAGCGCGTTAAAAAGTATGAACCAATTGCTTGGCTGACACCAGGGTAGTACATGATTTATACTTTGTGTTAAGAAGACAGAGCATGACAAGGCTATATGATTTTGTAGGGATAGCGTTCTTTAGCCTTGATATTTTGAAAGACATGATTGTTTGTTGGGATGCCTGAGTATTAATGTCTTTATGTCAAAACTAGACTATTGCTTTGAATCACTTGTGTCTGAATATTCATGCCATGATTAGATATATGATCAAGATTATGTTAGGTAGCATTCCACATCAAAAATTATCTTTTTTATCATTTACCTACTCGAGGACGAGCAGGAATTAAGCTTGGGGATGCTGATACGTCTCCATTGTATCTATAATTTTTGATTGTTTCATGCCATTATTATACAATTTTCACATATTTTTGGCAACATTTTATATGATTTATTACACTAACCTATTGATTCAGTGCCCAGTGCCAGTTCCTGTTTGTTGCATGTTTGTTGTTTCGCAGAATATCCATATCAAACGAAGTCCAAACGCGATAAAAATTTATGGAGTTTTTTTTGGAGTATTTATAAATTTTGAGAAGTGGAATCAATGCAACCGGAGGCCCATAGCCCCCACAAGACACCAGGGCGCGGCCAGGGGGCCCAGGCACGCCCTGGTGGGTTGTGCTCACCTCGTATGTCGGTTGGAGCTCTCCTTTGGCCGCAAGGAAGCTAATTTTTGGATAAAAATTCCCTCAAAATTTCAGCCCGATCGGAGTTACGTATCTTCGGGAATATAAGAAACGGTTTTCGGACAGAAAACAAGAACGTGAAACAGAAGAGAACAGAGAGGGAGATCCAATCTATGAGGGGCTCCTGCCCCTCCGCCGCCATGGCAGCCATGGACCAGAGGGGGAACTCTCCTCCCATCTAGGGGGGAGGCCAAGGAAGAAAATAAGGAGGGGGGCTCTCTCCCCATCTTTCCCGGTGGCGCCGGAATGCCGCCGGGGCAAGCATCGTGACGGCGATCTACTCCAACAACTTCGCCGCCGTCAACACCAACTCTCCCCCCTCTATCTAGCGGTGTAACTCCCCTTCTCCCCACTATAATATCTACTTAAACATGGTGCTCAACTCCATATACCATTTCCCAATGATATATGGCTATCCTATGATGTTTGAGTAGATCCGCGTTGTCCTATGGGCTAATTGATGATCGTGGTTGGTATGATTGTATATTTTATTATGGTGCTGTTCTATGGCGCCCTCCATCTCGCGCAAACGTGAGGGATCCTCATTGTAGGGTGTTGCAATGTGTTCATGATTTGCCTATGGTGGGTTGCTTGAGTGACAGAAGCATAAACCCGAGTAGGTGGGTTGTTGCATATGGAGTAAAGAGGACTTGATACTTAATGCTATGGTTGGGTTTTACCTTAATGATATTTAGTAGTTGCGGATGCTTGCTAGAGTTCCAATCATAAGTGCATATGATCCAAGTAGAGAAAGTATGTTAGCTCATGCCTCTCCCTCATGTAAAATTGCAAGAATGATTACCGGTCTAGTTATCAATTGCCTAGGGACAAATAACCTTCTTGATTGACAAAAGCTTTCTAATAAACAACTAACTTTCATTATCTTGCAATTTACTCGTAGTTTTATTTCCCGCTAAGTACTTCTAGTTTTATTCGTGCAAACTATCCTATCACCTACAAAGTAGTTTCATACTTGTTCTAGGTAAAGCAAACGTTAAAGTGTGCGTAGAGTTGTATCGGTGGTCGATAGAACTTGAGGGAATATTTGTTCTACCTTTAGCTCCTCGTTGGGTTCGACACTCTTACTTATCGAAAAAGGCTACAAACGATCCCCTACACTTGTGGGTTATCAGTGCTTCACTTATATCTTTTGAGCTAGGCAGTTGCTCTAGTGCTTCACTTATATCTTTTTAGAGCACAACGACTGTTGTAATTTATAGAAGTAGTAGAACTCTCATGCTTCACTTAAATCTTTTTGAGAGTATAAGGCATAAGGAATGGTAATTTGCACATGTTATAAGACTAGTTCAAAAAGGATAGGTATTCAAGGGGGATATGATAAAAACTTTCATGTAGCTCACCAAAGATGAAACATGGGTTAATTATATTGATGTAGTAATATGAAAGGATATATGTTCGTGATCATTTGTTAGTAGGAATATCGGTATTAAAGCTTGTTATTTACTTCTCATCTAAATATTGGTCATGTCATGGTGATGAGGTGTGAGCATTTTTATGTCTGATATAAAATCCTATCGTGTTATTCGAATCGGGGGCGCGCGATGGTTAACTCCTCCCAACCTCCTCCCTAGGGGATGCTATAGTGTGTTGCTTCGAGAGAGATAATAAAGCTTCGCAATAAGTATATGAGTTATTTATTAATGTGAGTCCATGGATATACGCACTCCCACCTCTTCATAATTTGCTAGCCTCTTCGATACCCTGAATTGCCCTTTCTCTCCTCGAAAGTCGATGCAAACTTCGTCGGGGCATCCAAACCCCGTAATATGATACGCTCTGTTGCACATAAGCCACCCTATATCTTCCTCAAAACATCCACCATACCTACCTATCATGGCATTTGCATAGCCATTCTGAGATATATTGCCATGCAACTTCCATTGTTCCGTCACATGACTTGTGGGTTCATCAGCATATTGCTTTGCATGATCATATAGAATTGACATAGTATTTGTGGCAAAGCCACCTGTCACGCCCAAGATGCGATCCTATCCTTATTTTGGCACGAGGGCCTCGACAGGGATAGAAGCGCATCTTGTCGTTTCGCAAGAATGGATATCATTACAAGTACATGTAAAGAAGAGATGAATATATGGAATTGGCTTACACTCGCCACAAGCTACAACAATATCACATCAATTCAACAACATATCCAAACATCATACAGAAGAGCAGGGTCCGACTACGGATGAAATCAAATGATAAAATGACATCCATCCTTGCTATCCCAGGCTGCCGCCTGGAACCCATCCTATGATCGATGAGGAAGAAGAAGAGCTCCAAATCAAACAAGCATCGCGCTCATGTCAAATCATCGCATTACCTGTACCTGCAACTGTTGTTGTAGTAATCTGTGAGCCACGAGGACTCAACAATCTCATTTCCAAGGGTATCAAGACTATTAAAGCTTAATGGGTGAGGTATGGTTAAGTGGTGAGGCTGCAGCAAGCACTAAGCATTTATTTGAGTGGCTAACTTACGAGTACAAGAATAAAGGGGGATGATTGTCGCATAAACGGACGTGATCTAGTAATGATCTCTAAGAGATCCTAAACACCTACTTACGAACAAACATAACCCCACCGTGTTCTCTCTCGGTTCAGAAATTCACGAGAAGAGACAGCAAGGTTACACACACGGTTGGTGTATTTTATTTGAGTTTACTTCAAGTTTGCTATGACCGGGTGTTAAACAAAGTTTCCAAGTTGCCACTTAACCACGGGCACGGCTTTCCGAAAGATTTAACCCTGCAGGGGTGCTCCAACTCATCCATCACAAACTAACCACACGCCGCGGGAATAACCTCGACCACGAATCCCGTGATCTCCTAGGAAATTCCGTAGGAAAACCGCAACCTCGAGATAGCCCGAAGTATTCTCGGAATTCCTTGCACAAGACGTTCGAGAAAGGTAAAACAAATCCAGCAAGGCCGCCCGACGTGCCGACAATCCCGATAGGAGCCGCGTATCTCGTTCTCAAGGCACAACCGGATGAGCACTACGTACGGTGGCCGGATAGACATCCCCCGAGTTGCCCCGGGTGGCCCCGCAAGTGGCTCTGTTTTGGACCAGCACCAGCAGCACTGGCCCCCCTGTATTATGTTGAATTAACTCCTCGGGTTCATGACGCCCTATGCTTTAGTAACGGTGTTCAGTATTATTATGTTGGGAAAATGTAGTACCAATGTTGGGCCTTGCTAGACAAGTTTTATCCTAAAACGAAAATCAAGGGGGTCCCCATAACAACCCCGAGCATGTTAGGAGCGCTCAATTATGGAACATAACACCGGTTCACAAGTAACTAGGGTGGCAAGAGTGGAACAAAACACCGAGCAAAAGGCCAAGCCTTCCACCTTTTACCAAGTATATATGTGCATTAAATTAAATAACAATAAATATTGTGATATAACAAAAGGATATCCATGTTGACACATGGAGCAACTTGCACCTGCAACTAGCAACGCTATAAGAAGGGCTGAGCAAGCGTTAACATAGCCAAACAATGTTTTGCTGGGATGTGGAGGGGTTAGAGGCTTTTCATGGCGTTTGGGAGGCTTGACAAACAAGTGGTAGGTAGCGTGACAGCGATAGAAACGAGACATCTAGCATGGCAATGATAGTAATGGTATCCAGGGAAATGATCATCTTGCCTGAGATCCCGCTTGGAAGAAGAACGAATCCGTGAAGCAGGTGATCCGTGAAGTAGACGAACGGAACGTAGTCGAACGAATCCTCACACTCCGAACACTTTCGGAACTCTATCGAGAAGAAGCAATCCAGAACAAACAATCAACACATGATACACCACGACATATGCATGACATGATGCACTTCAAATATGATGCATGTTATGCATGACATGGCAAGCACAACAATCAACTTGTACACATTAAGTGAAGCTCAATATGCAACGAGTTGCATATTGACGAAACTCCACATTCGAATATTTAGTTCACTCTCGTTTAGGTACACGACAATATTAAATGTTGTTAAACATGGCCAGAGGTGAAGCATAAGTAAACTACACATCTAGGCAAGTTTAAATGAGGCCGGAAACAACATATAGCATTTCCGAAATGACCCCATATGTTAATTTCGAAATTGGTCCAGATCTGAACTAATCATGTTTTATATTTGTTAAATAGCAAAAAAAATGCACCATGTGATTCTACTCGTCATTCTAGTCGATTTACATATATAGATCATATAAAACGGAGCTACGGCCTAAAAGATATGACCATCACAAGATAATATGCCATGAATGCAAAATGCATGCAAACATCAACCATAAACATCTCAAATCATGGATGCAACAAGTTATTATGAAACTACATGAAATTCTAGTCAAGTTTCATATATGGCATGTCCAAAACGGAGCTACGGTTCAACCACAACAACCAACACAAGTTTTATTTGAAATCTGCCCAAAACAGCAAGATCGCATTTTGCACACATGAAAACAACAAGTTACAATATTCTAAAATGCACAAACGAAGCATGGGGCAGTAGCATATAACACACACTTCATTTCATCTTCACATATCATACTCAAAAGAGTCATGGATCACATGGTAGGAAGCTCACAACATGACAACAAAATATAGCAGATTAGGACTTAGTGAAAATAACAGGTTTTAGCATAGCAGATTTTCATGGAGGCATATTGGCAGCAGTAAAACTATATGCTACCGGTCATATATTGGCATGAAACTTAACAGCATGGTAGAAGACATGATGCACTACAATTCATTCCATGGTGGCAAGGTCTAATTATGCATAGAATCATGGCTAGCATCATCACAACATGGCATTTTGAAGAAAACAGATTCTCAGACTTAGTGAAAATTAGAGTAGACATGTGCAGCAGTTTTTAACAGATTGACATATTGAACAACAGAATTAATTATGATGCTAAACCTATTCATGCAACCTATTGGCACAACATGATAGGCAACAACATGCTTAACAAAAGACTCCTTGGTGGCAACCACAAAAGACTCCTAGATCAATAGCAAATCACATGGTAACACGGCAACATAATAACAGTTTCAGACTTAGTGAAATTTAGCTATCTCCCAAAACTGCAGTATTGACTAGGCATGTTGACATGGCAATAACAATAGCATAGAAATCATTTATAGGCATGGCAAGGACTCTAACAACAAGTATACATGACACACTTCAAATCATTCCATTGGCAAAATTACATTGGATGCATGGTTTGCTTAATATGAGCACCGCAAAATGGAACTCTTCGTTAACAGATTTCAGTTTTAACGTGATAGCCACTTTAGAGCAAGAAATAAATATGCTAATGATGTTCTACCTAGCAACCAGAGGCATGGCATCAAGGTACACATATAATAGGGCATATCTCATGAAGAGACCACATGCAAAAGACCTACGGGTGAGATGCAACCATCCGCGCAAAATCGAATAAGATAACAGATTTGCACCTAACGACCAGATGCACTTTTGCAACAGAGATAACAACCCCTAGATGAACTCTAAAATTCATACAAATGCCACAACCATGAAGAGCACGAAGAGTAGATACAAATACATATAAAGTTTGTCCCAATCGGACCAATATGCACAAAGTTATGGGTGCTCAAAAATGCAACAAGGAATGAATTTCAGCACATACAAAAGACTTAGTGAAAATCACCTCGCGGAGATGGGATGGACCCGGTCCGGGACGGAGGGGTACGGGCGTGGCCGGGCATTTGGTTCGGGGCTTGGCTGGATCCGGCATGGGCCGGTCCCGGCCGAAGGTTACTAGCGGCGGCGGCGCCAATGCTCGCCGGAGACGGCGAGGAGGCGAGGGGACGGGGCGGATCCGACAAGGGGCGAAGTGGATCCGGCCGGAGGGAGCTCGGGGCGCCCGGAACGGCAGGAGGCAGCTTCGGCGCGGGACGGCCATGGCGCGGGCGGAGCTCCTGGCGGCGGCAGGCCATGGAGGCAGATCGGGGCGGCGGCGCGAGCTCGGCAACGGCAACTGCGGTCGGCGCGGTGCGGCGGCGGGGCTTGGAGCGGCGGCCTCCGGCGAGCCCGGGCGGCGGCGAGGGGACGCTCCCCGGCGGCGCGGCGCTAGGGCACAGGACGCAGGAGGCGCGGGCGCCTGCAGGCTGCAGCGGGGGCCGGCTCGGGCCCTGGCGGGCCCTGCGGCGACTGGGAGCAGGCTGGCGGCGTGGGCGCCTACGTGGCGGCCGCTGAGTGGCCACGGGAGGCGGCGCGGCGGCTGGGTGGCCAAGTGGCGGCGGCGGGTTTGCCCGGCGCGGAAAACGATGCGCGAGGTGGGAGGAGGCTGTAGGCTAGGTTTTTTTGTCCATTTTTGGCAGGGGAGGTCTTTATATAGGGGAGGGGCAAGGTTAAGGGTTTTTAACCCGATTTCGAGCCGTTCGATCTCGATCGGACGGTCTGAAACAGAGGGGGTAGCTAGGCTGGGCTAGGTGGGTTGATGGGCTGTGTAGGTGGGCTTGGTTTAGAGAAGAGAGGGAAGTTTGGTGGCCCGTGACATGATTTTGAAATACCGAAACATCTGACGAATAACCAATGACGGTGCCCCTACGGTCGACCGTTCGGGTATCAAACGACCTCTGATTGCGACGAAATTTGGCAGGCGGCCTACCTACAATAAAACAAGACCGCACGCCAACTTTCGACCCAATCCGAGAATATTTTTCGCGCGCTTTTATAAACATTTTTTGAACGAATGCCGCGGGCGCGTGCGAGTGTGGTTGGTCTCAAAACAGTCGTCGACGAGAACGGAGAGAACCGGCGACTATGAACGGATGCAAGTTTTTTGGAAAAATGATGACAATGGAGTGGCGATGCAATGCTGATGATGCGAATGATGCGATGATGAATGCGACAATGAAACGAATCACACAACGAGAACGGAATAAAAGGGGAATCTTCTGGAGCGTCGGTCTCGGGCTGTTACACCACCGTTCATCATTGATTACATGTTGCGCTAGATGATGTCACATCCTGGTACACTACCAGAGGCATTCAAATAGAGTCATATTGTTCTTTATCGAGTTGTAATTTCGAGTTGTAAGTAAATAAAAGTGTGATGACCATCATTATTAGAGCATTGTCCCAGTGAGGAAAGGTTGATGGAGACTATGATTCCCCCACAACTCGGGATGAAACTCCGGACGAAAAATAAAAAAAGAGAAAAAAATGGGGGAGGTCAAATGAGCCCACCATAAAAGAGAGAGAGAGAGAGAGAGAGAAGGAGAGAAAGGACAAAGTTACTATCCTTTACCACACTTGTGCCTTAAAGTGGCACCATGTTCTTCATATAGAGAGTCTCTAGTTTTGTCACTTGCATACACTAGTGGGAATTTTTCATTATAGAACTTGGCTTGTATATTCCGATGACGGGCTTCCTCCAATGCCCGAGGTCTTCATGAGCAAGCAAGTTGTATGAACACGCACTTAGTTTCATTTGAGATTTCATACACTTATAACTCTAGTGCATCCATTGCATGGGAATCCCTACTCCTCGCATCGATATCGATTGATGGGCATCTCCATAGCCCGTTGGTCCACCTAGTTGATGTGAGACTTTCCACCTTTTTGAATCCTTTGATATACGCACTCTCACCTTTTCTTAATTTGCTAGCCTCTTTGATACCGTGCTGTCGGTGCACTAGGTCTGGGGTACCCAGTGCCCCTGACTTATGCACAGGCAGTAGTAGCAGAACCCATCAACATAAATACAGTCAAAACCAGTCCAAACCAGAGAAGCCGCTCTACGTGAGATCAAGGAGCGCATCAAGAAGACGAAACCAACATTCAAGACCAAGACTCCGACAGAAGCAACCTACACTGGCTAAGCAATGCCGGCAAGGTCGATGCAACGGCCCAGAACGGGCCCGAACCGTGCCAGTCACGTCCCCGATGCCTGTCGGGGACCGAGGTGCACACATCTTCAGGAAGACCCGACAAGCCATCCCCCGGCAGGCACGAGCTGATCGGCCACCGCTCCACCGCATCGCAACGCCAGTCATTTGTCCATGCGGTGGCTAAGTGGCAGATTATGCACGTGGCGGTGGCTAAGTGTCGAGCCCTCAGGTGGCTAAGTGTCGAGCCCTCAGGTGGCTAAGTGGCTCTCGCTAAGCACGTGGCGACTCGCTGGGAGACAGATTATGCCCGTTTGACACCCGTCCAGAGGCGTGTCAAGATATTGAGCAATAGTTAGCTAAAGTGGTGGTAAAAGCCTGCCGGGGATGCGTCCCCGCATGCCACCTAGGCTAGCATTTATGGCATTTTGTCCTAAGTGCCAGAGTTAGGTATGATAGCACTGTTGGCTATCTAATCACTAGATAATGTCTGTTTTGCCACTGTGGTTGCCCCTTGAGCTATAAAAGGAGGCCCAAGGCAACCTAGCTAAAGATTCAGGCCTTTGAACACTTGTACTCGGGTAGCAACTCTCCCGAAGGCAACCTTGCCGGGTTTGAGCATTGCGTGTGCTTCGAGTTCCCAAGATCAATCCACCAAAGCAGGAGTAGGGTTTCACGCTTCCCAGCGGCCCGAACGTGGGTAAAACACCAGCGTCTCGTCGTTGTGATGCCTCACCACCTCTGCTCTTTGTGCAACGCGACCTCACCCCTGCCGAACCACAAAGGGGCCCGTGGACCCATAGGTGATCGTGTGCATCGTGACCCGACATCTTTGGCGCGCCAGGTAGGGGGAGGAGCATCATTTGTGCGAACCTGAGATCGTGAGCAGCGTGTCGATCTTCATCGCCTTCTTCTTCCTCTATGGCTCCCAAGAAGAAGCCCGGCACGACCGTGCATCCCTCCACTTCGAAGGCCCCCTCACACGCAGCTACGGACGCCGTTGGCACCACGGCGGCGACGAGTGAGGTGGGCGCCGTGGGCGACGCGACTGGCGCAGGCGGCGCCACCGTCGTGTCCCCCGTGGCCGAAGCTGGAGTGGGGAACGCCGAAGAGGAGCAATAGCAGCAACATTTTGGCGAGCTCGGCCCTCGTGCCGCGGGAGGAGGAAACGTTCAGTCTCCACCTCCCCGCCACACTGGTGGCCGCGGCCGCAACAGCGGTGCCCAATCTGGGGCAAGCCGTGATCTTCCAGCTGCGCCTGTCACAGGCACGGCTGCTGGGCGCGCGCCTCGCCCAGAGCAAGACAGAGCGCCGAACGGGACCGTAGACCCACAAGTTCGACCTCCTCCACGTCAGACCGCCCCGGCGATCGGTGCATGGCGACAAGAATGCGGCAACGCCCCTCTTGGTTCCACCAGGAGTCGAGCGACGTCGCGATCCGCCTCTCTAGCCATGCCGACCACGGCATTGGAAGCGATGGTGCGGGCCCAGTTGGTGTTAAATTTCCCCCCGGCAGCTGACAAGATGGACGAGTGGAGAGCCACCATCCAGAGTCTGATCGGCTTCATCGAAGCCAGCAAATCGCAGCATGCAGAGCCATCGCGACGCCCGCGGATGGCGACGGCGGCCCAGGCTGACGGTCGTGTCGAAGGGGCCACGCCAACGGTGCAATCCCCTCCGCAACAACAGACTGAGAGGTAGCCACAACGAGCTCCACATGCTGACGAGCCTGACGAAGCATCTATGGCCTCATCCGGCCCGCACGATCGCCGGGACCAGCGGCGTGTCCTGGAAGACCGGCGGAGGTAAGACGCGCGCGTCACCATAGAGCGACGCCGGGAAGCACACCGCGAATCCTACAGGCGCAACGTCCCAGATGCTGGCGACCCCGCGCCTAGTGCTGGCCGGTACCTGCCTTATGAGGTTGGGTGCCCTGCCTTCACTCGCGAGCTGCGACAGGTCCGCTGGCCATCGGCCCGAGCTTTGAAGCCTGAACTGACAAAGAAATACGATGGGAAGCTAAACCCAGCGGAATTCCTGGGCATCTATACGATAGCCATTCAAGCCGCCGGGGGAAGAGATGAGAAGGTGCTTGCCAACTATTTCCCTTTGGCGCTCAAGCCAAATGTGAGATCGTGGCTGATGCACCTGCCGGAGAACTCTATTTCATCATGGGCTGACTTGTGCAACGAGTTTGTCGGCGCCTTCATAGGTGGCCAGTAGGAGCCAGGACAGCCCAGCGACCTGCAAGTCGTTCCGCGGAAGGAGGGAGAAACCTTGCGAAAGTACATCCAGAGATTCAGTCGAGTACACCGCAATATTCCAGAGATACACCCCGGAGCCGTGATTGCCGCGTTCCATTCGAACGTGCGCAACAGGAGGATGCGGGCCAAGATGAATGTTAGACTCCCCAAGACCTTCAATGAGTTGTACACATTGGCGGACAAGTGTGGTCGTGCCGAGGAAGGAAGGCGACTCCCCAGAGAGGAGGCTGGCGTCGAAGTCGACTCAGATGACGATGATGATGCCCCTGGCCCGAAGGGGAAAAGCCGAAGGCGCAATAAGAAGCGTAAGGGAAAGGCAGTGTTGTCCGTTGAGAGCTCTGGTGATCTCAGTGCCGGCTAGAAGGCCAAGGCCGAGGCCCCCAGCAAGGGAGCTGTCGCGTGCGCTGATTGCCGGGAGGCCGCGGCGGCAGAGAAAACCGGAAAGTCCGACAGACCATACTGCAAAATCCACCGCACCAAAGGTCATGATCTCCAAGAATGCCGCCAAGTTGAGCAGCTTGCTGAGAAGCAGAAAGCTGAATACGAGAAGCGTGACAAGGAGAGAGGCCAAAATGGTGCTGCCGGGAAGGGTCGTGGTGGTAGAGGGGGCCGCCGTGGCAAGGCCCCGCATCATAAGGAAAAACCTGCTAGAGGCCGTGAGAAGAAAGAAGGAGATGATATGAGTGATGATGAGGATGATGGAGAAGAGTCTAGTGATTGAGAATTCCAGAAGGCAACTGAAGCCATGTGTGTTGACGGGGGTGCATCCTTGCATTCCTCTCATCACCAGCTCAAGCAGTGGGCGCGTGAGATCAACGCCATGGAGCCAGCTGCAGAGTCCAGAAGGCCACTCAAATGGTCCCGCACACCTATCATCTTTGACGAAGAGGATCATCCTGATCGCACCACTGCGGTCGGATGTTTGCCATTGTTGGTCTCCCCAACAATCCGCAACCTCAAAGTAACCAAGATGTTAGTTGACGACGGGGCGGGGTTGAACTTAATCTCCCCTAAAGTGGTTGAAAAGCTACAGATCCCTGACGAAGAGCTCAAAGCTACGGGTACGTTCCAAGGAATCAACCCCGGCAGGAGCCGACCCAAGGGAAAGATCACTTTGCCTGTGATGTTTGGCGAGGAGTTGAACTACCGGACTGAGAAGGTGGTGTTTGATGTGGTCGAACTCCCTCTGCCTTACAATGGAATTCTTGGTCGCCCAGCTCTGGCAAAATTCAAGGCAGCATCCCACTATGCTTACAACACTTTGAAGATACTAGGGCCCATGGGAATCATCTCCATTCCATCTGATAAGAAGGATGCAATTATATGTGTGGACAAGATGTATCGAGACGCGGTAGCGGCTGAGGTCGCGGAAACCCCAACTCCCGCCAAGGAATCGAAGAAGGGGAAGAAGTCTAGCAGGGACGCCGGCAAGGACTCCGGGAAGCGCGCCTCTTCGGAGTGCACTGCACCCGTCGATGACCTGCCGGAGAGTTCCAGTAGCAAAAGATCCAAGGTCACCAATCCTACGACGAAGAAGGTCCCGGCAGGGCAGGATGGCACCGATGGTACGTTTACCATCAGTGCCACCCTTTATGACAAATAGGAAAGCGCGCTCGTTGCCTTCCTGCGGGCGAATGTCGATGTGTTTGCTTGGCAACCATCTGACATCCCCGGTGTTCCCAGGGAGGTAATTGAGCACCACCTTGCTGTCTGCCCTCATGCCAGGCCCGTCAAGCAAAAAGCTAGAAAGCAAGCCTTGGAGCGGCAGTAGTTCATCGCCGAGGAGATCAAGAAGCTCAAAGCAGCTGGTTTGGTCAGAGGAGTGTTGCATCCAACTTGGTTAGCCAACCCGGTAGTGGTGCGCAAGGCGAATGGGAAATGGAGGCTTTGCATTGATTTCAATGACTTGAATAAAGCATGCCCAAAGGACCCTTTTCCCTTGCCGCGCATCGATCAGATTGTTGATTACACTTCCGGGTGTGACTTGCTTTCCTTCTTGGACGCATACTCTGGATACCACCAGATATTCATGGCCAAGGAAGATGAGGAAAAGACCGCGTTCATAACTCCGTGTGGCACGTACTGCTTTGTACGTATGCCCTTTGGGTTAAAGAGCGCTGGTTCTACCTTTGCAAGGGCCATGTAGATTGGATTTGAACCTCAGTTGCACAGGAACGTGAAAGCTTACATGGATGGCATAGTAGTCAAAACCAGAGATGAAGCAACCCTCATACAAGACTTGGAAGAAACTTTTATGAACTTGCGCAAGATCAATTTGAAGCTCAACCCTGAGAAGTGTGTGTTTGGTGTCCCATCCGACAAGTTGCTTGGGTTCTTTGTATCTCAGCGGGGAATAGAAGCCAATCCCGACAAGATCAAAGCAATCGAGCAGATACATGCGCCCAAGTCCGTCAAGGACGTAAGACGCTTGGCCAGATGCATTGCTGCGTTGAGTAGGTTCATCTCCAAATCCGCTGAACGCGCCCTGCCATTTTTCAAGATTCTGAAAAAGGCCGGCCCGATGAAGTGGACCCCGGAAGCAGAAGCAGCGCTGCAAGACCTGAAAGCTTACCTTTCCTCCGCTCCCACCTTGGTCACGCCTAAACCGCAAGAACTGTTGCTACTATACTTGGTGGCAACGAATCAAGTGGTTAGTGCAGTGCTGGTGGCGCAGCGAGAAGTGGGTGAAGATACAGCCACTGCGACTGATTTCACCAGAGGTGGAACCGAAGCATTCGCGGCAGGACCTGATACAAACTGAGGGGAACCTACGCAAGCAAACGAAGGCAGTTTCAAGGAAGTGGCAAAGAAGAAAGTGGTGCAGCGACCAGTATACTTTGTCAGCTCCTTGTTACAAGGGGCTAGGTCAAGGTACTTTGGAGTGCAAAAGCTGATCTTCGGCCTTATCATGGCCTCGAGGAAACTGCGCCACTACTTCCAAGGCCACGCGATCACAGTTGTCACCCGCTTTCCGCTGCAATGTATATTGAGGAACCCCGAAGCCACTGGCACGATAGTTGAGTGGGCGCTAGAACTGTCAAATTTTGGTTTGAAGTATGAGAGCACTTCCACAATTCAGAGCGGGGCGTTGGCGGAATTCCTTGCGAAATGGACGCCCACGCCAGAGGAAGAGGTTCCAGAGACAATTCTCCCCGGCAAAGAAGCGCCTAAGGAATGGATCATGTATTTTGACGGTGCTTTCTCGCTTCAGGGCACCGGAGCAGGCATGCTCCTCATCGCCCCCACCGAAGAGCATCTCAAATATGTGGTTCAAATGCACTTTCCCCGGGAGGAGGCCACCAACAACACCGCTGAGTATGAGGGGCTCCTTGCCGGACTCATAATCGCGATGGAGTTGGGAATCAAGAAACTGATCATCCGAGGAGATTCTCAACTCATGGTAAAACAAGTCAACAAAGATTATCAGAGTCCGTTGATGGAAGCATACGTGGAAGAGGTGAGGAAGCTGGAGGAGCACTTTGATGGATTGCAAGCAGAGCATGTACCACGTGCAGAAAACAGCGTCGCTGGTCATCTATCAAAGTGCGCCACGCAAAAGCTTCCTGTGGAACCAGAAACTTTTGTCCTCCACCTCACTCAACCATCAGTATCCCCGTCAACGATGACCAGGAAAAGGAGAAAGCTGAACTCTGGCAAGCATTTCCCGGCAGAGCTTCCTGAAGCCGCTGGTAGAGAGGCTACCGGGGACAATCTCGTTTCGGTTGGTGAGCAGTTCCCTCCTGCAGAACCCCGGGTTCTTGCGGTCGAGGTAAGCGCTCCCACGAACGAGGAGATGCCTTTAGTCCTCGTTGTCGAGCCACAGGCTCCAGCTTGGGCACAACATACAGTCCACTTCTTTCAGACAGGAGAACTTCCCGAAGAGCAGGAAGATGCCGAAAAAGTAGCCCGTCAGTCAAGTATGTACCAATTTGTCGATGAGACTCTGTACAGAAAAAGACCAAACGGTGTGAAATTAAGGTGCATTCACCGGTGATGAGGTTACCTACCATGGGTAGGGTCACAGGACTGACATCTAGGGCCCACCTGTGGTCCCACATTATCATTAAAGCCCCTGGGCTAAAGATGCATTTGGATGCACATGGAGATCCACTCGGATCATTCAAGTCACTCGGACGTCCAGATGGGAGCTCATGTGATTCAGGAGACGCAACGCCCGAGGGACTTCAAGAGACACTCACTGTGTTGTTAATTTTACGTTACCAGTAATGCTCTATTTAAGCAGCCGTTCCTGTAATGCTACATTGATTAGCATTAAAAGCTCTGATGATGGCGCTCGGCCGGTGGTGGCGCACTCTATATAAGCCACCTCCGGGCGCCGTAGCAAGGGTTCCGACCGCTTGTAATCCATTACTCCCCATAAGCAAACCCTAAGCCTCCGGGCTCGAGACGTAGGGCTTTTACCACTTCCGAGTGGGGCCTGAACTCGTACACATCCGAGTGAACATCCGCGCCGTAGCTAGGCTTCGCCCCTCCGTTCGTACCCCTGGTACTATTGTCAGGCTAATTCCCTCGACAGTTGGCGCCCACCGTGGGGCTGCGGGTCTAGCGAATTCCGGCGCAAGTAGAATTTTCATTTTCTCGATCATCATGATGACAGTCGGCGGCGAGATCCTCTTCGGTTCCCTCAGCTTCATCGCCGACGATTCGGCGTGGCTACAGGAAGCGCCGCTGGACACCGATGCGTTGCCCGCCCGAGGTGCAGCGCATTTCAGTGCGACGACGTTTGGAGTTCTTCTCCGACAACCATCGACGCCGTACCAATCGGCATCTCCATCTCCCGCTGCGGCTCGACGCAAACGCTCCGGGCGCTCACGGCTGCAGCGCTGGATCAAGCACGCCGCAGCACTCCAGGCCGCGGTCGGGCAAGTGGCCGTGCTCAACGTCGATGAGTCCATCCACAGCCTTTTCCCTTCCTCCGGTGATGAATCTTCTGATGCATCCGAGCGTGAGAGCAGCGGGGATGCTGCGGAGGTTCTAATGGCCGGTACGACCCGGGGTGCCCCTCCTCCCGGGTATTCCGCGGGAGATACCCGCGAACGAGACGGTGACCGCAACAACGATGGCTCCGATGCCTACATCCCCCGACCCCTCACTCGGGAACAGCGGGAGGAAATTAGGCGCAAGAACGATCAAGTTCTTCTCACTCCCATCGCGGGAACTACCCCAGACGAGTTGGCCCTGGAAGTTGCGCGCCAGGCCACCCTGGCTGAACATGAGCGACTCGAGCGACTCCAACAGTCACTCGACGAGCGCGCGGCAAGGGAGCGACCCAGTTCCAGCTGCAGTCGCCGTCAACTTTTCCCAGAAGACCGGCCATACACCATCCCAGTGATGCGCACGCCACTGTTGAACTTAGCCGCGGCTACTAGGATCGCCGATTCAATCCAGCCGTCTGACTTGGTGGCCGGCGAGGGCATTCGGCAGATCCAGGCCCTGCTGAAAACTGCTCTGCAGCAAAACTCCGAGGTATCACAATCACACCAACGAATTCACAATAAGTCTGTTCGTGCGGACATAGTCCAGTCTGCTCACAGTCCTCTCGTGCCAAGGAAAGACCGACGAACTCCTCCTCTTCCGAGAGGTCCGGACGGAGGACGCTGGCACGACGACCATGACGTCAGTCGGACGCCCCCTCCGAGGGGCGGTTCGTATAGCCAACGTCCCTATGACGGCGGTCGTCCTATCACAAGGGACCGTGACCGAAGCCCTGTCCGGCACAGAGGTTATGGAGAAAATGACCAGAGACCACCGCAGTTCAACGCCAGGTCCATCATCACTCAGCAAGTAGTTAATCAGAACAGAGACAACAGGGACCGAGTGAGCGGTTGGGGTATTACCGGTCTCGGGTGCTTTAGCAGATACATCCGGGAGGCTAAGATACCCCCCAATTACCGGTTAGCGACTGGAATCAGTAAGTTCAACGGTGAATCCAAGCCGGAGACTTGGCTCGAGGATTATCGAGTGGCTGTCCAGATCGGCGGCGGCAACGATTTCGTTGCGATGAAGCACCTTCCACTCATGTTGGAAGGATCCGCGCGAGCGTGGCTGAATCAACTGCCCGCTAATTGCATATACTGTTGGGAAGATTTGGCCCAAGTGTTCATCAAGACATTCGAAGGCACGTACAAGCGCCCGGGTGGATTGACAGAACTGCAGCATTGCGTCCAAAAGAGTAACGAGACTCTCCGTGAGTACATCCAGCGCTAGACCACGCTGCACAACACTGTGGAAAATGTAACTGAGCATCAGGCCGTGTGCGCCTTTAAGGCAGGCACTCGGTATCGGGAACTGATCCTGAAATTCGGTCGAGCTGGGGATCTGTCCCTCAGTCGGGCCATGGAGATCGCGAATAAGTATGCCAATGGCGAAGAAGAAGACCACCTCCGTAGGTGCAAAGGGCGAGCGGGCAACGCCCCTCAATCGGGGGGCAACGCTAGGAAAAATCAAAAGCGAAAGGCCGATGCCTCTAGCAAGGCAGAGGTGGCATCCGTTCAAGGGCAAGGCCAAGGCAAACCCAAATCAAAGAAAAAGAAGAAAGAGTGAACTCCCAAGAAGAAGTCCGACTCCAAATCCGACATTCTTGATCAACCTTGCCAGATTCATACCAAGACGGATGAAGAAGGCAACGTTGTGCTCCCAAAGCACACCACTCGGGAATGTCGGCTACTCAAACAGGAGATGCGCACGGAGCCCTCGAGTGAGAAAGGCGATGTCGAGGATGATGAAGGTACTCCCGAGTACCCACAAGTCGATAAGGTCCTCATGAACTTCGCTGACGCCGAGAGCAAGAGACAGTTGAAGGTTGTCAATCAGGAAGTTAACATGGCAGTTCCGACTGCCACTAAATACCTCAACTGGATGAAGACCCCTGTTACTTTCGACCAGTCTGACCATCCGCCTCACATAGCCACCCCTGGGAGGCAGGCGCTGGTCATTGACCCGGCTGTGAGTGGCGTCCGACTGCGTAAAGTCTTGATGGACGGAGGCAGCAGACTCAATATAATCTACGCTGACACGCTCAAGGCGATGGGCATCCCGATGTCCCAATTGAGCAAGAGCAACATGCATTTCCACGGGATTGTCCCTGGGAAGAAGGCGGAATCACTCGGCCAGATCGCTCTGGACGTCGTGTTCGGAAGCGAAAAGAATTTCCGAAAGGAACGGTTAACCTTCGAGGTGGTGGACTTCCGCAGCGCTTATCATGCCATCCTGGGTAGGCCCACCTACGCGCGTTTCATGGCCAGACCATGCTACGTGTATCTCAAACTAAAAATGCCAGGGCCGAAAGGCGTGATCACTGTGACTGGCGACCGGAAAATAGTCGAGGAGTGCCTCCAGCAGGGCTCCAAAATCGCCAACGAGCAGGTGCTCACAGTCGAGTTTGAAGGATACAAAAAAGAGGTAGACATGGCCGACTTGCTTAGGTCGAAACAGCCAGCTTCTGAGTCGGCTTTTCAGTCGGCCGGCGAGACCAAGCATGTCCATGTTCACCCGAATGACCCAAGTGCCGCTCCGACGAACATCTCCACATCACTCTGGGAGAAATAGGAAGCCGAGCTCATCCAGTTCCTCCGTGAGAACTGGGACATCTTCGCGTGGAAGCCGTCTGACATGCCAGGTGTTCCCAGGGGACTGGCTGAGCACCGACTCTGAACCGATCCCAAGGTCAAGCCAGTCAAGGAGTACTTGCGTCGATCCTCCGTCAAGAAACGCAAGGTGATTGGCGAAGAAATAGCTCGGCTCCTAGCTGCCGAGTTCATTCGCGAGGTATACCACTCCGAGTGGCTCGCGAATGTCGTTCTGGTGCCAAAGAAGGACAAATCACTCCGCATGTGTATTGATGTCGGGACCCCGATCCTAAGCCATATGAATCCAGCATGTAACAAGTCACACCACTTTGCGGCCTCACGCACGGTAACCCACGGATGCCACCTTACCTTGGCCGGGACCGTTTGCGCCTTTTGGCTCACGGATATGAACATGTCGCTAGCATTCACACGTCAAAGAACCCGGGTCGACATGACTAGTCATAGACCCAAGTGGCACAACCGTACAGGGACAGGCATACGTAACCCAACAATGCAGGTGTCGGTCATCAATGTGTGTAGACGAGTCGTAGCAAGCTACATGGACTCCATTACACCGCGTGACATTTATCCATAGGGACAGACACAGCAGCAAAGAAGGATACACGCCGGTCAATCAATGTGTCTGGAGCAGTAGCAAGCTACCAAGGCTCATGGAAGCACAAAGAGGCATTTCCCCGTAAAGAAGGCTACTAAAGGCACACAACTAGGTGTCGAATCCCACACATACCAATGCATTTCAATCATACACGCACTATGCACGATATGCGTAGATACAACATGGCATCACAACAAAACTCTACAACATAACATTTATTTAGGAGGCTCTGAAGAGCCAACATAGTATAATGTTACAAGCAGGAGGGGTCACATGACCCAACATTCAGAGCATACAAACAACAAGCGGATGTTACATGTCTGGGTACAGACATCTATTAAAAGCGGCTAGAAGAGCCTGAAAAGCTACAACGACCCTACCATAGGAGCCAGACCTCTGTCTGGGATTCCCAAGCTAACCCGGTCAACATCGAACTTCACGTCATAAGAATCACTAATGAGACTGATGTCTCCTCTCTAAAACATAAATTAAGTAACCGTGAGTACAAAGGTACTCAGCAAGACTTACAGCAGAACTAGCTACATATGCATCATTGTCAACAAAGGGGGTTGTGGAGTTTATTGCAGCAAGCCAGCTTTGACTCTTGGCTAACCTGTACTACGAGTACAAGTAGTATCTTTGAGGTGGGACAACGCACACGAGTCCACATATTCACCAAATCAATACACCACTATGGATCCACTCCCGTCTTCCTACGAGAGGGCCATCCATAGCACTTACACTTATCTGGCGCATTTTAGAGTATCCCTTTCACTTGCCTATGAACCATATAGGTGTCCAAGTAGTCCATATCCGAGGACGCGGCTATTCGAACAGATCATTCACCCTGCAGGGGTATACTTCTTCACACATGCTCCCGCCACTTACCGCCACGTGCACGTAAAAAGGCACCTCGACAACCTTCAAGCGGAAGCCCAGCGAGGGAGTCGGCCACGGACGTTAACTTGCAACGACTCACGCCCAAGGCAGTCGCCTATCTGAGTTGGAACCCATAATGGAAGTCCGACCGAGGTTTCCAACATGGCCTCAAATGTTGTGAGCAGGGCCCCAAGCCAGTCCCGACTGGGCCGTTCATCCACTTCGCAGGCCGTGCCACACCTATCAACGTTTTGAACTACTGTGACTCCTGGACTGAGAACAGGGAAGTTAATAGGCCGAGAGGGGTCGAGTTACCGGAACCCAATGTGCGGTAGTATCTTGTCTTGGAACACAAACACAAGATCTCAGGTCCTATGAGCGGTTTCAATGAGACAACCCACCATGTACTCCTACATGGCCTCTCATCGCTATCTTTACCAAATCGGATTCACACACTTAACTTTCACACATTAGGACATGAACACCACCATTCCAATTCATCGCCAAGATGGATCAGACCCAACACGACTCTAAGCATAGCCGGCACAGTAAGCAAGCATGGATGAGTAAGCACAACAAGGCTCAAACAGTTGCTACTCATGCTAAGTGGTTTCAACTATTTACTGTGACAAAGACAGGTCATGCAGAGGAATGGGTTCAACTACCGAAATATGTAACAGTTGAATCGTTGTTGTCCTAATTCAGTAAAAGAGAGCAGAAGCGAGAGAGTGGGATTGTATCGGAATGCTCAAAGGGGGTTTGCTTGCCTGACACTTCTGAAGATAACGGTGAGTCTTCATCGGTGGCATCGATCTCAACGTCGGAATAACGTCTACCGAGAGGGAACAATACCAGCAACAAGGAAATGAACATAATCAATGCAATGCAACAGACATGATGTATGACATGGCAACTTAAGGTACTGAATTGACCTCATGTAATAGCTAGTCATATTAATTGAAGTGGAATTCAAACCTAGTTCAAATTCCAACTCCAAATGTTATTTCATAATTTGCCCTAATCATAAAATGTACTAGTTGGTGGTGTTAACTTGTTCAAACATGCATGATCATGGCATAAATAGATTCATTGGATTTTCCTGATCATTTTTAATATATAAATTATTTTCATCTGAGTTACAGATTATTTTCTATGATTTTTAGAAGTTTTAAGCATTTTCTGAAAATAATAAATCATTTTCTGGAATTGACTGAATATCTAAAATACCAGAAAAGGTTTATTGCGTCAGCAGTGTGTCATGCTGACGTCATCAGGTCAACTGACCCGGTCTGGGTCAAACTTGACCATCTGGGCCCACACGTCAGTGACTATCACTTTAATTAAATGGTTCAATTTTAACCCAGGGTTTTATTAGCCCGTGGGGGCCTGTGTCAGTGGCACAGGTGGGGTTATTTAGGCCCGTCATTAGCGCTAATGACTGCGCCATGTCATCGTCACCGGCAGGCGAACGCCGGCGACCAACAGAACGGCGGAGACACGCCGGAATCGCGGCTCCGGCGTCCATTCGAGGCGCAGATGGGCAGAATGGGTTTGTTGGGTTGCGGCCCTGCGACTGGTGGTCTCGGGGCTGCCTGGGACGGCTTGAAGCGGTGACGGCGGCGAGCTCTAGTGGCAGCCGGAGCACGGCTTCGTCGAGCGGGATGTTACAGCGCGTTGGCGAGCAAAAGGAGCGGCGGAGCGGCAACTAAGGGCCAGCAGGAGCACAACCATGTGCTCAGACCCGTCGTTGGTCGACTGCAACAACGGCAGCGACATGGATGCCGACGGTGGCTCACGGTTGTAGCGGGGATGACAGCTATGGCACGAACGCAAGGAAAATAACACGGGGAGAAGGGTCAGTGGCTGACGGCGATTCTTCCTGAGCGGACGGTAGGGCCGGAGTGGTCAGATGGCGGCGAATCGAGCGACGAAGATCGGCAGCCATGGCGATGGGGATGAGCTCGATGGCGATGGTGCAGAGCATCCGGGGACGCGGGAATCAGCACGGTGACGAGGAGCAGCACGGCGGACCTGCTGGATGCATCAAAGCGATGGGGAGGCGACGATGGCCACGCGGACGGCGACGGCTTGCTCTCGGTGCTCACGGGCGAGCTCGGATTCGAGGCCTACGGAGAGGGAGAGGGCTAGACAGTGAGGGGGAGAGACAGAGGGGGTCGAGGACGGTCCAGCGGCGCAAGGGATAGGCCCGAGGGGCGCAGGACACCGCGAAGCAGGAGCTGGAGCTCCCACGTTCGTCCTCATCTGCCAGAAGGCAGGAGGTGGAAGAAGACCGGTTCACCCCTGGTGGGCTGGGCCGGCTTCTTCCGTGGCCCAGGTAAAGTTTCTTTTTTTAATTTCTACTTCCTGTTTTCTAATATTGCACTCTGTTTTGCACTAAACAAAAATACAAAATCACTTTTGGAAAAAACTTCAAACTTGTTCCTGTGGTTGAATGGATTATTCCACACACAGTGAACATTTTGTTTTCTAATTTGGACAAAATTATTTATTTATGAAAAACAAAAGTAACTAAAATAATTCCAACAATATTTTTCACTGGTTTGAAATATTTCTTTTGAAACCTAAAATTTGTTGGTTTGGATCAGTTATTTTCTCTGAGGTAAATCCCATTTGCTAGGGTTTTATGAAGGCCATTTAGGGTTCATTGATTCAAATTTGTTTTTGAATTTGGTTTAATCCATTTAGGGTTGGGTTAGGTCATCCCCATTTCAGGTTTCATGATTTTGAACATGATGCATGAATGCTCACTGATGCAACTAATCTAATTATCTGCAAACCAATTCTAGGGCTGTGACAACTCACCCCCACTAAACAAGAATCTCGTCCCGAGATTCAGGCGTAGGGTAACAGGACCGAGGGAACGCAAACTAACATCATCTTCATGATCCAATTGCCCTTCTCGAATATGTTGATTCATTGCATCAGGTTGATCTTGACATCTTTACCTTCGAGATCTTCACCAAACATGAAGACAAAGGGAACAGAAAACTCTACAGGAATCGATCTTCACAAAGATCGAATGACTCATGATCAACTCATGGGATGAGACGTAAGAACGTCTCTTGAGCTGAGACACAAAACACATATCGAGAACGAGGGAATGAGGTAGATAACGGAGGTTCAATTGGTAGGCAACAATTCCATGCCAAAACAAATGTACATGGGTGTCAAGGTAGCGAGGAGTTAGTTGTCATAATACCAATATGGGGCACCTTAGGTAAGGTGACTCATAGATTTATCCCTTAAGTGGCAAAAAGAATTACTTTTGATACAGAGATCATTGAAACTCTTCATACCAGGTTAAGGCAATTCACAAACGATCGTTTGAAAGAATTTGAGTGGATAGCATACTCAGTTTGAAAAGGAAACTAGGGTTATAGGACAACTCGGCAATGGAAGGCACATTCCAATGGATACTGAAGATATAACCCAGTGTCTAAGCGTGCTCTCAAAAACTTGAGCATTTCCATATTCATCAAGGTTTTACCAACATCCATGCCAAGGATCTTGGTCACATCATACTACCATGATGAATAACGATGGAGGATGCAGATAAAAAGGAAGACAACACTTTCTCAGATTTGACCTTAGCTATCAAGGGAGCGAAATCTGGATGATCGACCGAGAGACATTTAGCACTCCGCTTCTAATGTTCTCCTTGATGAAATAGCATAACCTAATTGTAGGCCATGTTCGCTAACTAGAACATCAAGTAAAAGTCGGACTTCGGGGATTCCAAGGGTCCTTGGGGAACAACTTCTAGAGTAAGTCATATGAAATCCTCATGGCGAGGTGGCTAATGTTATTGATACAAGATATTATAATAGTAGATCTTCCGGCTAAGTGCGTTAGCCACAACATCACTTGCCGGGTCTTAGGTAGACCAATATTATAACTCTTGCCAACCATTATATCTGCCTGAAATTCAGATATGATTGGTGTCAGGATACTTCAGACTCAACATGTCCGAAAGGAGAGTTTGCAACACAAATCAACGAGATGATGTTGCGAGATCCCCAGGAAATGAACTGCGGAAGCCAACTCCAAAACATGTGCTGGATTGGAAGACCCATGTGGACTCACCGCCGAAGGCAAACGTGACCACATAGAAATCTTACAACAAAGCACTTCTGAATTCTTGTTTGGAACCATCATTTGAGGTAGCGACGCCTGGTGCATGAACTAGTATTAGCACTTAATGGACTTCTTTTCCCTGAACAAATCAATCAGTGGCTTGGTGTGCTAGGAGTTACATATGGATTGGAGGTTTCAAGTCTACCAATCCATAGAACACTTTGCACGTGCATCACTGATTTGGAATGATTCCAAAGGAAGCAAAATCAACTTCGCTTAATTCACGTTGGCAACTTGCACCCAGTACACATGAATTAGAGGAAGTCACTTCTTACACCATACATATACTCCGGGTGCGAGACCTGAAGATAATGCCCACACAAGTTTCCAATACTAACTTAATGTACAACATGAATCATGGAACAGGTGAAGATATTGCAGATGGGCTCAACAACAACTCATTGAGATATCCATATAAATGGAATTCCACAACCATGTGATCAAGAATTTAGCATTGGTCAGACCATAAGGTATAATGATGTAAGCTCGAGGGGTTAGCCACGAGTAAAATAACATTACGAGAACCCTTGGTTCTGAGTTTGATTTGACAATAGCCCATATTCAAATCAAGGATTGGACAGGACAATAGAAGCAACAATTGATCACAAGGATCAACCGATGAAGGTATCATCTTTCTTCTACACACACAAACACATACGCACAAGGATATCCCTTGAGAATGAACTAAGTTGGGCAAAGCTTTCATCTTCCAACTCTCCAAGTTGTTGTTTAGCTTAACCAACTAGTTCAGGGGTATCCAACATAGATTCATGGAGAAAGGGTGGTTTACAGGAAAACCAACTTGATCACGAACTCAACATAACGGTCAGGGAACAACCTGGTAATCCTTCTGGGGAGATATTCGGAAAATCACGATCCACCGGTATGTTATTGAGCTCAAGAACAATCTTGCTTTTCAGGGCAAGACGATATGATCAAAAGAGCTTGGCACAAACCTAACTCGTTGATCGAGGAGTGCACCATGAAAGATGGACTAGGTAGCGCGGTCAATCTTAGGATGACAATTCAATGACCATCACACTAAGAGTGAAATTATTGTCCATTAACTTCCAAGCAATAGGATTGCTAGAGGTATTGATTTCACACACCACAATTCATTTGTCGGCATTCCAGTTACAACCAACATGGATACTGAGGAATGAACGATAACGGTGAGAAGTACCACTGTAGCAAGAATTCATAAGAGATTGTGCAATTCTTATGAAATTCTTGACATGAAGATGGTAATACTTCAAGGTAGAACAGAGCAAAAGCTGGGTTGGCATCTTGATCTGCGGAATACAACTGCTTTGACCCAATCCAAGAAATGGATAAGGTACTGGAGTTTGTTTCTCTGAGTCGTTCTGAAATAGAATGGCTTGACAGACCACAAGAATAATATGCATCAATGAATACGATTGCACAGTTACTCTTGACTATCCACTGATAGACGAGGGTCCGAATAAAACTGAGGGGGCAACTCAAGAGCACATGATTTCTTTGAGTTGAGGATGCATAGATTAAATACGTCGAACAAAGTTCAACATGTTTCTTCTAGATAATCCATGCAGAAAGGAAAGAGTTGGCAGGGTCACAATTATAGAATGGAGAACTCATCACGAGCACTCAGGTTGTGATCTTCAGTTCACAAGGAACTGCTGCCACAGTTGGTTCATGGTATTGGAAGAATGATATACCATGGACCTCGAAGGCTACAATAAGGTTACTAACATCCTAAAGGAACAAGCAATACTATGAACAGAAGTTAGGCAGAATGGTCCTTGGGTTCAGGAACCCAGATAGAGAATACCTACTGTCTAGGTAACATCACGGGATGTTTTCGATGATGATGGCCAGAATTATCGCACTGAGAACACAAAACACAACTAAACTATTGGGTGGTTCACTGGGACAACATGGTTTCCTAACACTTCAACAAACACGTCGAGGTAATGGAATACCCCAACACAATAACTAGTGTGCTTAGTCTGGCCTAAAAGACATTGACTCAAGATGAAAGAGTTTGCAATTGCATCAGATTATTTGGTGACCTTGGATAACTCGGACAGCATAACGGCTGTACGGGCATGAAATATGAGGCAACCTGCATGAAACTGACAACATATCACTGAATTCTTACGGAGACATCGATTCAGAAAGACATCAACTTTCCTACAAGTCTGTAGCACAGTAACTCGTCATCCTGATAGATAGATGAGAAGCCTAATTCTTAAACCCCGTAGAATAAAGAAGAGGGTGACTCAGAATTAGAATGACACGAGGAAAGGAGTAAAAAGAATCTTACGTTCCCTTCCACAATCAATTCCCTTATATAACTAAAGCAGTTCTAGACTCAAACATCGACCAGTTTGGCTTGGTAATCCTACATGCAGTCAAGCTCTGATACCAACCTTGTCGGGACCCCGATTCTAAGCCATATGAATCCAGCATGTAACATGTCACACCACTTTGCGGCCTCACGCACGGTAACCCACGGCTGCCACCTTACCTTGGCCGGGACCATTTGCGCCTTTTGGCTCACGGATATGAACATGTCGCTAGCATTCACACGTCAAAGAACCCGGGTCGACATGACAAGTCATAGACCCAAGTGGCACAACCATACAGGGACAGGCATACGTAACCCAACAATGCAAGTGTCGGTCATCAATGTGTGTAGACGAGTCGTAGCAAGCTACATGGACTCCATTACATCGCGTGACATTTCCCCATAGGGACAGACACAGCAGCAAAGAAGGATACACGCCAGTCAATCAATGTGTTCGGAGCAGTAGCAAGCAACCAAGGCTCATGGAAGCAAAAAGAGGCATTTCCCCGTAAAGAAGGCTACCAAAGGCACACAACTAGGTGTCGAATCACACACATACCAATGCATTTCAATCATACACGTACTATGCACGATATGCGTAGATACAACATGGCATCACAACAAAACTCTACAACATAACATTTAGTTAGGAGGCTCTGAAGAGCCAACATAGTATAATGTTACAAGCAGGAGGGGTCACATGACCCAACATTCAGAGCATACAAACAACAAGCGCAAGTTACATGTCTGGGTACAGACATCTATTAAAAGCGGCTAGAAGAGCCTGAAAAGCTACAACGGCCCTACCATAGGAGTCAGACCTCTGTCTGGGATTCCCAAGGTAACCCGGTCAACATCGAACTTCACGTCATAAGAATCACTAATGAGACTGATGTCTCCTCTGTAAAACATAAATTAAGTAACCGTGAGTACAAAGGTACTCAGCAAGACTTACAGCATAACTAGCTACATATGCATCATTGTCAACAAAGGGGGTTGTGGAGTTTATTGCAGCAAGCCACCTTTGACTCTTGGCTAACCTGTACTACGAGTACAAGTAGTATCTTTGAGGTGGGACAACGCACACGAGTCCACATATTCACCAAATCAATACACCACTATGGATCCACTCCCGTCTTCCTACGAGAGGCCATCCATAGCACTCACACTTATCTGGCGCATTTTAGAGTATCCCTTTCACTTGCCTATGAACCATATAGGTGTCCAAGTAGTCCATATCCGAGGACGCGGCTATTCGAACAGATCATTCACCCTGCAGGGGTATACTTCTTCACACATGTTCCCGCCACTTACCGCCATGTGCATGTAAAAAGGCACCTCGGCAACCTTCAAGCGGAAGCCCAGCGAGGGAGTCGGCCACGGACGTTAACTTGCAACGACTCACGCCCAAGGCAGTCTCCTATCTGAGTTGGAACCCATAATGGAAGTTCGACCGAGGTTTCCAACATGGCCTCAAACGTTGTGAGCAGGGCCCCAAACAGGTCCCGACTGGGCCGTTCATCCACTTCGCAGGCCGTGCCACACCTATCAACGTTTTGAACTACTGCGACTCCTGGACTGAGAAAAGGGAAGTTAATAGGCCGAGAGGGGTCGAGTTACCGGAACCCAATGTGCGGTAGTATCTTGTCTTGGAACACAAACACAAGATCTCAGGTCCTATGAGCGGTTTCAATGAGACAACCCACCATGTATGCCTACATGGCCTCTCATCGCTATCTTTACCAAATCGGATTCACACACTTAACTTTCACACATTAGGACATGAACACCACCATTCCAATTCATCACCAAGATGGATCAGACCCAACACGACTCTAATCATAGCCGGCACAGTAAGCAAGCATGGATGAGTAAGCACAACAAGGCTCAAACAGTTGCTACTCATGCTAAGTGGTTTCAACTATTTACTGTGACAAAGACAGGTCATGCAGAGGAATGGGTTCAACTACCGAAATATGTAACAGTTGAATCGTTGTTGTCCTAATTCAGTAAAAGAGAGCAAAAGCAAGAGAGTGGGATTGTATCGGAATGCTCAAAGGGGGTTTGCTTGCCTGACACTTCTGAAGATAACGGTGAGTCTTCATCGGTGGCATCGATCTCAACGTCGGAATAACGTCTACCGAGAGGGAACAATACCAGCAACAAGGAAATGAACACAATCAATGCAATGCAACAGACATGATGTATGACATGGCAACTTAACATACTGAATTGACCTAATGTAATAGCTAGTCGTATTAATTGAAGTGGAATTCAAACCTAGTTCAAATTCCAACTCCAAATGTTATTTCATAATTTGCCCTAATCATAAAATGTCCTAGTTGGTGGTGTTAACTTGTTCAAACATGCATGATCATGGCATAAACAGATTCATTGGATTTTTCTGATCATTTTTCATATATACATTATTTTCATCTGAGTTACAGATTGTTTTCTATGATTTTTAGAAGTTTTAAGCATTTTCTGAAAATAATAAATAATTTTCTGGAATTTCATGAATATCTAAAATACCAGAAAAGGTTTATTGCGTCAGCAGTGTGTCATGCTGACGTCATCAGGTCAACTGACCCGGTCTGGGTCAAACTTGACCATCTGGGCCCACACGTCAGTGACTATCACTTTAATTAAATGGTTCAATTTTAACTCAGGGTTTTATTAGCCCGTGGGGGCCTGTGTCAGTGGCACATGTGGGGTTAATTAGGCCCGTCATTAGCGCTAATGACTGCGCCATGTCATCGTCACCGGCAGGCGAACGCCGGCAACCAACAGAACGGCGGAGACACGCCGGAATCGCGGCTTCGGCGTCCATTCGAGGCGCGGATGGGCGGAATGGATTTGTGGGGTTGCGGCCCTACGGCTGGTGGTCTCGGGGCTGTCTGGGACGGCTTGAAGCGGTGACGGCGGCGTGCTCTAGCGGCGACCGGAGCACGGCTTCGTCGAGCGGGATGTTACAGCGCGTTGGCGAGCAAAAGGAGCGGCGGAGCGGCAACTAAAGGCCAGCAGGAGCACAACCATGTGCTCAGACCCGTCGTTGATCGACTGCAACAATGGCTGCGACATGGATGCCGACGGTGGCTCACGGTTGCAGCGGGGATGACGGCTATGGCACGAACGCGAGGAAAATAACACGGGGAGAAGGGTCAGTGGCTCACGGCGATTCTTCCCGAGCGGACGGCAGGGCCGGAGTGGTCAGATGGCGGCGAATCGAGCGATGAAGACCGGCGGCCATGGCGATGGGGATGAGCTCGATGGCGATGGTACAGAGCATCCGGGGACGCGGGAATCAGCGCGGTGACGAGGAGCAGCACGACGGACCTGCTGGACGCATCAAAGCGACGGGGAGGCGACGATGGCCACGCGGACGGCGACGGCTTGCTCTCGGTGCTCATGGGCGAGCTCGGATTCGAGGCCTATGGAGAGGGAGAGGGCTAGACAGCGAGGGGGAGAGACAGAGGGGGTCGAGGGCGGTCCAGCGGCGCAAGGGATAGGCTCGAGGGGCGCAGGACACCGCGAAGCAGGAGCTGGAGCTCCCATGTTCGTCCACATCTGCCAGAAGGCAGGAGGTGGAAGAAGACCGGTTCACCCCTGGTGGGCTGGACCGGCTTCTTCCATTTCCCAGGTAAAGTTTCTTTTTTTTTAATTTCTGCTTCCTGTTTTCTAATATTGCACTCTGTTTTGCACTAAACAAAAATACAAAATCACTTTTGGAAAAAACTTCAAACTTGTTCCTGTGGTAGAATGGATTATTCCACACACAGTGAACATTTTGTTTTCTAATTTGGACAAAATTATTTATTTATGAAAAACAAAAGTAACTAAAATAATTCCAACAATATTTTTCACTGGTTTGAAATATTTCTTTTGAAACCTAAAATTTGTTGGTTTGGATCAGTTATTTGCTCTGAGGTAAATCCCATTTGCTAGGGTTTTATGAAGGCCATTTAGGGTTCATTGATTCAAATTTGTTTTTGAATTTGGTTTAATCCATTTGGGGTTGGGTTAGGTCATCCCCATTTCAGGTTTCATGATTTTGAACATGATGCATGGATGCTCACTGATGCAACTAATCTAATTATCTGCAAACAAATTCTAGGGCTGTGACAATTGACTTCAAACACCTCAATCGGGCATGCCCGAAAGATCATTTTCCTTTACCCCACATAGATAAAATAGTGGACTCTACTGCCGGATGCGAACGTGTGTCATTCCTGGATGCGTACTCCGGGTACCACCAGATCCGAATGTACGGGCCTGATGAAATAAAGACGTCCTTCATCACCCCATTCGGGTGTTTCTGCTATGTCACTATGCCATTCGGCCTGAAGAATGCTGGCGCTACTTTCCAGCGCATGATCCAGAAATGCTTGCAAAAGCAGATTAGTTGGAACGTGGAGGCTTATATGGACGATATCGTGGTCAAGTCTAGGAAAGGTGCTGACCTCCTGACCGACCTCGCTAAAACCTTCGTGAACCTACGACGCTTCGGAATAAAGTTGAATCCAGCTAAGTGCACATTCGGAGTGCCTGTCGGAAAGTTGCTCGGTTTTCTCGTTTCCAAACGTGGGATCGATGCCAATCCAGACAAAATCGGCGCCATAGTCCGAATGAAGCAACCAGAACGCCTGCATGACGTACAAAGGCTGACAAGTTGCCTTGCGGCCCTGAGCCGATTCATTTCAAGACTCGGTGAGAAGGCACTACCTCTTTACCGACTGATGAAAAAGTTTGACAAGTTCGAGTGGACTCCCGAAGCACAAGCCGTGTTTGAGGAACTCAAGGCATTGCTTTCCACCCAGCCGGTGTTAGCTACTCCGGGCAGCCAGGAACCTTTACTCCTGTACATCGCGGCTACTAGCCAAGTGGTGAGTACCGTCCTTGCCGTAGAGCGCGAGGAGCCAGGAAAAACATTCAAGGTTCAAAGACCCATATATTACATCTCAGAAGTATTGACCCCCTCCAAGCAAAGGTACCCGCACTATCAAAAGCTGGTCTATGGTATTTACCTGACCGCAAAAAAGGTGGTTCATTACTTCCAAGATCACTCGGTCACGGTCATTAGCAACGCTCTCCCGTCGGAGATCTTGCATAACAGAGACGCTGCAGGCTGAGTGGCGAAGTGGGCAATTGAGCTCCTTCCGTTGGAGATCAAGTTTGAAGCCAAGAATGCAATCAAGTCCCAGGCATTGGTTGATTTTATGGCCGAGTGGATTGAGTAAGAGCAGCCAACCCCAAGCATCCCCGAGCACCGGACTATGTTCTTTGATGGATCCAAGATGCTCAATGGCTCGGGGGCTGGCGTGGTTCTCGTTTCTCCCAAAGGAGACCGACTGAACTATGTCCTTCAAATCCATTTCGATTCATCAAACAATGAGGCCGAGTACGAAGCCCTCCTTTATGGGCTCTGTATGGCCATCTCACTCGGCATTCATCGTTTGATGGTCTATGGCGATTCAGACCTTGTCGTCAACCAAGTGATGAAAGAGTGGGACATTCGGAGCCCAGCTATGACCGGTTACTGCAATGCGGTCAGAAAACTGGAGAAGAATTTTGAAGGTTTGGAGCTGCATCACATTCCCCGCGCAAAGAATCAGGCGGCAGACGACCTGACAAAGATTGGGTCCACTCGGTGGGCAGTTCCCAAGGACATATTCCTTGAACATCTGTGCACCCCAACAATTGCAGAAGATCCTTTTACAGAGGAGCCCCTGCAAGCAGTTGGTCCATCAAATCCGACTGAGGTTGACGTCCCAGCCGTGGTCGACCTAGTCCACGAAATGCTGGTAATCACTCCTGAGTGGACTGAACCTTATTTAGCATACTTGCTCCGGCAAGAACTTCCCGAAGACGAAGAAGAAGCTCGCCGAATCGTCCGTCGATCCAAGGTGTTCGAAGTTTTGGGGGATCAGTTATACAAGAAAAGCACTACATGAGTCGTTCAGAAATGCATCTCCCCGGAGGAAGGACTGCAGATCTTACACGAGATTCACTCGGGAACTTGTGGCCATCACGCGTCCTCTCGGACATTGGTTGCCAAGGCCTTCCGAGCTGGTTTTTATTGGCCCCGAGCCAATGAAGCAGCAAGAGATTTGGTCGATCTGTGCATCGGGTGTCAATTCTATAAGAACAAATCCCATAAGCATGCGTCTGCGCTAAAGATGATCCCTCTCACTTGGCCGTTCGTCGTGTGGGGTCTCGACATGGTCGGACCTCTGCGGACTGGAACGAGTGGATTCACCCACCTGCTTGTGGCGGTCGACAAGTTCACCAAGTGGGTTGAGGCGAATCCCATCAAAAGCTTGGATTCGGCTACTGCCGTCAGTTTCATTCGGTAGATCATCTTCAGATTCGGCGTGCCGCATGACATCATCACAGATAACGGGAAAAACTTCGATTCAGGCGAGTTTCGGGAGTTTTTCTTTTCCCAGGGCACTCGGGTTAAGTATGCCTCCATGGCTCACCCACAGTCGAATGGACAGGCAGAACGAGCAAACGAGATGATCCTCCAGGGGCTAAAGCCTCGATTGATGAGGGACCTGAAGTACGCTGCGGGGGACCTGGGTCAAAGTGCTGCCATCCGTCTTATGGGGAATACGAACAACCCCGAACCGCTCTACAAAGCGCACTCCTTTCTTCATGGTGTGCGGATCAGAAGCCGTGCTGCCGAGTGATCTTCAACACAATTCCCCCCGAGTGGAACAATATGCTGAAGCCGAAGCTAAAGCAGCACGTCAAGATGGTGTGGACCTCTTGGAGGAAGAGAGGGAGCTATCCCTCATCAGATCGACGCTTTATCAGCAAGATTTGAGGCATTACCATGACAGACAGGTCAAGGGACGAGCTTTTCAAGAGGGAGATCTTGTTCTCCGACTGGACCAGCAAAACCCCCATAAATTGGCGCCTCCGTGGAAAGGGCCATACGCGATCTCCAAAGTCCTGCACAATGGAGCCTACCGGCTTTACAAAATCGAGGATGGCGTAGAAAAGCCTCGAACTTGGAACGCGGACCTGCTTCGCAAGTTCTACACGTAGAACCCGGCGACTTTAGTTTGTCATTCCCATAATGAATTGGAGTGATCTCGATGAATAAAGTTTTGTTTCTTTATGTTTTGTTGAAATTTAACTATTTTTCACTCCGGTGAATTAATCTCCCTTATCACCCCCAGTGGGAGCAAAATACTTAGCTGCAAACCTGATTTCGCCTAAGTTAAAAACCGCTTCGAGTGGGACATCCTCCACACTCGGACGACAAGATGGACAGGTGTAGGACCGAAAGTATGTCTAGAAGGGGGGGGTGATTAGACTACTTGACCAAATAAAAATCTAGCCTTTTCCCAATTTTTAGTGTTGGCCGATTTTAGCATTCATAGCAAGTCAATTACACCCTACGCATGCATGTCTAAGAGTATAGCAGCGGAAAGTAACAACAAGCATGAGTAGAAAGGAAGGGTAGGAAGATCAAACGCAATTTGTAGACACGATGATTTTTCCTGTGGTTCCGATAGGTGGTGCTATCGTACGTCCACGTTTATGGAGTCTTCAACCCACGGAGGGTAACGGTCGCGAGAGTCCACGGAGGGCTCCACCCACGAAGGGTCCACGAAGTAGCAACCTTGACTATTCCATAACGGCTTCCGTCCACGAAGGACTAGCCTCACTATGGGTAAATCTTAATGAAGTAGGCGATCTCCTTGCCCTTACAAACTTCTTGGTTCAACTCCACAACATGAAGTAGGAGGCTCCCAAGCGACACCTAACCAATCTAGGAGGCACCACCCTCCAAAAGGTAATAGGCTCGGCAACTTCGATGAACTCCTTGCTCTTGTGCTTCAAGATGATAGACTCCTCAACACAGAATCACTCTCTCACAGATTTGGCTTGGTGGAAGAGATTGGATTGGTGGAAAGCAACTTGGGGAGGCTAGAGATCAAGATTCATATGGTTGGAATGGAATGGCATGATCTCAACACATGAGTAGGTGACTCTCTCTCAGAAAATTGGATGTGGCAAGTATGGAATAGTTCTGAGTGCTTCTCTTTCGAGTAGGTGGTGGAGAAGGGGTATATATAGGCATATCCAAAAATCCAACCGTTACACCTAAAATGACCAACTCGGTGACACCGATGTGTTAATCTTGGTGGTACCGAAGTGACCAAAAGGCAGTAACTTTTGAATCTCGGTGAGACCGATATATAAAACTTGGTTGCACCGATAAGGTGACCAACGGTCAGATTGCCCAATCTCGGTGACGCCGATTCCACAAACTCGGTCGGACCGATTTTGTGAAATTGGGTAACAGAAAGTTGGCAACCCAAACTCGGTGGCACCGAAGCAGAATCGGTTGCACCGAAAGGCTAGGGTTTGGCTTAGGTCTGTCTGAGTATGGGAATCGGTGGCACCGAGTGGAAAGTGTTGGTTGCACCGATTTTGGATATTTGACTTTGGACAGACTTTTGTGGAAGAGCTTGTGGGTGTTTTTGGTGACTATCACTTGTGCACGTATGAGCATTTTGTTCACCAACAATACCTTACCCCCTTTTAATAGTATTGGCTTTCCTATGGACTCAAAGTGATTTCTCACAAAGTAAAATGTAGAGTCCTCTTGCTTGAAGCTTTGCCAATCCATTTCCTTGCATCTTGGGGTTTCTCCACAATCTCCACAGTCCTTTTGCCAATCCTATCATTGAACTTTTCCTGAAATATGCTTAGTGGAGACATTAGTCCAATGACTTATATGTTGTTATTAATTACCAAAACCACCAAGGAAGCAAATGTGCTTTCAATCTCCCCCTTTTTGGTAATTGATGACAACATATAGATCAAAGCTTCGACATATGATATAATCAATGAATATAATCGTCGCTTTGAGAAGTATGTGATAAGCAAGAGCTCCCCCTAAATTTGTGCATTATTTTAAAATTTGCGTTTGAATGCAAATGCACAATCGATTAGGTACATGGGGCACTTCTTCCATGTCACATGCATCTTGGTGGTGTGCGAGAATAATAAGAGTTAATATCATGGCACAGCACAAACAAGCAAAGGTGAATGATCATCTCATAAGCAACATAATGATAGGAAATAGTAGCAACACACATTAAGCGTATGATCAAACACCACATAGTTCAACACAAACAAGTCAAAAGATCAACTGTTTTTGAAAAGGTGATAAAAACCAAACGCACTCTCACTCGAAGCCTAAAGATCTATATACACTTCTCCCCCTTTGGCAACAAGTTACCAAAAAGTTCAAAGAGATATAGCTAAACGTTCTTGGGCTGATCTCCTCCGGTTGTTGATGAAGGAGTCGAGAGAACTGCGTCGGCAAAGATATCGGCTGATGTCATGGATGGAGTTGGTGTAGCAACTAGAGGAACTGGAGCTGATGGAGCTGAGGTGACAGTAGCAGGTGCTGATGAAGAAGGCCTCAAATCTGGAGCTGGCACTGTGGCTGATCTGGCCTGGGTAGTGAAGTGTGTGCCTGGCCTGAGACGAGAGTCATCCTCATCATCATCATCATCTGTAGACTGAGGAAGAGGCACAGAGTCAACTTCCTTCTTGAGTTCATTAACTGTCTTGGTCAGCCCATCTACCTTGTCATTAAGGGTCTTGATCCTGTTCTCAAAGATCCTGACAAGACTGTTTTGATTGTCCAGTATGTCCTTGATGTCCTTCTGCATGCCCTGAACGGATGAGATCAAGAGATCCATTTGCTCGTTCCTGGATCTAGGGACCTGAGCACTAGTGGCTCTAGCTGCCTCTGGCTCTGCCTGTGCTTGAGCTGCAGCAGATGTGGGATGTTCTGGGTCCATCACCACAACGTTGTCCTCTAAATCTAGCTGTAGGGGCAAATGGGGTCTGTCCAGAGCAAAGATGTGCTTCTCCAGCTTGGAGTTGATGAGCATCTGAATGTAGGGTGCATAGCAGCAAGAGCACTTCTGATCAGCAGCTACCCTCTTCACTGTCTCCACAATCAGATCCATTACTCTTAACCTGGTGTGTCTATCAAGATGGATCAGCATGTTGATTGAATGGCCTCGAATCATCTTCTCATCTCCTGACTTATGCATCAAAGTATGCCTCAATATGGTGTTCATGGTGCGGAGGCCAGCCTGGAGGAAGTAAATAGATCCTAACTTGTGTGATTTCAAGTTAGCAGCAGGGATAGCATTGTACATATCCTTCATAGCATCATGGCTCTCCTTGGATTCAGAGTAGACATCCAAGTCACCATCCTGCACCTCTGGGACTCCTAAGATGGCAGCCCATTCATCAACAGTAGACTCGTATCTTGCTCCTTCTGTCATCCATACAATTCTACCATCTCCATAGAAGTGCGCAGTGGAGTAGAATTGCATGATCATCTCATTGTTCCATGCAGTGAACTCTTTGCCAACAAACTCATCTAGGCCAATGCAATGAAAATTGTCTTGGACATTTGGAAAGAAATCTTCATTAGCCTTGATGTACTTCCAATCAACATATCTCATCTCGCTCACAGCTGGACTCTTGTCAAGCAGCACAGTCTCATAGAAATCCTATTGCTCCTTGGTGTAGAATCTGTAGCCCACAGCTGTTTTTCTCCTCTGGGCATATGGATCAGTAGATCTTCATGCCCTCAATCCAGAATCCTTCCTCTTCTTCATGTCTTCAGCAAGTGGATGGCTGGCATTGTGTTCAGGAAGGTGTGGTCTAAGATTCATCAAAGCAGACATGGCATCCTCATCCTCAACTCTGGGGGTAGTTCCTTTGTTCTTCTCAGAAGATGGAATCTGTCTGGATGACCTTTTGGATTTTTCAGCAGCAACCTTCTTGGGGGCAGACTTGGTGCTCTTGGAGGGACCTTGCTTTGGCATAGCATATGCCAAAAGCTTCTTTTGCCTCTTCTTGGGAGGGGCCTTGACAACATGCTCTTCCTCCTCCTCCTCAGCAGCAGCACCAGCAGTCTCCTCTGGGTCCTCAAACATAGAGATTTGCCTGCCAACAACATAGATTATCCTTTTCCTGGACTTCTTCTCTCCTGCCTTCTTAGGCAAAGACCTCCTTGGGGGCTCAATGGTCATGGTAGCCCTAGCACTCTCAGGTGCTCTCATAGCTTCAGAGCTAGCATATACCTTGCTGACAGTTCTTCTGGAAGAGGTGGCTTCATTAGCAGACTTCTTAGCAGCTTTGTCTTGCTTCGTGGCAAGAACTTCCTCTGGCACAAAATCTGAATCCTCCTCATCTGAATTCAGTTTCTTCCTGGCCCTAGTAGCAGCCTTGGGCAATCCATGAGAACTGGGGGTGCCTGGATCTGAAAATGAACTAGACTCGGGACTAGTGCCTGAATCCAAATCAACACTCTGCTCTCTGAAGTTGTTCTCACTGTCCTCAGCCTCTGACATATCTGACCCTGTGAATAGAGTATAGAGGAGCAGAAGAAGATGAGTCATCACAAAATGCAGCTATTTTTGAAAGATTGAACAGAAAAATCTTAGATGTAGTTCACAGCAAAAAAAAGGATTTCGGTGTCACCGAGTAAACATTTTAGGTGCTGCCGAGACTCACAATACTCTTAACAGAAACTTGGCAGCAGTTTCGGTGGGACCGAAAACTACCACTCGGTTTCACCGAGTACTGTCCTCAGTAGCACAAATAAATAAATCGGTGGGACTTATTTTTCTGACTTGGTATCACCGAGATGCGATTTTGCAGGCAACTAAATCTAAATTTTTTCGATTCGCTAATCTACTGGAACCTTTTAGAGGATAGGGAGGATTGAACATGGTGGATTATCGATGGAATAAGCTTCAGCGCGCAAGATTCGGACAGGGAGCGCAATGAAGGGTCGGATCCATACCCTAACTCGGTGGCGGATCCGCTACGGCGAAGACGGCGGTGAAGATGCCCGTCGACGGCGAGGATCCCAGCGGCGGAGGAGCGCGGGGAGACAAGGGCGACGACCAGGGGGTCCTATTCGGCAGCTTAGGATTTTGGGGCGCGACGGTTTGAAGATTGATTTTCAAAGCGTCGGGTCCACATCTTATATACCCCTTGCTGTCGGTGACACCGATTCTAAATTTTCGGTGTCACCGAGTTCCTCAACTGTCAGCTGATAGGGAAACTCGGTGTAACCGAGAATATGGAATCGGTAGTACCGAGATTGAAAACCAGATCAACCCTAGGCATTCGGTGAGACCGAGAATTTTGGGTTGGTTCCACCGAGATGCACTTGGGAGGTTTTAATGGCCAGTCCTTTGTCGATACGGAACTCCGAGTGCTCCACACACAGAGGGATCGAAAAGTACTTGTTCAAATTTTGTGATGCAGCATGAATAGAATATGAGGTGAGAAAGCTTAGATAGCTAGAGAGTGGTCCTAGGCATTCTTGTCCATCCAATTGGCAAAAGAAAAATCAAAAGCCAAATAGCAACAATTGGATGTCCTTGAATGGGTAAATAAATGCATACCAACATGCTCACACAATAAGATGTCAAATGAAATCATGGCAAACATGCACATACATACTAGCATCTAACAAGCACTTTGGCGATGACGGAGTCATCTATATATGAGTATATTGACTTAGGATCCAAGTAAGAATACTTGATCATAGGTCATACTCATCGTTTAATCACAAGTGGGGTTACCACTTTTACATAAAGCATTTAATGTTGTCACATACTAAGAGATGCTTTAACTCAAGTCTTAGAGTAAAGCTCCCCCTTGATGTGACATCCCCCCATAGGAGGGATAAACTAACCTTGGGTTTTGTCGATGAAGACTTCATGTTGGTGAGGTAGTGATGGATGCTCAAGGTTGATGAATATCACCAAGAGTTGGGAGCATCCTTGTTGTTTCCTTACTCTTCTCACCTACATGGGTTAGTCCCAACACACAAGAGACAAATACAAGGATATCTATGGACATGGAGTGCAAAGCATGTGTAATGATGTCCATTGATTTGTTGATTACCTTGTCCCTTGCTTACCTTTGAGGGAATGTGTGACTCCTTGAACCATTGCATAGAGTTGATGTTGATTGCAAATAGTTCTTGCCAATAATGAATGTGAGTGTATTACATTGGCGGAGTCACCCCTCAAGAACTCTCTAGTTCTTATTCTTGGGGACCCACATCAACTTGATGGGGATCCTTGGTGTTGAAGTAGCCTTTGTAGAAGTTGAGCTTGAAGTAGCCTTGGGAACCCACTCCACCAAAGCTAGGGATTCATCTTCATATGAGTCAATGTCCTCTTGAAGCTTGTTCTTGCCCTTGAGCTTGTGGTCTTGTGGTGGAAGGTCATCTTGAGTGTTTGTTCCCTTGGGAAGAGTATTTTCATACTTCTCCTTTTGAGGAACAAACTTGGGCTTGGGGTATTGACCTTCTTCCCATTCAACTCCATTAGCGTTGAAGTAGCCAATGCCATGGTTCTTCCGGTATCCTCTGTGCTTGCGTACAATTTCCTCAAATTGCTTACACCCGGCAAGACTCTTGTAGATACCTTTCTCTATAATTCCTTTCAATAAAGCATTTTCTTGCTCAAGTGTAACTTGGCTAAGAGAATCATCATTAGTGGAATCAATAGAACTACTAGAAGCAACATCATTAGGTTTAGCATTTTTATTGTTGCTACTAGATGAAGAACCTTTCTTGCCTTTGTTACTAGTTTGTTTGGATTTAACTTGTGGCATGAATGTAGACAAGAGTAGTCGTTTGGCTAGATAAGATGAAGTCTTCTTTCGGAGATCGTCATTGATAGCTTTAAGAAACTCATGCTCTTGCTCCAAGTTGAGCTTTTCGAAGCGTAGCTTCTCATGAGTCCTTACAAGCTCTCTATGATCTTCGAGAGTAGATTCATGGGCTAACTTAAGAGTGTTTAGTTCTTTAGTTAGTTGTTCTATTTTCATCTTATCATCATCAATTGACTTATCTTGACTAGCATGAGAATTATCAAGTTCATTTTGACTAACATCACTAGTTTCATCAAAGTGCAAGTCATCATCATATAGCAAGTCATCTTCATCACTATCGAAATCAAGATATTCGGGGTGTGATACCTTGGGGCCTTTAGCCATGAAGCAACTTCCACTCCCTTCATTTGGTGAGTCAAATAGATCATAGGAGTTGGTAGTCACTAGTGCAAGTCCGGCAACACCTTCATCTTGACTATAGTCGGAGTTGGAGTGATAGCTTCTCTCGGAGTTGTTGTCGGAGTCGGAGCCGGAAACCCATTCACCAACATGAGCTTGATGTTTTGTTCTTGTGTAGCTCTTGGTGTACTTGTTCTTCTTCTCCGAATCCCTACTTCTCCTTGAGGGTCTTCGTTCATAACGATCATCTCTACTCCTTCTCTCTCTTTGAGGTGATTCATTCCTTGAGCTTCGTCTTCTAGGTGACTCTTCTCTTCGTTTGTAGGGAGCTGTGCACTCATTGGAGTAGTGTCCGGGCTTCCCACAGTTGTAGCAATTGCGGTCACGACTTGACGAACGCTTCTCATCATATCATGAGTTGGAGCTTCGTTCTTTTCCTCTATTCTTGTAGAACTTGTTGAATTTCTTGACCATGAGGCTTATCTCTTCATTGGTGACAAGGTTGTCGCTTGAAGTTGCGGGAGCATCACTTGTGGCTTTGTAAGCACCGCTAGACTTTTTGTGAAGCTCTTCTTTGTCTTTGAGTGTCATCTCATGAGCAACAATCCTTGCAACGACTTCCGTAGGCTTGAGATCTTTGTAGTTGGGCATCATTTGGATCAATGTGCACACGGTGTCGTATCTCTCATCCAAAGCTCGAAGTATCTTCTTGATAATGAATTTGTTGGTAATTTCTTTGCTTCCTAAGCCGGCAATCTCATCGGTTATGAGAGCTAGCCTAGAGTACATCTCCGCGACTCCTTCACCATCCTTCATCTTGAACTTGTCAAGCTGACTTTGAAGAACATCCAACTTGGATTCTCTCACGGACTCGGTTCCTTCGTGCATATCAACCAAAGTATCCCAAATCTCTTTTGCATTCTCGAGACGGCTGATTTTGTTGAATTCTTCGGGGCATAGGCAGTTGAAGAGAATGTCGCATGCTTGAGCGTTGTATTGCAACATCTTCAATTCATCCGCGGTCGCTTCACGATCCGGTTCCTTTCCATCACCAAAGAATCCACCTTGCAAGCCAACATGAACAACAGCCCATACGGCGGGGTTATGACCAAGAATAGGCATTTTCATTTTGTGCTTCCAACTAGCAAAATTAGTGCCATCAAAGTACGGACCTCTACGGTGATAATTTCCCTCACTAGACGCCATACTCTCCTAGGTTGTGAGACCAATGCAATGGAGACCAAAGCTCTGATACCACTTGTAGGACCGAAAGTATGTCTAGAAGGGGGGGGGGGGTGATTAGACTACTTGACCAAATAAAAATCTAGCCTTTCCCCAATTTTTAGTGTTGGCAGATTTTAGCATTCATAGCAAGTCAAGTACACCCTACACATGCATGTCTAAGAGTATAGTAGCGGAAAGTAACAACAAGCATGAGTAGAAAGGAAGGGTAGGAAGATCAAACGCAATTTGTAGACACGATGATTTTTCCCGTGGTTCCGATAGGTGGTGCTATCGTACGTCCATGTTTATGGAGTCTTCAACCCACGGAGGGTAACGATCGCGAGAGTCCACGGAGGGCTCCACCCATGAAGGGTCCATGAAGTAGCAACCTTGACTATTCCATAACGGCTTCCGTCCACGAAGGACTAGCCTCACTATGGGTAGATCTTCACGAAGTAGGCGATCTCCTTGCCCTTACAAACTTCTTGGTTCAACTCCACAACACGAAGTAGGAGGCTCCCAAGCGACACCTAACCAATCTAGGAGGCACCACCCTCCAAAAGGTAATAGGTTCGGCAACGTCGATGAACTCCTTGCTCTTGTGCTTCAAGATGATAGACTCCTCAACACACAATCACTCTCTCACAGATTTGGCTTGGTGGAAGAGATTGGATTGGTGGAAAGCAACTTGGGGAGGCTAGAGATCAAGATTCTTATGGTTGTAATGGAATGGCATGATCTCAACACATGAGTAGGTGGCTCTCTCTCAGAAAATTGGATGGGGCAAGTATGGAATAGTTCTGAGTGCTTCTCTTTCGAGTAGGTGGTGGAGAAGGGGTATATATAGGCATCTCCAAAAATCCAACCGTTACACCTAAAATGACCAACTCGGTGACACCGATGTGTTAATCTCGGTGGTACCGAAGTGACCAAAAGGCAGTAACTTTTGAATCTCGGTGAGACCGATATATAAAACTCGGTTGCACCGATAAGGTGACCAACGGTCAGATTGCCCAATCTCGGTGACGCCGATTCCACAAACTCGGTCGGACCAATTTTGTGAAATTGGGTAACAGAAAGTTGGCAACCCAAACTCAGTGGCACCGAAGCAGAATCGGTTGCACCGAAAGGCTAGGGTTTGGCTTAGGTCTGTCTGAGTATGGGAATCGGTGGCACCGAGTGGAAAGTGTTGGTTGCACCGATTTTGGATATTTGACTTTGGACAGACTTTTGTGGAAGAGCTTGTGGGTGTTTTTGGTGACTATCACTTGTGCAGGTATGAGCATTTTGTTCGCCAACAATACCTTACCCCCTTTTAATAGTATTGGCTTTCCTATGGACTCAAAGTGATTTCTCACAAAGTAAAATGTAGAGTCCTCTTGCTTGAAGCTTTGCCAATCCATTTCCTTGCATCTTGGGGTTTCTCCACAATCTCCATAGTCCTTTTGCCAATCCTATCATTGAACTTTTCCTGAAATATGCTTAGTGGAGACATTAGTCCAATGACTTATATGTTGTTATTAATTACCAAAACCACCAAGGGAGCAAATGTGCTTTCAATAGGACCATCATTGTTCACATGAACTACTCCGAGTGTGGGTCTCTCCCACACTCGGGGGCTTAGCTGCGACCCTGTATCGCCTAAGTTAGAAACCGCTTCGAGTGAGACATCCTCCACACTCGAACGACAAGATGGACAGGACCATCATTGTTCGCATGAACTACTCCGAGCGCGGGTCTCGCCTACACTCGGGGGCTTAGCTGCGACCCCGTATCGCCAAAGTTAGAAACCGCTTCAAGTGGGACATCCTCCACACTGGGACGACAAGATGGACAGGACCATCATTGTTCGCATGAACTACTCCGAGTGCGGGTCTCTCCCACACTCGGGGGCTTACCGCGACCCCATATCGCCTAAGTTAGAAACCGCTTCGAGTGGGACATCCTCCACACTCGGACGACAAGATGGACAGGACCATCATTGTTCGCATGAACTACTCCGAGTGTGGGTCTCGCCTACACTCGAGGGCTTAGCTATGACCCCGTATCGCCTAAGTTAGAAACCGCTTCGAGTGAGACATCCTCCACACTCGGACGACAGGATGGACAGGACCATCATTGTTCGCATGAACTACTAAGAGTGCAGGTCTCTCCCATACTCGGGGACTTAGCTGCGACCCCGTATCGCCTAAGTTAGAAACTACTTCGAGTGGGATATCCTCCACACTCGGACGACAAGATGGACAGGACCATCATTGTTGGCATGAACTACTATGAGTGCAGGTCTCTCCCACACTCAGGGACTTAGCTGCGACCCCGTATCGCCTAAGTTAAAAACCACTTCGAGTGAGACATCCTCCACACTCGGACGACAAGATGGACAGGACCATCATTGTTCGCATGAACTACTACGAGTGCAGGTCTCTCCCACACTCAGGGACTTAGCTGCGACCCCGTATCGCCTAAGTTAGAAACCGCTTCGAGTGAGACATCCTCCAAACTCGGACGACAAGATGAACAGGACCATCATTGTTCGCATGAACTACTCCGAGTGTGGGTCTCGCCCACACTAGGGGGCTTAGTTGCGACCCCATATCGCCTAAGTTAAAAACCGCTTCGAGTGGGACATCCTCCACACTCGGACGACAAGATGAACATGACCATCATTGTTCGCTTGAGCTTCTATGAGTAAGGATCTCGCCCACGCTCGGGGACTTAGCCATGGCCCCGTATCGCCTAAGTTTAAAATCATTCCGAGTGTGAGTGTCATTCACACTCGAGGGCTTAGTTGCGATCCTGTAATCGCCTAAATATAAACATTCAGAGATCAAAGATCGAATGAAGTTAAGGCAAAAAGAAATTGCGTCACTTGAAGCGAAAGTACGGATAAGGGTACGGGCGACAGGAGCCTCAGGCTCATTCAAAGTCTTACGGTTACAACTACCACTCGGCATTCCGAGGCAAAAGCTTAAAGGGTTTTTAGCCTGATGGTCACTCGGGGCGAGGCGGAACCACTACATCAACAAAGGTGTCCAGGTCGATGCTGTCTGCGATCCGAGTGGCAACTTCCATAAACGTCCCCATGAAGTCTTCAAGCTTGGCATGCTTCCTGTTAGCGACCTCCAGGGACTTCAGCTTCTTCTCGTCCACCCCTTTGCAGTGGACACGAACAAGCGAGAGAGCGATGTCAGCTCCAGCTCGGGCCGCTGACTTTTTCCAGGCTTTCACTCGGCTCGGTACATCTCTCACTCGGGTGAGAACGGATTCCAGATCCTTTGAAGGTTCCTTGGCAGAAAAGACGTCCCGATCAATGTCCGAGATGGCAGTGCTAAGCCTCTTAATGTACGTAGTCACTTGATCGACGCGCTCTTCCAAACGGAGAATGGCCATAGCAGCGCTATCCTTGAGAAGCTCTCGAGACGGGTCCAGCTCCTTCTCTATCTTGTCGGTCTCCTCAACAACATCGTCGTAGAAATCTGGGTTCCGTTGAATGAAGAAAAGAATCAGAGGTGAACAAAATTCATTCAGCTAAACAAGGTTGCACAAGAATCACTCGGGAATGTTTACCTTTGAGTTTTTCACTCGCGGTGTCGCCGAATTCTTTGACAAACTGCTCCAGCTCGGTTTTCTTGGCTGTGATGCGTTCGAGCTTGGTCTCCCTCTCAGCGTACGACTTCTTCAACTCAGCAAGCTCCTCCCTGGACTTCTTCGCAGCAACCTCCAGAATTTTCTTCTCTTCCTCCAGCTTCTCGACTGTCTTCAGCTTCTCCTCGGCCTCCTTGGTCTTTCGGCTGGCCTCCTTCTGAGCAGCCGCCAGATCTGTGTCTTTCTTCTCAAGGGCTGTCTTCACGGTTTCTAAAGAAATAGAATTCTTTAGCCTCTCGACAAGTTTACGATTTGCGCCATGAAGATCTGATGAAGTAGACTCAGTCAGACAGGGAGGGAGGGCAGTTATTGCAGTAGTCGGACAGGATGAACATACTTTCGATTGCCTTTTTCTCCTGCTCCAATTGGGCGTTCTTGGCTTTTTCGGCTTCAAGGTTGAGGCGCAGGGCCTGCACCTCCTTCTCCAGAGCATTGTAGTGGCTCCCGAGCTCACAAACGGCCTGCAAATAGGAAACTGTCGGCGTTCTGGGAACGGGGGTACCCAGACCTGCCTGCCTACGGCCCAACGCGTGGCCCACCGCGAAGGCCCGGTACGGCCCTGCAACGAGCCCCTTAAGTCAAGGCCCTCGCGAGAGCCCCCGCCTCGCGAGGAGGACAACGCCAAGGCCTCCGGAGGAGCGGCACCCCTTCAGGCCCCCTCCCGAGGAGCAGAGATTCCTATGCAAGTACCCGACCTCGTGAGGCCGGGATGACGTGGGTTCTGATGAACAAGACAGGTGGGCGCCAACGGGCGCAGAGGGAGGACAGTTTCCTCTTTGGTGCAAAGGAGACAAAGACGTACGCGGGTTCCCAAGGAACCCCCAAAGGTTTCCTTCCCGGTGTAAGAGGACCAAGACCACGAGCTTGGCAGGACGGATGTCGTCGCCGAGCTCACCGCTGTGTCACACCCAGAAGCTTTGCAGGCAAAGACCACCTTTTGTCAGGATGGGATGTACCACCTGTCCCCTTTCAAATTTGGCTGTTGTGGGATCCCTTCCCACCGGTGCGACGCGGGAAGAGGACCGTGGCCCCTATAAGTAGGGACGAGCTCCCATCGTAGAAGGTAGGTCAAACGAGGCTGAGCCAAGTCGAGTTCAACACCACCAAGAGCCCTCATGAGGTCTCCCAACCACTGTATTAGTTCATCCACAGCCTCCTCGAGAGGCCAATCCACCACAAAGCAGGAGTAGGGTTTTACACCGCAAGGTGGCCCGAACCTGGGTAAACCACTGTGTCCATCTTCTTCCTCGCAAGAACATACTCGACGTAGCTAGGCCGTAGGGTGATAAGTTGAGACGTTGAGCCGGTTGAGATCTTCGCACACGCCCCAGTGTTCGAACCTTGTTGGGTTTTGCGGAGCCCCGATTCCGACATTTGGTGCGCCAGGTAGGGGCGTGTCGAAGTCTTTGCCTGTTCCACTCCGTCTCAGCTTCGCCACTCCCATGGCCGACGCCCGTCGAGCCCGCGCCGAGCGCCGGGCTGCCCGCGTCGCCCAAGTGACGCCTATGAGCAGCGGCGTTCCATGCCGCTCCACCACTTCCGCTGCTAACGCTGCTACCGGGTGGGCTACTTGCGGTAGGCAGGACTCACCGTTGCCACCCTCCGAGCGGCAAGGCAGCGGCATCACAGCGCCATCCCCCGTCCCCACCACGGCGTCAACCTGCCGCGCGCGCCGCGGACCAGCAGGGGCATCAGTTGCGCTGCCCATGGCCTACGGACTGCTGTGTTACCACCCCGACGACGACGACTCTGGAGAATGGCTTAGGCGCGTCGCCGAGCCCGCCCACGCCGCTAGCGAAGCCCTGGCGCCTACCCGCTCGCACCGCCCCCTGCCCTTCCAGGCGAAAGACGCGGCTCGCAGCGTGCCACCTCCTCCTTCCGCGCGAGTGGCCGGCCGCGAGCCCATGTGCAAAGCTCGATGCTACGAGCCACCACGTGGAGCGCCGGCGCACGCGCAGGATAAGACGAGCTGACAGAAGATACCGCGGCCGCAGGGCAGAGCGCGCGTGCTTCCCCCGAAGTTCAACTTGGCGAACGGGCGTGCTAAGGCCGAAGTAGGCCGCACCTCCCTCCGCATCCACCCGGAGGTGGACGGCGAGGACCAGAAGGCCGAGGCCAAGGAGGCGAAGCGTGGTCGCGGCCCGGAGGAACCCCTCAAGAGCCACCGCCCGTTCTGCGTCTTCCACTACACCAACACCCACGACACCAGCAACTGCCTGGAGCTCACGGAGCTCTGCGACGAGCGCTTTGGTCGCCGCCCCGAGCGCGGTAACCACGGCAGCGGCCGCGGGGCGGGCCGCAGCGGGAACCGTTGGGACAACCGTGACTCACGGCAAGACTGGCAAGACCAACCTCACGAGGATTGTCGGCGCGACGAGCCACGCGGTGAACCTCGGTGTGGTCATCCTCGGGAGGCCCGTCCTCGGGGCAGGGCCGGCGTCCCTCCGCTGCCACTGCCACCAAGGAAGAACGACAGCCTACATGACGGCTGGGCTGGGGGCTTTCAAGAGCCCCGCGCGACCGCCTGCGTCCTAAGTGGCGCGCCGGCCCCAGCCCTCAACCGCACCTTCACGCAGCTCCCACCCAAGAGCCGCCTGGGGGCTGGGGCCCACGCCGTTGGCGCCGCAGGCCCCGCGCCTGCTGCTGGGGAGTTTTCCCTCTCCGCGTAGGAGGCAGCGTCCGGCGCCTCCCTCAGGACGGGCTCGGGGGCTCCCGCCTAGGGAGCTCCCATTCAGACTGGCGCAACGGAGGAGGAGCCTGGACACCACCCGGGGGCACGCTTCGATGCGCGACCCCGCAAGCAGGGAGCAAGGTGAGAGGCGCCAGGAGCATGAGGATCCGGTGCCCACAAGGGCGACGTGCAGCAGAGGACACAAGATGCCTGAGCCTCGCGAGGCGCCGGGGTACCGCAGGTCCTCAAGACGTAAGGGGGCCGATCGAAGCCCCCCGTGCGCGGCCGTCAGGTGATTCCAAGGGACGTTCCTGCTAGACAATCCTCTGTGTTTTGTATCGTCCCGAACAAGATGTTTTTGAATGCATAACGAATCCAGCTAACCCCCAGCTCGAGATGGTATCATTTATCTAAGCCTCAGGCTCTGGTGCGTCGGCGCTACCGGGGGCTGGCGTGCCCCACACGACTGCCTCGTGATGGTTCCACATGGGGGCTGGGCACGATGTTTGCGTAGGACTTGTCCTCGCAGTGAATCGTTGAAAAATCTAAGCACCCGGGCTCTGACCCACGGGCTGGCCACCCGTGCGGATCATCTACCTTAGTACCGCACCCCCTTGGTGAACCATCACGGGCGGAGGAACGGAAGGCGGCATGGCTCGCGATGCCGTGGAGCAGGCAACAACGCCTTTCCTGCAGACGTGCCCTTACGGACACGCGGGGCATGCCACGGCACTCATGCTTGGGCTGTAGGGGCACGCAATTGGCGGATAATGCCTCTCATGCAGACATGCCCTTACGGACACGCGGGGCGTGCCACGACGCTCATGTTTGGGCCGTAGGGGCACACAACTGGTGTTCATCGCCTCTCCAGCGGCGTGCCCTTGCGGACACGCGGGGCGAGCCACGACGCTCACGCCCGGGCCTTAGGGGCACGCAACTGCATCCCTGTGGCCGCACGGTGTACGACGGCGCTTGTACACATGCCGTAGGGGCGCAACGCCGACTTACGCGCTCCTGCACCGAAATGTGCGGGAGCGTCCTCCCGCACCGAAATGTGCGGGAGCATCTGAAGACCGGGTTAGGAGCTCCTGAGCCTTGTGCTTGGGGCATCCACCCAATTATCACCGCCGTGACACTCTCACGTAATAATGAGTTAGGGGCTGTACACGCTCCGAACCCCCCAAAGTGGAAGCCCATGACGAGCCACGTCGTGGCCGCAGAGGGAAGGGCTCCCGCCCACGCCCATGTGGAGGACCCCACGCTCCATGCCGGGGAGAAAACAAAACGCGTACGGGGGTCGCTCCCCCGGTCTAATATAGTGTCCATGCCTGGGTCCGTCCCGACGACACAGGAAGATTCAGAGACCGAGCCCCGGCTCGTGAGCGTATCGCACGCAAAATGCTCCACCAAGGTCTTGAGGCCTACCTTACTTGCGTAACGGCCAACAACATGCGGGGACGCCCAAATGCAGGCGGGCGTGCGTCTAACACTTGGGACAGGAAAACTTCCTTGCAGGACCCTCATTTGCAGGCCTAGCGGAGCAGGCCCTGCTGGCAACGCTCTTCTCGGAGCGAGTCGCCCGAATACCCAAGACAGGCCCCCCGAGTGCCGCGCATTGGGAGCCCTCGCGGCGCCGATGCTCGAGCATGAAAGACACAACCCCTCTCGCTGCACTCACGGGCCAGCGCGGACACTACTGGAAAACAACGCAGATGGGGGAGAATCGGGTCTCACGACGCCGCCCCAGAGAGCCCGATGCGGGCGCCGCCCATGCTTCACTAGCAAGGCCATCACGGAGGCATCAGCCACGCAGGGCGAGTGCAGGCGTCGGGAGGAGTACGGGGGCTATCCCCCGTAGCCTCCACCGCACGATAGAAGCGAGGACCTCCGGAGCCGTCATCACAGACTCCTGCCAGCGGGGGCGCAGGAGACGCGCGAAGGAAAACAAGAAACCACGCGAAGGAAACAAGGAAGCTCAAAGCACTACAGACAACGGCTACCCAAAAGAAAAGGTATCATACAACGCATAACGCCCCATGGGGGCCAAACAGTTCATGATGCAACAGGAATAAAAGAGAAGGAGCTCAGGCGGAGGAGGTGCTGCCCCCGTCGCGGCACATGGAGGATTCGCCGCCGGAGCTGCCGCCCTCCTCGGACAACGCCGCCGGGGCAAACCTCTCGATCAGGGACTCCACGTGCTCGCGCACCTCGTCCCCGAGGGGCCTCCAGAGCTCCGCGGGCACTGGCTCCATTGCGCGGGCGAGGTCGAACGCGGGGACGTGGCGGCGCAAGTTGGAGAAGACGCGCGTCAGTGCGTTGTCCAGGAGGTCATGCGCGCTGGACTCGACATCCTCATCCACCCGAGAGATGCCGGACTCAAGCGCCTCCACCACCTTCTGGAAGAAGGTGAGGTAGCCCCCGTCGCCATGGGCGCACGGCAATGCGGGGGCTTCCCGGACGAATCGGCGGACCGCGCCGACTGCACGGTGGGCGATGTCCAAGTACAGCTTGGCGCGCTGCGCCTCCATCATCTTCGTGTGCACCGCGTCGTCCTTGGCCACCTGGACGACGTTGGCGGCCTCCTTGACTTGGGCCTGGAGGGATGCCAGCTCTGCCTTGGCATCCTCCTCGCCCCGCAGCGCGGTTGGAAGGGCGGCCTCGGCGCTCAGGAGCTGGGCCCTGAGGGCGTCCACCTCGCCCTGGAGCGCGTCGAGCATGCGCCTCTTGGGCGCGGGCACCCTGAGGAAGGACGGCAGTCAGGCCCGGCAAGACGGACACGACGAACAAGAAAACAGGGTTGTCCCTCGCCGCTCCCCTGAGACGATGGCGGCGTTGCGGGCCCCGCTCGCGCTCCGGCGCCGGCAGCACCTCCCTTGGACGCCATCGAAGGGAGGAAGGACGGAGAAGGAGGTTTTCCTGCGAAGGGGAACGGATAGGAATGGAAAGAGGCGAACTGGAAAGCAAGCAAGGATGGAACTGCCCCTCGGGTGAGGCGGGTTTATAGGTGCAACCGCAATCCCTAAGGCGTCATGGGGAGCGGAGGCGACGTGAGCTCCTCGGGCGCCACGTGCTGTACTCGGCTTGTGGGCGGCTCTGCCTTGCGTCGCCTTAGCTCCCTGGCGGGTCACCTCGGTGCGGGCCCGGGGTGACAGGAGAGCAGGAAGAGGGCGTCAGTCGAGGAAGAGCAATGATGATCAACACAGCTCACAGGCTATGAATCGACATGACTCGGGGCAGTTCCCGAAGCCCAGCAGAGGAGCGGGAGTCCAGCGACCTACGGGGCGCCACGCGATGGTCCCGCAGGCGATTTGGGGCCCGCGGCGCTTCGCCCATCGCCCCTTGCCTTCATCTAGAAGCTAAGGTTAGCACGCCTTGGGCCCGGGGGCTACTGTCGGCGTTTTGGGAATGAGGGTACCGAGACCTGCATGCCTACGGCCCAACGCGTGGCCCACCATGAAGGCCCGGTATGGCCCTGCAACGAGCCCATCAAGTCAAGGCCCTCGCGAGAGCTCCGCCTCGCGAGGAGGACAACGCCAAGGCCTCCGGAGGAGCGGCTCCCCTTAAGGCCCCCTCCCGAGGAGCAGAGATTCCTATGCAAGTACCCGGCCTCGTGAGGCCGGGATGACGTGGGTTCTGACGAACAAGACAGGCGGGCGCCAGCGGGCGCAGAGGGAGGACAGTCTCCTCTTTGGTGCAAAGGATACAAAGACGTACACGGGTTCCCAAGGAACCCCCAAAGGTTTCCTTCCCGGTGTAAGAGGACCTAGACCACGAGCTCGACATGACGGATGTCATCGCCGAGCCCACCGCTGTGTCACACCCAGAAGCTTTGCAGGCGAAGACCACCTTTCGTCAGGATATGATGTACCACCTGTCCCCTTTCAAATTTGGCCGTTGTGGGATCCCTTCCCGCCGGTGCGACGCGGGAAGAGGACCGTGGCCCCTATAAGTAGGGACGAGCTCCCATCGTAGAAGGCAAGTCGAACGAGGCTGAGCCAAGTCGAGTTCATCACCACCAAGAGCCCTCGCGAGGTCACCCAAGCACTGTACTAGTTCATCCACAGCCTCCTCGAGAGGCCAATCCACCACAAAGCAGGAGTAGGGTTTTACACCGCAAGGTGGCCTGAACCTGGGTAAACCACTTTGTCCATCTTCTTCCTCGCAAGAAGTTACTCGACGTAGCTACGCCGTAGGGTGACAAGTTGAGACGTTGAGCCGGTTGAGATCTTCGCACACGCCCCAGTGTTCGAACCTTGTTGGGTTTTGCGGAGCCCCGATTCCGACAGAAACAAAGGAAAAATGTTAGTCAAACTTTGACTTAGACTCTAAGACTCCCGCCGACTGCTTCAGTCGACGGTAGTCTCGGGGACTACACCTAGTGGGTGCGCTCAGCGCCCCCCACTGGAAGATCAAATACAAGCCTTTTCTTCAAGATTAACAATGGATCAAACACCAAATTCATTCGAACTGTTAGAATCCTGCCGACTGCTTCAGTCGACGGCAGTCTCGGGGACTACACCCAGTGGGTGCGCTCAGCGCGCCCCCACTGGAACCCAGAAACACCCAGCAGGTGTGCTCAGATGCAAACCTACTCGGGACAAAGAGTAAAAATAAAAGACGCACGGACCAAAATTCCTGACTGAGGAAGGTACGTACGAGAGTACTTACTCGGACATTCTTCTGCAACACCTCGCTCGCATCGTACACCGTCTTCAGCTGTTCGCTCATCACCTCCAGCTGGATCAACGCCTCTTTGCTCGCTCCTACCTGATCCTCCGGGACGCGGTGTAGCGCGAAGATGTTGGTCACGGGAGGAGTCGGCAAGGAGGATGACGTACCAGTTCTGAGTGCAGCTTTGGCTCCCGAGCTGGCCCCTCGTGCCAACACCAAGGCATCGGCAGGCGATGACTCCTGCATCACAAGGTCCGCGTTGGCAGAAGGGTTCGGCAGGTCAACCTTTTCGTCCGCATCGATGTCGATCACTTCACGCGGGGCTGCAAGTGTTCAAAAGCACTCGAAAATAAGCAGAAAGTAAACCACGACGTGCGCCCGAGAGAATCCGAAGCTTACCTTTCGAAGACGCAACATCGACGTCGGCCCGCTCCTTCTCCAGAGTGTGGGGATCAGGCGAAGCAGTTGAAGTGTCAGCACTGCAAAGGAAACACTCGGATTATCACATCATTCGGTTGAATTTAGACAACAACTATCGAAGTGGAGATACTTACGCTGAGGCCACGGGAATAGTCATCTTGATCTTCGGGACTGCCTTCCGAGGTTTGGCTGTGGCGACTTTGGCCTGTTTTGCCACCTTCTCGGGCGACAAGGCAAGTTCTCCACGCCCACGCTTTGAGTTGCGAGTCGGGAGGACAGACCCAGTCGGCTTGACTACATTTGACCCCTTGGGACCGCCACCACGGACTCCTGGGTCCTGGCACGCCTTGGAACGGACCTCAGGAACACGATCGTCCGAGCGCGAGGATTCCACTTCGTCGCTGTCGTCCGAGCCATCTTCCTCATCGTCATCCTCATCGTTTTCTTCATATTCTCCTGCTTCTGCCGAGTCCTCTGGATGGTTGGTGTCACTTGCTACATCAACTGGGCCTTGGACCACAATTGGCACCTGGCTGTTCATCTCCGTGAAAGCCTGCCGAATGAAGAACATGTTAATCAGGTCGATTGCAATAAGTACATAAATATCACTCGGATGATGGACCCTCGAAAATTACCTCATTCGGCGGATTCTCTGATGAGAGTGGAGCCACCAGCCTGCTCCCTCCGGGGTTATCACGCGCAGGGGTGATTGCCTTGATCTTGGCCTCCACCATATCTACTTTGAGCTCCTCCGGGTGTGTTCGGGTGGTGTCATCCTGCCCGGTGTATTCCCACATGGGGTGAGCCCTAGCTTGCAGCGGTTGAATCCTCCTCTGGAGAAAAACCTCCAGTAAGTCGAGGCCGTTGATACCTTTCTGCACCAAGGTCACTAGTGCTATCACCAGGATATCCACCCCTGTCTTCTCATCCTTGGTCACAGTCAGCCTGGGGACTGGCCGAATGCGCTCAGACGTATACGGTGGAAGTCCCGACTAACCTTCGCCGACTGGAACGTCCTGGCAGTAAAACCAGTTTTCCTGCCAGCCCTTCACCGAATCTGGAAATGTCATCTGTGGGAAGCAAACCTTTCCCCGTAGCTGGATTCCCAGACCCCCGCACAGCTGAGCTACGTTTGTTTTGTCCTCTGACCGAGTGGGCTTCTTCACAGTCATCACTCGACAGGTGAAAAGATGTTTGAATAAACCCCAATGGGGATGATAGCCCAAGAAATTTTCGCAGAGGGAAACAAATGCGGCTAAGTAAACGCCGGCGTTGGGAGGGATATGATGGAGTTGAGAGCCAAAGAAATCCAGGAATCTACGGAAGAATAGATGAGGCGGAAGGGAGAAACCTCGCTCGAGGTGAGTTACCAAGAGCACGCGCTCGTTCCCTCGCAGCGAAGGCTCGTCCTCGCGCGGCCCCGATAACCGCCAACTCCCTTCAGAAAGGAGTCCTTGGCTCTCCAGCTCGAGCATCCAGGCCTTGGTGACCCACGACGGCAGCCATTCGCCTTGGGTCCATCCCGCCGGCGCGCCGGCGCTTGAGGAGGAGCCGTGCGAGCTCATCTTCGCCCGCTCGGCCTTCGCGGTCGCCCCTCGCATCATCTCCGGCGAGCTTGGGACGGGCCTGCGACGAGAGCATGGTGAAAGGATCGCGTACGGGCATCGGAGAAGATGAAGGCGGGGGCGGAAAGTGAGATCTGTTTCATCCCCAACAGTTGTTGGAAATATGCCCTAGAGGCAATAATAAATTGGTTATTATCATATTTCCTTGTTCATGATAATGGTTTATTATCCATGCTATAATTGTATTGATTGGAAACTCAAATACATGTGTGGGTACATAGACAACACTGTGTCCCTAGTAAGCCTCTAGTTAACTAGCTCGTTGATCAAAAGATGGTGAAGATTTCCTAGCCATGGACATGAGATGTCATTTGATAACGGGATCACATCATTAGGAGAATGATGTGATGGACAAGACCCAAACTATAAACGTAGCATATGATCGTGTCAGTTTATTGCTATTGTTTTCTGCATGTCAAGTATCTGTTCCTATGACCATGAGATCATGCAACTCACTGACACCGGAGGAATGCCTTGTGTGTATCAAACGTCACAACGTAACTAGGTGACTATAAAGGTGCTCTACAGGTATCTCCGAGGGTGTCTGTTGGGTTGGCATGGATCAAGACTGGGATTTGTTACTCCGTGTGACGGAGAGGTATCTCAGGGCCCACTCGGTAATACAACATCACAATGAGCCTTGCAAGCAATGTGACTAAAGTGTTAGCCACGAGATCTTGTATTATGGAACGAGTAAAGAGACTTGCCGGTAACGAGATTGAACTAGGTATAGAGATACCGACGATCGAATCTCGGGCAAGTAACATACCGAAGTACAAAGGGAACAGTATACGGGATTAACTGAATCCTTGACATAGAGGTTCAACCGATGAAGATCTTCGTAGAATATGTAGGAACCAATATGGGCATCCAGGTCCCGCTATTGGTTATTGACCGTAGAGGTGTCTCGGTCATGTCTACATAGTTCTCGAACCCGCAGGGTCTACACACTTAACGTTTGGTGACGATTAGTATGGTTGAGTTATTTTGTTGGTGACCGAAGGTTGTTCGGAGTCCCGGATAAGATCCCGGACATGACGAGGATCTCCGGAAGAGTCCGGAGGTAAAGATTGATATATGTGATAATAGTGTTTTGATCTCCGAAAGGGTTCCGGAATTCACCGGAAGGGGTTCCGGGTGTTTACCGAAGTCTTCGGGTGCAGCAACACTTTATATGGGCAAAAGGGGTAAAACCCACGAGGTATTGAAAAGTGCAAAAGGAAGTTTTGCTGCTGCCTTAAGCGGTACTACCGCTGGTAAGGCAGTACTACCGCGTAAGCGGTACTACCGCTTGTGTGAAGCGCTACTACCGCTCAAGCGGTACTACCGCTCGTGAGCGGTACTACCGCTTGTACGCGGTACTGCTGGAATCCGAGTTGGACTCTTTCCGTGCGGTCCAAACCGACCTTGTGCGGGCAAAACCGACCTTGTGGAGGCTTTCTCTCCATGTTTAGACCCCAGGGCTCAACATATAAATAGAGGGGCAGGGCTAGCACACGGGACACATCAAGATTTCCCAAGCCGTGTTCCGGCAACCCTAACCCTCTAGTTCCTCCCATCATAATCTCCGTAGTGCTTGGCGAAGCCCTGCAGAGATTGTTCCTCACCACCATCACCACGCCGTCGTGCTGCCGGAACTCATCCACTACTTCACCATCGCTCGCTGGATCGAGGAGGTGAAGGCGTCATCAAGCCGTACGTGTGTTGAACGCGGAGGTGCCGTCCGTTCGGCGCTAGATCGTGTTTGGATCGAGGGACGACTTGCGATTTGGATCGCGAAGACGTTCGACTACATCAACCGCGTTTCTTAACGCTTCCGCTTAGCGATCTACAAGGGTATGTAGATTCACTCTCCCTCTCGTAGATGCTCATCACCATGGATAGATCTTGCGTGTGCGTAGGAAATTTTTTGTTTCCCATGCGACGTTCCCCAAAAATAGTGCCCTCACTTTTTATACAAAAAATCGGGCGAGATCTCTGGCCATCAATCCATAAATGGAGCGAGATCCGTGGATCCACTGTTCAGAACCTCGGGGACACGTGGCGAAAATCTTGGCGCAGAAATCGAGGCATCATGCCCACTACCTCTAATTTCCGCGGCGTGACCGTTCTATCGCGCGCGCGTCCCTCCCGATTTTGAACGCGTGGGAATTTCTTCATGCCTTAAACGGAACGAGCTCCGCACTCCGAAGAGCCCGTCGGCTCGCTCTTACAAACCGAGTGGTCAACTCATTTCTAGCTAAACATTCGGATGGAATAATCGGACATTCGGACCGTTTCTTCCGAGAAACGCGTCGATTTCATATGACAGTATTGCATAATCAAGCTGAGCAATTCGGTCAGAAAAATGTTATTCCTGAATCCGTCATGGTTTGAAGCCGAGTGAGTAACGACCCTGACCGTTTCTTGGACACCTCCGAGGCGTCATCAAAACTTCCGAGTGCCGGTCATTCGAACACTAATACCCCACGGATTCGGGGGCTACTGATGAGGTTGCCTACCATGGGTAGGGTCACAGGACTGACATCTAGGGCCCACCCGTGGTCCCACATTATCATTAAAGCCCATGGGCTAAAGATGCATTCGGATGCACATGGAGATCCACTCAGATCATTCAAGTCACTCGGACATCCAGATGGGAGCTCAGGCGATTCAGGAGACGCAACGCCCAAGGGACTTGAAGAGACACTCACTTTGTTGTTAATTTTACGTTACCAGTAATGCTCTATTTAAGTAGCCGTTCCTGTAACGCTACATTGATTAGCATTAAAAGCTCTGATGATGGCGCTTGGCCGGTGGTGGCGCACTCTATATAAGCCACCTCCGGGCGCTGTAGCAAGGGTTCCGACTGCTTGTAATCCATTACTCCCCATAAGCAAACACTAAGCCTCCGGGCTTGAGACGTAGGGCTTTTACCACTTTCGAGTGGGGCCTGAACTCGTACACATCCGAGTGAACATCTGCGCCATAGCTAGGCTTCGCCCCTCTGTTCGTACCCCTGTTACTATTGTCAGGCTAATTCCCTCGACAGCCGGGAAGATGGACTGAAGCTGTTGGCAGAGATTCACGGAGGCGTGTGTGGGTCTCACATTGGATCAAGGGCCCTTGCCAGAAAAGCCTTCTGGCAGGGTTTCTATTGGCCCACTACCCTCCAGGATGCAACTGAGCTAGTCACCAAGTGTGAAGCCTGCCAGTTCCATTCCGAGAACATTCACCAACCAACGCAAGCTCTCCAGACGATCCCTCTATCCTGGCCATTCTCGGTCTGGGGGCTCGATATTTTGGGCCCATTTCCTCGCGTCGTCAGGGGCTTTGAATTCTTGTTCGTAGCAATCGACATGTTTACAAAGTGGCCTGAGGTGGAACCAGTGAGAAAGGTGACCGCGCAGTCAGCTGTCAAGTTCCTGAAAGTACTAGTGTGCAGTTTTGGAGTGCCCAACAGGGTGATCACCGATAATGGCACCCAGTTCACGAGCCGCACCTTTATGCAATACATCCAAAACCTTGGAAGCAAGGTCTCCTTCGCCTCTATTTCCCACCCGAGAAGCAACGGGCAAGTCGAGAGGATGAATGCTGAAGTGTTGCGTGGGCTCAAGACAAGAACTTTCGATAGACTGCGAAGAGGCGGCAAGCGCTGGATAGATGAGCTGCCGGTGGTTCTTTGGTCCCTCAGAACGTCACCAAATCGAGCTAACGGCCAGACGCCCTTCTCCCTAGTATATGGGGCGGAAGCAGTTCTCCCCATGGAACTCATATACGGGTCACCTCGAGTACTTTCCCACGATGAAGTAGAGCAAGAGCAGCTACAGCATGACGATGCCATGCTCTTTGAGGAAGATCGTCTTTGGGCCGCTGTGCGTGCTGCACGCTACCAGCAAGCCCTGCGCCGCTATCATAGCCGTAGGGTCCATGCTCGGAGCCTTGAGGAAGGCGACCTTGTCCTTAGGCGCGTTCAGTCCGCCAAGGGTACCAACAAGTTGATGCCGAAGTGGGAAGGCCCTTACCAGGTAGCACGAGTCACCAAACCTGGCGCAGTCCGTCTGGAGCCCGAAGATGGCATCAAAATGCTTAACTCATGGAATATTGAGCATCTTCGTAAGTTCTACTCGTAAGGCTCGGTTGCCGGGCTCAGTCCCCGGCAACCACCTTTTGTACAAGCCTTGCCGCAGTGCATGTAACCCTTTGTACAAAGCCAGGCGCAGACCATGTGCATGCAATAATAAAGCTAGGCATTGCATCATACCATCGAACTGCATGTTTACTATGCATTTTTATGTTGCAATGTTATCGCTTTTTAAGTTTTAGAAATTTGCTAGAGTACTTGATGAGCCTGTGATCATTGTTACCGCATTCTCTCTCGCCAAAGGACAGAGGCCTCTTGCCCTACATGTTTGACCGTCAGTAAAACAAGGAAGAAGGGCAAAGAAACAAGGACGGCGGCCCATCGTACTCCAGAAAGGGATACTGCCTGAAAAGATAAGTCTAATCACATATTCCAAGCTCGGTGCCATTTGCTCCCTTAAGGAAACCCTTGCTATCATTTTTGACTGTGTACCATGGAGTCCTTCACGCAATGGAAACCCTTGTCGAGACGAGCCATCCCCCAACTCCTGTCGCTTATCAGCTCTGGGGGGGGCGCGTCGATATCGGCAAGGAGCCTTGCCGAGGAATGATACCAGCCTGCTGCCGGGGGCTCGCTCCCCCTTTGGCGCTCGCGATTAATACTGACCCGGCAAATAGTTCTGTGCGGCAAGGACAAACATGCTGACATAGTATAAACAAGGGGAGAAAGGGATAGTACTTAAGGAAGAGAAATAGCATTCTTTCATTCATTCTCAGTACAAAATGGATAAATATTACATTATGATTGGCTAAAACTTGGCAAGCGTCTACATCTTTTGATTTATAAAAAGATAAGTGCCCCGTAATGCCTTTCTTGTCCCTCTCCTCCTAGGGATTGGATGAAGAAGAAAAAGAGGGCAAAAGGAGCGCCTGGCTGGGATTTGGCGCCTCCCCGCCAGGGCCAGCGGGACGCGTCCCCTGGAGGATCAGAGGGACCCTGCCCCCAGGCAGGGCGGACGAAGCCGACAGGGAGGAAGAAGACGAAGGGCAGGTGCAGATGGTGGTACTACCGAAGCACAACCGGTGATGATGGTGCTGCCGGCAATCACGACGCGTCGGAGCTATCGTCCACGCTCTTGAAGCGTCGTGGGTTGCCTCCACCGTTATCTTCCTCATCGCCACCGCTCAAGGGGACACCTCCGCCGTTGTCCGAGCCCTCGACGCGGCAGCCGAGGCAAACGCCAAGCCTCCCGAAGAGCCTCACAGAGAGCATGGTCATCCCCGTCGACCCAAGGCAGGGAAGACTCCCTGCCCTTAAGGAGTACACGCAGGCAAAAGGCTCCCACCCATGTGCGGGATACATAGTGCCATGGGTGGGGAACTCTGCCACAACCCATGATGGACCGCTTCTGCGACCACTCGCGCGCAGCCGACGGCCGTACAGAAGATCTTTCTCCGTCGCCTTGAAGAAGGAGCGCAGAGACCGCAGTTGACCACAGCACTGCGTTTCCACTATGAACTCGAGTGCGGTGTCATCCGCGCGGCGTTCTGCCAAGACTGAAGCAGCGGGCGATGCAGCGGCGGGCGCGCCACCACAGCTGCCCCTGGTGCGGCCGCCGCGCCACCCACTCCCCCGTCCAAGGCCCCTCCCACCAGCTCTCAGTCCAAAACCATGGACCCAAGCCGAGGGCTGGGCACGGACACAAAAATAAGACCCTACGGTGGCAGGCGCGCTCGCCCGACCCTTCCCCCTGACCATCAGGAGGAAAGGGACGGTCCGACGATGGGAGAAGAAGGGCAAGCTATGTGAACCTGAGATCGAGGAGGAGAAGGGAATGGATGAGCATCGCCCATTGTGACCCTCCAATTTATAGGGAAGGGCACGGGGGCTGGCTCTCCTCCGCTCCAAGGCGGCCGCCCATCTCCACCAATCCCACTACCCACAATCACGGGCGAACAGGTAACCGCCCCATTGCTCCAATCCCTGGCGCTGTAGTTTCTGCAACTCCCACGCCTTTGAGCCATGCACATCCACCGCAAACTCCCCGCAATGCATGCGGCGCACGTGGCGGAAACGGCCTGAGGTAGTAGGTAAGTGCTGGCTTGGAAGTCAGCAGTTACTCCCTCATATTGCGCGCCTGTGCATAAATTTTGGGCCTGACCCAACGGCACTGGACGAGCGTGTTTGGGCCAGACCCGGGGGCTCCTGTCGGTGCACTAGGTCCGGGGTACCCAGTGCCCCTGACTTATGCACATGCAGCAGTAGCAGAACCCATCAACATAAATACAGTCAAAACCAGTCCAAACCAGAGAAGCTGCTCTACGTGAGATCAAGGAGCACATCAAGAAGACGAAACCAACATTCAAGACCAAGACTCCGACAGAAGCAACCTACGCTGGCTAAGCAACGCCGACAAGGTCGATGCAACGGACCAGAACGGGCCCGAACCGCGCCAGTCACGTCCCCGGTGCCTGCCGGGGACCGAGGTGCACACATCTTCAGGAAGACCCGGCAAGCCATCCCCCGGCAGGCGCGAGCCGATCGACCACCGCTCCACTGCATCGCAACGCCGGTCATTTGTCGATGCGGTGTCGAGCCCTTAGGTGGCTAAGTGGCTCTCGCTAAGCACGTGGCGACTCGCTGGGAGACAGATTATGCCCGTTTGACACCTGTCCAGAGGCGTGTCAAGATATTGGGCAATAGTTAACTAAAGCGATGGTAAAAGCCTGCCGGGGATGCGTCCCCGCACGCAACCTAGGCTAGCATTTATGGCATTTTGTCCTAAGTGCCAGAGTTAGGCATGATAGCACTATTGGCTATCTAATCACTATATAATGTCTGTTTTGCCACTATGGTTGCCCCTTGAGCTATAAAAGGAGGCCCAAGGCAACCAAGCTAAAGATTCGGACCTTTGAACACTCGTACTCGTGTAGCAGCTCTCCCGAAGGCAACCTTGCCGGGTTTGAGCACTGCGTGTGCTTCGTGTTCCCCGATCAATCCACCAAAGCAGGAGTAGGGTTTTACGCTTCCCAGTGGCCCGAACCTGGGTAAAACACCAGCGTCTCGTCGTCGTGCTGCCTCACCACCTCTGCTGTTTGTGCAACGCGACCTCACCCCTGCCGAACCACAAAGGGGCCCGTGGCCCCATAGGTGATCATGTGCATCATGGCCCGACACGTGCATTGCCCTTTCTCACCTCGAGAGTCGGTGCAAACTTCGCCGGTGCATCCAAACCCTGTGATATGATACGCTCTATCGCACACAAGCCACCATATATCATCTTGAAAACAGCCACCATACCTACCTATCATGGCATTTCCATAGCCATTCCGGGATATATTGCCATGCAACTTTCACTGTTCCATCACTTGACTTGTGTGTTCTTCAGCATATTGTTTTGCATGATCATATAGAGTTGACATAGTATTTGTGGCAAAGCCACCATTCATCATTGATTACATGTTACGCTAGATCATTGCACATCCTGGTACACTCTCACATGCTTTCATATAGAGTAATATTGTTCTTTATTGAGTTGTAATTTCGAGTTGTAAGTAAATAAAAGTGTGATGGTCATCATTATTAGAGCATTGTCCCAGTGAGGAAAGGATGATGGAGATTATGATTCCCCCACAAGCCGGGATTTGACTCCAGACGAAAAAGAGAAAAAATGGGGGAGGCTAAATGAGCCCACCATAAAAAACAGAGAGAGAAGGGACAAAATTACTATCATTTACCACACGTGTGCCTCAAAGTGGAACCATGTTCTTAATATAGAGAGTGTCCAGTTTTGTCACTTTCATATACTGGTGGGAATTTTTCATCATAGAACCTGGCTTGTATATTCCGATGAGGGGCTTCCTCAAATACCCGAGGTCTTCATGAGCAAGCAAGTTGGATGAACACCCACTTAGTTTCATTGAGCTTTCATATACTTATAGCTCTGTTGCATCCATTGCATGGAAATCCCTACTCCTCGCATCAATATCGATTGATGGGCATCTCCATAGCTCGTTGGTCCGCCTAGTTGATGTGTAATACGTCTCCAATGTATCTATAATTTTTGATTAGTCCATGCTATTATATTATCATTCTAGGATACTTTTTAAGCATTTACTTGCTTATTTATATTAGTTTTTAGCACTAACCTATTAACCCAGTGCCCAGTGCCCAGTGCCAGTTGTTGTTTTCTGCTTGTTTTTGGCCTTTCAGGAATACTGTACCAAATGAAGTCCAAATACCCCAAAAGTTTTTGATGATTTTTTCTGGACAACAATAAGACCTGGAAGGTTTGGAAGGAGACCGGAGGCCACATGGGGTGGCGCCAAGCCAACAGGGCGCGCCCGGGGGGGGGGGGGGGTGGCCGTGCCCTGATGGCTTGGGCCCACCTCCCATGGCCTCTTGACCTGATCTCTTTGCTATAAATTCACATATATTGGGAAACCCCTAGAGAGCCTCCCGAACCACTTTTTCCGCCACCACAAGTCTCTGTTCCGCTGTGTGCCCATATGGAGCCCTATTCAGATGCCCTGTCGGAGGGGGGATCAATCACGGAGGGCCTCTACATCAACCTTACTGCTCTCATGATGATATGTGAGTAGTTCACCACTGACCTACGGGTCCGTAGTTAGTACCTAGATGGCTATCTGTCTCTCTATGTTTGTCAATGCAAAGATCATCATGATTCCCGCGGTGATCTATCCTATGTAATCTTCTTTGCGGTGTGTTTGTTGCAATTCGATTAATTGTGGGTTTATGTTTAGATTATTCATGAAAAATATTTGAGTCTTCTCTGAATTCTTATATGCATGATTTTTATAGCTTCGTATTTCTCTCTGATCTATCAGTTTGGTTTTGTCAACTAGATTAATTTATCTTCAGTGGAAGTGGTGCGTTGTAATGGGTTCAATCTTGCGGTGCTCAATCCAAGTGACAGACAGGGACATGACACGTATTGTATTGCTGCCATTAAGGGTAAAATGATGGGGTTTATTCATATTGATTAGATTTACTTTGTCTACATCATGTCATCATCCTCCAAGCATTACTCTGTTTTTCTTCTTAATACTCTAGATGCATGCTGGATAGCGGTCGATGGGTAGAGTAATAGTAGTAGATGCAGGCAGGAGTCGGTGTACTTGCTTATGGATGTGATGCCTATATACATGATCATTGTTGTGAATGAATATTATTACAAAAACTCCTAAAATATTGCCCCTAGGACTCTTCACAAATATTATTACAAAAACCTAAAATATTGCTGCCATTATTTACTTTCTTTTTATTTGCAATTTATATTTATCAATTTATCTATCTATCACTACTTATCGCTTGCAGGTAACTAGTTCAAGGGGATTGACAACCCTCTTGCCCGCGTTGGGTGCAAGTGCGTGCTCTTTTGTGTATAGGCGCTAAAGACGGGAATTTGTGTGGTTCTCCTATATGTTTGATAACCTTGGTTCTCACCGCGGGGAATACTTATCTCTACTGTGCTGCATCTCCCCTCCTCTTCGGGGAAAACCCAACATAGTTTACAAGTACCAGGAAGAATTTCTGGCGTCGTTGCTGATACGTCTCCAACGTATCTACTTTTCCAAACACTTTTGCTCTTGTTTTGGACTCTAATTTGCATAGTTTGAATGAAACTAACCCGAACTGACGCTATTTTCAGCAGAACTACCTTCGTGTTATTTTTGTGCAGAAATAAAAGTTCTCGGAATTGGACGAAACTTTTTGTGATTTTTTTCTAGAATATATAATGAATTTTGGAGCGAAGAACTACCAGAGAAGGGCAGTCATGGGGCCATGAGCCAAGAGGGCGCGACCGAGGCCCAGGCTGCGCCCTGTCTGGTTGTGGGTCCCACACAGATCCCTCAACCCTAATTCCAGTCCTATAAATTCACATTTTTTGAGAAAAAATCAGAGAGAAGATTTCACCGCGTTTACGAGACGGAGCCGCCGCCACCTCTTGTTCTTCATTCGGAGGGCTGATCTGGAGTCCGTTTGGGGCTCTGGAGAGGGGGATTCGTCGTCGTCGTCATCACCAACCCTTCTCCATTGCTAATTCCATGATGCTCACCGCCGTGAGTGAGTAATTCCCTTGTAGGCTTGCTAGACGGTGGTGGGATTGGATGAGATTGATCATGTAATCAAGTTAAGTTTGATAGGGCTTGATCCCTAGTATCCACTATGTTCTGAGATTGATGTTGCTATGATGTTACTATGCTTAATGCTTGTCACAAGGGCCCGAGTGCCATGATTTCAGATCTGAACCTATTATGTTTTCATGAATATAAGAGTGTTTTGGATCCTATGTTGCAAGTTGTAGTCACCTATTACATGTCATGATCCGCATACCCCAAGGTGACAATAATTGGGATTCTTTCTGGTGATTGTCGTAGTTTGAGGAGTTCATGTATTCACCATGTGTTAATGCTTTGTTCCGGTTCTCTATTAAAAAGAGGCCTTAATAGCCCTTAGTTTCCAATAGGACCCCGCTACCACGGGAGGGTAGGATAAAACATGCCATGCAAGTTCTTATCGCAAGCACGTATGACTATATACGGAATACATGCCTACATTACATTGATGAATTGGAGCTAGTTATATGTCGCCCTAGTGTGTAACTGTTACATGATTGATGTCATCCAAATCATTATCCATCACCGATCCACGTGCCTACGCTTTTCTCATATTGAATCTTGCTAAGTTACTACTGTCGTTGCTACTGTTACAACTGTTACAAAATTGCTACTACCGCTGTCACTGTTACTACTATTGCTACTACTATTTGCCGTGCTACTAAATCTTTGCTGCAGAGAGATATCCCAGGTGTGGTTGAATTGACAACTCAACTGCTAAGGCCAATAAATACTCTTTGGCTCCCCCTGTGGCGAATCAATAAATTAGGGTGAAATACTACCCGTGAAGACTATCGCGATCCCCTATACTTGTGGGTTATCAAGACCTTTTTCTGGTACCGTTGCCAGGGAGCATAGCAATATTTATTGTGTTAACTTGAGGATATCCAATTGCCACTATGAAGAATCTGAAAGATACTCGAACTAAGACCGCCCCCTCTCGCACGAGAGGAGGTAAGGAACTGCCATCTAGCTTTGCTTTTGATTCACCTACTGTTTTGAAACAGCTTGTTACACCACCACTTTTTGATCGTCCTGATATGTCACATGAACTTAATGATGCTACCTCTGAAATTAATGATACTACTACTGCTACATTTGATGAAACTAAAACTGTGCCACTGAATGAATTACTTGATGCTCATATTGCTAAAACTAGAGAACTTGAAAATGACGAAACTGATGAAGATTTTGAATCACCTACTACACCTCGCTCTCCCAATAGTTATGAATTGCCTTATGTACCCAAAGGTTATGTTGTGGATGAGGAAATATCTAAGGACCTTCTTGCTTGTGATAATAGAGATGACTTGAGGAAGCCAGTATCCAAACTAAAAGAAAAATCTATGATGGAGAAAATGAAACATGATCCTGAATTTGCTACTTCTCCTATATTTGTTACTGATAAGGATTATGAATTCTTTGTAGACCCTGAGTTAATCGCTATAGTTGAATCTGATCCTTTCCATGGTTATGAGAATGAAACTGTTATCGGGCACCTCACCAAATTGAATGATATTGCTGCTTTGTTTACTAATTAGGAAAAGATACACTACTACTATATCCTTAAGCTTTTTCCTTTCTCGCTAAAAGCTGATGCTAAAGATTGGTTCCTTTCTCTTGCTCCTGGTTATGTGCGTAGCCCTCATGATATGCTTTATTACTTCTCTGAAAAATATTTCCCTGCTCAAAAGAAACAATCTGCTTTATAGGAAATATTTAACTTTGTGCAAATTGAAGAAGAGAATCTCCCTCAAGCTTGGGGGAGGCTTCTCCAGCTACTTAGAGCTTTGCCTGATCATCATCTCAAGAAAAATGAAATACTTGATATCTTTTATAATGGACTAACCGATGCTTCTAGGGATTTCCTAGATAGTTGTCGGGCCTCTGGGACTGGGGGTGCCCAGGCCCGTCTGCCTGCGGCCCAAGACGCGAAGATTGCCTCGAACACTAAGTGGCCCCACCCGCGGGCTTCATGGAGCTGGGTCTCGTGAGGCGCGAGGCGGCGTCACCACCAAGCATTTCATGGGGCCTCCCTGCAAGGCTGCCCATTGCGCCCTCAGGCGGCAGGTCTGTCTGGAGCTGACCGAGCAGGGCCCCGCAACCCAGTGCCCGCACATGGGTGATGCGCGCCGTGCCAAACGGTGCCAACAGCCGTGCTAGCGGGCGCGAATGGCGAGGATTTCCTCTTTGGTGATAGAGGAGAGGCGCCAGCTCACGGGTTCCCAAAGCATGCCCCAAAGGTTGCCCTTCCGTGTAAGAAGACCAAGACCGAGGGCTCGGCTGGACGGGTGTCACCCCCGAGCCCACGAGCGCGTCATGACGAGGAACTTTAGCAGGCGAAGACCACCTTTTGTCAGGATAAGCTGCAACCCTGTCCCCTTTCAAACTGGCCGTTGTGGCAACCCTTCCCGCCTGATATTTTTGGGGGATGAGGACCAGGGCCAATATAAGGAGGGAACAAGCCACCGTAGAGATAGAGACCTTTGGTTGGCAAGAACACGCCTTGTACTCATCTTCCACCTCAAGCAATCCACCAAGCAGGAGTAGGGTCTTACATCGTGAGGTGGCCCGAACCTGGGTAAACTATGTGTGCCCTTGTTCATCTTCTTTGGCTCAAGCCGCCGGAGAGTCGCCGTGTGGTAGCGAAGTAGAGTAGGGTAGGAGAGCAAGCGCACACCAGTGTTCGAACCTTCTTGAGTCTGCGGAGCCCCGATTCCGACATTTGGCGTGCCAGGTAGGGGTGCGCCGCAGCTCTCCTGCTCCGTCTCGTCTCCACCCGCGCCGACCCGATGGTTGATACCCGCTGCGCACGCGCAGGGCGCTCAGCGCCGAACGAGCGCCACGGGCCCCACCATGCCGCGGACGAAGCCATCGATGACCGTGACGCTCGCGAGCGGCGGGAACGCTCGCGGCCCCCTGCGCGGCGGAGCAGCCGCCCTATCGCGTCCCCCCGGCCTGCGTTCACATGGGAGACCTGAACGCGCATGACGCGTTACTCATGGCGAGCGAGTTGCTCTGGTACCGCCCGACGGACGGGGGTCACGACGCCTGGGCGGACCACATCGCCAAGCTCGTCACCGTCTCCAGGAAGGCTTTGGCGCCCTACCGCCCACCCCGGGCCCCGGTGCCAGAAGGAGGAAGTGTGGGCGGCGGGCCTCCCCCGCCGCTGGGCGGCGACCTGGTCGGGCCTCAGCCCGACGGGCCCGAACAGGGCCCGCCTCGCGCCGTCGTCCTCCTCCTCCGAGGTCTAGTGACCGGCTGGGGCCAGCATGCCGGCCCTGGCGGCGATGCACCCGGGGAGGCGGAGGAATGTTCTGCGCTCACCACAACGTACACACCCACAACACGGGAGACTGTCGGGCATTCGGGCCGTCCCGCAGAGAGCGCACCGACCGACGTCAGGGCCGCAGCATCCACGACGCCGGTCGCGGGGATGGCAGCGGTGGTAGCAGGAGGGACAACCGCAACAACAACCCTAACCAAGACCGATGTGAGCAGCCTCGGGGCGACGACGGGCGCGGTCGGCCTCGGGAGGACGCCCGGCAAGGATGGCCCCACGCGGTCCGCCCCCAGGACGTCGCGGCCCTGCCACCACGGCTGTCGTCATCCGAGGAGAGGAGCATTGGCTCGTCTGACTGAGGGTTTGGGGAAGACCAGGAGCCCCGCATGGCGTCCTGGATCCTTGGTGGAGCCCAAGCCCTCTTGTCAAACCACTGGCTCGGACAGCTCCACCGCGCGACGAGCGGTTCTCTCCAGGGGCCGGAAGCTACACGGCCCCTCCGGTGGTCCCAGTATCCCGTCTCCTTCGACTCCAGGGACGGCCCCAAGTCCATGGCCGCCGCGGGCACGCTCCCCCTGTTATGCGCCACCATCATCTGCAACGTCTCCGTCACCAAAACCCTCATCGACGGAGGCGCCGGCCTCAATGTGCTCTCCGTGGAGACTTTCGAGACCCTCCGGGTGCTCTACCGGGAGCTGGCGCCCACCAGGCTGTTCCACGGTGCCGCCGGTGGTTCCGTCGTCTCCATGGGGCAGGTCTGCCTCCCCGTCACCTTCGGCACGCACCACAATTACCGCTCCGAGCTCATCAACTTCGACGTAGCGCGCATCGGCCTCCCGTACAACGTGATCCTGGGGTGCCCGGCCCTGGCCAAGTTCATGGCAGTGGCTCACCACGGCTATAACATCCTCAAGATGCCGGGCCCCGGCGGCGTCATCACCATCACCTGCGACGAGACAGACGCTGTCGTGGTTTTGTCAACCCGGCAAATGTCCTCGTAACAGGACTTAGGTGTGAGGCCATCGCCGCTAGGTGGCGACTCGAAGTGGTTGAACGAGAGAGAGAGTCGGGTTTACCCAGGTTCGGCCCCTCCTATGGAGGTAATAGCCTACGTCCTGCTTTGTGTATATTCGATGGGTAGATCTCGATTACAAGGGTGCGGAATCGCTAACCTAGCTATCGAGAGATTGTAACTTAAGTCTTTCGGTCCTAGGGGCCTGCCTTTATATACTGGTCAAGCCCTAGGGTTTACAATAGAGTCCGGGTCATATCATGACCCGTGACCTACAATGTTTCTAACTCGCCTTGTATCTTAAGGAAACTCAGCCAGCGTCTTTAGCATCGTGGGCCATGAGCCACCGTCTTCAGGTGTTGGGCCGTCTAGCGACTCGAGTCAGCCACTGCCTTGTTTGTCCGCATCTTCATGACGTGGCCCATTCATGAACTTGGTCATAAAACTGTTTATATGTTAACCTGGCCTAGTAGGGTGGGTTACACCGTGGAGTTATATCCCCGACATTAGTCCCCAGATTGATTTGAATCTTATTCATGTCAATTTCTCTTCTTCTCCTTTGGCGACTTATTATTGGACTTATACCTTTCATAATGCCGGTTTGTAGTACTTCCAGACTTAACATTTCTCCAATATCTGTCTTTTAATGACGTCATCCTTGCTGACCGTTGTTCTTCGAAGTCATCATAACGCATCCCTTCGAAAACTGCGCCAAATCTAGGAGGGCACGAAAATCGAGGCGCACTTGTAGCCACAAATTTACCACGATCGCTTCGTTTTTCTCGGCGCCGTTTCACTTTCTTCTTCTTATAAATAAGCCCACTGAGCCCCACAGTAACCTTTTCTCATCGTCTTCCTCCACCCGCTTCTCCATTGGCCGAGCATCGTCAGAGCTCCCAAAACGACTCCGAGATCTTCGGCTCCATTGCCGGCGTCATCAAGCCTTCTTGCGGCCGCCAAAGCGAACTCAATCATCTTCGTTTCTGTTCCGATGCCATCTGGTACGAATCCCCCTCATTTAGGGTTCGATATTTCCGTGTTCTTACCGTTTTCATCATGTTCGTCTAAAACTTCGTTTGTAGATCCACACTTTATCTGCTCATTGTCGCATATCCTTAGAATGATCTCCGCTCTGTTTTCCTCATAAGTAGATCTGAAATGAGCCATCGGGAGTTATCCTTTGAAATACCATGGTTTCTGTTGTTCCGTCAGCTAGAACATATATCTCACTATTTTTCCTCGCTTAATTAGATCCCTCCGTAGGGAAATTTTCATAGAAACTTGTTTGTGACCCAATATTTCCGCTAAGTGTTGGTAACGTCCCTTCGGTCTCCTCAAATTTCGCCAGCTCATAACAATACTTTAGCATAGGCGGCTTATAATCTACCCCGGCTTATTTTTCCTATTAATCTTGTAGCTGTTGTATAATCCGCCATGGCTCCGAAAAATCCCAAAGTTTGCAACTGGGCAAAGACCAAAGAGTCCAAGCTTACCTTGGATAACCTCGTGGACCAAGGCTTCTTGCCAGCTCGAAAGGTTATAAAATGGCGTGCTCCCAAAGAAGAGCCGTCCCCACAACCACGGCTAGGAGAGGTTGTGGTCTTTACTGATCATTTGCGTAGAGGCTTCTGCCCTCCCGGCTCAAAATTCTTTAGGGACCTCTTACACTTCTTCAAGCTCGGGCCTCAAGACATTGGTCCAAACTCTATGACCAATATTTGTCAATTTCAAGTGTTATGTGAAGTGTACCTTCAGATTGAGCCGTCCGTGACTCTATTTAGAGAGTTCTTTTATCTCAACCGCCATACGGAAACAAAGAATGGTGCTTCCTGCGAGCTGGGTGGTGTTTCCATCCAGAAAAGAAAGAAGAGCGCCTTCCCAGAATCAAAGCTGGCGAGTCACCCAAAAGGATGGAACAAAACCTGGTTCTACTGCAGAGATACTTCACCTGAAGGGGAAAATCCCCTGCCAGGTTTTAGATTGGAACAACTAAGTGGTAAGGAGGAATTTCCGGGCTGGCCAACTGACGAAGAGAGAGCTCCGTTAGCACCTCTTCATGCATAATTGAGGGCCCTGACCGCACATGGTCTGACCGGGATATATCTGATTCGTTGCTGGTTAAAGTGGCGGATCCAACCCGCCAGCTTGAGGGACGGCCTTATGTGTGACTATTCGGGCGCCTCAAATGACCCTCAGCGGTTCTCCCGTGAAAATCTTACTGACGACGCTCTCACCAAGGAAACAAAGAAGTTTTTCTCTGACTCGAAAGAGCTATGCAGCGTTACTAGCTTGGGTCCATTCTATCTTCTCAACCCGCCACCTCAGGTACTGATCATTTTCATTGTATTCTGTCAGTGTTTATTTTCAACTCGCCATTTAACTTATCATATACTCCATGTATTTTCAGGCGGATTCTAACTTTTGGAAGGTTTCACCTCAAGTCTCTGTTCCTTCTACGGGTAGAAAGAATGCCCCAGTCTCCGTGTCGTCTTTAGAGGAGGAATCTGAGGTAGAACTTGACTCTCTTGGCCGCCTGTTTAATGAGCTTGCTGATGCACCTTCTTACCAGGGTGACACGGAATTTAGCCAAGTCGGCGAAACTGAGGTAAATCCCATTTCCCCCAGTCCTTCGGAAACGTTTGTTCCTTGGAGACCAAGACAAACCATTCGGAAGGTTAAATTATCACACCTAGAAGCTCATTTGGCTCCTGATTTTCTTTTGAAGAACACACAGTTTGCCGGCTCATCAAAACGCAAGACTCGGGATGATGAAGACCCTAGTTTATCTCATGCGCCGCCGGCTCGTAAACCGCGCCTTGAGGTGCCCCATAGTCCAACTGATTCTCGTCCTAGAGCCGGTTTGTTTAAACAACCTCTCAGTCCTTCAAATTCCCTTTATCAGGATTCTCCTTCATCATCGGGCGACTCAAGCGCGTCACAACTTCCCCCTTTCAATGTCAATCGCGGGTAAGCTTTTATCTTTGCAAAGTCCGTCTTATATCTTTCATTGTTTTGATCCCAACTTATAATAACTTTCGTTGTTCTGACATTCCACAGAGCCAAAGCTGTTGTGTGTAAACGGGCAGGCGGGTCATCCTCTGGGACAACAGGCCAAGAGGCGCCAATTCTTCTAAGGACAACTCCAATGGTTGACTCTTCTGTTGAAAAGGAACTTGATACGAGGATAGAGAGAGAGGCTGCCACTGAGATGCCCAGAACAAATGAGCCGGTTTTTATGGATGATCCTCCCGAGATTGAATCACCCATCCTTCCTTCCAAGTTGGCTTCCGCAGACGAACTTATGGCGCCATCAGACGGCAACATTTCGGATGTTGAGTTTGTTAGAGAAAATTTCCAGGCCCCAACTACTTCTACCTCCTTAGCTAAAATCATGAGCAAGGCTGAACCAGTGACTTTGGATAATGGAAAGGCCAAGATGGTATTCCCAGAATTGTCTGCACTTGATGTTGAAGATCTGTATCAGCAGTACTTGACCCAGTTATCTAAGAGCCAGGAAATTGAAAAGAACATGATAAATGCTATGAAGGAGAAATATGAGGTAATCTTCTCATTTTAACATTATCCTGTACACTATCATTAGCTTCCAAAAGACCAGCTTGTTATGATAAGCTGGTTTTATAGAATATCTAAAGCCTGTAGTAACTGTGTAGCCCCCATGGGCCGATTCATCTTCTTGAGATGATTCGGATCTTTTTAAGATTGAAGAAGTTCGACCTATAGCCCCCAAGGGCTGACTCATCTTCTTGAGATGAGTCGGGTCTTTTTAAGATTGAAGAAGTTTGACCTGTAGCCCCCAAGGGCCGACTCATCTTCTTGAGATGAGTCGGGTCTTTTTCATATCGTAGTTTCAGAAAAACTGAAATACATTAGCCCCCAAGTGTCAAGGATATTGTTTGCAATCTTCTTGGCACTTGTAAAAAATAATTGCTGATGCTTGTTGCTCATCCATCAGGGATATTGCGAAGATGTTGAGTCTATTGCTGTGAGACTGCAGAAACGGCTTAAGGAAGAAAAAAGATTGAAAACTGAAGCCGAGTCCATGGCGGCTCACTTTGAAGATTCTGCTCGTCAGGCGAATGAACGTCTAGAACAGGCCATAAAACTGTTCGAGGCGGAAAAAGCTGTTCTGACAAAACGTGCGGAAAAGGCTGAGAAGAACTTTGGCCCCATGAAGGAAAAATACGCCATTCTCGTGAAATAGATCAACAAGATGTTGGCAGCAATCTTTGGTATGTGTTCCGTCCCGCCTTTGTCAATGTTCCGGCTTACTAACCTTTCGGCGGCTTATTGTACCCTCTCTTTTTTGCAGGGCGAAAGAACCACAACCTTGTAGAGATGCCAATTGTGAAGCTGAAGACCATTTTCACGTATGTAGAGCAACTTTTTACAGGCTCTGTATATTGCATCATGGCCGTGAAGAACCCGAGGCATCCGCCAAGAAGTATCAAGGACATGTTGAAGCAGCTCTCTACCGTGCCACAATGGGTGATTGAAACTCGGAAATCGGCGGCTCGGGTAGGAGCAAATATGGCACTTGCTCGGGTAAAAGCCTATTTGCCAGAATTGGATGTGGAACTTCTGAAAGGCGGCTTCCCGGAGTTTAAACTCGACGGGTCGGCATTCACTCGTGAAGATTACGCAAAGTGCCTTACGAAGACTCGGCCACTAGCGACTTTGATAGCGGAAGAGGTGGATCTTTCAAAATATCATCCAGCGTACACCGTCGATAACGAACGTGTTAACGCGCCCAAGGACGAGCCGTCTGACCTGGTGCCGCCTCGCCGTAAGACAACTTTTGCTCCTGACATTGACGCGTCAGCTCTTGTTGAAGGAACTACAAATTTTGAATCTTTGCTCTCAATTTGTTGGCAACAGAAAGGCCAGCAGGTTGATGATGACGAGCCGGCGGGGTTAGATCCAGAGGCGGCTAATGACAGAGCCTGAAGACACTTCAGAAGCTGCATGAATCGCCCTTTCAGAGCGAGCCCCCTGGTGTAAGAAAAAACTTTTGTGAAGTATTATGTGGCCTCCACTATGAGCCTGTAATAGGAGTAGTGTTCTACATGACTTTGAATTTGCTCTGTCGTGCCATCATGCACGTTGGCGCCTTTTGTTGATGTTTAAATTCTAAAATGGCAAGCTTTTGTTAACACGCTTATGCCCTTTCTTGGTTGCCTGTTCCTGTAATTTTCCTTGTTCCGTGCTCCATGAATTTTGTTCACAAGGCAACTCAGAAAAAAGCCGGCAAGATAACTTGTATTTTGAAACTCAAGTCGATTCAGTTCTCCTTCAACGATATTGAAGATTGACGACCCGAAAACTGGTCATAATATGAACTCAGTTGTGTAACCCGGAAGTTTTGAATATAAGGTGGTAATAAGGGTAACATTGTACCTGAAAAGATTTGAGCATATATATATATATATATATATATATATATATATATATATATATATATATATATATATATATATATATATACATTTTTCTCTGTAAATAAGCCGGCTCAATGAGACTCGGAAAAAGGAGACTGGCTTTCGAGGCACAAGTCTTTCTTCCATGAAGCGGGCATGATAACCCATGGTTTATCCTAGCTTTCTGTATGCCGGCTCTCTCATGACTCAAGCCAATGTTTTAACCTTAAAAGTTCAGGGTCCCAAAGGATTAACTTTCAAGAGTACATGGGGTCATCTGGTTGGAGTCGCATCAAGCATACAGGCAGGTTTAACCATATTAATGGCATTTTTTGCCGGGTCAAGAGGGTGAGAAAGCTAAACTCGATGAGTTGGAAGCCCCCAAGTGACCTATGTTTCAAACAATAAAGACTCATGCTCAATTTATAGGCTGAAACGACAGAGACCCTGATTTTCGGGGGTGTCGGCTTTATTATATTTGAACATAAAGAAGTATATATAGAACCTTGCAGAGGGAGGAGAAAAATTACAAAAAGGTTTGAGCCGGTGGCCCCTAAGTGTAATAAGGCCGTAGGTGTGCGATGTTCCAGGGCCAGGTTGTTTCTTCCTCAGAAGTGTATGAACCTTCTGGTAAGTAGACCAGGTAGTACGAACCATTATTGAGGTTTCGGCTGATGACGAAAGGCCCCTCCCAAGGTGGGGAGAGCTTGTGCATCCCTGTTTGGTCTTGAATCAGACGGAGAACTAAGTCGCCTTCCTGAAAAGTGCGACTTCGGACTCTACGACTGTGATAACGGCGCAGGTCTTGCTGGTATATTGCAGATCTGGCTGCTGCTAAGTCGCGCTCCTCTTCCAGGGCGTCCAGGGAATCTTGGCATGCTTGCTCATTATCTGCCTTGACATAGGTAGTCACCCGAGGCGAGTCATGGCGGATATCACTTGGGAGAACCGCCTCAGCTCCATAAACCGGGAAAAAGGGGGTGTATCCTGTAGATCTATTTGGCGTTGTTCGAATACTCCAAAGTACTGAAGGGAGTTCTTCTACCCAACAACCCGACGTGCGCTCAAGGGGAACCATGAGCCGGGGTTTTATTCCTCTCAGGATCTCCTGGTTGGCCCTTTCAGCTTGCCCATTGGACCGTGGATGCGCTACTGCTGCTAGATCGAGCCGGATGTGCTCTCGTTGGCAGAATTGTTCCATGGCTCCCTTGGATAGATTGGTACCATTATCAGTAATGATGCCGTGAGGGTAGCCAAATCGGAAGATCAGCTTCTTCAAAAATTTGACTGCAGTCTCTGCGTCGCAATTGCTGATCGGCTCTGCTTAAACCCACTTAGTGAACTTATCAACCCCCACTAATAAGTGGGTTTTCTTGTCAGAAGACGGTTTAAATGGGCCAACCATATCTAACCCCCAGACCGCAAACGGCCAGGTAATTGGAATCATACGCAACTCCTGAGCCGGTAAATGAGCCTGTCGACCAAACTTTTGGCATCCGTCACACTTGCGCACAATCTCCTCAGCGTCGGCATGAGCCGTCAACCAATAAATTCCATGTCGGAAAGCTTTGGCCACCAGCGATCGTGAGCCGACATGATGTCCGCAATCGCCAGAATGAATTTCATTAAGGATTTCCTGGCCTTCTTCAGGCGAAACACACCGTTGAAACACACCAGTGCTGCTTCGTCTGTGTAACTCGCCATTGACAATTGTCATTGACTTCGAGCGTCGGATGATTTGACGAGCATCGACTTCGTCTTCTGGGAGTTCCCCCCGGGTCAGGTAAGCCAAATACGGCACCGTCCAATCGGTGGTGATATGTAGAGCCGCCACCAGGTGTACCTCCGGGTCAAGGATAGCTATGTCCTCCTCATACGGTAATTTGACTGATGGATTGTGAAGGACGTCCAGGAAAACGTTAGGCGGCACCGGCTTTCTCTATGAACCAAGTCTAGATAAAGCATCAGCCACCTCATTGAGCCGACGATCTATATGATCGACTTGATAACCTTGAAAATGACCCGCCACATCAGAGACTGCTCGTCGGTAAGCTGCCATAAGAGGGTCCTTAGAGTCCCAAGTCCCTGAAACTTGTTGTGCCACCAGATCTGAGTCGCCCAGGCATCTGACCCGGCTAAGGTTCATCTCTTTGGCTATTTTGAGCCCATGTAGGAGGGCCTCATACTCAACTGCATTGTTAGTACACGGGAACATGAGCCGTAAGACATAACAAAATTTGTCACCTTTTGGAGAAGACAACACGACTCCAGCCCCCGAGTCTTCCAGCTACCTAGACCCGTCGAAGTGTATGGTCCAGTACATGGTATCTGGCCTATCTTCCGGAATCTGTATCTCTGTCCATTCGTTGATGAAATCTACCAAAGCTTGAGACTTGATAGCGGTTCAGGGCATGTACTTCAAGTGGTGGTCAGCAAGCTCAATCGCCCACTTGGCAATCCTACCCATAGCCTCTCGATTTTGTATGATGTCACCGAGAGGCGCCGAACTGACCACGGTTATCGGGTGCTCCTGGAAATAATGCTTCAACTTCTGGCTCGCCATGAAGACCCCGAAGACCAACTTCTGCCAATGCAGGTACCGCTGCTTGGACAGGGTTAAGACTTCGCTGACAAAAATAAACTGGATGTTGGACAGGATATTCCTTTCCTTCTTATTTTCTCTCAACCACAACTGCAACGCTTACCACCTTGGAGTTGGCAGCAACGTACAGGAGCATAGGCTCTTTCACTGTGGGAGCAGCCAAGACGGGCGGGTTAACAAGCTATTGTTTGAGTGCTTCAAAGGCCTTGCCAGCTTCATCCGTCCACTTAAAGTCGCCCGATTTTTTCAACAACTGGTAAAAAGGGATCGCCTTCTCACCTAGGCGGCTTATGAACCGGCTTAAGGCTGCAATGCGTCCAGTGAGCCGCTGAACTTGATTCATGTTTGCCGGCTCAAATAATGATGTCACCGCCTTGAGTTTGTCCGGGTTGGCCTCGATGCCCCGCTCAGAGACCAGGAACCCTAACTACTTACCCGCAGGAACGCCAAAGACACATTTCGCCGGGTTAAGTTTCATCTTGTATACTCGAAGATTGTCAAAGGTTTCCTTTCTGTCATCCAAGAGCGTCTCTTTCTTCTGAGATTTCACCACGATGTCATCAACGTAGGCATGAACGTTGCATCCGATCTGTGGCTTAAGGCAGTTCTGGACGCAGCGCTGGTAAGTCGCCCCGGCGCTCTTGAGCCCAAAAGGCATAGACACATAGCAGAAAGCCCCAAAGGGAGTGATGAAAGCCGTCTTCTCTTGATCTTCTACCGCCATCTTGATCTGGTGATACCCAGAGTACGCATCCAAGAAACATAAACGCTCACAACCCGCTGTAGAATCAATGATCTGATCGATACGCGGAAGGGCGAAAGGATCCTTTGGACAGTCTTTGTTGAGATCTGTGTAGTCGACACACATGCGCCAAGTGCCATTCTTGTTCAAAACCAGCACCAGGTTAGCCAACCACTCAGGATGAAAAACTTCTACGATGAACCCGGCAGCTAGGAGCCGGGCCACTTCTTCTCCAATGGCCTTACGTCTCTCCTCATTAAAACAACGGAGGTACTACGCACTGGCTTCATCTTGGGATCTACATTAAGGTGGTGCTTAGCAAGTTCTCTCGAAACTCCAGGCATGTCAGATGGCTTCCATGCAAAGATGTCCTGATTCTCACGGACGAACTTGATGAGCGCGCTTTCCTATTTGGGGTCCAAGCCGGTTCCAATAGTGAACTGCTTGGATGAGTCGCCCGGCGTGAAGTCGATCTGCTTCGTATCCTCGGCCGGCTTGAACTTAAGCATGGGTTCCGACTCAGTATTGGGTTTCTTGAACGGGCTCATGTCAGCCGGGTCAACATTGGCAGTGTAGAACTTCAATTCCTCTGCCGCACAGGCTGACTCGGCGTAGGCCGCATCTCCTTCCTCGCATTCCTGAGCTATCTTCCGGTTTCCGTCCACGGTTATGGTGCCTTTGAGTCCCAGCATCTTGAGCTTGAGGTAGACGTAATACGGGCGGGCCATGAAACGAGCATAAGCCGGCCGCCCAAAGAGAGCATGATAAGGGCTCTTTATCTTAACAACTTCAAACATCAAAGGCTCACATCTGTAGTTGAACTCATATCCAAAGGCAACATCGAGCTTAATCCGTCCGATCGGATAAGCAGACTTTCCAGGGACGATTCCATGAAAAACTGTCGTTGAAGGGAGCAACGTGCTTTCTGACAGATTCATTCGACGGAAGGTCTCATAATATAGTATGTTTATGTTGCTGCCTCCATCCATGAGAAACTTGGATAGAGTATATCCACCAACTTGCGGTGCCACCACCAAAGCTAAGCCGCCCAGATTGTCAACCCGGGGGGATGATCCTCCCTGCGCCAGGTGATTGCATGCTCGGACCAGTTAAGGTACCTGGGAACCGCCGGCTCAGCCATGTTGACGGCCCTACTCTTGACCTTATTGTCCCTCTTGCAGGTATTGGTGGTGAACACGTGGTATTGACCGCAATTTAGCCGCCTCAGATTTTCCTGAAAAGTACCTTGGCCATCATGCTGCTGGAGCTCCGTTCTAGAGTCCCCGTGCGCTTCATTAGAGCCGCCAGAGGCTCCTGATGCGAGTGATGCTTGCACCGCCGTGCTTACCATAGCATGAGCCGAAACTTGCAAGGGGAAATCATGACGTTCCTTGCGGTTCTCCGCTCCGAACGAGCCCCCAAGCCCAGCATCCGAGCTGATGACGATTGTTCCTTCGATGGCCGGCTCGTCCAAAGGACCGACCTGCCGAGAAGACCCGGCTACGTGGTGACTTCGGCCGGCCTGATGCCGACTGGATTGGGCACGCCGAGCCGGCTCGATGATGTTGGTGCAGATGTCTGACCCGGGCACCGTTGCGCCGATCTTGCCGATGAAGACTTGGATCTTGCCAAAGGGGACTCGGTAACCGTACTCGACCGAGTCGGCTTCGGGGCCCCAGCCAGAGTCGTCGATGTAGATCTTGCCGCGGCGGCTTTTTGTCATACGACCGACCGCGTAACTCCCGAACCCTGGAAGGGCTCCCTTCGAGAATTCAACTCCACCGGGCGAGGGCCCCACGGTGGGCACCAACTGTCGTGGTTTTGTCAACCCGGTAGATGTCCTCGTAACAGGACTTAGGTGTGAGGCCATCGCCGCTAGGTGGCGACTCGAACAAGAGAGAGAGAGTCGGGTTTACCCAGGTTCGGCCCCTCCTATGGAGGTAATAGCCTACGTCCTGCTTTGTGTATATTCGATGGGTAGATCTCGATTACAAGGGTGCAGAATCGCTAACCTAGCTATCGAGAGGTTGTAACTTAAGTCTTTCGGTCCTAGGAGCCTGGCTTTATATATAGGTCAAGCCCTAGGGTTTACAATAGAGTCAGGGTCATATCATGACCCGTGACCTACAATGTTTTTAACTCGCCTTGCATCTTAAGGAAACTCAGCCGACGTCTTTAGCTTCGTGGGCCTTGAGCCACCGTCTTCAGGTGTTGGGCCATCTGGCGACTCGAGTCAGCCACTGCCTTGTTTGTCCGCATCTTCATGACATGGCCCATTCATGAACTTGGTCATAAAACTGTTAATATGTTAACCCGACCTAGTAGGGCAAGTTACACCGTGGAGTTATATCCCCGACAGACGCGGTCCGTTCCCTCGAGCGGGCCTACAAGGTGGTCGCGGCCAGGCGCCCCCATGACGAGGGGGGAGCTGGGCTTGGCGTAGCCGCGCTCTCAAGGAAGAAGGAACGACTGTCAGCCCCTGACCTCGCCAAGATGAAGGAGGTGGCGCTCGACACCGACGATGCAATCCCTGTGCCACTTGTCGACATCGGCTTCGCCTCGACATAGGAAGGCGCGCCCAGCGCCTTCCCCAGGCTGGGCTCGGGGGCTTCCGTCCGGGAAGCGTCTAGCTTGGCTAGGAAGGCGGTTTGGGCACTACTTGGAGGCACGCCTCATCACGCGTCTCCTCGAAGCGAGGAGCGTGGCGCCTAACGCCGGTGTCACCGGGGCTCATCGACCAAGGGATCAGCAGGCGGCGGAGGGGGCGTCTTCTAGAATGCCATCTAGAGCAGGCCGCCGCCCTGAGAGGGGCGGCCTGGAGCGCCCGTACGTCGGCCTGGAGCGCCCGTACGTCGGCCTCGTGGGCCCCCAGGGCCTCCTCCGACTCTTGCGCGTCAACCATCGACTACGCTCGCGTGCCTTTTGGCCAGGTGAGCACTGGCGCGGCCTCCCGCAAACAGGTAAGGCTCACGACGGCACCTGTGGTCGCGTCAAGACCTCGCGGGCCCCCGAAGCCTCAGGAGCCGGCTGCCCCCGAGGAGTGAACCCCCGCTTCACGCGTCGTCAAATGGCTCGACGCCCCCGCGACGGTGTTGAAAGCACATTTGCTCCCTTGGTGGTTTTGGTAATTAATAACAACATATAAGTCATTGAACTAATGTTTCCACTAAGTATATTTCAGGAAAAGTTCAATGATAGGGATGGCAAAAGGATTGTGAAGATTGTGGAAATACCCCAAGATGCAAGGAAATGGATTGGCAAAGCTTCAAGCAAGAGGACTCTACATTTTACATTTGTGAGAAATCACTTTGAGTCCATAGGAAAGCAAATACTATTAAAAGGGGGTAAGGTTTTGATTGGTGAACAAAATGCTCAAACGTGCACAAATGATAGTCACCAAAAACACCCACAAGCTCTTCCACAAGTCTGTCCATAGCCAAATATTCAAAATCGGTGCAACCAACACTTCCCACTCGGTGCCACCGATTCCCAAACTCAGACAGACTCAACCAAACCCTAGCCACTTCAGTGCAACCGATTCCATTCCGGTGCCACCGAGTTTAGGTTGCCAACTTTCTGTTACGCAAATCCACAATATCGGTACCACCGAGATTGTTGGATCGGCGTCACCGAGAATGTCAATCTGACCGTTGGTCACCTTATCGGTGCAACCGAGTTTCCTATATCGGTCTCACCGAGATTCAAAAGTTGCCACCTTTTGGTCACTTCGGTACCACCGAGATTAACATATCGGTGTCACCGAGTTGGTCATTTTGTGTGTAACGGTTGGATATTTGGGGATGCCTATATATACCCCTTCACCACCACCTACTTGAAAGAGAAGCACTCAGAACTATTCCATACTTGCCCCATCCAGTTTTCTGAGAGAGAGCCACCTACCCTTGTGTTGAGGTCAAGATCTTCCACTCCAACCATATGGATTTTGATTTCTAGCCTCCCCAAGTTGCTTTCCACCAATCCCATCTCTTCCACCAAGCCAAATCTGTGAGAGAGTGATCGTGTCTTGAGGAGTCTATCATCTTGAAGCACAAGAGCAAGGAGTTCATCATCATTATCGAGCCTATTACCTTTTGGAGGGTGGTGCCTCCTAGATTGGTTAGGTGTCGCTTGGGAGCCTCCTACTTTGTGTTGTGGAGTTGAACCAAGAAGTTTGTAAGGGCAAGGAGATCGCCTACTTCGTGAAGACCCATAGTGAGGCTAGTCCTTCGTGGACGGAAGCCGTTATGGAATAGTCAAGGTTGCTACTTCGTGGACCCTTATGGGTGGATCCCTCCATGGACTCTCGCGACCGTTACCCTCCGTGGGTTGAAGACTCCATAAACGTGGATATACGATAGCACCACCTATCGGAACCACGGGAAAAATCATCGTGTCTACAATTGCGTTTGATCTTCCTACCCTATCCTTTCTACTCATGCTTGTTGTTACTTTCCGCTGCTATACTCTTAGACTTGCATGTGTAGGGTGTACTTGACTTGCCATGAAATGCTAAAAACTGCTAACTCTAAAATTTGGTATTGGCAAAACTTTTATTTGGTCAAGTAGTCTAATCACCCCCCCTCTAGACATACTTTCAGTCCTACAAGTGGTATCAGAGCTTTGGTCTCCATTGCATTGGTCTCACAACCTAGGAGAGTATGGCGTCTAGTGAGGGTAATTATCACCGTAGAGGTCCGTACTTTGATGGCACTAATTTTGCTAGTTGGAAGCACAAAATGAAAATGCATATTCTTGGTCATAACCCCACCGTTTGGGCTGTTGTTCGTGTTGGCTTGCAAGGTGAATTCTTTGGTGATGGAAAGGAACCGGATCGTGAAGCGACCGCGGAAGAATTGAAGATGTTGCAATACAATGCTCAAGCATGTGACATTCTCTTCAACTGCCTATGCCCCAAATAATTCAACAAAATCAGCCGTCTTGAGAATGCAAAAGAGATTTGGGATACTTTGGTTGATATGCACGAAGGAACCGAGTCCGTGAGAGAATCCAAGTTAGATGTTCTTCAAAGTCAGCTTGACAAGTTCAAGATGAAGGATGGTGAAGGAGTCACAGACATGTACTCTAGGCTAGCTCTCATCACCAATGAGATTGCCGGCTTAGGAAGCGAAGAAATGACCGACAAATTCATCATCAAGAAGATACTTAGAGCTTTGGATGAGAGATATGATACCGTGTGCACATTGATCCAAATGATGCCCAACTACAAAGAACTCAAGCCTACGGAAGTCATTGGAAGGATTGTTGCTCATGAGATGACACTCAAGGACAAAGAAGAGCTTCACGACAAGTCTAGCGGTGCTTACAAAGCCACAAGTGATGCTCCCGCAACTTCAAGCGACAACCTTGTCACCAATGAAGAGATAAGCCTCATGGTCAATAAATTCAACAAGTTCTACAATAATAGAGGCAAAGAAAGAAGCTCCAACTCAAGATATGATGAGAAGCGTTCGTCAAGTCATGACCGCAATTGCTAGAATTGTGGGAAGCCCGGACACTACTCCAATGAGTGCACGGCTCCCTACAAACGAAGAGAAGAGTCACCTCGAAGACGAAGATCAAGGAATGAAGCACCTCAAAGAGAGAGAAGGAGTAGAGATGATCGTTATGAACGAAGACCCTCAAGGAGAAGTAGAGATTCGGAGAAGAAGGACAAGTACACCAAGAGCTACACAAAAAGAAAACATCAAGCTCATGTTGGTGAATGGGTTTCCGGCTCCGACTCCGACAACAACTCCGAGAGAAGCTATCACTCCGACTCCGACTATAGTCAAGATGATGGTGTTGCCGGGATTGCTCTAGTGACTACCAACTCCCATGATCTATTTGATTCACCAAACGAAGGGAGTGGAAGTTGAGTCATGGCTAAAGGCCCCAAGGTATCACACCCCGAGTATCTTGAGTTAGCTCATGAATCTACTCTTGAAGATCATAGAGAGCTTGTGAGAACTCATGAGAAGCTACGCTTCGAGAAGCTCAATTTGGAGCAAGAGCATGAGTTTATTAAAGCTATCAATGACAATCTCCGAAAGAAGACTTCATCTTATCTAGCCAAACGACTGCTCTTATCTACATTCATGCCTCAAGTTAAAACTAAGCAATCTAGTAACAAAGGCAAGAAAGGTTCTTCATCTAGTAGCAACAATAAAAATGCTAAACCTAATGATGTTGCTCCTAGTAGTTCTATTGATTCCACTAATGATGATTATCTTAGCCAAGTTACACTTGAGCAAGAAAATACTTTATTGAAAGGTATCTACAAGAGTCTTACCGGGTGTAAGCAATTTGAGGAAATTGTACGCAAGCACAGAGGATACCGAAAGAACCGTGGTGTTGGCTACTTCAACGCAAATGGAGTTGAATGGGAAGAAGGTCAATACCCCGAGCCAAAGTTTGTTCCTCAAAAGGAGAAGTATGAAAATTCTCTTCCCAAGAGAACAAGCACTCGAGATGACCTTCCACCACAAGACCACAAGCTTAAGGGCAAGAACAAGCGTCAAGAGGACATTGACTCATATGAAGATGAATCCCTAGCTATGGTGGAGTGGGTTCCCAAGGCTACGTCAAGCTCAACTTCTACAAAGGCTACTACAACACCAAGGATCCCCATCAACTTGATGTGGGTCCCCAAGAAGAAGAACTAGAGAGTTCTTGAGGGGTGACTCCGCCAATGAAATTCACTCACACTCATTATTGGCAAGAACTATTTGCAATCAACATCAACTCTATGCATTAGTTCAAGGAGTCACACATTCCCACAAAGGTAAGCAAGGGACAAGGTAATCAACAAATCGATGGACATCTTAACACATGCTTTGCACTCCATGTCCATAGATATCCTTGTATTTGTCTCTTGTATGTTGGGACTAACCCATGTAGGTGAGAACAGTAAGTAAACAACAAGGATGCTACTTGGGGATGTCACATCAAGGGGGAGCTTTACTCTAAGACTTGTATGTCTTAGAGTAATCATCAACCTTGAGCATCCACCACTACCTCACCAACATGAAGTCTTCATCGACAAAACCCAAGGTTAGTTTATCCCTCTTATTTGGGGATGTCACATCAAGGGGGAGCTTTACTCTAAGACTTGAGTCAAAGCATCTCTTAGTATGTGACAACATTAAATGCTTTATGTAAAAGTGGTAACCCCACTTGTGCTTAAACGATGAGTATGACCTATGATCAAGTATTCTTACTTGGCTCCTAAGTCAATATACTCATATATAGATGACTTCGTCATCGCCCAAGTGCTTGTTAGATGCTAGTGTGTATGTGCATGTTTGTCATGATTTCATTTGACATCTTATTGTGTGAGCATGTTGGTCTGCATTTATTTTCTCATTCAAGGACATCCAATTGTTGCTATTTGGTTTTTGATTTATCTTTTGCCAATTGGATGAACAAGAATGCCTAGGACCACTCTTTAGCTATCTATGCTTTCTCACCTCATATTCCATTCATGCTGCATCACAAAATTTGAACAAGTACTTGTCGATCCCTCTGTGTGTGGAGCACTCGGAGTTCCGTATCGACAAGGACTGACCATTAAAACCTCCCAAGTGCATCTCGGTGGAACCAACCCACAATTCTCGGTCTCACCGAATGCCTAGGGTTGATCTGGTTTTCTATCTCGGTACTACCGATTCCATATTCTCGGTTACACCGAGTTTCCCTGTCAGCTGACAGCTGAGAAACTCGGTGACACCGAAAATTTAGAATCGGTGTCACCGACAGTGAAGGGTATATAGCATGTGGTCCCGACGATTCGAAATTTCAATCTTCAGTCGTCGCGCCCCAAACCCTAAACTGCCGCAGAAGGACCCCCTGGTCGTCGCCTTGCCTCCCCGAGCGCCTCCGCTGCTGGGAATCCTCGCCGTCGACGGGCATCTTCGCCGCCGTCGCCGCCGTAGCGAGTCCGTCACCGAGTTATGGTACAGATTCGTCTTTCCTTGCGCTCCCCGTCTGATTCTCGCGCATTGGATTCAATATTATCTATAAGCCACCATTTGCAATCCTCTCAATCCCCTAAAACGTCCTGTAGTTAGAGAACGATCGATTTTCTAGGGTTTGCCGTCCGCCCGATGTAACTCGGTGGAACCGAAGCAAACAAATCGGTGTCACCGATTTGCCTGTCTGTGCTGCTGAGAACTTTCTCGGTGAAACCGAGTACTTCTTTTCGGTCTCACCGAAAAGAGTGCCAAGTTTCTGTTAAGGAGAAAGTCAGTCTCGGTAGCACCGAAACTTTTGCTTCGGCTGTACCGATTTTCATGTGACAGAATGTAAACCTTGAGAATCTTTTGTTCAAACTTTAAAAAACCAGCTGATAATTTTGTGATGACTCATCTTCTTCTGCTCCTCTATACTCTATTCACAGGGTCAGTATGTCAAGTGCTGAGGACAGTGAGAACAATTTCCAAGAGGAGAACATTGTGATGAGTTCAGGCACTAGTCCTGAGTCTAGTTCATCTTCAGATCCAGGCACTCCCAGTTCCCATGGGTTGCCCAAGGCTGCAACAAGGACTAGGAAGAAGCTGAATTCTGATGAGGAGGATTCAGACTTCGTGCCAGAGGAGGTTCTTGCTAAGAAGCAAGAGAAGGCTGCCAAGAAAGCTGCAAATGAAGCCACCTCTTCAAGGAGAGCTGTCAGGAAAGAGTATGCTAGCTCTGAAGCTATGAGAGCACCTGAGAGTGCTAGAGCTACCATGACTGTTGAGCCCCCAAAGAAGTCATTGCCTAAGAAGGCAGGTGAGAAGAAGGGTGCCAGGAAAAGGATTGTCTATGTCACTGGTAGGAAGACCTCCATGTTTGAGGACCCTGAGGAAGCTGCTGGTGCTGCTGCTGAGGAGGAGGAAGAGCAAGTTGTCAAGGCCCCTCCCAAGAAGAAGCAAAAGAAACTTATGTCTGATGGTATGCCAAAGAGTGGCACTTCCAAGAGCACCAAGTCTGTCCCCAAGAAGGCTGCTGCTGAAAAGCCTAAGAGGTTCTCAAGGCAAATTCCAGCTTCTGTCTGCCCTGATGAAGCTTAGACCACACCTTCCAGTATATAATGCCAGCTACCCACTTGTTGAGGATATGAAGAAGAGGAAGGATTCTGGTTTGAGGGCTTGGAGAGCTGCTGATCCATATGCCCAAAGGAGGAAGACAGCTGTGGACTACAGATTCTACACCAAAGAGCAACAGGATTTCTATGAGACTGTGCTTTTTGACAAGAGTCCAGCTGTGAGTGATATGAGATATGTGGACTAGAAATTCATCAAGGAGAATGAAGACCATTTTCCAAGTGTCCAAGACAATTTCCACTGCATTGGTTTGGATGAGTTTGTTGGCAGAGAGTTCACTGCTTGGAATGATGAGATGATCATGCAATTCTACTCCACTGCACATTTCAATGGAGATGGTAGAATTGTATGGATGACTGAAGGTGCAAGATATGAGTCCACTGTTGAGGAATGGGCTGAAATCTTAGGAGTCCCTAAGGCACAGGATGGTGATTTGGATGTCTACTCAGAGTCCAAGGAGAGCCACAATGCTATGGCCAACATGTACACTGTGATCCCTGCTGCTCATGTGAAGTCTCACAAGCTAGGATCCATCTACTTTCTTCAGGCTGGCCTCCACACCATGAACACTATTCTGAGGCATACCTTGATGCCCAAGTCAGGAGATGACAAGATGATCCGAGGCTACTCCATCAACATGCTGATTCATCTTGACAGACACACCAGGATTAGAGTCATGGACTTAATTGTTGAGACAGTTAAGAGGGTTGCTGCTGATCAGAAGCGCTCATGCTGCTATGCACCCTACATCCAGATGCTCATCAACTCCGAGCTGGAGAAGCACATATTTGCTCTGGACAGACCCCACTTGCCCCTACAGCCAGATCTCAAGGACAACGTCGTGGAGATGAACCCAGATCATCCCACTTCAGCTGCAACTCAGGCAGAGGCAGAGGCAGCTAGGGCCACTAGTGCTCAAGTCCCTAGAACCAGGAACAACCAAATGGATCTTTTGATCTCATCAGTTCAGGGCATGCAGAAGGACATTAAGGACATCTTGAAGAACCAGAACAGTCTTGTCAGGATCTTTGAGAACAGGATCAAGACCCTTAATGATAAGGTGGATGGGCTGACTAAGACAGTAAATGAGCTCAAGAAGGAAGTTGACTCAGTGCCTCTTCCTCATTCTTCTTTTGATGATGATGATGATGAGGATGGATCACCTCTCAGACCAGGTGACGGGGTTATTACCCCCGGGTAGGCCAAAGCTGTGGGGTCCTCCCACCGCACGAAGAAAATCGACGCCACCGGCCGGCCCGAGGCTGGCTGGGCTGCGGCCGGCTGGTGGACCGCCGGTTGCCTCAAGACCGGCTGGCGAGGAGCCAGACGGCGAGGAGCCGGCATGTCCATTGCCGGCCCACCTATGGCCGGCTAATCGAGGAGCCGGTCGTCTGGCTCATGACCGGCTGCCTCCAGGCCGGCCCTTCCGCTGACATTTGGACGGACCAAGCTCCGGTCACGTCTCTCTGCGCGTCAGTACGGCGACAAGACAAGACCCCCATGACCAATCCCGGCGTGGCCACAGTGGCCGCTGACACACGGGCGCGCAGGGCCACAGTGACTGCTGACCTCGGTCGACTGAGACAGGGCTCCCAACAGTGCCGGCATGCCCCAACCTACTCCATTACCTGCCCCGGCGTGCTACAGGGTGGCCGGCCGTACCGCTGACCTCGGCTGGTTGCCGCAAGACGATGCCCCGACGGGCTGCCCGTGCCGCGACATGACCGGCACAGGGACCCACCAGCGGGCCCCGCCGGCTCCTGACGGGACCCTGCAGCCGGCGGGCCCTACCAGCGACAAGACCCCACAGCCGGCGGCCCCCACAGCCGGCTAGAGAGGCTGCCGGCTGGCCCCCCCCACGAGATCTCTTATTGATATTGTAACCTGGGGGATTGGCCTATAAAACCCCCCGGGCCTCCCCCATGCAAGGGGTCGACTCTCCACACACACACACTCTCACGTAGAGAGGTAGCAGAGGCAGCCCAGCCTCTTCTTCCTCCTCTAGCCATACGGCTCCAGGAGCTCCCTTGTAACTTCACCATTGTCTCAACTAGACCGAGCAGGACTAGGGGTGTTACCTCCCACGGAGGGCCCCGAACCTGGGTACATCGTGTGTCCGCCACCACTTGTGCCTAACCCCGCTCCCGGAGCCCGTCGGCGTCCTTCGGCCCCAACCACTCTTGATAAGCCTACCCATGGCATCTGCCGTGACAAAACCACGACAGTTGGCGCCCACCGTGGGGCCGTCCGCGGCGCCGGCCGGGGTCACGCTCCGGGCGGGGCCCTTCACCACCTCCCCCGGCCGCCCCGCGTCCGGGCGGAACTGCATGCTCGTGGGGTTTGCTCCGGCAGGCCCTGCGGGCGACGTTGCCGGCCTCTCCAACAAGTGCCGCAGCCGCGACTCCGCACTCAACGTCGCCGCGCTCGCCGAGTGTTTCGGCAAGCTAAGCCTCGCCGGCGAGCCGGCGGCCGACGAGTACCCTAGCTGGGTGCTCGACTGCAAGGATCCCCCCGCGCCCGTAGGTGCGCTCCCCACGGGCGAAGCTGACGGCTCCCGCGTTTGCGTGGGAGTGATGGTCACCGCCTCCTCCACCACTTCGGGCCGTGCACGGGCCGAGGCCGACGCGGCCGCCGCCCGCGCCAGTACCTCCGACCCACTCGCCACTACCCTCCGGGGTCTGAGCACCCCTATCGGCCCGACGGCGGACCCGGCCACCGCCAGAACCAAGCTGGAGGCGGCCCGCCGTGTATTGTTAGAAGACGCTAGCGCCCTCGCGACCGAGCGGCGCCGGATGGAAGCCGCGCAGCGGGAGTACGCCTCCGCGTATGGTCTCACCCCGGCTGGCAACGAGCCCAGCCGACGTGGGGCTGTGCGTGACTGCGGCCGCGTGGTCGCGGAAATCCTTGGCGGCCACCTTCCCATCTACGACACCCCCGCGGCCAACCTGCGGGCCGCCAAGGTAGCCTACGAGGATCTGGCTACCTTGGTGGGTGAGGAGCGTGCCGCGCGCGAGCGGCACATCAAGGACCTCATCGACACCGCCACGCGCAACAAGTCGGTTTCGCCCCAGGCGGAGCCGTCTCCGAGATTCCCCGTCCCGAGGGCGAGGACGCTGGGGCTGCTGACCGTCGGCCGGCTCAGCACTCCAGCGCCCCTCGTCCCTCCGGCCGGCACGCCGAGGGAAGCAACGTTCGGCGTTCCCAGTCGCGCGGGAACGAGCAGCCGGCTGTGAACAGCCGGCGCAGCAACAACCCGGCTGGCGGCGACCGCCATGACGAAGCGCCGGCAGGCGGCGCAGCCGCGGACACACTCCGCCTCCACGACAGGAACCGGCACGATCCATCCCGCCGGCCGTCCGCCCCGAACTCGCGGCCCGGCTCGGGCCGCGGGTCCCCCACAGCAAAAACGATGCGCGGCTCCGCCTCGACCGGCTGGCACAGTCGGCTCTCCTCGAGGAGGAGGGCTCGATTGGCCCGGCGTGCTTCGGTCCCCGGATCCGCAACGAACCATTCCCGCCCGGCTTCACGCTTCCCCGCGACACCCCGAAGTACAACGGGGCTGCCAAGCCGGAGGACTGGCTGATCGACTACACCACCGCAGTCGGCATCGCCAGGGGGAACAAGCGCGTAGCCGTTCGCTACGCTCCCCTTATGCTGATCGGCTCGGCCCGCACCTGGCTGAACAGCCTGGCGGCCGGCAGCATCAACACCTGGACGGACTTCGAAGAAGCGTTCGTCCGCAACTTCACCGGTACCTACAAGCGGCCCGGCCGGCCCCGCGAATTGGCCATGTGCGTCCAAGGGCCGGAAGAACCCCTCCGCGAATACCTCACGCGCTGGACCGAGCTTCGCAACTCCTGCGAAGGAGTGCACGAGGTGCAGGCCATCCAATACTTCATCGAGGGGTGCCGAGACGGCACCCACCTCAAGCACAAGCTCCTGTGCTCCGAGCCGGCTACCCTGGCGGACCTGATGGCCAAGGCAGACAAGTACGCCACGGCCGTCTCCGCCATGCGGATGAAGGTCACCACGCCAGCCAAGCCGGCTCCACCGCCCGCCGCGCCACGGGCGGCCGCCGACAACCGGCAGCAGCAGAACAACAAGCGCAAGGCCGACTAGCCAGATCCCCGCTACGGGAGCCGGCAGGTTGCCTCAATCAAGGAAGAGCAGCCGGCTGCCCAGGCATCCAGCCAGCGCCAGCGCATCGGCAAAGCTGCCTGGCAGCCCAAGCTCACATTCGAGCAGATGCTCGACCTCCCCTGCAAACACCATTCCGGCGCGAAGCCGGCCACGCACACGCTCCGACAGTGCAGCTTCTCGCAGCGGCTGGCCTGGGGCGAGGGTCTTCCGACTCCTCCCCCGCCGCCTCCTCGCGCGCCGGCTCCGCCTCCGGCTCCCGCTCCGGCTCAGGCCCTGGCTCCGGCTCAGAACGACGGCCGGCTGCTCGATCAGTTCCCCGCCCAAGACGGTTCCTACGTCGTCTTCACCAGTGAAGAAACAGACAAGCATGCTCAGCGCCGGCTCTGCCTCGAGGTGAATGCCACTATGCCCGCGACTCCCCAGTTCATGCACTGGTCCGAGAAGCCGGTCACCTGGAACCGGGCTGACCACCCAGCCGTGATGCCAAGCCCGGGCAGCTACGCCCTCGTCCTCGATCCCACCATCACCTCCGAGAGGCGCTCGTGCCGCTTCTCGCTGGTGCTGATCGATGGGGGCAGCAGCATCAATATCCTGTACCTCGATACGATGCACAAGCTGAGACTCAAGGTGGAGGACCTGCAAGCAAGCCGGACGGTTTTCCACGGCATCGTGCCGGGAAAGTCCTGCACCCCCATCGGCAAGATCAAGCTCGAAGTCCTCTTCGGCGACCACAGCCACTTCGGCCGCGAACCAGTGTGGTTCGAGGTAGTGGACCTCGACAGTCCTTACCACGCGCTGCTGGGCCGGCCGGCTCTCGCCAAGTTCATGGCGATCCCCCATTACGCCTACCTCAAGCTCAAGATGCCAGGTCCCAAGGGTATCATCACCATAGCCGGCGACTACAAGATGTCAATCGCGTGCGCGCGAGACGGCAGCCGGCTGGCCGAAGCCCTGGAGATAGCGGAGGAGAAGCGACAGCTCGACCGGCTCGTGGCCCACGCCTCTGGTCAGCCAGCCATGCCGGCTCCTCCATCCCAGTCGGCCGGCGAAGCCTCGTTCCAGCCGTCCAAGGACACCAGGCAGGTGCCGCTTGACCCGGCTAACCCCACCCAGTGCGTCACCATCAGCTCCCGCCTCGACAGCAAATAGGAAGGCGAGCTCGTCGACTTCCTCCGTGAGAATCGGGCATCTTCGCATGGTCTCCCAAGGACATGCCGGGTGTTCCGAGGAAGTTCGCCGAGCACAAGCTTCATGTACGACCGGACGCGAAGCCGGTCAAGCAACCCCTGCGCCATTTCTCCGAGGAGAAGCGGCGTACTATAGGAGAAGAAATCGCTCGGCTGCTCGCAGCCGGCTTCATCATGGAAGTGTTTCACCCGGACTGGCTGGCCAACCCAGTCCTGGTGCTAAAGAAGAACAAGACCTGGCGCAAGTGTATCGACTACACAAGCCTGAACAAGGCATGCCCCAAGGACCCATTCGCCCTGCCGCGGATCGATCAAGTCATCGACTCCACGGCCGGCTGCGACCTGCTGTCTTTCCTGGACGCCTACTCCGGCTACCACCAGATCAAGCTGGACCCGGCCGACCGGCTGAAAACCTCCTTCATCACCCCTTTCGGGGCCTACTGCTACATCACCATGTCCTTCGGCCTGAAGAATGCAGGTGCTACCTTCCAGCGCTGCATGCAGAAGTGCCTCCTACCTCAGATAGGCAGGAACGTCCACGTCTATGTTGACGACGTCGTCATCAAGTCCAAGAAGCATTTCAGCCTCCTCGACGATCTCCGGGAAACATTCGCCAACCTGCATGAATATAAGATCAAGCTCAACCCGGAGAAGTGTGTCTTCGGCGTTCCAGCCGGCCAACTCTTAGGTTTCTTCGTGTCCGCCCGCGGCATCGAAGCTAACCCCGAGAAGATCAGGGCGATCGAGCGCATGCCCAAGCCGACCCAGCTCCGCGACGTCCAGAATTTCACCGGCTGCCTTGCCTCCCTCAGCCGGTTCATCAGCCGGCTGGGCGAGAAGGCCCTGCCCCTCTACGGGCTCCTGCGTAAGACGGCTCTGGTCGAGCCGGGCCGCGATCCCTCGAAGAAGCCGGCCATTTTCGACTGGTCCGATGAGGCGGACGAGGCGTTCCGCGGCCCAAAGCGGGCCCTCACCAGCGCGCCCATCCTGGCCGCGCCGGCTGAGAAGGAGCCTTTGCTCGCCTACATCGCGGCGACCACGCGCGTCATCAGCGTCGTCCTAGTGGTGGAGCGGTCGGAGGAGGGCAAAGCGTTGCCAACTCAGCGTCCCGTCTACTACCTCAGCCAGGTCCTCTCCGCCTCCAAGCAGAACTACCCGCACTACCAGCAGATGTGCTATGGCATATACTTCGCCGCCCAGAAGATCAAGCAGTATTTCCAGGAGCATGTCATCACCGTGGTCAGCACCGCGCCGCTGGGCGAAATCATGTGCGGCCGGGATGCCACCGGCCGGATTGCCAAGTGGACCATCGCCCTCGCCGACTAAAATATACGGTATGAGCCGCGCACCGCCATCAAGTCACAAGCGATGGCTGACTTCCTCGTCGACTGGGCCGAAACCCAGTTCGTGCCGCCTCCACCCGACTCCACGCACTGGCGTATGCACTTCGACGGCTCGAAGATGCGAGCTGGCCTGGGAGCCGGCATCGTCTTGTCATCCCCGAGGGGAGACCAGCTCAAGTACGCGCTCCAGATCCATTTTGCCGCGTCCAACAACGTGGCCGAGTACGAGGCCCTCGTCCACGGCCTCCGGCTCGCCAGGGAGATCGGCATCCAGCGCATCATATGCTTCGGCGACTCCGACCTCGTGGTGCAGCAAGTCTCTGGCGAGTGGGACGCCAGGGACGCCAACATGGCGAGCTATCGCTTCCTCGTCCAACAGCTCACCGGCTCCTTCGAGGGCTGTGAGTTCCATCACGTCCCACGTGCGGACAACGAGGCGGCTGATACACTGGCGAAGATCGGCTCCACCCGGCAAGCCATCCCAGCCGGCGTCTCCCTCGAGCGACTGCTCAAACCTTCGATCAGGCCCTCTCCCGAATCGGAGTCCATCTTTGTGCCGGCTAACGCGGCCGGCCCGCCGCCAGATCCGGCTGCCCAGCCTGCCCCGCCGGCTATGGCAACTTCGCTGGCTCCAGCACCTCCGGCTGCCCAGCCGGCCCCGCCGGCTATGGCAACTTCGCCGGCTCCGCCACCTCCGGCTGCCCAGCCGGCCCCGCCGGCAGCGGCCACTCCGCCGGCTCCGCCAACTCCGGCTGTCCAGCCGGCCGCACCCGCTCCGGCTGGCGAGCCGGCCACATCCGCGACGGCCGGCTCCGAGCCCGCGGCCGTCATGATGGCAATCGACGCTCCTTCCACTAGTTCACTCCCGAGGGCTGGCGAGCCGGTCCCGGGGGCTAGCGAGCCAGCCGCGGGGACTACTGAGCCGGTCCCGGGGACTGGCCTTCCGGACCCGGGGGCTGCTGCCGCCGCCAACATCCCGCGCGAGCCCGAGCCGGCTCCCGTCTCGGCTCCCTCGTGGGCCCAGCCCATCCTGGCGTTCCTCCTACGCGGCAAGCTCCCCTCTGATGAGGCCACGGCAAGGCAAATCCAGCGCCGAGCCCCAGCCTACAGCATCATCGACCACGAGCTAGTTCATCGCAGCACCACCGGCGTTTTCCAATGCTGCGTCGAGCCAGAAAAAGGGCAAGAAATCCTCCTCGACATCCACCAGGGCGAGTGCGGGCATCACGCCGCCTCCAGGTCCCTGGTGGCCAAGGCATTCCGTCACGGTTTCTACTGGCCGACTGCTTTGGAGGCGGCCAAGAAGCTGGTTGACGAGTGCGAAGGCTGCCAGCGCTTCAGCACGCAGAGCCATCTTCCGGCTACGGCCCTCCAGACCATCCCCCTATCATGGCCCTTTGCCGTCTGGGGGTTGGACATGATGGGACCTTTCAAGAGAGCGCGAGGCGGCATGACACATTTGCTGGTAGCCGTCGACAAGTTCACCAAGTGGATCGAGGCCCGGCCAATCAAGAAGCTGGACGGCCCCACGGCCGTCCGGTTCGTCGAAGACATCACGGTCCGCTACGGCGTCCCCCACAGCATCATCACCGACAACGGCACGAACTTCGCCAAGGGCGCGCTAGCGCGTTTCTGCTCCAAGCAGGGCATCCGGCTCGATCTGGCGTCCGTCGCCCACCCACAGTCGAACGGCCAGGTTGAGAGGGCAAACGGCCTGATCCTGTCCGGCATCAAGCCCCGGCTCGTGGCGCCACTGGTCAGGTCAGCCGGCTGCTGGATCGAAGAGCTGCCGGCTGTCCTCTGGAGCCTCAGGACCACGCCCAACCGGTCGACCGGCTACACCCCGTTCTTTCTCGTGTACGGGTCCGAGGCAATCATCCCCACCGACGTCGAGTTCGATTCGCCTCGGGTTACCCTGTATACGGAGAAGGATGCAAAGGAAGCGAGAGAAGACGGCGTCGACCTCCTCGAGGAGGCTCGCGAGCTGGCTCTGAGCCGGACGGCCATCTACCAGCAAAAGCTCCGGCACTACCACAGTAAGAGGATCCGGCCACTCTCCTTCCGCGAAGGAGACTTGGTGCTCAGGCGGATCCAGCGAACTGCCGGCTAGCACAAGCTGTCCTCCCCATGGGAGGGCCCGTTCATCGTCAGCAGGGCGCTGCACAACAATGCGTACTATCTAATAGACGCCCAGAAGCCGCAGAAGCGCAAGAGAGACACCTCCGGCGAGGAGACGGAGCGCCCATGGAACGCGGCGCTCCTCCGTCCATTTTACTGCTGAAAACCAGTGTATGTATATATCCTTCCCTTTTGGGCTTATGAATGCAGTGGGGGCCCCAAGCCAGCACTTGGGGCACGCCCCTTTTCGATCCTTCCAAAGGTTTCTCATTATTTCAAGCGCGTCACCCGGGTCCGGCTCCCTGGCCCGGGGGCTCGCCGGCTCCCCTCCGAGGCGGATAAGTAATGTGAGCAAGCAACCCTTCGCTACCCCCCCTAACCAGCCACAGACCGGCTCCCGGCTGTCCAGCTGACGGGACCGCAGGGTACGAGGGAACTTCTCACACGAAGGTCGGCCAACGAGTGGCAGCCGGACCAACCGAACTATGTTATTTCTAGCAAACCGGCCACTGCCGGCTCGACCTATCCCTAGCCGGATGACTCTAAATAGCGCGCTTGTTTTCCCCAAGGACGACGCCTCGTCCCTGCCCCAGACCGGCTCCCGACTGGCTGGTAGGCGTGGCGGAAGCCGGAAGGAACCCCGGCGTGCGACGCAAGTCAAAAGGCAAAAGGCGAAAGAAAAGCCGGCACGCACAAATTTTTAACGGCACAAGTTAAAACGATAAACGGCCACAGGCCAAAGATTCATTACAATACACCCACACCCAGTGGGTGGAAAAGTGTCTTAAACATAATGTTGCAGCAAAAGAAACAGGTAAATATGCGGGGCGGCTCAGGCCACCGGCGTGTCGCCAGCCGGCTCGACGGTCCGCCCGGAAGAAGCTGCGGCCTTCGGGTCCGCCTCCATGATCTCCGTGGCACCGGTGCCACCGTCGGTGCTGGAGGAGGTGCTCTCGCCGGCGACCTCCTCGTCATCCGGGCCTTGGGGATTGCCGAAGGAGTCCTCAGCGACCGGCTCCCCGTCCTCGCCAAACGCCGGCAGAAGCTCGTCCGGGTCAACATACGAGGCAAGCTCATTGGCCCGGCGGACAAGGGCACCTTCACGGGCCGCCCGCTCCGCCTCCGGGACGTCGCGCATCGTGGCCAGCCGGTCCAAGTTAATACCGGAGTACCACGACGTGACGAACCGGAGCGCCATCTGCGCGCCAGCCCGAGCCGCCGACGCCTTCCAGACCTCGAGCCGGGCCTTAGCGTTCTCCAGCCACAGCGCCACGCGGTTCTCCGGGGCCTCATGACCCGGCCACAAGGCGGCGAACACCTCCTTGCCGGCTGTCTTCAGCCGCTCCATGCTGCGCTGGAGGTGGATCAGCCGGTTCTCCACGGCCAACCCAAGCTCATCCACGTCCCAGCCGGCGTCCTCCTCGCGCTCTCGCCCGCGCCGCTGCAGATCCCCACGGTGGCTCACCACGACTCGCTCGGCATAGAGCTGGGTTTCCGGGAACCGCTCTGAAGAAAGGAAAATTGGAACCAGAAAATACCTCGAGGGCAAGAAAAACACAGACGGCTGAGAAGAAGATCAAGACTTACGCTGGAAGGCTTCGTCCATCTCAATGGCGAACTGCAGCGCCGCCTCCTTCTCGCTGGCCAGTGCCGTCTCCGCCTGGGCAAGGGCGGCGCTGCGCGCCTCAAGCGCCTTCTCGAGGCGGGTCACCTTGACTTCGAGGGCGGCGGTCTGTTGGGCGGCATCAGCCGCCCCCTTGACAGCGCCTTCCTTGGCCGTCACCTCCCGCTGCAGCACCTCCCTCAGATGCTCTTGGTCCGCCTGCCCATCCACCAGCTCATCCCTCTTCTCCCGGATGGAGGCCAGGGCGTCCAGGTCCCCTGCAGAAACAACGACCACGATCAGCAAAACGCACAAGACCCGTGCCGGCTGCTGAGCAGCCGGCCCGACTCTCGGGGGCTACACCCAGTGGGTGCGCTCGCGCGCCCCACTGGAACTGACGTACCTTGCGCCTTCTTCAGCTCCTCCTCCAGACGGTAATAGCCGCGCTTGCCATGATTGTGGATAGTGACCGCCTCGTCAAAGAGCTCCCGCCGCCATGAGTTCCCCGCCTGCTCCAAGAAACCAGTCAAGAACATGCAAAGGAAGATCCGGCCCGGCTGCCTCGCAGCCGGTCAGCCAGCCCGCATCTCGGGGGCTACACCCAGTGGGTGCGCTTGCGTGCCCCCACTGGAAATTCGACAAAGACCAAAAATGCTTACCTCTGCGCGCTACAGGGCGCTGTCGGCCGCTTCGGCAAACTTGGCCAGCTCCTCGCGGCACCGCGCCAGGACGCTGCCCAGCTTGTCGAGCGCCGGGACCGGGCCGCCGACCGACGGAGGCAGGACGGCTGGGACGCGGGCCAGCGCCTCCCAGTCCTGGATCACGTCCAGCATGGTCCTCCCGGTCTGGATCCCCCCGCGGCTCGCTCCGGCATCCACCACGGTGCCGGCTGCCGGGGGGCGATCGCTGACCACAAGGGCTCGGGAATCAGTTCCCGACCACCCCACGTCCGACGCCGTTGCCTCCTCTCCCGTCCGGCTCGACGGGACGGTCGCGGCGGCCGGCGTTCCCGTCTCCGTGGCCGGCACCTCCGGCGCCGCCTCCGGTGCCACCTCCGGCGCCGCCGGGGCCTCCGGCACGATGACCGCGGCCGGCTCGGTGACGGGCGGCGTCACCACCGTCTCCGCATGCCGGGCCCCCGCCGGTGCCGGCTCGGGGTTTGATCCCCCCGGCCGGGCCACTTCCGCCCCGGTCGAAGTCGCGACCGCCTCCGCAGCCGGCCTTCGCGGCTCGCTCGGCGGAGGTCTCGACATACGAGCCGACTCCGCCGCCGAATCCGACGCCAACGCGGGGTCCGCGGACCGCCTCCGCCTGCCGCCACTCGAGGCCCCGGAGCGTGAAGTCCCGTCCTGGACTCCTGACTTCGAGGCTCGCAGCTCCGCGAGCCTCCTCTTCTCCTCACGCTGCGTGGTTGCGTGCTCCAGGGCTAGCTGGCTGGCGGGCTCCGGCGGGCCGGCTGTCGACTCCACGTCGTGGAGCTCGATGGGGTCCCTGGAACAGGCAAACATTCAGCCGCCTGCCGGCGCGTGACTTACTGAAAGAAACACCCCCAAGAACCAAAGGACCTACCCGGCGACGACAGGAAGAACCCGCTTGGCCCGCGCCGGCGGCTTCACCATGACCGCCTTCACCCGTTTGCGAGCCGCCGGCTCCTCCTGAGCCGGCCTCTTCTCCCGACGGGAGGACCCGGCCGCCCGGCTGGGCGACGGCCGCTCCTCGCTCCGCCCACGCAGGCTCCGCTGAACTACGGGGGGGGGGGGGGGGGGGGGGGCGCGTCCACGATCCGGACATCATCATCATCATCATCATCATCGTCGTCATCATCGCTCCAATCTTTGATCGTGGGGCCGGAGGGGAACTCACCAGCCGGTCGGGACCCGCCGGCACCCGGGTCGCCCCCCGCCTCGGCCTCTCCCGAGGAGTCGACCCCCTCTACGGGTCCGGCCCCCGTCTCGAAGTCCTCGGGGTCGGATTAGGCGCGCTCTGCCTCGAAAACCTGGGGGTGCGGGCCGTCCGGCGTGCTCTGTCGAACGAAAAGCTGCGGTCAGCGCGTCGGGTGAGATCGGGTGCCGGCTGGAAAGATCCAAAAAGGAAAAGAAAATTCACCTCAACAGGGCGTACCAGGGGTGCCGGATTGAGCCGGCTGTACGGCTCCTTGCCCAGGGACCAAGTCCCCGGCACGAGCTTGAAGGTCGTGATGGCGTTCACCCGCTTCGCCACTTGGGCCGGCGTCAGCTCGACGGTGGACAGCCGACAGGGGTCCCGCCGGCCGGACATATCGCAGATCCGGTGCGGCCTCAACTCCAGGGGCAGCACCCGGCGCGCAATGAAGGCGGCCACCATGTCAGAAGCGACAAGCCCCTCTCCGCTCCTCATTGCCTGGAGCCGGACCAGCTCTCCGAGCACGGCCCCGCGCGGGTCGACCCCCGACCAGTTCACTCCGGTTGACGGGGCGTTGACAAACGCCGGCAGCCGGATGTAATCCCGCTGCGGGTCGGCGTTCTTCACATAGAAGAACGTCCGATTCCACCCCTTGACGGAGTCGATGAGGTCGATGCGGGGAAAATGCGGGCCGCGACAGCACACCACCGCGCCCCCGCAGGCGTACGGCACGTCGTCCTTGTTCTTCAGGGCCTTGAGATAGAAGAGCTTCCTGAAGAGCTCCACGAAGGGAAGCATCCCAAGATACCCCTCGCACAAGGTCACGAAGCTCGCGATGTATAGAATGGCGTTGGGGCCGAGGTGGTGCGGCTGGAGATCGAAGGTGTCCATCAGGAGACGGAAGAAGAGGCTCACCGGCAGGCCGAAGCAGCGCAGGAAGTGACAGGTGAAGACGACGTGCTCCCCCACCTGCGGCCTGGGCACCACCTCGCCGCCTGGTGCGCGAGCGATCACGCGCTCCTCCGACGGCAGCATGTAGGCGCGGCGGAGCTTCACGATGTCCTCCTCCGTGACAACGGAGCCTCCCCAGCAACCATGCGGGCCGTCAGCCATCGCTGCGGCGGGGCGGCACGAAAGCGGCTAGCGGACGAAGCTGCGGCGCGAGGCGATCGAGGAAAGCGAAGAGGAAGAAGATGAAGGGGGCAAGAGGAGCGCAACTGCCTCTGCCCCTCGCCCTTCCCTTTTAAATAAGGGGGCGACGCCTTGGGGAAGTGGGGATCAATTGCGCCCACTCCTCCGGGATATCCGCGAGATCGTGGGCGCCTCGGGTCGCGGCCACTGCGGTCTAAGCACAGAAGATCTCGGTCTGCGGCCCGAGGCCTACTGGGCTACGCCCGCGGCCTAGCGGGCTAGGCCCAGGGCGACGTCCCGTCTGCCCACGCGTGCGGGCCCCATGGCTTCATTATGTCCCGCGTGGCGCGCCACAGGCTGGCACGGGGCCCGGGGTGGCGCAACGGAGCCCGAGGCATCAGGGGCGGCCGCCGCCTCGCCCGGCCGTTCGGCTCTCCGCAGAAGATAAAACACCGCCTGAGGGAAGCCGCCGGCTCCCCCCTCGTCGGGCAGACGTGGGCCCCCGCCGGCTTCGGGGACTACTGACGGGGTTATTACCCCTGGGTAGGCCAAAGCTGTGGGGTCCTCCCCCCGCAAGAAGAAAATCGACGCCACCGGCCGGCCCGGGGCCGGCTGGGCTGCGGCCGGCTGGTGGGCCGCCGGTTGCCTCAAGACCGGCTGGCGAGGAGCCGGACGGCGAGGAGCCGGCATGTCCGTTGCTGGCCCACCTACGGCCGGTTGATCGAGGAGCCGGTCGTCTGGCTCATGACCGGCTGCCTCCAGGCCGGCCCTTCCGCTGACCTTCGGACGGACCAAGCTCCGGTCCCGTCTCTCCACGCGTCAGTACGGCGACAAGACAAGACCCCCATGACCAATCCCGGCTTGGCCACAGAGGCCGCTGACACACGGGCGCGCAGGGCCACAGTGACTGCTGACCTCGGTCAACTGAGACAGGGCTCCCAACAGTGCCGGCACGCCCCAACCTACTCCATTACCTGCCCCGGCGTGGCTACAGGGTGGCGGGCCGTACCGCTGACCTCGACTGGTTGCCGCAAGACGACGCCCCGACAGGCTGCCCGTGCCGCGACGTGACCGGCACGGGAACCCACCAGCGGGCCCCGCCGGCTCCTGACGGGACCCTGCAGCCGGCGGGTCCTACCGGCGACAAGACCCCATAGCCGGCGGCCCCCACAGCCGGCTAGAGAGGCTGCCGGCTGGGCCCCCCCCACGAGATCTCTTATTCATATTGTAACCCGGGGGGTTGGCCTATAAAACCCCCCGGGCCTCCCCCATGCAAGGGGTCGACTCTCCACACACACACACTCTCACGTAGAGAGGTAGCAGAGGCAGCCCAGCCTCTTCTTCCTCCTCTAGCCATACGGCTCCAGGAGCTCCCTTGTAACTTCACCATTGTCTCAACTAGACCGAGCAGGGCTAGGGGTGTTACCTCCCACGGAGGGCCCCGAACCTGGGTACATCGTGTGTCCGCCATCACTTGTGCCTAACCCCGCTCCCGGAGCCCGTCGGCGTCCTTCGGCCCCAACCACTCTTGATAAGCCTACCCATGGCATCTGCCGTGACAAAACCACGACACCAGACACACAGTTTACTACTCAGGCCAGATCAGCCACTGTGCCAGCTCCAGACTTGAGGCCCTCTTCATCAGCTCTAGCCACTGTCACCTCAGCTCCTGCTCCATCATCTTCAGTTCCTCCAGTTGCCACACCAACTCCATCCAGGACATCTGCAGAGATCTTCGCCGACGCTGTTCTCTCGACTCCTTCATCAACAACCGGAGGAGATCAGCCCAAGAACACTTAGACATATGCCTTTGAACTTTTTGGTAACTGTTGCCAAAGGGGGAGAAGTGTATATAGATCTTTAGGCTTCGAGTGAGAGAGCGTTTGGTTTTTATTGCCTTTTCCAAAACACACATGGTTCATTTACTTTTGGCTATGCTTCTGTTTTGATCATACACTTTATGTGTGTTGTGCTACTATTTCCTATCATCTTAATGCTTATGAGATGATCATTATCTTTGTTTGGATGTGTTGTGCTATGATGTTCACTCTAATTATTCTCGCACACCACCACGATGTATGTGACATGGAAGAAGTGCCCCATGTACCTAATCGATTGTGCATTTGCATTCAAACGCAAATTTAAAATAATGCACAAATTTAGGGGGAGCTCTTGCTTATCACATGCTTCTCAAAGCGACGATTATATTCATTGATTATATCTTTGTCGAAGCTTTGATCTATATGTTGTCATCAATTACCAAAAAGGGGGAGATTGAAAGCACATTTGCTCCCTTGGTGGTTTTGGTAATTAATAACAACATATAAGTCATTGAACTAATGTTTCCACTAAGTATATTTCAGGAAAAGTTCAATGATAGGGATGGCAAAAGGATTGTGAAGATTGTGGAAATACCCCAAGATGCAAGGAAATGGATTGGCAAAGCTTCAAGCAAGAGGACTCTACATTTTACATTTGTGAGAAATCACTTTGAGTCCATAGGAAAGCCAATACTATTAAAAGGGGGTAAGGTTTTGATTGGTGAACAAAACGCTCATACGTGCACAAATGATAGTCACCAAAAACACCCACAAGCTCTTCCACAAGTCTGTCCATAGCCAAATATTCAAAATCGGTGCAACGAACAATTCCCACTCGGTGCCACCGATTCCCAAACTCAGACTGACTCAGCCAAACCCAAGCCACTTCGGTGCAATCGATTCCATTCCGGTGCCACCGAGTTTTGGTTGCCAACTTTCTGTTACGCAAATCCACAATATCGGTACCACCGAGATTGTTGGATCGGCGTCACCGAGAATGTCAATCTGACCGTTGGTCACCTTATCGGTGCAACCGAGTTTCCTATATCGGTCTCACCGAGATTCAAAAGTTGCCACCTTTTGGTCACTTCGGTACCACCGAGATTAACATATCGGTGTCACCGAGTTGGTCATTTTGTGTGTAACGGTTGGATTTTTGGGGATGCCTATATATACCCCTTCACCACCACCTACTCAAAAGAGAAGCACTCAGAACTATTCCATACTTGCCCCATCCAGTTTTCTGAGAGAGAGCCACCTACCCTTGTGTTGAGGTCAAGATCTTCCACTCCAACCATATGGATTTTGATTTATAGCCTCCCCAAGTTGCTTTCCACCAATCCCATCTCTTCCACCAAGCCAAATCTGTGAGAGAGTGATTGTGTGTTGAGGAGTCTATCATCTTGAAGCACAAGAGCAAGGAGTTCATCATCATTATCGAGCCTATTACCTTTTGGAGGGTGGTGCCTCCTAGATTGGTTAGGTGTCGCTTGGGAGCCTCCTACTTCGTGTTGTGGAGTTTAACCAAGAAGTTTGTAAGGGCAAGGAGATCGCCTACTTCGTGAAGATCTACCCATAGTGAGGCTAGTCCTTCATGGACGGAAGCCGTTATGGAATAGTCAAGGTTGCTACTTCATGGACCCTTATGGGTGGAGCCCTCCGTGGACTCTTGCGACCGTTACCCTCTGTGGGTTGAAGACTCCATAAACGTGGATGTACGATAGCACCACCTATCGGAACCACGGGAAAAATCATTGTGTCTACAATTGCGTTTGATCTTCCTACTCTATCCTTTCTACTCATGCTTGTTGTTACTTTCCGCTGCTATACTATTAGACTTGCATGTGTAGGGTGTACTTGACTTGCCATGAAATGCTAAAAACTGCTAACTCTAAAATTTGGTATAGGCAAAACTTTTATTTGGTCAAGTAGTCTAATCACCCCCCTCTAGACATACTTTCGGTCCTACAGGTGTTGCCGCCAGGTTATTTTTTGTGGTCTATTCAAGTCAAGCGACCCCCCTGTTCCTTTTGTGTACTTCGCATTACCCTGAAGCTGGGAATTCCTCGTATGTATTGATCCAGATTAACCCCTGCTGAGATTGTGTCATTTGTTTCAAGCTTCAAGTATAGCACCTCATCACCACCAGGATCTTCGCCCCGTGCGCCGCCCCCTAGACGGTTCCATGGGGAAGGGTTGGACACGGCGTCTGTGCCAGGACTTGTCCTCGCAGCGCCGAGAAATCTAAATGACCAAGCTCTGACTCAAGGGCTGGCCCCCCGTGCTAGTCATCTCACCAAGGTCTTTGGTGTCCCGCCCTCCCGGAGGATCGTCACGGGCGGGCAATGGGGGCACATCTCGGCTCGGGGCGGCGGGGGTAAAGTCGTCCGTGGATGGGTGCCCCGCCGCCCGGCACAGCAACACGACGATTGAGCGGTGCGCCCCACGCCCATGTTATGGGTCGCGGAGCGCACACCCGCGTCGGAAACTAGGCGTAAAGCCACCCGGAGAACTGAGGAGGGAAATCCTGAGCCTTGTGCCTGGGGTATCCTATCCCTCTTTTAAAATCGCCACCCGTGACACTCTCACGTAAGAATGAGTGGGGCTGTACACGCCCCGGAGCCTCCCGAAGGGCCGCCCGTCGGCCTCGGGAGGACTCCCGCCCACGCCTAGTGGAAGCCCCATGCTCCGCGTTGGTGGATGAAGAACTGAGGAAGGAGCTCCTGAGCCATGTGCTTGGAGTATCCGACCCCTATTTTAAAAATCGCTGCCCGTCACCCTCTCACGTAATAATGAGGTTGAGGCTGTACACGCCCCGGATCCTCCCGAAGTACCGCCCCTCGACCTCGGGAGGACTCCCGCCCACGCCCAGTCGAAGCCCCAAGTTCTCCGCTGGGTGAGACAGTGAACAATCCCCTTGGGGGGGCCCGTAACAGCCTCGGAACAAACGGCCGCAGCCTCGGGAACCACCCCCCCCCCCGCGGCACGTGCCCACCCCCCCCCCTTGGGCCTCGCGCGCGCGGGGGCTGGGCACGATGCCTGTGCCTGGGCACGTGCTAGCGACACCGGAACCCAAAGGACTGGGTTTTGGCTCGCGGACATGCCCACACGCACGTCACCTCACCAAGGTGCGTGGTGCCTGTCTTCCTCACGTGACGCCCAAGTGTAAACCGGTAAGCGCGTTCCGACCTAGGAGCAAATGCTTTCATGCAGGATTCCTCCCCAGGGCGGTTCCCCCAAGAAGGCCCGCGAGGCGGGCTCAAACGAGTCTCTGAGCATCGCGCATCAGGACCCTTCACACCAATGATGGCTGAGATGCGCCCGGGGGCTGAGCCCTGGCAACGCAGAGCGTCAGGGTAACCCAGGAAAGGGATACAAGCCTAGCAAAGGACAAAGAGGAAAAACTAATTTTTAACCCAAAAAGCGTTCAATTTAAGGCGCGAGGGACATAACCCATTTTTTACGCACCCCCACGGGGTCAACATGGTTCATTGCAGGAAAAGAAAAACAACGCAAAAGAGGAGCTGGACTCCCGCAGCGCCGCCTCCGGAGATCCTAACCCTGACGCTGCCGCACCTAGTCTGAGTCCTCCTCCTTGATGCGGGTGCTTGGAGAGCCGTTGGAGTCGTCATCGCTCCCACTCCCCCAGGAGGAGTAGCTGCGGCTGCCGCCGCCGCTGTTGCTTCTGCTGCCGCTCTCCATGCAGCAGTCTAGGCGATCGCCGGCCTCCCCGAAGATCTTCATGAAGTGCGTAGAGGCCCCATCAAACTTGAAGTGGAGGACGTGCCCCTCCCGCACGCCGTGGGCAAGGGCGAATGACTTCCACCCACGCTTCAAAAACATGAAGCCGACTGGATTGAACTCCGTCGCCACCTAGGAGGACCCGTTGCAGCAACTGTCCGGTTGCAGCCACAGGCCCGGGGGTGCGCGTCCCTCCATCTCCCTCGCAAAGGGATCTGGGAGCCGAAGCCAGGTGCGAGGCCTGCCCTCCACCCTAACGATGAACTCGTGGACCACGTCGGTGGAGTGGTTTCGCGCCCGGGCCGGCCGGGCGGCTGCACCACCCTGATGGCCTCGTCCGCGACCGCCTCGCCCACCGCGCCCGCCAGCGGGGATTCTCCCGTGGCTGCTCGAGCCGACGTGGGCCGCTCGCGAAGGTCACCCGCTCCCCCGACGAGGCGCCTTGAGTGCAGCGACAGACGCACGGCGACGACCACCACCCCTCGCCGGCCTCGATGCGCCCGCCTCATCCATCACCACCTTCTCCTTATCGGCGGAGGAGAACTTCCTCACGGGTGCCATCGCTGCTATGGTGGCAAGTGGCGATGGAGACCGAAGACAAGGAGGATGGACTAAGGGACTCCTCCCCTTCCCTTTATATGCGGCATGGGCTTTACGCCAGCCCTGGGCGGTTACCGAGGCGTCGTGGGGAGTGGAGGGGCCACATGCCCCGTCATGCGCGACGTGGTGTGAATTCCCAGAAGGTTCGTGCCCGCGCCGTGCCGACCTTCCCCCGCCGGAGGAGCCACAACCGCCGCAAGCCCATGGACCGCATCGCCAGGCCCGTTGGGTCGGGGGCACACGGGCCCAGCCGCCTGCTGCCCAGGGCGCTGCATATGCCGCCCACCAAACCTGGCCCACCGGCGAGCCCCACAGCCCGGATCCCTGCAAGGGTCCCGCCCCTGCAGCACGCGCTGACGGCCATCGTCAGGGGCCTCTATGGCACCTCGCCCAAGGCCGCGCCCAGGAGCTGTCTCAGAGACCTTACCCAGACAGACTCATCAAAGGGGGAGGCACGAGGCCCTCACTCGGTAGACCTCGCTAGCCCGAACAGAGTTGGCTCTAAGAAGTGGGCCCGTGCCCGGAGATCACCCTTGCGTGCGTCGGGAATGTCTCGTCACCTCGCGAGGACCTAGGGTGATGAACTTCCACACACGGGGCCCGAACGTAGGTTGGCGGGCACATGAACTCCCGGGCAGGGCACCCTGCGAGAGAACTCCCCGAGGAAGGACGGGCGAAGGACAACAACCAGGCAAGGCACGGGCTAGGTATTGCAGGCCTCAGGGGCTGCTACCCGAGGTCGCGTCGCGAGCCAGGAGCCCTTTGGCACGAGGGCTCGCGAACCCCACCAGCAATGCGAGGATCGCCGCGGGATGGCCCCCAGCCAGCTGGGGCATGGGGGCTGCATAAGAGAAAACGGAGTACCCCGCGAGGGGAGCGGGGGCGACTAAAGTACGATAAGTGGCTACGAATTTAAGAAAAAGTAACTTGCAAATGTCTTTCGCCCGCACGGGGCCTGGTGGTCCATAACATTACAGGGAGAAGCATAAAAACTTAAGCGGAAGAGGCGTCGTCTTCGTTGTGGCCGCCGGAGGTCGCGGCGCCGAGGCTCCCGCTCTACCCAGAAGGCGCGTCCTGGGCGAACCGCCCAACCAGCGACTCCACGTACTCGCACACCTCCTCCCTGAGGGGGCACTGGAGCACCTCAGGCACCGGGTCCATCACGCTGGAGAGATCAAAGGCAGGATCATGGCGGCGTAGGTTGGAGAAGATGCGCGTCAGCGCGCAGTCCAGGAGGTCGCGCGTGCTTGACTCAATGTCCTCCTCCACCCTGGAGACGCCCGACTCTAGCACCTCCACCACCTTCAAGAAGATGTCGAGGTAGCCTCCATCACCATGCGCACGGGGCAGCTCCGAGACGTCCCTGACGAAGCGACGGAGCGCGTCGCCCGTGCGACTCGCGACGCCCAGGAACTGCTGAGCGCGCTGCGCCTCCATCATGCGCGCCCGCGCCGCGTCGTCCTGGGCCAACTGCACGGCGTCGGCAGCTTCACCGACCTGGGCCTGCAGCGCCGCCAGCTCTGCCTTGGCGTCCTCCTTGCTTGCGAGGGCATCCTGGAGATTGGCCTCGACGCCCTGCAGCCGAGCTCGGAGCGCGCTCACCTCCCCCTGGAGCCCGTCGCAATGGAGATGAAGGCGAGTCTCCTGCCGGGCCAACTCGCCATGATACTCCTCCAAGGCGGCCTCCCGCTCCCGAGCCATCCTCGCGTCGGCGTTAGCGCGAGCCTCCTTGCGCACTACCGCGAGGGTGGCCTCATCAGCAAGGACCCGCCTTCCAGGGTCTCAAGGCGCTCGCACTCTGTCTCCTGATCGAAGGCGGTCCGGTCGGCCTCCCGCTCGCGGAGGGCCACATTGGCCTCCCGCTTGGCAACGGCAGCCTCCATGCAGGCCAGCTCTGCTTCACGTTCGGCGCTTGGCGCAGCGTGGGCGGCGGCGCAGGGCACGCGCCCCCTGGGCCCCGCCAAGCCGGGCGCGGGAGCGGAGGCCTCGCCAGCAGGCTGCGCATGGGAGGAGGCACCAGCGAGGCCTCCCTCCATGTCTCGGGCGTGGGCGCCCTAGGAATCATGGCGGTCAGGCTCGCCGACCAGGATGGGAGTACAAGGAAGGACGAAGATGGCGGCACACTTACTCGTCGTTGGCGGTCCAGCGCCGCCGCGTCGGAGCTGGCCCTGAGTGCCGACCTCCACTGCCTCTGGAGGATGAGGGTGGCGCTGAAGGCCCCGCCTGTGTTCCGGCGTTCACGACATCTTTCCTTGCTGCCATGACCAGGAAGGCGAAGATTGGGCGAGGAAGCAAAGAGGAAGAAGCAGCAAGGGGAGGAGGCGTACCGAAGAAGCCGAGGGGCGAGGGTTTTTATGCCTGCCACGCCTGACGATTGCCCAGTGAAGGCGCGGTTCTCGGAGCGTCCTGGGGGAGTGGAGGCGACGCACGCCTCACCGAATGCCACGCGTCCCGCCTGGCCCACAGGCGGTGGGGGCTGCGTCGCTTCAACCTCTCCAACAGGCGGAGTCCTTCACGCCGCGGGCCCGGGGGCTATTGTTGGGCCTCTAGGACTGGGGGTGCCCAGGCCCGTCTGCCTGTGGCCCAAGACGCGAAGATTGCCTCAAACACTAAGTGCCCCCCCCCCCACGGGCTTCACGGAGCTAGGTCTCGCGAGAGCCAGCGCCTCGTGAGGCGCGAGGCGGCGTCACCACCAAGCATTTCACGGGGCCTCCCCGCGAGGCTGCCCACGGTGCCCTCAGGAGGCGGGTCTGTCTGGAGCTGACCGGGCAGGGCCCCGCAACCTTGTGCCCGCACATGGGTGATGCGCCCCACGCCAAATGGTGCCAGCAGCCGTGCCAGCGGGCGCGGACGGAGATGATTTCCTCTTTGGTGATAGAGGAGAGGCGCCAGCTCGCGGATTCCCAAAGCATCCCCCTAAGGTTGCCCTTCCAGGCAAGAAGACCAAGACCGAGGGCTCGGCAGGACGAATGTCACCCCCGAGCCCACAAGCGCGTCACGGCGAGGAACTTTAGCAGGCGAAGACCACCTTTTGTCAGGATAAGCTGCAACCCTGTCCCCTTTCAAACTGGCCGTTGTGGCAACCCTTCCCGCCTGATATTTTTCGGGGAAGAGGAGCAGGGCCAATATAAGGAGGGAACCAGCCACCGTAGAGAGAGAGAGAGACCTTTGGTTGGCAAGAACACGCCTTGTACTCATCTTCCACCTCAAGCAATCCACCAAGCAAGAGTAGGGTCTTACACCACGAGGTGGCCCGAACCTGGGTAAACTCTGTGTGCCCTTGTTCATCTTCTTTGGCTCAAGCCGCCGGAGAGTCGCCGTGTGGTTGCGAAGTAGAGTAGGGTAGGAGAGCGAGCGCACCCCAGTGTTCGAACCTTCTTGGGTGTACGGAGCCCCGATTCCTGTTGGGGAACGTTGCATGGGAAACAAAAATTTTCCTACGCACACGCAAGATCTATCCATGGTGATGAGCATCTACGAGAGGGAGAGTGAATCTACATACCCTTGTAGATCGCTAAGCGGAAGCGTTAATAAACGCGGTTGATGTAGTCGAACGTCTTCGCGATCCAAATCGCCGAGCGTCCCGCGATCCAATCACGATCCTTCCGATCTAGTGCCGAACGGACGGCACCTCCGCGTTCAACACACGTACGGCTTGATGACGCCTTCACCTCCTCGATCCAGCGAGCGATGGTGAAGTAGTGGTTGAGTTCCAGCAGCACGACGGCGTGGTGATGGTGGTGAGGAACAATCTCTGCAGGGCTTCGCCAAGCACTACGGAGATTATGACGGAGGAACTAGAGGGCTAGGGTTGCCGGCACACGGCTTGGGAAATCCTGATGTGTCCCGTGTGCTAGCCCTGCCCCTCTATTTATATGTTGAGCCTTGGGGTCTAAACTTGGAGTAAAAGCCTCCTCCGGGTCGGTTTTGCCCGCACAAGGTCGGTTTGGCCCGCAGGAAAAGAGTCCAATTCGGACCCTGCCGAATCGTGCACAGCCGCGCACAAGCGGTAGTACCGCTTCACACAAGCGGTAGTACCGCTTGGGCGGTAGTACCGCTTCACACAAGCGGTAGTACCGCTCCGGCGGTAGTACCGCTTCACCAAGCGGTAGTACCGCTTACGCGGCAGCAAAACTACTTTTGCACTTTCCAATACCTTGTGGGCTTTATCCCTTTGGCTCATATAAAGTGTTGCTGCACCCGAACACTTCGGTAAACATCCGGAACCCCTTCCGGTGAACTCCGGAACCCTTCCAGAGATCAAAACACTATTATCACATATATCAATCTTTACCTCCGGACTCTTCCGGAGATCCTCGTCATGTCCGGGATCTTATCCGGGACTCCGAACAACTTTCGGTCACCAACATAATAACTCAATTATACTAATCGTCACCAAACGTTAAGTGTGTAGACCCTGCGGGTTCGAGAACTATGTAGACATGACCGAGACACCTCTACGGCCAATAACCAATAGCGGGACCTGGATGCCCATATTGGCTCCTACATATTCTACGAAGATCTTTATCGGTCGAACCTCTATGTCAAGGATTCAGTTAATCCCGTATGCTGTTCCCTTTGTTCTTCGGTATGTTACTTGCCCGAGATTCGATCGTCGGTATCACTATACCTAGTTCAATCTCGTTACCGGCAAGTCTCTTTACTCGTTCCGTAATACAAGATCTCGTGGCTAACACTTTAGTCACATTGCTTGCAAGGCTCATTGTGATGTTGTATTACCGAGTGGGCCCTGAGATACCTCTCCGTCACACGGAGTAACAAATCCCAGTCTTGATCCATGCCAACCCAACAGACACCCTCGGAGATACCTGTAGAGCACCTTTATAGTCACCCAGTTACGTTGCGACGTTTGATACACACAAGGTATTCCTCCGGTGTCAGTGAGTTGCATGATCTCATGGTCAAAGGAACAGATACTTGACATGCAGAAAACAATAGCAATAAACTGACACGATCAAATGCTACGTTTACAGTTTGGGTCTTGTCCATCACATCATTCTCCTAATGATGTGATCCCGTTATCAAATGACATCTCATGTCCATGGCTAGGAAACCTTAACCATCTTTGATCAACAAGCTAGTCAACTAGAGGCTTACTAGGGACACAGTGTTGTCTATGTACCCACACATGTATTTGAGTTTCCAATCAATACAATTATAGCATGGATAATAAACGATTATCATGAACAAGGAAATATAATAATAACCAATTTATTATTGCCTCTAGGGCATATTTCCAACAGTCTCCCACTTGCACTAGAGTCAATAATCTAGTTCACATCACTATGTGATTTACATTGTAATGAATCGAACACCCATGCAGTTCTGGTGTTGTTCATGTTTAGCCCTTGGAAGAGGTTTAGTCATCGGATCTACAACATTTAGATCCGTGTGTACTTTGCAAATATTTATGTCGTCCTCTTTGATGTAATCGCGGATGGAATTGAAACGTCGCTTTACCTTCGCCGCCTCCGAGGCAGCGATGTACTCCGCTTCGCATGTAGAATCAGCTACCACGCTTTGCTTGGAACTGCACCAGCTAACCGCACCCCCATTAAGAATAAATACGTATCCGGTTTGCGACTTAGAGTCATCCGGATCAGTGTCAAAGCTTGCATCGACGTAACCCTTTACGACGAGCTCTTGATCACCTCCATAAACGAGAAACATGTCCTTAGTCCTTTTCAGATACTTCAGGATATTCTTGACCGCCGTCCAGTGTTCCATTCCTGGATCACTTTGAAACCTTCCGACCATACTTATGGCAAGGCTGACATCGGGTCTTGTGCACAGCATTGCATACATGATAGAGCCTATGGCCGAAGCATAGGGGATGACACTCATCTTTTCTCTATCTTCTGCAGTCACTGGGCATTGAGTCTTACTCAACTTCACACCTTGCAAAACAGGCAAGAACCCCTTCTTGGACTGATCCATTTTGAACTTCTTCAAAATCTTATCAAGGTATGTGCTTTGTGAAAGTCCTATTAAGCGTCTTGATCTATCTCTATAGATCTTGATGCCTAATATGAAAGCAGCTTCTCCTAGGTCCTTCATTGAAAAACTCTTGTTCAAATATTCCTTTACGCTTTCCAGCATTTCTATATTGTTTCCAATCAGCAATATGTCATCCACATATAATATTAGAAACGCTATAGAGCTCCCACTCACTTTCTTGTAAATACAAGCTTCTCCGTAAACTTGTATAAACTCGAACGCTTTGATCACCTCATCAAAACGAAGATTCCAACTCCGAGATGCTTGCACCAGTCCATAAATGGATCGCTGGAGTTTGCAAACTTTGTCAGCATTCTCTGGATCGACAAAACCTTCTGGTTGCATCATATACAACTCTTCCTTAAGGAAACCGTTAAGGAACGCTGTTTTGACATCCATCTGCCAAATTTCATAATCGAAAAAGGCAGCTATTGCTAACATGATTCTGACGGACTTAAGCATCGCTACGGGTGAGAAGGTCTCATCGTAGTCAACTCCTTGAACTTGTGAAAAACCCTTTGCCACAAGTCGAGCTTTATAGACGGTGACATTACCGTCCGCGTCCGTCTTCCTCTTAAAGATCCATTTGTTCTGAATGGCCTTACGCCCTTCAGGTAATACTTCCAAAGTCCATACTTTGTTTTCATACATGGATCCCATCTCGGATTTCATGGCCTCTAACCACTTCTCGGAATCCGGGCTCATCATCGCTTCTCCATAGCTCGTAGGTTCATTGTTGTCTAACAACATGACCTCTAAGACAGGGTTGCCGTACCACTCGGGAGCAGTACGCGTCCTTGTCGACCTACGAGGTTCGATAGCAACTTGATCCAAAGCTTCATGATCATCATCATTAACTTCCTCTTCAGCTAATGTAGGCTCCACAGAAACAACTTTCTGCGCTGCGCTACTCTCAGGTTGAAGTAAAGGTTCAACAACCTCATCAAGTTCTATCTTCCTCCCACTCAATTCTTTCGAGAGAAACTCTTTCTCAAGAAATGTTCCGTTTTTAGCGACAAACATTTTGCCTTCGGATCTGAGATAGAAGGTATACCCAACTGTCTCTTTTGGGTATCCTATGAAGACGCATTTCTCCGCTTTGGGTTCCAGCTTTTCAGGCTGAAGCTTTTTGACATAAGCATCACATCCCCAAACTTTAAGAAACGACAGCTTTGGCTTCTTGTCAAACCAAAGTTCATATGGCGTCGTCTCAACGGATTTCGATGGTGCCCTATTTAAAGTGAATGCAGCTGTCTCTAATGCATAACCCCAAAACGATAGTGGCAAATCGGCAAGAGACATCATAGATCGCACCATATCCAATAAGGTTCGATTACGACGTTCGGACACACCATTACGCTGTGGTGTTCCAGCCGGTGTCAATTGTGAAACAATTCCACACTGTCTTAAGTGACTGCCAAACTCATAACTCAGATATTCTCCTCCTCGATCAGATCGTAGGAATTTAATCTTCTTGTTACGATGATTCTCAACTTCACTCTGAAATTGTTTGAACTTTTCAAATGTTTCAGACTTGTGTTTCATTAAGTAAATATACCCATATCTACTTAAGTCATCAGTGAAGGTGAGAAAGTAACGATAACCACCGCGCGCCTCAATACTCATCGGACCGCACACATCAGTATGTATGATTTCCAATAAGTCAGTTGCCCGTTCCATTGTTCCAGAGAACGGCGTTTTAGTCATCTTGCCCATGAGGCATGGCTCACATGTGTCAAGTGATTCAAAATCAAGTGACTCCAAAAGTCCATCAGCATGGAGCTTCTTCATGCGTTTTACGCCAATATGACCTAAACGGCAGTGCCACAAGAAAGTGGTATTATCATTATCAATTCTACATCTTTTGGCATCAATGTTATGAACATGTGTATCATTACTATCGAGATTCAATAAGAATAAACCCCTCACATCGGGTGCATGACCATAAAAGATATTACTCATATAAATAGAACAACCATTATTCTCTGATTTAAATGAGTAACCGTCTCGCAATAAACAAGATCCAGATATAATGTTCATGCTTAACGCAGGCACCAAATAACACTTATTTAGGTTCATCACTAATCCCGACGGTAATCGAAGAGCGAGCGTGCCGACGGCGATCACATCAACCTTGGAACCATTTCCCACGCGCATCGTCACTTCGTCCTTTGCCAGCCTCCGTCTATTCCGCAGTTCCTGTTTTGAGTTGCAAATATGAGCAACCGCACCGGTATCAAATACCCAGGCACTACAACGAGAGTTGGTAAGGTACACATCAATAACATGTATATCATATATACCTTGTTTGTTGTTGGCCGCCTTCTTGTCAGCCAAATACTTGGGGCAATTCCGCTTCCAGTGTCCAGTTCCCTTGCAATGAAAACACACAGTTTCTGGTTTGGGTCCAGCCTTGGGTTTCTTCACGAGAGGAGCAACTGCTTTGCCACTCTGCTTGGAGTTACCCTTCTTACCCTTGCCAATTTTCTTGAAACTAGTGGTTTTATTGACCATCAACACTTGATGCTCCTTCTGAATTTCAGACTCAGCGGCTTTCAGCATCGCAAACAGCTCGGCGACTGACTTGTTCATCCCGTGCATGTTATAGTTCAACACGAAGCTCTTGTAGCTAGGTGGCAATGATTGAAGAACTCTGTCAGTGATAGCCTCTGGCGGAAGGGGCATCCCTAACTCAGCCAGGCGGGTGGAGTACCCAGACATTCTGAGCACGTGATCACTGATAGACCCGTTCTCCTCCATCTTGCAAGCATAGAACTTATCGGAGATCTCATATCTCTCGATCCGGGCATTCTTCTGAAAGATAAACTTCAACTCCTGGAACATCTCATATGCTCCATGACGTTCAAAACGTCTTTGAAGTCCCGGTTCTAAGCCATACAACATTGCACATTGAACTATTGAGTAATCATCAGAACGAGCCTGCCAGGCGTTCACAACGTCTAGAGACTCAACTGGAGCGGGTGGATCACCAAGCGGTGCATCAAGGACATAAGCCTTCTGGGAAGCCGTAAGGATAATCCTTAGATTACGGGCCCAGTCCACAAAGTTACTTCCATCATCTTTCAACTTAGCTTTCTCTAGGAACGCATTAAAATTCAGGGGTGCTACTGCGCGAGCCATGATCTACAACATAAATATTGCAAAGACAACTTAGACTATTGTTCTTAGATAATGAGTTTAGTTAATCATATTACTTAAAAACTCCCACTCAAATTGACATCCCTCCGATCATTCGAGTGTAACATGATCCAAATCCACCAACTCAAGTCCGATCATCACGTGAGTTGAGGTGGTTTCAATGGTGAACATCTTCATGTTGATCATATCTACTATATGACTCATGTTCGACCTTTCGGTCTCTTGTGTTCCGAGGCCATGTCTGTACATGCTAGGCTCGTCAAGTTTAACCCGAGTGTTCCGCACGTGTAACATGGCTTACACCCGTTGTATGCGAACGTAGAGTCTATCACACCCGATCATCACGGCGTGTCTCGAAACGACGAACTTTCGCAACGGTGCACACTTGGGGAGAACACAATTTATCTTGAAATTTAAGTGAGGGATCACCTTATAATGCTACCGTCGTCTAAGCAAAATAAGATGCATAAAAGGATTAACATCACATGCAAATCATAAGTGACATGATATGGCCATGAACTTGTGCTTTTGATCTCCATCTCCAAAGCACCGGCATGATCTCCATCGTCACCGGCATGACACCATGATCTCCATCATCTTGATCTCCATCAACGTGTCGCCATAAGGTTGTCGCGCCGACTGTTGCTTCCACGACTATAGCTAACGTTTAGCGATAAAGTAAAGCATTACATAGCGCTTAATGATTGACACGCAGGTCATACAATAATTAAAGACAACTCTATGGCTCCTGCCAGTTGCCGTACTCATCGACATGCAAGTCGTGATATTCTATACAATACATGATCATCTCATACATCACATATAACTCATCATGTAATTTGCCATATCACATCACAACATACCCTGCAAAAACAAGTTAGACGTCCTCTAATTGTTGTTGCAAATTTTACGTGGCTGCTACGGGTATCTAGCAAGAACGATTCTTACCTACGCAAAACCACAACGTGGTGTAGTGATTGCTTTTTGATCTTCTAAAAGAACCCTCTTCATTGAACCGATTCAACTAAAGTGAGAGAGACAGACACCCGCCAGTCACCTTTATGCAACAAGTGCACGCAGCGGTGAAACCAGTCTCGCGTAAGCGTACGCGTAATGTCGGTCCGGGCCGCTTCATCTCACAATACCGCGGAATCAAGTATCAACTAGTAACGGCAAGCAATATGTATACACCCACGCCCACAACTCGTTTGTGTTCTACTCGAGATCTCATCTACGCATAGACCTAGCTCAGATGCCACTGTTGGGGAACGTTGCATGGGAAACAAAAATTTTCCTACGCACACGCAAGATCTATCCATGGTGATGAGCATCTACGAGAGGGAGAGTGAATCTACATACCCTTGTAGATCGCTAAGCGGAAGCGTTAATAAACGCGGTTGATGTAGTCGAACGTCTTCGCGATCCAAATCGCCGAGCGTCCCGCGATCCAATCACGATCCTTCCGATCTAGTGCCGAACGGACGGCACCTCCGCGTTCAACACACGTACGGCTTGATGACGCCTTCACCTCCTCGATCCAGCGAGCGATGGTGAAGTAGTGGTTGAGTTCCAGCAGCACGACGGCGTGGTGATGGTGGTGAGGAACAATCTCTGCAGGGCTTCGCCAAGCACTACGGAGATTATGACGGAGGAACTAGAGGGCTAGGGTTGCCGGCACACGGCTTGGGAAATCCTGATGTGTCCCGTGTGCTAGCCCTGCCCCTCTATTTATATGTTGAGCCTTGGGGTCTAAACTTGGAGTAAAAGCCTCCTCCGGGTCGGTTTTGCCCGCACAAGGTCGGTTTGGCCCGCAGGAAAAGAGTCCAATTCGGACCCTGCCGAATCGTGCACAGCCGCGCACAAGCGGTAGTACCGCTTCACACAAGCGGTAGTACCGCTTGGGCGGTAGTACCGCTTCACACAAGCGGTAGTACCGCTCCGGCGGTAGTACCGCTTCACCAAGCGGTAGTACCGCTTACGCGGCAGCAAAACTACTTTTGCACTTTCCAATACCTTGTGGGCTTTATCCCTTTGGCTCATATAAAGTGTTGCTGCACCCGAACACTTCGGTAAACATCCGGAACCCCTTCCGGTGAACTCCGGAACCCTTCCAGAGATCAAAACACTATTATCACATATATCAATCTTTACCTCCGGACTCTTCCGGAGATCCTCGTCATGTCCGGGATCTTATCCGGGACTCCGAACAACTTTCGGTCACCAACATAATAACTCAATTATACTAATCGTCACCAAACGTTAAGTGTGTAGACCCTGCGGGTTCGAGAACTATGTAGACATGACCGAGACACCTCTACGGCCAATAACCAATAGCGGGACCTGGATGCCCATATTGGCTCCTACATATTCTACGAAGATCTTTATCGGTCGAACCTCTATGTCAAGGATTCAGTTAATCCCGTATGCTGTTCCCTTTGTTCTTCGGTATGTTACTTGCCCGAGATTCGATCGTCGGTATCACTATACCTAGTTCAATCTCGTTACCGGCAAGTCTCTTTACTCGTTCCGTAATACAAGATCTCGTGGCTAACACTTTAGTCACATTGCTTGCAAGGCTCATTGTGATGTTGTATTACCGAGTGGGCCCTGAGATACCTCTCCGTCACACGGAGTAACAAATCCCAGTCTTGATCCATGCCAACCCAACAGACACCCTCGGAGATACCTGTAGAGCACCTTTATAGTCACCCAGTTACGTTGCGACGTTTGATACACACAAGGTATTCCTCCGGTGTCAGTGAGTTGCATGATCTCATGGTCAAAGGAACAGATACTTGACATGCAGAAAACAATAGCAATAAACTGACACGATCAAATGCTACGTTTACAGTTTGGGTCTTGTCCATCACATCATTCTCCTAATGATGTGATCCCGTTATCAAATGACATCTCATGTCCATGGCTAGGAAACCTTAACCATCTTTGATCAACAAGCTAGTCAACTAGAGGCTTACTAGGGACACAGTGTTGTCTATGTACCCACACATGTATTTGAGTTTCCAATCAATACAATTATAGCATGGATAATAAACGATTATCATGAACAAGGAAATATAATAATAACCAATTTATTATTGCCTCTAGGGCATATTTCCAACAATTCCGACAATAGTTGTGCTGGTTGTATTTTCAAGGAAAGAACCGCTGGACAAGCTGAAGAACTATTGAATAACATATTACAAAATGCCGATGATTGGACACTTCCTGAACCACCGCCGGAACCTATTCAAAAGAAAAGAGGTATTCTATTCCTCAGTCCTGAAGGTATGAAAGAAGCCAAAAGATCTATGAAAGAGAAAGGTTTTAAAACTGAAGATGTCAAGAAATTACCACAATTGAAGAAATACATGGACTTGACACCCCGACAGAGGTAGTAGAGTTAAAATCTCTCCGTACCTTTAATGAAAGTGATATATCTTATACTAAGACTCCTAGTCAATGCATGGATGAATTTGATAATTACATTGTTAAGCAAGAGCATTTCAATAAATATGTCAAAACTCAATTAAGGCGTAATGCTATGATGATAGATTGCTTGAGTGACTTGATGTTTAGAATTGCTAATGATGTTAAAGGTCTAGGTAAACATGCTTCAATGGTTCACACACAACTAGACCAAGTTGCCAAGTCACAAAATGATTTGCTTGCTGAAATAAATGATAATATGAATGATCATGCTGTTAGAATAATGACTAGAGGAGGTCGAATGACTCAGGAACCTCTCTTTCGTGAAGGTCATCCTAAGAGAATAGAACAAGATTCTCAAAGAGTTAATGATGATGCACCTAGTCCATCTAATAAGAAAAAGAAAAATAAAAAGGATAGGACATTGCATGCTTCTAGTGAACCTATTATGGAAAAACCTGCTGAAAAACATAATGACGTTTCTATTTCTCATGCTGAGACACAATCTGGTAGTGAACACGAATCTAGTGATAATGAAATGATGATAATAATAATGATGAGACTCACGTAGATGCTCAGCCAGACAATAAAGAGCAAGATAATGATGTGGAAATAGAACTTGCTGAAGATCTTGATAACCCACATCCCAAAAATAAGCGTTATGGAAAGAAAGATTTTGTTGCTAGGAAACATGGTAAAGAAAGAGAACCATGGGTTCAAAAACCCATGCCATTCCCTCGTAAGCCTTCCAAGAGTAAGGACGAGGAGGATTTTGAGCGCTTTGCTGAAATGATTAGACATGTCACTGTTCACACTCGCTTGACTGATATTTTGAAAATGCCTCTGTATGCTAAGTATAAGAAATTATTAGCACCAAAAGGAAAATACCTGAAACTGAAATTGCGACTATGCTTGCTAATTATTCTTTTGATGGAGGAGTGCCTAAGAAGTTGGGAGATCCTGGTATATGATACGTCCATTCTGCATCATGATTTATTATTCATGTTTATGTTATTCTTGTCCATTATTCCCTATCATCATACAATTCTTATGCTCTTTTTCTGTGAATATGCAAGGTGCATCACAAAGAAGGAAATATCTGGAAACTGGAATTCTGGACTAAAAACCGAAGAAAATGCAGAAAAATCAGCAGACTCCAAATGACCTGAAACTTCAAGAAGAATTTTTATTGAATATTTAAGAATTTCTGGGCCAAAAATATACCAGAGGGGGGCCACCAGCTGGCCACAAGCCAACATGGCACACCCCCCAAGCCGCGCCCTGATGGCTTGTGGGGCCCCTGTTGGCCTCCCGACGTCCCTCTTGTCCTATATGGTGTGTTTTACCCTAGAAAAAATCATAAGCAACCTTTCGGGACGAAGCGCCGCCGTCTCGAGGCGGAAACCTGGGCAGAGGCCCTTTTGCACTCCGGCAGTCAGATTCTGCCGGGAAAATTCCTCTCCGGGAGGAGGAGATCAAAGCCATCGTCATCACCAAAGCTTCCTCTTTCGTGGGAGGACCAATCCTCATCAACATCTTCACCAGCACCATCTCATCTCCAACCCTAGTTCATCTGTTGAATTCAATCTTTGTCTCAAAACCTGTCGGATTCAGGGCTCCGCAAACCCGAGAATGGTTCGAATACAGGGGTGCACTTGCCCTTCGATTCTGCTTGACTTCGCCGCTACACCACAGCGATCCCCCCACAGCTTATGCCCAAGGAAATGAGCGGGGACTCGCGAAGACGGACACAACGATTTACCCAGGTTCGGGCCACCTTGCGGTGTAAAACCCTACTCCTGCTTTTGGTGGATTGGTCTCACGAGGAGGTTACGGATGAACAGATACAGTGGTTGAGCGACCTCGCAAGGGCTCTTTGGTGTGGGTGGATTCGATCATCTTCTATGGTGGTGGCTCGTCCCTATTTATAGCGGGCCTTGGTCCTCTTCCCTTATCGCACTGGCGGGAAGGGATCCCACAACGGCCAAATTTGAAAGGGGATAGGAGGTACAGCTTATCCTGACTAAAGGTGGTCTTCGCCTGCAAAGCTCCTGGCGTGATCCAGAGGTGGGCTCGACGATGACATTTGTCCTGCTGAGCCCGTAGTCTTGGTCTCGTTGCACCAGAATGGAAACCTTTGGCAGGCTTCCTTGGGAACCCGTGTCTGTCCTTGCTCCCTTAGCACGAAAGAGGAAACTGTCTCTGCTGTGCCCACTGGGGCCCGCCCACTTTGGTTGCCGTGGCTTATGTCATCGCAGCCTCCTGAGGCTGGGTACCTGCATTGGAATCTCTGCTCCTCGGGAGGCAGCCTGGGGAGGCCGCTCCCTTGGAGGTCTTGGCGTCGTCCTCCTCGCAAGGCAGGGGCCCTCACGAGGGTCTTGTCTTGAGGGGCTTGTCACCAGGCCGTACAGGGCCATCAAGGTGGGCCACGCGTTGGGCCACAGGCAGGCAGGTCTGGGTACCCCCGATCCCAGAACGCCAACAACAGCCCCCGGGCCCAAGGCGCGCTCGGGCCGGCTTCAGGGCGAAGCCAAGGGGTGGAGCCCGAAGCGTCGCGGGCCCCAACTGCCTGCGGGCCAGCCTTGATGTGTGGCGCATGACGGGGCGCGGACGCCTCCACTCCCTCACGTCCCCTCGGGAACCGCCCTGAGTCAAGCTGACGCGAAGCCTGAGCGCTGCGCCCGCCATCATTGCTCTTCCTTGATTGACGCCGCCCTCTCGTGTTATCCTTCTTCTCCGGCCTGCGCTGAAGTGACCCGCTGAGGGGGATGAAGCGACGCGGGATAGAGCCGCCCGCGGATCGAGCACGACACGCGGTGTCTTAGGAGCGCGCGTCACCTCCACTGCCCACAACGCTTCGGGGACCGCGGTTGCGCCTATAAACCCGCCTCGCCCGAGGGGCAGTTCCATCCTCACACCCCTTCCCGTTCACCACCTTCGCAGGAACACCGCCTCCTTCTCCCTCTCTCCTTCTCATGGCGTCAGGGGGGAGTTCCGCCGGTGCCGGAACGCGAGCAGGGTCACCGGCGCCGCCACCGTCCCTTGGGGGCGGCGGGGGCCAGTCTTCGAGGCCGGCCCAGGCGCGCCGGCGCTGGATCGTCACTGATGAGTAAGTATATCATTGCCTCTGCCTTTTGTTGCGAATCATGCCTGACTTGCCGAGCCTGATCGCCGGCTCCTTTCAGGGCGCCCAAGCCCAAGAGGCGCAGGCTCGACGAGCTTCAAGGCGAGGTGGACGTGCTCAGGACCCAGCTGCGGGACACCGAGGCCGCCCTCCAAGCCGTGATTCAAGGTGAGGAGGACGCCAAGGCGGAACTGGCATCCCTCCAGGCCCAGGTCGAGGGGGCCGCAACCGCCGTGCAGGCAGCCAAGGACGAGGCGGCGCACGCGAAGATGATGGAGGCGCAGCGCGCCAAGCAGTACCTGGACATCGCCAGTCGCGCGAGCAGCGCGGTCCGCCGGTTCGTCGGGGAAGCCCCTGCGCTGCCATGTGCACACGGTGATGGGGGCTACCTCCACTTCTTCTAGAAGGTGGTGGAGGCGCTGGAGTCCGGCGTGTCCCGGGTGGGCGAGGACGCCGAGTCCAGCGCGCGCGACCTTCTGGACAGCGTGCTGACGCGCGTCTTTTCCAACTTTCGCCGCCACGTCCCCGCGCTCGACCTCTCCCGCGCGACGGAGCCGGTGCCCGAAGAGCTCTGGATGCCCCTCAGGGACGAGGTGCGCGATCACGTGGAGTCCCTGGTCGAATGGTTTGCCCAGGCGGCGTCCTCCGAGGAAGGCGACAGCTCCGGAGCCGAGACCTTCAAGAGGCGCGATGGAGACAGCGCCTCCTCTGCCTGAGCTCTGCCTTCTTCGTTCCTGTTGCATCAAAAACCATTGGGCCCCTAGGGGGGGCGTTAAACTTTTGTATTATACCTCTGTTTTTGTGTAGTAGTCATCTGCCGTGCCCGAGGCGTCCTCATTCCTTCTGTGAGGTTTTACGTTTTCCTTCACCACGTACATGTATCTGCATCGCCAGACCGTCGCTTCGTCCCAGGCTCCCCTCAGGGGGTCTCGTGGGAGCGCCGATCAGCTTCTAACAACGGCTGCCCACTCAAACCTCGCGAGGCTGATTTCCCGAGGTGGCACGGGCCGCGCCCGCGCCGGGCTCACAGGGGCAACGCCTCAAGAGCCCAACTCTCCCTCTTCCGCGTCATCTTCCTTTCTTGTTGCGTTGTGCCGGCCCAGAGCGCGCTCGCGGGAGGGGTCATCACCTTCATGTTCAGGCGCCGGAGCCAAGCCTCAAGAGCGACACTCCTCGGGAGGCCGCATTCCCTTCGGTTCCCGTGGCAAGTTCCTGCGTCACGAGGTGCAGCCGGGGCAGCTTGGAGTTCTTGCCGAGGGGGCCTCTTCCTTGCGGACCAGGCCACTTTGCAGCCTCAAGAGGCGCCCGCCGCTCGCGAGGCTCCTGGGGTGGCGAGGAATCAGGGCCTCCGGAGGCGCTTCCTCATGGTCCTGTTTTCCGCGGTGGAGCTGAAAAGTACTTTACGTAGAGTTAGAATTTCTTCACAACGAGTCCAATCATGACTTTCCTTCCCATGTCCGTCTTCCTTCCAGCGACCATTCTGGCCAGAGCCCCCGGGCGAGGGTTCATCGCTGCTGGTGTGCCGGGTCGCAATGCCTGGCAAGGCCAGAGGATGAGCGCTCCTGAGGACGGGGGCCTGAGGCAACATGCACCTGTCGGTCTATGCTTGTTGTAACTTGTTTGAATCCTGAGATTCCCTTTCGCGCCCTGTCTCCTTCCTGCTTGTTTTTGTGCTCTACGTCGGTTGGGCCCAATCCCGCGCATACCTCGACCGCCGTGGGGTGTCCGGATCACCAGGACGAGACCAAGGGGCGAGGGGCTACGTGAGTAGTGTGGCCCCTGGGGCGCGATGCCCAGGGGTCCCCCTTGACGTGCGAGTAGCGGGAGCCTAGGGCAAATTGCGCCCGCCGGCTCGCTCGAGAGTGCCGCGCGAGGATTTAGCGAGGGGCATACTGTGTCCTGCCCCCACTTGCGAGGCGTGAGAGAGAGAAAACCAGCGCTAGCATTTTAAAGCCAAGACTGCAAAGCGAGAAACACTGCAAGGAGAAAACCCCCACCCCTTTTGCAAACAGAGACGCGAAAGCTCCAAGTTTCATTCCAAAAGACGGCAAATTCGTTTACAAAAGGGAGCAAGGAACGACCGTGTCCGGCACCTAATAGCTAGTCTTCGTCTTCCCCCAACGCGGAGCATAGGGCTCCCACTAGGCGTTGGCATAGTCATTGGGGGACCATGTCGTCCGCCAGCGCGGAGCATGGGGCTTCCACTTGGGCGTGGGTGGGGGCCCCTCCGCGTCCTCTGGGGACCCCGGGCGTATACAACCCACTCATTATTATGTGAGAGTGTCACGGTTGCAGATAGCTGGGCGAACCCCCAAGCGCATGGCTCAGGAGTTCCCAGCTCGACCCTTGGGCCATCCCGCACATTTCTGCGTGGTTGCGCGCCCCTATGGCCCAAACATGGGTGCATTGCTCCCCGCGTGACTGCGGGATTGCGCTCCCGCGGCCCAAACATGAGCGCAACACACCCCGCGTGACCGTAGGAATATTGTGTTGATGTAGCCGCCTCGGGGGGCGCTAGTGCGCCAGCCAAGCCACGCCTCGGGGGCCTCGCTGGGCCCCGCCGCCTGAGGACTGTGCCGGCACCCCCCGAGCGGTGAGGCGCTTGGGGCCCTCGCGACGCATGCCGCGCGTGGCCCACGCCTCTCGCGTCCTGTTGATCTCCTGAAAGACGATTCCAGTGGCCCTGCGCTCCCTGCTCGCGAGGGCGCCCCCGCGCGCGCCCCTAGGCGCTCTCTTCGTCGCCGGCCGAGCCCAGTGCCCCGGCGGGAGCCCCCAGGCCCGACCTAAAAAGGGGCGCCGGAAGCGCCCCCCTACGCCAAGGGGGTGGTGGAGCCTGCGGCGAGTGTGAAACTTGCTGCGCCGACGCCTGCCGTGGCGCTGCTTGGAATGTATTCTTCCACGCGAGGGCCTTGGTCTCCCTCTGGCCCTTGACCGCGTGCCTCGTAGTTGAAGCCTCCCCTGGGCAATAGGGCGATGCCGTCCTGGGCACGCGGCCCGCGAACCCTCCTGCGCCGAGCCTCTACCCGAAGTTGGCCGGCTCCGGCGTCGCCGCGAGGTTGGCCGCGTCCTGCTTGGCGGAGGTTGTTGTCGTGGGCATCCTTCGCGCCTCTGCCTTGGTATCGGGATGGCACCCGCCGGGTTTGGGTACGGGTGGAGCCACCCCATACCCTTACGCGTCGCTCCAGACCTTACCCATCACTCATACCCATACCCGTCGACGGGTACATTTCTTTCCCATACCCATCACCCGTCAGGGTAAATGGGTATCCGCGGGTAAAATTACCCATATCTGCAGCACATCAATTTGAGTATTACATAGTCATAAACAACAACTTATAATAATAATGTATAAACAACAACACTTCATGACAACAACACATACTCGTAAACAACAACACATTCTATACGTGGGCTAGCTTCGGGATTTATGTACATATAATGCATTTAGTATGTTGATAAATAATATTTAAGTACTATATTTTAAATTATATGTGGGTACATGGGTACACGGGTATGGGTTATACTAAACCATACCCGTACCCACTATACCCGATGGGTTTTAAATTTGCCCGTTTATGTACCCATGGGTATTTTTTTGACCCATACCCTTACCCTAATAGGGTTTTTACCCACAGGGTACGCGGGTAATGGGTACCTATTGCCATCCCTACTTGGTGACCTCCAAGTACGGCGGCTTTTTCTGCCCGATCGCTGCGTCGGTTGGCGCGTCCCTGCCGGGAAAGCCCGAGCGGTTGGGGGTCCGCCGGGTCGTAGGCGCGCGGGTTGTGGTGAGCATGGAGCATCCCGTCACCTTCTTCGTGCGTGCCTTCACCGGGGCCAGGCGGCGGCCCAAACCCGGTCACGGGGACCCTAAGGAGAAGGAGTACAACCTGGGGCATACGTTGCTCGGGCTCCTCGAGTTGATTGCCAAACACATTGTCGCGCGGTGGTGGAAATGGCCCGCCGGCCGAGCCCCCCGCTCCTTGCGCTGGGGATCGAAGGGGGAGGTGCGGAGCCAAGGCTCTTCTCGCGACGGTGACAAGTTCAGCGATGTGGTCGGCCCAGGCGTCGTAGCCTCCGTGCGTCGGGCGATGGCGAAGCAGCTCGCTTGCCATGAGCAGTGCGCCCTGCGTGTTCTGGTCTCCCACGTGGGCACAGGTTGAAGAGGACCCCGCGGGAGGCGCGTCATGGTGGCCGCTCTGCCGCAGAGGGGGCGCGAGGGGCCTGTCGGCGCGTGGGTGGAACGAGCGGCGACGGTGGTGGCAATGACGCTGGTAGCCCAGTAACGGCCGCCAGGCACCGAGCCCTCGGGGGCATGTGTTGGTGACCGGCCATGGAGTAGGTGAAGTGGGAGTCATCGGAACCGAAGGACGTCGGCGCACCCCCTACCTGGCACGCCAAATGTTGGATTTAGGGCTCCGCAAACCCGAGAATGCTTCGAACACAGGGGTGCGCTTGCCCTTCGATTCTGCTTGACTTCGCCGCTACACAACAATGATCTCCCCGCAGCTTATGCCCAAAGAAATGAGCGGGGACTCGCAAAGACGGACACAACGATTTACCCAGGTTCGGGCCACCTTGAGGTGTAAAACCCTACTCCTACTTTTGGTGGATTGGTCTCACGAGGAGGTTGCGGGTGAACGGGTATAGTGGTTGAGCGACCTCGCGAGGGCTCTTTGGTGTGGGTGGATTCGATCATCTTCTACGGTGGTGGCTAGTCCCTATTTATAGCGGGCCTTGGTCCTCTTCCCTTATCGCACTGGCGGGAAGGGATCCCACAATGGCCAAATTTGAAAGGGGACAGGAGCTATAGCTTATCCTGACTAAAGGTGGTATTCGCCTGCAAAGCTCCTGGCGTTACGCAGAGGTGGGCTCGGCGATGACATCCGTCCTGCTGAGCCCGTGGTCTTGGTCTCGTTGCACCGGAATGGAAACCTTTGGCGGCCTTCCTTGGGAACCCACGTCTGTCCTTGCTCCCTTAGCATGAAAGAGGAAACTATCTCTGCTGTGCCCGCTGGCGCTCGCCCGCTTTGGTTGCCGTGGATTATGTCATCGTAGCCTCCTAAGGCTGGGTACCTGCATAGGAATCTCCGCTCCTCGGGAGGCAGCCTGGGGATGCCGCTCCCTTGGAGGTCTTGGCGTCGTCCACCTCGCGAGGCGGGGGTGATGACCCACAAGTATAGGGGATGAATCGTACTCCTTTCGATAAGTAAGAGTGTCGAACCCAACGAGGAGCAGAAGGAAATGACGAGCGGTTTTCAGTAAGGTAATTTCTGCAAGCACTGAAATTTTAGGTAATAGATAGTTTGATAGCAAGGTAATTTGTAACGAGCAAGTAACGGTAACGGTAAACAAGGTGCAGCAAGGTAGCCCAATCCTTTTGAGGCAAAGGACATGCCAGAACAATCGCTAGTAATAGGCAAAGTGTTCTTGAGGGTACACAGGAATTTCGTCTAGTCACTTTTATCATATTGGTTTGATTCGTGTTCGCTACTTTGATAATTTGATATGTGGGTGGACCGGTGCTAAGGTGCTGTTCTTACTTGAACTAACAACCTGCTAATGATTAACCCCCTCGCAAGCATCCGCAACTACGAGAAAAGTATTAAGACAAAGTCTAACCATAGCATTAAACATGTGGATCCAAATCAGCCCCTTACGAAGTAGCGCATAAACTAGGGTTTAAGCTTCTGTCACTCTAGCAACCCATCATCTAATAACTACTCCACAATGCATTCCCTTAGGCCCATGAATGGTGAAGTGTCATGTAGTCGACGTTCACATGACACCACTAAGGGAATCACAACATACATATCATCAAAATATCGAACACATATCAAATTCACATTTTTACTCGCAACATGACTTCTCCCGTGACCTCAAGAACAAGGGTAACTACTCACAAATAATAATCATGCTCAAGATCAGAGGAGTAATGAATATCATAATGGATCTGAACATATAATCTTCCACCGAATAAACCATATAGTAATCAACTACACAAGGTAATCAACACTACTAGTCACCCACAGGTACCAATCTGAGGTTCCGGTACAAAGATTGAACACAAGAGATGAACTAGGGTTTGAGAAGAGATGGTGCTGTTGAAGATGTTGATGAAGATTGGCCTCCCAAAGATGAGAGGGGTGTTGGTGACGACGATAGCTTCGATTTCCCCCCTCCGGGAGGGAAGTTCCCCGGCGGAATCGCTCCGCCGGAGGGCAAAAGTGCTCCTGCCCAAGTTCCGCCTCGAGGCCGCGGCGCTTCGTCCCGAAAGTCCTCCTCCTAATTTTTTTAGGTATTCTGAGAATATATACCAGAAGATGGGCTCCGGAGGTGGGCCAGGGTGAGCACCACCCACCAGGCCGCGCCAGGATGTCCCTGGTGCGCCCTGGTGGGTGCTCCTCACCAGGTGGCCCCCTCCGGTAGATTTTTTCTCCAGTATTTTTTATTAATTCCAAAAATATTCTCCGTAAAGTTTCAGCTTCATTGGAGTTGTGCAGAATAGGTATCTCTGATGTGCTTTTCTTGGGTCCAGAATTCCAGCTGCCGGTATTCTCCCTCTTTGTGTAAACCTTGCATTTTATGAGAGAAAAGGCATTAGAATCACTCCCCAAAGCATTATTATTCAACAAAACAAAGTAAATAACAGTAGGAAATCATGATGCAAAATGGACGTATCAGGCGGCCCTCACGAGGGTCTTGTCTTGATGGTCTTGTCGCCAGGCCGTACAGGGACATCGAGGTGGGCCACGCGTTGGGCCGCAGGCAGGCAGGTCTGGGTACCCCCGATCCCAGAACGCCGACAAAACCTCATATTGGTACCTGTGGGTTACTAGTTGTGTTGATTACATCTTATAGTTGATGCTTGTTGGATTACTTGGTGGAAGATATTATGTTCAGATCCTTAATCGTTATAATTACACCTCTGATCTTGAACATGTTGATGAGGTGTGAGTAGTTACTATTGTTCCCGAGGACATGGGAGAAGTCTTGTTATAATTAATCATGTGAAGTTGGTATTCGTTTGATATTTTGACGATATGTATGTTGTTACTTCTCTTAGTGGTGTCATGTGAACGTCGACTACATGACACTTCACCATGTTATGGGCCTAAGGGAAGTCATTGTGGAGTAACAAGTAGATGATGGGTGATAACCCACAAGTATAGGGGATCGCAATAGTTTTCGAGGGTAGAGTATTCAACCCAAATTTATAGATTCGACACAAGGGGAGCCAAAGAATATTTGAGAGTATTAGCAGTTGAGTTGTCAATTCAACCACACCTGGAGATTAAATATCTGCAACAAAGTGATCAGTAGCATAGTAATATGATAGTTTGATATCAGTAGTAGTAGCAACAGTAACTGTAACAGTGATAGCAATAATTTTGTAGCGGTGGGAACAGTAGCAGTAGCAGTAGTAACTTAGCAAGAACAATAAGTGGAGAACTCGTAGGCACTGGATCGGTAACTCGTTGGATGATATTCATCATATAACAGTCATAACCTAGGGCGACACAGAACTAGCTCCAGTTCATCAATGTAATGTAGGTATGTATTCCGTAAATAGTCATACGTGCTTATGGAAAAGAACTTGCATGACATCTTTTGTCCTACCCTCCCGTGGCAGCGGGGTCCATAAGGAAACTAAGGGGTATTAATGCCTCCTTTTAATAGAGAACCGGAACAAAGCATTAACACATGGTGAATACTTGAACTCCTCAAACTACGGTCATCACCGCGAAGTATCCCAAATATTGTCACTATGGGGTTGATGGATCATAACACGTAATAGGAGCATATGACTAGGCAAGATCGTATCAAGAACATAGATATAATGGTGATAACATAAACGTTTCAGATCTAAAATCATGGCAGTCGGGCCCTAGTGACAAGCATTAGGCATAGCAAAGTCATAGCAACATCAATCTCAGAACATAGTGGATACTTGGGATCAAGCCCAAACAAAACTAACTCGATTACATGATGAATCTCATCCAACTCCTCACCGACCAGCAAGCCTACGAAGGAATTACTCACTCCCGGTGGGGAGCATCATGGAATTGGCGATGGAGAAGGGTTGATGATGACGAAGACCAAAGATTCCCCTCTCCGGAGCCCCAAACGGGCTCCAGATCTGGCCTCTCGATGAAGAACGGGAGGTGGCGGCGGCTCCGTATCGTAAAACGCGATGAAACTTTCTCCTTGATTTTTCTCTCCGGAAATAGGAATTTATAGTGGCGGAATTAGGGTCAGTGGGGCCACGAGGTGGGCACAACCCACCAGGGCACGCCTGGGGGGCTGGCACGCCCTGGTGTATGCTGGCCAGCCTCTGGCCCCCCTCCGGTGGTTGTTGACTCCAGTATTTTTTATTTATTCCAATATAAATCTCCAAAAAGTTTCGTCCAATTCCGAGAACTTTTATTTCTACACAAAAAACAACACCATGGTAGTTCTGCTGAAAACAGCGTTAGTCCGGGTTAGTTTCATCCAAATCATGCAAATTAGAGTCCAAAACAAGGGCAAAAGTGTGAGGAAAAGTAGATACGTTGGAGACGTATCAACTCCCCCAAGCTTAAACCTTTGCTTGTCCTCAAGAAATTCAGTTGACAAACTGAAAGTGATAAAGAAAAACTTTTACAAACTCTTCTGTTCTTGTTTACATATATATGCTTAAGTAGCACCCAGGTTTTCAGCAATGATTAGGACTAACCATGCCAACAATAACTCTTAGAAATTATATTAACTCATATTAATAACATAAGCAACTAGCGAGCAATAATAAGATATCTCAAACGCCAACACTTTGTCAAAACAATCATGATACAATATGACAATAGTGGTATCTCGCTAGCCCTTTCTAAGACCGCAAAACATAAATGCAGAGCACCTCCAAAGTTCAAGCAGCGACTAAACATTGTAATTCATGGTAGAAAAGATCCAGTCATGCTGCACCCAACATCAACTATACACAATGCATGAGGATTACAATAGTGCTCTCGGGTCTAGCGCTTATTTGAGAAGGTGATGACTCAACATAAAAGTAAATAGATAGTCCCTTCGCAGAGGGAAGCATGGATTTGCAGCGGTGCCAGAGCTCAAAGCTTAAAACAGAGATAGATATAATTTTGGGACGTACACCCTTCCTGTCAACGTTACGACCAAGAGTTATCAATATCTTCCAAGCTAAACAAATTAGCGGCGGTTCCCAAGCGGTAAAAGTAAAGGTTTACTCCCCCTCCACCAACAATCACACTCCACGGCTAGCCGCATCCACGGGTACCGTCCAAACCAACAACATTCCTGGGGGAGTTTTGTTTAATTATTTTTGATTTTTGATTTCGGGACTGGGAATCCCTATTACCGCCCCTCTCATGTAAGGACGAATGAATAAACACTCATCATGAGAATAACCCTCTTAGCATGGAAGATACTGACCGCCCCCTGTCGCTCCATGAGCGGTCCAGGCAAACAAAATAGATGTTCATTTGAATTTTTAGAGATGGCACATGCAAATTTACTTTGGAACGACAGGGTAATACCGTATATAGGTAGATATAGTGGACTCATCTGCCATAACTTGGTTTAAGGGTTTTGATGCACAAGCAGTATTCCCGCTTAGTATAGGCAAAGGCTAGCAAATAGATTGAGAAGCGGCCAGCTAGAGAGCGAAAATGGTCATGAACATGCATTACATATAATCAACATTGAATACTAGCATTAGTAGGATATGGACACCATGAACATAAATATCATGAAGGCTATGTTGGTTTTGCTTCAACTACATGTTTGATCATAATATGCTGAATCAAGGATACTAGGTAAACATATTTACAAAAACAAAAACAAGTTGAGTTCATACCCGCTTTTCTCTGCCACAGTCAATTCATCGAATATCGTCATTATTGCCTTTCACTTGCACGGCCGAATGATAAGAAGATAATAATAGTGCAAGAGTGCCATGGACTAAGCTAGAATCTGCAAACATTTTATTCAAGACGAGAAGACAAAGTAATATGGGCTCTTTGTTAGATAAACAATAATGCATATGAGAGCCACTCAACATTTTCATCGTGGTCTTCTCCTTGGTACGACTCAAATAAAAGGAAAAGAATTTCAGAGAAACACACTGAAATATTTTTGGAGTTTTTGGTTTTTCCTGAAGAAGGCAAATTAAAGAGGGAAAAACAAAAACAAGAAAAACTATTTACACGGGAAAGCTCCCAACAAGAAAAACAAGAAACGAGAAATCTTTTTGGGTTTTCTTTTAATGCTACAATTAAATTAAGCTAGAAAGAAAAACTAAGAAGAAGTAGGAAATATTTTTGGGTTTTCTCAAAGTAGGAAGACGACGGCCGCGGAGATCTTGGAGATGAGCTTGCCCTTCACGACGGGCGCCGTGCCTCCAGCAGCAGTGACACCCCCTCCGAGGTGAGCCCGAGCGACAGCAGCTACGACGCGCCGCCACGCCGGCGCGCCCGGACCTCGGGGGGTAGCTAGCCGCCGCGGTGTCACTCTTCCGCTCCAGGAGCGTCCGTGCCGGCGCGCCTCTACAGGCCCGTGAAGGAAGAGGAGGACACCGAGTGAGCGCTGGTGCACCGGCACTAGGGCTCCTGGGGCGGCAGCCCCCGTGGGGGCTTTCTCACTTTCTTTCTCCTCCTCTTTTCCTGTTCCTGCAATCAAAGAACCAAGGGAGGCCCTGCGGGCGTGTAATGAATTTGGGCGCTTGCCTCTTTTTTATCAGCACTTTTGTCATGTGTCCTGGTCTTTGCGTTTTGTTGGTTGAGATCGCCTTCCGGTCGTGATTAGGGTACTTAGCTTGACATGCTCGCGGTAGGCTCCAGGGTCGGGGAGGCGTGGCTACGGCGCCAGGGGAGTCCGGACGTCCTGTGGACTTCTTCTTCTTTACGAGTGAGGCAGGTTGGGAGCCCTTTAGGCACTCTGTGTCTGCAGGTCCCAGTCCCGCACATTTCCCTACCACTGTAATATACGACCGGATCACCAGGACGCAACCACGAGGTGAGGCCTCGACACCCTTGATGCCGACCGAATCACCAAGGACGACATCAAGGGGCGAGTGGCTATATGACCGGTAAGGCTCCTGAGGCATGCTGCTCAGGAGCTCCTTTTGATGCTCAAGCAGCTCTACGTCGGCAGGTCCCAGTCCCGCACATTTCCCTACCACCGTAATGTACGACCGGATCACCAAGGACACAACCACGAGGTGAGTCCTCGACACCCTTGATGCCGACCGGATCACCAAGGACGACATCAAGGGGCGAGTGGCTATATGACCGGTAAGGCTCCTGAGGCGTGCTGCTCAGGAGCCCCCTTTGACGCTCAAGCGGCTCCCCAAAGAAAAAAAAAATTCCTGCCCCGGGAGGGGCGGGCCTCCCGAGGCTCCGAGTTGACGCTCAAGCAGCTCTACGTCGGCAGGTCCTAGTCCCGCACATTTCCCTACCACCGTAATGTACGACCGGATCACCTGGACGCACTTACGAGGCGAGGCCTCGACACCCTTGATGCCGACCGGATCACCAAGGACGACATCAAGGGGTGAGTGGCTATATGACCGGTAAGGCTCCTGAGGCGTGCTGCTCAGGAGCCCCCTTTGACGCTCAAGCGGCTTCCCAAAGAAAATTTTTGTTCCCTGCCCCGGGAGGGGCGGGCCTCCCGAGGCTCCAAGATGGCGCGTCGGGCCATGAGTGGAGCCCCCGAGCGAGTATGAAGCGGCACGCGCCTGCTGACTCTTCCGGGAGTACCACGCGAGGATCCGGGCGCCAAGGCCTTGGCGAGGTGCGAGCACCGTGCCCCCCATCCCCCGCTCGCGGGGTGCAAGGGGGAGGGGAGGAGGCGAGTGCTCAACTCGAAGAGAGAGAACCCAAGATAGGAAATGGCGATGAAAACAAATCCCTGACCCTTTTCTTTAAAACACGATTTTGGAAAAACCCCGAGTTTTGTTCCAGAAAAGTCGGCAAATCCAAGCATCATAAGAGCGAATAACAGCCGCGTCCGGCACCTAGACTAGTCTTCATCTTCGTCTTCCCCCAGCGCTGAGCGTAGGGCATCCATGTTGCATGGGCATAGCCATTGGAGGGTAGTGTTGTCCGCCAGCGCGGAGCTGTGGCTTCCACATTGCGTGGGAAGGAACCCCTCCGCGTCCTCGGGGGGCTCCGGGCGTATATAGCCCACTCATTATTACGTGAGAGTGTCACGGGTAGAACTTCCGGAGGTGCTGGATGTTCCAGGCATTTTGGATGGGGGCCCCGTCCTGAGTCTCCAGGCGCACGGCGCCAGGCCTGGTGAGGTGAACGACCTTGAACGGGCCCTCCCACATGGGCGAGAGCTTGTGCAAGCCCTCCCTGGAGAGAACCCGCCTCAGGATGAGGTCTCCAACTTCAAGGGTCCTGGACCGGATGTTACGGCAGTGGTAGCGCCGTAGCGCCTGCTGGTACCTCGCAGCTCGGAGCGAGGCTCGATGACGTGCCTCCTCCCCGAGCACGAGGTCCGTTCTTCGCGCGGCAATCTGACGCTCCTCGTCAAATGCCAAGACCCGTGGGGATCGGTGCTTGACCTCGTGGGGGAGGACGGCTTCGGCTCCGTAGACGAGGAAGAACGAGGTCTCGCCGGTGGGCTTAGTCACGGTGGTGCGGATGGACCACAGCATGGACTGAAGCTCATCGACCCAACCCCTGCCGCAAGCTTCAAGCTTCTTCTTGAAGCTCCTTGCCTTGAGGCCCCGTAGGACCTCCGCGTTGGCACGCTCCGCCTGGCCGTTGCTCCGTGGGTGGGCTACCGAGGCGTAGCATATCTGCATTCCAAGGTTAGTGCAATAGGTCCTGAAGAGGTTACTTGTGAACTGCGAACCGTTGTCGGTGATGATGCGGTTGGGGACGCCGAATCGGCTTACGAGGCCCATGATGAACTTGACGGCTGATCCGGCTGTAATGGTGCGCACGGGGTCCACCTCCGCCCATTTGGTGAACTTGTCAATGGCGACGTAGAGGTAGCGGTACCCGCCCGCTGCCCGCGGGAAGGGCCCCAGTATATCCAGCCCCCAGACCGCAAAGGGCCAGGAGAGCGGGATGGTCTGGAGGCCCTGCGCGGGCTGGTGAATCTGCTTGGCATGGAACTGGCAGGCCTCGCAAGACCGGACCAGCTCGATGGCGTCGTTAAGCGCCGAGGGCCAGTAGAATCCTGATCGGAACGCCTTTCCTGCAAGGGTACGCGACGAGGAGTGATGCCCGCAGTCTCCTCCATGGATGTCGGCCAGCAGCTCGCACCCTTGCTCCTTGGAGATGCACCGCAACGCGACGTCGTTCGGGCGCCTGCGGTACAAGTCGCCGTCCTGCAAATAGTAGGCCGTGGCCTGCCGTGCTACGCGCTCCGCGTCTTCCTCCTTTTCTGGTAGCGTGCCGTGAAGTAGGTACGCCCTGAACTCCTGCATCCAGCTGTCGGCCTGAGGCTCCAGGGCCAGGAGCAGTCGGGCTCTGGAGGCCTGGCCACTGTCCGGAGCCCCCGAGGGCGGCGCTGGGGGGAGCTCCTCACTTCGTGGTGTCAGGTCTTCAGTGGGTGGCGCCGCGGAGGGTTTGAAGAGCCGCTCCTCGAAGACGCCTGGCTCCTGGGGCTCGCGGCGCGACGCCCTCTTGGCGATGTCATCGGCTTCCTTGTTCGCGCTGCGCGGGATGTGCTGCAACTCCAAGCCCCGAAAATGTTTTTCGATCTTACGTACCTCTTCCAAATACGCTTCCATGTGCTCATCCTCGGGTGTATACTCTTTGTTGGAGAAGTTGACGAGGAGCTGGGAGTCGCCCATGACGGTGAGGCACCGAACCCCCAAGGCCGCCGCCTTGAGGCCGGCGATGAGGCCCTCGTACACCGCGATGTTGTTGGAGACCTTCTCTCCGTGCTGGAAACAGAGCTGCACTGCGTAACTGAGCTTGTCTCCTGTCGGGGAAGTGAGCACGACCCCAACCCCTGCTCCCTTGCGCGTGAAGGCTTCGTCGAAATGCATGATCCAACCCTCAGGTGCCTCAACGCCAGGGGTGAGGGACTGGCTCCCGTCCAGCCCCCGGTCAGGGGCGTCTGTCCACTCCGCCACGAAGTCTGCTAGGGCTGCCCCTTTGATGACCCTGGTCATGCTGAACTCTATGTTGAAGGCCTGCAGCTCGATGTTCCACTCGGCGACTCTTCCTGCCGCGTTGGGGTTGCGCAGGACCTTCTCCAAGGGGTACGCAGCGACGACCTTGATGAGATGTCCCTGGAAGTAGTGGCGCAGTTTCCTCGAAGCGACAAGAAGCGCTAGGAGGAGCTTCTGATGCATGGGGTAGCGTGAGCGCGCGTCCCGCAGCACTGTACTGACGTAGTACACCGGGTGTTCGACGAGGGTGAGGTCCCCTGCGGTGTCCTTCCTGGTGGCGGGCCCAAGAGGCTTGGGCGCCTCGGGGGCCGTCGGAGCGGCTGGGGCCTCCTGAGGGTTGAGCGCTTCAGGGGCCGTAGGAGCGGCTGGGACCTCATGAGGGCTGAGCGCTTCAGGGGACGTCGGAGTGGCTGGGGCCTCAGGAGCACCGACGTGGGGAGAAGCGGGCTCCTTGGGATCCTGCGAGCCCCCTTGTTCCATGCTTGGGGGCCCGCCGGTGCCCGTCGATGTGGCGCGTGTGCCGGCTCGCTCCTCCCTGACTGCCACCAATGCAGCGCTGGCGGAGTGGGGGGTGGCAGCCAGGTATAGCAGCAAGGGCTCCCGAGGGCGAGGTGCCACCATCACCGGCGGGCTCGTGAGATACTGCTTGAGTTCCTCGAAGGCTGCGTCTGCCTCCGGGGTCCATTCGAAAGGGCCCTTCCTTTTCATGATCTTGAAGAACGAGAGGGCCCGTTCGTCGAGTTTGGAGATGAAACGCCCCAAGGAGGTCACGCACCCCGCCAATTTTTGCATTTCCTTGAGGGTCTGGGGCGCGCTCATCTTGCTTATGGCCTTGACCTTCTCCGGGTTCGCCTCGATTCCCCGGTGCGATACCAGGAAACCGAGCAGCTTGCCCGAGGGGACCCCGAAGACACACTTCTCGGGGTTGAGCTTCAGGTTCACTTCCCTCAGGCTGGCGAATGTCTCCTCCAAGTCCTCGATCAGGGTCTTGGCCGCCCTGGACTTGACCACGATGTCGTCGACGTAAGCTTCTGCATTCCTCCCGAGCTGCAGCCCCAGGGCTATGTGCATCAGCTGCTGGAAGGTTGCCCCGGCGTTCCGCAGCCCGAAGGGCATGCACGTGTAGCAGAATACCCCGCGCGAGGTGGGGAAGGCCGTTTTCTCGACGTCCTCCACCGCCATTTTGATCTGATGGTAGCCCGAGAAGGTGTCCAGGAATCATAGGAGGTCACACTCCGCGGTGGAGTCCACGATCTGGTCGATGCGCGGCAGCGGGAATGGGTCTTGGGGGCAGGCTTTGTTTAGGCTCGTGAAGTCGACGCACATACGCTCCTTCCCGCACTTCTTCGGGACGACCACCGGGTTGGCCAGCCACTCCGGGTAATGCACCTCCCAGATGACCCTGGCCTCCTTCAGCTTGCCGACCTCCTGGGCGATAAACGCCTGCTTCTCCTGAGCTTGCCTCCTTGCCTTTTGCTTCACTGGACGTGCATTCAGGCACACCATGAGGTGGTGCTCGATCACGTCCCTTGGGACCCCCACCAGGTCGGAGGCGCTCCACGCGAACGCGTCCTTGTTCGCACGGAGGAAGGCCACCAACGCCCCCTCTTGATCCTGAGGCAAGTCGGCGCCGATGGTGAAGGTAGGGCCAGTGTTTCCTTTGTCCACAGGCACCTGCTTCGTCTCCACCCGACTCTAGGAGAACAGCTGCCTCTTCTTCACCGGCGCGACGTCGAGGACACCCCCAGAGTCCTCCGTGTCCTGCGCGGCGTCCCCGGCACTGGGGCGCGCCGCGGCCGCCGCTTTGTAAGTGAGCCTGAGTGCATGGGACGCGTTCTTGACATCCCCCACGACGGTGAGGATGCCGCCGCTCCCGGGCATCTTGACGACGTTATAGCCCGGGTGTGTTGCCGCCATTAACTGGGCGAGGGCGGGGTAGCCAAGTATCGCGTTGTACGGGAGGTGGACGTCTGCGACGTCGAAGTCGACCTGCTCGGTGCGCAAGTTGGAGCGGGTGCCAAAGGTGACGGGGAGGCGCACCCGCCCCACGGGGACGACGGACCCCCCGACCACCCCAGAGAAGGGCCTTGAAGGCGCGAGTTGGTCACGGGGTAACTGCAGCGCGTCGAAGGCCTCAACGGAGATGACGTTGAGGCTGGCGCCACCGTCTCTGAGGGTCCTGGAGATGGCCACGCCGCGTATGGTTGGCGTGCACAACATGGGGAGCGTTCCGGCGGCTGTCGTCGTCTTGGGGTGGTCGTCGGGGCCGAAGGTGATGTCGGTCTCCGGCCACGTGCGGGGCTGCGTGGGCTTGGGCGGCGGAGGAACCGCTTGACATGGCGGTCGGAGGGCGGCGCCTGCGACCCGCCGAGGATGCAGGTGACCGCGGGGCCGTCCCTGCGCGTCCCGCCGCCACCGCGCGCCAAGGGCCGGCCGGCGTCGGGGACCTCGTCCGCCATGGGGTTGCCGAACCGGGGCTCGACTGTCGCCGCGAGTGGGGAAGCTCCGACACGTCCCCTACCTGGCACGCCAAATGTCGGATTTCGGGCTCCGCAAAACCCTCAAGGTTCGAACACAGGGGCGTGTGCGAAGATCCCCTGCAGCCTCGCCCTACCTAGCTTGCTACTCGATGGCTAAGACGATGAACTCGCTCAATGACGAGGAATAAGATGAACAAGGTGGTTTACCCAGGTTCGGGCCGCTGCGAAGCGCAACACCCTACTCCTGCTTTGGTGGATTGCCTCTCGAGGAGGTGTGGTGGATGAACTAGTACAGTGTTGAGGAGCCTTGTGAGGGCACTCCCGAGGTGTTCTTGGCCCTCTGCTAATTTTGTGATCGAATCCCCTTCCTACGGTGCAGCCTAGCCTCTATATATAGCGGTGGCCCGGGTCCTCTTCCCTTATCGCAATGGCGGGAAGGGATCCCACAACGGCCAAATTTGAAGGGGGACAGGAGTACATCCCCGCCCTGTCCAAAGGTGGTCTTCGCCTGCAAAGTAGCTGTCGATGGTGCAGGGGTGGGCTCGGCGATGACATCCGTCCTGCGGGGCTCGTGGTCGTGGTCTTGTTGCACCGGAATGGAAACCTTTGGGGGGCGCTTTGGGAACCCGCGTACGTCCTTGCTCCCTTTGCACCAAAGGGGAAACTGCACCGCCTGGCGTGCTGGCGCCCGCCTGTCCTTCCTCGCGCCATCTTTGACTCCTGAGGCCGGGTTCTGCATAGAGATCTCCGCCGCTCCGGAGGGGGCCTGAGGAGGCCCACCCCTTGCTGATCTTGGTGCTGCTCTTCCTCGCGAGCCTAGAGTCCTCGCGAGGGCCTTGTCTTGAGTGGGGCTGCGTCTGGTTGCGCTTGGCTGACGAGGTGGGCCATGCCCTGGGCCGCAGGCAGGCAGGTCTGGGTACCCCCGTTCCCAGAACGCCGACAATACCGTGTGCTCATTACTATTGATATGAAAAGTGACTTTGCTTTTATTGCAATCAATAACAGCCCCTGCAGTATTCAAAAAGGGTCTACCATGGATAATCGACATGTTGTCGTCCTCGGGCATCTCAAGAATAACAAAGTCCGTTAAGATAGTAACATTTGCAACAACAACGGGCACATCCTCACAAATACCGATAGGTGTGAGTTTATTCAAATCAAGTCTCTTATATGAGGAGAAAGGCATAACACTAACACCGGCTCCCAAATCACACAAAGCAGTTTTTACATAGTTTCTTTTAATGGAGCAAGGTATAGTTGGTATTCCAGGATCTCCAAGTTTTTTAGGTACTCCATCCTTAAAAGAATAATTAGCAAGCATGGTGGAGATTTCAGCTTCATGTATCTTTCTTTTATTAGTGATGATGTCTTTCATATACTTTGCATAAGGGGCCATCTTTAAGATATCAGTTAAGCGGGTACGCAAAAAGACTGGCCTAATCATTTCAGCAAAGCGCTCAAATACTTCATCATCCTTTTTCTTAGATGGCTTAGGTGGAAATGGCATGGCTTTCTGAACCCATGGCTCTCTTTTTTACCATGTTTCCTAGCCACAAAGTCTCTTTTATCATAACGTTTATTTTTAGGTTGTGGGTTATCAAGATCAGCAGCAGGCTCTATTTCAACATCATTATCTAGTTCTTTATCGTTGCTAGGTTGAGCATCATCATTATCATTTTTATTATCACTAGGTGAATGTTCATTACCAGACTGAGTTTCAACATCAGAAATAGAGACATCATTATTATCAGGAGGTTTTGATATCTGAGGTTCACTAGAGGTATGCAAAGTCCTATCATTTTTCTTCTTCTTTTTCTTCCTAGAAGGACTAGGTGCATCATTATTAATTCTCTGAGAGTCTTGTTCAATTCTTTTAGGATGACCCTCAGGATAAAGTGGTTCTTGGGTCATTCTACCTCCTCTAGTTACTACTCTAGTGGCAAAATCATTCATATTATTATTCATTTCATCAAGCAATTCTTTTTGAGACTTAACAACTTGTTCTAACTGAGTTTGAACCATAGAGGCATGCTTTCCTACACCTCTAACATCATTACTGATTCTAAATAGCAAGTCACTCAAGCGAGCAATCATATCAGAGTTATATTTCAATTGTTTAAGAACATGTGCATTCAAATGATCTTGCTTCATAATATAGTTGTCAAACTCATATAAGTGCTAGGATGTTTATTGTGAGGGATATCACCTTCATCAAACTTTAATAAAGAATTTACCTTTACCACTTGTGGAGGTGGTGGTGTGTCAAGGCCATGTATTTCTTCAATAGGTGGCAAATTCTTAACATCCTCAGCTTTAATACCTTTTTCCTTCATAGATTTCTTTGCCTCTTGCATATATTCAGGACTGAGAAATAAGATACCCCTCTTCTTCGGAGTGGGTCTAAGCGGTGGTCCAGGAAGAGTCCAATCATCATAATTCTTCAATATGTTATTCAATAATTCCTCAGCTTGTTCAATAGTTCGTTCCCTGAAAACACAACCAGCACAACTATCTAGGAAGTCCCTAGAAGCATGAGTTAGTCCATTATAGAAGATATCAAGTATTTCATTTTTCCTGAGAGGATGATCAGGCAAAGCATTAAGCAACTGGAGAAGCCTCCCCCAAGCTTGTGGGAGACTCTCTTCTTCAATTTGCACAAAGTTAAATATTTCCTGTAAGGCAGCTTGTTTCTTATGAGTAGGAAATTATTTTTCAGAGAAATAGTAAATCATATCTTGGGGACTACACACACAACCAGGAGTAAGAGTATTGTACCATGTCTTAGCATCACGCTTTAATGAGAACGGAAATAACTTAAGGATGTAATAGTAGCGAATCTTCTCATCATGAGCAAAGAGGGTGGCTATATCATTCAGCTTAGTAAGGTGTGCCACTACAGTTTCAGTTTCATAGGCATGGAAAGGATCAGATTCAACCAAAGTAATTAACTCTGGGTTGACAGAGAATTCATAATCCTTATCGGTAACAAAGATAGGTGATGTAGCAAACTTAGGGTCACATTTCATTCTAGCATTCAAAGTCTTTTCCTTATACTTGCGTAGCAATTTCTTAAGATCGTTTCTATCCTTGCAAGAAAGAATTTCTGTAGTTACCTCTTCGTCCATAACATAACCTTCAGGTATCTTAGGCATTTCAAATTTAGGAGAGCTAGGACTAATAAGTGTTTCATAGTCATCATCAGTTTCATAGGCTTCATCAGTTTCAGCAATCTTATCAGTTTCAGTGATTTCATTCTCTTTAGCTCTAGCAATTTGTTCATCAAGAAATTCTCCAAGTGCCACATTATCATCAAGCATGGTACTAGCATCATCATAAGCATCATTCACAGCAGAAGTAGCATCATCAATAACTTGCGACATATCAGGATTACTAGCATGTGGTGGTGTTGCAAGCTTACTCATAACAGAAGGTGAATCTAGTGCAGAGCTAGATGGCAGTTCCTTACCTCCCCTCGTCTTAGAGAGAAAAAACTTAGTCTTTGGATCCTTCAGATTCTTCATAGTGATCAATTGATATAAATCCAAAGTGACTCACCAAATATAGCTATGCTCCCCGGCAATGGCGCTAGAAAAAGGTCTTGATAACCCACAAGTATAGGGGATCACAACAGTTTTCGAGGGTAGAGTATTCAACCCAAATTTATAGATTCGACACAAGGGGAGCCAAAGAATATTTGAGAGTATTAGCAGTTGAGTCGTCAATCAACCACACCTGGATATTAAATATCCGCAGCAAAGTGATCAGTAGCACAGTAATATGATAGTTTGATAGCAGTAGTAGCAGTAATAGTAACGGTAACAGTGATAGCAATAATTTTGTAGCAATGGGAACAGTAGCAGTAGCAGTAGTAACTTAGCAAGAACAATAAGTGGAGAATTCGTAGGCACTGGATCGGTAACTCGTTGGATGATATTCATCATATAATAGTCATAACCTAGGGCGACACAGAACTAGCTCCAATTCACCAATGTAATGTAGGCATGTATTCCGTAAATAGTCATACGTGCTTATGGAAAAGAACTTGCATGACATATTTTGTCCTACCCTCCCGTGGCAGTGGGGTCCATAAGGAAACTAAGGGATATTAAGGCCTCCTTTTAATTGAGAACCGGAACAAAGCATTAACACACGGTAAATACATGAACTACTCAAACTACGGTCATCACCGCGAAGTATCCCATATATTGTCACTATGGGGTAGACGGATCATAACACGTAATAGGTGCATTTGCCTAGGCAAGATCGGATCAAGAACATAGATATAATGGTGATGACATAAACGGTTCAGATCTGAAATCATGGCACTCGGGTCCTAGTGACAAGCATTAGACATAGCAAAGTCATAGCAACATCAATCTAAGAACATAGTGGATACTAGGGATCAAGCCCTAACAGAACTAACTCGATTACATGATGAATCTCATCCAACTCCTCACCGACCAACAAGCCTACGGAGGAATTACTCACTCCCGGTGGGGAGTATCATGGAATTGGCGATGAAGAAGGGTTGATGATGACGAAGACCGAAGATTCCCCTCTCCGGAGCCCCAAACGGGCTCCAGATCTAGCCTCCCGATGAAGAACAGGAGGTGGCGGTGGCTCCGTATCGTAAAATGCAATGAAACTTTATCCTTGATTTTTCTCTCTGAAAATAGGAATTTATAGTGGCGGAATTAGGGTCAGTGGGGCCACGAGGTGGGAACAACCCACCAGGGCGCGCCCTGGTGTATGCTGGCCAGCCTCTGGCCCCCCTCCGGTGGATGTTGACTCCAGTATTTTTTATTTATTCCAAAATAAATCTCCAAAAAGTTTCGTCCAATTCCGAGAACTTTTATTTCTGCACAAAAAACAACACCATGGTAGTTCTGCTGAAAACAGCGTTAGTCCGGGTTAGTTTCATCCAAATCATGCAAATTAGAGTCCAAAACAAGGGCAAAAGTGTGAGGAAAAGTAGATACATTGGAGACGTATCAGTGGGTTGCTAGAGTGACAGAAGCTTAAATCCCAGTTTATGTGTTGCTTCATAAGGGGCTGATTTGGATCCACATGTTTCATGCTATGGTTAGATTTATCTCAATTCTTCTTTCGTAGTTGCGGATGCTTGCGAGAGGGGGTAATCATAAGTAGGTTGTTAGTTCAAGTAAGAACATCACCTCAGCACCGGTCCACCTACATATCAAATTATCAAAGTAGCGAACGCGAATCAACTCAACATGATGAATATGACTAGACAGAAATTCCCATGTGTCCTTGGGAGCGCTTGCTTAATATAAGAGTACTTCTAGGCCTTTCCTTTGCTACAAAAAGGATTGGGCTACCTTGATGCACCCTTGTTACTATTGTCACTTGTTACTTGTTACGAATTATTCTATTACAAAACTATCTACTATCGTTACTTACAGCACCTGCAGAGAATTCCTTGTTGAAACCGCTTGTAATTTCCTTCCGCTCCTTGTTGGGTTCGTGAAAGCACATATGCTCCCTTTGGTGGTTTTGATAATTCATGACAATATACATTGTCTCTTGGACTCATAGTTTTATCTAGCTTGTTTCAGATGAAGTCCACAGAGAGGATTGGCTAAAAGATTGTGTGGAGAATTCCCAAGGAAAGGAAGGAATAGGATTGGCCATGCTTCAAGATCAAGGACTCTACATTTATATTTTGTGAGAAATCACCTTGAGTCCATAGGAAAGCCAATACTATCAAAAGGGGATTAGGTAAATATGATGATCTGGTTGCTCAAGTGCTTAGAGATTAGCCACCAAAAATACTCACCCACTTTCCCACACATATCCTGTGTCCAAAGGCAAATGTCAAAATTTGGTGCCACCAATATTCCCATTCGGATCCACCGAGTGTATCCAAGACAGAAGCCAAACCAAACCCTAGCATCTCGGTACTACCAGCTTTTCATTCGGTGCCACCGAAAACAGTGACCAACTTCCTGGTTAGCCATTTTCTAGATTCGGTCCCACCGAGTTTAGAGAATCGGTACCACCGAGAAGTTGGACCAACTTTCTGTTAGCCCATTTCTCTAAATCGGTCCCAACGAGTTTGAGGAATCGGTCTCACCGAGATTTGGTAGCTGCCTAGGACACCCATATCGGTACCACCGAGATTCATATATCGGTCTCACCGAAAACGCCAAAGTTGCCACATTTTGAACTAGTCGGTGCCACCGAGTTTCACTTCGGTTTCACCGAGTTGGGCAATAATGTTTTAACGGTTAGATTTTTTGGAGAAGCCTATATATACCCCTCCACCACCATTCACTCGCAAGAGAAGCACTCAGAACACACACCCACTTGTCATATCCAATTTTCTGAGAGAGAACCACCTACCCTTGTTTTGAGGTCAAGATCATCCACTCCAACCATATGGATCTTGATTTCTAGCCTCCCCAAGTTGCTTTCCATCCAATCAATCTATTCTACCCATGCCAAATCTGTGAGAGAGTGATTGAGTGTTGAGGAGACTATCTTTTGAAGCACAAGAGCAAGGAGTTCATCATACTACCACATCTATTACCTTTTGGAGGGTGGTGCTGATAGACCACAAGTGTAGGGGATCGTTTGTAGCCTTTTTCGATAAGTAAGAGTGTCGAACCCAACGAGGAGCTAAAGGTAGAACAAATATTCCCTCAAGTTCTATCGACCACCGATACAACTCTACGCACGCTAATGGTTGCTTTACCTAGAACAAGTATGAAACTACTTTGCGGGACTAAAACTAGAAGTACTTTGCAAGATAATAAAGAACGTGGAAATAAAATTTAGGTGCTGCTTTAATAAAAGAACAATAAAAGTAAATAACTTAGTAAAAAGCTTTTTTGTGTAACGCAAGAGAAAGATTGTCCCTAGGCAATTGAATATAATACGATAGATACTTGTTATATGCAATGAGGGAGAGGCATACGCTAACACACTTTCCTTACTTGGATCATATGCACTTATGATTGGAACTCTAGCAAGCATCCGCAACTACCAAAGTTCATTAAGGTAAAACCCAACCATAGCATTAAGTATCAAGTCCCCTTTACTCCCATACGCAACAACCCACCTACTCGGGTTTATGTTTCTGTCACTCAAGCAACCCACCATAGGAAAATCATGAACATATTGCAACACCCTACAGCGGGGATCCCTCACGTTTGTGCGACATGGAGGGCACCATAGGACAGCACCATATCAACATACAACTCACATCCATAACATCATACCGCAATTAACCCATAGGACAAAAGAGATCTACTCAAACATCATAGGATAGCCAAATATCGTTGGGAAATAATATATGGAGTTGAGCACCATGCTTAGGTAGAGATTATAGCGGGGAAGAGAGGTGTTACACCGCTGCATAGAGGGGGAGAGAGTTGGTGTTGACGGCGGCAAAGTTGTTGGTGTAGATCGTCGTCACGATGATTGCCCCGGCGGCGTTCCGACGCCACCGGGAGAGAGGGGGAGAGAGCCCCCTCCTTGTTCTTCTTCCTTGTCCTCCCCCCTAGATGGGAGGAGAGTTCCCCCTCTAGTCCATGGCCTCCATGGCATGGAGGGGCAGGAGCCCCTCCTAGATTGGATCTCCCTCTCTGTTCTCTTCTGTTTCGCGTTCCTGTTTTCTGGCCGAAAACCATTTCTTATATTCCCGGAGATCCGTAAATCCGATCGGGCTGAAATTTTGAGGGGATTTTTATCCAAAAATTAGCTTCCTTGCGACCGAAGGAGAGCTCCAACCGACGTACGAGGTGGGCACAACCCACCACCCCACGCCTGGGCCTTCTGGGCGCGCCCTGGTGTCTCTTGGGGGCTGTGGGCCTCCGTTTGCGTTGATTCCACTTCTCAAAATTCACAAATATTCCAAAAAAAACTCCGTAAATTTTTATCACGTTTGGCTTCGTTTGATATGGATATTCTGCGAAACAAAAAACATGCAACAAACAAGAACTGGCACTGGGCACTGGATCAATATGTTAGTCCAATAAATCATATAAAATGTTGCCAAAAATATGTGATAGTTGTATAATATTGGCATGAAACAATAAAAAAATATAGATACGACGGAGACGTATCAGCATCCCCAAGCATAATTCCTGCTCGTCCTCGAGTAGGTAAATGATAAAAAAGATAATTTTTGATGTGGAATGCTACCTAGCATAATCTTGATCATATATCTAATCATGGCATGAATATTAAGACACAAGTGATTCAAAGCAATAGTCTAGTTTTGACATAAAGACATTAATACTGAGGCATCCCAACAAACAATCATGTCTTTCAAAATATCAAGGCTAAAGAACGCTATCCCTACAAAATCATATAGCCTTGTAATGCTCTGTCTTCTTAACACAAAGTATAAATCATGTACTACCCCGGTGTCAGTCAAGCAATTGCTTCATACTTTTTAACGCGCTTCAGCATTTTCAACTCTCACGCAATATATGAGCACAAGCCATGGATATAGCACTATGGGTGGAATAGAATATGGTGGTAGGTTTCAAAGGGGTAAAAGTGGAGAAGAAAGTCTCGCATCAACTCAGCGTATCAACGGGCTATGGAGATGCCCATCAATACATATCAATGCGAGCAGTAGGGATTGCCATGCAACGGATGCACTATGAGATATAAGTGTATGAAAGCTCAATATGAAAACTAAGTGGGTATGTATCTAACTCTATAATGAAAAATTCCCACTAGTATATGAAAGTAACAACACAGGAGACTCTCTATATGAAAAACATGGTGCTACTTTGAAGCACAAGTGTGGAATTAGCATGCCCCTTTTTTCTTTTTTTTCTTCCTTTTTTCCTTTTTCCCCCTTTTTTCTATTTTTTTCTTTTTTCTTTTTTTTCTTTGTCCGGAGCCTCATCCCGACTTGTGGGGGAATCATAGTTTCCATCATCCTTTCATTACTGGGGCATGCTCTAATAATGAATAATGATGATCATCACACTTCTATTTACTTACAACTCAATATTACAACGATAGTAGAACAAAGTATGACTCTATATGAATGCAATGATCTAGCATAGCAAAGATATCAAAAAATGGACAAGCCATGAAAACATCATGCTAGCTATCTTACGATCATGTAATGCAATATGACAACGAATGATCAAGTCATCAAAACGAAGGCGGTGGAAGTTGCATGGCAATGTATCTCGGAATGGCTATGGAATGCCATAATAGGTAGGTATGGTGGCTGTTTTGAGCAAGATATAATAAGGCTTATGTGAGATAGAGCATATCATATCACGGGGTTTGGATGCACCGGCGAAGTTTGCACCGACTCTCGAGGTGAGAAAGGGCAATGCACGGTACTGTAGAGGCTAGCAAATTGCGGAAAGGTAAGAGTGCGTATAATCCATGGACTCACATTAGTCATAAAGAACTCACATACTTATTGCAAATGTTTTATTAGCTCTCTCGAAGCAAAGTATTACTACGCATGCTCCTAGGGGGGAGTTTGGTAGGAGTTAACCATCGCGCGCCCCCGACCTTCACACAAAGATAGACAATCAAGGATAAATTGTGCTCCAACTTCCTAGCATAACGGGAGACTATACGTGCATGCTTCGGGAATCACAAACCTTAACACCAATATCTTACTAAACACGATCATCCACTAGTGCCTCCCACATATTATCATCTCTATATCGCAAAACTATTGCAAGGAATCAAACATATCATATTCAGTGATCCCTAAGTTTTATGTAGGATTTTATGACTAACCATGCAAATGACCAATTCCTGTTGACTCTATAAATAGATATAAGTGAAGAAAGAGAGTTTAATTCTTCCTACAAAAGACCATGCTCTAATAAATATAAGTGAAGCAAAAGAGCATTCTACGAATAACGGTTTTCTATGTGAAGAGAAACAGGCAATCCAAACTTCAAATGATATAAGTGAAGCACATGAAGCATTCTATAAAGCCATACTCAAAATATATAAGTGAAGTACAATGAGCATTCTATAAATCAACCATGGACTATCTCATACCAGCATGGTGCAAAAAAGAAAAGTGAAAACTAAACACAAAAGACGCTCCAAGATTTACACATATCACATGAACGAAACGAAAACGAAAACATACCGATACTTGTTGAAGAAAGATGGGATGCCTTCCGGGGCATCCCCAAGCTTAGATGCTTGAGTCTCCTTGGATATTTACTTGGGGTGCCTTGGGAATCCCCAAGCTTTAACTCTTGCCTCTCCTCCTTCTCCTCATATTGACGCCTCCTCGATGTTTGAACACTTCATCCACACAAAACTTAACAGAAGACTGGTGAGATCCGTTAGTATAATAAAGCAAATTCCTACTTTAAGCACTGTTGCAAACCCATTCATATATAATATTTTCATTATCCCTGCTGTATTATAACTTTTCCATGGCTTATACCACCGATAAAATCGATAGTTTCATCAAAACAAGCAAAACAATGCATCAAAAACATAATCTGTCTTAAACAGGACAGTCTGTAGTAAGATGAACTTTGACCATACTTCTTTAACTCCAAAAATTCTGAAACATTAGGAAGAAATAAACATTTTGTATATAAATATTGTGTAGAAATTTCAGAAACTTTTGACGTTCCAGTAAAAAATGAAAATTCACGCACTACAGCCAAAGTTTCTCTTTTTACACCGCACATACCAACAAGCAATCTAATCATCATAAAGGCAAATCTTGGCACATTATTTTTATAATACAATGGATTTGTACAAGGGTATAATTGTTTTTGTTGGAAAAGTTTCCGTGATTCAAGACTCGCAAAGTTTCCATGGGCATGAACAAAGTTCAAGGATGTCCCCCACTTCAACGATGCTCATGATCTCTAACACTTTCACATTTCCTTTTGTGAAGTTTTAGGTTCCCCGCTATATTTTTTTGTTTTTAAACTTTATAAAAGCACACAACAGAAATAAATGACTCTCTAAAACTTCCGGGTTGTCTCCCTGGCAGCTCTTTCTTTAAAGCCATTAAGCTAGGCATAAAGTGCTCAAGTAATGGATCCACCCGGATCCCAAGGTATATCAAAGCCAATTTTAATTAACAATGATTTGTAATTTAGTAGTGAGCACAAAGTGATATATATCATGTGACAACAAAGTCTAACTCTCTTCCTATGCATCGGCATGTCATACAAGAACAATTCATGCACATTAAGTAAAGGCCAATGCATAGTATAAACAGTTTCTTGCAATTTCATAGTATTGGAAACATAAACAGGTGGAGATGTAGTTCCTCTCTCATAATAATTGCAAGTAGGAGCAGCAAGCACATGCATATTATATTCATCAAAATCATCGAGTTTAGTAGCAAAATGCAACCCATCAATGTAATCCTTAATAAGAGCAAACTTCTCCGATATAGTGCAGTTAGGAGAATTCAAAAAGATAATAGGACTATCTTGTGTGGGTGCAATAGCAACAATTTCATGCTTAACATAAGGAACTATAGCAAGTTCATCTTCATAAGCATAATTCATATTGTCATCTTGGCCACAAGCATAGTAAACATCAAGTTCATCAAAAAGGGATATTTCAAATGAATCCATGGGATCATAGCAATCATCATGGCATCCATCCTTCGGTAAGCACGAAGGGTAATTAAACAATGTATGAGTTGAAGAATTATTCTCATTAGAAGGTGGGAACGGGTGATCAATCTGCTCTTCCTCCTTTTGTTCTTCGCTCTCCTCCTCATCTTTTTCATCTAATGAGCTCACAATTTCAGCAATTTCTTCTTCCATTGATTTCTGCAAAATATTAGTCTCTTCCAAGGCAGCAGACAATCTCTCAATAAATTCAATAATATCAGCATTGCAATCATAATTCTCATAGCAATATTTAAGTCTGGATAAATTTTCAGATTCGTAAGGAACGTCATCATCATACTTTTCAAGCAAAGAAGCAATTTCATAAGCACCTTTAAAAGCAACAAATTCTTCTATTCGTTCCACATCATAGTAATCATAAATACCTTTCACATATGAAGCCAAGGTTTCATTATCGTTGAATTTACATTGAAAGGGAATGTGTCGAGCTTCTATCTTAGAGCAACAAGTAAAGTCACATCTCAAGCATGCATCCCAAGCAAACCATTGTAATATTCTAATTTGATCCCATAAGTGTTTCCCTTTTTGAGACAAGCGATAATCCCTAAAGTACTCACGTTGATCCAACGTGTCTCCCATTATAAAGTTCGATGAGGATTTCTCAGGATTATCAAAGGAGAAATTAACGTGTTTCACATAACTAGCATCGAGGGTTTTAGGAGGTTCCCCATCTCCATGAGTAGCAAGTACCACTAATTTTTTTGGTGTTTCGTGTTCCATATCCATAACTAAAGATACTCCCTCCGTTTGAGAATATAAGGTGTATTGTTTTCCGTGCAGGTCAACCATTTGAATGTTTGACCAAGATTATAAAATAAACTAACGACATCTACAATACCAAATAGATAAAATATGAAACTATTTTACATGATGGGTCAAATGGTATAAATTTTGTATTGTGGATATTGATATATTTTTCTAAAAACACGGTCAAACATGGACTCGTTTGAATTTTGAAAAAACAAATACACCTTCTATAAAGGAACGGAGGGAGTATAAAACAACTAATAACAGAAAATAAAAATTACTTAGTGGTAAAGCAAACAAGCACACACGAGAATATTCACCCCGTGCTATTGCTCCCCGGCAACGGCGCCAGAAAAAGGTCTTGATAACCCACAAGTGTAGGGGATCGTTTGTAGCCTTTTTTGATAAGTAAGAGTGTCGAACCCAACGAGGAGCTAAAGGTAGAACAAATATTCCCTCAATTTCTATCGACCACCGATAGAACTCTATGCACGCTAATGCTTTCTTTACCTAGAACAAGTATGAAACTACTTTGCGGGAATAAAACTAGAAGTGCTTTGCAAGATAATAAAGAACGTGGAAATAAAAGTCAGGTGCTGCTTTAATAAAAGAACAATAAAAGTAAATAACTTAGTATAAAGCTTTTTGTGTAACGCAAGAGAAACATTGTCCCGAGGCAATTGAATATAATACGATAGATACTTGTTATATGCAATGAGGGAGAGGCATACGCTAACACACTTTCTGTACTTGGATCATATGCACTTATGATTAAAACTCTAGCAAGCATCCGCAACTACCAAAGTTCATTAAGGTAAAACCCAACCATAGCATTAAGTATCAAGTCCCCTTTACTCCCATACGCAACAACCCACCTACTCGGGTTTATGTTTCTGTCACTCAAGCAACCCACCATAGGCAAATCATGAACATATTGCAACACCCTACAGCGGGGATCCCTCACGTTTGCACGACACGGAGGGCACCATTGGACAGCACCATATCAACATACAACTCACATCCATAACATCATACCACAATTAACCCATAGGACAAAAGAGATCTACTGAAACATCATAGGATAGCCAAATATCATTGGGAAATAATATATGGAGTTGAGCACCATGTTTAAGTAGAGATTACAGCGGGGAAGAGAGGTGTTACACCGCTGCATAGAGGGGGGGAGAGTTGGTGTTGACGGCGGCAAAGTTGTTGGTGTAGATCGCCGTCACAATGATTGCCCCGGCGGCGTTCCGGCACCACCGGGAGAGAGGGGGAGAGATCCCCCCTCCTTCTTCTTCTTCCTTGGCCTCCCCCAGATGGTAGGAGAGTTCCCCCTCTGGTCCATGGCCTCCATGGCGGTGGAGGGGCACGAGACCCTCCTAGATTGGATCTCCCTCTTTGTTCTCTTCTGTTTCGCGTTCCTGTTTTCTGGCTGAAAACCGTTTCTTATATTCCCGGAGATCCATAACTCCGATCGGGCTGAAATTTTGAGGGGATTTTTATCCAAAAATTAGCTTCCTAGTGCCCGAAGGAGAGCTCCAACCGACATACGAGGTGGGAACAACCCACCACCCCGCGCCTGGGCCTTCTGGGCGTGCACTGGTGTCTCTTGGGGGTTGTGGGCCGCCGTTTGCATTGATTCCACTTCTCAAAATTCACAAATGTTCCAAAAAAATCTCCAAAAATTTTATCGCATTTGGACTTCGTTTGATATGGATATTCTGCGAAACAAAAAACATGCAACAAACAGGAACTGGCACTGGGCACTGGATCAATATGTTAGTCCAATAAATCATATAAAATGTCGCCAAAAATATGTGAAAGTTGTATAATATTGGCATGAAACAATCAAAAATTATAGATACGATGGAGACATATCAGGTGCCTCCTAGATTGGTTAGGTGTCACTTGGGAGCCTCCTTCTTCGTGATTGTGGAGTTGAACCAAGAGTTTGTAAGGGCAAGGAGATCGCCTACTTCGTGAAGATCTACCATAGTGAGGCTAGTCCTTCGTGGACGAAAGCCGTGATGGAATAGTCGACGTTGTTACTTCGTGGACCCTTATGGGTGGAGCCCTCCATAGAATCTCGTGACCGCTACCCTCCGTGGGTTGAAGACTCCATCAGCGTGGACGTACGATAGCACCACCTATCGGAACCACGGGAAAAATCTTCGTGTCATCTATTGTGTTTGATCTTCCTATCTCTACTCTCTTACATATGCTTGTCTTTACTTTCCACTGCCATACTTGTTGACTAGCATGTGTAGGGTGCACTAGACTTGTTAGAATTGCTAAAATCTGCCAACCAATTAACTTGGGAAAAAGGTTAGGTTTTTAATTTGTCAAGTAGTCTATTCACCCCCCCTCTAGACATCCCTTCTAGTGATCCCACAATTGGTATCAGAGCTTTGGTCTCCAAAGCTTTGGTTTCATCACCGTTGGAGGAAGATAGATGTGTCTACTTTGTGGAGTCTTAGTTGTAGAGTGCCCGTTCTCGATGGGGAGTACTATAGTCAATGGAGATATGAGATGCTTGAGTTATTCAATGAATTCCATTTGAGCAAGCATGTTAAGAACCGCTATGTACCTCCCATTGATCCTTTACATCCCACACAGGAAGAGGAAATTGATATGCGACACAATCTTAGAACTGTTAATCTTATCATTAGAGGATTGCCTAGAATTGTGTTTGATCAAATGAAGAATTTTGAATGTGCTTATACTTTGTGGAATGATTTGGAGAAACGATATCCAAATTATTCATTGAGTAATCTTGATGAAATTCTTCATAAATCTATTGCTTTTCACAAAATGATGCCTAGTGATCCTAAGTTTGATGATTATCTATTTGAGCTTAGAGACATCATGCGTGCTAAAGGAGATGTCATAACTATCAACAACATCATTGTTGAAGCCATTCGCATTCATAATCTTGAACATTGTCATGATCACAACTCTAACAAATCTCTTGTTTCTTATGACGAGGATTTCCCACTTGATGATGACAATGTGGTACATGACTACTATGATGAAGATGAGTTGTTCGACATCGAGTATGGGAAGAATATGAAGAATCTAATTAAGTCTCATGGCAAACTTCAAGGATTACATGTCTGGAGGAAAAGAGTGGATTCTCGATAGTGGATGCACCGATCATATGACCGGAGATAGAGACATGTTTCAAGAGATCACACCAAACCATGGACCGCTAAGGTATGTGACTTTGGGAGACAACTCCAAGGGTAAGGTACTTGGTCTTTGTAAGGTGCCCATATCCCATGATAGATCTATTCAAAATGTCATGCTTGTTGAATCCCTTGGCTACAATCTTCTTTCCGTATCTAGAGTTGTCGACTTCAGTTTTAATGTGCTATTTACCAAAGTAGATTGCCAAGTGTTTCATCAAGACAATCATAGCATGGTCTTTACCGGTTTCCGTAGAGGTGATCTATACATTGTTGATTTCACTAAGAGATCCAAACCTCGCACGTGTCTTATTGCAAAATCTTCTAAAGGTTGGCTTTGGCATAGAAGACTATGACATGTTGGTATGCGTAATCTAGACAAGCTCATCAAAGTTGATCATATACTTGGTGTTAAAGATGTTATCTTTGACAAAGATAGACTTTGTAGTGCTTGTCAAGCTGGAAAGCAAGTAGGTGGAAGTCATCCCGTAAACAATAACATGACTACTAGGAGACCACTCGAGTTGCTTCATATGGATCTTTTTGGTCCCAATGCTTACAAGAGCCTCGGTGGAAATTACTTTGCTCTAGTTATAGCTGATGATTTTTCCAGATTTACGTGGGTATTCTTTCTTGATGATAAGTCACGGGTGCAAAAGATCTTCAAGAACTTCACTCGCAAAGCGCAAAATCAGTTTGAAGTGAAGATCAAGAAAGTTCGGACCGACAACGGATCGGAGTTCAAGAACACGAATGTGGATTCCTTTCTTGACGAAGAAGGGATTTCACATGATTTCTCGGCTACGTACATGCCTCAACAAAATGGATTTGTTGAGAGGAAGAACCGGACTCTTATAGAGATGGCTAGGACGATGCTCGACGAATACAAGGCGCCAAGACACTTTTGGGCGGAAGCCATGGAAACAGCTTGTCATGCTATGAACCGACTCTACCTTCACAAGCTTCTCGGTAAAACGGCATACGAGCTACTCACCGGTAACAAGTCCCAAGTTGGATACTTTCGGGTATTCGGCTCCAAGTGTTACATTCTTGATAAGCATCCTCGTTCTAAATTTGCTCCTAAATCTCATGAAGGTTTCCTACTCGGTTACGGATCAAACTCTCACACTTAAGGTGTCTACAACAACTTCACTCAAAAAGTTGAAGAGATGGTAGATGTGAAGTTTGATGAATCTAATGGTTCGCAAGGTGAACAATTGCCAAATGATGTAGGAGATAAGAAACCTTCAGAAGCTATTCAAGAATTGCCCATCGACAAGATTCGTCCCATGGAGGTGAAGGAAAAAACTTCATCGACCCAAGTGGAAGCTCCTACTTCGCGTCAAGGCGAACCTCAACACGACATGGAGGCATCCACAAGCGGTACACGACAAGATGAAGAGGAGGAAGAAGTTCATCATGATGATCCACCACAACCACCTTCACCACCACCTCAAGGCAACGACACCTTCAACAACAATGAAGAAGAAGATGATGATGAAGAAGCTCCTCCATCCAACAAGCAAAAGCTACGTCGAGTTCGAGCAAGAGTGAACAAAAATCACCCTCTAGATCAAATCTTTGGTGGCATACAAACCGGGAGGATAACTCGCTCTAAAACTCGACTAGCTAACTTTTGTGAGCATTATTCATTCATCTCTAGTATTGAGCCTTTGAAGGTAGAAGAAGCTCTTCAGGACCCGGATTGTGTGAATGCTATGCACGAGGAGCTACACAACTTCGAGAGGAACGAAGTGTGGACACTAGTGGAGAAGCCCAAGGACAAGCAAAACATCATCGAAACCAAATGGGTGTTTTGGAACAAACAAGATGAAGACGGTCAAGTCGTACGGAACAAGGCGCGTCTCGTGGCTCAAGGCTACACCCAAGTCGAAGGTATGGACTACGGTGAGACCTATTCCCCCATTGCTAGACTTGAAGCTATCCGCATTCTTCTTGCTTATTCTAATCACCATGATATCACTCTTTACCAAATGGATATTAAAAGTGCATTTATAAATGGTGAGATTGAAGAAGAGGTCTATGTTAAACAACCCCCTGGTTTTGTAAACCCTAAGAAACCTAATCACGTTTACAAGCTTCGTAAAACTCTTTATGGTCTTAAGCAAGCCCCACGTGCTTGGTACAAATGCTTAACGAAGTTTCTTATTGAAAAATGTTTTGAAATTGGTAAAATTGACGCAACCTTATTCACTAAGAGAGTTAATTGTGAATTATTTGTGTGCCAAATTTATGTGGATGATATTATCTTTGGATCTACTAACCCACAATTTAGTGAGAAATTTGGAAGGTTGATGTCGGAGAAGTATGAGATGTCCATGATGTGTGAGCTGAAATTTTTCCTTGGTTTGCAAATCAAGCAAACGAGAGAAGGAACTTTCATCTCTCAAACCAAGTATACCAAGGACTTGATCAAGAAGTCAACATGCAAGAGTGTAAAGGTATGAAAACTCCTATGCCTACTAGTGGACATGTTGACCTCACCAAAGAGGACAAACCAGTTGATCAAAAGGTTTATCGATCAATGATTGGTTCATTGTTATATCTATGTGCCTCCCATCCCGATATTATGCTTAGTGTGTGCATGTGCGCTAGATATCAAGCCGCTCCTAAAGAGTGTCATCTTAAGGCCGTGAAAAGAATTGTGAGATACTTGATACAAACACCAAACTTTGGCATATGGTATCCCAAGGGATCTTCTTTTAACCTTGTTGGCTGTTCCGACTCGGACTATGCTGGCGATAAGGTTGATAGAAAATCCACCTCGGGTACATGTCAATTTCTTGGTAGATATCTTGTGTCTTGGTCATCCAAGAAACAAAACTCGGTATCTCTATCTACCGCCGAAGCGGAATACATTGCCGCCGGATCATGTTGTGCTCAATTGCTATGGATGACTCAAACTCTTAATATCGAATCCATGTGAGACATGTTCCATTGTTATGTGACAATGAGAGTGCTATTGAGATTGCTCATAATCCCGTGCAACATTCTTGAACTAAACATATTCAAGTTCGTCATCATTTCATTCGTGATCATGTTGCCAAAGGCGACATTAATCTCAAACATGTTCGCACTAACAAGCAATTGGCCGATATCTTTACTAAGCCACTTGATGAGAAAGTGTTTTGTCACTTGAGGAGTGAGTTGAACATCATTGATGCTTCAAACTTGAGCTAGACTCACTCGGATGCATGCAAGGGCATGAGCTTACATGACTATTCCATGTTACACTTGATATGATACTATCTTATATCTTGGAAATCTATGCTCCCTTGTATTGCATCTAACCTTTTGTAGGAACTTGGAAGAACTGCACTCCACAAGATTGCCATCAACTCATATCACAAGCAATCTTGTCATGGCCAAGTATCCACAACCCTTCTTTGATGATGGAAGGAACAAGACAACACAAACCATATCCTTGACAACCACTTGATAAACAAAATTCATTCTTGTCATTTGGATATATCTTGTTCTTCCTTGCATGACTAACCCATGTAGGTGAAAAGAGAACCAAAACGATCAATGATTGCTCTCAACTCAAGATGATCTTCATCAACAATGAGCATCCACAACAAGTTCTCCTACATGCCATGTCATCAACATCACTCAAGGTATGTGAACATATCCTTGAAATAGCTTTACTCCAAGTCATGAGATAAAACAACTCAAGTGATATGAAAACATTAGAATGCTTAATCAAAAAATGGCAACCCCATTTTGAGCTTAACATAGAGTATGACCTATGATCAAGTATTCTTGATTGGCTCCTTAAGTCAATATACTCTAATATAGGTGACCTAGTCACCGCCCATCATCTAGGTGAAGTATCTTGTTTGGTTCATCTTTTGGTTGCATGCTTTCTTGGAACCACTCAATTTCCATCTAGTTGAAAATTTCTTGCAAATTCTTCTTCAAATTCTCTGCAATCATTTTATTCCATTGAGACTTTCTAAAAAATTGTTTTTGCCAAGTTTCTGTTTTGCCTTTCGGAGTCTCCGATTCAAATAACTCGGCGTCACCGATTATGCAGATAACATGCACAACCATATATCGGTTCCACCGACTTATTTCCCTCGGAGTCACCGATTTCGCTATCTTTTGTGTCCTTTGTCAAATTTAGCAAATTTCCATTTCTTCAAGGATCCCTTTGTAAGAAAAATAAAAAAAATGTAGGGGGAGAAACTTTCTTCAAGGATCCCTATGTCAAAGGGGAAGAAATATTAAAGAGCCTTCTCAGATGTTAAAAAGGGGGAGAAAATTCTTCAAGGATCCCTTAGTCTCAAATACTCTCAAGGATCCCTACTTTCTATGACCCTTACTCTCAATGATCCCTTTATCTGACCCTTTGTGTGACCCTTTTTGGAAATTAATGCAAAAGGGGGAGAAATACCAAAGCTTCAAAGCTTATGCTCATACCGAAGGGGGAGATATATATTAAGGGGGAGAATATCAAAGACTATGCTTGAATAAAGGGGGAGAACATCAAAGGGGAGAATATATCAAAGGGGGAGAAATCTTTGATTTGATTGCCTATCAGTGCTAGACTTGTCTCACCCTACCTACTCCCAATATTTATATGCTAAGATTCAGGGGGAGAGGAAGCTTTACAAATCCATACATAGGGGAGAAAGTTCTAAATGTGTTTTGGATACATATCCATCTTAAGAAACTCTATTTTTCATATGTCTTCCACATCTTGGTACTCTTGAATCCTTTTGCATTGGATGAGTAGAATACTCTTGTGTTTCCTAACATTGTTTTCTCAAGTGTATTTCTACTACTAGAATGCTCAAGATCTTCAAGGTAAGTATATGCATCATATCCTTGGTCAAAATGATCTCTTGCTTCTTGCACATATTGTTTGCAAGGGTGAAGTCTTGAACATGGAAACACCCCATTCACATATATTTGATGCATATAGCCAAGATATACATGACTTCTCGTGTCCTTTCTACTATGTGTGTGTTCATGCATTCCAAAGCAACTATCCTTTAAAATGGATTGCACACATTTAGGGGGAGCTTGTATTGGTCATGTATAATTGAAAGCTATCACATATTCCTCCATATCTTAATTTGAAGCTTTGATTGTATGTTGTCATCAATTACCAAAAAGGGGGAGATTGAAAGCACATATTCTCCCTTTGGTGGTTTTGATAATTCATGACAACATACATTGTCTCTTGGACTAATAGTTTTATCTAGCTTGTTTCAGATGAAGTCCACAGAGAGGATTGGCTAAAAGATTGTGTGGAGAATTCCCAAGGAAAGGAAGGAATAGGATTGACCATGCTTCAAGATCAAGGACTCTGCATTTTATATTTTGTGAGAAATCACCTTGAGTCCATAGGAAAGTCAATACTATTAAAAGGGGAGGAAATAAATATGATGATCTGGTTGCTCAAGTGCTTAGAGATTAGCCACCAAAAATACTCACCCACTTTCCCACACATATCCTCTGTCCAAAGCCAAAACTCAAAATTCGATGCCACCAATATTCCCATTCGGATCCACCGAGTTTATCCAAGACAGAAGCCAAACCAAACCCTAGCATCTCGGTACTACCAGCTTTTCATTCTGTGCCACTGAAAATAGTGACCAACTTCCTGGTTAGCCATTTTCTAGATTCGGTCCTACCGAGTTTAGAGAATCGGTACCACCGAGAAGTTGGACCAACTTTCTGTTAGCCCATTTCTCTAAATCGGTCCCACCGAGTTTGAGAAATCGGTGTCGGGTCACGATGCACACAATCACCTATGGGGCCACGGGCCCCTTTGTGGTTCGGCAAGGGTGACGTCAAGTTGCACAAAGAGCAGAGGTGGTGAGGCAGCACGACAACGAGGCGCTGGTGTTTTACCCAGGTTCAGGCCGCTGGGAAGCGTAAAACCCTACTCCTGCTTTGGTGGATTGATCGGGGGAACACGAAGCACACGCAGAGCTCAAACCTGGCAAGGTTGCCTTCGGGAGAGCTGCTACGCGAGTACGAGTGTCCAAAGGTCTGAATCTTTAGCTAGGTTGCCTTGGGCCTCCTTTTATAGCTCAAGGGGCAACCACAGTGGCAAAACAGACATTATCTAGTGATTAGATAGCTAATAGTGCTATCATACCTAACTCTGGCACTTAGGACAAAATGCCATAAATGCTAGCCTAGGTGGCGTGCGGGGATGCATCCCCGGCAGGCTTCTACCACCGCTTTGGCTAACTATTGCTTAGTATCTTGACACGCCTCTGGACGGGTGTCAAACGGGCGTAATCTGCCTCCCAGCGAGTCGCCACGTACTTAGCGAGAGCTACTTATCCACCAGAGGGCTCGACACCGCATCGACAAATGACTGGCGTTGCGATGCGGTGGAGCGGTGGCCGATCGGCTCGCGCCTGCCGGGGGATGGCTTGCCGGGTCTTCCTAAAGATGTGAGCGCCTCGGTCCCCGGCAAGCACCGGGGACGTGACTGGCGCGGTTCGGGCCCGTCCTGGGCCATTGCATCGACCTTGCCGGCGTAGCTTAGCCAGCGTAGGTTGCTTCTGCCGGAGTCTTGGTCTTGAATGCTGGTTTCGTCTTCTTGATGCGCTCCTTGATCTCACGTAGAGCGGCTTCTTTGGTTTGGACTGGTCTTGACTATATTGATGGGTTTTGCTACTACTGCCTGTGCATAAGTCAGGGACACTGTGTACCCCAGTCCTAGTGCTTCGACAGGAGCCCCCGGGTCTGGCCCAAACGCGCTCACCCAGCGCCGTTGGGTCAGGCCCAAAATTTATGCACAGGCGCGCAATATGAGGGAGTAACTGCCGACTTTCAAGTCAGCACTTACTTACTAGCTCAGGCCGTTTCCGCCACGCGCGCCGCATGCATTGCGGGGAGTTTGTGGTGGATGCGCATGGCTCAAAGGCGTGGGAGTGGCAGAAACTGCAGTGCCAGGGATTGGAGCAATGGGGCGGTTACCTGTTCACCCGTTATCATGGGTAGTGGGATTGGTGGAGATGGGCGAAGCCTTGGAGCGGAGGAGAGCCAGCCCCCGTGCCCTTTTCTATAACTTGTGGGGTCACAACGGGCGATGCTCATCCATTCCCTTCCCCTCCTCGATCTCGGGTTCACATAGCTTGCCCTTCTTCTTCCGTCGTCGGACCGTCCCTTCCCTCCTGATGGTCAGGGGGAAATGTCGGGTGAATGCACCTGCCACCGCAGGGTCTTCCTTTTGTGTCCGTGCCTAGCCCCCGGCTTGGGTCGATGGTTTTGGAGTGAGAGCTTGCAGGAGTGGCCTTGGACGGGGGAGCGGTCGGCGCGGCGGGCGCGGCAGGGGCAGCTACGGTGGCGCACCTGCCGCTGCGTCGCCCGCTGCTTCAGTCTTGGCGGAACGCCACGCGGACGACACCGCGCTGGAGTCCATAGCGGAAACACAGTGCTGTGGTAGACTGCGGTCTCTGCGCTCCTTCTTCAAGGCGACGGAGAAAGATCGTCTGTACGGCCGTCGGCTGCGCGCGATTGGTCGCTGCAGCGGTCCATCATGGGTCGTGGTAGTGTTCCCCACCCATGGCACTATGTATCCCGCACATGGGTGGGAGCCTTTTGCATGCGTGTACTTCTTAAGGGCAGGGAGTCTACCCTGCCTCGGGGCGACGGGGACGACCATGCTCTCTGTGAGGCTCTTCGGGAGGCTTGGCGTTTGCCTCGGCTGCCGCGTCGAGGGCTCGGACAACGGCGAAGGTGTCCCCTTGAGCGGTGGCGATGAGGAAGATAACGGCAGCGGCAACCCACGACGCTTCAAGAGCAAGGGCGACAGCTCTGACGCGTCGTGATTGCCGGCAGCACCATCATCACCAGCTGTGCTTCGGCAGCACCACCATCTGCACCTGCCCTCTGTCTTCTTCCTGCCTACCGGCTTCGTCTGCCCTGCCTGGGGGCAGGGTCCTTCTGCTCCTCCAGGGGACGCGTCCCGCTGGCCTTGGCGGGGAGGCGCCGAATCCCAGCCAGGCGCTCCTTTGTCCTCTTTTTCTTCTCCACCCAATTCCTAGGAGGAGAAGGACAAGAAAGGCATTACGGGGCACTTATCTTTTTATAAATCAAAAGATGTAGGCGCTTGCCAAGTTTTAGCCAATCATAACGTAATCTTTATCCATTTTGTACCGAAAATGAATGAAAGAATGATATTTCTCTTCCTTAAGTACTATCCCTTTCTCCCCTTGTTTATACTGTGTTAGCATGTGTGTCCTTGCCGCACGGAACTATTTGCCTGGTTAGTACTAACCGCGAGCGCCAAGGGGGAGCGAGCCCCCGGCAGAAGGTTGGTATCATTTCCCGGCAAGGCTCCTTGTCGGTATCGGCGCGGTTCCCGAGAGCTGATAAGCGATAGGAGCTGGGGGACGGCTCGTCCCGACAAGGGTTTTCATTGCGTGAAGGACTCCATTGTACACAGTCAAAAAGGATAGCAAGGGTTTCCTTAAGGGAGCAAATGGCTCCGAGCTTGGAATATGTGATTAGACTTATCTTTTCAGGCAGTATCCCATTCTGGAGTACGACGGGCCGCCATCCTTGTTTCTTTGCCCTTCTTCCTTGTTTTCCTGACGGTCAAACATGTAGGGCAAGAGGCCTCTGTCCTCTGGGGAGAGAGAATGCAGTAACAAGGATCACAGGCTCATCAAGTACTCTAGCAAATTTCTAAAACTTAAAAGCGATAACATTGCAACATAAAAATGCATAGTAAACATGCAGTTCGATGGTATGATGCAATGCCTAGTTTATTATTGCATGCATAGGGTCTGCGCCTGGCTTTGTACAAAGGGGTACATGCACTGCGGCAAGGCTTGTACAAAAGGTGGTTGCCGGGGACTGAGCCCAGCAACCGCGCCTTACGGGTAGAACTTACGAAGATGCTCAATATTCCATGAGTTAAGCATTTTGATGCCATCTTTGGTATCCAGACGGACTGCACCAGGTCCGGTGACTCGTGCTACCCGATAAGGGCCTTCCCACTTCGACATCAACTTGTTGGTACCCTTGGCGGGCTGAACGCACCTAAGGACAAGGTCGCCTTCCTCAAGGCTCCGGGCGTGGACCTGCGGCTATGATAGCGGCGCAGGGCTTGCTGGTAGCGTGCAGCACGCACAGCGGCCCGGAGACGATCTTCCTCGAGGAGCATGGCATCGTCATGCCGTAGCTGCTCTTGCTCTACTTCATCGTACGCAAGTACTCGAGGTGACCAGTATATGAGTTTCGTGGGGAGAACTGCTTCCGCCCCATATACTAGGGAGAAGGGCGTCTGGCTAGTAGCTCGATTTGGTGTCGTTCTGAGGGACCAAAGAACCACCGGCAGCTCATCTATCCAGCGCTTGCCGCCTCTTCGAAGTCTATCAAAAGTTCTTGTCTTGATCCCACGCAACACTTCAGCATTCATCATCTCGACTTGCCAGTTGCTTCTCTGATGGGCAACAGAGGCGAAGGAGACCTTGCTTCCAAGGCTTTGGATGTATTGCATAAACGTGCGGCTCGTGGACTGGGTGCCATTATCGGTGATTACCCTGTTGGGCGCTCCAAAACGGCACATTAGTCCTTTCAGGAACTTCACAGCTGACTACGCGGTCACCTTTCTCACTGGTTCCACCTAAGGCCACTTTGTAAACTTGTCAATTGCTACGAACAAGAATTCAAAGCCCCCGACGGCGCGGGGAAAGGGGCCCAAAATATCGAGCCCCCAGACCGAGAATGGCCAGGATAAAGGGATCGTCTTGAGAGCTTGTGTTGGTTGATGAATGTTCTTGGAATAGAACTGGCAGGCTTCACACTTGGTGACTAGCTCAATTGCATCCTGGAGGGCAGTGGGCCAATAGAAACCCTGCCGGAAGGCTTTTCCGACAAGGGCCCTTGATCCAATGTGAGACCCACACATGCCTCCGTGAATCTCTGCCAATAGCTTCAGTCCATCTTCCCGATGAATGCACCTTAACTTCACACCGTTTGGTCTTTTTCTATACAGAGTGTCATCTTCCCGATGAATGCACCTTAATTTCACACCGTTTGGTATTTTTCTATACAGAGTGTCATCGACAAACTGGTACATACTTGACTGACGGGCTACTTTTTCAGCTTCTTCCTGTTCTTCGGGAAGTTCTCCTATTTGAAGGAAGTGGACTATATGATGTGCCCAAGCTGGATCCTGTGGCTCGAGAACGAGGACTAAAGGCATCTCCTCGTTCGTGGGAGCGCTTACCTCGACCGCAAGAACCTGGGTTCTGCAGGAGGGAGCAGCTCACCAACCGAAACGAGACCGTCCCCGGTAGCCTCTCTACCAGCGGCTTCAGGAAGCTCTGCCAGGAAATTCTTGCCGGAGTTTAGCTTTCTCCTTTTCCTGGTCATCGTTGACGGGGATACTGATGGCTGAGTGAGGTGGAGGACAAAAGTTCCTGGTTCCCCAGGAAGCTTTTGTGCGGCGCACTTTGGTAGATAATCAGCGACGTTGTTTTCTGCACGTGGTACATGCTCTGCTTGCAATCCATCAAAGTGCTCCTCCAGCTTCCTCACCTCTTCCACGTATGCTTCCATCAACGAACTCTGATAATCTTTGTTGACTTGTTTTACCACGAGTTGAGAATCTCCTTGGATGATCAGTTTCTTGATTCCCAACTCCATCGCGATTCTGAGTCCGGCAAGGAGCCCCTCATACTCTGTGGTGTTGTTGGTGGCCTCCTCTCGGGGAAAGTGCATTTGAACCACATATTTGAGATGCTCTCCGGTGGGGGCGATGAGGAGCACGCCTGCTCCGGCGCCTTGAAGCGAGAAAGCACCATCAAAATACATGATCCATTCCTTAGGCGCTTCTTTGTCGGGGATAATTGTCTCTGGAACCTCTTCGTCCGGCGTGGGCGTCCATTCCGCAATGAATTCCGCCAACGCCCTGCTCGGAATTGTGGAAGTGCTCACATACTTCAAACCAAAACTTGACAGCTCTAGCGCCCACTCAACTATTCTGCCAGTGGCTTCGGGGTTCCCCAATATAAGCTGCAGTGGAAAGCGGGTGACAACTGTGATATCGTGGCCTTGGAAGTAGTGGTGCAGTTCCCTCGAGGCCATGATAAGGCCGAAGATCAGCTTTTGCACTCCAGAGTATCTTGACCTAGCCCCTTGTAACAAGAAGCTGACAAAGCACCACTTTCTTCTTTGCCACTTCCTTGAAACTGCCTTCGTTTGCATGCTTAGGTTCCCCTCAGTTGGTATCAGGTCCTGTCACGAATGCTTCGGTTCTACCCTTGGTAAAATCAGTCGCAGCGGCTGCATCTTCTCCCACTTCTCGCTGTGCCACCAGCGCTGCACTAACCACTTGATTCGTTGCCGCCAAGTATAGTAGCAACGGTTCTTGCGGTTTAGGCACGACCAAGGTGGGAGCGGAGGAAAGGTAAGATTTCCGATCTTGCAGCGCTGCTTCTGCTTCCGGGGTCCACTTCATCGGGCCGGCCTTTTTCAGAATCTTGAAAAACGGCAAGGCGCGTTCAGCGGATTTGGAGATGAACCTACTTAACGCGGCAATGCATCCGGCCAATCGTCTTACGTCCTTGACGGACTTGGGAGCTTGTATCTGCGTGATTGCTTTGATCTTGTCGGGATTGGCGGTGTGCTTCCCGGCATCGCTCTATGGTGATGCGCGCATCTTCCCTCTGCCGGTCTTCCAGAACACGCCGCTGGTCCCGGCGATCGTGCTGGCCGGACGGGGCCATAGACGCTTCGTCAGGTTCGTCGGCATGTGGAGCTCGTTGTGGCTACCTCTGGGTCTATTGTTGCGGAGGGGATTGCACCGTTGGCGATGCCCCCTCGACACGACCATCAGCCTGGGCCGCCATCGACGTCCGCGGACGTCGCGACGGCTCTGCATGCTGTGATTTGCTGGCTTCGACGAAGCCGATCAGACTCTGGATGGTGGCTCTCCACTCGTCCATCTTGTCAGCCGCCGGTGGGAAATTTAACAGCAGTTGGGCCCGCGCCATCGCTTCAGCTGCCGTGGCCGGCATGGCTAGAGAGGCGGATCACGACGTCGCTCGACTCCTGGTGGAACCAAGAGGAGCGTCGCCGCATTCTTGTCACCGTGCACTGATCGCCGGCGTGGTCTGACGTGGAGGAGGTCAAACTTGTGGGTCTATGGTCCCGTTCGGCGCTCCGCCTTGCTCTGGGTGAGGCGTGCGCCCAGTAGCCGCGCCCGTGACAGGCGTAGCTGGAAGATCACGGCTTGCCCCAGATTGGGCGCCGCTGTTGCGACCGCGGCCAGCAGTGCGGGGGGAGGTGGAGACTGAACATTTCCTCCTCCCCCGGCACTAGGGCCGAGCTCGCCAAAATGTTGTTGCTGCTGCTCCTCTTCGGCATTCCCCGCTCCAGCTTCGGCCGCGGGGGACACGACGGTGGCGCCGCCTGCGCCAGTCGCGTTGCCCACGACGCCCACCTCGCTCGTCGCCGCCGCGATGCTAACGGCGTCCGCAGCTGCGTGCGAGGGGGCCTTCGAAGTGGAGGGATGCACGGTCGCGCCTAGCATCTTCTTGGGAGCCATAGAGGAAGAAGACGGCGATGAAGATCGACACGCTGCTCACGATCTCAGGTTCGTGCAAATGACGCTCCCCCTACCTGGCGCGCCAAAGATGTCGGGTCACGATGCACACGATCGCCTATGGGGCCACAGGCCCCTTTGTGGTTCGGCAGGGGTGAGGTCACGTTGCATAAAGAGCAGAGGTGGTGAGGCAGCACGACGACGAGACGCTAGTGTTTTACCCAGGTTCAGGCCGCTAGGAAGCGTAAAACCCTACTCCTGCTTTGGTGGATTGATCGAGGGAACACGAAGCACACGCAGAGCTCAAACCCGGCAAGGTTGCCTTCGGGAGAGCTACTACGCGAGTACGAGTGTCCAAAGGTCTGAATCTTTAGCTAGGTTGCCTTGGGCCTCCTTTTATAGCTCAAGGGGCAACCACAGTGGCAAAACAGACATTATCTAGTGATTAAATAGCTAACAGTGCTATCATACCTAACTCTGGCACTTAGGACAAAATGCTATAAATGCTAGCCTAGGTGGCGTGCGGGGATGCATCCCCGGCAGGCTTCTACCACCGCTTTGGCTAACTATTGCTTAGTATCTTGACACACCTCTGGACGGGTGTCAAACGGGTGTAATCTGCCTCTGAGCGAGTCGCCACGTACTTAGCGAGAGCTACTTAGCCACCTGAGGGCTCGACACCGCATCGACAAATCACTGGCGTTGCGATGCGGTCGAGAAGTGGCCGATCGTCTCGCGCTTGCCGGGGGATGGCTTGCCGGGTCTTCCTGAAGATGTGTGCACCTCGGTCCCCAGCAAGCACCGGGGACGTGACTGCCGCGGTTCGGGCCCGTCCTGGGCCGTTGCATCGACCTTGCCCACGTAGCTTAGCCACCATAGGTTGCTTCTGCCGGAGTCTTGGTCTTGAATGCTGGTTTCGTCTTCTTGATGCGCTCCTTGATCTCACGTAGAGCGGCTTCTCTGGTTTGGACTGGTCTTGACTGTATTGATGGGTTTTGCTACTACGGCCTGTGCATAAGTCAGGGGCACTGTGTACCCCAGTCCTAGTGCACCGACAATTGGTCTCACCGAGATTTGGTAGCTGCCTAGGACACCCATATCGGTACCACCGTGATTCATATATTGGTCTCACCGAAAACGCCAAAGTTGCCACATTTTGAACTAGTCGGTGCCATCGAATTTCACTTCGGTTTCACCGAGTTGGGCAATAATATTGTAACGGTTGGATTTTTTGGAGAAGCCTATATATACCCCTCCACCACCATTCACTCGCAAGAGAAGCACTCAGAGCACACACCCACTTGCCATATCCAATTTTCTGAGAGAGAACCACCTACCCTTGTGTCGAGGTCAAGATCATCCACTCCAACCATTTGGATCTTGATTTCTAGCCTTCCCAAGTTATTTTCCATCCAATCAATCTCTTCTACCCATGCAATATCTGTGAGAGAGTGATTGAGTGTTGAGAAGACTATCTTTTGTAGCACAAGAGCAAGGAGTTCATCATACTACCACATCTATTACCCTTTGGAGGGTGGTGCCTCCTAGATTGGTTAGGTGTCGCTTGGGAGCCTCCTTCTTCGTGATTGTGGAGTTGAACCAAGAGTTTGTAAGGGCAAGGAGATCGCCTACTTCGTGAAGATCTACCCATAGTGAGGCTAGTCCTTTGTGGACGGAAGCCGGGATGGAATAGTCGAGGTTGCTACTTCGTGGACCCTTATGGGTGGAGCCCTCCGTAGACTCTCGCGACCGCTACCCTCTGTGGGTTGAAGACTCCATCAGCGTGGACGTATGATAGCACCACCTATGAGAACCACGGGAAAAATCTTCGTGTCATCTATTGCGTTTGATCTTCCTATCTCTACTCTCTTACATATGCTTGTCTTTACTTTCCGCTGCCATACTTGTTGACTAGCATGTGTAGGGTGCACTAGACTTGTTAGAATTGCTAAAATCTGCCAACCAATTAACTTGGGAAAAGGTTAGGTTTTTAATTTGTCAAGTAGTCTATTCACCCCACCTCTAAACATCCCTTCTAGTGATCCCACAGTTCGACACTCTTACTTATTGAAATGACTACGATTGATCCCCTATACTTGTGGGTCATCAAGACTCTTTTCTGGCGCCGTTGCCGGGGATTAAAGCGCCATTGGTAAGTGGAATCGGTAAGGAAACATTTTCTATACATGCTGAAATTTACTGTTGCTTGTCGCTATGAATGGTCACCCTTTGAGTGGCTTGTTCGGGGCATCTTCGCCTCGAACTAAAGATGAGGAAATTGTTCCTCAACCCACTGAACCTACTGAAAATATTTATTATGAGATTCCTTCGGATATGCTTGAAAAACTGTTATCTAATCCATATGATGGAACGACTCATACTGATTATCATTTGATATTTGTCGATGAAGTTTGCGGATTATTTCAGTTTGCAGGGTTGTCTGGAGACAAAGTTAAGAAGAAATTTTGCCCTTTATCTTTGGAGGGAAAGGCATTAATTTGGTACATGCTATTGGACGATATTAGATCATGGGACTGGAATCGCTTGAAGTTGAAATTTCATCAGAAGTTTTATCCTATGCATTTAGTCCATCGTGATCGGAACTTTATTTATAATTGCTGGCCTCGTGAAGGAGAAAGTATCGCTCAAGCTTGGGGGAGGCTTAAATCTATGATGCACACATTCCCCAACCATGAGTTCTCAAGAAAAACTATCATACAAAAATTTTATGCTCGGCTTTCTCATGATGATCAACTATTACTCGATTCTTTTTCTACTGGTTCCTTTAAGAATAGGACTATTAAATTCAAATGGGATCTTCTGGAAAGAATTAAACGCAACTCTGAAGATTGGGAACTTGACAAAGGTAAAGAGTCAGGTATAAAGCTTAAGTTTGATTGTGTTAAATCTTTTATGGGAACCAATGCTATAATTTTAGCAATAAATATGGCCTCGACTCTGAGATAGTAGCTTCTTTCTTGGAATCATTTGTTGCTCATGTTGATCTCCCTAAGGAGAAGTGGTTTAAATATCATTCACCCATTGAAAAGAAATTAGAGGAACCTATTAAAATTGAGAAGGAAGAATTAATTGTTAGCCATGTTGATCCAATTGTTCCTACTGCTTACATTGAGAAGCCACATTTCCCTGTTAGAATTAAGGAACACGCTAAGGCTATAACTTTGGTTAATAAAAGTCATGTCAGAACACCTAAACCTTCTGAACAAATAAATATTGAGCCTAATGTTGTTGTGGTCAAAGATCTTCTAGTCGATAATATTGAGGGTCAGGTTATTTACTTCTGTAGTGAAGCTGCTAGAATTGCAAAACCTGCTAGAAACGCGTAGGATGAGCTAGATAAAAATAAACCAGTTATTGGCATGCCGGTTGTTTCAGTTAAAATTGGATAACATTGTTACCATGGCTTGTGTGACATTGGTGATAGTGTTAGTGCTATACCTTTTACCTTATACCAAGAAATTATGAATGACATAGCACCCTCTGAGCTTGAAGACATCGATGTCACTATTAAACTTGCAAACAGAGACACTATTGCACCACTTGGGATTGGTAGAGATGTTGAAGTCTTGTGTGGAAAAATTAAGTACCCAACTAACTTCTTAGTATTTGGTTCAAAACAAGATAACTTTTGTCCCATTATATTTGGTAGACCATTCTTAAATACTGTTAATGCTGAAATTAATTGTGTCACTGAGAAGGTCAAGGTAAGCTTTGGTGATGTGTCTCATGAATTTAATTTCTCCAAGTTTGGTAGACAACCACATGAGAAAGAATTACCGAGTAAGGATGAAATAATTGGTCTTGCTTCTATTGTCGTACCTCCTACCGATCCGTTAGAACAATATTTACTAGACCATGAAAATGATATGCATATGAATGAAAGAAATGAAATAGATGACATATTTCTTAAACAAACACCTATTCTTAAACACAACTTACGAGTTGATATTTTAGGAGATCCTCCTCCACCCAAGGGAGATCCCGTGTTTGAGCTAAAGACTTCACCCGATACTTTGAAATATGCTTACCTTGATGAAAAGAAGATATATCATGTTATTATCAGTGCTAACCTTTCAGAGCATGAAGAACGAACATTACATAAAACTCTAAAGAAGGACAGGGCTGCCATCGGATATACTCTCGATGATCTTAAGGGCATAAGCCCTACACTATGTCAACACAAGATTAATATGGAACCAGACGCTAAACCAGTCATTGACCACCAACGTCGTCTCAATCCTAAGATGAAGGAGGTGGTAAGAACCGAAATATTAAAACTTCTAGAAGCAGGTATAATTTATCCTATTGCTGATAGTAGATGGGTAAGTCATGTTCATTGTGTCCATAAGAAAGGCGGTATAATTGTTGTACCTAATGATAAAAATGAGCTTATTCCATAAAGAATAGTAACTGGTTATAGGATGGTGATTGATTTCAGGAAATTAAACAAATCTACTAGGAAAGATCACCACCCTTTGCCTTTTATCGATCAAATGCTAGAAAGATTATCTAAGAACACACACTTTTGTTTTCTTGATGGATATTCTAGTTTTTTCTCAAATACCTGTGTCGAAAGAGGATCAAGAGAAAACTACCTTTATGTCGTCGTTTTCTCACGGGGGGTGCCCCGGGACGGCAGATGCCATGGGATGGCTTGAGAGCTGAGAGCAAGGCTGCCGTGGAGATCCGGGACGGGATAGGGAGACAGCACGCGGTGGTTTTCCCAGGTTCAGGGCTCTCCGAAGAGATAATACCCCTACTCCTGCATGTCTGTATTTGAGGTGTGTAGCAGTACAGAGTTGCTCCTAGAGCTGTTTGGGGAGGAGAGCCATGAGGCTGCTTGCCTCATGTGTGCATGCGTGTGAGCATGTGAGAGTGGGAGAGGATGAGAGAAATGAGAGGGGGCTTCACCTGTGTTTGTGGCTGCCCTTTGGAGGCTCCCCCTGGTGCCTCTTATAAAGGGAGGCCCAGGGGACAAGGGGTGGCCCGCATGGCCAACTAAGCACTATTGGAGATGACAAGTGATGCAGGCTACAGTGTGCCACTATTGGGGCGCAGTGAAGTGACGCATGACGCAGGCTACAGTGTCCTCACGTCGTGTCCGACGGGACGTTGTGGTTGACTTCTCGTAGCCGGCCAGCTGGAGGAGCCGGACGGGGAGCCAGCCGGGGAGCCGGACGGGGAGACCGGGGAGCTGGCCAACCATGGAGCCGGCGAACCGGAGGAGCCGGACGGGGAGCCTGTTGGAGCAGCCGGCCAACTTGGAGCTGGCCAACTTTGTAGCCAGCCGGGCCGGGTAGCCAGCCAGGTGGGGAGCCAGCCGGACCGGGTAGCCAGACCGGGGGGCGTGGGCCGCCCCGATGTTTTAAAATGTTGAGTCGCCTCCTTGAGCCTACCCGGGGGTAATCCCCTCGACAGTAGCCTCCGGGCGACTTGGGGAGTCGAGCGGAGGGTTTTCGCCGTTGTCGTTGTTGTTGCAGAAGTTGTTGATGATGGTCGATTGCGGGCCGGGGACGGCGTGGCTTCCTTCCAGCAGGGGCGCGCCAGCGCACCCGCTGGGTGTAGCCTCCGAGCCTCTGGGCGACTCGAGGAGTTGGGCGGGGGGTCTTTGCTGTTGCTGAATCAGACGGTGGCGTCGAGGACATCGAGCGCGGACGTGGGGTCCGCCAAGTGATGGGCGCGGGGCACTGCCTGGCGCGGACGAGGGGTCCGACGGCTGATGGGCGCGGGGGCCCTGCCGGGCGTGGACGTGGACCCCACCGGCTGGCTGTTTCCAGCGGGGGCGCGCCAGCGCACCCGCTAGGTGTAGCCTCCGAGCCTCCGGGCGACTCGAGGAGTCGGGCGGAGGGTCTTTGCTGTTTGCTAAAGCAGACGGCGGCGTCAGGGATGTCGGGCGCGGACGCGGGGTCCACTGGCTGATGGGCGCGGAGCCCAGCCGGGGGCGGACGCAGGGTCCGTCGGCTGATGGGCGCGGAGCCCAGCCGGGGGCAGACGCGAGGTCCGCCGGCTGCCGAGCGCGAGGCGCCGCCGGGCGCGGACGCGAGGTCCGCTGGCCGATGGGCGTGAAACCCTACCGAGGGCGGACGCGGGGTCTGCCGGCTGTCGAGCGCGAGGCGCTGCCGGGCGCGGACGCGGGGTCCGCCGGCCGATGTGCGCGGAGCCCTGCCGAGGGCGGACGCGGGGTCCGCCGGCTGTTGAGCACGAAGCGCTGCCGGGCGCGGACGCGGGGTCCGCCGGCTGATGAGCGCGAGGCGTTGCCAAGGGCGGACGCGGGGTCCGCCCGCTGATGGGCACGGGGCCCTGCCGGGAGTAGCCTCCGAGCCTCCGAGCGAGGGGGTCCTCATGGAAATGATCGTGCAAAAGACAAGTTTAGTCGATGGAGACGTGTCAAATATCTGATTTTGGCAATGCAAGTTTATGCAGAGGGTGCCAACTCGGGTTCGTCCGAGCCCCCTTCAGTCTTTTTCATGTTCTCTCCACTCTTTGGCTTTTACTCTTGCCAGCCGGACAGCCGGGAGCCGGTCTGTGGCTGGAGCGAAGAGTGGGCCGCGGAATGGAGCGTATAATACTCGGATTCTAGGGGCAGACTTGACCGAGCAGATACTCTCAAATGAAATGGCCGGGTTGCCCAAGCCATTTTTCTCCCAGGACGCTTTTCGCGTGAGGTGACCTCCAGCCTGCGCTCTCGCTAGACGGACAGTCGCAGTGCGATCTGTAGCTGAGACAAAACGTGGGCCTTCGGTACCGTACACGCTACTAAATCGTCTCGTGGGAACGAACGTATCGGGCCAAGCGGGCGGCCCCGGGCGAGACAAGCTGGCGCCGGGGCGAACAGTAAAGTTGCTGAAATAGATGCGGAGATTGCCTCCGAGGGACGCTCGGGGTATCCGCTGTTTGTGAGTGGCATGAGGATGGGCGATCGGGAGCTCACATTGATTTTCGCGTAGGCGAGGCGGGTGTTGTCGAAGACAGCCGGCTGCCGGCCTGCAGCCGGCACGGCCTTTTACCAGCGGGACGCGCCGGTCGCACCCGCTGGGTGTAGCCTCCGGGGCGGTTGATGGAGGTGCCGGTCGGCCGGGCCTGACCGGCCAGCGTCGAAGTGGACGAGCAGCGGGCCGACTCTCTGGCCGGCCCGGTGTCGGAGTCGGCGGGCAGGTCAGCCGGGAAGCCGGCCAGGCGGCGACGCGGGCGGGCCAGCCGGCCAGTCGGCCAGACATCGACTCGGGTAGGCGCGCCAGGCGATGTTGCAGGCAAGCGGGGCCCGGTGGGTTTTCTTCTTATTTTGGGGAGCCGGCCTCCTTTGGTATTCGTGGGTGGCCGGCAACAGAGGTTGAGCAGCGCGGGCCGGTGCGGGCGCACGGAGGTGTGAGCCGGCGGGCCGCGCGTGATGGGAGCTGACCGCGGAGCGGTAGTCACCGACGGGCAACCGGAGCGCGGGAACTGGCCGAGCGCGTGAGGCAGGAGCTGGCGGAGCGCGCAGACGGGGACCAGAGGCGGCCGGGCCGTTCACGTATGTAGTGTCGCCGGCCAGGCATGCAACCGGTCAGACGGGCAGCACTACTAGAAACAGGGAATTTGCCATCAGTCAGCTCTTTGCCGTCTGCCAGCGGATGGCAAAGAACGTCTTTGCCATCTGCTTACAAAAAACAGACGGCAAAGAACTGACAAATGGCAACGAACATGGTTGCCATCAGTCAATTCTTTGCCATCTGCCAGCGGATGGCAAAGAATCTTTGCCGTCCGCTGGCAGACGGCAAAGAGGTGGGTGGGGTCTAGTGGGCGTCGGCGCTGCAACGGCCCATCAACTCCACCTCTTTGCCATCTGCCAGCAGATGGCAAAGAATCTTTGCAGTAGAGAGGTTGGTGGGGTCCAGCAGGTGACGGCGTTGCAACGGCGCACTAGCCCACCTCTTTGCCATCTGCTGGCTGATGGCAAAGGGCTGGGGCTTTGCCATCTGCTGGCTGATGGCAAAGAGGTGGGGCTTTGCCATCCGCTGGCTGATGGCAAAGAGGTGGGGCTATCCCTCCCTCCCAGCACGGCCCCATCCACTGTCCAGTCCTCTCTCTGGACCGATTCGCAAAAAAAAAACCTCTCTCTCGACCTGCTGTCCTCTCCTCTCTCTCTCGACCTGCTCGACCCCCCGGGAGCCAGGGTTTCGCGCCGCCGGCCGCCGCCCCCGCCCAGTCTGCCGCCCCCGCCCAGCTCCGCCGCCCCCGCCCAGTCCGCCGCCCCCGCCCAGCTCCCTCGGGCGCGACCCCGCCCTCGGCCGCGTCCCTTCCGTCACCGGTGTCCAGCAGCCGGCCGCGTCCCCTCCGGTCCAGGTGTCCAACAGCCGGCCGCGTCCCCTCCGACCCCGCCCTCGGCAGCGTCCCCTCCAGCCCAGGGCTCCACTCCGGCCGACGGCGCCCCACTCCGGCCCAGGGCTCCACTCCGCCTCCCCTCCTCCTGGCCGTGAGCCACCAAGGTGAGCAGCTCCTCTTTTGCAAAAATTCTTACATATAGGCTTTATATAACAGAGATACAAATCCTATAGGCCAAATGGCGCATTTGTGCAGTAGCCCGGTAGCACTCAGCCACTTTTGTCCACCAGGACTTGTCCACGCACGCACGAGCATGAGAGAGAGACTCGCCCAGACCCAGCCTTCGTTCTGCCCCCTGTTCTTCCCATGGACGATGCAGCAGCACGAGCCAGACGCCCAGACCCGATGTAGATAGGCATGGCGAGGGAGCCACCTCCACACAAGCCGCCCAGCACCATGCCTGCATCCTCCGGTGGGGAGGAGCGACGGCCTAGTGCGGGACCAAGCGCCGCAGCACCGGAGAGGGTCGCCGTCGCAGTCGTAGACGCTGGGGAGGGGACAGTGAAGCGGTTGACTCCAACGCTGGAACCAATCTCTAAGCCTAAGATGAATCATTGAATCCCTTTCCATCTTCCAAGTTCCAACTCTGATTTTTTTTGTTGATTCGGTTCATTGTGAAATTCCCAAATGAATGTGTAGCTGCTATTTGGTTCAGAGAGAAATAGCCATAGATGTGACTGAGAAGTGAGTATTTGGTTGATTTTATTAGCAGAAAAATAACAAAGGAATTCTCTTCAAATTATAGACAGTAGAGCATCCAAGACTTAATAGGAAGAACATCCATTTCAAAACTTTAAGGAGCAGAGTTGAAAGAAATCAGACGCATGTATCAGGCTGAGCAACAAGTGCAGGATATATTCAAAACTTGGTAAATTATTGTTAGTGAACAATTTGTATTTCTGTGAACCAATTGGTTCGTCTATAGGGTGGAAATTTCTGTGAACAATTTGTATTGTCTGTCTGCTGATATTGTTAACCTTATATAAGTATAAAAAAAGTCTAGTCAAAATAGTTCCACCACATTAATGTGCAAACTTCGTTTTCTGTGTTGCTGATACACAATCACCCAGGAGTCTCAGGCATGTATTCCTGTGTCTGTTATCTGTTAACACAATGAATTTTGTTCTCACCTCATCTCAGTTGTTTACAGTCTACATTTCTGTTATTCTATTTTTTTGGCAACATGATCTCTTTGCTGTTATTCTGGAGCCAAAGTGAAATTGCTTAGTCCATGGGGATGTGAGAACTTGCTTAGTCTCCTGTGTTTGAATACATGCTTACAATTTCCTATGTCTGCAGCAGCAATATTTATGAATTTAGCTCAGGATTCCTAGGCATTTAAAGTTAGACAATCAGGCATTTAAAGTTAATTCCTAGGCACCCAGACACGACACCCCCGACACCCCCGACCCCCGACACCTCTTCGGCCTCCTGTTGACCGAAAAGGTGCTCTTCGGCCTTCCAGAGGCCGACGGGGTCATATATTTGTGAATTATGAGTTAGGTCATATATTTTCCGATTTTGTTATGAAAAACATCATATATATTTGTGTTGATCGGGTGGATTTAAATGTGCAGTTGTTTCGTCGCTGCGAGGGTCTGGTGTTCGACGACCTCCCCGTGCGTTCGACGAGCTCCGCCCCTGCGTTCGTGGGTGAGCACAAATGACATCTCCTCCTCTCCCTCTTCATTTGCTCTGTTCCGGTCTTCGTGCCGATAAAACTTGCTAGCTATAGGTGTCTTCAATCATCAGTATGCGTGACCACTATGCGTCTCCCGTTCGAAAGGGTTACATCTATAAATATGCATTCATTTGCATATTTATAACCGTGATTCTTTCGAATTGTCCAACGTTATCCATGGACAGCCCAAGTATGTGTAGATTGGGTTCGTTTTCCCATATGCTCTGCTCCGGATCCGATGCAGAATTTCGTCAGTGCCTCCCTATTGTTCTTCAGGTACACATCCTCTCTGCTTATTGCCGAGACGTGTATCAGGAGAACAACGGGGAGGTGCTGCCGAAATTTTGCGTCGGATCCAGAGCAGAGCATGGGAAAACGAACCCAATCTACACATACTCGGGTGGGATTAGGACCTATCTTTACCTACTAGCGTCTAGGTTGCATGGACGTAATAAAACTGACAAACTCTATTAACTGATGAATATGGTTTGCTGAATTATGTATGTATTTCTTGTGTGTCTAGTAGCTAGGCAAGATGAGTGATTGTGCGTGGATGTACACCCGCCCACCCCGGCGACCCCCGACCAGAGGTGGTTGATTGCGCCTGACGGGGAGAAGTAAGTGCATTTACTCTTTTTTAACCTTTTGCCTTGACGTTTCTTCGAATATCTAATGCGTTGGCCTTGTCATACTGCAGGTCTTGGACACACGAAGATCGTGTCCGCAGGCCCAACAGTGTCCTTGGTGTGATTTGTCGCCAGTGCTTCCCGGGATGGGTCACGTTGCCCGGTGAGGGCCGAGTTCCAGAGCTAGGAATGACCTGGGAGCACTACTTGGCTGCCCCGGCCCCGCCGGAGCATAGGGTCGGCGATGTCGAGTGCGACACGGTGGCCGACATTGTGATCGCCACATTTTGGGTAATTTCTCCTTTGCCATCTACGTTGTGTTTTCTTCTTTGATTGCATACCTTCTACATGTGTTTTCTTGTTTGATTGCAGACCTTCTAATCCGTGTTTTCTTGTTTGATTGCAGACCTTCTACAGGTGTGCTGAGGGACAGGAGGAGGCCGCGGCTCGGGTTATCGACGCCGAGTGCAGACGCCTACTTGGAAACTTTCGGCACGAGGCTCGGACGCAGGCTGTTCGAGACTACTACGCACAGACTGGTATTAGGAGGCAAAAAGACAAGCGCCGCCTTAAGTTTCTGAGTAAGGAGAAGTACATGAAGGTAATTACCTATTCTTAAGGCCTTGTACTTAGTTTCCTTGATTTGATTCGTAGGCGTAGCGCTCAAATTTCTCTTGCTTAACTTAGGTGCCCCCGAGATGGTGTGCGGATAAGATGGACTGCTGGGAGGCGTTGGTGGATGAGTGGTGCTCTCCCCAATGGCGCTCCACCCACAACACTGCAAAGGAGAAGCGTCTCAAAATGAAAGGTGTGCCACACCATCTAGGCAGCGTCAACCTACATGGGTACGGGAACAACTGGGTATATGGTTTGCTTCATGATTCATGCAAATTCATTCTTCATGCTAGCTTGAGCCCTTAACTAATACTCTGTTCCTCTCTTTTAGGCGAAACACAACAAGGCTCCAGTGCCAGAGCTTTTCGACCTCTATGCCATGTCCAATACTGCCTCGTACAATAAGGCCAAGGCATTCTCTGAGTCTGACCTCGCTGATCCAACAAAATTCAGCAACGAGGCCTCCCACCACAAGCTGGTGAAGTACAGAGACCAGGGGAAGGCGAGGAAAGGGCCGGACTTTAACCCGAGCTAGCAACCTCTTGATCCAGAGCTGGTGATGATATCTGGTGGCGGGAGGTACCATGTCTCGTTAGCCATTGGTAATGGACTGATACGTTGTAGTAGCACTCTCCCGCAGATCAAGAAGCGCCAGACCAACTCTGATCCTGAGATAACGCCTCGTTACCGGCCAGTGGAAATTGAATTCCAGGTTTGTTATACGGACTCAGTAGCCTTTCCTCCATTACATTGTGTTTGCGGCCGTCGATGATTACAATGCTAACGAGTGGTGTTGCAGGCTGCTATTGAGGCAGAGAGAGCGAAAACCCAGGCTGCTATTGAGGCTGAGAGAGCGAAGACCCAGGCGCTTCTAGAGGAGAGGGACCGGCAGGCGGCGGAGAGGGACCGGCAGGCGGCGGAGAGGGAGAGGGAGATTGAGGAGAGGACGAGAGAGATTGAGGAGAGGACGGCTAGGCTAATCGAGGAGGAGAGGAACCGGAACGACGCGGCTAACCGGGCCATATACGAGCTCTTCGTGGTAAGTTTCTTCTGCATATTAGCCAAATCATTACGTAATGTTCCTTTCATTGGTAACTAATATGACTGACTCGTCAAAACCAAATGTGCAGTCCATGTGCGAGAAGAACGGCCAGACCCCTCCGCCGATGCCAGTCATTGCTCCGGCGGGCACGGTGAGTTTCATTTGAATGGTCATTAGTTACTAGTTTTCACATTTGAGTTGCATCATGCTAACGATACATTGGAAATAATCTTTGGTGCAGCATAACTCCCGACAAGCATCGACCGATCCTTCTCCGTCTGCCACTGGCGCGACCGGTCCTACACCTACACCTACACCTACACCTACACCTACACCTCCGTGATGACGGTAAGTTTTCCCAAGTGTTTTGCTTAAAAGAGTTTTGTTGTGATGCCATGTTGTATCTACACATATCGTGCATAATGTGTGTATGTTTGAAATGAATTGTATGTGTGGGATTCGACACCTAGTCGTGTGCCTTTGGTAGCCTTCCATACAGGGAAATGCCTCCTAGTGCTTCCACTGAGCCATGGTAGTTCGCTACTGCTCCGGAACACATGGATTGACCGGCATGTGTCCTTCTTTGCTCCTGTGTCTGTCCCTATGGGGAAATGTCACGCGGTGTATCACCGAAGTCCTTGTAGCTTGCTACGACTTGGTTGCACTCGCTGATGACCGACACGTGCATTGCTGGGTCATGTATGCCTGTCCCTGTACGTTTGTGCCACCTTGGTTCTATGACTAGTCATGTCGGCCCGGGTTCTCTGCCATATGGATACTAGCGACATAATCATATACGTGAGTCAATAATCGCAAACGGTCCCGGCCAAGGTAAGGTGGCAGCTGTGGGTTACCGTGCGTGAGACCGCAAAGCGATATGATATGTTACATGCTAGATCTGTGTGACTTAGGATCGGGGTCCTACAAATGCATACTTAGCTTAAGAAATGACCTATTTATCTCCAAAATGCCGTATACTTAGCTTAGTTTCCTCGAATATGACATTATAACCTTACTTAGCTCCAAAATGACCAATTTTACCACGGATAGCTCTCAAATGACCTATACTTAGCTTAGCTTAAGAAATGACCTATTTAGCTCTAAAATGACCTGCACTTAGCATTATTTCCTCCAAAATGACATAATAACCTTAATTAGCTCCAAAATGACCTGTACTTAGCATTTATTCCTCCAAAATGAATTTATATGCTTAGCTAGCTAAAAAAGACATAACAATCTTAATTAGCTCAAAAATGACCTATTTAACCTAGGATAGCTCTAAAATGACGTATACTTAGCATTTATTCCTCCAAAAATGAATTTATATGCTTAGCTAGCTCAAAAAAGACATAATAACCATACTTAGCTCCAAAATGACCTATTTAACCTAGGATAGCTCTAAAATGACCTATACTTAGATTTTTTCCTTAGCTAGCTAAAAAATGACATAATAACCTTAATTAGCTCCAAAATGACCTATTTAACCTAGGATAGCTCTAAAATGACCTATACTTAGCATTTTTTCCTCCAAAATGACTCAATATGCTAGCTAGCTCAAAAATGACATAATAAGCTTAATTAGCTCCAAAATGACCTATTTAACCTAGGATAGCTCTAAAATGACCTATACTTAGCATTTTTTCCTCCAAAATGACTTAATATGCATAGCTAGCTTAAAAATGACCTATTTAACCTAGGATAGCTCTAAAATGACCTATACTTAGCATTTTTTTCCTCCAAAATGACTCAATATGCTTAGCTAGCTCAAAAATGACATAATAAGCTTAATTAGCTCCAAAATGACCTAATTAACCTAGGATAGCTCTAAAATGACCTATACTTAGCATTTTTTCCTCCAAAATGACTTAATATGCTTAGCTAGCTTAAAAATGACCTATTTAACCTAGGATAGCTCTAAAATGACCTATACTTAGCATCTTTTCCTCCAAAATGACTTAATATGCTTAGCTAGCTCTAAAATGACATAATATGCTTAAGAAATGACATATTTTAGCTCCTAAATGACTTCATATGCTTAGCTAGCTCCAAAATGACATAATAACCTTACTTAGCTCCAAAATGACCTATTTAACCTAGGATAGCTCTAAAATGACCTATACTTAGCATTTTTTCCTCCAAAATGACTCAATATGCTTAGCTAGCTCAAAAATGACATAATAAGCTTAATTAGCTCCAAAATGACCTATTTAACCTAGGATAGCTCTAAAATGACCTATACTTAGCATTTTTTCCTCCAAAATGACTTAATATGCTTAGCTAGCTTAAAAATGACCTATTTAACCTAGGATAGCTCTAAAATGACCTATGTACTTAGCATCTTTTCCTCCAAAATGACTTAATATGCTTAGCTAGCTCTAAAATGACATAATATGCTTAAGAAATGACATATTTTAGCTCCTAAATGACTTCATATGCTTAGCTAGCTCCAAAATGACATAATAACCTTACTTAGCTCCAAAATGACCTATTTAACCTAGGATAGCTCTAAAATGACCTATACTTAGCATTTTTCCTCCAAAACGACTCAATATGCTTAGCTAGCTCAAAAATGACATAATAAGCTTAATTAGCTCCAAAATGACCTATTTAATCTAGGATAGCTCTAAAATGACCTATACTTAGCATTTTTTCCTCCAAAATGACTTAATATGCTTAGCTAGCTTAAAAATGACCTATTTAACCTAGGATAGCTCTAAAATGACCTATACTTAGCATCTTTTCCTCCAAAATGACTTAATATGCTTAGCTAGCTCTAAAATGACATAATATGCTTAAGAAATGACATATTTTAGCTCCTAAATGACTTCATATGCTTAGCTAGCTCCAAAATGACATAATAACCTTACTTAGCTCCAAAATGACCTTACTTAGCATTTTTTACACCAAAATGACTTAGTATGCTTAGCTAGCTCAAAAATGACATAATAATCATACTTAGCTCCAAAATGACATATTTTACAGATATAAGTTGCATCATAATAGTCTTCACATTTTAGTTGCATCATAATAATCTTCTTTTTCTAGTCTTTTTCTTCTAACTTTCTTCTTTCCCATTTTGCAGATTTGCTTTAGGTCACGGAAGCTTGGGTTGATGGAGTGCTTGTCTTTAGTTTTTGTTTTGACTTTGTGAAACTTGCTACCTATGGATGAAACTGTGTAATATTGATGAAACTATGTATATGTATGGATTAAACTTGCTACTATTGGTAACATGTGTTGGATATGTGTTCATGGATGTGTTGGATATATATGTGTTCATGACTATTGGTAATATGTGTTGAATATGCTATATTGGTTATATATATATGTGTGTGTGTTTGATTTTCTGTGAAGATGAATTGATATAAGAAAAAACAAAATTAAATGGGGCAATATAGGCACTTTGCCATCTGCTGGCAGATGGCAAAGAGCTTTGCCATCAGCTGGCAGATGGCTAAGAGGCCATGTGGCATCTACCTGTACGTCCTGTGAAGTACCCAGCTGACCTATTTGGCCTCTTTGCCGTCTGCCAGCAGATGGCAAAGAGCCTGCAGCCTTTGCCGTCTGCCAGCAGATGGCAAAGAGCCTGCAGCCTTTGCCATCTGCCAGCAGTCGGCAAAGAGCCTGCAGCCTTTGCCATCTGCCAGCGGACGGCAAAGCACGTCGTTAGCCTCCTAACGGAGCTAACACTGTCCCTCTGCCGTCCAGAGCCTTTGCCATCTGCCAGCTGATGGCAAAGGCTGCAGGCTCTTTGCCATCTGCCAGCAGACGGCAAAGTGGCCTTTCCCGGCTGGGTTTCAGCCAAACTGTTTGCCGTCTGCTGACAGATGGCAATGCCTTTGCCATCCGCCGACCATGCCTTTGTCATCTGCCATGGCAGATGGCAAAGTGCCTGATTCCTGTAGTGCAGCCGGCCAGGCGCACACGCACGCAGAGCAGCCGCCCGGGACCAGTCATGCACACACGTAGTGCGGCCGACCGGCCATGCACGCACGCACACGCACGCACGCAGCAGCCGGCCATGACGGACGTGAGTAGTGCAGCCGGATGAGAGTCACGCACGTACCATATGCATGCATGCATGTACGTTCCCTTTTTTTTAAGCTGGCTCCACTTTTTCTTTCTTCTAGCCGGCTGGACAGCCGACCTCTCCTCCTTTTCTCTTTCTCGTCAGGGAGCCGGCTCTCTCTGTATCTCCGTGCGCAGCTAGCGCAGCCGGAGCAGCGCGGGAGCCAGCCAGGGCGCACGGGGACGAGGCAGCCGGGCCGGCGCAGCGAGTCGGCATAGCGGGGCGGAGCAGGCGGAGCCGGCTCTGGCCGGGCCGGCGTCGTGAGGCGACGCGGGCGTGTGGAGGCTGGGTGGAGCATCCGGCACTGGGGCGCGCGGAGCCGGCCGCGGAGCAGTGCGCGGAGGCGGAAGTGGAGCCGGACGGAGCAGCGGCCGGCAGGCGGGCGCACGCGCGCGCGGAGGTGCGGAGCGGGGGACGCGGCTCGCGGCAGCACCCGGAGCGGGGGAGCAGGGGCGTGGACGCGTGGAGCCAGCCGATGGCGGGACGAAGGGAGGCACCGCGCAGCGGCGTAGGCGGAGCGGAGCCAGCGCGCGACTCAGGCGCGGGTCAGGCGGCCGCAGTGGTGCTGGCGCGTAGGCGAGGCGGCGGACGCCGGCCTTCGTGCGCGTTGGAGGAGAGGCCGGTGCGGAGCGGCGGAGGAGCCGGCGCGAGGCGACCGAGGAGCCGGAGCGAGTGCGGGGAGCGGCCAGCGCGGGGCGGCCAACCAGTTGGGCGCGGGAGCTGGCGCAGAGCAGGGCAGCGCGACGCGTGACGACGCGGGGCCAGCGCGGCCTGCTGCGGTGCAGGCAAGCCGGGGTGGCGCCGGGGAGGAGCGGCACGAGCGCGGACGCAGGGGAGCAGCCACGGTGCAGGCGCGCAGCCGCCAGGGCACGGCGAAGCCGGCCGGCCGGCGCAGGACTGGGCGATCGGCGCAGGCGTGACGAGGCGGCCGAGCGGCGCGGGAGCGCGGGCGGCCCGAGGCGGAGCCTGTCCGAGCACGGCCCGGCGGGCGCTCGGCGGAGCCGGCCGCGGCTGAGGGCGGAGCCGGAGAGGGTCGCGGGTGCCCGCGAGGGTGGAGATGGGAAGCCCGCGCGGGGTGCAGCGGAGCCTGTCCGAGCGCGGCGCGGCAGGCACTTGGCGGAGCCGGCCGTGGCTGGCGGCGGAGCCGGTGCGGGTCGGGCCGGCGTGCGGGTGCGCGGACGACACAGCCGACGCAGCCGGCTACCGCACGCGAGGCAAGGGAAAACATCGCGCGCAGACGCGGAGCTGACGATCCATAGCGACAGCGAAGCGGAGAGAGAGCGGCGCCGCGGATGCGCGCGCACGCAGCCGTGGGCCAAGGTGACGCGGCCGGAGCGGCGGCGAGAGGTGGAGCAGCGCGGCGAGGCGGCGGCAGGGCAAGGCCATCGCGGGCGCGCGCGGAGGCAACGTCGCACGACGGAGTTGCCGGGCGGAGCAACGGCGAGGCTCATACAGCCGGCCGGCCTCGGGCGCTAGCCAAGCTAGCTAGCACGCAACTCAATCGAGCTAGCTAGCCAAGCTAGCTATCACGCAGCTCAATCGAGTGGCTCAGCTAGCTAGCTAGCTAGCTAGTCGCGAGCGTATGCGCGTACGGGGTCGGAGGTCGCCAGCAGCGGCGCGGATGCGCGGAGCTGGCGCTGGAGCTTGAAGATGCTGGCGCCGTGGATGCTGCCCACGAGATGCAGCAGCGGCGACGGCACCATGGGCGTCGGACGCAGGTTTGAGCGCGACACTGTCGAGGGCGCGACGCCGGAGACGCCCGCGCGGTGGCGGGAGAACGGCAGGGGTGCCTGGAAGAGGCGGGGCGTGTCGGGGCCGGGCACGGCGTGGCGTGGGGGCGCCGTAGGAGGTGCGCCGGTGTTGGCGCGGAGACGGCGCAACGACGGGGCGACGGGGGCGCCGACCACGCAGCGACGCGGGGGCGCCGGGAGGCCGGCGTCGCGGGCTTTGCACCGGCATGACGACGTGGACGTAGGCGACGTATTGACGCGAGGGCGCCGCGCCGGCGTCGCAATGCGGCGACGGAGACGAAGGCGGCGCAGTGACGCGGGGGCGCCGGGGTGGCCGGCGTCACAGTGGTTGCGGCAAAGAGGGTCCCGCCGGGACCGCGGTTCCAGCAGCAGCTTGACCCACGGTGAGCGCCAACTGTCGTCGTTTTCTCATGGGAGGTGCCCCGGGACGGCAGATGCCATGGGATGGCTTGAGAGGTGAGAGCAAGGCTGCCGTGGAGATCCGGGATGGGATAGGGAGACAGCACGCGGTGGTTTACCCAGGTTCAGGGCTCTCCGGAGAGATAATATCCCTACTCCTGCATGTCTGTATTTGAGGTGTGTAGCAGTACAGAGTTGCTCCTAGAGCTGTTTGGGGAGGAGAGCCATGAGGCTGCTTGCCTCATGTGTGCATGCGTGTGAGCATGTGAGAGTGGGAGAGGATGAGAGAAATGAAAGGGGGCTTCACTTGTGTGTGTGGCTGCCCTTTGGAGGCTCCCCTTGGTGCCTCTTATAAAGAGAGGCCTAGGGGACAAGGGGTGGCCCGCACGGCCAACTAAGCACTATTGGAGATGACAAGTGATGTAGGCTACAGTGCGCCACTATTGGGGCGCAGTGAAGTGACGCATGACGCAGGCTACAGTGTCCTCACGTCGTGTCCGACGGGACGTTATGGTTGACTTCTCGTAGCCGGCCAGCTGGAGGAGCCGGACGGGGAGCCAGCCGGGGAGCCGGACGGGGATACCGGGGAGCCGGCCAACCATGGAGCCGGCCAACCGGAGGAGCCGGACGGGGAGCCTGCTGGAGCAGCCGGCCGACCGGGGAGCCGGCCAACTTGGAGCCGGCCAACTTGGAGCCGGCCAACTTTGTAGCCAGCCGGGCCAGGTAGCCAGCCGGACCGGGTAGCCAGCCAGGCGGGGAGCCAGCCGGACCGGGTAGCCAGACCGGGGGGCGTGGGCCGCCCCGATGTTTTAAAATGTTGAGTCGCCTCCTTGAGCCCACCCGGGGGCCGCAACAAGACCGGGCCAACGGGCTCAGCAGGACGGATGTCACCACCGAGCCCACCTCCGCATCACTGCCAGCTACTTTGCAGGCGAAGACCACCTTTTCGCCAGGATAATATGTACCTCCTATCCCGTTTCGAATTTGGCCGTTGTGGGATCCCTTCCCGCCAATGCGATAAGGGAAGAGGACCCGGGCCATTATAAATAGAGGCAAGGTTGCGCCGTAGAAGAGGACGGAACAAACACCACTTGAGCGCCCTCGCGAGGTTGCTCACCACTGTACCAGTTCATCCACAAACCTCCTCGTGAGGCAATCCACCAAAAGCAGGAGTAGGATTTTACGCTTCGCAGCGGCCCGAACCTGGGTAAATCCGTGTGTTAGTCTTCCTCCCCGCGATTGAGTGAGTTCGGTTCAGCTAGGCCAAGGAGCTGTGAGTTTGAGGTCGAAGCTAGTGGGGATCTTCACGCACGCCCCTGAGTTCGAACCTCTTTGGGTTTTGCGGAACCCGAAATCCGACATTTGGCGCGCCAGGTAGGGGGCGTGCCGAAGTCTCTCCTCAAGCTTCGCTCCCTCTCCGCTCAACGCTCCGATGGCTGACGCTCGCGGAGCACGCGCCGAACACCGGGCTGCTCGTGCCGCCCAGACAGCGCCAGTGGGCCGCACCGCCGCGCGTCGATCCGCCTCTCCCGCAGCCGACGCCGCCACGGGCCCAGATGCCCACAAGCAGCAGGCCTCCTCGCAGCCGGTCACTGCGCTGCGCGACGGCCGCACTGGCACCCCGTCCATCGTTCCAGCTACTGGGTCGTCCTCCCGCGCTCGCCCTGGGCAGGCGCACGGGTCGGCCGCACTGCTCATGGCGCGTGAGCTACTGCGCTACCGCCCAGCCACCAACCGCTACGATGACTGGCTTGGGCGCATCCCGGAGCTCGTCAGCGCTGCCGGCGACGCCCTGGCGCTCTCCTACTCACTCTGTCCCCTGCCCTCTCTGGCGGGCGACGTGGCCCATGGTGCGCCACCTCCCCCTCATCAGCGCAGCGCCGACCCCGAGCCCAGGCGCGAAGCACACCCGCGCGACCAACCGCGCGGGCCCCCGGTGAGGGTGAGGGATGAAGTAAGCTGCCAGGTGGTGCCACGGCCGCGCGTTGACACGCGCGCGCTCCCTGCGCCGCTGCAGCAGCGTCGCGACCGTGCGCCCCTGGAGGCCGCTACGCAGGAACACCAAGACCGGGCCCCTCCCGTGCGCGCGGCGCCCGTGGGTGCAGTGGGCTGCCGCGCCATCGCCCCGAAGCTGCGTCGGGTCGCCTGGCCCGGCAAGTTCAAGCCGGACCTGCCTCCTCACTACGACGGCACCCCAGAGGCTGCAGAGTTCCTACATCTCTACTTGCTGAGCAAGAGGCGGCCGGTGGAGACGACAAGGTCATGGCGAACTGGTTCCCCGTGGCCCTCAAGGGTGGTGCGCTCTCCTGGCTCCTCAACCTCCCGGAGGGGTCGATCACCTCCTGGGATGAACTCCGAGAGCGCTTCGTCGCCAACGTCCAAGGCACCCGTGATCGCGCCCTCGCCGTGGCTGACCTATGCCGCGTGAAGCAATAGCTGGGAGAGACCTTGCACAAGTACATACAGCGTTTCACGACTGTCCGCCTCAAGATCCCGAGGGCGTCGGATGAGGCCATCATCTCGGCATTCACCGACGGCGTCAGGGACCTCGGGATGAGGAGGAGCTCGCCATCCACGACGACCTGTGCTCTGCTCTGGAAATGTTCAAACTGGCGAACAAGTGCGCAAAGGCCGAAGAGGGCCGCCTCTCCCTCCTCGAGCTTTCGGAGGCGGACCCTGAAGACAAGAAGACCAAGGCCAAGGAAATGAAGCGCAAGGCCCCCGTGGTGCTGGCGGCGGAACCTGAGGCGAAGCGCATTCGAGATGAGGAACCCCCCAGGGGTGGACGACCATTCTGCATTTTCCACTGCTCCAACAGCCACAACACCAACGACTGCCAGGAGCTCAGGGTGCTCCGCAACGAGCATTTCGGTCGTCGCCCTGGGTGCGGCGACCGTGGCTACGGCCGCGGTGGAGGCCGCTGGGACGGTCACGACCCGCGTCAGGAGTGGCACGACCAGCCTCGGGAGGACCGCTGGCGCGACGAGCCTCGTGAGGGGCCCCGCCGCGACCAGCCTCATGAGGCTCGCCCTCGTGAGGCCGGCCTCCCCCCACTGCCGCCGCCACCCAGGAGGAAGGAGGAAGACAGGCAGAACGACAGGGCTGGGGGCTTCCAGGAAGCCAGGGCAATCGCTTGCATCCTAGGCGGCGCTCCGGCCCCTGCATCGAACCGAATCTTCAAGCAGTTCTCCCGGGAGGTGAATGCGGCTCTCCCGAAGCTTGAGGCCGCGCGTCCCCTCAAGTGGTCATAGTGCACCATCACCTTCGATTCCAAGGATCAACTCAGGTGCTCGGCCACGGCTGGTGCACTCCCCATGCTGTGCACGCCGACCATCCGCAACGCCCTCGTCACCAAGACCCTTATCGATGGCGGTGCTGGGCTCAATGTCCTCTCCATCGAAACGTTCGAGACGCTCCAAGTGCCCTATGACCAGCTCATGCCAACCAAGCCTTTCTTAGGGGTCACCGATGGCTCCACCGTCCCCATCAGGCAAGTGCGCCTGCCAGTCACCTTCGGCGGGCGTAGCAATTACCACACCGAGCTCATCGACTTCGACATCGCTCACATCCACCTCCCATACAACGCGATCCTCGGGTACCCTGCCCTCGCCAAGTTCATGGCGGCGACTCACCATGGCTACAACGTCCTCAAGATGCCGGGGACTGGTGGCGTCATCACTGTCGCCTGCAATGAGAAGGACGCCGTATGTTCCCTCGAGCGTGCCTACCGGGCCGCGGCGTCCAAAAACTCTGACAACGAAGGCGACATCCTGCCTCCTGAGGATGTCCCCAGGAAGAAGAAGCAGCTCCTCCCCAAGGGGCGTCAGGGGGCTGAGACCTCCAAGGATGGCGCCTCAGGCTCCGCGCCCGGAGCCAAGGCCCCTTCCCCCCTCGCATAGGAAGGCGCACTCGGCGCCTCCCTCGGGTCGGGCTCGGGGGCTTCCATCTGGCAAGCTTCCGACATAACCAGTGAGACGAGGGAGGTGTTCGGGCACAACATGGAGGCGTGTTTCGGCACGCGGCCACTCAAGCAAGGAGCACGGCGCGAGGCGCCAGGTTCGCGGGAGTTCGTCACCAAAGCAATCGAGGAGCTTCAGGAGGCATAGGCCATGCGAGGAGGGAGTCGCCCCGCATCACCTGGCGTGGCTGCCGTCCTTGACCCGGGCGGCATGCCGCGCGTCTGCGTCGATGTACCGGGCATCAACAGGGCAGCGTCCCAGGACCTCTTCTGGCCGTCGTGCGTCGGCCGCGGTGGGGTCTACCCGTGCAGCTACATCCACATGCCCTTCGGCCTGGAGAATGCGGGTGCCACGTTCCAACGCCTCGCCTAGGCCATGCTCGCGCCCTACGAGCCCCGGTGCAGCAAGGCCCTGGAGGAGATGCCAGGTCCTAGCGAGGACCCCGAGCCTCCGGGGGCGTCGGGCACATGAAGGCCAGGACCCAACGACTACCTCGATGCTTCAGCGGTACTGCTACCAGGTAACTTTTTGGTTTGTTCAGTTTGAGGGCGCCCATCGGGCTGCATTATCCTCAGACAGTCAGGGCCATCCCTGCAGCCGCATCATTTGCATTTGTGTCAGAACCTCTTATGCATTTGATAAATTTCCTAAGTATTCCAAACTGCATGCTCGGTGCTTCGCCACCATGAATTCCGCCGCGCCCTAACAATCCCGCCTTCGACCGCCTCATGGTTAAGGGCTGGCACAGCGTCTGTGCTCGGGTACGTCCCTGCAGCATTGACGAATCCAAGCGGTCGAGCTCTGTCTCGCGGGCCAGCCCCGTGCACGTCACCTCCCGTGGCCCTTGGTTCTACGTCCTCGCATGAGCTAATCGGCAGTGGGTGAGTCAGGGCGCGCAGCAAGGTTCCTGCCACCATAGTGAAAGCACAATGTGCTCCCTTGGTGGTTTTGATAATTCATGACAACATACATTGTCTCTTGGACTAATACTTTTACCTAGTGTATTTCAGATAAAGTCCACAGAGAGGGTTGGCAAAAAGGATTGTGGAAATACCCCAAGATGCAAGGAAATAGATTGGCAAAGCTTCAAGCAAGAGGACTCTACATTTTACTTTGTGAGAAATCACTTTGAGTCCATAGGAAAGCCAATACTATTAAAAGGGGGTAAGGTACTGTTGGCGAACAAAATGCTCTTACGTGCACAAGTGATAGTCACCTAAGACACCCACAAGCTCTTCCACAAAAGTCTGTCCAAAGTCAAATACCAAAATTGGTGCAACCAACACTCTCCACTCGGTGCCACCGATTCCCATACTCAGACAGACCTAAGCCAAACCCTAGCCTTTCGGTGCAACCGATTCTGCTTCGGTGCCACCGAGTTTGGGTTGCCAACTTTCTGTTACGCAGTTTCACAAAATCGGTACCACCGAGTTTGTTGAATCGGCGTCACCGAGATTGGGCAATCTGACCGTTGGTCACCTTATCGGTGCAACTGAGTCTTATATATCGGTCTCACCGAGATTCAAAAGTTATTGCCTTTTGGTCACTTTGGTACCACCGAGATTAACACATCGGTGTCACCGAGTTGGTCATTTTGTGTGCAACGGTTGGATTTTTGGAGATGCCTATATATACCCCTTCACCACCACCTACTCGAAAGAGAAGCACTCAGAACTATTCCATACTTGCCCCCATCCAGTTTTCTGAGAGAGAGCCACCTACTCATGTGTTGAGATCATGCCATTCCATTCCAACCATATGAATCTTGATCTCTAGCCTCCCCAAGTTGCTTTCCACCAATCCCATCTCTTCCACCAAGCCAAATCTGTGAGAGAGTGATTGTGTGTTGAGGAGTCTATCATCTTGAAGCACAAGAGCAAGGAGTTCATCGACATTGCCGAGCCTATTACCTTTTGGAGGGTGGTGCCTCCTAGATTGGTTAGGTGTCGCTTGGGAGCCTCCTACTTCGTGTTGTGGAGTGAACCAAGAAGTTTGTAAGGGCAAGGAGATCGCCTACTTCGTGAAGATCTACCCATAGTGAGGCTAGTCCTTCGTGGACGGAAGCCGTTATGGAATAGTCAAGGTTGCTACTTCGTGGACCCTTATGGGTGGAGCCCTCCGTGGACTCTCGCGACCGTTACCCTTCGTGGGTTGAAGACTCCATAAACGTGGATGTACGATAGCACCACCTATCGGAACCACGGGAGAAATCTTCGTGTCCCTCATGCGTTTGATCTCCCTATCTCAAATCTTTTCTTCATGTGCAATGTCTTTACTTTCCGCTACCATACTTGTTGACATGCATGTGTAGGGTGTGCTAGACTTGCTATCTTGCTATAATTGCTAAAATCTACCAACCAATTAACTTGGGAAAAGGTTAGGTTTTAAATTCCTGCTAGTAGTCTATTCACCCCCCCCCCTCTAGACACTCTTCTAGTGATCCCTCAATTGGTATCAGAGCATTGGTCTCCGTTGCTTCGGTTTAAACACCGTGGAGGAAGATGGATGTGTCTTGTATAGGGAGTTTGAGTTGTAGAGTGCCTATTCTTGATGGAGAGTACTATAGTCAATGGAAAACATTGATGCTTGAGCTGTTTAATGAATTTCAATTCAGCAAATATGTTAAGTGCCCTTATGTACCTCCCATTGATCCTTTACATCCCACACACGAAGAGGAAATTGATATGCTATGCAATCTTAGAACTGTTAATCTCATTGTTAGAGCATTGCCTAGCAATGTGCTTAATCAAATGAAGAATTTTGAATGTGCCTATACTTTGTGGAATGACTTGGAGAAACGATATCCATGTTATTCATTGAGTAATCTTGATGAAATTCTTCATAAAAATATTGCCTTCCACAAAATGACGCCTAGTGATCCCAAGTTTGATGATTGTCTATTTGAGCTTAGAGACCTCATGCGTGCTAAAGGAGATGTCACAACTCTCAACAACATCATTGTAGAAGCCATTCGAATTCACAAGTTTGAACATTGTCATGATCACAATCCTAACGAATCTCTTGTTCTTTGTGATGAGGATTTCCCACTTGATGATGACAATGTGGAACATGGCTACTATGATGAAGATGAGCTGTTCGATATCGAGTATGAGAAGATCATGAAGAATCTCAGTCTCATGGCAAACTTCAAGGATTACATGTCCGGAGGAAAAGAGTGGATTCTCGATAGCGGATGCACCGATCATATGACCGGAGATAGAGAAATGTTTGAAGAAGTCACACCGAACCATGGACCGCGAAGGTACGTAACATTTGGAGACAACTCCAAGGGTAAGGTACTTTTCTTGGTAAGGTGGCCATATCTCATGATAGCTATATCCAAAATGTTATGCTTGTTGAATCTCTTGGCTACAATCTTCTTTCCGTTTCTAGACTTGCCGACTTTGGTTTTAATGTGCTATTCACGAAAATAGATTGCCAAGTGTTTCGTCAACATAATCATAAAATGGTCTTTACCGATTTCCGTAAAGGTGATCTATACATTGTCGATTTCACTAAGAGATCCAAACCTCGTACTTGTCTTATTGCAAAATCTTCTAAAGGTTGGCTTTGGCATAGAAGACTAGGACATGTTGGCATGCGTAACTTAGACAAGCTTATCAAAGGTGATCATATACTTGGTGTTAAACATGTTATCTTTGACAAACATAGACTTTGCAGTGCTTGTCAAGCTAGAAAGCAAGTAGGTGGAAGTCCTCCCGTTAAGAATATCATGACTACTAGGAGACCACTCGAGTTACTTCACATGGATCTTTTTGGTCCCAATGCTTACAAGAGTCTTGATGGAAATTCCTATGGTCTAATTATAGTTGATGATTTTTCCAGATTTACGTGGGTATTCTTTCTTGATGATAAGTCGCAGGTACAAAAGATCTTCAAGAACTTCGTTCGCAAAGCACAGAATTAGTTTGAAGTGAAGATCAAGAAGGTTCGGAGCGATAACGGATCGGAGTTCATGAACACCCATGTGGATACCTTCTTGATGAAGAAGGTGTTTCACATGAGTTCTCGGCTACGTACACGCCTCAATAAAATGGAGTTGTTGAGAGGAAGAACAGGACGCTTATTCAGATGGCAAGAACGATGCTTGACGAATACAAGACGCCAAGACACTTTTGGGCAGAAGCCGTGGAAACAGCATGTCATGCCACAAACCGACTTTACTTGCACAAGCTTCTCGGCAAAACGGCATACGAGCTACTCACCGGTAACAAACCCCAAGTTGGATACTTTCGGGTATTCGGCTCAAAGTGCTACATTCTTGACAAGCATCGTCATACTAAATTTGCTCCTAAATCTCATGAAGGATTCCTACTCGGTTATGGATCGAACTCTCACACATACCGTGTCTACAACAACTTCACTCAAAAGGTTGAAGAGACGGTAGATGTGAAGTTTGATGAATCTAATGATTCGCAAGTCGAACAATTGCCAAATGATGTAGGTGATAAGGATCCTTCGGAAGCTATCCAAGACTTGTCCATCGGCAAAATTCGTCCCATGGAGATGAAGGAAAGTACTTCATCAACTCAAGTGGAAGCCCCTACTTCACGTCAAGGTGAACCTCAACACGACATGGAGGCATCCACAAGCGGTACATGACAAGATGATGAAGAGGAGGTGTCGGTGTAATGAACAGGGGGTGTTCATTACCCCTGGACATGCACCGGCAAGTTGCAGCCTCCAGGCGGGAAGGGCATGGCAGAGAAGGAATCCACTTATAGGACACATCTGGGACCCAGGTTTCCGACAAGGATTACTTGCCGGGAACAGGTCCACGCATCACCGGCAAGCTCAAAGGCCGGCAAGATCAGGATAGAATTCCCGGGAAGCGAGCCTTCCTGGGAGAAGACTTCCAGGCAGGTCACCGAGAAGACCCGATGTTGGACTCCCGACAAGATGCTTGCCGGGGGACAACTGGGAACAAGCACAAGACTATCAAGAAGGCATTCAAGTCAATGACAGAAGACCGAAGGCTGGGATCCCGACAAGATGCTTGCCGGGATGGCTAGCGAAGACCCGGCAAGATTCGCACCGGCAAGATCCCGCCACCCTGCCACCGTTCCAGTGCAGCGACCAGCCTGTCAGACGGGGTTTGTCCTCCTGGATGCGTGTCATGGCATTAGCGGCGGACGGGGTTAAGCGGTGCTGATGGGACGGGCTCTTTTCCCGTCCCCAAGAAGCTAAGGGACACCTAAGCAGAGCATTTAATGCGTTTGTCCTGAGACGTCAGGGATAACCATGTAAATACTGTAGTAGCTTTACACCTCTTGTACTTCGCCACTGTTGGTGACCCCTTCGACATATAAAAGGAGGCCCAAGGCGTAGCTACGAGGAGGAGAAGGGGGCCATTCTGGCACAGAGAGAGGAGGGGGATCTTCTGGCCCCCAGGAGGACCTTCTGGCCCATTCTGCATGCGTAGCGGCTGTGTACTGTTCATCACATAGCGCTCCTGAAGCTTGGGCATAAACACATCCAATACAACTAAAGCAGGAGTAGGGTTTTACGCTTCTTAGCGGCCCGAACCTGGGTAAAAATCCCTCGCGTTGTTCGTTGGATCTGCTCTTTGTGCAAGCCTTTCTCCCTGCCGAACCGTAAAGGGATCCTCTTGATCCCATAGGTGTCGTACGCCGACATCTTTGGCGTGCCAGGTAGGGGGAAAGGTTGCGTGAACCTGATCTAGCGGTCAGCGCATCAGCTTCATCGTCCATGGCGGCTTCGCTCTACTTACAGAAAGCTAAGTCCTAAAGCTTTGATAGCTTTTTGTTGTGTAGCCTTATCCTTGATGGTAGTTTTGTATAACCTGTGCGCGAGGGAGCGCCCTAGAAACACTCTGCGCTCCTGGTTGTTCTGGGTCCGCCCAACAACACAGATGCAGCTGCGGTTGCCTCTAGAGCGTTAAGCTCCTGAAGAGGCGGCGTTCTCGATAGGCTGCTAGACAGGACCCGATCCTAAGCGCCATCGACCAGAACGTGCGCATTCAGGGAGTATTCCAGCAAGCGTAGGGATTCATTGTACAAAAATGCAATTGTTCAAGGAAAAGGCTCGATGAGTTTTATTTTCGGATTTCTGCGTAAACCCGTATGCTGAGGAGCTTTCCCGGGGCTAGTTGCGCTCCTAGTCGCCTCGAGTCCGCTCGGCGATGTGAGTAGCTGCGCTAAAGCTGGGAAGGTAAACCTTTTCGGGAGGCGGCGTTCCCGACAAGCCGCTAAGGACCCGTTCCTCAAAGCGCTGCCGACTGGATCGTGCACACCGGAAAGTGTTCCGGCAAGCAAGGGAACATTCAACTGGCATTACATGTCCAATCAGTGTTGCAGGAATACGCATGGAAGGCAGGCCCGGGGGCTGGCAGTGCCCTAAAGAGTAACCTTCTAGAGAGCTGCCAGTCATCACCACGAGCGCGGCCTCACTATGCGAGATGAACAGCAGGAAAAGCTAAGTTACAAAAACTTGTGACAATTACATTTCTTTTGTTGTCCTCACTTGCTCCTTACACCTACATGCGAAGGAGCCTTCCCGGGGCTAATAGCGCCCCTAGTTGTCTTGAGTATGCTCGACAACTTAGGCAGTTGCACAGACACCGGGAAGGTAAACCTTTTCGGGAGGCGGCGTTCCTGGCAAGCCGCTAAGGATCCGTTCCTTCAAGCGCTGCCGACTGGAGCATGCGCACCGGAAAGCTTTCCGGCAAGCATGGGTCGTCTTGATTGACTTTTCGTCCTTGTACATTAATCTGCACGCGAAGGAACCTTGTCGTGGTGAGCCCGCGCTCTAGTTTTGTCTCGAGTCCGCTCGGCAAGCTTAGCAGCCGCGTTCTGACCCGGCAAGTCGCCTTGCCGGCGGCGGCGTTTCCAGCAGGCTGCTAAAGTCCCGCACCTAGCGCTCGCGGCAAACGTGCGCACCGACAAGGTTTCCAAACAGCGTAGGATATAAGATATATACAAGGATGGAATTAATCAAGAGGGAAGCAAGCATTAATTTAGCATAAAGAAACATGTCTTGCATGCATAAAGATTGGCTTGACTAAGATTAATTATCCCTTTACATGCGCCATTGCTGCAACGACCGCCGAGAAAGCCAAGGGCGCCGTGCTGGAGGCCGGCAAGATGGCAGTGAGGCATTCGCGATAGACAGCGGCGACAGCAGGGATGACTGTATGAATCGAGCACCGCACCCGCGGTACCCTTCATGGGGAAGGCCCGGGGGCTGGCTCTTCATCGCACGGTGTGGCGCTCCCTTTCGGGCACACGACTCATGCTGCCATCCTGCTCTGTCTGCCCACGCTGCCGGCAAGCCCAAGGCCCGGCAAACCGCAAGTTCTCTTGCGTCATCATCAGCTTGCAGTTAAAAGTCATGAGTGATGGTTACTTCTCGCCGCGCGTGTACCGGTGCATGTTTTTGGGCCTGACCCAGACAAACACTATGCATGCTTGTCCGGCCCAGGCCCGGGGGCTCCTGTCGGTGTAATGAACAGGGGGTGTTCATTACCCCTGGACATGCACCGGCAAGTTGCAGCCTCCAGGCGGGAAGGGCATGGCAGAGAAGGAATCCACTTATAGGACACATCTGGGACCCAGGTTTCCGACAAGGATTACTTGCCGGGAACAGGTCCACGCATCACCGGCAAGCTCAAAGGCCAGCAAGATCAGGATAGTATTCCCGGGAAGCGAGCCTTCCTGGGAGAAGACCTCCAGGCAGGTCACCGAGAAGACCCGATGTTGGACTCCCGACAAGATGCTTGCCGGGGGACAACTGGGAACAAGCACAAGACTATCAAGAAGGCATTCAAGTCAATGACAGAAGACCGAAGGCTGGGATCCCGACAAGATGCTTGCCGGGATGGCTAGCGAAGACCCGGCAAGATCCCGCCACCCTGCCACCGCTCCAGTGCAGTGACCAGCCTGTCATACGGGGTTTGTCCTCCTGGATGCGTGTCATGGCATTAGCGGTGGACGGGGTTAAGCGGTGCTGATGGGACGGGCTCTTTTCCCGTCCCCAAGAAGCTAAGGGACACCTAAGCAGAGCATTTAATGTGTTTGTCCTGAGACGTCAGGGATAACCATGTAAATACTGTAGTAGCTTTACACCTCTTGTACTTCGCCACTGTTGGTGACCCCTTCGACATATAAAAGGAGGCCCAAGGCGTAGCTACGAGGAGGAGAAGGGGGCCATTCTGGCACAGAGAGAGGAGGGGGATCTTCTGGCCCCCAGGAGGACCTTCTGGCCCATTCTGCATGCGTAGCGGCTGTGTACTGTTCATCACATAGCGCTCCTGAAGCTTGGGCATAAACACATCCAATACAACTAAAGCAGGAGTAGGGTTTTACGCTTCTTAGCGGCCCGAACCTGGGTAAAAATCCCTCGCGTTGTTCGTTGGATCTGCTCTTTGTGCAAGCCTTTCTCCCTGCCGAACCGTAAAGGGATCCTCTCGATCCCATAGGTGTCGTACGCCGACAGGAGGAAGTACATCATGAAGATCCACCACAACCTCCTTCACCACCACCTCAACGGAACGACACCTTCGACAACAACGAAGATGAAGGAGATGATGATGAAGAAGAAGCTCCACCATCCAACAAGCCAAAGCTACCTCGAGTTCGAGCACAAGTGACCAAGAACCATCCTCTAAACCAAATCTTTGGTGATATACAAACCGGGAGAATCACTCGCTCTAAAACTCGTCTAGCTAACTTTTGTGAGCATTATTCTTTCATCTCTAGCATTGAGCCCTTGAAGGTAGAACAAGCTCTTGAAGACCCGGATTGGGTGAACGCGATGCATGAAGAGCTTCACAACTTTGAGAGGAACGAAGTGTGGACACTCGTGGAGAAGCCCAAGGATGAGCAAAACATCATCGGAACCAACTGGGTGTTTCGGAACAAGCAAGACGAAGACGGTCAAGTCATACGCAACAAGGCACGTCTCGTAGCCCAAGGATATACGCAAGTCGAAGGTATGGACTACGGTGAGACCTATGCCCCCGTCGCTAGACTTGAAGCTATTCGCATTCTTCATGCTTATGCTAATCACCATGATATCACGCTCTATCAAATGGATATTAAAAGTGCATTTTTAAATGGTGAGATTGAAGAAGAAGTCTATGTTAAGCAACCACCTGGTTTTGTGAATCCTAAGAAACCTAATCATGTTTATAAGCTTCGTAAAGCTCCTTATGGTCTCAAGCAATCCCCTCGTGCTTGGTACAAATGCTTAACGAAGTTTCTCATTGAAAAGGGTTTTAAAATTGGTAAAATTGACGCAACTTTATTCACTAAGAGAGTTAATGGTGAATTATTTGTGTTTTAAATCTATGTGGATGATATTATCTTTGGATCTACTAACCCACAATTTAGTGAAAGATTTGGAAGGTTGATGTCCGAGAAGTATGAGATGTCCATGATGTGTGAGCTGAAATTCTTTCTTGGGTTGTAAATCAAGCAAACGAGAGAAGGAACTTTCATCTCTCAAACTAAGTATACCAAGGACTTGATCAAGAAGTTCAACATTCAAGAATGCAAAGGTATGAAAACTCCTATGCCTACTAGTGGACATGTTGATCTTACCAAGGAGGATGAACCAGTTGATCAAAAGGTTTATCGATCTATGATTGGTTCATTGCTATATCTATGTGCCTCTCGTCCCGATATTATGCTTAGTGTTTGCATGTGTGCTAGATATCAAGCTGCACCTAAAGAGTGTCGTCTTTTGGCCGTAAAACGTATTGTGAGATATTTGATACAAACACCAAACTTTGGCATCTGGTATCCCAAGGGATCTTCCTTTAACCTTGTTGGCTATTCCGATTCGGACTATGCCGGTGACAAGGTTGATAGAAAATCCACCTATGGTACTTGTCAATTTTTGGGTAGATCTCTTGTGTCTTGGTCCTCCAAGAAACAAAACTCGGTATCTCTATCTACTGCCGAAGCTGAGTATATTGCTGCCGGATCTTGTTGTGCACAATTACTATGGATGACACAAACGCTTAAGGATTATGGAATCCATGTTAAAAATGTTCCATAACTTTGTGACAATGAAAGTGCTATTAAAATTGGTCATAATCCTGTGCAACATTCTCGAACTAAACATATTCAAGTTAGACATCATTTCATTCGTGATCATGTTGCCAAAGGAGATATTAATCTTAAGCATGTTCGCACTAACAAGCAATTGGCCGATATCTTTACTAAGCCACTTGATGAGAAAACATTTTGTTATTTGAGGAGTGAGTTGAACATCATTGATGCTTCAAACTTGAGTTAAGCTCACTCGGTTGCATGCAACGGCATGAGCTTTCTTGATATTTCCATGATACTCTTAACTCGTTATCTTATACCATGGAATTCTATGCTCCCTTGTATTGCATCTAACATTTTGTAGGTACTTGGAAGAACTTCATTCCACAGGATTGCCATCAACTCAAATCATAAGCAATCTTATCATGACCAAGTATCCACAACCCCTCTTGATGATGGAAGGAAGAAGACAACTTAACCATATCCTTGACACATATTTATACTTCAAAATTGGTATCGTGTCATATCATGTTCTTCCTTGCTTGACTAACCTTTGTAGGTGACAAGTGAACTAAAACGAGAAGGATTGCTCCCAACTCAAGATGATCTCCATCAACCTCGAGCATCCTCAACAAGTTCACCTACAAGCTACGTCTTCAACATCACTCAAAGGTATGTACTCATATCCTTGAAAAGGCTTTACTCCAAGTCATGAGCTAAAGCAACTCAAGAGATATGAAGACATTAAAATGCTTAATCGAAAAATGGTAACCCCATTTTGAGCTTAACGTTGAGTATGACCTATGATCAAGTATTCTTGCTTGACTCCTAAGTCAATATACTCTAATATAGGTGAAATAGTCACCGCCCATCATCTAGTTAAGTATTTTGAGTTGGTTCATTCTCTATTTTGCAAGATTTCTTGGAACCACTCAAATCTTCTCTAGTTGATATATTTCTGTAAAGTATTTTGAATTTTCTTTAAAAATTTCTATTTTGACACTTTGTTAAAAGTTTTCTGAATTCAATTGCAAGTTTCCAAACTGTGTTATTGGCAAAGTTTGAAAAATCTCGATTTGAAAATCCCACTGCCAAGTTTCTGTTTTAGCCTCGAAGCTGCCGATACAAATAACTCGGTTCTACCGAATTAGCAGATGAGCTGCACCACAAAATCTCGGTACCACCGATTTGTTTGTTTCGGAGCCACCGATTTGATTTCTTCTCTAATCTGTGATTCATAATTGCAAATCTGTATTTCTTTAGTGATCTTGCAAGCGATGATTTTGTTACTTCGATGATCCCTTATTTAAAAAAATATTAGTGGGAGAAATTATTTGTTCAAGGATCCCTAACTCAAAGGAGGAGAAGTCTTACAAGATCTCAAATCAGCCTAAGGGAGAGAAATTATTTTCCATGATTCCCTCAGTTTTCATTTCTATAGATCCCTACATTCAATGACCCTTGTTCTCAAGGATCCCTTCTTAATCAATGATCCCTGTATCAAACCCTGTGTATGACCTTTTTGGAAATTTATGCCAAAGGGGGAGAAATACCAAAGCTTCAAGGCTAAAGGGGGAGATACATGCTTATGCAAAGGGGGAGATATAATCAAGGGGGAGAATATCAAAGCTCACATATACATACACAAGGGGAGAACACCAAAGTAGGAGGAGAAAAATATGCTTTGGAGAATAATATGCCTATTTTATTTGACTACTCATGTTAGACTTTTCTCACCCTATCCAATCCCAATATCTACATGCTCAGGTTCAGGGGGAGAGGATGATCTGCTATTTTCATATCTAAGGGGAGAAAGTTCTAAAATGATCTTTGAGACATATCAATCTTAAGAATCTACTATCTTCCATATGTTCTCCATATCTTGGTACTTTTGAGTTCTATTGCCTTTTTGATTGGTAGAATACTCTTGTGTTTCCTAACATTGTTTTCTCAAGTGTGTTTCTACTACTAGAATGCTCAAGAACTCAAGGTAAGTATATGCATCATATCTTTGATCAAGATGATCTCTTGCTTCTTGCACATATTGTTTGCAAGAGTGAAGTCTTGAACAAGGATACAACTCATTCATATATATTTGATGCATATAGCCAAGATACACATGACTCATTATATCCCTTTTTCTATATGTGTGTCCATGCATTCCAAAGCAACTATCCTTTAAAGGGATTGCACACATTTAGGGGGAGCAAATCTAAGTCATGTGTCTCTCAAAGTCTTCATTATATCCATGCATATCTTTATTTGAAGATTTGATTGTATGTCGTCATCAATTACCAAAAAGGGGGAGATTGAAAGCACAATGTGCTCCCTGGTGGTTTTGATAATTCATGACAACATACATTGTCTCTTGGACTAATACTTTTACCTAGTGTATTTCAGATAAAGTCCACAGAGAGGGTTGGCAAAAAGGATTGTGGAAATACCCCAAGATGCAAGGAAATAGATTGGCAAAGCTTCAAGCAAGAGGACTCTACATTTTACTTTGTGAGAAATCACTTTGAGTCCATAGGAAAGCCAATACTATTAAAAGGGGCTAAGGTACTGTTGGTGAACAAAATGCTCTTACGTACACAAGTGATAGTCACCTAAGACACCCACAAGCTCTTCCACAAAAGTCTGTCCAAAGTCAAATACCAAAATCGGTGCAACCAACACTCTCCACTCGGTGCCACCGATTCCCTACTCAGACAGACCTAAGCCAAACCCTAGCCTTTCGGTGCAACCGATTCTGCTTCGGTGCCACCGAGTTTGGGTTGCCAACTTTCTGTTATGCAGTTTCACAAAATCGGTACCACCGAGTTTGTTGAATCGGCGTCACCGAGATTGGGCAATCTGACCGTTGGTCACCTTATCGGTGCAACCGAGTCTTATATATTGGTCTCACCGAGATTCAAAAGTTACTGCCTTTTGGTCACTTCGGTACCACCGAGATTAACACATCGGTGTCACCAAGTTGGTCATTTTGTGTGTAACGGTTGGATTTTTGGAGATGCCTATATATACCCCGTCACCACCACCTACTCGAAAGAGAAGCACTCAGAACTATTCCATACTTGCCCCATCCAGTTTTCTGAGAGAGAGCCACCTACTCATGTGTTGAGATCATGCCATTCCATTGCAACCATGTGAATCTTGATCTCTAGCCTCCCCAAGTTGCTTTCCACCAATCCCATCTCTTCCACCAAGCCAAATCTGTGAGAGAGTGATTGTGTGTTGAGGAGTCTATCATCTTGAAGCACAAGAGCAAGGAGTTCATCGACATTGCCGAGCCTATTACCTTTTGGAGGGTGGTGCCTCCTAGATTGGTTAGGTGTCGCTTGGGAGCCTCCTACTTCGTGTTGTGGAGTGAACCAAGAAGTTTGTAAGGGCAAGGAGATCGCCTACTTCGTGAAGATCTACCCATAGTGAGGCTAGTCCTTCGTGGATGGAAGCCGTTATGGAATAGTCAAGGTTGCTACTTCGTGGACCCTTATGGGTGGAGCCCTCCGTGGACTCTCGCGACCGTTACCCTTCGTGGGTTGAAGACTCCATAAACGTGGATGTACGATAGCACCACCTATCGGAACCACGGGAAAAATCTTCGTGTCCCTCATGCATTTGATCTCCCTATCTCAACTCTTTTCTTCATGTGCAATGTCTTTACTTTCCGCTGCCATACTTGTTGACATGCATGTGTAGGGTGTGCTAGACTTGCTATCTTGCTATAATTGCTAAAATCTACCAACCAATTAACTTGGGAAAAGGTTAGGTTTTAAATTCCTGCTAGTAGTCTATTCACCCCCCCCCCCTCTAGACACTCTTCTAGTGATCCCTCACATAGTTGGCGTTTCACCGACACGGGAGCTGCGCGCCGGGTGTTTTCTCCTCGGGTTTGTCGCATGAGAAGACTGGGCACGGCGTCTGTGCTCACGTCACCTCCAGGGGTCATTGGTGTTTGGCCTTCTCATGCAATGGCCGCCGGAAATTCATTCGGCGCAGGTTTCTCCAAAATGTACAGGGATTGCAATGGCGCCTCCTACCAGAAGATTCAGGCGCAACCCGCCTTTGAGGTAGGGCCCCGTGAGACCCGCGCTGGCTCACGGGTGCCCAAATACACCTCCAGTTCTACCGTGCAGGCCACGCGTGTGAACTTAATGGGTTGTACACACCCGGGGGGCTCAGGAGCCGAGCCCCCCTTCCCACGTCCAACTGGAAGCCCCTTGCTCCGCGCTGGCGGACGACACTGTCGCTCAGCGGCTATGCCCACGCAACGTGGAAGCCCCATGCTCCGCGCTGGTGGTTAAACAACTGAGGGCTCCCTAGCGGCTGCATCCAACCTCAGGACGGCCCCTCACGGACCCGTCTCGCAGCATTCCTCTGGGATGCCCGCGCGAGGGGGCTGCACGGAGGCTACGCTCAGGCCGGGCCTGGCGCAGGCCACCTCCCCAGGTCCCTGATACCTAGTCTTCCCGCGTCCCTCTCAGGCGAAAGCTGGTGAGGAAAGGTATGGGAGCCGCTCGTACGTCAAGGGGGACCCCTGAGCATCGCGACTCAGGGGCCTCACTGGTCACGTAGCCCCTCACCCCTTGGTCTCGTCCTAGTGATCCGGACGCCCCAACGGCGGTTGAGGTATGCGCGGGACCGGGCTCTGCTGACGCAGAGCTCAAGGCGCTTCAAATCTCCAAATTAACCCCATCGTCGCCATGTTCCCTTCATGAGAGTTGCTCATACGTCAAGGGGGACTCCTCAGCATCGCGACTCAGGGGCCTCACTGGTCACGTAGCCCCTCACCCCTTGGTCTCGTCTTGGTGATCTGGACACCCCAACGGCGGTCGAGGTATGCGCGGGATCGGGCCCTGCCGACGCAGAGCACTACAACAAACAGGAAGGAAGCTAGGCGGGGAAGGAAACCACATAATCTAGACAGTCATTACAAACATTGAATGTCTCCGAAAACGCAAACAAGTCTAACGCCTCCGCGAAGCACGATAAATATTGCAAGAAAGGACCTAGGAGGAGGAGCTAACACTACTGCATGCCCCGACCGCGGGGAGCTCGTCATCGACATCACTGCCGTTGTCATCGTCGTCGTTGACCTTCGCGGTCGCAGGAGGCGAGGGAACGGCGACGCAGGCGAACTTCTTCATCAGCGCCTCCACGGCGCCATCCACGGCTGTCGCCATAGTGGCGCGAACCCTAGGATCAACCGGGCGGATCACGGTGCCGAAGTCGAAGCCCGGCTCGCGAAGGTAGAGGTGGCTGAAGACGCGCGTCGCGGCCGCGGAGAAGAGGTCGCGGCACTCACTCTCCAAGACGGTCTCCACCCTGGCAACGGCACCCTCGAGCACCTCGGAGAGCTTTGAAGAGAGCCCCGCGAAGCCGCCCTCAGGAGGTACCAGGGGTTCCGCGAATCCCCCCCGGCAAATGGACTGCAGTGCCCGACGGAGCCTGAGCTCGACGGAGGGGAGGGCATCGCGCTCCGCGGCCTTTCTCTCCTCAGCCGCAGCAAGGGCCTTCTCCCTGGCGTCGAGCCGAGCCTTCTCCGTGGCTACTTCCTCCTTCAGCTTGTCCAGATGCTCACTCTCCGTGGCTTGGTCGGCCATCGCCTTGGACAGCGCGGAGTCGCGGTCGGCAAGTTTGGCCTCGTAGGCCTTGAGGTCTCCCTCCCGCTGGTGGAGCTGTACCACGAGCGCAGTCTTCTCCTTCTGAAGAGCCCTCAGGCTGGCCTCCGCTTCACTGTAGCGCTTCACAGCGGACGCTACATCGACCAGCGCCACGAAGCGAGCCGCCTTGGCTGACGCGGTTTCCTTCATGCTCTCAGCAGCGGTGGCCTCGGCTTGGCTCCAAACTGCCATGGCAGCGGCGTCGGCCTGGAGCCACCCAGAAAGGAGCCCCAAGCGCTCCTTCACGAAGCGACCGTCCGCGCACCAGAGACCGTCCCAGACCTGATCCAGAGCAGCGTAGGCCCCCTCCAGGGTGCCTAACCCGACTAGAGGGCCATGACTCAGAGGCGCCAGGGCTTGGCCCGGAGGTGCCGTCTGCACGGCAGCGGGCGCAGCGACCAGGGTGGCAGAAGCATGGAAGGCGAGGGCGCCGGAGGCTGCGATACCACCACAGGCAGGGCAGGGACGGACGGCCCCTCGGCCAGCCGGCCCTCGGGGGCTGGCCTCTCAGGCAGCAGTGCAGATGCGCCCCCAGGGGCAGAAGCAGCCTCTCCAACGGGCGTCGGGGGCTCCGCGGCCGCGACAAGGAGAGTCGCCCCGTGAGCCCCCTCACCCATGACATCCGGCTCCTCATCAGGCGCCGGCAGGGCGCCAGGAGCGGGTGTCGCATCGAAGAACACCTTCGGCTTGATGCCTGCCTTATTCTTCTTCACCTTCAGCACGGCGGCGCTCCTGGTCACCAAGCAAAGAAGGGACCGTGAGCATGCGAGCCACCTGCGGGCGGCCGAAAACCAAGCAGGGTTACTTACTCTTCGACGTCGACCCACTTCCTCTTCTTCTCCACCTCGGCGAAGGCGGGAATGCCCTCTCCCTTCTCAGGGGAGGTGCCACCGTGTAGGGAAGCAGAGGCATCGCCCGCAAGGGCCGCGGCCGGGGAAGTACCCTCCCCGACCACGGCCGCCTCGCCTGCAGGTTGCGGCTCGGGCAGGGGCAAGGGAGGCGCCTCAGCCGCCTTGCTGGCATGAGGGGGGCGCTCCGGAGGAGGCCCAGCCTCGCGCTTCCTCGGGGTCGCCCGGCCGGCGGCCCGCGCGGCCCGAGGAGTGGGCCCTGGCCCCCTGAGGACCCTGGCGAACCGCGGAGGACTTGCAGCCAGGGGTTCGCCAGCATCATCGTCGTCTTCGAAGCCGCGGAGGAGCGCACTCCGCAACGGAGGGGACACCTACTCCAGATCGTCATCCGCTGTCTCCTCCGAGTCTCCCTCACCCGCGGTCTCGTCGGAGGACACCGCCACTGGGGAGCCAGGGCACTCGGCCGGAGAGAGCCCCAGCTCGTCGAAGGTGGGCATGGCGGCAACCAAATCGGCCTTGTCGTCGCGGCAATACAGCGGGGCGTAGGCCTGAGGGAGGTCCCCGGGGTCGCCGTTGAGCAGGGTCGCCACAGCCCTGTTCAGCTCCCCGGTGGTCAGGCGTGCGGATCGAAGCCTGATGCCATCCCCACCACCCTGGTAGTCCCACATGGGCTTCGAGTGAACCTGGAGCGGTGCCAGGCGTTGAACCAGAAACTCCTTCACTATCATCCCCCCGGTCAACTTCCTGGCGCTGATGTCTCGGGAGATCTGCTCCAGGACGGGCTTGGCCCGGGGGTCAGTAAGCTTCGCAGAGCCCCACGCAGGTGTCTTCTCCGGCAGCCCCTTCGGAAGCTCCAGGCGGGAGTTGAGGCCCTTGACATCCAAGAAGACCCAGCGGTGCCTGAAGTTCTCCACCTTCTTCCCGGCCTTTAAGAGCATGTTCCCGCTCTGGACCGCGACGAAGGAGACGCATGCTGACCGCTGAGCGCCGTCGTGAAGCCGCAAGCTGAAGAAATGGTGGAAGAGGGCCACTGAAGGCTTCACGCCTACGAAGGCCTCGCAGTAAAAGGCGAAGACGGACAAGAGCAGGATGGAGTTGGGTTGAAGATGGAGGGCCTGGATCCCGTAGTGCTCGAGGATGGCGGTGAAGAACTCAGAGAAGGGTGGAACAAGCCCAGAGAAGATGTTGTGGAGGAAGAAAGGGTAGGCTGACTTGGCCAGGCTGTGCTACTCCGCGGAGCCGCACCATATCAAGGTCCGCCCCCACTCATTGGTGCCGTCCGCCGTCGACGGAAGCACCGGGGTGAGGTCCCCGTCCTTGGCTATGGCGGACTCCGAGAGCGCCGGCGAGGTGGAAGCGGAGGCTGAGCCCTGAGCCTCGGGCTTCGACTTGCCGGCGGGTGCCATCGAGAAGTCCTTGAGAACGAGAAAGCAAGGAGGAGGACGGTGCAGTGTTGAGATCTGGAGAAGTTCTCACAAAAGATGGGGATCTGGGCGAAGGAGCAAGAGTACAGGGAAGGAAAACAATAATGGCTCGACACCGGGCGTCGGGCTTTTGTCGGTTCGGGCAGTTGCCGAGGAGACATGGGAGCAGAGATGTCCGCATCCAACCGCGCACCGCGCGCCAGGCCTAGCCCGTAGGCGATTGGGGCCCGCGGCGCCTCGGGCCATCTTCTTCGGCTTCGCCCCGAAGCCAACTCGAGCGCGCCTTGGGCCTGGGGGCTACTGTCGGCGTCCTGGGAACGGGGGTACCCAGATTTGCCTGCCTACGGCCCAGGGCGTGGCCCGCTTCGACGGTCAGTACGGCCCGGCGCGGCTTCACTCAAGACAAGGCCCTCGCGAGAGTCCCACCCTTGCGAGGGGGACGACACCAAGACCCTCGAAAGGAAGAGGCCACCCCAGGTTGCCTCCCAAGGGGTGGAGATCCCTATGCAGCACTCGGCCTCGGGAGGTCGGGGGTGACGCAAGCCAGGCCAGGCGGGCACCAGTGCGCGCAGAGAAGACAGTTTCCTCTTTGATGCAAAGGAGGCAAGGGCGTACGCGGGTTCCCGAGGCGTCCCCTCAAAGTTTCCATTCTGGTGCAACAAGACCGGGCCAACGGGCTCAGCAGGACGGATGTCACCACCGAGCCCACCTCCGCGTCACTGCCAGCTACTTTGCTGGCGAAGACCACCTTTTTGTCAGGATAAGATGTACCTCCTGTCCCCTTTCGAATTTGGCTGTTGTGGGATCCCTTCCCGCAAATGCGATAAGGGAAGAGGACCCGGGCCATTATAAATAGAGGCAAGGTTGCGCCGTAAAAGAGGACGGAACGAACACCACTCGAGCGCCCTCGCAAGGTTGCTCACCACTATACCAGTTCATGCACAAACCTCCTCGTGAGGCAATCCACCAAAAGCAGGAGTAGGGTTTTACGCTTTGCAGCGGCCCGAACCTGGGTAAATCCGTTTGTTAGTCTTCCTCCCCGCGATTGAGTGAGTTCGGTTCGGCTAGGCTGAGGAGCTGTGAGTTTTAGGTCAAAGCTAGTGGGGATCTCCACGCACGCCCCTGAGTTCAAACCTCTTTGGGTTTTGCGGAACCCGAAATCCGACAAGGGCGCTACCCCCTCGGTCCAACCGGAACACCCATGGCCCTGGACCAAGTGGCATGCCTACCAGATGCCTCCGGTATCTTCCACTATGGCCTCTCTGTATGATGTGTGTGCCAAGAAAGGGGTTGACGACTTACTGAACCGTACCCTACCTGCGGCAAGGACAAGTGGTAGTACAAAACAAGCATGGGGGTTACTGGAACAAGACTCGATCTACGGTCGACTCAGGAGGTTTAAGTGTTTCCTGCATGGTTAGCACAACAATTATGTTTTCACAATTCCTGACAAGGTCACCAACTCTCTCATGCTCCATCATGCCTCACTACACATCCTCGTCACCACGAGATGTCAGTGTTGTGGTCGTGTCAACCGGAACACAACCTTCTCTCGGACTTCCTCCGAATTATCACTAGGCATATGTGGCATGAGTAGTGGCTACTGTCATCAATATCACATGAATAGCAGAAAGATTTTCACCATATGCTTATATGCATGAGTATGATCTCCACATGACATAATGTCACTTCATTTTAGCATAATGAAGAAATTCATTTGTTCTAGCAAACAACACACAACTAATATCATATCAAGGTTCAGGATGCTTTCCTTCAATGTGTGGAGAGGGAGGGTGCATCACAAAACTTTTGAAAGTTTACTTCTTCTCCCATTTCCTATTTTGAAAATATTCTAATTAACACATAATACAAAAACAATACAAAAAGTTGTCTTAAATATTTTTTAAATAAATCCTAAAATAAACTAGGTGAAATTTGGGAAAGGTGGGAAAAAGAATCATATCATTTGGAGTTTTATTTTAAAAGTTATGTCTAGTCAAACAGGACTCAAACTTCTGTTTTTAAATAAAACATATAAAAGAAAGCGCTTCAGAAAGAATACGTCTTCTGAAAACAAACGCGCACTTACAAAAATACGCTTTCCCATAGAGGGAAATGCTTCGGTGGGCTGCGCCACTGGAGGCAACGGTCGTCTCACCGACAGGTGGGGACCACCTGTCGGGTTCGTCCTCTTCCTCAAGCTCGCGCCTCGACGGGAATAGAGGCGGTTTCCGGCGATGATTGTCGGCACTAGGAGAGGCCGTTCTCGATTCTCAGCATACCGGAGCTATAGGGGGATGGACCGCAGCGCATGGAGTTCGAGGGGGTCTCCAGGGAGCTCGAGGTTGAGCAGCACTACAGCAATGGCGGAGGAGAGCTTCGGCCATGAAGGGGCTTCTTCCCGCGGGCTTGCTCAGGTGGAAATGGAGATGGGAACGGGCTTGCGGGGTTGAGGTGGAGCTAATGGTGAAGAGAAAGGGGAGGGGGCTCTGGTTTGCGTCGGAATCGTCAGAAGAGCGGCGATGAGCGTCTCGGCCGGAGGCAAAGGAGATGGTAACTTCCGGTCAATTGGTGGCTTGCTAAGAGAGAAGTGGGGCACTGCTCGAGGCTGAGGGGAGTCAGGGGAGGGCCTATTTATAGGCGGGCGACGTCGGTTCGCCATGGTCGTGGATAAGTCTGGCGGACTGTTGCTCGGGGCGACATGGCGGCGGTTGGCAGGGCTGTGAGCTAGCGGACGAGCAAGGGGCTGTACAAGGGGGCTAGCTGGCGCGCTGGGGTGGCTCGGGCGGCGCCGGCCATGGCAGATGCGAGCTGCGGCCGATGGCATGCCGCCAAGAGCTTCTGACGGCGGCACTGCGCGGCGCCAGGGGGCGGGCGGGGCGGCTCTAGTGGTTCTGATGGGACGGGGTCGTGGCCTTGCGCGAGGGGGAAAGGTCAGGGGTGCGGGGTAGGTGGGGTGTTGTGCCGGGGGCGCCAAGGCTGCAATTCGGGCGCTCTGGTCACGCTCTGGACACGCACGCCAGGCGTTCGACAAAATGCCAGCGCGAGTTAGACTACTCTGATGCCAATGCAACTAAACAGAACCATGCTATGGAGTATAGCGAAGCTAAGAGACATGCTGGTTTGGCTATAAGAGCAGGTTCATAATGCAAACTAAAAATCATGTCAACACTGGCCAGGCACCCAAGGTGTTCGATAGAATGCTGTAGGCATTAATAAAACCTTTCTGGTGGCCAAACTTTCCAGGTTAGTGTCTCTTTAGATGCACAACATGATGGCAAGGTTATTTTGGCAAAAGCAAAAAACTTGTTAGTGCAAGTTTTACAAAACTTTGTTTCTGGACAGAAACTATAGGTCATTATTGCATGGGGTTAAAACATCCCAATGAGGCTGATCTCCTGGACTTACGGGTTTGGTAGGGTTAACTACAAGCAGGAAAAATCCCAAGGTCACTAGAGCAAAATAAAATATGGTTGCAGTACAAACTGCCAAACTGGACCAGAATGAAAATGAGGATGATTTGCTCAAATTTTCCAAAACACCAAGTTGGTTTTTTGCATAAAAGTGATCCAGGGACATCACATGACACCTACAAATTTTTGTGGGATTTATAAATGAGTTTATGAAGAGGTTGTAGTGTAACTTAGGCCTTAAATGGGTGAAAATGCTATAAAAAGAATTAAAACTTGGCAAGTTTTATTTATAAAAATAATTCCACTGATTTTACTAATTGAAATAAAATGCTTTAATAAAGTATTCAAGTTCAATATTATTCCAGAGTTTCAACTAGGAGAGAAAATTTTTGTGATTCAGAGAAAAGGAGTGGTTCTAAAATTAATAGAAAAATCCAGAAAATAGAAAATAAATATTCCGGGCAAAAAATTTAATTAATAAAACATGATTAAATTTTTGGGGTGTTACACAGATCCTTCGGAAGTGTCACTCCGAGGCTTACGGAGGACATCATGCTGGCGACAGAACTGCACACAAGGTATTACAATCTAGTTTTTATTGGCCTACCCTTTTCAAAGATGCTCGTAAGTATGTCCTTTCATGTAATGAATGCCAAAGAGTTGGTAACATTGGTAATCATCAGGAAATGCCTATGAACTATTCACTTGCCATTGAACCATTTGATGTTTGGGGTTTTGACTTCATGGGACCTTTTCCTTCCTCAAATGGATATACTCATATTTTAGTTGCTGTTGATTACGTTACTAAGTGGGTAGAGGCTATTACAACTAGTAGTGCTGATCAGAACACTTCTTTTAAAATGCTTAAGGAAATTATTTTTCCGAGGTTTGGAGTCCCTAGATACTTAATGACTGATGGTGGTTCACATTTTATTCACGGTGCTTTCCATAAACTTCTAGCTAAATATGATGTTAACCATAGAATTGCATCACCTTATCATCCTCGGTCTAGTGTCCAAGTTGAATTGAGCAATCGAGAAATAAAATTAATTTTGCAAAAGACTGTCAATAGATCCAGGAAGAATTGGTATAAGAAACTAGATGATGCTCTTTGGGCATATAGAACTGCTTATAAGAACCCCATGGGGATGTCCCCATATAAAATGGTGTATGGAAAAGCTTGTCATTTACCTCTCGAGTTAGAACATAAGGCTTATTGGGAAATTAAAGAACTTAACTATGACTTTAAGCTTGCCGGTGAGAAGAGGTTATTTGATATAAGCTCATTAGATGAATGGAGGACACAAGCCTATGAAAATGCTAAATTTTTTAAAGAAAATGTTAAAAGATGGCATGACAAAAGGATTCAAAAATGGGAATTCAATGTACGAGACCTTGTAATTTTGTACAATTCTTGTTTCAGATTTTTTGCAGGAAAACTCTTATCAAAATGGGAAGGTCCCTATGTTGTCGAAGAGGTCTATCACTCCGGTGCTATAAAAATTAATAACTTCGAAGGCAAAAACCTGAGAGTGGTGAATGGGCAAAGAATCAAGCATTATATTTAAGGTACACCCATTAATGAGGAGACTAATATCATTCAAGTTATAACACCGAAAGAACACATACGGGAGGCCTTCCGGAACACTCCAGAAACCTCAAAAAGGGGTAGGTATGTGGTACGGTAAGTAAACCGACTCCAAAAATTCCAAAAAAAAATCTGTTGGTCTTTGTATTTTAGAAAAAATCCAAAAATAAAATGGGGTCAGGGGGACCCACGAGGGAGGCACAAGCCAACAGGGCGCCCCCCTGGGGCGCGCCCTGATGGCTTGTGGAGCCCTCGTGTGCCTCCCGGACTCCGATTTCTTCCCGAACAAGTATTTTGACCTAGAAAAAAATCATTATATATACTCCCATATGTTTTGACCTCCGCATCGCGAGTTTCTCCTCTGTTCTTGTTTCGAGCTATTTTTCTGGCAGAGCTGAGAATATGTCGTCTCAAGATTCGGATGGAGAGAGCTATGTCTCCCACTATGTGGCAGACCTGAAGATCTTTGGGGATATTTATCCCTACCTATGGTCCACAGAAGAGGAGGAAGATACCGATCTGGAGGAAACGGAAGATGCCGGTCCAGATGCCAGTTCGGATGAAGATGAAGATCCGCTACCTCAACCTCGAGATATGCATGTGGAATTCAAGAAGTCAAGCCTCCCTAACGGAGTAAACAAATCTAAGATCCAATTTATCCCGTCTCGTTTTCTGTAGGAAAGCAAGGCAGCTTTATGCGAAAAGATCTTGAAGCTCGAACAGGAAAATGATGATTTAAGAGAGGAAAACTTCATCCTCGGGCGTAAGCTGGAGAACAAGGGTACCACTACTTCATCACCACCACCATCACCGAAAAACACTTGAGTACATCGGTATGGGCACCACCCCTAGCTTGTTCCAAGCTTGGGGGAGGTGCCCCGGTATCGTATCACCATCACTTTTTACCATCATCTTTTGTCTTAGTTCGCTCCTTACTTGTTTCGTGGTTTAGAGAAATAAAGTTTCAAGATCTGCTTTGCTTAGTATTTTGCTTTGAGTTCTATCTATCCTTGTAACCGAGTGTGAGAGCTATATAATAAAGTTAGTTGGGTCCGTGTGCCTTACCCTCATTGCATCCTACACCATAGTAAGGATATAAGAAAAATAGAAAGATCATGTGCTTATCTCATGGGGAGTAATGACTTCACATAAAAAGAAAGTATGAGCGATGAAAATTGTTGGGAATAAAACAAGCATAGCCTTAGTCATTGTTATAATCTATGCAAGACTATGATAGAGAAGAGAACATTCCACATACAAATACACTATCTTGGACATCATCTATGATTGCGAACCCTCACCAAATATTACATAATGATCAAGTGTTGAAGTTGGACATGGAAGACAACTTAATGGTTATGATTTCTTACATTTGCATAGAAGTTATATAGTCATGGATCCTTTAACATGTGATCTTTCTTTTAGATCTTTTGCTAGCCAAAATTTCCGCACCAAGTAGAGATACTACTTGTGCATCCATAACCCCTTAAACCCAGTTTCTTTCCGTGGGAGTCCACCATACCTACCTATGGATTGAATAAGATCCTTCAAGTAAGTTGTCATCGGTGCACAAGCAATAAAAATTGCCTATAATCATGTATGATCTTTTATTGAAAGGGGAAATAAGCTTTGTACGATCTTGTGATGATGAAGAAATAAAAGCGACAGAGTACATAATAAAGTTCACTATCACAAGGGGCAATATAAAGTGACGTTCCTTTGCTTTAAGAGATTGCACATCTAAACAAATAAAAGCGCATGACAACCTCTGCTTCCCTCTGCGAAGGACCTATCTTTAACTTTCATAAAGTTTTTACTTTCACACAAGAGTCATTAATATCTTCCCTTATTTTAATTTATAAACTCTCTTAGTTGGCAAGCATCACGTGTTGAGGAAAGATCCAGATATATATATCCCGCTGAATGTAAGAAACCATGATTCATTATTGTTGACATTATCTTTGAGGTAAATGAGTTGGGTGGCAAATAAAGCCCCTATCTTCCTATGTGTCCGGCAAAAACAATAGCTCCAAAAATATGACATGAGTGTCAACAATCATAGATGGCTAAGTGATAGTTGAGTATGTGGATTTGCTAGAATGAAAGCTCTTATATAGACTCTTCTCTTGAATATGATGCATGCTTATCTCCATGACTAAAAGCCCCATTTGTAAGTTGTCAATAAGGTTTACGCTTCATACTTCGATAATTGTGAATAGATCTTTACTTGTTTATGAGAAGTTATATGATAAAATGCTTGCTGCTATAATGATATTCATGATGCTATCATGTCCGTATTCGCTTTTATCGACACCTCTCTCTCAAATTATGTGGTCATTATTCTCGAGCTCGGCTTTCGCTTGAGGACAAGCGAGGTCTAAGCTTGGGGGAGTTGCTACGTCCATTCTGCATCATGATTTCTTATTCATATTTATGTTATTCTTGTCCATTATTCCCTTTTATCATACAATTCTTATGCTCTTTTTCTATGAATATGCAAGGTCCATCACAAAGAGGAAAATATCTGGAAACTAGAATTCTGGACTAAAAACCGAAGAAAAGACAGAAAAATCACCAAACTCCAAATGACCTAAAACTTCACGGAGAATTTTTATTGAATATTTAAGAATTTCTGGACCAAAAATATACCAGAGGGGGCCACCAGCTGGCCACAAGCCAACAGGGCGCCCCCCAGGCTGCGCCCCGATGGCTTGTGGGGCCCCTACTGGCCTCCCGACGTCCCTCTTCTCCTATATGGTGTGTTTTACCCTAGAAAAAATCATAAGCAACCTTTTGGGACGAAGCACCGCCATCTCGAGGCGGAAACCTGGGCAGAGGCCCTTTTGCACTCCGGCAGTCAGATTCTGTCGGGGAAATTCCTCCCCGGGAGGGGGAGATCAAAGCCATCGTCATCACCAACGCTTCCTACTTCATGGGAGGACCAATCCTCATCAATATCTTCACCAGCACCATCTCATCTCCAACCCTAGTTCATCTCTTGTATTCAATCTTTGTCTCAAAACCTCAGATTGGTACCTGTGGGCTACTAGTTGTGTTGATTACATCTTGTAGTTGATACTTGTTGGATTACCTGGAGGAAGATATTATGTTCAGATCCTTAATCATTATTATTACACCTCTGATCTTGAACATGTTGATGAGGTGTGAGTAGTTACTATTGTTCCTGAGGACATGGGAGAAGTCTTGTTATAAGTAATCATGCGAAGTTGGTACTCGTTCGATATTTTGATGATATGTATGTTGTTACTTCTCTTAGTGGTGTCATGTGAACATCGACTACATGACACTTGACCATGTTATGGGCCTAAGGGAAGTCATTGTGGAGTAACAAGTAGATGATGGATTGCTAGAGTGACAGAAGCTTAAACCCCAGTTTATGCGTTGCTTCATAAGGGGTTGATTTGGATCCACATGTTTCATGCTATGGTTAGATTTATCTTAATTCTTCTTTCGTAGTTGCAGATGCTTGCGAGAGGGGGTAATTATAAGTAGGTTGTTAGTTCAAGTAAGAACATCACCTTAGCACCGGTCCACCCACATATCAAATTATCAAAGTAGCGAACGCGAATCAACTCAACATGATGAATATGACTAGACAGAAATTCCCATGTGTCCTCGGGAGCGCTTGCTTAATATAAGAGTACTTCTAGGCCTGTCCTTTGCTACAAAAAGGATTGGGCTACCTTGATGCACCCTTGTTACTATTGTCACTTGTTACTTGTTATGAATTATCTTGCTACAAAACTATCTACTATCGTTACTTACAGCACTTGCAGAAAATACCTTGCTGAAAACCGCTTGTCATTTCCTTCTCCTCCTCGTTGGGTTCGACGCTCTTACTTATCGAAAGCACTACGATTGATCCCCTATACTTGTGGGTCATCAGTATACCCACAATACCTTGCTTTATTAAACGAAACTATATCAAAACTGCTTTATGTGATTTAGGAGCTGGTGTTAGTGTTATGCCTTTCTATCTATATAAAAGACTTGAATTGAATAAGCTTAGACCCACTGAGATATCTTTGCAAATGGATGATAAATCCACTCCTCTACCTATTGGAATTTGTGAGGATGCCCCTATTGTGGTTGCAAATGTTACTATCTTAACAGACTTTGTTATTCTTGATATGCCCGAGGACGACAACATGTCGATTATTCTTGGTAGACCCTTTCTAAATACTGCAGGGGCTGTTATTGATTGCAACAAAAGCAAGGTCACATTCCATGTCAATGGCAAACAACATACCGTGCATTTCCCGAAGGAGCAAATTCTTGTTAATAACATTAATGTCACTGAGCCTAGTGCCACGATCATCATTGGAAGTTTTAAAATACCTCTCCCTACTGTCAAGAAGAAATATTATAATCTTATTATTGGGGAGATGCAAATCCCCGTTGAGGTAACTTAGTGTGATACAAAAATTCTTCGGTCTCATGTCAATCGAAAACAGTTATTAATAAGACTTGATCAACCTTATTAATGATTCCTTTTTTAAAGACATGTGGTTGATGAATTTAGTAAGCACAACTCTCTGTACCATTAGTTTACTCTCTATTATTCCTAGTTAAATAAAATAAAGCACCTTATTTTTCCTATTTTCTGAGTTCCCCGTGCAATAGAAAATGACCCAAAAATAAAGTCTCAGATTGCTACAAAATTTTAACATGAATTTTTCTGGAATAGTTTTTTGGTGCTGAAAACACATCAGGAAGGGGAACCTCTGGGCCACCAGCCGACAGGGCGCGGCCCAGGCCCTGGTCGCGCCCTGTTGGGTCGTGGGTCCCATAGGGGCCCCCTGCCTTATCTCTTTAGCTCACTTCATCCCTTACCTCCAGAAAAAATTCCATTGCTCTCTCTCTCTCTCCCGTGTTCTTGCTCCTCAAATTGAAATTTTCGATCTCTTCGCTCGGAACTCCGTTTCCGAAACTGTTTAAGGAATTGCTCCTTTGTATGTAACTCCCCCATTCATCCAATTAGTTTTTTCTTTAGTGGTTTATACTTTGCACATTTTGATGCACTTGGTGCTACTGAAAATAAGCTTGCATGTTGAATTCTTTGAGTTCCAAGTAGTGGGAGTGCTTGATATTGCCCCTAGGCATCTATATGAGTAGTTGCTATCAATCTTGCAAAGTTTTATTGACATACTTTTGTGGTCCAATTTTTTCAGAAATTTGTTCATAGGAAGATGAATTTCCTCAGGAGAGGTCTGAGGGAGTCCAGGATTAAGGGGTCCTCGGGTCGTTGGCTTATCTACTGTGGACCAACGCGGTGGGCCGCCTTGTGGCATCTGCGGGAAGGCCGGACTACAGAATGACCCCATGCTTAGGGGGTAAGGTTCCGAAGACTTGGTGTGTCCTCCAAGTAAGAATGGGCGTATCTATGCCCGGATGGAAACCGACCATGTGTAACCCTAGGTACCCCTGGTGTCTATATAAACCAGGGGACTTAGTTCGTAGAGGGACAAGTCAACTCATCTAGAGTTTAGCTCATTTGATCTCGAGGTAGATCAAGTATTTAACCATCATACTCATCAATACAATCAAGCAGGACGTAGGGTTTTACCTCCTCGCCCGACCCTGGGTAAACATCGTCTCCTTCGTCTCCTGTTAACCATCGATCCCAGATTCATAGTTCGGGACCCCGTACCCGAGATCCGCCGGTTTCGACACAGACATTGGTGCTTTCATTGAGAGTTCCGCAGTGAGATAACCTGTGGATCTATGGCTCGCCTAATCATCGGCGAACAGGTCTGTAACGAGGACATCTTCTTCCCTGGACAGATCTTCGCATTCGGTAGCATTGTTCTGCAAGCTGACTCGACCGGTCATCTAGGCCGGATCGGAAATTTCGCTCACGATCAGGAGATCTGGTTCGGGAACCTAGAGTTCATCGCTAACTCCCGTGGCGATATGTTTCTTGCGGGGCCCTCGGTTTCGTCCGACGGGCCCGAAAGTCCCGAAGCTTTAACTTCGGACCCTCTATCTGGCTCAACCCTCAGATCTATCCCCGTCGGAGGACCAGCCTTGAGCTCGGATCTGTTGATAGTACCTGAGTACCAGGGTTTGGTCCTTGCTGAACACGCCCATCGCGAAGACACCCTGGAGTTTAGCTCCAAGGGCCCCCAGGAAACTGATCCGGTCGACCTCTCGTGGTTGAACGAGGCTCTAGACCGGATCCAGTCGATGACAATCGAGGACGATCCGACCTCGACCCACGTTCCAGTCGATCTAGAGGTCGGTTACGAGGAATTTTATGGCCCACCCGCCACCCATTTAGTAGCCACTGTCGAAGATTTAACCGACATGTTGGACTACGCCTCCAAGGAGGCAGAAGACATGGATGAAGAGATCGGCGCCCCCGCCCCTGCGACTACTGGGCGGTGGATAGCCACCTCCACCTACGATGTCTATATGGTGGACACCCCTAATGATAGGCACAACCACACCCCCAAGAAGAACGGCGATAAATCCGGCGAAGCGTCATAACACAGGAAACAACGCAAACGATCCAAGACAAACAAGGGAAGGGAAGCCATCGCAGGCACCGGAGAAATTGACACTTCGGAGGACGTCGGTGACCTTGAAGCCCCCGAGGAGCCGCTAGAGGACCCGGAGAGGCTCGAGGATCGACGGGAATCCAATGACCTCAATGATTCCGAGGACGACAACTACCTCCCCCCCACACCGAGGAGGAGGAAAGCCTTGAAGCCTCAAACTTCACCGTCCCCGAAAACCCTGAGGACCAGGAACGATTCAGGCGGCAGCTCATAGCCACCGCTCGGAGCCTAAAGGCAAAGCAGCAGCAGCAGCTCAAAGCCAAACAAAACACCATCAACAACAGATGGACGAAAGTCCTGGCAGCCGAAGAAGGGTTCGGCATTGAGCGGCCTGATCAAAATAAGAGTTACCCGCGCCGACGCCTGCTGCCGCAATTCAACGATGAGGCCTTCCAGCCTGAATCTCCCAAGCATGCCCAGTACGACCAGCCGGACCGCCCCCCTCGAGGACGGGACAGGGTGGCTAGAAACGTCGAATACTGGCCCACGTCACCCCACAGGAGAGGAAAGGGGCCAGCACAGCTTTAGGATCGATACGATCTATGGTAGGACTTGGACTATAGAGCAGGTCACACCAGATCCATTTACGGATCTAGGGGATACTCTCCCTCTAGACAGGATGACTACCAATCATGGCTCGACCGCAACCACAGAAACTGGGAACAATACCGGGCCCAGACAACAGCCGACTTCCGGCGCGACGTAGCCCGGATCGGAGGCGCCGCACACCCACTATGTTTCACAGACGAGGTCATGCAGCACCAGTTCCCCGAAGGGTTTAAGCCCGTAAACATAGAACCATATGACGGAACGACGGACCCGACAGTGTGGATCGAGGACTTCCTCCTTCACATTCATATGGCCAGAGGCGACGATCTCCATGCTATCAAATACCTACCACTCAAGCTGAAAGGACCACCTCGGCATTGGTTAAACAGCCTCCCAGAAAACTCCATTGGGAGTTGGGAGGAGCTCGAGGACGCCTTCCGATCTAACTTCCAAGGCACTTATGTCCGGCCCCCGGATTCTTCGGATTTAAGCAACGTCGTCCAAAAAGCCGGCGAATCAGCCAGGCAATTCTGGAATCGGTTCCTGACTAAGAAGAACCAGATCGTTGATTGTCCGGATGCCGAGGCAATAGCCTCGTTCAGACACAACATCCCGGACGAATGGCTAGCCCGCCAGCTCGGCCAGGATAAGCCGAGAACAATGTCCGCCCTCACCTCACTTATGACCCGCTTTTGCGCGGGCGAGGACAACTGGCTGGCTCGTCGAAGCCACAATCCCGAAGACCCCGGCACCTCTGAAGTTCGGGTTGGTAACGGGAAGCCAAGGCGCAATAAAAACAAACGCTGCCATATCAACGGTGACTCAGAAGACACGGCCGTAAATGCCGGTTTCCGCAATTCCAAATCCGGACAACAGAAGAAGCCCTCCAAAGGGAATAGGGATGGACCTACCGCTTTGGACAAAATCATGGATAGGCCCTGCAAGATCCACGACACACAAGACAAGCCGGCCACCACACCAACAGAAACTGTTGGGTATTCAAACAGGCCGGCAAGCTCGCGGCCGAGGAGCAGAGCAAGGGCCCGTGCAATGAGGATGATGAAGAGCCTCATAGCCCGAGCAATGGCGGGCAAAAGCAATTCCCTCCTGAGGTAAAAACTGTGAACATGATATATGTCACACATATACCAAAAAAGGAGAGGAAACGCGCCCTTCGGGAGGTCTACGCCGTAGAGCCCATAGCCCCGAAGTTTAACCCATGGTCGGCTTGCCCGATGACCTTCGATCGTAGGGATCACCCGACCAGTATCTGTCATGGAGGCTCGGCCGCCCTTGTACTAGATCCCATCATCGATGGGTTCCACCTCACTAGAGTCCTCAGGGACGGAGGAAGTAGCCTTAACCTGATTTACTCAGACACGGTGAAAAAGATGGGAATTGACCCTTCAAGGATTAAACCCAGCAACACTACCTTCAAGGGAGTCATCCCTGGCGTTGAAGCACGCTGCTTGGGTACCGTGATGCTGGAAGTAGTGTTTGGCTCGCCCGACAACTTTCGCAGCGAAGACTTGATCTTCGATATCGTCCCTTTCCGCAGCGGCTATCATGCACTGCTTGGACGTACAGCGTTCGCTCGCTTTAACGCCATCCCCCACTACGCATACCTGAAGCTCAAGCTGTCTGGAACCAAGGGGGTCATCACCATCAACGGCAATACAGAACGCTCCCTCCGGACAGACGAACACACAGCAGCTTTAGCAGCTGAATTCCAGCCCGGCATCGAGGCGCCAAGGCCCCAACCAGACGACAAGCTGCGACAGGCGAGCAAGCGGGCTCGGGCGTGACCCGATTTCCCGGAGCAATCCCCTGCTCACCACAAATAGGGATATGCCCACCATAGCACGGCCCCGCTACTCGTCAGGTACATACCTAGAAGGCACAATTTCACGCTTAAAATACCATGGGCAGCTGGGGGGGAGGGACACACTATCAAAACCGAGTGGTCGGCTCGACCGAACTACTCTCAACACCGCAGGCGCCATCCAGGACCTGGAAAGCGTCAAGCTCATGCATGTCACTGCGATTCTACATGTACCTCTCTAAAAGGTCCGTTCGCCAACAGAAACCACCTTTGAAGGAGCACACAACCCCTCAAGAGCAAAGGAGCGGAGGCGCATCGGGACACGCCAAGGACATCAAGCCACCTATCAAGAACCCCGAGTGAACCTTCCCTTTGTAGAAATTGGTTTCTCAAACAAAATACCTATAACAGTAGTGTCCACGGTATGAATTGTAAAAAATCATCATATATAAAGATCATCTTTTACGCTCTGTTTATGGCGTTTTATAAAGTGTTTTCCCACTCCCCGCCTCTGGAAATAAAACTGTTCAGTACATGTTAGATGCAATCGGCTAATAGACCGGGGGCTTGGACATAAAAGCTCGCCCCAAGCATCGCCCTGGCATTATCCTCTATATGTCCGGTGTCTCGGGTTTTGCGTTATATGAATCGGTTTCGAATTATGTCTCAGGTCAAAGGTCGGGTTGCCCGGCTCCTGTGCTTACCCTCTTACGTTCCGCTCGTTCGGCTAAAAGGGTAAAGGGAGAACTACTGCGATTGTATTTTCAGCTCGCCTGGTCAAGTACCTCAGTGGAGAAAGCCGAAAATCGAATGTCATAATAAGCGAGAACCGGTCTGCAATCCGAGCACAAGTGTCAAACTAAAAATTGATGGAGGTTATTCCGTGTCACACAAGGGGTTTGTATCTTCACAAACCATGTGGTAATGGCTTTTTGTCGGATTTCGGGCTCCGCAAAACCCTCAAGGTTCGAACACAGGGGCGTGTGCGAAGATCCCCTGCAGCCTCGCCCTACTAGGCTCGCTACTCGATGGTTACTACGGAGAACTCACACGATGACGAGGAAGAAGATGAACACGGTGGTTTACCCAGGTTCGGGACGCTACGAAGCGTAATACCCTACTCCTGCTTTGGTGGATTGCCTCTCGGGGAGGTGTGGTGGATGAACTAGTACAGTGGTGAGGAGCCTCGCGAGGGCGCTCGAGTGGTGTTCTTGGCTCTCTGCCTTGTCTGTCGTGGAGTCCCCCCTACGGTGCAGCCTAGCCTCTATATATAGCAGTGGCCCAGGTCCTCTTCCCTTATCGCAATGGCGGGAAGGGATCCCACAACGGCCAAATTTGAAGGGGGACAGGAGTACATCCCCGCCCTGTCCAAAGGTGGTCTTCGCCTGCAAAGTAGCTATCGATGATGCAGAGGTGGGCTCGGTGGTGACATCTGCCCTGCGGGGCTCGTGGTCGTGGTCTTGTTGCACCGGAATGGAAACCTTTGGGAGGCGCTTTGGGAACCCGCGTACGTCCCTGCTCCCTTTGCACCAAAGGGGAAACTGCACCGCCTGGCGCGCTGGCGCCCGCCTATCCTTCCTTACATCATCCTTGAATCCTGAGGCCGGGTTCTGCATAGAGATCTCCGCTGCTCTGGAGGGGGCCTGGGGAGGCCCACCCCCTGCTGATCTTGGTGTTGTTCTTCCTCGTGAGCTTGGGGTCCTCGCGTGGGCCTTGTCTTGAGTGGAGTCGCGCTAGGCCGTGCTTGGCTGACGAGGTGGGCCATGCCCTGGGCCGCAGGCAGGCAGGTCTGGGTACCCCCGTTCGCAGAACGCCGACAGTAGCCCCCGGGACCAAGGCGCGCTCGAGCTGGCTTCCGGGCGAAGCCTTGAGGACGGCCCGAAGGGCCGCGGGCCCCAAACGCCTGCGGGCCAGGACTGGCGCGCGTCGTGCGGTTGATGTCGGGCGTCCAACGTCCCTTCGGCCACTGCCCAAATCGACAAAAGCCTGACTTCCAGCGCCGAGCCATTATTGCTTTCCCCTTCTGCGCACCTGCTCTTACTCCCAGATCCCCGGCCTTAGCAGAGACCTCTCCAGATCCGGCGCCGCTCCGTCCTCCTCCTTGCCGTGTCGGCCCCACAAACTTCCCAATGGCTCCTGCCGGCAAGCCGAAGCCAGAGGCCCAGAGCTCAGCCTCCGCTCCCATCTCACCAGCGCTTTCGGAGTCCACCATTGCCAAGGACGGAGACCTCGTCCCGGTGCTCCCGTCGACGGCGGACGGGACCAACGAGTGCGGGCGGAACTTGATATGGGGCGGCTCCTCGGAGAAGCGGCCCTCGTCCAGGTCGGTCTATCCTTTCTTCCTTCATAGCGTCTTCGCCGGGCTCGTCCCGCCTTTCTCTGCGTTCTTCACCGCCATCCTCGACCACTACGGGATTCAAGCCCTTCATCTCCAACCCAACTCCATCCTGCTCTTGTCCGTATTTGCCTTCTACTGCGAGGCTTTCGTGGGCGTGAAGCCTTCGGTGGCCCTCTTCTGACATTTCTTCAGCCTGCGCGTGCACGATGGCGCTCAGCGGTCGGCGTGCGTCTCCTTCGTCGCGGTCCAGAGCGGTAACATGCTCTTAAAGGCTGGGAAGAAGGTGGAGAACTTCAGGCACCGCTGGGTCTTCATGAATCTCAATAGCACCAACCCCCGCTTGGATCTGCCGAAGGGGCTGCCGAAGAAGACCCCCGCGTGGAGCTCTGTGAAGCTTTCCGACCCCCGGGCCAAGCCCGTCCTGGAGCGGATTTCTCGCAATATCAGTGCCAGGAAGCTAACTGGGGGGATGATAGTGAAGGAGTTCTTGACGCAGCGCCTGGCGCCCCTCCAGTCTCATTCTAGGCCCTTGTGGGATTATCAGGGCAGCGGCGACAACCTCAGGCTTCGGTCCGCACGCATAACCCCCGAGGAACTGAACAGGGCTGTGGCAACCCTGCTCAACGGCGACCCTGGTGATATCCCCGATGCCTACGCCCCGCTGTACCGCCGCGACGACGGAGCCGATCTGGTCGCCGCGATGCCTGTCTTCGACGAACTGGGGCTCCCCCCAGCTGAGGGCCTTGGCTCCCCGGTGATGGTGTCTTCCGACGACACCACGGGCGGGGAGGATTCGGGGAAGTCAGCTGACGACGATCCGGTGGGGGCGTCTCCCCCGTCGCAGAGCATGCTCTTGCGTGACCTTGAGGACAACGACGATATTGGTGAAGTTTCTGCTGCAGGCTCTCCACGTCCCGCCAAGGTCCTCAGGGGGCTAGGGCCGGCCCCTCATGCCACACGGTCCACCTGCCTGGCGACCCCCAGGAAGCGCGGAGCGGAGTCTCCTTCGGTGTGCCCTGCCTCTGCCGGCAACACGGTTGAAGTGTCGGCCTCGCCCCTGCCCGGATCGCAGCCCGCGGGCAAGGCGGACGAGGCCGGGGCCACGGCGATCCCTCCAGCGGCTACCCTTGCGGACAGTGCCTCTACTCCCCCGCGTGGTGGTGCCTTCACCGAGAAAGGCGAGGGCGCCCCCATCGTCGTCGGGGCGGAGAGGAAGAGGAAGTGGGTCGACGTTGAAGAGTAAGTAATCCGGCTCGGCCTTGGTCGCCTGCCGGTAGCTTGTGTATTGATGATTTTCCTTTGCTTGGTAACTAGGAACGCCGCCGCGCTGAAGATGAGGAAGAAGAAGGCGGGCGTCAAGCCAAAGGCATCTTCCGATGCACAGCCCGCTCCTATCGTCCCGCCGTCGCCTGACGAGGCGCCTGCCGCCGAGGGGGTGGGGGCTCGCGAGGCAACCCTCCTGGTCACCGCCGCGGATCCCCCTGAGCCCCCAATGCCTGTTGGCATGGTCGCTCGTGTCCTCGAGGGCGCGTCGGTGCTGCTGTCTGGAGGGCCAGCCGCCCGTCGATCCATCTGTATCCGTCTTGCCCGTCGTCGCTGCGCAGCCTCCGAAGCCTCCTGCTCCTCGTGCTGCTGTCTCCCTGGGGACGTCTCCTGCGATCGCACAGGCGACTCCTCCGGAGGAGGCCTTGATGCCTTCGTCGCGCGGCCTTGACGTCCTGGACGGGGCCTTCACCGCTCTGGGTCAAGTTCGGGACGCCCTCACGGGTACCGACGATCGCCTCGCGAGTGGGCGCCTGGGGCTCCTCTCCGGGTGGCTCCAGGCCGACGCCTCTGCCATTGCTGTCTGGGGCCAGGCCGAGGCCGCCATGGCGAAGAGCGAGAAGGAGGCCGCGTCGGCCAAGGCAGCCCGCGCGGCGGCGTTGACCGACGCGGTGTCTGCTGTAAGGCGTTGTGACGAGGCGTAGGCCCGCTTGAAGGTTCTTCAGGAGGAGAAGTCCGCGCTTGCGGAGCAGCTGCATCAGCAGGGGGAAGCCTTCAAGACCTGCAAGGCCCAGCTTGCTGATTGGGACTCCGAGTTGTCCCAGGTGCCGGCCGACCGTGCCGCGGCGTGAGAGCGCCTGGACGCGCGGGAAAGGGAGGTCGCCCTGGAAAAGGCCCGGCTCGAAACCAGGGAAAAGGCTCTAACCGAGGCCGAGGAGAAAAAGGCCGTGGAGCTCAGCGCCCTTCCCCCCGTCGAGCTCAGGCTTCACCAAGCGCTCCACTCCCTCTGCCGGGAAGGGTTTACGGAGCCCCTGATGGCTCCGGAGAGCGGCTTCGCGGAGCTCGCTTCGAAGCTTGTCGAGGCGCTGGAGGGCGCCGTTGCCAAGGTGGAGGGGGTCTTGGAGAGCGAGTGCCGCGACCTCTTTTCTGAGGCTGCGACGCGCGTCTTTAGCCATCTTCACCTTCGCGAGCCAGGGATTGACTTCGACTCCGTGATCCGCCCGGTCGCCCCCGAGGTCCGCAGCAGCGCTGTGGCGGCAGTGAAGGGCGCCGTGGAGGCGCTGGTGAAGAAGTTCACCCGCGTCACCGTTCCTCCGCCTCCTGAAGCTGCAGGGGTTAGCGGCGAAGAAGAGGACGCCAGCGATGTCGACGACGAGTTCCCCGCGGACGGGACGAGTGCTGGCGGTGGCTCCTCCTAATTCCTCTTCCTTGTTCCTTTCCTGCAACGTTCATCATGCCTCGCGGAGGCGTTAAACTTGTTTGTATTTGCGAAAACTTTTAATGCTTGTAATAATTGTTGAACTGTGTGATTGCTCTCTTCTCCTTGTTTCCTTCTTGCTTGATGTGATGCTCTGCGTCGGCAGGGCCTGGCCCCGCGCATACCTCAGCCGCCGTTGGGCCGTCCGGATCACCAAGGACGGTTCCAAGGGGTGAGGGGCTACGTGGCCAGTGAGGCTCCTGAGTCGCGATGCTCAGGAGTCCCCCTTGACGTACGAGTAGCCCTCATGAAGGGAACATGGTGAAGATTGGGTTAACTTGGAAATTTTGAACACCTTGCGCTCTGCGTCGGCAGGGCCCGGCCCCGCGCATACCTCAGCCGCCGTTGGGCTGTCCGGATCACCAAGGACGGTTCCAAGGGGTGAGGGGCTACGTGGCCAGTGAGGCTCCTGAGTCGCGATGCTCAGGAGTCCCCCTTGACGTACGAGCTCCAGCGTCCTCCTTAAGGGTTTTGAGCACTTTGAGCTCTGCGTCGGCAGGGCCCGGCCTCGCGCATACCTCAGCCGCCGTTGGGCCGTACGGATCACCAAGGACGGTTCCAAGGGGTGAGGGGCTACGTGGCCAGTGAGGCTCCTGAGTCACGATGCTCAGGAGTCCCCCTTGACGTACGAGTGGCTCCCATACCTTTCCTCGCCGGCTTTTCCTGAGAGGGGCGCGTGAAGACCAGATTTGGTAGACCTGGGAAGGTGGCGTGTACCAGGCTCGGCCCGGTAGTAGCCCCCATGTAGCCCCCTCACGCGAACATCCCAGGGAATGCACCGAGACGGGGCCGCAAGGAGCCTTCCTGAGGTTGGATGCAGCCGCTGGGGCGCCCTCAGTTGTTTATCCCCAGCACAGAGCGTAGGGCTTCCACATTGCGTGGGCATAGTCATTGGTGGACCGTGTTGTCCGACAGCACGGAGCTGTGGCTTCCACATTGCGTGGGCATAGTCATTGGTGGACCGTGTTGTCCGCCAGCACGGAGCTGTGGCTTCCACATTGCGTGGGCATAGTCATTGGTGGACCGTGTTGTCCGCCAGCACGGAGCTGTGGCTTCCACATTGCGTGGGAAGGAACCCCTCCGTGTCCTCGGAGGGCTCTGGGTGTGTACAGCCCATTGAGTTCGTACGCGTGGCTTGCACGGTAGAACTGGGAGGTGTATCTGGGAGCTCGCGAGGGCGCTTTGGCCTCGCGAGGTCCCTACCTCAAAGGCGGTTTGCGCCTGGGTCTTCTTGTAGATAGCACCGTCCGAGGTCCTGCAAATTTTGGAGAAGCCTGCACCGAACATGCTCCCTAGGGCCATCGCATGAGAGGGCCAAGCACCGGTGACCCCAGGAGGTGACGTGAACGGGGCCGGCCCGCCAGACAGAGCTCAGCCACTGGATTTATCAACGATGTAGGGACGGACCCGAGCACAGACGCCGTGCCCAGTCCTCTCATGAGGCAGTCGAAGGTAGGATCATTCGGGTGTGGCGACATTCACGCCGGCAAAGAGCCGTGCAGGCAAGGTGAAACGTTAGGAAACAGATCACATGCATGAGAAGCTACTGAAATATGCGTAAATGAGGCAGCTGCAGGGGTATGCCCTGATCACCAGAGGATAATGCGGCCCGGCGGGCGCCCTCAAACGGAATAAATCAAAAAGTTACCTGGCACAGACCAACAAAAAGTCACCTGGCGGCCATGCCGCTGAAGAGTCGAAGCTGCCGTCGTAGCCTGATCTTGTACCTCCACGAGCGCGACCCTCACGAGCCCGTCGTCTCCAGGGGCTTGGGACCCCTGCTCGGTCCGGACATCTCCTCCAACTCCTCACCGCGCCTCGCCAGGCAAGGTATGAGCATGGCCCGGGCAAGGCGCTGGAACGTGACGCCAGCGTTCGGCAGGCCAAAGGGCATGCAGACGTAGTTGTGCGGGTAGACCCACCCGCGATCGGCACGTGTTGGCCAAAAGAGACCCTGGGACGCGGCCCTGTTGATTGCGAGCGTGTTGACGCAGACGCGCGGCTGGTCGACCGGGCCGACGATGGCGGCTGCGATTGGTGTGAGGCCATCGCAACTATGTGGCCGATTGAGAGGGGTTGATCGGAATCGAGAGACGCGAGTTTACCCAGGTTCGGCCCCTCCGATGGAGGTAAAAGCCTACGTCCTGCTTTGTGTCTATATTGATGATGAGGAAGATCTCTCGGTTACAAGGGTGCTAATCGCTACCTCTAATCTCGAGAGCCTCTAATCTGTCTATCTCTAATGACTTGTGTCTGTCTTCACTTCTCCCTCTAGGGGTGCTCTACCCCTCCTTATATAAGTGCAAGGGGTAGGTTTACATGTAGAGTCCTACTAGGAGTAGGATTAGAACTGGTCTCTCTTGAATCCTAATCCGGGTCTTGTTTCCTTTGTGATGGAGTCTTTCCTCTCCTTGGGCCTTCTCTTGTGAGCCGCCCCTCCAAGCCCGTCCACGAGCCGCCTTGCCGGGTTGCTCGCTAGGCCCTGGGCCTTGTCGCTCGTCTGACCCGCCTGCCGGGTCACCAATGAACCGCCAAGTCTCGACCGGGTCACCCGTGAGTCGCCAAGTCCTGGCCGGGTCATACTTCATGCCGGGTTATACTTGCGGGGTAATATCCCCGACATTAGCCCCCAGGTTAGCATGAATTTATTCATGGTAAGCTGCTGAAATAAGAATAAATATGTTAAGTGACCGACTCGCTCCACTGGCCGGCTTAATGAAGTAGCTCCTTAAAAATCCGGGTTTCTTCTTCATATGAACGAGTGTCTTCTCAATCGTCTTGCTTGTCAGTGTCCTTTGAAGTAAAATATTGGGAATACAACACCCATATGCCATTGAGTTGGCCTCCAATACTCTTCAACTTGTGAAGCCGGGTTGATTATATAAACTCTGTCGGGTTATGAACTTTTGATAATGCCCGGTCATGATTGTTGGTGACGCCGGGTCAAACAACTAGACTCCAGCTGACTTGATAAAAATATTGGGATGAAAATCCATCTGATGTAGAGCCGGTCTTCCAACGCTTCAGCTCCATGAAGAAATGAGAGCTAGCTCACTCAAAATTTGATAGCTTAAAAATGTCCTGCTATTTTTATCTCCATATTACCTGTAGCCCCCAAGCTCCAAGTTTATCCATGATGACTTGGCGCTTTGCAATAATATCTTTGATTGTGTAGCCCCCAAGTACCAGGTTGTCTTGCCTGCAGCAGCCTGGGACTTGTAACTGTCTTATACTTTATAAAGCTTCGGCTGGTGTAGCCCCCAAGGACCGGGTTGTTTTGCTTGCAACAACCTGGGACTTTTTGAACTTGGTGTTGAATGTTGAGAAATCTGGGTTGTCATCTGAGTCACCAGATATATACTGAGTGTCTTGTATTTCACAAGTGTAGCCCCCAAGGGCCGGCTCATCAGCGTGTGATGGACCGGGTCTTTCAATTTGGACCTTATAATCTGCTTGAACAGCTGAATAATGTAGCCCCCAAGTGCCGGGTCGCACGCCTGCGGCGACTTGGAATTTAGCAATTTTGATCTGAGTAGTGTAGCCCCCAAGTGCCGGGTCAGTAAGATGTACTGGGCTGGGACTTAGAAAAATATAGAAAGGCTAGCTCATCTCCTTGAGACAATAGGATCTGTTGACCATGTAATGATTTGAAAAGCAACTTGCATTAGCCCCCAAGTGCCGTGATGCATGCTTGCAGTGACATGGGACTTTGCATACTTGATATAAACTGGACTTGAATAATGTAGCCCCCAAGTATCGAGTCGTCTGCCTGCGGCGACTCGGGACTGTGTGAAAGTAATATGACTCATCACAATGCACTTCAAAAGTTCTCTTTGAACTGATATTGATCTGATTTGAATGAGTCTTTGACCGTGATTGTAATATAACCCAGAATGAATATCTTGGAATAATTCCTTTGTCTTTGAAATAAAATCCCTGCTCGTGGTTGCGGTGCAACCCGGCAAATATATATTTGAGAAATCCATGAGTGTTGTAGTATACTACAGAGCACAGGTTGAAGAAATCCAATAGTCGGTCAATTAAATAACACGGCATTATATCTGATAGGGCGGCTCATCTTAAGAGACAAGACCTGCAAAAATAAACAAGACAGAATATATTCTGCATTGTTGTAAGTACGGCTTGAAAAAGCACAACCCGGAGATGTTAAAATCTTCTATAGCCTTGCTTCTTCTTTCATAATCTTGCTCTGACCCGGTTTGGCAAACCGGCATGATATGTATGTATGATGTAATGCATGATATAATGTATGATCTAATGTATGATGCAATGTATGATGTTCTTGCTTTTCCTCCTTTGTTTTCAAAAACTCATATGATGGTTCTTCCTGGCTGGACTCGATGCTTGAACTCATATCAGTGCAGGGTCTCTAACGAGAGTGACCGTTGACTCCTTTGAGCGGCTCAGGGTCTCCAGGCGAGATTAACTGATCAGAGCGCAACGAACCAGAAAAAGACACATCTGCCGGTTCTGCTGGGTGGACTCATTGCTTGAACTCATAACAATACTCGGTTTCCAGGCGAGATTGAAGAGCGCAACAAACCAGAAAGAGACACGGACGCTGGTTCTTCTGGGTGGACTCGCTGCTTGAACTCATAACAATACTCGGTTTCCAGACGAGATTGAAGAGCGCAACAAACCAGAAAGAGACACGGACGCTGGTTCTTCTGGGTGGACTCGCTGCTTGAACTCATAACAATACTCGGTTTCCAGGCGAGGATTTGATGAGCGCAGCGTCCCAGCAAGAGACACAGCAAGGCATGAGTATCCCTAGGGCCCATAACTACCGCTCACGGAGAGTTGGCAGCTGATGGGGGAGTTTATCCTCGCTTTCCGTAAGCCGACCCTTACGTGACGAGAGCCGCCGGTTTAACCTTGACCAGTACAGGGTCTCTAGTGAGAGTGACTGTCAAATACTTTGAACAGTTCAGGGTCTCTAACGAGATTAACTGGTAAGAGTTCAGCGGGTCACCTGGTGGAGCAGCAGCAGCATACAGGCAGGTTTAACTCCAACTTGCGGTGGCTGAAGAGCCGATCAAGAGGGTGTGTAAGCTAAACCCGATGGGTTGGAAGCCCCCAAGTGACCTTGTTGACGGAGTCAAACTTTTTGGGTATATAACCCGGCCTTACTGTGGCTGAAGAGCCTAATCGAGAGGGTTGAAGCTTAACCCGTGGGTTTAAAGCCCCCAAATGACCTTGTCGATGATATCAACTTGTGCACCGTCTTGTAAGCCGCCGTCATGTGGACCGCCCACTCGTAAGCCGCCGTATTGTTTACTATTGTGGCTGAAGAGCCGATCAAGAGGGTGAGCGAGCTAAACCCGACGGGTTGGAAGCCCCCAAATGACCTTATGATGATCCAATAACTCAGGGCACCCATGTTTGAATGGTGCATCACGGCGGTTCGTCCTCTTGGGCAACTTTCAATTCTTCCGCCAATAATGTAATAGCCCCCGAGATCAGGTTAACTTCCTTGCAATGACCCGGGGTTCTCGTTGAAAATGACCAAAATGTGTCTCGCCATGTCTGTAGCCCCCGAGTCTTAAGTTGACTCGAAGTGACGACTTCAGAACCTCCACTGAAGGTTGAAGTTGACCGTGGCGGGTTAGACGATCCCGTATGAATTGTTTCAATAATCCGGTCGACGGTTCGTCCCGGCTGGTTGTTGAAGTTAACCAAACTATAGTGGCGGCGGTTTGTGCGCCTGTCCGTTGAACCATCCAATGCAAATGGATAGACGAATCGGCCGCGGGCGTTGTAAGCCGGCGCGGACGATGAGTCGGCCGCGGGCGTTATAAGCCGGCACGGACGGTTGAATCGGCCGCGTGCGTTGTAAGCCGGCGTGGACGGTTGAATCGGCCACGGGCGTTGTAAGCCGGTGCAGACGGATGAGTCGGCCGCGTGTTGATGTAGACCGGACCGCAGGAATAGCGTGCGCGCGTCCGTTGAGCAGCTTGTGCAAGCGGGCGCGGTCCCGGCAACTTGATGTAGACCGGACCACAGGAGGTGGCGGCTGGCGCGCATCCGTTGAGCAGTGCGGCACGGACGAACGTCGATGCCGAATGATGCCAGCAGCACGCTCTCCGTATCCATGGTACGATAATCGCTCTTACAGTGTATGATTGTCCTGCATAAAAACGATCACGAGCCCACAGTAACTGTTCTTTTAAAGAACTTAATATATACTGAAAAGTAAAGTAGACAAAGGCAAATAGCACCTGGTATATGTGCGGGATGCCGAGCCAGTAGTGATAACGAGGCGGCTGTAATGATGAGTCAAGTGCCGCGGAAGAGAGGCGGTAGTTTGGCCACGGCGGCTCAGAGATGGCGTCGTGCCAGAGAAATTCCGGCGGGGCGGCTTGAGGCGGTGAGGGACCACGGCGGGTTGACGAGGCGAGGTCCCCGGTGTTATTTTTTTCACCGGCTCATCACATCTCTAACCGGCTCCCCACCTCCTACCTATCCAGCCGGCCTCCAACTTCCCCTCCTTCCCCACGTGTGGCAGAAGACGGAGGAGGCGGGCTCGGGATGAAGCGAGGAGAGGCGGGCCATGGTAGAGGCAGATGGTGGAGCGGGGTAAGCCGGCGAGGCGAGGCCGGCGCGTCACGGCCAGGGGCATGGCGGGGCCGGCGCGTCGTGGGGCTGCTCCGGAGCAGAGGCCAGGGGCGGCCGCGGGCACCGGACGAAATAGCAGCGGCAGTAGGGCGCTGGCCATGGTGGCGGGAGCAGGGGCGCGACGAGGGAGCGGCCGGCTGCGGGGGCGAGGCTGGCGGGCGGTCGAGGGAGAGGCGGGGCCGAGCCGGCCGTGGCAAAGTGCGGAGAGCGCGGCGGGGTGGAGCTTGCCACGAGACGGAGGCCGAGCCGGCCATGGTACGGCGGAGCGAGGAGGAGCCACGGCCGCGGGTCGGCTCAGGGCGCGGTGGTTCAAGGCGAGTCGGAGCCGTTGTGGCGGGGCGCAGATGCGGGCGAGGCAAGGCGGCAGCGGCCGAGCGGTGTGGAGCGGCAGAGCGGGAGCTGAAGTGCAGGTCGCCGAGATGCAGCAGCTGGCGTAGCGCGGCGCTGATGCGCGGAGGCCGGCGGGGGTGGTAGCTAGTAGGAGCAGCTGCACGGGGCGGAGAAGACCCGGCGCGGGCGGCAGCTGGCGGGCTGGCTTTAGGCGAGGCGTGCAGGCAGGAGTGGAGCCGGGGCGGCTCAGACTTGCGAAGGCGCGGTGGAGGCGGAGCAGGACTGCTCGGATTCGCGGAGGTGTGGTGAAGGCGATGCAGCGGCGAGGAGGCGCACCGGCGGGCCATAGCGGCGGCTTGTGGCAAAGGTGGAGCGCGGCGAAGGCGGCTCGAAGGTGCAGAGCGGCGGCTTGTGGCAAAGGTGGAGCGCGGCGAAGGCGGCTCGAAGGTGCAGAGCGGCGGCTGCCGGCCGGAGGCGCAGCCGGAGGCGGGCAAGGCGACTTGCGTGGGCGCGGTGGAGGCGATGCGGCCTGCGGGGGCGCGGGTGAGATGGATTGCCGGATGGGTCGGAGCCGGCAGGCGGCTGGCTCGCAGGCCGAGCGGTGGAGCCAGCGGGCGGGACTGAGCGGCGCAACGTTGGGGGTGCGGCGAGAGCGACGTTCCCAGCTGCGGCCGATTCGGCGAGCGGGTGAAGCGGAGGCAGTACGGTGGCTGAGCCGGTGGCTCGAGGCGAGGTCAGGGGGCGCGGCAGAGCCGGCGGGCTTGGTGCGCGGCGGCGGCTCGCCGGACGGCGGACGGGAGCGGCAGCGACTGGCGGGCGCACGGGGGCAAGCCATGGCGGCAGCCGGAGGTTCAATGAGGCGAGCCACAACTCAAGGCCAGTCAGACAGAAGGCAGAGTCCGTGTCTGTTTTCAGATCGTGGCTTCCTCTGTTTTGGCGTCATTGGTAATTTCGGACCCGGTAAACCAGCGTTGTACATGACGGAGACTCCGACGGTTTCGGCGAGTTACGGATCGGATCACACGGGGCTTCTCGTAGAACATGCCCTCTAATCTCGATCTGGCTTGATCCGCTGTACGGCGTGGCGTTGAGTTCTTATGTCGATGGGCGCAACATGAGTCGCCTGGCCGATGAAATCACTTTTCGTTTGTTGATGAAGATCGAAAACCATCGAAATCTGAATCCACACTTTCATTGCCCTACGGTGATCCCATGACGGGTCATCATGCATGATCATTCCGCGCTGGCTCTTCTTCATCTGAACAATCACGAGCTTCTCGGTCCCTCAAGAATCCCCTCCAAGAACACAACACCACCGTGCGAGCCCCATGATGGGCGCCAACTGTCGTGGATTTATCACGGCAAGATGTCCGGGTTAACGGACTTAGGTGTGAGGCCATCGCAACTATGTGGCGGATTGAGAGGGGTTGATCGGAATCGAGAGACGCGAGTTTACCCAGGTTCGGCCCCTCCGATGGAGGTAAAAGCCTACGTCCTGCTTTGTGTCTATATTGATGATGAGGAAGATCTCTCGGTTACAAGGGTGCTAATCGCTACCTCTAATCTCGAGAGCCTCTAATCTGTCTATCTCTAATGACTTGTGTCTGTCTTCACTTCTCCCTCTAGGGGTGCTCTACCCCTCCTTATATAAGTGGAAGGGGTAGGTTTACATGTAGAGTCCTACTAGGAGTAGGATTAGGACTAGTCTCTCTTGAATCCTAATCCGGGTCTTGTTTCCTTTGTGAGGGAGTCTTTCCTCTCCTTGGGCCTTCTCTTGTGAGCCGCCCCTCCAAGCCCGTCCACGAGCCGCTTTGCCGGCTTGCTCGCTAGGCCCTGGGCCTTGCCGCTCGTCTGACCCGCCTGCCGGGTCACCAATGAACCGCCAAGTCTCGACCGGGTCACCCGTGAGTCGCCAAGTCCTGGCCGGGTCATACTTCATGCCGGGTTATACTTGCGGGGTAATATCCCCGACAGGACCCCTGCTCGGTCTGGGCATCTCCTCCAACTCCTCGCCGCGCCTCGCCAGGCAAGGTATGAGCATGGCCCGGGCAAGGCGCTGGAACGTGACGCCAGCGTTCGGCAGGCCAAAGGGCATGCAGACGTAGTTGTGCGGGTAGACCCACCCGCGATCGGCACGTGTTGGCCAAAAGAGACCCTGGGACGCGGCCCTGTTGATTGCGAGCGTGTTGACGCAGACGCGCGGCTGGTTGACCGGGCCGACGATGGCGGCTGCGATTGGTGGTGCAGGGCAGTCCCCGCCTCGCCTGGCCTGTGCCTCCTGAAGCTCCTCGATCTCTTTGATGACAGACTCTTGCGAGCTCGGCGCCCCGCGCCGTGCTCCTGGCTCTGGCAGACGCGCGTCAGGACGCGCCTTCAGGTTGTGCCCGAGCGCCTCCCTTGTCTCACCGTCCAAGCCGAGGGCCTCCCGGATGGAAGGCCCCGAGCCCGACCCAAGGGGGCGCCGAGCGCACTTTCCTATGCGATGGAAGGTGGGGCCCCGTCCCTGGGTGCAGAGCCCGAGGCTTCGTCCTTGGAGGTTCCAGCCCCCTGGTGCCCCGTGGGAAGGAGCTGCTTCTTCTTCTTGCGTGCATCCTCACGAGGCAGGGCATCCTCCTCGTCGTCGGAGCGCTCGGCCGCCGCAGCGCGGTAAGCACGCTCGAGGGAGCAGACGGCATCCTTCTCATCGCAGGCGACGGTGATGACGCCGCCACTCCCTGGCATCTTGAGGATGTTGTAGCCATGATGAGTCACCGCCATAAACTTGGTGAGGGCCGGGTACCCAAGGATTGCGTTGTACGGGAGGTGGATGTGGGCGACGTCGAAGACGATGATCTTGGTGTGGTAGTTCTTGCATCCGCCGAAGGTGACGGGCAGGCGTACTTGCCCAATGGGGACGGTGGACCCGTCAGTGACTCCCGAGAAGGGCTTGGTCGGCATGAGTTGGTCGTATGGTACTTGGAGCGTCTCGAAGGTCTCAATGGAGAGGACATTGAGCCCCGCTCCACTATCGATGAGGGTCTTGGTGACAAGGACGTTGCTGATGGTCGGAGTGCACAGCATGGGGAGCATGCCGGCCATGGCCGAGCACCTGAGCTGATCCCTCGAGTCGAAGGTGATTGCAGTCTAGGACCACTTGAGGGGACGCATGGCTTCGGGCTTTGGGAGAGCCGCGTTCACCTCCCGCGTGAACTGCTTGAAGACGCGGTTCGACGCTGGGGCTTGGGCGCCGCCCAGGATACAGGCTACCGCCCTGACCTCCTGGAAGCCCCCAGCCCCATCGTCTTGCATGTCCTCTTCCTTCCTTCTGGGTGGTGGTGGTAGTGGTGGTAGGCCGGCCTCGCGAGGACGGGCCTCACGAGGCTGGCCACGGCGTGACCCCTCCGGAGGGTCATCGCGCCAGCGGTCCTCCCGAGCCTGATCGTGCCAGCGGTCCTCCCGAGCCTAATCGCGCCAGCGGTCCTCCTGAGGCTGGTCTCGCCACCCCTGACGCGGTTCCCGGTTGTCCCAACGGCCTCCACCGCGCCCTCCGCCGCGTCCGAAGCCACGGTCAGTGCGTCCAGGGCGCCGGCCGAAGTGTTTGGCGCGGACCAGCCTGAGTTCCTGGCAGTCAGCAGTGTCGTGGTTGTTGGTGCCATGGAAGATGCAGGTCGGTCTCCCCCCTGTGGGGTGTTCCTCGCCTCGGCTGCGCTTCGCCTCAGGCTCGGCCGCAAGTACCGCTGGGGCTTTGCGCTTCGTCTCCTTGGCCTTGGTCTTCTTTTCCTCTGGCTCTGCCGCCGGAGGCTCGCGGAGCGACAGGCGGCCCTCTTCGGCCTTGGCGCACCTGTTCGCCAGGTTGAACATCTCCAGGGCTGAGCACAGTTCGTCATTCATGGCGAGCTCCTTCTTCATCTTGAGGTCCATGACGCCGTCGGTGAACGCGGAGATGATAGCCTCATCCGACGCCTTCGGGACCTTGAGGCGCGTGGTCGTGAAGCGCTATATGAACTTGTGCAGGGTCTCTCCCTCCTATTGCTTTACACGCAGCAAGTCGTTCACGGTGAGCGCGCGGTCGCGGGTACCTTGGAAGTTGGCGACGAAGCGCTTGCGCAGGTCGTCCCAGGAGGTGATGGACCCCTACGGGAGGTTGAGGAGCCAGGAGAGCGCGCCGCCCTTGAGCGCCATGGGGAACCAGCACGCCATGACCTTGTCGTCTCCACCGGCCGCCCGGATGCTCAGCGAGTAGAGCTGTAGGAACTCGGTGGGATCCGGGGTGTCGTCGTAACGAGGGGGTAGGTCAGGCTTGAACTTGCAGGGCCACGTTGTTGGATGGAGCTCCGGGGCGATGGCGAGGCACCCCACCGGCTCGACGGGTGCCGCGTGTGCGGGAGGGGCCCGGTCTTGACGCTCCTGAGGGGCCGCCTCGAGTCATGCCCGGTCGCGACGCTGGTTCGGCAGCGCAGGGAGCACACGCGCGTCGACTCGCGGTCGGAGCACCACCTGGCAGCTTACTTCATCTCTCGCCCTTGCCCGCGGTTCGCGGGGCTGGTCGCGCGGGCGCGCTTCACGCCTGGGCTCGGGGTCGACGTCGCGTTGCGGAGGAGGTGGCGGCGCATCGTGGGCCACGTCGTCTATCAGGGAAGGCCGGGGTCAAAACGAGTAGGAGAGCGCTGAAGCGTCGCCGGCAGCACTGACGAGCTCCGCGATGCGCCGAAGCCAGTCGTCGTAGCACTCGGGGTCGGGGCGGTAGCGGAGCAGCTCGTTTGCCATGGCGAGTGCGCCCGAACCGCGTGCCGGCCCGGGCCGAACGTGGGAGGACGACCCGGTAGCTGGAACGATCGACGGAGTGGCGGTGCGGCCGTCGCGCCGCGCGGTGACCGGCTGGGAGGAGTCTTGTTGTTCGTGGGCCTCCGGGCCCGTGGCGGCGTTGGCCACAGGTGAGGGGGACCGGCGCGTGCCGGCACGGCCCACGTGTGCCGTCTGGGCAACGCGGGCAGCTCGGCGCTCGGCGCGGGCTCGCCTGGCGTTAGACATCGGAGCGGCGAGGTGGGAGAAGAGCTTGGCTTGAGGAAGACTCCGACACGCCCCATACCAGGCGCGCCAAATGTCAGATTTCGGGCTCCGCAAAACCCTCAAGGTTCGAACACAGGGGCGTGTGCGAAGATCCCCTGCGGCCTCGCCCTACTAGGCTCGCTACTCGATGGTTACTACGGCGAACTCGCACGATGACGAGGAAGAAGATGAACACGGTGGTTTACCCAGGTTCGGGCCGCTGCGAAGCGTAATACCCTACTCCTGCTTTGGTGGATTGCCTCTCGGGGAGGTGTGGTGGATGAACTAGTACAGTGGTGAGGAGCCTCGCGAGGGCGCTCGAGTGGTGTTCTTGGCTCTCTGCCTTGTCTGTCGTGGAGTCCCCCCCTACGGTGCAGCCTAGCCTCTATATATAGCAGTGGCCCGGGTCCTCTTCCCTTATCGCAATGGTGGGAAGGGATCCCACAACGGCCAAATTTGAAGGGGGACAGGAGTACATCCCCGCCCTGTCCAAAGGTGGTCTTCGCCTGCAAAGTAGCTGTCGATGATGCAGAGGTGGGCTCGGCGATGACATCCGCCCTGTGGGGCTCGTGGTCGTGGTCTTGTTGCACCGGAGTGGAAACCTTTGGAAGGTGCTTTGGGAACCTGCGTACATCCCTGCTCCCTTTGCACCAAAGGGGAAACTGCACCGCCTGGCGCGCTGGCGCCCGCCTGTCCTTCCTTGCGTCATCCTTGACTCCTGAGGCCGGGTTCTGCATAGAGATCTCCGCTGCTCCGGAGGGGGCCTGGGGAGGCCCGCCCCCTGCTGATCTTGGTGCTGTTCTTCCTCGCGAGCCTGGGGTCCTCGCGAGAGCCTTGTCTTGAGTGGAGTCGCGCCAGGCCATGCTTGGCTGACGAGGTGGGCCATGCCCTGGGCCGCAAGCAGGCAGGTCTGGGTACCCCCGTTCCCAGAACACCGACACTTTTCACCTCGGTATATCCGAATGTCACAAAACACTGGGGGCTAGTAACCAGCCCCCGCAGTCAAGCTCCTTCGGCTAAGTGAAAGCACTAAACCCACATAGTCTGATTCCCTTGTTCCCCCCTCTCGCACCACCGCCTTTGGGCTCCGATATTTCGGCTAAGGGGAAAATTGCGGAGGTCGGAACACCTCTTGTAATATTTACATGGGGGCTAAAGCCTACGACTGGCACCTTTCAGTTTCAAGCGGCCACACAGGAGTCAAAATAATCCAAATCTCAAAAGCATGATAAACCATGCGTACGCATGGCGTGGCTTGAGACTGCGTCGGTATTTCCCCAAAGAGGAAGGGATGATGCAGCATAGCGACGGTAAGTATTTCCCTCAGTTATGAAACCAAGGTTATCGAACCAGTAGGAGGATCACCACCACCCAATAAGCAGCACCTGCACACAAACAACAAATACTTGCAACCCGACACGAAAGAGAGGTTGTCAATCTCTCTACGTTAATAAGATGGATTAGGTAGTGATAAATAGGAGAGATAGATATCTCAAGAACACAAAATAAAAAAGGGCAAATAAAATATGCAGCAATATATTTTTGGGTTTTTAATTTTGTAGATCTGAAAATAAAGAGTGCAAAAACGTAGATCGGAAAGTAATATGATGGAAAAGTAGACCCGAGGGACGTAGGTTTCACTAGTGGCTTCTCTCATGCGTATAGCGCACGGTGGGTGAACAAATTACTGTTGGGCAATTGATAGAAAATCGAATAGTCATGACGATATCCAAGGCGATGATCATTATATAGGCATCACGTCCAAGATAGATAGATCGACTCCTGCCTGCATCTACCACTATTACTCCACACATCGACCGCCATCGAGCATGCATCTAGTGTATTAAGTTCATGGAAAAACGGAGTAATGCATTAAGAACGATGACATGATGTATACAAGATCTATTCATATAGGAATAGACCCCATCTTGTTATCCTTAATAGCAACGATACATGCGTGTCTTGCTGCCCCTTCTGTCACTGGGAAAGAACACCGCAAGATCGAACCCATCACAAAGCACCTCTTCCCATGGCAAGAAAAATCGATCTAGTCGGCCTAACTAAACCAAAGATTCGGAGAACAAATACGAGGCTATAAGTAATCATGCATATAAGAGATCAAAGAAGACTCAAATAATATTCATGGATAGAAACTGATCATGAACTCAAAATTCATCGGATCCCAACAAACACACCGCAAAAGTTTACATCAAATAGATCTCCAAGAGACCATTGTATTGAGAATCATAAGAGAGAGAGAGAGGAAGCCATCTAGCTACTGCCTACGGACCCGTAGGTCTATGGTGGACTACTCACGCATCATCGGAGAGGCACATATGAGGAAGATGAACCCCTCCGTGATGGTGTTTAGATTGGATCTCGAGGTTCTGGAACTTGCTGCTCCTGGAATTGTGTTTCGTCAACTCCCCTAGGGTTTTTGGAATATTTGGGAATTTATAGGCATCAGAGGCGGTGCGGAAGGGGGCCGAGGAGGGCACAACCCATCAGGGCGTGCCGGGGGCCCCCTGGCGCGCCCTGGTGGGTTGTGCTCTCCACAGCCCACCTCTCCGGCAGTTGTTTGGCCCACTGGGTGTCTTCTGGTCCAGAAAAAATCTCCAAAAAGTTTCGTCGCGATTGGACTCCGTTTGATATTGATTTTCTATGAAGTAAAAAACAAGCAAAAACAGCAACTGGCACTTTGGCACTATGTCAATAGGTTAGTGCCAAAAATGATATAAAGTTGTTATAAAATGATTGTAAAACATCCAAGAATGATAATATAACAGCATGGAACAAGCAAAAATTATAGATACGTTGGAGACGTATCAATGCATTACAAAACGAAAAGTTCATTGGGTATACAATAATGCGTTCACTCGTAAACTACATCCTTGGGGCATTGGGTCTCTACCGACCGAGAACCCTCCATCGCAGCGGCGAAGTACAGCTCGGGGCGTGGGTGCAGTAGCCATCTCGAGCGGCTTCATCCCGGGCCAGTGAATCATGGTCCTTGCAAAGGCCATCCGCGCTCCTTCAATGCATATGGAGCGCTTCAGGACCTCAATTCGGGAGAAGGCGTCGCATAGCTTCTGCACCAGGCTGAAATAACTGCTCGGTAGTGGCTCTACATGCCATAACCGAATGCAGAGGTCCTTTAAGGCCGGCTCCGCCATCCTATGCAGCTCCATTAGCTGCTTCATTTGATAGCTGAGAAGGGGATGGGGCTCGGGGGGTCTGAAATTGCGCCCAGAACAGTCTCCGTTCCGCATCCCCATCCCGAGTTGCAAAGTGCTTGGCCGCGTCCACTGCACTCCTCGAGAGATCCGTAAAGGCGCCTGAGGAACGCCACAGCCGTGTAAGATGAGCAAACCTGCTACCACCAAAGGCACATTGCAGTAAGTACGGCTTACCATCCGCCCTCATCCTGACTTGGCGAAGTTCTTCTTCAAAAGACCGCCAATCTACACGCTCCGATTTAAGATGGGAGGATAGCGAGGACAGCTCGGCCGCTTGGTCCTTGGTCTTTTGCTCGAGGGCCTCGCACTTGGTGCTTGCATCTTGGAGCTCTTGTTGCACTTCAGCCACCCGAGCTTCGTACTTTTCGCTGGCAACCTTCATGGAGCTCAATTCGTCAACCGCTTGTTCGGCCACCATCCTATGATCGGCGGCCTCTTGCTTGGCCCTCTCAAGCTCAGCCTTGAGGTTCTCGACCTCGGAATTCATGGCTGCAAATACGATGGGAAGCCAGATTTCAGGAATGAAAACCCGAAAACCTCAATTAATGAGGATGATAAAGGGTCTTCACGGTATAATTCAAACTTACTTTGCATTTCATCAAACCATTTGTTCAGGCGGTCAAGCGAACTCTTGAGCTTCCGGTTCAGCGCGGCCAGTTCCTCGTCATTGGCAGCCACCGCTGAAGACGAGGCCTGCAAAGCAAACTTGTGTGAGACACACTTCCGAGCTGTTGAACCTAGACCCCTTCGCCAAATCATCTCTGGAACCAATCAATTTTCAAGGGACACGAATTTTTTTGCTCAAAACCTTAGGTTCTCTGATCCCCGGGTAAGTTTTTCAAACTCACCCACGGCTCGGGGGCTGCTATACCTATACGGGATATATAAACCTCACAAATAAATTTCCCCTAGAGAAAAGAACATTACATGACTTACCTTGAAGCCCACCAATAGACCGCCTAAGGCCTCCTTCAGTCCACTGTCAACGGATTGAATGCCTTGCAGAACCGCACCCATAAGGGTGCGGTGATCTTTGGTGATGGAGGAGCTATGCAAGGCTTCCTCCATCATAGCTGGCCACCCGGTTGTGGCCTGCCCCATCACGGGCGATACCGGTGGCGGCACTTCGGCTCCCCCTTCCTGAGAAGGTAGAGTCGTCAACGTCGGAGGCTTGGAGGTCTCCGGAGCCATCTTCAGAGGGAGCTCCGATGAGTCACGGCCTCCCTCTTTGCTTGCCAGGAGGGGCTCGACCTTCTGGTCTTCGGTCACCGAGGTATGAGCCTCGGTCATGACCTCCTCACCCTCAGTATTCGGCCGGGGAGGGGTCCGTCGGGATATCACCTCCACGGCCTCTTCAGCGGCCTGAGGGGGAGAGGTGCGGGACGAAGTTCCGCTCTCCGCCAGTTCGGCTGGCGGGGGATCTCGCTCTGAGACCTGTTCGGTCGGGAGATCGCGGGCCGGGCTACAATGCGAAAGACATTTGTCCGGTCAGTAACAGAAACTTTGTATAAGTAGAACATAAAGTGTTCGGACTCGGTACCTCTGGGGGGGGGCTTGGCCCTGGGGGTCCTCCGAGGGATCCTCTCGAAGGCCTCGGATTCCTCATCGGAATCCGAGCTGGCATCGGGCAGGACCACTTTGGCCCTGCAGGGTCTCTTTGGGGAGGGGGGAGCTGGATCCTCCTCGACATCCACAGATGCCGCCCTCTTCCTTGTCTGGGGGGAATTGACTTCCCCCCTTCCTCCGTCTGCTCATCCTCGTGAGCAGTGGAGGCCTGGGTCTCCCCGGACCTAGCATCCGGAGGGCCTCTTGGGAGAAGACCATCTCGGGTCTCCTTCTTCTCTCCCTTCTTCTTCTTCTCCTTCTTCTCTGGCGCCGAATACGGCGCCACGACCAGCATCGCCATCAAAAGGGCCGATCTGGGGGCTTCGGGCAGCGGGGTAGATCCATTGATACGCAAGGCCTTAGCCAGCCAGCCCTATGGAGACAAAGAGGGAGAGGTTAAAATCCTTGCTAAGCGATTGAACCTGAAGATAAAAATAGAAACTTTACCTTGAGCGGAGGGTCTTCGGCGTCCAGGCCGGTGTCTTCCTCCTTGGATGACCACTCCTCCTGAGGCTTGAACAATGCCTTCCATAGCTTCTCCCGGGTAGTGCGGTAAAGCTTGCGCACGGTGGAAGGTTCGTCAGACTTGTAGGCCCACATTGGCGTAGCCCGAAGCTGGCAAGGGAGGAGACGGCGGCGGAGCATGACCTGGATCATGTTGATCAGTCCGACGTTCGCTTCTAGCATTTGAACGATGCAATCCTGCAGCGCTTTCACTTCCGTGGCCGGTCCCCAGTCTAGGCCTTTCTTGATCCATGAGCTCAGCCTCACGGGGGGTCCGGATCTAAACTCGAGAGGTGCCGCCCAGTCTGCGGCACGTGGCTCAGTGATGTAGAACCACTCCTTTTGCGAGGCCTTGACGGTGTCAATGAAGGTGCCCTTCGGCCACTGGACCCACGGGTGCTTGCTGATCACCGCCCCTCCAGAATCTGCATGCTGGCTGCTTACGATCTTCGGCTTGATGTTGAAGACCTTCATCCATAAGACGAAATGCGGCTGGACCCGCAAAAGGCCTCACAGACTATGTCACCCCGGCTCAGAGAACCGGATTACCAGTGTTTCCAACCCAGAGATCATGTCTTCTGGAAACACTCAACAACTTGGTACAGAACTGAACTGAACTTTATTGATAGGAGTCGAGTACAAACGCATATCTTACAATGATGACGAGGCCAAAGGCACCCTCGGTGCTATGACAGTATCTACATTATTTATGTCACATAGCAGGGCCTCGGAATACTAAATACTTCTACGGCGTAGCGGAACATAGCGCAACTCCATCCACAGGGACACTGCTGTGGACACGTCCTAGTTATCATAGCCCGAACCATCAGGACCTCCGTCCTCAGCTTCTCCTGCATCTGGCATGATACGCCAGGTGAGTACTTTGAATGTACTCGCAAGCTCACGACAACCAAGTAATGCAGCAAACAATAGCATGGCAATCAACACAATATCATTTAAGTAATTTACTTACTGTTACCGATCATCAACTTACTCTTCTCCGGGTCGTTCCACAACCCCCGGAATACTCGTAACCATCGAGTACTTCCGAACACAAGACGAGTTCTTCCATCATTACTGTCAGTAATATGATTGATCACCTACAGAGGTCTGGACGGGCTGCCCAATACCGTGGACACGCCTAGTGGTAAGGGGGCGCCTCCACTTACCACTTCGGGCGCGGGACGGGGTCGCCGACAGGTGGGGCCCGCTGGTTTAAAACAGAGAGAGGGAGGAGACAGAGGGGAACGGCGGCTCACCGGCAACGCTCACCGGCGTTAGAGACGACGGCGAGGCTAGGAAAGGGTCGGAACGGGTCGGGCGTTCAACGGCGGTCACGCACGTACCCGCAGCTCCTCCGGAGGTGGACAAACAGCGTCGCCCCATTCCTCTCCGGCGGGTGGAGCTTGCGGTGGTTGCCGGCGATGCCGATTTCGACGAGGATTGGGCTGGACAGAGGGTCGAGGAGGATCAGGAAGATCTGCTGGGCTCGAGGGATGGCTCAGGAGGGCTAGGAAGGGGCTGGAGGTGGCTGATGACAGGAAGGATTCAGGCGGCGGAGCCTACGCCGGAGTCGTGGGAGACGAGCTCCCGGCTCTTGCTGGGGACTCTATGGGCGATTCAGAGGTGGGGAGGTGGGTTGAGGAGCTAGGAGGGGCTGGGCAGAGCCTTTTATAGGCCAGCGGCGAGCTCTGCCGAGCTCTCCCGAAGCGGCGAGGCTCGGGCCTGCCACTGGAGCTAGGACAGTGAGCTCGCCGTCGCGGCGCGAACTGAGGTGATGGAGGAGGGCAGGGGAGCGACGGGACAGGTCCGAAGCCATTAAGGGCTTGCGGACGACCACAGTGGCCGGAGCCCACTGTTCGGCCCATGGCGGAGCTTGGCCGGAAGCGGCGGCGGCCTTCGCCAGTAGTCAGAAGGGTTCGGGAGACGCCACGCGTTCGCCAGGGCGCTATCGGCACCAAAGACAAGGGGGGGCAGCGAAAGACGGCTCGGGCGAGCGGACCCATCTCTGGCGCTGCGCAGAGCACGCGCTGTGGCATGCCAGCACCGTGCTCACCACGGGTGCTGCCATCAGGAGGCCACGCAGGTTTGGCGCTCCTTGTCCAGGGTGTCGACCCTCGACCCCCTAGCCTCTCTATACCACTGGCTCGACCAGGTACACTCTAGTGCGATGGGTAACCTCAGCAACAGCTTCTGCCAGCCAACTTGAGAGGGTTCTGGAGGAGAAAAGAGATAGAGATGGAACCTATGGAGATGTCTGGGATCATCTATGTTGGAAGGACTACAGACTGGCAAAGTTTGAGAGAGTTTGAGAAAGAAATGAATAGGGTTGCTTTGAAAACCATCATTCTGGTCCAGATTCCAAATGAGCTTGTGGCATTCAACTGGTTGCTCTACAAATGATGAAACTTTATGAAAAGAAGTTATTTGGTAGTGCACACATGCCAGAAAAATTGTAGCTCAATTGTGCACCCCTGGCTTGTACTTCCTTCACAAAGGTTCAAAATAAGCAGAAACTTGACAGGGTCCTGCTGCTCAAAATTTGTACTGGACCAGATGATGTTTTTGGATAGTGGGGCTAGATAGGTTCCCTAGGAGCTTGGGGAATTTATTGGGAATTTTCTGGAATAGAAATAATAGGGTTGCTTCACAATGGACAGATTCTGGTCAGAAACAAAATAATTATTCTGGCCAAAATTTCCCATTGGGCAATAAAATATTTTTGGAGAATATGGAATCCTATGATGATGAGAAGATGAGGGAAAAGTTTGGGAATTAATTGACCACCCAAACTATAGGTTGCTTCACAACCCATAGTGATGACCTAAATTCCCAAATTGAGAAAATGATTTTAGAGAAAAGATTAAATATTGGGAAATTGTCCAAGAGAGGCATGGAAGGGTTTTATCAAGATGAGAAAGGTTTTGGGATGCTTGAAGAAAAATTTAACAAGACATAGGTTAACTCAACTGAAAAGGTTTTGAAAATCAACTAAATTGCAAATAAAACCCAGATGTTTTTGAAAAGAAAAAGTTGCCAAAATGAGGGTGTCACAAACCTGCCCCCCTTAGGATGAATCTCGTCCTCGAGATTCAGTTGCTCAGGGAACAAGTACGGATAGGCAGATCTTAGGAAGTCTTCCCTTTCCCATGTAGCCTCTTCCTCTGTGTGGTGCTCCCATAGCACCTTGTAAAACCGGACTACCTTGCTCCTGGTAGTTCTTTCCATTTCATCCAGGATCCTGACAGGTTTCTCTTTGTAGGTCAGGTCTTTTGCTAGTTCTAACTCACTCATGTCCGCTTGCTTGATTGGTGGTGCAATGCACTTTCTTAATTGTGATATATGAAAGACATCGTGCACTTCCGACAATTCTGGTGGTAGTTCCAACTGATATGCCACTCTGCCTCTTCTAGCAACCACTGGAAATGGCCCGATATATCTTGGTGCAAGCTTTCCCTGAGTATGGAATCTCTTTACTCCCTTCATGGGGGTTACTCGGAGGTACGCGTACTCTCCGGGTTCAAAGGTCACTTCCCGGTGCTTTGGATCATAGTAACTCTTCTGACGGGACTTAGCTGCTCGAAGACGTTCTTGGATATACTTGACTTGCTTCTCAGCCTCGAGCATCAAGTCTGTACCAAAGATTCGGCTATCCCCTGTCTGAGACCAGTTCAATGGGGTGCGGCACTTTCGCCCGTACAATGCCTCAAACGGTGACATTTTCAGACTGGACTGATAGCTGTTGTTATAGGAGAATTCCGCATAAGGTAGACTGTCTTCCCATTTGGGTCCGTGGGTGAGAGCACATGACCGAAGCATATCCTCCAGTATCTGGTTCACTCTTTCTGTCTGCCCGTCTGTCTGCGGGTGATATGCCATGCTATGCTTCAGCATGGTTCCCAAGGCTTGATGTAACCGTAGCCAGAATGCTGAGGTGAATAGGGAACCTCTGTCTGAGGTGATGGACTTGGGTACTCCATGGAGGCTGACTATCCGGGACATGTAGAGCTGTGCCAGCTGATTTGCGTTGAAAGTGGTCTTTACTGGAATGAAGTGAGCCACTTTCTTGAGTATGTCCACAATGACCCAAATAGCATCGTTGCCTCTTGTTGACTTGGGTAGTCCAACAATAAAGTCCATGCATATGTCGTCCCACTTCCACTGGGGTACCGGTAAGGGTTGTAGTAGCCCAGCGGGTTTCTGGTGTTCCGCCTTAACCTTGTTGCAGATATCACAGCAGGCGACATAGTATGCTATATCTCTTCGCATTCCTAGCCACCAAAATGTCTCTCTCAGGTCCTGATACATTTTTGTGCCTCCCGGGTGGATAGAGTATGAGGACTCATGAGCTTCTTTGAGTATTTGTTGCCTCAGATTATCCTGATCGGGCACGCATATCCGCTTCTCGAACCATACGGTGCCTTGAACATCCACGTGGAAGGACTTGGCTTTCCCTTTCGGAATCAGTTCCTTGATATTTTTGATTCCTTCATCTAGCTCTTGGGCCTTCTTAATTTCTTCCATAAGGGTGGGAGTAATTTCCAACGTGTCCGAGGTGGTTGGGCCGCATAGCACCATGTTGAGCTCAACGAACTCTTCTTGTAACCTTGGATGCAGACTTCCCATAAGTGCATTCATGGTGCCTTGTTTCCTGCTAAGAGCGTCCGCGACCACATTAGCTTTCCCCGGATGATAGTTTATCCCAATGTCATAGTCCTTGACTAGTTCAAGCCATCTTCGTTGCCTGAGATTCAGGTCAAGTTGGGTGAAAATATACTTGAGACTCTTATGGTCCGTGTATATTTCACAGCGTTGTCCAATGAGGTAATGCCTCCAAATCTTCAGGGCATGAACTACGGCTGCTAATTCCAAGTCGTGTGTGGGGTAGTTCTCCTCATGGGGTCGTAGCTGTCTGGATGCATATGCTACAACCTTCCCTTCTTGCATCAATACGCAGCCGATTCCACGTCTGGAAGCATCACAGTAGATATCAAAACCCTTGTGTATGTCTGGAAGGACTAGGACATGTGCTGTAGTGAGCCTGGTCTTTAACTCTAGGAAGCTACTGTCACATTCCGTCGTCCAGACAAACCTTTGATTCTTCTTGAGCAACTCTGTCAGGGGCTTGGCTATTTTAGAGAAGCCTTCTATGAAGCGTCGGTAATAGCCTGCCAATCCCAGGAAGCTACGGACTTCGGTCACCGTGGCTGGTGTCTTCCAATTCAGCACCGTAGTTACCTTGCTGGGGTCGACGGCTACTCCTTGTTCTGACAGAATGTGCCCCAAAAATCCCACCTCTTTTAGCCAAAATTCACACTTGCTAAATTTGGCGTACAGGCGGTGGTCTCTTAATCTTTCCAGGACAGCTCGGAGATGCTGCTTATGCTCTTCTTCATCCTTGGAATATATCAGGATATCATCGATGAACACCACCACAAATTTATCTAGAAAGTCTATGAAGACTTTGTTCATCATGCTCATGAAGTAGGCTGGAGCATTTGTCAATCCAAATGACATGACCGTAAATTCATACAGGCCATATCGGGTGGTGAACGCTGTCTTGGGGATATCCTCCTTTCGGATTTTTAGCTGATGATATCCGGTTCGAAGGTCAATCTTTGAGAATACCCGGGCTCCATTCAACTGGTCGAACAAGTCATCGATGCGAGGAAGCGGGTACTTATTCTTGATAGTGACCTCGTTCAGCTGGTGATAGTCTACGCACATTCGTAGACTTCCATCCTTCTTCTTGACAAAGAGCACTGGTGATCCCCATGACGAGATGCTGGGGCGAATGTACCCTTTTTGCAACAATTCATCCAACTGCTTCTTTAGCTCTGCCAGCTCTGGACCTGGCATACGGTAGTATTTCTTGTAAATTGGGGCGGTACCGGGAACCACTTCGATTGCAAACTCCAATTCCCGGTCAGGTGGCATTCCGGGTAATTCTTCGGGAAACACATCCGGAAACTCGCATACTACCGTAATCAAGTTCATATCCGTGGCGGTAGTTTGGTATGCCATTCCCTTCTTTGATACCATCTTGCTGGCAAGGAATTGGACGGTTTGTCCTGCTGGGTTAACCAGTGTTACTGTTCTGCTGGCACAATTGATGCACACCCGATGTGGTGTCAACCAGTCCATTCCCAGTATTACGTCCAATCCCGAGGATTCAATGGCAATGAGTGCAGCTGGAAACTTAACTCCATGTATTGAAATTTCCAGATCTTTATAGATCAGATTTGTTCTGAGCAGGGAGCCAGGGGATTGTACCACCATGATTTTGTCTAAAAGCGACGGAGAAAAATTGTGCAAGATGGCAAAACTCCGCGAAATAAACGAGTGGGAAGCCCCAGAATCAAATAAAATTACTGCAGGTATGTCGTTAACAGAAAACATACCAAGGACTACTTCTGGAGCTTCACAGGTTTCCTCAGCGGAGATATGGTGGACACGTCCATGGCAGAAGTTATGATTGGGGCGGCGTCCAATGGTATTGACCTGCGGCTTGACGTCGGCGGATGTCTTCCCATTATTGGTGGGGCACTGTTTGGAGTAGTGTCCACTTTGGCCGCAAGTGAAGCAGGTATTGTTGCGGCGGCAGTCTTCTATCACGGGTTGTTTGCCGAAGGTCTTGGTCTGGCTCACTGTCTTGTTATTGTTGCTGCTGTTGCTCCAGGTAGGCTTATATTCAGATGTGCCTGGCTGCCAGATGCGTGGCTTCTGCGCAAACGGCTCCTGGTTGTCCTTCTTGGGCTCAAACTTCCGCTTTTGGTTATCGTGTCCGGACTTGTGCTCCCTTTCGGCTATGAAGGCCTTGTTTACCAGTGTCTGAAAGTCAGGAAAGTCTAGCATGCATAGCTGACAACGGAGGGAGTGATTCAGTCCTCCCAGGAACCGATCTATCTTTCTCTCTTCGGTGGCCACATCATAAGTAGAGTACCGTGACAGATTGTTGAACTTGTTAAGGTACTCTGCTACCGACATGCTTCCTTGTGTCAAAGCAAGGAACTCCCTTTGCTTCACCTTCATTATGCCGGTAGGAATATGATATTTGCGAAACAATTCCTTAAACTTCTCCCAGGTAATTTCTTCTTCAGAAGACCATGTGGCCTTTGTATTATCCCACCATATAGCTGCTGGCCCTTCAAGGTAGTGAGTGGCAAACGGAACCTTGTCTGAATCCTCGCATCGGGCTATTTCCAACTTCTTTTCTATGGTCCTTAGCCAATCGTCTGCTTCTTTTGGATCCACAGCTTGACCAAAATTGGGTGGCTTTGTGCGCTGGAAATCAGACAACCTGGAATGTGATCTATTATGATTGTGGTTCTGACCTACCATAACTTGCATACTTTTCAGGAATTCCATAAGGTCCTGGTTTCTCTTTTCCTCAAACATTCTCATGATCTGATCAGTAGTAGGTGCTTCAGGTGGTGGGGGTGGTAAATCTTCTGGTGCATGACCTGCTTGTCTGGCGGATCGACGAACGGGGGTTCCATCGCCGCCTTGGCTACAACTTCTCTTCATCCAAAATTTGTTCCCATTGCAAAATACCGAATCGATGAGCAACACCCATAAGGGAAACACAGTTATATGACACCAGAAGGAAAATATGCGAAAAAAGCGAATAAAGCAAACCACATAATTATACAAGATAACCCAACATCATACATGGCAAGCTAGTAGGGGAATAACATGGCTAGACTGCTCATACGGCAGTTGACATATGTAAAGATGCATGCCCAACAACTCAAGCCTCCACTCTAGTGGCGCTGATGGCATGAACACTGCCAGACCACAGACTCCTCGTCACCTGATCTTGAGTCGGAGTCGGAACTGATGATATGGATCTCATCCTCTGGATCAAAGGAAACACGACGACGCTGCTGGGAAGGTTCTCCTTCTGGGTAAGAAGGAGCACGACGCCTCAGCATCGGAGCTGCTGGAGTGGCAAGAAGTGAGGCCCACTCTGCCGGGGTCTCACGACGGCTACCAGACGAAAGGCCTGGTGGCACAGTGGAGGTGGAAGGAGCCTCAAATCTGGGTGGAGGTGGAACTGGTGGTGGATATATGGGTGGATAGATAGGCTGAGGTGGAGGTGGCACTGGAGTCACGGCTGCAAGTGCCGCTAAGACACGAGACAGCTCCTCGGCCAGGGATATGATCATACGATAACTAGCGTTCAGATAACGAGACAGCACAGCAGTCGCACGGTCACATGCCGGTCAACAGGTTCGAAAATGACTCGCCCTGTAGTAGGCGACAGGGTGGGATAGTGGAAGAAACCTGGATGAGTCTGCATCTCGACCACGTGGAAGCGCAAGTCAGTGAGAGCCTCCATCGCAGCAAACTGGATCGCCAACTCCGGGGTGGAAGCCGTTTCGCCCTTGGTAGAGCGAGAGTAGCAACCAAGGTCCGAGCTCGCGACCAGGAAAGCCTCCGCATGGTACTCGTACACCGACTCAGCAAGCTGCTCCCGAAACACCAGGTACACTGGTTCTTCGCCGTGAGGGTACAGTCGAAGCCAGACGTTCTGGAGCAGTACTGGAAAGGTGGATGGTGCAGGCTCAAAATGAAAGTGGTATGGAACTGGTGCCATCTACACTCACAATGCCAACGGTTAGTGAAACAATGAATCATGATGCATGCTATGCAACAATCAAATGCAACAAGCAAGATGCACACATCAAGACCCTACACTAATCGCAACTCTAGCGCGGGTTAACTAGGGTGTCCAACAGTCAGCACGGCTCTGATACCAAGCGTTGTGGCACCCCGGCTCAGAGAACCGGATTACCAGTGTTTCCAACCCAGAGATCATGTCTTCTGGAAACACTCAACAACTTGGTACAGAACAGAACTGAACTTTATTGATAGGAGTCGAGTACAAGCGCATATCTTACAATGATGACGAGGCCAAAGGCACCCTCGGTGCTATGACAGTATCTACATTATTTATGTCACATAGCAGGGCCTCGGAATACTAAGTACTTCTACGGTGTAGCGGAACATAGCGCAACTCCATCCACAGGGACACTGATGTGGACACATCCTAGTTATCATAGCCCGAACCATCAGGACCTCCGTCCTCGGCTTCTCCTACATCTGGCATGATACGCCAGGTGAGTATTTGAATGTACTCGCAAGCCCACGACAACCAAGTAATGCAGCAAACAATAGCATGGCAATCAACACAATATCATTTAAGTAATTTACTTACTGTTACCGATCATCAACTTACTCTTCTCCGGGTCGTTCCACAACCCCCAGAATACTCGTAACCATCGAGTACTTCTGAACACAAGACGAGTTCTTCCATCATTACTGACGGGGATATTACCCCACGGTATAACCCGGCAGACATGCTGACCCGGCAAACAGTACTGACCCGGAGAACAGTACTGACCCGGCAGACATGCTGACCCGGCAAACAGTACAGACCTGGTTACAGTTCTAACCAGGCAGACAACGGTAACCCGGCAGCTACAGTGTCAGGGTGTAACCCGGCAGCTACAGTGTCAGGGTGTAACCCGGCAGCTACAGTGTTGGGGTGTAACCCGGCAGCTACAGTACCAAGATGATAACCCGGCTACAGTGTCAGGAGGCTAACCCGGCTACAGTGTCAGGAGGCTAACCCGGCTACAGTGTCAGGAGGCTAACCCGGATGCTACAGTGCCATGAGGTGAACAGTGTTATCAGACAGTCACGGAGACAAGTCTCTGTGGATAAGCCCTGGTGGTAACCTGCCCGGTGTAAGCCGCCCGGGACGGGTTACAAGCCCAGGACTCGGAAGCCCATGAAGAGAAGCCCGCGATGGGAAGTCATCAATCCGACTTAGACTCTACATGTAAACCGCCCCTTCAGCCTTTATAAGGAGGGGCGGGTCACCCCAAGAGGGTCAGGTTAGACGTCTCATAGACAGGTCTCATAGACAGGTCTCATAGACAGGTCTCATAGACTGGTCTCACAGACAGGTCAGAAAGATAGTCAGATTAGAGGGTCTCGAGATTAGAGGTAGCGACTCCGCACCCTTGTAACCGAGATCGTCATCGTCATCAATATAAGACACAAGCAGGACGTAGGCTTTTACCTCCATCGGAGGGGCCGAACCTGGGTAAAAACTCCGCGTCTCTCGTCCCACTCAACCCCTCTCAAGCTACCAGTTACGTGCGCCGGACCTCATGACTAAGTCCTTACGCTAGGACATCTGCCGTGACAAATCCACGACAGTTGGCGCCCACCGTGGGGCAACGCGCATGGTGGTGTTGTGTTTTTGGAGGGAGCTCTTCAAGGGATCGAGAAGCTCGCGATTGATCGGATGAAAAGAGCCGGCAAGGAACGATCGCGGAGGATAACCCGCCGCCGAACAATCATGTGCAGATCCGACAAATTCGTCGTTTGGAAATCAGAATTATGGAGCTAACAGATATGAGATTCATCCAAGACAGAGAGATTTTAGGGTTTGCGTGCGCCAGCCCACGCGTTGCTCGGTGACCAGTCAAATCCGAGGGCAGATCGTTTTCTCCGCTGCAACCGAAACCGGACAGGAATCTACCACCAAGTCATCAGACCACAGTCGCCGATGACATCGTTTTCCACTCTTGTACGAGGGTGCAGCCGGTGTCGCTGCTACAGCTCGTTCAAAGTCTTGAGGTACACCGTCGATTTGGTGTTGCTGCTCTCCATGTCTTCCTGTCCACATACAATATCAAGTCCCGAGGAGACTACACATCGCTGCTGCTACTACTTATCACAGGAAACAGAGCCAAGTGCTCCTGCTATATCCACGTGCAACTACTAGTGCTAATTTTTGTGCTCGATTACTACACCCGCACGGGCGTCCTATCAGACCGAAGAAAGATCAATATTTACTACAGCTGGGCAGAGCTCCTGTCAAAACCAACAACGACTAGGGGCAGGAGATGGATATGGACTTGTCAACCCGCCGCTCGAGCGCCTCGCCTCCGAGCAGGCCGCACCACTGTTGAGCCGTCGTGCCTCCTTTCACCGCCGCGACAACGAGCCTCTGCTCTGAGCTGCCGTGTTTGCCTCGAAGTCGCCGTGTCCTGCTAGTTCGACCCCGAGACACCCGCGGCCAAGGCTCGACTCCGCCGCCTTGACCCTCTGCTGCCTTGGCCGGCGTCGAGTCGCCGCTCTTAAGCCGCCTTGGCCAAGTCCCCGCCGCCTTGCACTCTGCTCAGCCGTCACCTCGCCTCCACGCGCTCCTCGCGCTGCACCTCACCCCACTCCTGCTGTCTTCGCGTGTTCAAGCCGCCTCCGCTTCGCCTAGCCGAGTTTACTCCTCCGCTGCGCCACGGCCGCCCCCATTGCGCCTCGCGAGCCGCCGCGGTCGCACCTCACCTCAAGCCGCTGCGGCCTCTAAGTCGCCCCGCCTCACCGCCGCCTGCTGGCCTCAACCCGCCGGCGTCTATCCATCGCTTCCGCCCGCGCTGGCTGACACGCCCGCGCTGGCTGACCCGCGCTGCCGTGCCTACCGATGGGCCGCCCCGTGCTGCTAAGCCATCGTGCGGGCCAACCCGCCTCTGCCGCACCCGCACCTCGCGTCTAAGCCGCCGTCGCCGCCTCTCCCCGCCGGTTCGCCCCGTTACGAGCCGCCTCCGTCGCCGCAATCGCCGGCTCAGCCTCGCCCTCCACCGGCAACCGCGTCGGCCGCCTTCCGCGCTGCGGCCACGACCCTGGGCCTTCGCCACGAGCCGCCGTCTCCGCCGGCCGTTTCCAAGCCGCCGTCGCCACGAGCCGCTGTCTTCGCCGGCGCCGCCTCCAAGCCCCCAACGGCTCTCTGCTCTCCGACTCGGCCGCCCCCACCGTGCTGGCCTCCCGCGCCGCCCTGCGCGGCTCTGCCCGCGTCGGGTCCCCGCCGGCTCAGCCTCGCCTGCGAGCTGTTGGTGAGCCGCCACCGCGCCCGGCCTCCTCAGGCCGTCCAAATCGCCGGCTCTGCCCCACCAGCTTTGCTGCCGTTGTGGTCTCGCCCGGCCTCCCGAGCCGCCAAATCGCCAGCTCCACTTCAGCAGCCTATTTTGGCCGGTTCCTGTTGCACAACACTGTGGCCGGCTGATTACTCGGGGAGGGCCAGTTGCCAAGCCAGGCAGAAAGAAAAATCAAAGGATAAGATGAGGCTAAAAAAAAAAAAAAAAACCCGGAGGGTCTATTCTAAGCCGCCCAGCTTTGGCTCTGTTGTGGTGGCACTTCAAATCACCGTCTCCGCCATCGCCGCTGCGACCATGCACCGCCTGTTGAGCCGCCACGCGTTCGTCGCGAGCCGCCCCGGCCCGGCGCTGTCCCCGAGCCGCCGTGGTTAAGTCGCCGCTTTCGTCCTCATGCCCGCCGCCTCCGCCGCGGCCTCGAAAGAGCGACCACATCGCCGTTGAAGTTACTGGAGGTGATCCACGGACGCTGTATACATTTGTCGTCCGAACAAATCAGGTGATATCCGTCTAAAGACTATTTTATTACCACATATTGTTTTTGTCAAAGAACAATTACGTTGGTCTGTATATTTTTATATGCAGGACATTTATTCTCTACAAACGTGGTCTATACCACGGGTACGGAGCATGCGTTGGCAATATCCCACACCAGCGTTCGACCGTGCCACATGACCCGGTGAATGGACGCGCGCAAGCCGCCGCCCTTGCGGCCCGGTTGACATCAACTTGCCGGGATCACGCTTGCTCGCTGTTCAATGGGCGTGTGCAAGCCGCCGACCCCTTGGTCTCGACTACATCAACAAAACGCCGCGGTTGTCTCTCGCAACGCCGCGGCTGACTTCTACGTCTACATCAACACGTCAGGAGCTGTGTACATCAGTACGAGTCGCCCGACGGGCGGTTCTGAGATGCCGCCCAATGGACGCGCGCAAGACGCCGCCCACAGTCTGATTCACATCAGCATATCGGTGCAGTTCATCTATACGAGCCACCCAAATGGACAGGCGCATAAGTCGCCGCCACTGCAGTTTGGTTAAAGCTTCAACAACCAGCCGGGACGAGCCATCGACCGGATTATTGAAACAAGTCATACGGGGTCATCTATAACCCGCCACGGTCAACCTCAACCTTCAGTGGAGATTCTCATGCTGCCTCTTCGAGTCAACTTAAGAACTCGGGGGCTACAGACATGACTTAACACACTTGGACGTTTTCAACGAGAAGCCACAGATCATGGCAAGAAAGTTAACCCGATCTCGGGGGATACTACATTATTGGCGGAAGGATTAAAAGTTACCCCAGAAGACGAGTCGCCATGCTGCACCGTTCAAACTTGGGGGCTTCTGCTATTTCTTCATACAAGATGGCGGCTTACAAGATGCTGCCAAAACGTTGACTACGTCAACAAGGTCGTTTGGGGGCTTTCAATCCGCCGGGTTAAGCTTCAACCCTCTCGGTCAGGCTCTTCAGCCAATATAAGGCGGGTCATGGACCCAAAGGTTGACTCCGTCAACAAAGATCACTAGGGGTGCAGCGAGTTCTAAAAACTTACCTCCTTTTCGATCTGCAAGGCCGGGTTATACCTGCCTGTAAGTAGATGCGCTTTGTCAGGGGTGCAGCGAGTTCTAAAAACTCACCCTCTGCAAGGGCCTCTTACAGCGGCGAGGCAAACCCTTACATCTGCAAATCCGAGTTATACCTGCCTGTAAGTTGATGCCGCTTTGTCAGGGGTGCAGCGAGTTCTAAAACTTACCCCCTGCAAGGGCCTCTTACAGCGGCGAGGTAAACTCTCCCACCTACTGTGTCTCTCTCTGGTTCGTTGCGCTCTTATCAGTTAATCTCGCTTAGAGACCCTGAGCCGTTCAAAGGAATTGAGGGTCAATCTTGTTAGAGACCCTGCACTGGTATGAGTTCAAGCATCGAGTCCACCCAGAAGAACCATCATATGAATTTTTTGGAAGGCAAAGCAAGAAACATCATACATTGCATCATACATTGCATTGCATCATACATTACATCGTGCATTGCATCATATTTACATATCATGCCGGTTTGCCAAACCGGGTCAGAGCAAGATTGTGAAAGAGGAAGCAAGGCTATACGAGATTTTAACATCTCCGGGTTGTGCTTTTTCAAGCCACCCTTACAACAATGCAGAATATACTCTGTTTTGTTTATTTTTGCAGGTCTTGTCTTATAAGATAAGCCGCCAGAACAAATGGATCTTTAATAGCCAACATGGCTGGATCTTCATCATGGATTTCTCACATATTCGCCGGGTTGCACCGCAACTACGGGCAGGGATTTCATATCAAAGACAGGAATTATTCCAGGATATTCATTCCGGGTTATATTACAACCACGGTCAAGGATTCATCCAACAATTATGATGAGTCATATTATTATCACAATAGTCCCGAGCCGCCGCAGGCAGACGACCCGGCACTTGGGGGCTACATTGTTCAAGTCCAGTTTATAACAAGTATGCAAGTCCCATGTCACTGCAAGCATGCATCACGGCACTTGGGGGCTAATGCAAGCTGGTTTTCAAATCATTACATGGTCAACAGATCTTGTTGTCTCAAGGAGATGAGCCAGCCTTTCAATATTTTTCTAAGTCCCAGCCCAGTACTTCTTACTGACCTGGCACTTGGGGGCTACACCGCTCAGATTAAATTTTCTAAAGTCCCAAGTCGCCACAGGCGTGCGACCCGGCACTTGGGGGCTACAGTATTCAGTTGTTCAAAACAGATTATAAGGTACAAATTGAAGACCCGGCGCATCACATATTGATGAGCCAGCCCTTGGGGGCTACACCAGCTGAAGCTTTATAAGGTATAAGACAGTTACAAGTCCCAGGCTGCTGCAAGACAACCTGGTACTTGGGGGCTACACAATCAAAGATATTGTTGCAAAGCGCCAAGTCATCATGGATCAACTTGGAGCTTGGGGGCTACAGGTAATATGAATATATCAAAAAATTGGAGAGAGTTTTTCAAGATGTCAATTTCAGCTGGAGTCCAGTTATTTGACCCAGCACCATCAATGATTATAACCCGACGGAGGGGACCCGCCAAGAGCATTGAAGGCCGACTCAACGGCATATGGGTGTTGTATTCCCAATATTTTATTTCAAAGGACATATACCTGCAAGACGATGGAGCTTACCATGAATAAATTCAAGCTAACCTGGGGGCTAATGACGGGGATATTACCCCACGGTATAACCCGGCAGACATGCTGACCCGGCAAACAGTACTGACCCGGAGAACAGTACTGACCCGGCAGACATGCTGACCCGGCAAACAGTACAGACCTGGTTACAGTTCTAACCAGGCAGACAACGGTAACCCGGCAGCTACAGTGTCAGGGTGTAACCCGACAGCTACAGTGTCAGGGTGTAACCCGGCAGCTACAGTGTTGGGGTGTAACCCGGCAGCTACAGTACCAAGATGATAACCCGGCTACAGTGTCAGGAGGCTAACCCGGCTACAGTGTCAGGAGGCTAACCCGGATGCTACAGTGCCAGGAGGTGAACAGTGTTATCAGACAGTCACGGAGACAAGTCTCTGTGGATAAGCCCTGGTGGTAACCTGCCCGGTGTAAGCCGCCCGGGACGGGTTACAAGCCCAGGACTCAGAAGCCCATGAAGAGAAGCCCGCGATGGGAAGTCATCAATCCGACTTAGACTCTACATGTAAACCGCCCCTTCAGCCTTTATAAGGAGGGGCGGGTCACCCCAAGAGGGTCAGGTTAGACGTCTCATAGACAGGTCTCATAGACAGGTCTCATAGACAGGTCTCACAGACAGGTCAGAAAGATAGTCAGATTAGAGGGTCTCGAGATTAGAGGTAGCGACTCCGCACCCTTGTAACCGAGATCGTCATCGTCATCAATATAAGACACAAGCAGGACGTAGGCTTTTACCTCCATCGGAGGGGCCGAACCTGGGTAAAAACTCCGCGTCTCTCGTCCCACTCAACCCCTCTCAAGCTACCAGTTACGTGCGCCGGACCTCATGACTAAGTCCTTACGCTAGGACATCTGCCGTGACAAATCCACGACAATTACTGTCAGTAATATGATTGATCACCTACTGAGGTCTGGACGGGCTGCCCAATACCGTGGACACGGATATTAGAATAGATTTTTCACTCTGTAGAGGTTGCGCACTTTACCCACACCATGAAGCACCTGGCATCGTGATCCCACTCGGGTGGACCAGCGTTGCTTCAACAAAACCTGCCTGACCCGTGACTCTTCCATCGTACCACCGGCACTCATCCTCCCCCGGATGCCTGCCTTGGGTGGCCCCTGTGTCCTCATGACACCTGCCACCATCGTGGCCAAACTATGTAGACCCAAACGGGGGCTACTGTCCCAAATGGGGACGCCGGCACGAACTCAACTATCAACTGGGCTCACAGGGTTATCACCGCCTACCTGATCAGGGTAGCGCGCGTGCATAACCCTCCCTCTTTGGAGGTACCGGTGAAAGATCACGCAGTCAGGCCCGGTCAGGGCCGTCCCATACCGGCAAATGTGGTTGCACGAGTATGCCCGGACAGGTGACTCAAGATCAACCACTAAGTTCATTTGTCAACTATAGTGGTTCAACACAATACTTAAGTATTTAAATATTACTAGGAATTATCTATATCAATTAAATCAACCTAATGCACATAAAGATGCAATGCTATGGAAATGCATGCATGAAATGGGTATCATGGCTTGCCTTGCTCTGTTGGGTGGTTCAAACACTCTTGATCTTCAAAGGCACCAAAATCTCCCTCTGAAATTATTTTCAAAATACAATTGAAAATGTCACATAAAGCATTTTTATTAACCAGATATTCTGTGGGTATATGAAAAATATCAAAATATGCCAGAAAATAAAGGGGCTCAAAATAAACACAATGCAAAAAGAATCAACTGATTTGGAGCTATAGATAAAAGTTATTAATGGTCAAAGTCTGGTCAAAAATCTGGATTTAAATAGAAAATCAAAAAATCAAAAGGGGGCCACGTCGAAAGCGTAAAGTGGAGGGGGCGCCTCCACTTACCGCTTCGGGCACGGGACGGGGTCGCCGACAAGTGGGGCCTGCCGGTTTAAAACAGAGAGAGGGAGGAGACAGAGGGGAACGGCGGCTCACCGGCGACGCTCGCCGACATTAGAGATGACGGCGAGGCTAGGAAAGGGTCAGAACGGGTCGGGCGTTCAACGGCGGTCACGCACGTACCCGCAGCTCCTCCGGAGGTGGACAAACAGCGTCGCCCCCTTCCTCTCCGGCAGGTGGAGCTTGCGGTGGTTGCCGGCGATGCCGATTCTGACGAGGATTGGGCTGGACAGAGGGTCGAGGAGGATCAGGAAGATCTGCTGGGCTCGAGGGATGGCTCAGGAGGGCTAGGAAGGGGCTGGAGGTGGCTGACGACATGAAGGATTAAGGCGGCGGAGCCTTCGCCGGAGTCGTGGGAGACGAGCTCTCGGCTCTTGCTGGGGACTCTATGGGCGATTCAGAGATGGGGAGGTGGGTTGAGGAGCTAGGAAGGGCTGGGCAGAGCCTTTTATAGGCCAGCGGCGAGCTCTGCCGAGCTCTCCTGAAGCGGCGAGGCTCGGGCCTGCCACTGGAGCTAGGACGGTGAGCTGGCCGTCGCGGCGCGAACTGAGGTGATGGAGGAGGGCAGGGGAGCGACGGGACAGGTCTGAAGCCATTAAGGGCTTCCGGACGACCACAGTGGCCGGAGTCCACTGTTCGGCCCGTGGCGGAGCTTGGCCGGAAGCGGCGGCGGCCTTCGCCGGTGGTCAGGAGGGTTCGGGAGACGCCACGCGTTCGCCAGGGCGCTGTCGGCACCAAAGACAAGGGGAGGGCAGCAAAAGACGGCTCGGGCAAGCGGACCCGTCTCTGGCGCTGCGCAAAGCGCGCGCTGTGGCATGCCAGCACCGTGCTCACCACGGGTGCTGCCATCAGGAGGCCACGCAGGTCTGGCGCTCCTTGTCCAGGGTGTCGACCCTCGACCCCCTAGCCTCTCTAAACCACTGGCTCGACCAGGTACACTCTGGTGCGATGGGTAACCTCAGCAACAGCTTCTGCCAGCCAACTTGAGAGGGTTCTGGAGGAGAAAAGAGATAGAGATGGAACCTATGGAGATGTCTGGGATCATCTATGTTGGAAGGACTATAGACTGGCAAAGTTTGAGAGAGTTTGAGAAAGAAATGAATAGGGTTGCTTTGAAAACCATCATTCTGGTCCAGATTCCAATTGAGCTTGTGGCACTCAACTGGTTGCTCTACAAATGATGAAACTTGGTGAAAAGAAGTTATTTGGTAGTGCACACATGCTAGAAAAATTGTAGCTCAATTGTGCACCCCTGGCTTGTACTTCCTTCACAAAGGTTCAAAATAAGCAGAAACTTGACAGGGTCCTGCTACTCAAAATTTGTACTGGACCAGATGATGTTTTTGGATAGTGGGGCTAGATAGGTTCCCTAGGAGCTTGGGGAATTTATTGGGAATTTTCTGGAATAGAAATAATAGGGTTGCTTCACAATGGACAGATTCTGGTCAGAAACAAAATAATTATTCTGACCAAAATTTCCCATTGGGCAATAAAATATTTTTGGAGAATATGGAATCCTATGATGATGAGAAGATGAGGGAAAAGTTTGGGAATTAATTGACCACCCAAACTATAGGTTGCTTCACAACCCATAGTGATGACCTAAATTCCCAAATTGTGAAAATGATTTTAGAGAAAAGATTAAATATTGGAAAATTGTCCAAGAGAGGCATGGAAGGGTTTTATCAAGATGATAAAGGTTTTGGGATGCTTGAAGAAAAATTTAACAAGACATAGGTCAACTCAACTGAAAAGGTTTTGAAAATCAACTAAATTGCAAATAAAACCCAGATGTTTTTGAAAAGAAAAGGTTGCCAAAATCAGGGTGTCACACAGACGATGATGAAGGTCGATATGTGCATGATGGAGTTCGGGGGAAGATCGTGGAAGTCTAACACGTAGAAGGTCATCAAGCCCCTTACAAAGGGGTGCAGCGGGAAGCTCAGTCCCCGGATGAAATGGGGAATGAACACCACCCGCTCCCCGGGCTTTGGCGTGGGTACTACTTGACCCTCCTCGGGGGCGCGGTGGGCGACATCGATTGGGAGGTAGCCGGCGCGCTTCAGCTCCTGGATGTCGTCCTTGGTGACGCACGAAACCTCCCACTTGCCTTGCGAGCTTGAGCCGACCATGGCCGCGCTTGGGGAGGGGGAGGAGTGTCTTGGAGATTGCTGGAAGAAGATCAGATCTGTGCACTTGGAGCGAAGGAGGCTTGAGAGGGCGAATCTGAGGAGCGTGGAGAAACTTTGGGGATTTTTCTCCCTTTTATGGAAGGCCGTAATACCAAGCGTCCTCTTACTACACCGAGGGCTGCGTCGTTTCCCGAAGCAACCGCTCCGTTACGCGCGTGTGTGATAACCCAAATCATTAATCATATCCCATGAAAAATGGAGCACGATCTTCATGTCAATTAGACGTGCCAATAAAAGGGCGGCCTCGAACCGCGAATCGAGTTTTTGTAACTCGTTAAGTGGCCGCGGCCTGTCTTTGCCTTTCGTCAGAAAGGTTGTCAGGAAAGGCATTGTTCATACTCAGGCATTTGGCCTTCGAGGCTAGGCAAGGTATATTCGGAAAGCAGGGTGTCATCGGTGGCCGAGCAAAGGGTGACAGCGCATGAAGAAAATAACTCACACCGCAAGCTGGACACTCTGGACGTGCGGAGCAGCTAAATGTCATGAAGACCGATGTTGGAGGCTAGTTTGGGTGCTACTGAGGGAGTCCGGGATTAATGGGTCCTCGGGACGTTGGCTTATCTTCTGTGGACCAACCCGGTGGGCCGCCTTGTGGCATCTGCGGGAAGGTCGGACTACATAATGACCCCATGCTTAGGGGGTAAGGTTCCGAAGACTTGGTGTGTCCTCCAAGTAAGAATTGGTGTATCTATACCCGGATGGAAACCTACCATGTGTAACCCTAGGTACCCCTGGTGTCTATATAAACCAGGGGACTTAGTTCGTAGAGGGACAAGTCAACTCATCTAGGGTTTAGCTCATTTGATCTCGAGGTAGATCAACTCTGTAACCATCATACTCATCAATACAATCAAGCAGGACGTAGGGTTTTACCTCCTCACAAGGACCCGAACCTGGGAAAACATCGTCTCCTTTGTCTCCTGTTAACCATCGATCCCAGATTCATAGTTTGGGACCCCTACCCGAGATCCGCCGGTTTCGACACCGACAAGGTCCTTCAAGCCGGAGCTCTAAAGGAGTTGTTCTGAGCACTCCAGATCAAGATATCAACATGCCTCGCAACACGGAGCTTAGGCCGTGTGAATGGCCACACGTACCTTTCATGAGCGAGGCGGGATTTTATCTGGAGTTCATGCAATTCATTGCAAATGCCGGACTGACCAACTTCCTCGCAGATGAGTGTGACCAATACTATCTCCATACAAATTCCTTTGTGCAAATTTTTTATTTTAATAGTAGGCCTGATGCACCCAGAGTGTGTTTAGATTTATATGCTGAACATCATGAATTACCACTCTCCTAATTCTGTGAAATATGCAAGATCCCCTATGACGGGGAAATTCATGAGCCTAAACCAGAGGAGTTCGAGGACTTCTTCCTCACCTTGATCGTGGGAGGAACTAGGGGCGTATCGAAGGCTAGGACCACCAGTTTACATTTTCCTTTCGTACACTACTTCACTCTATTTATAGGAAAATGTTTAACTGCTATGACTAAGGGTGGTGGTCTCAGTGCCCCCACCCTTGATGTCTTACGTCGCGCACTACATGGTGATAACACCTATAGCGTAGGAGCTATTGTTGCACGCCGCTTGCATATTAACCGGCTTAAGGGTAAGATCCATGGTGGTATTTATGTCACACGCCTAGCAAAGCGTTTCAATGTTGCCATACGTCCAACTGATTACTTATTGCCTAAGGTTTATCTAGATCACCAGTCTATGTTAGACCACCAGTCATTGAGGAACCTCAACCTCCACAGCACATTCACTACAACTTAATATATAGCGAGATTACTCGCAACGTTATTGTGTTGCATGCACCTTCTTTGTTTAACTTTCATGACAGGCACGGATACATTATCATGCCAGAGGATATAACTGCTTACCGGAATGAGTTGGCTGAGGCGGAGGTCGAGGCCTAGGCGTGGGACGCTCAAGTACCTCAGCAACAATACTATCCCGGACCTGACGGTTACTATCAGTGGTGATTACCAAGATAGGCCAAAAGGCTAAGCTTGGGGGAGTACGTATTTCTCACCGACTTTACATTCATGTTCACACTTCATATAAATTGTCGGTGTTCATCCTCTTTTACTGTATATCCATGTTAATTTTATTTTTTTGGTTTCTTCTTGTGTGTTTGAAAAACTTTTAATAATCCAAAAATATTTCCCGCTTCTTTTCGGTTTTTCATTCCCTTTTGATTAGTTGTAGTATTAAAAGAAAACCCAAAAGGATTTCCTTTACTTGTTGGGAGCTTTCCCGTGTAAATATTTTTTTCTCGTTTTTGTTTTCCCTTTGCTTGTTTGCTTTCTTCGAGAAAAAACAAAAATTCCAAAAATGTGTCAATGTGTTTCTCTGAACTTCTTTTCTTTTCTTTGAGTTGTTGAAAGGAGAATACCACAATAAAATGTTGAGTGGCTCTCGTATGCATAAATGTTGATCTAACAAAAAGAGCCACCACTACCTTGTCTTCTCCTTTGTTTTAATTTGTTTTGCAGATTTCAGCTTAGTACACGATACACTTGTGATACTTGTGATCAGCGTTGGGTTTTCCGTGAAGAGGAATGGGTAATTGCAGAACAAAGTGGGTAAGTATTTCCCTCGGTTATGAAACCAAGGTTTATCGAACCAATAGGAATATCAATCCTCAACCGTCTTCAGCGGCTGCACACAAAAGAGCAAACAACTTGCACCCAACGCAGTTGTAAATTGCAAAGTAAAATAAAAGGTAAATAAAGGCAGCAAGGTAACAGTAGCATTTGTAAATTTATAAGTGAATAGACCCGGGGGCCATAGTTTTCCCTAGCGACATCTCTCATGTAGGCAACATACGGTGGGTAACAAATTACTGTTGGGCAATTGATAGAAAAGCGGATAGTTATGCGATTTTCACGGCAATGATCATGTGTATATAGGCATCACGTCCATAAACAAATAGGCCGACTCCTGCCTGCACCTATTACTATTACTCCACTCATCGACCGCTATCCAACATGCATCTAGAGTATTAAGTAAAACAGAGTAATGCATGGAGAACGATGACATGATGTAGACAAAGTAAACTCAAGCAATATGAATAAACCCCATCGTGTTATCCTTAGTAGCAACAACACAAAGACATATCTTGTCCCCTACTTTGTCACTGGGATATAGAAACTCGTCAGGTTGAACCTACCACAACGCACCTCTCTCACTGAAGATAGATCAATCTACTTGGCCAAAGCACATCGATAGATCGGAGAGAATTACGAAGCTATAATGATCATGCAAATAAGAATCTAAATATTCAGAGGTGACTCAAATACTTTTCATGAATAATCTGAACATAAACCCACAATTCATCGGATCCCAACAAACACACCGCACAATAGGATTACATCGGATGAATCAAAGCGAAGATGCGATGATCATTGTATTGAAGATCAAGAGATAGAGAGATTGCCATCTAGGTACTAGCTATGGACCCGTAGGTCTGTGGTGAACTACTCACACATCATCATGAGGGCAGCAAGGTTGATGAAGAGGCCCTTCATGATTTATCCCCCCTCCGGCAGTGTGCCGGAATGGAGCTCCAAATGGCCTCGCGACGGAATAGAGACTTGCGACGGCGTAAAAAGGGTTACGGGACTGCCTTTAGGGTTTTTGGAATATTAGAGAATTTATAGGCCAGAGAGGGGCGTCGGGAGACGCCAGAGGAGGCCAGCACACATCAGGGTACGCCCCCCCCAGGGCGCGTCCTGTTGTCTGCTGGTGCCCTCGTGCGGCCTCCGGTCTCCTCCCGAGGTTCCCAGGTATTCTTTTGGTCAAAATCATCAAAAAGTTTCGTGGCAATTAGACTTCGTTTGGTACTGTAAGCCTGAAAAGTGAAAAACATGCCGAACACATCAACTGGCACTGGGCATTGGGTCAATAGGTTAGTGCTCAAAAATATTATAAATTGGTAAATAAAGACCCAAAAAGTATCCTATAGAATGATAATATATCAGCATGGAACAATAAAAAATTATAGATACGTTGGAGACTGATACGTCTCAAACGTATCTACTTTTCCAAACACTTTTGCTCTGGTTTTGTCCTCTAATTTGCATGATTTGAATGGAACTAACCCGGACTGACGTTGTTTTCAACAGAACTACCTTGGTGTTATTTTTGTGCAGAAATAAAAGTTCTCGGAATTGGACGAAACTTTTTGTGGATTTTTTTTGGAATATATAAGGAATTTTGGAGCGTAGAACTGCCGGAGGGGGTGGACCAGAAGGCCACCACGCAACCGGCCGCGCCATTCCAACGCTACAAATTCACATCCGCGGAGAAAAAAATAGGAGAGAAGATTTCATCGCGTTTCACGAGACGGAGCCACCGTCACCTCCTGTTCTTCCTCCGGAGGGCTGATTTGGAGCCTGTTTTGGGCTCCGGAGAGGAGAAATCGTCGTTGTCGTCATCACCAACCCTTCTCCATCAACACCGCCATGTTGCTCACCACCGGGAGTGAGTAATTCCTTTGTAGGCTTATTGGACGGTGGTGGGATTGGATGGAATTGATCGTGTAATCGAGTTAAGTTTGATAGGGCTTGATCCCTAGTATCCACTATGTTCTGAGATTGATGTTACTATGACTTTGCTATGCTTAATGCTTGTCACTAGGGCCCGAGTGCCATGATTTCAGATCTGAACCTATTATGTTTTCATGAATATAAGAGTGATTTGGATCCTATCTTGCAATTTATATGTTTCTATTACGTGTCATGATCCGCATACCCCAAGGTGACAATAATTGGGATTCTTTCCGGTGATTGCCGTAGTTTGAGGAGTTATTGTATTCACCATGTGTTAATGCTTTGTTCCGCTTCTCTATTAAAAGGAGGCCTTAATATCCCTTAGTTTCCAATAGGACCCCGCTGCCACGGGAGGGTAGGACAAAAGATGTCATGCAAGTTCTTATCGCAATCACGCATGACTATATACGGAATACATGCCTACATTACATTGATGAATTGGAGCTAGTTCTGTGTCGCACTAGTGAGTAACTGTTATATGATCAATGTCATCTAAATCATTATCCATCACCGATCCACGTGCCTATGCTTTACATATACTGAATCTTGCCAAGTTACTATTGCTATTGTTACTGTCACACTTGCTACAAAACTGCTACTATCACTATTACTGTTACTTTTGCTACTACTACTTGTCGTGCTACTAAATCTTTGCTGCAGAGAGATATCCTCGGTGCGGTTGAATTAACAACTCAACTGTCAAGGCCAATAAATATTCTTTGGCTCCCCTTGTGTCGAATCAATAAATTAGGGTGAAATACTACCCGTGAAGACTGTTGCGATCCCCTACACTCGTGGGTTATCAAGACCTTTTTCTGGCGCCGTTGCCGGGGAGCATAGCTCTATTTATTGTGTTAACTGAAGGATATCCAATTGCTACTATGAAGAATCTGAAAGATACTCGAACTAAGATCATCCCCTCTCACACGAGAGGAGGTAAGGAACTGCCATCTAGCTCTGCTTTTGATTCACCTTCTGTTTTGAATCAGCTTGTTACACCACCACTTGTTGATCGTCCTGATATGTCTCATGAACTTGATGATGCTACTTCTGAAATTAATGATGAAAATACTGCTACACATGTTGAAACTGAATCTGTGCCACTGAATGAATTACTTGATGCTCATATTGCTGAAGCTAGAGAACTTGAGAATGTTGAAACTGAGGAAGGCTTTGAATCACCTATTACCCCTCCCTCACCTAATAGATATGAATTGCCTTTTGTACCTGAAGGTTATGTTATGGATGATGATGTAGCTAGGGACATTCTTGCTTGTGAAAATAGAGATGATGTGAAGAAACTATTATGCAAACTAAAAGAAAAATCTATGATGGAGAAAATGAAACGTGATCCTAAATTTGCTACTTATCCTATATTTGTTACTGATAGGGATTATGAGTTCTCTGTAGACCCTGAGTTAATTCCTATAGTAGAGTCTGATCCTTTCCATGGTTATGAAAATGAAACTGTTGTCGAACACCTTATGAAACTGAATGATATTGGTGCTCTGTTTACCAATGAAGAAAAGATTCGCTACTATTATATCCTTAAGCTTTTTCCTTTCTCACTAAAAGGTGAGGCCAAGGAATGGTCCTTATCACTTACTCCTGGTTGCATACGTAGTCCCCAGGATATGCTTCAACACTTTTCTGCAAAATATTTTCCTGCTCATAAGAAACAAGCTGCCTTATAGGAAATATTTAACTTTGCTCAAACTAAAGAAGAGAATCTCCCTCAAGCTTGGGGGAGGCTTCTCCGAATACTATGAGCTTTGCCTGATTGTCCACTTGAGAGGAAGGAAATACTTGATATTTTTTATAATGGACTAACTGATGCTTCTAGGGATTTCCTAGATAGTTGTGCTGGTTGTGTTTTCAGGGAAAGAACTGTTGGACAAGCTGAAGAATTATTGAACAACATAATGCAAAATGCCGATGATTGGACACTCCCTGAACCACCTTCAGAGCCTATTCAAAAGAAGAGAGGTATTCTATTTCTCAGTCCCGAAGATATGCAAGAAGCAAAAAGGTCTATGAAGGAGAAAGGTATTAAAATTGAGGATGTCAAGAAATTACCACCTATTGAAGAAATACATGGACGTGATACCCCGACACAGGTAGTAAAGGTAAACTCTCTCCGTTCCTTTAATAAAAGTGATATACCTTATACTAAGACTCCTGAATAATGCTTGGATGAATTTGATAATTACGTTGTTAAGCAAGAACATTTCAACAAGTATGTTAAGAATCAATTGCAACGTAATGCTATGATGATAGATCGCTGAAGTGACTTGATGTTTAGAATTGCAAATGATGTGGACTGTTTAGGCAAACATGCTTCCATGGTGCACACTCAACTAGACCAAGTCGCTAAATCACAAAACGATTTGCTTGTTGAAATGAATAATATAAATGATCATGCTATTAGAGTAGTGACTAGAGGAGGTAGAATGACCCAAGAACCTCTTTATCCTGAAGGTCACCCTAAAAGAATTGAACAAGATTCTCAGAACATTAATGAAGATACACCTGGTTCATCTAAGAAGAAGAAGAAGAAAAAAAATGATAGGAACTTGCATGCCTCTAGTGAACCTGTTATAGAAAACCTGTTGAGAAAAACAATGAAGTTTCTATTTCTGATGCCGAGACTCAGTCTGGTAGTGAGCATACACCTAGTGATAATGAAAATGATGATGATGCTCATATAGATGCTCAACCAGATAATAACAAAGAAAATGATAATGATGTAGAAATTGAACCTGCTGAGGATCTTGATAACCCACCTTCTAAAAATAAATGTTATGATAGGAGAGACTTTGTTGCTAGGAAACATGGAAGGGAAAGAGAGCCATGGGTTCAAAAACCTATGCCATTCCCTCGTAAGGCCACTAAAAGTAAAGATGAGGAAGATTTTGAGAGCTTTGCTGAAATGATTAGACATGACCATTTACGCACTCGCTTGACTGATATATTGAAAATGCCTCCATATGCTAAGTAAATGAAAGATATTATCACTAATAAAAGAAAGATACCTGAAACTGAAATTGCCACCATGCTTGCTAATTATTCTTTTGATGGTGGAGTACCTAAGAAGTTGGGGGATCCGGGTATACCCACAATACCTTGCTCTATTAAAAGGAAATATGATAAAACTGCTTTATGTGATTTAGGGGCCGGTGTTAGTGTTATGCCTTTCTCCCTTTATAAAAGACTTGAATTGAGTAAACTCACACCTACTGAGATATCTTTGCAAATGGCCGATAAATCCACTGCTTTACCTATTGGAATTTGTGAAGACGTTCTGTCATGGTTGCAAATGTTACTATCTTAATAGACTTTGTTATTCTTGATATGCCGGAGGACGACAATGTGTCGATCATCCTTCGTAGACCTTTTCTATATACTACAGGGGCTGTTATAGATTCCAATAAAAGCAAGGTCACCTTTCATATCAATGGCAAGCAACAAACCGTGCATTTTCCGAGGAAGCAAACTTTGGTTAATAATATTAATGTCATTGACCCTTTTCCCAAGATTATCATTGGAGATATTACAATTCCTCTCCCTACCGCCAAGAAGAAGAAATATTATAATCTTATTGTTGGGGAGATACAAATCCCAATTGAGGTAACCTAGTGACATATGAAGATTCTTCGGTTTCATGTTAATCGGAAACGTTTATTAATAAGACTTGATCAACCTTATTAATGAATTCATTTCAAAAACCTGAGATTGATGAATTGAATATTCACAACTCTCTGTATCACAAGTTTATATTCTGCTCTCTTAGTAAAAATAAAAATAAAATTCAATGAAATTCCTGTTTTCTGTTTTTCCCGTGCATGAAAAATACCCCAAAAATAAAAGGGATTTCTATTCCTGTGCCCCTGGTTCCTTAGTTGTACTCATTCATCCCCACGCTCTTAACGTTTGCTCACGTTTCCCCGCTCTCTTGTCTGAAACCTTCACAAATGGTCACATCGAAGGATGTCGTCGGGTCAATGGTTTGACCGTTAAGTGCTGACGAGTGGGGCCTTGCTTTCGTAGGGTTGTTGGCCCGATGCGTGCCGCCACGGTACACAAGTCTGCCATGCATGCCATGTGATCCAGCCTGCATGCGCCGATGCGCGCCGCCACGATACGCCAACTTTACAGGCGTCCATCCATTTTTACAGGCGTCTTTTTACAGGTGCCCGCCATGTCTGGCTGACGGCGTGGCCCCACACGAACTCGCCGGGAAACCCGACGGTCCGACGGGCGCCTCGACCATCGGCGCGGTATGAACACCGCGTGGCGCCGCTTCGGATCGCCGTCCGAGGCCATAGCCGGCTATTTAAGCGGCCGGCGACCCCCATCCCTATCACATTCTCCTTCTCCCCCCAACCCATCGCCGCCCGAGCCCATCCACCTCCTCTCGCACTTCCCTCGCTGTCAGGATGGTCCGGCGCCTCATCACCACCTACGCGCAGCTCACTCCGGAGCGGCGCCTGCAAATCGAGGCGGAGATACAGGCTCGTCGCGCCGCCCGCATCATTGCGGGTCTCCTTACGGATTCGCCGGAGACGGAGGAGGAGAAGCCGACGGCCATGGAGGAGGAGCAGCCAGCGGCCATGGAGGAGGAGCAGCAGCAGGAGGAGTTCGTCGGCGCCCAGTCGGAGGACATGGCGGAGCAGCAGGCCATCCTGGATTCCATCCGGGATGAGGCCGAGGTGGAGGCCACCGCCGGCTCATCCGCCAGAGGCAGGCGGAGGCCGAAGCCCTCTTCGACGAGCTGGAGGCGGAGATAGAGGCGGAGGAGGCGAAGGAGGCGGCAGCGGAGCAGCCGCAGGCGCCGGAGGGCACGGAGATCGTTGACGTCTCCGATGGACAGTAGATAGGTTCTTTGTAGTACGTAGGTGCATGCTTTTCTATGGATTCACCCTTTTTAATATTAGAAGTACGATTTTGTGGAATGATGCTTTTGAATATAATATAAGCCATTTTTTACTTGTTGGAGCCCATTTTTTACTTGTTGGTGGCCATACTGCATGAAACAAAACGATGCCACAAACAACATCGTTTGGTTGGCCAATCCACATGATCTGACTTGTATCCCACCCCATGTGGATTATCATCACTAAAGCTTAGCACTTCCCTCAAAAATAAAAATGAAACAAAACGATGCAATCAAATCAAAAAAGAAACAGAAAAACCGGTGCAATCAAATCAATAAAGTAAAAGGAAAAACGGTACAATCAAATTAATAAAGAAAAAAAACGGTGCACTCAAATCAATAAAGAGTAAAAAACAGAACCAGCGTGTGCACTGTTTTATAGGCCTCATCTATCTTTGTGGGCCTTCGACAGTCAAGTGCTTGCGAAGGCCCAACCAAGACTTGGTTTTGTTTTGGGCAGACGAGTGGGCGAGCAGAACCAACCTCTCGCGGATCGCCCAACGATCCAACGATGCGGAGCCGTCCATGTGATCCAACGGCGCGGAACCAACCTCTCGCGGATCGCCCAATTCCTTCTAGAAGCCCATATCTGAGGGTTGTCGCTTGGCGCTAGGGTATGATCGAACAGCTGCAGTTCGTCGCTAGGGTTTGAAGAGGTGCTGCGGGGTTTTGAGCCGGTCAGCGGGGTTATCTTAGGTTTGACCCACTTTCAAATGACGTTAACTAATTCAAAAAAATCAAAAAAAAAGTAAATCTTCGCGGTTCATCGTTTTATAATATGTAGTTACCATAAAAAATATATAACCTTGGTTTAGGGGCATTTTCATGAAAACTCCTTCACACAAATGAGCCATCACGCACGAGATTGTATAGAGTTCGAGAAGAGAGTGATAGTGGGTTTAAGTTTACAAAAAAATTCAAAAAAAAAAACCACCAAAGCTTCATTTTAGTGTGAATAAGAAGGATCTGGACTTATTTTTTCATTATTGGAATTTTAAAAAAAAATTATAATGATTTATATTAGAAATAGTATGTTTGCCCTAAATTCAGATCTCATCACCAAGCCATATCTCTCATATCAAAGCTTTGTTTATGTGTAATAATTCACATAGGCTAACATGATCATCTAACATGTGTAATAATTCAAAGGGTTAGTTCAAATTCAAATTAGGATCAACTAACATGTGTAATCAACAAAGCTTTGTTTATGCCCTAATTTAAATATCACATCACATCACGTTCACATTCACACATCATATCACCATGCACTAAATTTAATTATACATTAATGCCTTTATCGCAAAAAAAATTATACATTAATGCCGGTCCCAGAGGCCGGCGATACTTCGCAAGTCTGCCAGCCATTTACTAAAAACACTAAAACTAAAACAATAAAAACTAAAATAAAACGAGGAGGCACGCTGCCCTAGGCGTCCTCCTCGTCGTCGTCGTCGGGGCCGGTGAGGTTGACGAGGGTCTCCCTGGCGCTGGCGACGACGTCCACCGGTGGCTGCACCGCCGCTTCCTGGGCTTCGGCACGGCGCTCCTCCTCCTCTGCCTCGGCGTCCTTCTCCAGCTCCTCCAGCCGCCTACCTTCGCGACGCTCCGCCCGCAGGTGCGTCTGTCACCACTGCTCTAGGTAGATATGTTCCTACTTCGGCGTCGCCATCATCCAGATGGGCAGCACGCTCACCCACTCGCGCACCACCCCCTCCCAGACGTACTCCTCGGGCTTGAGGGCGGTCGGCGCCGGCTGGAGCCTGGTGGGGCCAGCTGTGGCACGACGCAGTCACCAACAGCGGAGAGCGCAATGGCCTCCGCCATCTGCGCTTGGTAAGCCGCCTACTCCTCCTCCTCCTCCCTGCGCCGCTCTTCCTTCTCGCTTTCATGGAGGACAGCTGCCAGCGCCAGCGCCTCCTGGTATGCGGCCTCCGCCTCCTGGTCCTCATCGCGCACGATGAGGGGCGGCGGGGTGCCAGCCCACACGTCGCGGACGCCACGCCGGCGCTGCTCCTCGTGCTCCAACGCAAACCAGACCTCCCAATCGGGAGAGACTGCAGCATAGGCCGGATTGAGCCACTGCTCGGGCATGAGCTACTGCCGCCGGTGCCTCACCTCCTCCGCATGCGCCCGCGCCGACCGTGGCACCGCCAGCACTGGGATCCTCTCCGGATCCAAGTGCTAGTAGTGTGGCAGGATCACGTCGGGGTAGGGGAGAGGGATGTTGTGCTCCCAGTGCCACCTCGCCTGATGCACTGGGACGCTAATCCGCTGTCGAGGCGGACGGGAAGATGACGGCGGGGGTAGCGCGCGCCAAGGGACGACGGGGGCCTTGCCCTTCTTCTTGCCGGAGCTCGAGCCGGCCCCTGAGAAGATGCCCATGGTTGCTACTGGCTAGGGTTTTGTCGCCGGCGGGCTAGGGTTTGTAGATCCTGCCGGGGGTGGAGGGGGTAGGCGTGGCTCTAGAAGGATCGAAGCTACTGTGGACTGGCCGGTTTCCATTTAATGAAGGACGACGACCCAAACATGGGTGGCTGACGACCGGGCCCGCCGCGCGTGTGCATTTACTTTTGGCTGTGGGGGTAGTTGGAAGGCCGCCACGCGTCCCCGAGGCGGACGAGGAGAAAGCGCGTGCACGTCTGTTCGGCGTCCGTGTGGCCGGAAATGGGGTGGGACGGACTTGCTCGTCAGGTCCAACGAGCGACGCAGTCCAGCGCGGCCCCACTCGTCAGAGTTAACGGTCAAACCATTGACCCGACGGCATCCTCCGTTGTGACCTTTGGTGAGGGTTTCGGGCTAGGGAGTGGGGAAAAGTGAGCAAAAGTTAAGGACGTGGGGATGAATGAGCACAGCTAAGGAACCAGGGGCACAGATGTAAAAAAACCAAAATAAAAAGCCTCAGATTTCCACAAAATTTTAACATGAATTTTTCTGGAATAATTAAAATTTTCTGGTGTAAAAATTACTGCAGGGGGGCATGACAGTGGGCCACCACGCAAGGGGGTGCGGCCGGTTGGCTTGTGGGGCCCACAGGGGCCCCCTGCCTTATCTCTTCCTCCCACTCCTTCTCCTACCTCTAGAAAAAATTCTCTAGCCATCTCTCTCTCGTGTTCTTCACCCAGAAAGTGAAATTTTCGATCTCTTTGCTCGGAACTCCGTTTCCGAAACTGTTTTGAGGAATTGCTCCTTGGTATGTGGCTCTCCCATTCCTCCAATTAGTTTTTGTTTTAGTGGTTTATATTTTGCAAAAGTTGTTGCACTTGGTGCTATAGAAAATAAGCTTGCATGTCTAATTATTTGAGTTCCAAGTAGTGGGAATGATTAATATGTCCTCTAGGCATCCATATAAGTAGTTTCTACCAATCTTGCAAAGTTTTTTGACATAATTTTGTGGCCCAAAAATTTCAGAAATTTGTTTCTAGGAGAATGAACTTTCTAACGAGAGCTTGTTCAAGCCGGAGCCCCAAGGGAGTTTCTAGGAGGATTCAGGATAGCGATATCAACCTCCCTCGCAATGCGGAAGTTAGGCCCTGTGAATGGCCACATATGCCCTTCATGAGTGAAGCGGGTTTTTATGAAGAGTTCATGCAATTCGCTGCAAATGCCGGGCTAACCAGCTTCTTCGCAGATAAGTGTGACCAACACTATCTCCTTACTAATTCCTTCGTGCAAAACTTTTATTTCGTTAATACGCCCGGTGCTCCTATGGTACGCTTTGCTCTATATGCCCAGAACTACGAGTTACCTCTGCATGAATTTTGTGAAATATGTCTGCTTCCCTCTGATGGGGGAGTGCGTGAACCTAAAGCTAAGGAGTTTGAGGACTTTATTCATACCTTAACGGTAGGGGAAACCAGGGGCGTTTCACACGCCAGAGTCACTAGTTTGCATTTTCCATCGGTGCATTATTTTTTTCTGGTCATAGGAAAATGCATAACTGCTATGGAGCAGGCTGGTGCCCTCAGCGCTCCCACCCTCGCTATTCTACGCCGTGCACTTTATGGTGATAATGCTTACAACCTAGGAGCTATTGTTGCGCGCCGCTTGCATCTTAATCGAACTAAAGGTAAAATTCATGGTGGTATTTATATTGCGTGCTTGGCTAAGCACTTTGAGGTGGCAATACGCCCCACTGATTATTTGTTGCCTGAGGTGCACCTCGACCATCTATCTATGGAGGAACACCAGTTTCTCTGGAAACCCGAATCACTACAACTCCTTCGTTACAGCCTAGTGTTTAGTGAAAAGACTTGCGATATTATTCCTTTGCCTGCATCTTCTTTGTTTAACTATCATGCCAGGAACGGCTACTACGAGTGGTGATTACCCAGCTAGGCAAAAGCCTAAGCTTGGGGGAGTACGTATTTCTCACCGACATTACATTCATGTTCTCACACTTCATACAAATTGTCGGTGTTCATCCTCTTTCTTTGTATATCCATGTTAGCTTTATTTTCCTCTTTCTTCTTGTGTGTTTGAAAAAACTTTAAAAATCCAAAAATATTTCTCACTTCTTGTCGGTTCTTTCCTTTTTCTTGTTTCTTTAGCTGTAGTACTAAAAAGAAAACCCAAAAAGATTTCCCTTGCTTGTTGGGAGCTTTCCCGTGTAAATAATTTTTCTCGTTCATGTTTTTCCCTTAGTTCCTTTGCTTGCTTAAGAAAAAAACAAAAACTCCAAAAATATTTCAGTACGTTTCTCTGAGTTTCTTTTCTTTTCTTGAGTTGTCGAAAGGAGAAGACCATGATGAAAATGTTGAGTGGCTCTCATATGCTTTATTGATGATCTAACAGAGAGCCAATTTTACCTTGGCTTCTCCTTTGTCTTAAACTACCCTGCAGATTCCAGCTTAGTCCACGGTGTTCTTGCACTATTATTATTATCACACCGTTCGATCGTGCAAGTGAAAGTCAATGATGACGATAATTGATGAAGTGACTGTGGCAAGGGAAGCTGGTATGAACTCTTCTTGTTTTCTGTTTTTGTAAATATGTTTAGCCAGTTTGATCCTGATTCAGTATATCATGTGTAAACATGTTCGTGATGACAATTAGAGATTATAGCTTCTCATGCCATGCCTAAATATCTAGGAGTTAATAATGACTTATCTTGTGTGTCAACATGCATTAAAATGGTTATAATATGGTATGGTAGTATGGTATCTCCCTCTGAGAAATTCAAGCAGTTTGACTTGGCCCATGTGCAAACATGTAATTGAATCAAAACCAATATAGCCTTCATGATGTTTAAATTCAGAGCGTTCATATCCTACTCATGCTACATCCAATGTTAAATATTCAAAATGCATGTTCATGACAGTTGTTGCTCTCTAGCTGGTCGCTTCTCAACCTATTGCTAGCCTTCACCTGTACTAAGCGGAAATGCTGCTTGTGCATCCAAATCCTTAAACCAAGTTATTCCACATGAGTCCACCATACCTACCTATATACGGTATTACCCCGCCGTTCCAACTAAATTTGCATGTGCCATCTCTAAATATTCAAATAAACATCCATTTTTGTGCACTCGTCCCGCTCATGGAGCGACGGGGCGGTCAATATTTTCCAAGCTAAGCAAGTTATTCTCAGGACGGTCATTTATTCGCCGTCATTGCACGAGAGAGGCTGGTAGTAGGGATGCCCAGTCCCTAATCGAAATAAATTACACCAACACCTTGGGACAGTTGATTGTTTGGAGAGCAACCGTGGATTCGGCCAGTCATGGAATGTGTTTGGATGATGGATATGAGTAAACTTTACTATTTTGTTTGGGAACCGCCAATAATGAGTTTAGCATGGAAAATGTTGAAAACCTTTGTCATAACGTTGACAAGAAAAGTGCACCGCTCAAAAATTATACTTTCACCCTTGTTTTAAGCTTCGAGCTCTGGCACCTCTGCAAATCAATGCTTCCCCCTGAGAAGGGCCTATCTATTAACTTTTATGTTGAGTCATCATCCTCTTACTAAAAGAACCAGACCCGAGAGCACTATTGTCATTCTTATGCATTTAGTTTAGTTAATGTTGGATATGAGCATGATTGGATCTTTTCTACCCTGAATTATAATGTTTAGTCACTGCTTGGATCTCAAAGGTGCTCTGCATTTATGTTTTGCGGTCTTAGAAAGGGCTAGCGAAATACCATGTCACCATATTGTATTATCAGTGTTTTGATAAATTGTTGTCATAGGAGATGTTTTATTATTGCTTTCTAGCTAGTTATGTCTTGCCATGAGTTAACATAATATCTATTTGTTGTCATGGACGTGTCTATATATGATTTATGCTGAAAACTTGAGCACTAGCTAAGCATGTGTATAATAACGAGAACAAAAGAGTTTGTAAAAATTTATTTATCACTTTTAGTTTATCAACTGAATTGCTTGAGGACAAGCAATGAGTTAAGCTTGGGGGAGTTGATACGTCTCAAACGTATCTACTTTTCCAAACACTTTTGCTCTGGTTTTGTCCTCTAATTTGCATTATTTGAATGGAACTAACCCGGACCGACGCTGTTTTCAGCAGAACTACCTTGGTGTTATTTTTGTGCAAAAATAAAAGTTCTCGGAATTGGACGAAACTTTTTGTGGATTTTTTCTGGAATATAAAAGGAATTTTGGAGCATAGAACTGCCGGAGGGGGTGGACCAGAAGGCCACCACGCAACCGGCCGCCCCCCCTAGGGGCGCGGCCAGATGGCTTGTGGGGCCCTCGTGGCCCCTCAGACCCTAATTCCAATGCTATAAATTCACATCCGCGGAGAAAAAAATAGGAGAGAAGATTTCATCGCGTTTCACGAGATGGAGCCATCGCCATCTCCTGTTCTTCCTCCGGAGGGCTGATCTGGAGCCTGTTTTGGGCTCCGGAGAGGGGAAATCGTCGCCGTCGTCATCACCAGCCCTTCTCCATTAACACCGCCATGATGCTCACCACCAGGAGCGAGTAATTACTTTGTAGACTTGCTAGACGGTGGTGGGATTGGATGGAATTGATCATGTACTCGAGTTAAGTTTGATAGGACTTGATCCCTAGTATACACTATGTTCTGAGATTGATGTTACTATGACTTTGCTATGCTTAATGCTTGTCACTAGGGCCCGAGTGCCATGATTTCAGATCTGAACCTATTATGTTTTCATCAATATAAGAGTGATTTGGATCCTATCTTGCAAGTTATATGTACCTATTACGTGTCATGATCTGCATACCCCAAGGTGACAATAATTGGGATTCTTTCCGGTGATTGCCGTAGTTTGAGGAGTTCATGTATTCACCATGTGTTAATGCTTTGTTCCGCTTCTCTATTAAAAGGAGGCCTTAATATCCCTTAGTTTCCAATAGGACCCCGCTGCCATGGGAGGGTAGGACAAAAGATGCCATGCAAGTTCTTATCGCAATCACGTATGACTATATACGGAATACATGCCTACATTACATTGATGAATTGGAGCTAGTTCTGTGTCGCCCTAGTGTGGAACTGTTATATGATCAATGTCGTCTAAATCATTATCCATCACCGATCCACGTGCCTATGCTTTACATATACTGAATCTTGCCAAGTTACTATTGCTATTGTTACTGTCACACTTGCTACAAAAACTGCTACTGGCACTATTACTGCTACCTTTGCTACTACTATTTGCCGTGCTACTAAATCTTTGCTGCAGAGAGATATCCTCGGTGCGGTTGAATTGACAACTCAACTGTCAAGGCCACTAAATATTCTTTGGCTCCCCTTGTGTCGAATCAATAAATTAGGGTGAAATACTACCCGTGAAGACTGTTGCGATCCCCTACACTTGTGGGTTATCAGAGACGTATCAACTTGCACTATTATTATCACATCATTCGGTCGTGCAAGTGAAAGGCAATAATGATGATATTTGATGAAGTGATTGTGGCAAAGGAAGTTGGTATGAACTCTTTTTGTTTTCCATTTTTGTAAATATGTTTAGCTCGTTTGATCTTGATTCAATATATCATGAGTGAACCTGTTTATGATGACAATTAGAGATTATAGTTTGTCATGGCATGCTTAAATAGCTAGGAGTGGATAATGATTTATCTTATGTGTCAACATGCATTAAAATGGTTATGATGTGGTATGGTGGTATGGTATTTCCCTCTGAGTAATTCGAGCGGCTTGACTTGGGCCATGTGCAAACATGTAGTTGATTTAAAACCAATGCACCCTTCATGATGTTTGAATTTAGAGTGTTCATATCCTACCCATGCTAATGTCCAATGTTAATTATTCACAATGCATGATTATGAACGTTTTCGCTCTTTGGCTGGTCGCTTCTCAATCTTTTGCTAGCCTTCACCTGTGCTAAGCGGAAATGCTGCTAGTGCATCCAAACTCCTAAACCCAAGTTGTTCCTCATGAGTCCACTATACCTACCTATATGCGGTATTACCCTGCCATTCCAAGTAAATTTGCATGTGCCACCTCTAATACTCAAATAAACATCTGTTTTGTGTGGTCGTACTGCTCTTGAACCAATGGAGAAGTCAGTATCTTCCATGCTAAGCGAGTTATTCTCAATGGACGTTTATTCGTCTATCATTGCACGAGAGAGGCTGGTAAAAAGGATGCCCAGTCCTGCAAAATCAAAAATAATTAAACAAACTCCTGGGACAAGTTGATATGTTGGTAGGCACCCGTGGATTCGGTCAGCCATGGTTTGTGTATGTATGGTGGAAGGAGTAAACTTTATGATTCCGCTTGGGAACCGCCAATAATGTGTTTAGCATGGAAGATATTGAAAACTCTATCATAACGTTGACAGGAAAAGCACACCATCCAAAAATACAATTTCATCTCTGTTTTAGACCTTGAGCTCTAGCACCTCTGCAAATCAATGCTTCCCTCTGTGAAGGGCCCTTCTATTTACTTTGATGTTATCGAGTCATCACTCTCTTATTAAAAGCACCAGACCGGAGAGCACTATTGTCATTATTTTTGCATTGAGTCTAGTTAATGTTGGATGTGAGCATGGCTGTATCTTTCCTACTCTGAATTATAATGTTTAGTCGCTACTTGAACCTTGGGGGTGCTCTGCATTTATGTTTTGCGGTCGCGGAAAGGGCTAGCGAAATACCATGTCATCATATTATATCATAATTGTTTTGACAAATTGTTGGCATGTGAGATATCTTATTATTGCTCACTAGTTGGTTATGTATTTCCATGAGTAAATATGATGTTTAATTGCTATCATGGATATGGTTATTTATGATTTATGCGGAAAACCTGAACACTAGCTAAGCATATATTCGACAACAAGAACAAAAGAGTTTGTAAAAGTTTTCTTTATCACTTTCAGTTTATCAACTGAATTGCTTGAGGACAAGCAATGAGTTAAGTTTGGGGGAGTTGATACGTCTCCAACGTATCTACTTTTCCAAACACTTTTGCTCTTGATTTGGACTCTAATTTGCATAATTTGAATGAAACTAATCCGGACTGACGCTGTTTTCAGCAGAACTACCTTGGTGTTATTTTTGTGCAGAAATAAAAGTTCTTGGAATTGGACGAAACTTTTTGTGAATTTTTTCTGGAAATATATAATGAATTTTGGAGCGAAGAACTACCAGAGAAGGGCAGCCGTGGGGCCACGAGCCAAGAGGGCGCGACCCAGGCCCAGGTCGCGCCATGTTGGGTCGTGGGTCCCACGCAGCTCCCCCGACCCTAATTCCAGTCCTATAAATTCACATTTTTGGAGAAAAAAATCAGAGAGAAGATTTCATCGCGTTTTACGAGACGGAGCCGCCGCCACATCCTGTTCTTGCTCCGGAGGGCTGATCTGGAGTCCGTTTGGGGCTCCGAAGAGGGGGATTCGTCGTCGTCGTCATCACCAACCCTTCTCCATCGCCAATTCCATGATGCTCACCGCCGTGAGTGAGTAATTCCCTTGTAGGCTTGTTGTACGGTGGTGGGATTGGATGAGATTGATCATGTAATCGAGTTAAGTTTGATAGGGCTTGATCCCTAGTATCCACTGTGTTCTGAGATTGATGTTGCTATGACTTTGCTATACTTAATGCTTGTCAGTAGGGCCCGAGTGCCATGATTTCAGATGTGAACCTATTATGTTTTCATGAATATAAGAGTGTTTTGGGTCCTATCTTGCAAGTTGTAGTCACCTATTACGTGTCATGATCCGCATACCCCAAGGTGACAATAATTGGGATTCTTTCCGGTGATTGCCTTAGTTTGAGGAGTTCAAGTATTCACCATGTGTTAATGCTTTGTTCTGGTTCTCTATTAAAAGGAGACTTTAATAGCCCTTAGTTTCCAGTAGGACCCCGCTGCCACGGGAGGGTAGGACAAAAGATGTCATGCAAGTTCTTATCACAAGCACGTATGACTATATACGGAATACATGCCCACATTACATTGATGAATTAGAGCTAGTTTTGTGTCACCCTAGTGTGTAACTGTTACATGATTGATGTCATCCAAATCATTATCCATCACCGATCCATGTTCCTACACTTTTCTCATATTGAATCTTGCTAAGTTACTACTGCCGTTGCTACTGTTACAAAATTGTTGCTACCGTTGTCACTGTTACTATTGCTACTACTATTTGCCGTGCTACTAAATCTTTGCTGCAGAGAGATATCCCAGGTGTGATTAAATTGACAACTCAAGTGCTAAGTCCAATAAATATTAAATACTCTTTGGCTTCCCTTGTGTCGAATCAATAAATTAGGGTGAAATACCACCCGTGAAGTCTGTCGCGATCCCCTATACTTGTGGGCTATCAGTTGCCGAGGAGCGTCACCAAATTCCTATCAAGTACCTTCTCACAAATTATCATTCACTTGTTATACTTTTTATTTGTTGTTATATTTTTCTTGCTATAAAAATCAAAAATACAAAAATATTTATCTTTGCTAGTTTACTTGTTCGCTTGCTATACTTGCTAGTTTACTTGCTTCGCTTGTTACTTTGCTTGTTTCGTCACCATGTCTCAAGATACTACTAAGTTGTGTGATTTTTCAAATACTAATAACAATGATTTTATTAGTACTCTATACCACTAGCCACTAGTGCGGAGTTTTATGATATTGATGCCGCTTTGCTAAATCTCCTTATGAAACAACAATTTTCAGGAAGTCCTAATGAGGATCCCGCTTCGCATCTCAATACCTTTGTTGAATTATGTGATATGCAAAAGAAAAAGGAAATGGATAATGATGTGGTTAAATTGAACTTATTTCTTTTTTCACTAAGAGATAAAGCTAAAAGTTGGTTTTCATCCTTGCCTCACAGTAGTATTGGAACATGGGATAAGTGTAAGGATGCTTTTATTGCCAAGTATTCTCCTCCCGCTAAAATTATATCTCTACGAAACCAAATTATGAATTTTAAACAACATGAGCAAGAACATGTTGCACAATCATGGGAGAGAATGAAAATAATGATTAGAAATTGTTCCACTCATGGTTTAAACTTATGGATGATTATACAAAATTTCTATGCTGGACTGAACTTCGTGTCTAGAAAACTTCTAGATTCTGTTGTAGGTGGTACCTTTATGGAGGTGACATTAGGGGAGGCTACAAAACTTCTGGACAATATCATGAAAAATTATTCTCAATGGCACACCGAGCGAGCTCCAACTGGTAAGAAGGTAAATTATGTCGAAGAAATTACTACTTTGAGTGATAAAATGGATGCTCTAATGAATATGATTGCAAACAAGAATGCTCAAGTTGATCCTAATGATATGCCATTGTCTACTTTGATTGAGCAAAATATTGATGCTATTGATGTGAACTTTGTCTCGTGAAATAATTTCAACAATAATGCTTATAGAGGTAATTTCAATGCTAGGCTGTATCCCGGTAATTCCTCTAATAATTATGGAAACTCTTATGGTAATTCCTATGGAAATCCATACAACGATATTAATAGGATACCTAGTGATCTGGAGAACACCATTAAAAAAATTATTAGTTCTCAAAAGATTTTCAATACTATGGTAGAAGAAAAATTGCATAAAGTTGACGATATGGCTACAAACGTGGATAGAATTGCTCTTGATGTGGAAAATCTTCAAAATAAAAATTCCCCACCCAAGCGTGATATCAACGAGTCCATTAAATCTATCCAAATATCTATTAATGAAAGTAAGGAGAGGACCGCTAGGTTGAGAGCTAAGCAAGAGTTCTTAGAAAAGGCTCTTCCACCTGGTTTTTACCGTAATCATGATGAAGATCTTAAAATGATTGGTACTTTTCCCATTAAATCTTTGTTTACTAATCTGAAAATAGATGATAAAGGGACTGGAGATGAGTCAACTATAAGTAGAAGGCGTCCCATTTGTTCGGAGGGTGACGATCTTAATGATAAAAATGAAAAAAGGTGAGTTTGGAGAGGTCAAAACTTTAGCTAGTGATGTACCCACTATGTTGGATCACAAATACTTTAATTATATAATTGCTCTTTAGTATAATGTATTTACTTGCTGCAATCCATAACTAGCTCACCCAATGCTTATGAACAAAATAAGGCCTTTACTAGACATATCGTAGAAGCTATGCTAAAAGCCCATGAAGAAAAACTTGAGTTAGAAGTTCCTATTCCAAGAAAGTTGCATGATGAGTAGGAACCTACTATTAAAACAAAGCTTAAGGAATAACTACAATTATTTGTGTGATCTTGGTGCTAGCATGTCTACTATACCGAAATCTTCATGTGTTGTGCTAGGTCTCACCGAGATAAATGAGTGTTCCCTTAACTTGCACTTAGCGGATTCCACTATTAAGAAACCATTGGGTAGAATATATGATGTGCTTATTCTTGCTAATAAAAATTATGTACCCATGGATTTCATTGTGCTTGATATTCAATGCAATCCGTCTTGTCCAATAATACTTGGTAGGCCTTTCCTACGAACTATAGGTAAGATTATTGATATGAAGGAGGGAAACATAAGATTGCAATTCCCACTAAAGTAAGGAATGGAACACTTACCTAGAACAAGAATTAAACCACCTTATGAATCTATCGTGAGGGCCACCTATGGATTGAGTGTCAAAGATGACAACACTTGAAAGTTTGCATTATGCCTAGCTAGGGGCGTAAAACGATAGCGCTTGTTGGGAGGCAACCCAATAGTTATCTTTAAAAAATTTATTTTTTTACTTTCTATCTTGGTGTGTTTACATGATTATTGCTACTTTAGTGATTGTGTTTTTTATGTTTTAATTATTGTTTGTGCCAAGTAAAGCCTTTGGGATTGATTTGGATCATAGTAGAATTGATATGGTGCAAAAACAAAAACTTTTGCGTACAGTGCAGAATTTCTCTGATTTTACTGGAACGTCTTTTTGATCTGAATTTTTTACATAGTATTGGTATACAAATTCCCCAAGTTTTCCTAATCCTATATATCTAAGAGATTCATCCCCACTATCCTATTTATCTTAACATGCAGCCTATCCACATCACATATATGCCCCATAAATGCACTACTACCATTTTCCTAGACATGCACCATCAACATGCATGCCAGAGCTTTCGGTTTCAAACACCAACCAATCAAGCAACAATAATTCTTAGTTAGCCAAACAACCATCTTTTACTTGGACAGTAAATTATAAAACCATGTAAAATCAAGCAGTCCATTATCTCTTCACGCTAAAAGCAAAAGAAACTACTGCTTTTTCGTATCCACACTATCCTATGGATCTTTGACTTCTCATAGAAACAAATACGGGAGTAACGGAGGCATGTAGACCAGTTGTTATTCATGCTCGTCGTTCTCCTTAAGATCACAGGGCTCCTACACCGAGGATGGGATGGGAGACGGCGAGGCGGGAAGAGAGGGCGAGGCGCTACATGTCGTCAGTCTGGAGGCATGATAGCCGGGCGCTGCCACCATAGTTGAAGATACTGCCGGCACCAAGCTTCGTTAGATCACAGGGTGATACCATGGCCATGGACTGCTCAAGCTGGGGCATCTGTCCAACGGCCATCTCCTGCAGCGTCATGTGAACCAGCAGGTCGTGCAAACGCGCCTCCCCGGTCTCTTGCTATTTTTCACTCTTTTCTGATTTTTGTCCCCTACACAAGCAGGTCTTCACACTGTGTGACCACCACTAGATGTTGGGTTGGCCACCTCCTGCATGCTCCACCTCTTCCTAGCAGTGTCTGTTGATTTAGATGCCGCACATCCGGTTGTTGCATGGGAGAAGAAATATCCTACAAGTCCGACTCTTAAGTGTTAATCCATTACGTCATATTTACTGGTCGTTCCAACACAAATTTTCACAATGCCTTTTACAATCCAGATGTATATATAAATGTAGTGCTTTGTAAGTTGAGCGGAACCACATACAGGAGTAAGATTGAAACCAGGATTTCTATATCAAGGTGTGAACAAGCAATTCATTACATTGCAATAGTATCTCAACATATATTTTCTCGGATGCCCTGTTGTTCATAAAGTTTTTCTTTATCTTATCCCTATATTAGTGTTCTCATTTAAATAAATTATGTGCAAATATTTTCAGTTGCATGGTCTCCTTTCCATTGAGATGAGTAATGTACTTTTGATCATCTAAAAAAAGACTAAGATCACGTACTAACATGGATTTTCTAACTCCTTTTCTTTTTATCGCGTCCCAATCTTTTGAGCTCCTTCTCACACAATAATATCCCGCCGCAAAGCACGGGTTATTATCTAGTTTTCCAAAAAAAATTGAAGTTACAGAAGTATGGTGTTTGTGCAGATCAGTACATACTGTTCTGTTTTAGACAGATTCTGTTTTTGCTAGCATAGTTTGCTTGTTTTTTATGATGCTATGGATTGTATCGGGGGGGATATAAGTCATGGAGAAGTTAGAATACAGTACCTTATGCAATAATAAAATATGGATCAATCTATAACAGTACCTAAAGTTTTTGATTTACCTATCATACTAACGGAGCTCACAAGTTTTCTGTTGAGTTTTGTGTGCTGAAGTTTTCAAGTTTTGGGTGCGATCACGATGGATGAAGGAATAAGGAGTGGCAAGAGTCTAAGCTTTGGGATGCTCAAGGCACCCCAAGGTAAATTCTAGGAAGACTCAAGCGTCTAAGCTTGGGGATGCCCCGGAAGGCATCCCCACTTTCGTCTCCGTTCCATCAGTATGTCACTTGGATCTATATTTTTATTCATCACATGATATGTGTTTTGCTTGGAGCGTCGTGTACTATAGTTTGTTTTATTTTTAGTTTGCCACAATCATTGTTTGCTGGACACACCTACTTGAGAGAGACACTTGTTCACCATGATTTGTTAGAATACTCTATGTGCTTCACTTATATCTTTTGAGCTAAGCAGTTGCGCTAGTTCACTTATATCTTTTAGAGCACGGTGTCGTATAGATTTTATAGGAATAATTGAACTCTTGTGCTTCACTTAAATTTGTTTGAGAGTCTAATAAATAGTAACTGTAATTTGCATGGGTTATAAGACTAATCCAAAAATAATAGGTATTCAAGGAGTGCATAATCAAAACCTTCATGTAGCACATAAAAGAGAAATTGTGGGTTAATGATATTGATGTGGTAATATGAAAGGGCGTGAGTACATGGTTGTTCGTTAGTAGAAATATCGATAGTTAAAGGGTGTTAACTTGCTGTTCATCTAAATATTGGTTATGGCATGGTGATGATGTGTGAGCATTCTTATTCCTCGTTGAAATCCTAGTGTTGTTTAGGTCGGGGACGCGTGATTGTTAACTCCTACCAACCTCCTCCCTAGGGGCATGCGAGTAGTACTTTGCTTCGAGAGAGCTAATAAAGCTTTGCAATAAGTATATGAGTTCTTTATGACTAATGTGAATCCATGGATGTACGCACACTCACCTTTCCATATTATGCTAGCCTCTTCGGTACCGTGCATTGCCATTATCACCTCGAGGATCGGTGCAGCTTTCGCCGGTGCATCCAAACCCCGTGACATGATACGCTCTGTTGCACATAAGCCACCCTATATCTTCATCAAAACAGCCACCATACCCACCTATCATGTCATTTCCATAGCCATTCCGAGATATATTGACATGCAACTTCCACCGTTCCGTCACATGACTTGTGTGTTCATCATCATATTGCTTTGCATGATCATATAGAGCTGACATAGTATTTGTGGCAAAGGCGCCGTTCATCATTGATTACATGTTACACTAGATCATTGCACATCCTGGTACACTCTCACATGCATTCATATAGATTCATATTATTATTTATTGAGTTTTAATTTTGAGTTGTAAGTAAATAAAAGTGTGATGATCATCATTATTAGAGCATTGTCCCAGTGAGGAAAGGATGATGGAGATTATGATTCCCCACAAGTCGGGATTGGACTCCAGACGGAAAAAAGAGGAAAAATGGGGGAGGCCAAATGAGCCCACCATGAGAGAGAGAGAGAGAGAAGGGATAATGTTACTATCGTTTACCACACTTGTAGCTCAAAGTGGCACCATGTTCTTCGTATAGAGAGTCTCCAGTTTTGTCACTTTCATATACTAGTGGGAATTTTTCATTATAGAACTTGGCTTGTATATGTCGATGACGGGCTTCCTCAAATTCCCAAGGTCTTCATGAGCAAGCAAGTTGGATGCACACCCACTTAGTTTCATTTGAGCTTTCATACACTTATAGCTCTAGTGCATCCGTTGCATGGCAATCCCTACTCCTCGCATCGATATCGATTGATGGGCATCTCCATAACCCGTTGATCTGCCTAGTTGATGTGAGACTTTCCACCTTTTTGACTTCTATGATATCTACCATCATATTCTATTCCACCCATATGCTATATCCATGGCTCACGCTCATGTATTGCGTTAAGTTGAAAATGCTGAAGCGCGTTAGAAGTACAATCCAATTGCCTGGTTTGACACCAAGGTGCTCATGATTTATACTTATGCGGTGAAGACGGAGTCATGCCATGCTTAATATGATAAAAATAAGTAGGTGATAACATTCTTTAATGATTGCATGTTTTGAAACTGTAATAATTATGCTTCTTATGTAAATGGATATTATTATGTTGATATTAATTGATTCATCATTTCTCAATATCTACACCTAAAAAAGATTACATATTGGGTAGCACGCCTCATCAAAAATTCTGTTTTTATCATTTACCTACTCGAGAACGAGCAAGAATTAACCTTGTGGATGCTGATACGTCTCTGACGTATCTATAATTTTTTTATTGTTTCATGCTATTATATTATCAATCTTGAATACTTTATATGCAATCATATGCTATTTTATATCATTTTGTGGGACTAACCTAATAACTCAGTGCCCAGTGCCAGTTAATGTTTTTTTGCCTGTTTTTGGACTTTTCAGAAAATCAATACCAAACGGAGTCCAAATTGGATCAAAATTTACGGGAGTTATTTTTGGACCAGAAGAGACTCGAGAAGTTTCAGGAGGTGGCCAGAAGACCCACGAGGTCGCCACGAGCTAGGCTGGCGTGCCCTTGGGGGTAGGGCGCGCCCTCTAGCTCGTGGGCCCCTCGTGGCACCTCCTGACCTAATTCCACTTCTAAATATTCCCAATTATTCCAAAAACATCAAAGAACCACCCGAAACAATCTTTCTGTCACCGCAAGTCTCTGTTCTTCCGCGATCCCATCTGGAGGCCTTTTGCGGTACTCTGCCAGAGGGGGGAATCCATCATGGAGGCCGTCTACATCAACCTTGCTGCCTCCATGATGATGTGTGAGTAGTTCACCACAGACCTATGGGTCCATAGCTAGTACCTAGATGGCTTCTTCTCTCTCTTCAATCTTCAATACAAAGTTCTTTGCGATTCTTGCGATGATCTATCCGATGAAATCTTCTTTTGCGGTGCATTTGTTGGGATCTGATGAATTGTGGGTTTATGATCAGATCATTGTTCAAGAATTCGTGCGATTAATCGGTTAATTGGCCAGTTAATCGCTACTCATCGCGTGGAGGAATCGAATAACACTAATTCACCGTGTTAACTTGCCAGACCGACTAAATGGTTTGTCAGACCGATTAAATGGTCCGTCGGGCCGATTAAATGGTCTGTTAGACCAATTAACCAGTTGTCAGGCGATTAACCATTGTTGGCACATTAACTCGTGGGCAAACAAAACCTAATTATTTGTCCCATAATCCCTCCCAGCCCTTCCCGCTCCTAAAGAGCTAGGGTTTAGCCCTCCACCCGCCACCTCCTGCTACTCTCATCCCCTCCCGACCTAGATGGCGGCTGGCCAGGTCCTCATTGGTGCACCGCCGCTTCCCCTTCTCCCATGTGTGTCACCGCTTTCTCTTCTCCCTCTTTGCACCGCTACTTCCCATCCTCCTTCATGGCCGGCCACTTCCATCAATTGACTAGTTCAGATGCCCTGTGCGGCAACCGTCACCTTCCCTCTGTCTTTCGCCGTCGCCTGGTCGCCATCTCTCGCAGTTGCGTCCCAGGCCGAAGTAAGCAAAAAAAGGTGTTGTTTTATACATTTTTGTTGATGATTTTTACGCCCACATGGATGATTGCTGTTGTATACATGTTTATGATATATTGATAAAAGAAAATAGTGCCATTTGCTTCATATTTGCAACATAGATTTTTTTTCTCCATACAAAATTTTCTACTATTGACCTTAAAATTACACCGGTTAATGGTAGACCGATTAATCCAGTTAATAGGCTGATTCAGCGATTAATCGCTACTCCCAAGCCGACCGAGCAACTACCAATTAACGATTTCCTCAACATTGGATCAGATTATTCATGAAAAGTAATTGAGTCTTCTATGAGTTCTAGTATGCATGATTGTTATAGCTTTGCAAGTCTCTCTAATCTATCGGTTTGGTTCGACCAACTAGATTGATTTGTCTTTAGTGGGAGGAGTGCATTGTAGTGGGTTCAATCTTGCAGTGCTCTATATCCCAGTGATAAATGGGGAGAAGAAATGTATTGTATAGTTGCTACGAAGGATAAAACGGCGGGGTTTGAACATATTGCTTGGTCCTACATTGTCTACATCATGTCATCTTGCTTAAAGCATTACTATGTTTGTCATGAACTTAATACCATAGATGCATGCTGGATAGTGGTCGATTGGTGGAGTAATAGTAGTAGATGCAGAATTGTTTTGGTCTACTTGTCACGGACGTGATGCCAATATACATGATCATTGCCATGACTACATAATCATAACTATGTGCTTTTCTATCAATTGCCTAACAATAATTTGTCTACCCATTGTATGCTATGCATTCGAGAGAGAAGCCTCTAGTGAACACTATGGCCCCCGTGTCTACTTAATCATATTTACTAAAACCCTAAAAATACCTCGCGGCCTTTAATTATCTTTTATTTTAGTTTACTTTTTATTTATCTATCTATCATTATCAGAAGTAATCCTTGCAAGTAACGAGTTCAACGGGCTTGACAACCCTCTTGCCCGTGTTGGGTGCAAGTGTTTGGTTTTGTGTGTGCAGGTATTGTTGACGCAAGTTGTTGTGGTTCTCCTACTGGTTAGATAACATTGGTTCTCACTGAGGGAAATACTTATTGCTACTATATTGCTTCACCCTTCCTCTTCAGGGAAAAACCCAACGCAACTCAAGTAGCAGGTACTCATGATGATCTCGTTGCTCAAGTGCTTAAAGATTTGCCACCAAAACCCTCAAATACTTCCTCACAAACACTTCTGTCCAAAACGCTAAAAGCCAATTCGGTCCCACCGAGTTCCCTACTTCGGTCTCACCGAGTTAACCCTAGACAGAAGCCTAAGCCAAACCCTAGCATCTTGGTGCAACTGAGACTATTTTCGGTGCAAACCGAAAAGCTGTGACCTAGTTTATATGGTCGAGATATTTATTTTCGGAATTACCGAAATGAAGTATTCAGAGCCTCCGAAGTGATGGAACTGCCTAGGTTAAGCCGAATCGGTCTCACCGAAAAGCCAAAAGTCAGAACATTTTGTACTAGTCGGTACCACGGATATTTATCTTCATTGTCATCGAATTGGGCAATAATGTTGTAACGGTTGGATTTTTTATGAAGGATATATATACCCCCTCCACCACCTCTTTCTCTCTAAGAGAGTCATCAAAATGAAACTACACTTCCACCATCCATTTTCCGAGAGAGAACCACCTACTCATGTGTTGAGATCAAGGGATTCTACTCCAACCAATAGATCCTTGATTTCTAGCCTCCCCGAGTTGCTTTCCACCCAATCATCCTCTTCTACCAAGCAAAATTTTGTGAAAGAGTGATTAAGTGTTGATGAGAGTATCTTTTGAAGCACAAGATCAAGGAGTTCATCATCAACACACCATCTATTATCTCTTAGAGAGTGGTGTCTCGTAGATTGATTAGGTGTCATTTGGGAGCCTCCAAATCATGTGGAGTTGAATGAAGAAGTTTGTAAGTGTAAGGAGACCGCCTGCTCCATAAATATCTACCCCGAGTGAGGCGAGTCCTTCGTGGACATAAGCCATGGTGGAATATACAAGGTTGATTCTTCGTGGATGGAGCCCTTCGTGGACTAGCTCAACCGTTACCCTCCTTGAAGTCTCTATCAACGTGGACGTACGATAGTACCACCTATTGGAACCACGCCAAAAATCTTCGTGTCTTCATTGCGTTTGATCCCTCCAATCCCTCCTTTACATTCACTTGCAATGTCTTCACTTTCCGTTGCACAACTCGTAGACTTGCATGTGTAGGGTGTGCTAGACTCGATAAAAACGCTAAAACGTGCCTACCGATAAAATTGGGAAGAGGTTAAGCTTTATTTGGTCAAGTAGTCTAATCACCCCCTCTAGACATACTTTCGATCCTACACCACGCAAGGCATGTATCACTACTATAGGTTGTTCCTGAGATGACACATGTCTCGCACATCATTCGATCGAACTGTGTGCGATACCCGCATTGTATATGGTAATAAAATATACTCGTGTGCTAGTGAAACGTCTGTGACGGGCCATCCATCGGGCATGTTTTTGGGTATGAAGACCGTGTGTGAATGTGGTAACACAACTAACTATTGTTCTACATGTGCGATATGTATTCATAACTCATACATTTCAGTATACGTTACCCGTTTGCGTTCGTTCCAAACGATTTACAAACACAAAATATTTCCGATGGTTGGAAGCATCGCACATATGTCAGGATTCTAAAATTTTGTACATGATTCTACGATTTGGATCACGACTCAACATGGATTCTACCTGATCCGGATTCATAGTGGGACTTGGATCGACATACTTCCGTAGGGCCATGAAATTGTAGGATTCTAGGACTCAAATCGCGATTCTGACTAGCTTGGGCGAGACTACCCACCATGGGCTGATATGTCCCAAACTTATCTACTTTTCCAAACACTGTTGATCTTGTTTTGGACTCTAATTTACATGATTTGAATGAAACTAACCCGAACTGGTGCTGTTTTCAGAAGAACTACCATCGTGTTGTTTTTGTGCAGAAATAAAAGTTCTCGGATTGAGATGAAAATTTACGAAGAATATTTTCAGAATATATAAAAAATATTGTTGAAAAGATCTACTAGAGGGGGACCACCTAGGATCCACGAGCTCAGGGGGCGCACCCACCCCCCAAGGCGCGCCATGTGATCTCGTGGGTCCCTCGATCCCCCGCTTGACCTAATTCCAACTTCATAAGTACCGTATTACGGAGAAAAAATCAAGGGGAGAAACTTTCATAGCGTTTTATGAGACGGAGCCGCCACCACCTCATGTTCTTCCTCGGGAGGGCTGATCTGGAGTCCATTTGGAGCTCCGGAGAGGGGGATTCGTCACCGTCATCATCGTCGACGTCGTCATCAACAATTCCATGATGCTCACCACCGGGAGTGAGTAATTCATTCGTAGGCTTGATGGACGATGATGGAGTTGGATGAGATTTGTCAAGTAATCAAGCAATTTGTTAGGGCTTGATCCCTAGTATCCACTATGTTCCTAGATTGATGTTGCTATGACTTTTCTATGGTTAATGCTTGTCACTAGGGCCCGAGTGCCATGATTTCAGATCTGAACCTATTATGTTTTCACGAATCTGAGAATGTTTTGGATCCTATCTTGCCAGTTGTATGGACCTATTATGTGTTATGATCTGATACGTCCCAAATGTATCTACTTTTCCAAACACTTCTCCTCTTGTTTTGGACTCTAATTTGCATGATTTGAATGAAACTAACCCGGACTAACGCTGTTTTCAGCAGAATGACCATGGTGTTGTTTTGTGCATAAATAAAAGTTCTCGGATCGAGCTGAAAATTTATGGAGAATTGTTTTGGAATATATAGAGAATATTGGCGAAAGAACCAGTGGTGGGGGACCCACCAGGTGGCACGAGCTAGGGGACGCATCTACCCCCCACGACGCGCCACCCTAGCTCGTGGCCCCCCTGGCAAGCCTCCAACGCCCATCTTCTGATATAACGTGTCTTCTGACCTAGAAAAAATAGGGGAGAAAGATTCATCGCGTTTTATGAGACGGAGCCACCGTCACCTCTCTGTTCATCCACGGAGGGCTGATCTGGAGTCCGTTGGGGCTCCAGAGAGAGGAAATCGTCGTCGTCATCACCAACCCTTCTCCATCAACAATTCCATGATGCTCACCACCGGGAGTGAGTAATTCCTTCATAGGCTTGCTGGACGGTGATGTGATTGGATGAGATTTGTCATGTAATCGAGTCAATTTGCTAGGGCTTGATCCCTAGTATCCACTATGTTCTGAGATTGATGTTGTTATGACTTTGCTATATTTAATGCTTGTCACTAGGGCCCGAGTGCCATGATTTCAGATCTAAACCTATTATGTTTCTACGAATATGAGAGTGTTTTGGATCCTATCTTGCAAGTTGTATGCACCTATTATGTGTTATGATTCGTAGACCCCAAAGTGACATAAATTGGGATAATCTCTGGTGATGGCCATAGTATGAGGAGTTTATGTATTCACTACGTGTTAATGCTTTGTTCTGGTTCTCTATTAAAAGGAGGCCTTAATATCTCTTAGTTTCACTTTGGACCACGCTGCCATGGGAGGGTAGGACAAAAGATGGCATGCAAGTTCTTATTATAAGCACATATGACTATATACAGAATACATGCCGACATTACATTGATGAATTGGAGCTAGTTCTGTTTTGCTCTAGGTTGTGACTGTTACATGATGAATGTCATTCAAATCAAATATCCATCATTGATCCAATGCCTATGCTTTTCACATATTGAAATCCACTAATTTACTTTCGCTACTGTTACTGTTACAATCACTACAAACTGCTACTTTCCGTTGTTCCTGTTACTATTGTTACTGTGCTACTAAACACTTTGTTGTAGAAAGATATTTCCTTGTTTTGTTGAATTGAAAACTCAACTTCTAAGGCTCATAAATATTCTTTGGCTCCCATTGTGTCGAATCAACAAATTTGGGTGAAATACTACCCTCGAAGACTCTCGTTATCCCCTATCCTTGTGGGTTATCATGATCTGTAGACCCCAAAGAGACAATAGTTGGGATCATCTCCGGTGATGATCGTAGTATGAGGAGTTAATGTATTCACCATGTGTTAGTGCTTTGTTCCGGTTCTCTATTAAAAGGAGGCCTTAATATCCCTTAGTTTCCCTTTGGACCCCGCTGCCACGGGAGGGTAGGACAAAAGATGTCATGCAAGTTCTTATTATAAGCACGTATGACTATGTATGGAATACATGCCTACATTACATTGATGAATTGGAGCTAGTTCTGTGTCGCTCTAGGTTGTGACTGTCATCCAACACAAATATCCATCACTGATCCAATGCCTACGCTTTTCGCATATTGATCTTTGTTAAGTTACTACTACTATTGCTGCTGTTACAATCACTACAAACTGTTATTGTTATTGTTATTGTTCCTGTTACTATTGCTATTGTGCTACTAAACACTTTGTTGCAGAAAGAAATTCCAGGTGTGGTTGAATTGACAACTCAACAGCCAAGATTCATAAATATTCTTTGGCTCCCCTTGTGTTGAATCAATAACTTTGGGTGAAATAATACCCTCGAAGATTGGTGCGATCCCCTATACTCGTGGGTTATCATGGGCCCACATGGGCAGGTGGCATGCCCTAGCCCTAAGGTGTGCCGCCAAGGAATGTGGGGCCAACAGAAACTGCCTGCGCTCTATTACACATCCATAAATCTCTCTAAATACTGAAACACTTCGTCATATTTTTAGAAGAATTTTATCACCACTACAAGTTCCCCAGAGGCCTGTTCCGGAGTTCTGCTGGAGGGGGAAGCCATTGCCAAAGTCTTCTTCATCACCCTTGTTACATCCATGACCATGTGGGAGGAGTTCCACTAATACCTTAGGGCCCATAGTAATAGCTAGATGGTTCTCCCTCCTTTGGATCTTCATTAGCGTGTTCTTGTGAACCTTCTCACATGATTGGGATCAATTCAACGTAATCGGTGGTGTGTTTGTTGGGATATGATGAATTGTCACTATGATTAGATTTTTTTCATTGAAATCAATTGAATCTTTTGAGGTTTTCTTGTTGTATAATTAATATCTTTGCATGCACACCGACCAATCTATCTTCGTTGGCCAAGTTTGATGGGTTGTTCTTTGGAGGGAGTGGTACTTTGTAGTGGGTTCAATCTTGCGGTGATCTAATCTAGTGAGAAAAGAGCTAAGGCACATATTGTATTTAGACCTAGCCATGGGCACCCCGGCTCGGACAGCCCGACCCGACCTGGCCCGAAAATCCCGGGCCGGGCCGGCCCTAATTGTCCCATTGGGCTGGGCTCGGGCCTGGGAATTGAGCCCGGTGATCGGGCCGGGCCGGGCTCGGGCTTGCAAAAAACACGATTTTAGCCGCAGTCGGGCCGGGCCGATCGGGTCGTGTCGGGCTTTTTCGGACTCGGGCCCAATTTATTAAGCCTGACGGTCGGGCCAGGCCGGGCTCGGGCCTGGGTTTTCAGCATCTGGCTTTTTTCGGCCCGGTCCGACCCGACAAATGCCCAGGTATAATTGTATTGTTGCCACTAAGGATAAAACAATGTTTTTTTCATATTGATTAACTTCTCCCTATCTACATTATGTCATCTTGCTTATTGTGATACCCTGTTTCTTGCAAACTTAATACCTTGAGATGCATCCTTGATAGTGGTTTTGGGGTGAAGTATTAGTAATAGATGAAGTTGGGTTAACAGTCTATTTATCACAGACGTAATGCCTATATGAGATTCTACATTGAATGGTCATAGTCATAAATATTAATATTGTAATTTAATCGCCGCCCAACTGTAATTTATTTACCATGCCATTTACCTATTTTTGAGACAGATGCCACTAGTGAACCTATGCCCCCTTGGGTCTATTCTCCGTTACTTAATTCTTCTACACAATTGCAACAATTTTGCTGTGTTACTTTGCTACTATCTATCTCTATCATTTGCGTTTAATATTGTAACTAGCAAGACAAGAGGATTGACAACCCACTTGTCGTGTTGGGAACAAGTGTGTGCATGTTTTTGTTGACTTTGCTAGTTGGGAAGGCACCTACTGGATTGATAACCTTGGTTCTCTAACTGACGGAAATACCTTCTACCATTCAGCTTCACCCTTACACTTGGGGGAATACCAACAACTCCTGCGGGAGCAATCAATAATCCCTTGAAATTAACATCCATACTAGCCTTAATTTCATTTAATATTTCGTAAAGTTAATAGTTTACCAAGAGTGCGGGTTGAGCTTTATACACCTTAGCACTACCCATCAATTATTATTTTAATAATTCAAATGAATCCAATGTATTATTTTCAACAAAATCCAAGATAAAAATTTCTAAGTAGTACTCTAGTGTGACATTTTTGGGTGGACTTTTCATGAGCTGCCATTATTCTATACCAAGCATCTTTAATTGATTCATCATTTAGTAGTTTAAAGTTCAAAAATTTAGAAACATCCCCGAAGAGGGCATTATCCAGGGAAGGTGTGATCGTGATGCATGGTAAACAAAAAGTGTATAGTTGTTGTTTTTACTTGTTTTTGTTACTTTTGAATTTTTTAACGAGTTAGAAAGAAAACTAAGGGTAAATAAAAAGTAACTAGGCAACATAGATAATGAGAATGCAAAGTGATAATGTGTAGGACCTATTTGAGTTGAAAGAAATTCGCCGGCAACGACGCCAGAAATATTGTTTGCTCTCTCGTAAGAGTTGTTGGGTAACCCCCAAGTGTAAGGGTGAAGTAACCTAGCAATAATTATTCCCTTGACTGGGAATCATGGAGGCAATAATACCCTATGCCCAGCTCTTTCTTTATTGTGTTCGAGTGTATACAGAGTACAAAGTACCGAGAGCTTTAAGTGTGTCTATCAACGAGCCCAGACCACAACTTATATAGCATACAAGGGGGCTTAGGGGTACAAATCCTAGTCATCTACATGCAAGAAACCAGAGCCCTCCACGATCCTATATTGTGTCTTGCATGCCAAGTCTTTTGGAATCTTCACGTGATCCTCCATGACCCAGGATGAAACTGAATTAGGGGTCCACATCCTGGCCCGCCGGACCAGGAACCAACGTGGCAAGAGACCTCTTAACTAGGACACCATCATATGTTGAGTTCATCGATATGTCCTCATCAAATGAGGACGAATATGAGGATGAAGCAATGATGATGCATACGGCTATTGAAGATGCCCAACGTTCAGAGGAGCATGTTATCAGTTTCACGGGATCAATCAAGGGAGATCGAGTGATGAATCAGAATAGGGCACGGGGGCATATGATGTTGATGGACGACTAATTTTTCCCCGACGCGCTATTCGAGACCTATTTCCACCGTTGAGTCGGGATAAGGCAAAGTGTGTTCAATCTCCTCTACAATGTTGTCCGGGCCTATGATGACTACATCTAGAAGAATGATGCCGTTGGAACCATTAGATTCTCTGGTTACTAGAAGTGTACGGCTGCATTGAGGATGCTTGCCTATGTCATGGCCGTAGATTTGTGTGACGGGTACCTTCGGGTGTACGAAAGCACATGTCTCGAAGCCATGGCCAGATTTGCTATTCCGGTGGTCAAGGTGTCTGGATCGGAATACTTGATAGAACTAACTGCCGAAGACACTACAAGGCTTATGGCACCATTGAAAGCAAGAGGGTGACTACGTATGCTTGGATCCCCTGGATTGCAGAACATGATTGTGGTGGATGAGGGCGGCGAAGTTCGCCACGATCTGGAATTTGAGCGCATGGGTGATCCTATCTAACTTCCAAATTAGAATTCGATGACGTTTCAGAATTTTATCCAGATGCATCAACATATTCGTCATCGAGCAACTCATGAGCAGCTTCAGAATGATCTAGTTGAACATTTGTGGGCTCTTCGAGAGGAGACCTAAAAATGTGCATGAATAATTTGAATTCCGATTTGAACCATTTTACTGAAAACTTCATGATTGAATTGTAGTATTTATAATTGATTTTTTGCGAGGATATATTTCAATTATTGTTGCATTGGAATATCACATAATATGATTTAGCACAAAGGATGGTATTTGTATTTAATTATTTTGCATGCTTAGGACAGAGCAAAAAAACATGGGCAAACACCTGATGCACCGAATTGGATGGCCACCCTTCTATCCACTATCCACGAACATGTCTAGACGTTTAGTGTGTCCCATCAACAAAAATAGACATTTAGTGTGTTCAATTTTATGCATGACGTGGAGTTGGCCTAAGGACTTAGACTATCTGTTCCCGAGCTCAAATGCTCTACGGTAAACATTAAAATTTAAAAAGTTAAAAAAAGTAAAAAATATCAAAAAATAGGAATTTGTATGTGGCAAGCTTTGACAAATATTTTATATGCTTGCAAAATTTAATCATGAAAGTCATGGGAAAAAATCAAAACCAATGCTCCAAGAATGCTATTTTTTAAAGCATTTTTGATTGATGATTTTTTTTTCTAAAGCACTCAGAACGTTTATCAAAGTTTTTCACATTTGTTTTCCGAATGTTACTATTCATCTCGAGCTCATTTGACCTCAAGAGCGAGATGACGACTTTAGTTGCCCTGAGAGCATCTCCAACAGCAGTCCTATAGTACGACAACAATCATGATCCCCCTTTTTTTAGCCAAAAGCACAACTAATAGCTACCCTATTAGTAAAATTTGCTCCCAAATTGTTTTGGCAGTCGTAAAACGAAGCACCAAGTGTTGCAAATTTACAACAACGACAAAACTGTTGTTAAATTTCAGGGCAGCAGGGGACCACGTAGGACCACAAGAAAACGACGGTTTTACATCACTTCATGCCAGATAAACGTTGCTTAACAGCCGCGCTAAAAAAAAGGCACCCACAAAAAAACAGACCTGGTGTATTTTAGGGCATCAATTTTGGGCGGCTGTTGAAGATGAACATTTTTTGTTGCCCTAAAAACTACTACCTTCTTCCAAAATTAACTGAGTTGAAATGAGTGTATCTAGACACATTTTAGTATGTAGATTCACTTATTTCAACGATAGTTAATTTCAAATGAAGGGAGTATTGCTTAATACTCCAAATTCAAAAATGCTACATCGGCGCGCACATTACGAACCATCAACGGATCCTTCCTAACAACTAAACTTGCTCCCCCCTCCCTGAATTTTCAGGGACGGGCCCTCCCTCTCCCTTGATCTAATTGCAGATTGACAACTCAAACTAATCCCATAAAACTCATGTAAGAGCATCTCTAACAGATCTCATAAACCGGTCCGTCCGCTAAAATAATCGTCGGTTTGCGGGATACATCCCCTATCCCCGGTCCGAATATATCCTTCAAATCGGACCTTCCCGGAATTTTTTTCGTGGCATCCCGCATCCGGGGGGCATTTCCTCCATATCACCAGGACGAGGGCCAATTCTACAGGATACCGCAAACGAGCCAACCGCTTGGCGGGAGGGAACTTTCACCGCGTCCGCCTCCGCCGACCCCGACCTCGAAGCTCCTTCACCGACGCGCCTCCTCCGCCCGCCACACAACACCATGGAGTGGCCGGCCCCCATGCCATCCATCCCAAGCTCACGCCGGCCGAATTGGCCCCGGCCCGAGCCCGCCTCCTGCCATTGTCGCGCCTCATCGTGGCCGACGACCGTGGCCAGGGAATTCCATAGCCTTTCCCCGTGGAAGCCTTGTCGTGGGGCGCCGTGTGTGTCGCTGAAGCCGTTCAGCAAGGAGGAGTGGAAGGTGCACCCGGCGGCGCGCTGTAGGTCCAGCCAATGGCATGGGGAGGGCGATGGGCCTCGGCGGGCTCCGGCTACGCCAGGCTGCAGATGGCGGGCTCCGTTGCCATGGCCGCTCCAGGACCCAATTGTAATCTAAATTTCATATTGAGGGCATTTTGTGCTACTTTTTAAGGACCCTATTGTAAATGTAACTACTGATACGTGGGCTCCACATCTGACATGATTTTTTTACAGGATATTCTGCCCAGAGACATGCCATACCGTAAAAGCGTGTCAAAACCTTTTTGCGGTATCCTCTAAATCGATTTTGCGGTACAAGGTTATAAGGGGTCTGCTAGAGATGCTCTAAGAGCATCTATAACCGGATCCCTCGTATCCGTCTCAATCGACCGGTCAGGCCGTCCGGTCAGTGTCCGATCAAAAAAACACGACAAAGATGGACACCCTAAACACGCCTCAAATGCCCGGGCTGACCGGCACCCCTCATGTCCAGCCCAAATATGGGGCGGATATGAGGCTGCCCGGGCGCGTCCGGGCATGCCCGCCACGTCAGCCCGGCCCACAACCGACCCCGCAAATACGCTCGTCCGAAAACCCTAGACAACGGTCACTTCACTCTCTCCGTCCAGTTCACTTTCAGTCCCCTTCCCTCCGATCCTATGGCCCGTGATGGAAGCAGCTCCGGTGCAGAATCCGATGGATCGAACATCGATGTGGAGCAGGTGGCCCTCTGCATCGCGTTGAGGAGGTAACTCCAGGAGCAAAGCGGTCCTAGCAGCAGTTGATCTTCTTCCTCAGCGCCCATCGCCCGTCGACGTCGCCGGCCCTTCCCGCCCGGCGCGCAGCTCCGGACGCTCTGCTCCGCTACTTCAGGTACGCCGCCCACCTCCACCACCATTTTCTTTGGAAGTGGTGCCCGGCCACCGTTGGGTCCTCGTGCTCGTGCCAGGGCCGGGGCGCACGAGGACGCCTGAGTCTGAGGCGCGTGCAGCCCGGCGCGAGCGGCAACGGGCGAGGGAGAGGGGGAGGCGTTGGCTGCGCGCCGTTCATGCGCGAGCGTGCCGGTCGACCCCGAGGACGCGCTCCTCGTGTCGGTCCTCTGGCGCTCTCTCACGACGGGGGAGACGGATGCGTGTCGCCTCCGCCGCAAGAATGCACAGGCGCTCCGACTCGACATCGGGTTATCGGAGCGCGAGGCAAACAAGGAGGCGGTGGCGAAGGCGGCCCGCCATGCCAAGGAGCAAGCCCGCCTGCGGCTGTCAGGCATGAGGTGCAGCTTCGACAGCTCAAACATGACGGACGGCTCCACCTCCAGCTGAGACGACGACGCACCTTCGCACACCGACACCTACACGGAGGAGGGGCACAGTTGCGTCAACGATCGGAAGGGGAAGGGGCAAGCGAGGAAATGGTGATTTCCTCCGCCCTTCCCTTATGTTTATATTTTTAGTATGTTTTCTGTAGTTTTTTATATGGATTTGCCGATGAACTATGCCCTCTTTTGTCTGGCGATGCAATGCGATCCGATGAACTGCGTGTTTGATCTAGTTTACGTAGTGTTGCATGTGTTTGTATGGTTTTGAGGGTCCGGATATGAGGGACGCGGGTGTGGAAGGCAACAAATGAGGCGCACCCAGTCAGTGTCAGCGGACGCGTCTGGGCGTGTCCGTGGGCGTTTGAGGGCCCAAATTTGCCAAGTCCGGTTATAGATGCTCTAAGAGTCCGTCGATCTAGCATTGCTCCTTCAAATTTTACTCCAGCCACTTCTTCCTTTTTTTGCCTTGTGACAGGGCTGTTGTTGAACATGCTCGGACGGACGAGTGCGCACGTATCCGTCATGGGCTTGTGGCCCTGACGTCTGCGACATCTGTCACAACAAGTGGACCTAGGTCGTAGCAAGTCATCAGTCAATCATCTCCACGCATAATCTGTCATGGGGGCAGGCAGCTGGTGCACCCAAAAGCGCCCGTGGGCATAGGGTCCGGCATCTTTTTTTAGCAAAAGAAGAGTTTTCCCCTCCGATTTCCATTACTAGAAACCAAGTTCGAGCTAGAAACTAAGGAAATATGAACAAACTACTAAAAACCAGTAGTCCAGCTAAGCATCATCCCAGGAGCAGCTCCCCTAGGACAAGAAGGATACTGTCTCCACCAGCAGCTAAACATCAAGTTCTCAACAAGGCAACGGATAAAAGTAGCACTGGAAACATAAAAGCCACAGCTACATGACATCTCCAATCGAAGGCCTAACGAAGACTACCAAACTTCCAACAGAGATATCAACTTCATCCCTGTAGACGCGGCACAACAAATCTCCATCCCTTGGACGAAGTATAGATCTCACTTGCTGCAAGTTCGAGCAGCCTTGCTCCCAGCTCCACCAACCTTTTGTCGGGGACCTTTATCTGCAATATAGACCAAGCCACGATCCAGTGACAAGTGACTTTAATCAGTACCATTGGGTCATTGATAAATTTCCTTTCAAAGATAATAGCATTTCTGTTTTTCCAAATAGACCAAAGCAAAGCAAGAGTCCCAACCAAGACCAAATTCTTATCTTTCTTATTAAAAATTCTAACCCATCTCCCCATACAATCATTCATGGAGGTAGGGATAGTTCTCAAATTAAAGGCACATTTGACTAGGTTCCATAAAAGAGAAGCAATAGAGCATGCAAAAAACAAATGATCAACAGTTTCATCTCTCCTACAGAACACACATCTCTTTTCTCCTTTCCTTCCTCTTTTAGCCAGAGAATCTTTGGTCGGGGTGGATTTTCTATTAGCAAGCCAGGCAAAGACTTTGATTTTAGCAAGTACTTTAATTTTCCACAGAAATTCCCGGGGAAATTTAATTTCAACTACCAGTTCTCTATATAGGGATTTAACGGTAAACCGTTTATCAACATTTAGAGTCCACTCAACTTTATCTTTACCATGTCCCATTTCTACATTCTCACATGTCCCTCTCAAGGCCTTCCACACATCTAATGTTTCTCCATGCAAGGTCCTTCTAAACTTGGATCCTCTCCACCCCATCTGGAGAGCTTCAGCTACTCTAATATTATGATCAAAGCTTAAGTTATAAAGTCTGGGGCATTCCTCCTTAAGGGCTTTATCATCTACCCAAACATCTTCCCAAAATTTGGTGTTTTTGCCATCTCCCAGTTTTTTCTTGACATATTTGTAAAACAATTCCTTCACCTTGAGCAACCCAGCCCAGAATTGGGAGTCCCCTGGCTGCTTCCTAGTTCTAGAAATGCATCCATCTGTGACATATTTCCCCAACAAGATAGATTGCCACAGCCCATATTCAGTTTCCAACTTTCAAAACCATTTGGCCAGCAGAGCTTTATTCCTATTTGCTAGATTTAAAATTTCCAGTCCTCCATAGTCTTTAGGAGTACATCATTGTTTCCAGTTTACTAGATGGTATTTTTTTTCCATTTTCATCCTCTTGCCATACCAGTCTAGCTCTATAAAAAACAGCTTTTTTGGCAATGCCAGCAGGGATTGGATAGAAGGACATCATGAACATGGGCATATTAGTCAAACAGGACTGAACCAAGGTAATTCTCCCTGCAATGGACCCTAGCAATCTACCTTGCCAACATCTACATCTTTTTCCAATTTTTTAAAGCACACATCCCCAGTATTTATTTCTAATCATGTTTTTGGACACAGGAAGTCCCAAATATTTGATAGGGATCTCCCCCATCTTGCAAGTTAGGATTTCTTGATATATGGATTGTTTGTGAGTAGCCTCCCCAAAAAGCATCAACTCACTTTTGTGAAGATTGATTTTAAGCCCTGACATTTGTTCAAATGTGCATAAAATCAACTTCAAGTTTCTAGCGCTTTCAATGTCATCATCTAAAAGAAAAATAGTATCATCTGCATATTACAACATGTTGACCCCATTGTTTAAGTTCTCAGATAGGACCCCCTTCACCAGCCCGTGATCCTTGGCTTTATTCATAAGTACAACCAATGCATCAGCTGTCACATCAAATAGCAAAGGGGAGAGGGAGTCTCCTTGTCTAAGCCCTTTAAATGTTTTAAAGTAGGGCCCTATATTATGGAAAGTGCTGTTCTACTCCCGAGCTCATGCGAGCTCGGGTGAACAGTAAAATCGGAAAAAATGGAAAACAAATTCAAAAAAATCTTATTTTTTTTGTGTGAAGCATTGACAAAATGTTTGTTGGCTTGTAAAATTTCATCACAATACGACATTCGTGTAAATCATGGCAAAAAAAACAAAATCAGCACTCCAAAATGTTGTTTTCGAACACATTTTGGAGCATCGATTTTGTTTGTTTTGACATGATTTACACGAATGTCATATGGTGATGAAATTTTGTAAGCCAACAAACATTTTGTCAATGTTTCACACAAAAAAAAATCAGAATTTTTTGAATTTATTTTCCATTTTTTTCGATTTTACTGTTCACCCGAGCTCACATGAGCTCGGGAGTAGAACAGCCGCGTCCATTATATTATCATTTACTCTAATCCCTAAATGTCCTCCCCTCATGGTTTTCATGACTCAGTCGCACAATTTATCAGGGAAACCTTTCATCTTAAGAGCATCTCTAGCAGACCCCGTAAAAAGCCCCGACCCGCAAAATAACCGCCAAAATCCCGCCCGAACAGACCCCGCAAACGCGGCCGGCCCGTAAAAATTTTTTAGGGGCGCGGCAAAATCTCGGCCCCAACCCGCGAATACGCAGGTTTCCGCCTCGCCCCTACGGTGCCCCGTATCCCAGGAAAGCGGTTGGCGGGAGGGACATTTCAGCCCGCGCCCTTTCCCCACCTCCTTCCGCCGCCGCCCGCCATTGGTTCCGCCCGTAAAAGAGTATATTTCGCGAATATCCTTTTATACGGGTCCGTTTTGCGGGGTCTGCCTCTGCGGCCGTCCGCGCCGGCCCGCAAAGCCGTTTTTCCGCGAACTGCAAACGCGTTTTGCGGGTCGGCGTTATGCGGGGTCTGCTAGAGATGCTTTAAGCATCTGAATCTCAAAAGGCCATTTAATCTTGTCATAGGCTTTCTCAAAATCCACCTTGAACATCAAAGCACTTTGTTTCTTTTTATGAATGGAGTTTAGCGCCCCCATGAAGCACAACCACCCCTTTCATAATGTATCTCCCCTTGATGAAAGCAGTTTGGTTAGAAAAAATGACAGGAGACACACATCTAGTTAAACTGTTCATTGGAACTTTGGTAATTATTTTGAAACTTACATTTAATAAGCAGATAGGTCTAAATTTTCGAATAATCGCATTTTGAAACCCCAGCACCCTCCCGTCACCCGCTCACACCACTCTTTAGTCAATAAAAATACATCCTCCCGTCACCCGCTCACACCACTCTTTAGTCAATAAAAATACGGGCACGCGACGGAGAAGGGCACTCTAGTTTCGGTTGCAGAGTTGAACATCGCGAGCTTCGTTTAACCACGTGCTCAGAGAATATTACGTGCTCACCACAGCAATCTCTCGCTTGAAGCTTCACATCACGGCGCGGCGATCGACCAGTCCGTCTGAAAACTCCAACCCCCAAGTCTGGCCTCAGATCAGATTCGACAACCCCACAACCTGAGACGCGTCCGTCGTCGTGAACCCGTCAAGCAAAGGCCGATCTTGTACACACGCATACGACCTACGTCCACCCACCACCATCATCATCGTCATCACACGAACCTAATCAAGAGCACCAGGTTTCGCTCCGTTGCAAAAGCAGCAGCATCTGGGTTGCCATCAGCATTCAGCATTCAGCAAGACTCGGCCAATGCTGCTGTTACATACGCACAAATTACAGATGCATAACCATTAGTAGTAATAAAGGTAGATGCAACTTGTGTACGCAGCCTGTACAACGCCACCGCCCGCCCGCCCGCATCACCACATGAGCTGCTTGGCCCCTCTCTTCTTCACGACGGCGTCGAAGCGGCCGTCGACCATGCTGATCTGGTCCATGAGGGACCGCCGGATGTGGCCGGGCGGCGTCTCGGTGATGCCCGCCAGGTACACGTCGGAGGAGAGGTCGAACTTGAGGGTGGCCATGGGCGTGTTGGGCTTCTTGATCAGGTCGTCCTCCAGCATGATCTCCGCCACCCGGGACAGGATGCTGAATGCCACCCCGACGAGGACCCTCGAGTAGGCCTCCACGATGGCGTGCCCCACGTCCTGCACCATCCAAGGAGTTCTTCAGAAAAATGGACAAGCAACTATCCGTTTCACCGGCATGTCGTGTCGTGACAAAATTATTACCTCGTTATATTGGACCTTCACGACATCGATGAACGTTGGAGGCAGGTTGGGGAATCTGGATTTCAGAAGCTGGATGAGGGTCTCGACCCTTTCGATGCACGCCGACATCTTCTCCAGCTCCGACGAATTGTCCTTCATGAAGTTCCAGGAGTGCCGGCCAGGGGACCTCTTACATTTCTCCTCCGAGATCCTTTGGTTCCATGCAAACAGCGCGCCTTCTAACCGGTTCATAGTCTCCAGCACGCTGTGCTCGGTTTTTAGACTCAGAGAAACAAAGATTTCTTCGATAGGAATATAGTCCGTGGTTATGGCATGGTACAGGTCTTCCCCCAAGCTAGATCTGCCAGACTGCAAGTCCGATCAAGTATTTGTTACGATCATCAATTATAACTTGGTAAAATGGAATTATGATGCTTACAGAAAGATTGCTACGGTCACTAAAATGCGAGCAAATAGAATTTGTATACTTGCCTTTGGAAGAGCGTCCATAACAGCCATGGGAATAGGGATCTGATGCAGGACTTGTTCATTGATAGACTTCGCAGCTTTGAGGATTTGATGAACAAGTTTAGCCTGAAACACAATCCTTTTTCTCTGGAACTGAGATAGCCCTTGTTCAGGGACACACGGGGATGGAAGCCACCACTTTTTGGTCTGCCTTTGACCATTATTTTTGCTCCGGCCACCTGATCGGCTACCACTCTCCACGTACCAATACTCTGTGTCCACCATCGAGTCCAGAACTTCCTGCATATTTGGTTGCATACGCCATTGGTAAATCCAAACTGTCGCAAACACATAATTTGCGGCATATAAAATAGGAGTATTTGTTATGGATAGATTGGTGTTTTTTTTTAAGAGATGAAAACTGTGTTAGATCTGCATATCCATATAGTGCTCTCTATCAAAGATATTTTAAGAGATGAAAACACAGTGACAACATACAATTAGCATGGAATCAAGCTTCTGTAGGGCAGGAAGGTTCACATGAACATCTGAACGGGCCTTCGGGGTCATAATCTGCATCAAGCAACCGAACAGAAGAGTTGAGAGTTTTTACATCGCAGCAAAATTATATACGCAAACAGAGAACACTTAATTCAGTGGCGCATTACCTCAAACATGCACCCATCTGCTCCATTTTGCTTTGTAGGTACCAGCTCGACCATGTAAGTCGTAGGAGAAAGCAACCAGTCCATTTCCTTCCGCCACCTGATCTTTTTTTCCTCACACAGTGGTTCCAACTTCCACAGCTCTCCAAAAATAGTGGCTGTCATGGAGAACACTCATTTTAGTGATAATGACGTATAAAATGGAAAACCATATTGGGCAGCTTGTAAATTTCAGTGTACCTGAGAGATTGGTTATGCCGTTGGACAAGGCCAGAGCAGCGCAAACTCCTCTGGCACCTCCAGAAACGTCATCACCGAGCAGTAGCTTTGCAAACTTCTCCTTCATGGTTTCAATATCAGCAGCACACAACGTATACGTGATCGGATTCTTCCCTTTGACAGGGAGTAGATGGATAGCATCGAGTGTATCCAACTCATAAAGTGAATGCTCCTCCTGCTTGCTCAATGGAAGGCATTGGGAAGAGAAGGAAGAGCCATCAACATCTTTGCTGGAGGAGCAACTTGAAGCTTCATCTTCAAGGGAATCAGCGGTGACGCAGCCATCCGCCCCTGTTGTTGCACTAACGCCACTATCCTCGTCATACGAGGAACTGTTGAAAATGCAGCTCTCGAGGCCATTGTATGTCGTCACCTCTACATCAATGGATATTTTTCAATTTATGTGCACCAACATAAACAGCACAACAAAATAGATTAAGAAGGCAGACTAAAAATGTTTGGTCAGATGCCACGGCACAATAGCACCTGAGCTCAGGATATTTGAAAATAGGATATACAACTGCTATGACATTCTTCGGATCATTGAACTTATGCATGAGCATATATGCACCTTATTAGCAATATTTTAAGTAAGCTTTGCAGCTCATCATGGTTTAAGGAGGAGACTCAGTTAACCAAAAGCAAATACTGGAGCAACTATGAATTGCACAATGTACAAGTCCATCTTTACTAGATAGGAGGAACGATAATTAAAGTAAGCATTGCAGCATCTGGGACTCTTTCGGTTCACTAAGCTTATTGAAAGTGCGCATGAGCGCTTCATTAGAACGATAACGCAAGTAAGCCATTGATGTTCCTTGTGGTTTAAACCAAACCCCGGTTAACCAAGGAATGAGCACATCGGTAAAGCCAGCTACGCATCCTACAGTTAGGTGTTGACCATTCATGGACAAATTTAGAGCGATGTTATAAGTAGGCTACCCCACATGCTTTTCTGCTGAGATCCGTAACGGTCCATCTCAGGGAGAACTTTGCAGGTGTATCTGCAAAAGAATCTTGTGCATCTCTCCACAACAGTATAGACTACATAGTTGTGAACCTGAAACTTTTATTCGGTATACCCCGACTTAGCTTAATCTAGATTACCTGTTAGCTAGATTATCTAGATTACCTATTACCTATTATCCAGAAACTATTATGGACACTTGACTTCATCCAGTGACCTACTCCCCGCAAACTGTGGTAGAAAGATTGTCACGAGGTGTACACAGAGTCTGCATATGCCCCCCCACATGCTCATCGACAAGTTATCCTGCCGTTACGCAATTGTGGTACCAGCCAAGTCGTCGTAGGCCCTGTTCTCCTCTACCTGCCCTGCGTCTCAAAAGCAGCGTGCGTGCCACCACGTTAGCCCTTTTGCCCCCAAAGTCAATGCGGGTACAGAGAGGCCGCACTTGGCGTTGCTGGGAGCGGCCGGGGCCCGCACACACAACCCAGCAGCCCCGCTCCACTCCACTCCACTCTCCTCTAGTACTGTATAAACAACTCTACCTCTACTGGAAGCTACAGAAAAATACAGGAGGATTCAAAAAGGGGCCAAAAAGTAGCCGGAGAAAGGGAAATCGTCACGGGTTTGAAGTAGGCCGTTGTTGCTGATGGTCGCCAGCGGCAGGCAGCCGCACGGAAACGTCGGTGATTAATGGCAACCATACTGTAATCGGAGTACCAGTGTTGTGTTGTCAGGAGACGTGAATGCCCGGATACTATCGGACCAAGGAGATCATAAACTAGTACTAGCTCCAGTTGCCGTGTCTTTCGTGGCCGGTGAACCTCCACTTACTCCCACGTCGCCGACCCACTGCACTGCAGGGTGTGGCACTGGCGGCCTCTGATGAGAAAGCACGCGCGCAGGTGGACGCGGTGAGCAGTGGCTGGCGCAGGCCGTGGCCGTGGCCTCTTCGTTCCGAATGACAGTGCCGTTCGGAGTTATGCTGATCGTCTCTACCAGGCGTCCCCGGCGGCTTTGATTTGAGCAGGTGAAAGGGCTGTAAATGTAAAGCTCCTAATTTCGGGCCAGATTTGGGACCTCCTGATGCAGCACGGCAGGAGCAGGAAGCCCGGGGTTTGCAGACACGAGCATCCAACAGCTAACAGCTACCACCACCACCAACTCCTGCACCCGTTCAGGTTAATATGGTAACCAAGATACGAACGAACATAAACTGCCTCAAGGGGCAATGGGGGTACCGGGCCAAGAACACCACATGAACAGATCAAAACTTGAACAAGAAATGGCACTAGTGGGAAGGAAGGAATAGAGGGGGGGAGGGGATAGGGGTCTGCGCTTACTTTCCGGCTCTTGGTCCATGTCAACGCTGAAGTCCTGCGGCCGCCGCCGGCAGCATGCCAGCGTCTTCATCCTCATCTTCCTCCTCCTCCTCCTCCTACCCGACAGGCGCCCGCCACCCGCACAATCAGCGGAACCCGAACCTGAAACCCCAGAGACATCACAACGGGCAGAAGAGTCAGGACGAAACCCAATCTCAAAACCAGTAAATGCGCTGCTGCATGCAATAAACGCGGGGAGCCGTACGCGGCGGCGATTGGAGGCGAGGCGACCGGCGAACAGCAAGAGAAGAAGGAGACGGGCCCCCGTCTGTACGGCCGCAGATTTTAATCCCCTCCCCTTTCCTCACCCTCCCTTTAATTTGTTTACCGCGACGCGCCACCTCCCTCTCACGAACAATCACGCCTTTTCAGATGCTACTACCGGATAATGATTGACGCATCAGCAACGCAAAGGCAAAAGCGAAAAAGAAAGAATTGCTACTCGCCTAGCGGAGGAGCAAATCTAGCGAGCGGATACGGCTATGGGATGCATTGACGGCGCGATATTGCGCATTTACTAGTTACTAATCGGAGGCCTCGGCTGATGCAAATCCGTGGTGTATCTTTCCTGTCCGGACGGGGATTTATGGGCGCAACGGAAACGGAAAGCGCTAGGGCTGGTGGTGACGCGTCAGGGGGGCTCGCCGGTCGAGGCCTGGCGGCCGTGCAGGCGGTGCGGAGGGACGGGCGTTGGGACTTTGAACTTTGAATTTTGAACTGGAGCGGTGGGTGGGAAGGGCTCGGGAAAGAAAGAAACAGGGTTCTCTCACGAGGACATGGGGCAGTAGGCTTTCTGTTGTGAGCTTTGCTACTCCAGCTTTTAGTGCGGGACGACGACTGTGAGGCGGAAAGCGACGACCTGGGCTGGGGAAAAAAGATGTGGGGGCGAGGTGAAAAGGGACGGGGTGAAAGGTCCCCGAGGTCTGTTGGCTCGAGCCTCGCGGCTTTTCTTCCTCCCCGGCGTTGGCGCCGCAGCGCAGCGCAGCGGGGCGATGACGAGCTGACGACGGCCTCTCGCAAGAACGGCGGAAAGGTGGCTCGCCTCACTGCTGCCGTGGTGACAGCTTTTTTCATGGCGGTTTTCCTCGCGACGGGGATGGAACGAGCGGGAACGGGGTCGCGGGGTCGGCTCGAGGGGAAATACGGGGAGGGTTGGAGCTCGAGTCGTGCCGGCATTTCTAGGGGACCAAGTTCTTGCAAAATGTAGAGGAGAGGGGCGGTACCTTTGCGGCGGCGGCGTCTGGAGACAAGAAGTCAGCGGCCGGAGCGCTCCGGCATGGATCTGCGGCCGAGGAAACGAGGGGCGAGTCGAGGTGAGGAAGAGAACCTCGATCAAGAAGGAAGCCATGAACAAATAGAAATAAGACGAGCTTACCAAGTGTGCTGGTGGTCCGAGAGGAGGGAGGCAGAGGCAGGCCGGCCGGCCTCGGGCGTGAAGAGACGGAGGAAGAAGGGGAGGGAGAGGGTGTGAAGGGGGCTGGGCTGCTGCCTGCTGGTTGGGGTAGTGGTAGTGGTACTCTGTCTGTCAGACTATATGTTGCGATAGATAATAAATGCGGCAGGAAGGGGAGAAGAAAAGAACAGAAAGCGGAGCCAAACCAGGAAGCCAGGCATGTGAGCGTGCAGGTGCCGGATCAAATATACTATTCCTACTACTCCCGCAACCACACCATCAACGCAAGGCAATTTTGACAAATTTGACCTAAGGTTAGTAATTCACAGAGTGAACCGTTCGTCGAAAAAATTCACCGGCCTAACCCTTTCGTGTGGCGCCCGACAGTAAGGCGCCACACTGCACTATGTGGCGCCTTTGTCTCAGGCGCCACACCATTGGCCACGCTGGCGCCCCGTGGCACGGGCCCGACCCCACCCACCTGTGTGGCGCTTAAGGGTAAGGCGCCACACTTGTTATTTGTGGCGCCTGACTCTTAGGCGCCACACATTGACTTATCAGCGGGCAGCCCGCCCTCCTCCCCCACCCCTTCCCCATTCACCCCCACATTGCAAGAACAGAGCAGTCCGCCCACGAGTTCCCCTCTCCCCCCTTCTCAAATCCCTCCTCAAATCAAGCAGAGGAGAAGGTTCGGTCCGTGGATTTCGCCCCCAATCCCTCCCTGAAGGTAACCTCCCCCGATCCCCTCCCTTTCATCCATGAAAAATGCTCCCATTTGGTCATTTTTCTGTAAGTTTGAGCAAACCCTAGGTCTTCATGAATTTTGGGATGTGTATGATTTTGTTACGCTTTGTTAGGGTTAGGCTTGTTTGTATGCTAAGTTTAGGCTTAGGGTTCTTTGTTAGGGTTAGGGTTATGCTTTTTTGTATGTTAGGCTTAGGATTCTTTGTATATTTAAGGATTAGGGTTATGTTATGTTGGTGTTAGGGTTGTCCGTTTGATTACGCAAATGTTATAATATTTGGATGAGTTCTTATAGAATTTATTGTATGTTGTGTTGTTTAAATTTTTTAGGGATGGGAAGAACATGTGTTTATGTTCATCACGTGGACAAGGATGCCTTTTTGAAAGGCAATATTGACCAGGACCCGGATGAGCTTGACATGGTGTTTGAGTGTAGTCCTAGCTATGCGGAGTTGTTGGAACAAGTCAGAAAAGATTTGAATTGGATGGATCCAAGTGATGTTGTTGAGTTTGATGGTAGGCATAATGTGGGATTTGGAATGCACATTCGCTGGAAGACCATGCGTGTGAACTCCGAGCAACGTTGGCTTGCATACAAGGAGACGGTGGCCGAATCACTAGACAAGGCTCTAGAGTTATTTGCCACAAAAAAGGTCGATGCTAACTTGCACTTGGATTTGAACCGGGTTGCCTCTCCGATTGTTGATAGTAGTCCTCCACGAACGAACCAAGATGAGATGATTGAACCACTTTTGACCCAACAAGTGAGGCCAACATTGACCCCGATTTCGAAGATCCAAGATGAAGCATTGCAAGAGGAGAATAATGAGCATGAGGATGATGAGAATGATGATGTTGTTCTCCATGACAACAACCTTGGTGATTTGGACAAATATTATTTGCAAGAGACCATGGACCATTCCATTCCGTATTCTCGTGGCTATGCCTCTGAGTCGGACGATGACGGTCCCGATGAAGAAGTTGATGAGGAAGGGTTCACGGCCAAGGAGGCCGAAGCTTTCAAGAAGGTATTAGGGCGGGATCACCGGACATCATTGTTCGAGGATCTTAGTCTTGCAGATGAAGCCGTTGTTGACGGCGACGAAGGCATATTGCTTGGAGTTAGGCCAACTTCTCACCGGGACAAACATGGGAAGAAATGTATTGTGCCCGGGTCAAAGTTTGAAACATTTCTGGAATTGAAGATGTGGTTGGATGACTATTCAGTTACGCATTATCGTCCACACAAAGTTGTTCATTCGGACATCAAGGTGCGTTACACGGTTGCGTGTGAGGATCCACAATGTCCATGGATTGTGCGTGCAAGACCATGGAAAGGAGGCCCCGGATGGCACATTGTGAGTTGTCTGCCTCACCTGTGTCGAGGCAAGAGGGTTGATGGCGAGCTTGTGTCCCAAAATCATAGACAACTCACCTCCGAGTTCATCGCTTATAGGCTTTCCAACTCCATTTCATCACTTCCAACAATGAGTATAAAAAGCGTACAGGACCTTGTAAAAGCCCTATTTCACTACGAGGTGAAATACGGGAAGGCATGGAAGGCGAAGCAAGCCGCATTCAAGATGTTGTATGGTGATTGGGAGCAAGCATACAACCGACTCCCTAGGTTATTGGGAGCTATGGCCGCCACTAACCCGGGCATGGTTCATGTGGTCGAGCCTTATGGGAAAAAAAACAATGATTCACAACGAAAGGAGGGTCCGAGTCTTTGGTCGTGCATTTTGGGCATTTGAGCAATGTGTGAGGGCTTTTCAACACTGTCGGCCGGTCATCTCCATCGATGGCACCTTCTTGACCGGACAATTCAAGGGCACTCTCTTGGTTGCAATAGGAAGTGATGCCAATAACCGGTTGTTGCCTTTGGCTTTTGCTTTGGTTGAGGCGGAGACGAATGATAACTGGGAGTGGTTCTTGCGTATTTTGAGAACCAAGGTATTACCGCCCGAAAGGGGAATTTGTGTCATATCGGATCGCCATCAAGGAATTCTTAACGCAGTTGACATTGTCATTCCCGGGCATGCTCCTTTGCACCATAGATGGTGCATGAGGCATTTCTGTTCAAACTTCTATCGGGCATGTGGTAGCAAGGAGTTGACGGATGACCTTCAAGATTGTTGTCAAGCTTTTTCCTACAAACGTTTTGCAAATTTGTACAACGCTTTGGTCGCAAACAAAAAATGATACCACAAAATGGACAAATCATACATATGTTCATACAAAATGGTACCACAAATGAACAAATCATATATATGTTCCACATATGTTTATACATATGTTCATCTAATATATATTCATGTAAACAATGATACATATGTTCCACAAAATGGTAGCACAAATGAACAAATCATATAGGAAGACTCATTTGAATAATCATCTACTCATATACGAATCCTCATTTCGAATCCAAGCAAATCTTGCCTATCATCCTAACTTACACAAATCTGAAAAAATTGATACATTTTTTGGATAGAAAGATGGGGAACGGAGGAGATTACCTTCTAGAACGTTTTGGGGAAGAAATCCACGGAAGAAATCCACAGATCTGCCCAATTTCGAAGAGGGGATTTTGAGGAGGTGAGAAGCCTGCCGCCGCCGCCGCCCTAGATGGAAGGAGGAGTGGGGGAGGGAGGTGGGGGAGGGGGTCGGCCCGCGGCTGGATAAGTGGCAGTGTGGCGCCTAACGGCAAGGCGCCACACTGCTGCGTAGTGGGGTCGGGCCCGTGCCACGGGGCGCCAGCGTGGCCGGGTGTGTGGCGCCTAATTCCAAGGCGCCACATAGTGCAGTGTGGCGCCTTTCTGTTGGGCGCCACACAAAAGGGTTAGGCCGGTGAATTTTTTTCGACGAACAGTTCACTTCGTGAATTAGTTGCGACTTTAGGTCAAATTTGTCAAAATTGCCTCAACGCAACGGCCGGCCTCACCCTTGGGTTTGCTCCGTACTACTACCGCTAACCAACGGACCCCACCCGCGCTGATCAGCTCCTCATCCTGCTCGTCTCGTCTGCTTCGCTCGCTCGCTCGCTCGTTAACCTTTCGCAGCCGGCAGCTCCACCACGGGCTTGACAAGTCGAGATCTTCTTGAAACAAAAAAAAACTTTCTTTCTTTCGGGTAATCGCCAAGGAAAAAAAACTTTTCCTTGTCAGTGTGGTGCGGGAGCGACGCGGCCTGCCTACCTACCCATGACGACGGGGGCACGCGCAGGCCCGGCCCTGAGGGGGGGCAGGGGGGGCGGCCGCCCCGGGCCCCCAGATTTCAGGGGGCCCTCCCCAGGGTATGCAGGAAGAGTCCTAAAGAAACTATTGTTCAGCGACATAGCCAGGCGAGCGTGGACGGAGGAAAATAGCGATTCTTCCTATATTCCATTACGTAGCAATCCCAGATCCTACGCCGGACTTTTCTCCTAATTCCGATCGCCGGTTAGCCGTCTCATCGATTTCCTGGGCCCCCAGATCGCGAGAAGCTAGTCAAAGTACTGCGTACGCGACGCCGTTTTGCTCTTCCGCCTTCTGCGCCGGACATGCACAGATACACATCGCCGATCCGCCGAGCGCTAGAGCCGGGACGTGAGTCCACATCTCGCTCTCCACCAAAGCCTATCCGATCCATCCAAGGTAATTGGTGTTCCCTGATCTCTACTCCCTATACCTTTAGTACTGAATAAGTAATTTATCATTCACGTACATGGCGGTGCATAGTTCGCATCGATCAACCTTTCACGCCATTATTTATTTATTTCCAGCAGGGTTAAAAAAGATACGGTCCGTAGATCACTTGATGCAATAGTGGTGCTTTGTTGAACCTAAATGGTGAACTGGCGATAGTAGTTGTGGAGAAAGATGAACAAATTGATGAGAATTGTGAATCTGAACAAGAGAAAAATGTTGACATCAACATCAATGATAAAAATGTAAGTGGTCCTGAGAGTATAATTATTTCAACAGGCGCACATGCACAATCTGCTAGTCTGATGAACACCCAGTTTTGCTTTTGTCTGAATTGAAAATTATAAAATTCACTTTATCAGGTGGTGCAATGTCTACTATGGTGATTTTGAAGCATGTCAGGGAAATCAATTTTTATCCTAATGCCTCTTATGCTCATATCATCTTATTTACGGTGCATATAACTGTGGCGTCAGTTCAAAGAAGCTTTTCAAAGTCCAAAGTATTGAAGAACTATTTGAGATCAACAATAACACAAAATAGTTTAAATGGTTTCACAACAATATGCATCGAGAAGAAATTTATATTGACCCGATGATAAGTGACTTCGCATCGAGGAATGCTACTTTTTGTAAGGTAACATGTATATTTATTTCATATATATGTCTGTTTTGGATGCATTTAAGTGTTTATTGATAACATTTCATGGATACATATATTCGTAATTACTACTATATAGTTTATCCTAAGGGCCCTGAGTTTTGGTTTCGCTCCGGTCCCAAATATCTCAGGACCGGCCCACGCGGGCGGGATCCAATGCTGCTGCAGCGGCAGCGGGCGGAATCGTTTGCTTCCTCCTTCCCTTCTCCTCCCCGCCCTATCCCTGACACCTCACTTGTCACCTGTCTCTCTCGGCCTTCATTTACTCGAACCGCTTGCCCCTTTCTTCCTCCACCCCCTGATCGATCACTTCAGGCCAGGCATGCGTCTCCTTTCACACTCCCTCCCCAGTCAACTTTACTTTCACGACGCGCGCGCAGATGGCCAGAGACTCAGAGCCGTCGGATACCGGATGGACGGCCGAGTGGCCGCACGTAGCACGTAGAACGACTAGGGGTATCCGAGGTCTGATGGCTACGTTTGACGTTCCCGCACGCACCGGCTTGTTCTCATGCGTCACGTGTTGCCACCGGCCAGCCATGCCGCTGTACGCGCTCCCGCACGTACTGCTTGGCGTCCTGGCTGGCTCGATGGGTATACCGGGTCCTGGACGCACACGTACGTGCGCGTAGTGAGATGAGAACAAGCGCCATTGATGAACGTGAACCCGGCCGGAAGAATGGAAGGGGGCTAGCGACAGATCGCTCGCCCGGCGGACGGAACAGGCAGGAATGGCTGCAAGCAGAGGCGGACCACGAAAAAAATTTAAGGTGTGGCGAAGTCTCACTAAGATTTTTTTTGATGCGAATCAAAGAGTCAATACACACTAACAATACACACTACGAACGAATAACAAAATACAATGGAAATGTAGACATGTCTCAATAGGAAAACAACCACTACCAAGCACTTCAAAATACTTTTTCAAATCTGCAATGCGAAGATTAATATATCACTAAAATATGGTTGAATTTAAGGCTTCAAGCTGCTGTTCAAAATTGCTACAAAATTTCAGAAAAATGAGAAATTACCTCTTCCTCTTTTCTTTGGATTTACTAGTCCCTTTTCCTTTCCTTCCATCTTCTAGCAATCTACACAAAACTGAGCCGGTTGGGCATCTTATTAGATCAGAGCAGCACCTCTTTCCCTTAAACTTCAGAGTTCGGACATGAGCCGGTTGCCCTTTGCTTTAACTGCTTTAACTGCAACGCTAGACAAAACTGAGCCGGTTGAGCACTCTGCTCTGAAGAATTGACACTTTGACAGAAGAAAAAACGACACTGCCCATCAAAGTTCAGAGTTCGGACATGGGGATTACCAGAAAAATCCCAAACCCCGATTGTGGCCGTCGCCTGCTGGAGCCGCCGTTGAAGCCGCCGCGCCGCTGGAGTCGCCGCCGGAGCCGCCGCTTGCTGCTGCTGTCGCTTGCTGCGCCGCTGGAGCAGCCGCTGTGCCGCCGCCCTCCAAGGCTCCAAGCCCCCAGCCTTCCGCCGCCCGCGCCCGCCTGGTCCTCGCGCCCGCCTGGTCCTCGCGCGGTCGCGCCTGGTAAGCCGCCGCCGCCGCGCTAGCTAGGTTTGGGTCTCGGGCAGGAACGGAGAGTGGAGGTGGTCGTTCGTTTTCTTTTTTTTAGGTACTGCGTGGGAGACGGTGGGGCCGTGGGGTCGTGGGCGCTCGAGCAGTCGAGCTGGCTGCGGTCGAGGACTCCAGGCTCGAGCGGCCGAGCCAGGCGATAGATACATACGTATAATTTTTTTTTGCCAACAATCAAGGTATGGCAGCTGCCATACCTCGCCCACCGGAGCGCTCCGCCACTGCCTGCAAGTTTTCTGGTCCCCGGCCCGCTCGCGTAGTCGCATTTTCTTGAGATAATTACACATGCAGTCCCTGTACTCTCTAGCGTGTAACACAATGGTCCTTGAACTCGTGAAATACTCCACTACAGTCCTCAAATACGAGGATACGCTCCAATACGGTCCTGAATACGTCTCACGGTACACACAGCAGCCCAGCCCGTGTCACGCTAGCGTACGACCCACATGTCAGTACAGGAGAGAGAAAGAATAGAAAAACAAATTGCAAGAGGAATGTTTGAACCAGAGACCTGTGGTCGCCGCTGATTGCAAAGCCCTCATAAGCTAACCACAAAGCAAAACTGTAATCGTGTTTTATTTCTGAGCTAGACGTTTACATAGTGCGCCTCCATGCACCTCTCCATGAGACTATCACGTTCGCATTCTACTGGTTTTCTTTTTTATTTATTTTCCAGTTCGCGATTAATTTTATTTTTCCCCATTTGACAAAATAAATGTAAGAAAAATTTACAATAACCACGGATGGTAAATAAAATGTTTGTGCATTTGAAAAAATTGTTCAGAATGTTTTGGAAAATGCTTAACATGTAATTGTAAATGCACTTTTCAAAATGTCCATAATGCATTAAAAAAACACAAACTTGAAGGAAAACAATAAGAAAACCGACAGATGGGCATATAATTGGGTAAAAATATTACCATTTTCTAAAACCACAATAAGCATTATTCAAAATACAAGTTGTTAATTTTTTAGTAGTTGTATATTTGATAAAACTATAAGGATGCACAACAATTGTGTGTGCTTCAGTACTTGTGGTCCTGAATGAAGAACATAAAATTTGCTTACATTTTTTTTTTTGAAATCCACATAATTTTAGGAAAAGTTCATGTTTACCTCTTCAGGGTACAAAAGAACGAAAATAGAATAAAGATTTAAAATGCACAATAAATGTAATTGTTTATATGAAAAAGTAAATTTAAAAATAAATAGGAAAACTAAACACAAACATGGTAATTTTTTGAAAAAAGGATAGAATACGTATCAGGACAATCGCTTGAAGATTTTCTTAAAATACGTACGCTATGCTACTGAAGCTGCCCAATTTTATGTTCTTCGTGAAATTGATTTATATTTGCATTGTACATTAACCACACGTCGGTCTGGTGGCTAAGCTCATGTTGCACAGATGGCCTGCGGTCCCTTGTTCGAACCTTACCGCGTTAGAATTATTTTTTTCGATTGATTTCTCTCTCAAGGCGCTGACATGTGGGACCCACATTTCTACTGTATGCTGACATAGCATCAGTCTGCATGCGGGGCGTGGCGGGAGACGTTCCCCGGACTGTATTGGAGCGTATCATCGTATTTGAGGACCATAATGAAGCATTCGATGAGTTTGAGGACCATCTTGTTACGTGCCAGAGAGTGCAAGGACCGTGGCTGTAATTATCTCCATTTTCTTTCGGTTTTCTTTCCCAGGTGCGTCCGCGACGCGACAACGGGCGCATGTTGCTTCTCGGGCCCAGGGTTACGGACACGTACCCACGCCCACAAATATGATACCGTGTGTATTGTACGTGTGCTACTCGGGTAGGAGTACTACTTGTAGTCCTGGTGGTGAGTCGTTGGAAAGGTCATCTGATTGTGAGCACGCGACGTACTACTACCGGAGTGCCGGTCCCTCCCGCCGGCACCAACCATGGATGGATAGGGAACATGTGGCGTGTCACGTGTGTATGATTCGTGGATGAAAACTCGAGAGCTGTAATATGTGCGTCGGTTGTCAAATACCCCACCACAAGTTTAGAACTGGATGGAAAGACCCACCACGTCCGGGTGAACCGAAATGATAGGCAATCAGTTGCTTGTTCTTTCCAACAAGAATCACATGTGTTCAAAAACCATTGTCTGTAAAAGGTTATAGATTGACAGTGCAATGTCCAGGGCCGGTCATGAGATATTTGGGGCCCGGGGCGAAACCAAAACTCGGGGCCCTTAGGATAAACTATATAGTAGTAATTACGAATATATGTATCCATGAAATATTATCAATAAACACTTAAATGCATCCAAAACAGACATATATATGAAATAAATATACATGTTACCTTACAAAAAGTAGCATTCCTCGATGCGAAGTCACTTATCATCGGGTCAATATAAATTTCTTCTCGATGCATATTGTTGTGAAACCATTTAAACTATTTTGTGTCATTGTTGATCTCAAATAGGTCTTCAATACTTTGGACTTTGAAAAGCTTCTTTGAACTGACGCCACGGTTATATGCACCGTAAATAAGATGATATGAGCATAAGAGGCATTAGGATAAAAATTGATTTCCCTGACATGCTTCAAAATCACCATAGTAGACATTGCACCACCTGATAAAGTGAATTTTATAATTTTCAATTCAAACAAAAGCAAAACTAGGTGTTCATCAGACTAGCAGATTGTGCATGTGCGCCTGTTGAAATAATTATACTCTCAGGACCACTTACATTTTTATCATTGATGTTGATGTCAACATTTTTCTCTTGTTCAGATTCATAATTCTCATCAATTTGTTCATCTTTCTCCACAACTACTATCGCCAGTTCACCATTTAGGTTCAACAAAGCACCACTATTGCATCAAGTGATCTACGGACCGTATCTTTTTTAACCCTGCTGGAAATAAATAAATAATGGCGTGAAAGGTTGATCGATGCGAACTATGCACCATCATGTACGTGAATGATAAATTACTTATTCAGTACTAAAGGTATAGGGAGTAGAGATCAGGGAACACCAATTACCTTGGATGGATCGGATAGGCTTTGGTGGAGAGCGAGATGTGGACTCACGTCCCGGCTCTAGCGCTCGGCGGATCGGCGATGTGTATCTGTGCATATCCGGCGCAGAAGGCGGAAGAGCAAAACGGCGTCGCATACGCAGTACTTTGACTAGCTTCTCGCGATCTGGGGGCCCCGGGAAATCGATGAGACGGCTAACCGGCGATCGGAATTAGGAGAAAAGTCCGGCGTAGGATCTGGGATTGCTACGTAATGGAATATAGGAAGAATCGCTATTTTCCTCCGTCCACGCTCGCCTGGCTATGTCGCTGAACAATAGTTTCTTTAGGACTCTTCCTGCATACCCTGGGGAGGGGCCCCTGAAATCTGGGGGCCCGGGGCGGCCGCCCCCCCAGGGCCGGGCCTGGCAATGTCAACCGTGCATCATGTACGCGTTTGAACCCGTCCAAAACGTACGCTTCAAATCAACCAAGGGCCAGCACACCACACAGGACAGGAGAGGACAGGACGCATGAGTAATCATGGGAACACAAGTGGATCGCATGGCTCAAATGCGGCCCTATTTCCCGTTCCACGCAAGTTATGCATACCATGTTCACCTCATATACGACCCCGTCCCGTCCAGGCCACGGAAAGAGGGGAAGGATACCAAAGCCAGCGACAGCAAGTGAACGACCAGCTAGCGCGCAACGCTCAATATCATCGACCGACGCACGGTCGGTCACGTGCCAACTGCCTTAGACGAGAGGGCAAGGCAAGCAACTGTCGCATGAGTGTAGTAGGCCGTGCAGGTGCAGCGGAAAAAGTCTAATTTAAACCTTAAACTTGTAGAGGTTGGGCGGAATGAACCCCTAAGTCAAAATTTCGGTCGATTACACCATGAACTATACAATTCCGGTCTAAATCGAACCCTGGAATCGTGTCAACTGGGATTCGTCTGGTGGGCCGGCCCGTTTTAATTTTTTCGTTCAATTTTTTTTTCCAAAGGGCGCACACCCTACTCCCCGCTGGACCGGCCCACTTAAATTTTATTTTGTTAAAAAACAAAAAAATAGTGCACGGGCGTGGCTCCCTTTTTCTTCCTTTTCTTCTTTCTTTTCTTGCCTTCTTTTTATTTTTGATTTTCCGTTTTTCTTAAATTCGTTAATCTTTTTTGAAAATGGCAAACTTTTAACTTTTAATCTTCTTTCATTTTCCAGACTAGTAAGCGTGCACGTGCAACGCACGTTTTGACTAAAATTAATACCGGATGCGAGAATTCAAATGCATAGGAAAATAATTTGATGCTCCCTGTCCATAATTTTTACAAGTGTACTTTTTATTTCAAAAGTGAAACTTTTCTTTGACAAAATGTAACACATGAGTTTTTTTAGGGTGTAATCTATAAGTAATAGTGAAACTTTAAACCATGTGTGAGGACTAAGTATCGGCTCAAAAAAAAAGTGTGAGGACTAAATGTATTTCATTAGAAGGAACAATATGTTCGATTCAAGGGTGACCAAAAAAAGATACAACCATCAACTTTGCTTGCACTCATCTTTAACTCCACTCTTTCTAAACGAATCGATCCCTAAGAATAGCAAGCTAGACCCTTTGACTATTATCTGACGTCGAGAAGCAAACACAAAACCATTAATCTTTAGATCTGCTATTTTGTCCAGGCTGAGTGTCATCGCTCACATAATGCAAGAATTGATCCCAACAAAACGCCCATGATGCAACATGTCACGTTCATCAATAACCAAAGACCAAAAGGCCAGGGCAATTTATTGGGCTGTAAAAAGAAGTCATGTAGAATCATCATTTTATACGTGCTTACAACGCTATTGCCACATAAGAGTGGACGACTGAAAGTGTATCCATTAGAATCTACAGTTATGACAAACTTTAAAAATAGTTCCCAATTCTCTAGCTCGCTTAACCTTGAACTAATGTACATAGTCAGGAATCCAATGATTATACTTACACTGTAGTCCATGTTGCAAGTTAAATTTGAAAACGATGGACACCTTGGCATTAATTTCTGGATGGCTTAACCTTGTAGTAATAGTAATATAGATAACAAAGATGGTTCTGATAAGAGTGTTTTTACTTTCCCCTAGCAATGCATCTCCTGTTCCCTGCACATATTAAGGCATAATAAGCTACAAATAGCTGAAGCTACAAATAGACGGTAGCATTCTTGCATGCAGATGCAACACATAAGAGTGAACCAAAGAGACAAGAAATAATAAAAAGAAAGAGTACCATAATCTTTTATGTTAGTTCAATAGAATTGTTGTGCTGACTGTATAACACATGTAGAAATCAGAAAAATGAAAAGAATTAGTAGTCAAAGGAAATGCGAAATGTCATGAACTGTGAGATGCATTGTCATGAATATATAAGAAACTTTTTTCATCACTCCAAGACATCTCCATGCACAAGTTCTTGGTGCTTTTTCCTGGGATCTTATCCTAGTTTGGCTTAGTCAATGCAACTGGCGGCAGATCCAAATGAAGTGCATCAGTTTAACCACATATTTATATATATGGCACACATGACAAAAAAACTGACACAAAAAAAAAACGATGTAATGTCAATGTTGTCATAACTCAACAAAGGTATCCGTAAGCAAGTGTGGAAGAAAAAAAAACAGAGCAGCAAATGTGAGCACCTAGCAGACCAGTGAAATCGATCATCTGCTCCTTCCCTCCAGTAAGGAGTGCTTTTATATATATTAAGAGAAACCTGTCTCACTTATCGGAGGCTCTTTCTGTATCGCTCCTTCTCTCTCACAATTTGAACTTATTCTCAAGTTTCTTTACTACTTCATATATACATACATTTTGTCAGCCCTAGACACACAAAAAACTAATATACTTAAAACTCACATGAGCATCCAATCCAGCCCCTACAAGTTTGTACACAAAACAAATTGAATCAGCATCACCTTTACAAATGTAGCATTCACCTATCTGCAATTCTAATTCAAAATAGGTATCAGGAACCAACAACCAAGAAACATAGGAATCACAAAATAAAATAAAATAATCTCTTAAAGTTGCAATAGTTACCAGAATGATTATTCTGCTTCATCCGCTCTAATCAAACCAAACTAATCTGTTGAAGTTGCAGGTTTGAAACATAAGCTGTGAGGTGACAGGCGAGTTCGCTTTTGTAAAGGTGATGACCAATATCTTGCTGCTCGTTAATGAATGTGGAGACAACCATTGATTTTTGTCACTGACGCTATGCTTCTAGCCTTTAGCTCAACAATCTGAGCAATAGCTTGTTTGCTTCCACTTGTATATACATTGAGAAATGACAGTAGAACAGAAGATAACACAACTTTCCATGTCACATTTAGCCTGGACCATCCTCGTCATCTATGGTCTCGCTTGCAGGAGGTTGTTCCTCAATACTTTTTAACAATGAGCTCAGCCAGCCTTCCATAAACGGACTTCCACTCAAAATGGCAGATGAATTTGATAGGGCAACAGAACAATAGATCTGCAATTATTTAACGCTGAGAAGACAAATGATAAAAATAATAATATCCCAGCTATTTCTTCTCTAATAATGTATATGCAATCTTTAGAATGCCACAGATTACAAAACTTGCAAACCAAAAGACTTTTATTGAAATTTAGCCAATCATGTCAACTGAAGAGAAATAATTATTCTGCTGGGTGACATGGATCAAACAAGCAGCATCAGAGTCTTCAACATGCTAAAGCAAGCAACTAAACTAATGACGTGAGAAAAAAAGGAAGGTATGCACGGGCGCAGTTCTCACCCAAACCGAAAAGACAGACAACAGCTTCATCGATCGTATGATTGTTAAAGTCTGGGATATGTGCAACAGAGGATACCCTCAGAGAGATTGCAGGAGCTCCAGGATGCCGTGCTAAGCCACGAAGTCAACCTCGTCGCGGTCACCTCGCTGTGCAGGCGTGCAGCGGCAGCGGCGACATTCCCCGCAGTACCCCAGCTCCAGCGGCACTCTGCACACCACAAACCATTTCAACAGATCCGGCACCTACATGGATAAGGCTGTCAACTGCGACGCCGTTTGTGTTACCTGGAGATGCACGGGCATCGCCGGCGGCGGAGCGGCTAACAGAGAGCATGGAGAGGGAGGACGCCGAGCGGCAGGCCGCGGTGGCGGCGTGGGCGGCGGCGAGAAACACGTAAGATCTTGGCGTTGTGGCACATCGGTGAATACCGGAGGCGGAGGCGGCGGCGGCCCGCGATCGTGTCGATCAGAGGAGGAACGGCGGGGGCGGCTGCCTTCTCTCGCGTGCGCCAAAGGAGGATCGGCGGCGGCTCATCCGTGCGGCGCCTGCGGCGTCTGCTTGCGTCCTTCAACATGCAGTATGGTGCGTCGTGTGCTGGAGTAGTTAGATTAGGATCTGATGGATATCAGTTTTTTTCCCCTTGCGTGATGCGTGATTGTAGGGGGCGGACTTCCATATTTTTCTCTGCCTCTGCGGTGGTCGGTGGAGCACGGTCAGTCAATATAAATTGTTAAGTGCACACAAAGAATGGATTAGGTTAAGGCTAACCGTTAGATTGAGTTTAGTGGACCTAATCATGCGGTGATAATGGATCCGTATACATTTTGCAGGGTGTGTTTAAAAAAGTTCATGTTTGATCTTTTATTAGTAGTAGAGATGGAGCGAGCCGGAGCGACCACGCGCACGCGGTCATCCGGAACTAGCTCACGCATGCAGCCAGCCAGTGCTAGATCCCCTAGATCACGCACATCACAGCCAGTAGTACATGGCATAACGCACGCACGCACGCACTAGTACACATCACACGGACGCCAGTGCGTCAACGGCGTGAGCTACGGCGGGGACGTCGTCCAAGCACTGAAGTACAACTCCACATCAACGAACGCCGGCGAGCAGGCGTCCTTGCTGGACACACGTGTGCAAGCTGAGGAGGACGACGGGGCTGGTGTTCATAAACTTATAGATACATTTTTAAATATATGATGAACATTTTGGAAAAAAAACTATAAATATATGTGTTGAACAATTTGTAATATACGTTGAACAAATTTTGAATACACATTGAACATTTGTGTAATATACCACTGAACAAATTTTGAAAACATGGCGAACACTTTATATTCATTGAAAAATTGCTAATATACAATGAACATTTTATAATGCATGACCAACTTTTTTGTAATATACCGTAAACATTTCCTAAATATACAATAAACATTTTGGTAACACACAATGAACTTTGTATAACATAGGAGAAAATAAACAGTAAAAAGAAAATAAAAAAGAACTTAAAAAATAAAAAGTATAAAAATATAAATAGAAACAGAAAATAAAAATAAAAATGAAAGGAAAAAAGAACCAGAAAAGAAAAATCGAAAAAAACAAATAACAAACGAAAAAACTGAAGCAAAACAATGCGCAACACGCGTTGCCGTGAACTGGGCCGGCCCAATCCCGGTTACCCTTTGCCACGTCGACAATCCCCGTTTGGAAAATGACCCGAAGATTTAATTTAGACCGGGATTGCATAGTTCAGGATGCAATCGACCGGGATTTCGATTTGAGGGTTCATTCCGTGCGACCTCTACGAGTTCAGGGTTTAAAATGGACTTTTTCCCAGGTGCAGCACGCACGCTCAAGCCCCTGCACGTGCGGTCCAAGCTGCTGCTGCTGCTGCTGCATCTGTGTAGCAGCTGTCCAGCAGAATGGAGAGCGACGCATCAGCGCACGCATCACGCATGCGTCACCTGCGTTCGGCACGTCCATCTTCGGGCGCGCCGGTGCGGCTAGGCCGACCTCGGCGTTCCGGAGTTTTTTTGTCTATACTTTCTGGCACGGACAAGCGCTGACTCTCGCATGCATAGCAACCGATCGGAAGTGGATCTCATTTCAGACCCTTCATCGGCATAGCGCACGGCGGCTTCGTGGACAGAAGCGATTGGGATTTGTGTCGTCCAAGGAGAAGATTAACGACCCGCCGACCACTGTGCGGCCCTCGAAATCGCGGCCGACCACCTTGTCCTAGCACGATGACGCAGGTCGAGAAATCTAGAAATCGGACGAGTTTTTGACCCGGGGAGGTCAAACGGGGATGAGACGACGGCGAAGCAACGCGGCTGTGGTCTGTTTGAATCCTCGGCATGGTTCAAATGAGACGAAGGGCTGCTTTGTTCTTCGGTAGTGAGCTTCCGGCGGGTTTGTTTATCAATTCCCTGGGTCTAGATAACTACTCCCTCCGTTCCTAAATATAAAACCTTTTAAAGATTTCACTATGGACTACATACGGAGCAAAATGAATGAACCTACACTCTAAAATATGTCTATATACATCCGTATGTAGTACATAGTGGAATCTCTAAAAGGTCTTATATTTAGGAACGGAGGGAGTAGATTGGTATTTTTTTTTTATTTTTTCTGCGGCAACTAGATTGGTATGCTTGGAGTGCATTTGCAGAGGGAAACTTTTGGTCTATGCGTGTGTACACCCTATATGGAAAAATAATTTAGTAATTAAATAAAAAGTCAACATTTTTCAAAAATATTTTGAAATAAACTTGAGCTACCATTGCACTGGTAAAAAAAGTTCCACAAAAAGAAAATATCTCATTGGCTTCTTTTCAAAAAAAGAAAAAAGATTGGTTAAATTAGTGTGAATAGTGACCATAATGGCAAATATTTTTTGTGCTTTTTTGCTCTAAAGTCAAAGTTGTTTTTTTATACGTGAAAATTTATATACTGTGCAAAAGAAAGTCAAGTTTATTATAGAAAAACTTCCAAACCTTTTGACTTTTTAAAATTATTAATTATTCTTTCCCATATGAGGTATACATATTGCACTATAAAAAAAATAAGAAGAGAAGATATCCAACCTATCATTGATGATCGATAAGATCATCAAGAACATTTCTCGGTGGATGGGTAAGCACCATCAATCGATATGGCTCAGTTGACTTCATGGAGTAAGAGGCATTTCTTTGTGGTGATAAAAATTGGCAAAAGGTTTTTAATTTTAAACATTGAACATCTAGGTCTGATTTGCTTTCGTTTAAAACTGACAATATTTTTAGGGATTTTAATATGGCTCTATTGACTTCATGGTGTAAGAGGTATTTCTCTGGTGGTGATAAAAATTGGCAAAATTACCTAAAAAGGGATAAATTTTGGCAAAAAAACTTGTTTTTAAATATGTAGCCTAGTTTGGTTGGGTTTATTTGTTTTTAAATATATAAACATGGAGTAGGAGGTATTTCTTTGTTTTTAAATATGTAACTTCTAGGTATTTGTTCGATCGGAAAATTTATGTGTTCCTTTGGTTGGTTTTAATAAATAAAAATTAACTAGGGATAATCTAGCTAAGACGACTGTTGATGACATGTCTTTCTACAATTGCAACGACAAAGCTGACACGAGGAGGAGGTTTCTGGTTTGCTCTTGTGGCAGCTGGCCTGAAGACTTGTGGGCTTTCCTTTTTAGACACCAAGACTTATCGCCTGTTTGTTGCTTAGAAAGAACAAGTTCCAATCAAGTGTTTCAAGACAAAAATAGCAAGGTTGACAGTGAATAACCTCTGTTCGTTTTATTCAGTGGAAATACTTACAGAATGTCAAGTTTCTGACTCAAGCAAAGCAGCAAACAAACCTTTGTAGGAGAAAAAGAGCATCACTGTTCACTCAGGGCAAGCCGCGGAAAAAAAGGACTCACGCCACATAAGAATACGCACTCGCAAACCACAAGGAAAAGAGGGGGGGGGGGGGGGGGGGGGGGAAGAAAAATTCACACTTCGGTTAGCGACAGTCTTCGGCACACAGCGAGGATTAATCTTGCACGTAATATGGCTCCTCCGAGTGCACCAATAATCCTCTAAGCATTCGTGTCTCAAGATGCCAAAACTATTATCACGATAAGCAAAACAACCCCAAAGATCACCATAAGCAGGCAAAGCTGGCACATGAAATGAATTGGTAGGGTAAAGAAATAGCTAGAACAGTGACGATGTAGTAATTTGTACGAGTCTGACATACCAAGGATGAATTTGACTTCTGAGTCTTCGACGCTTTGCCGATTTCTTTCTTCGCTTCATTGGTCGCGGCTGCAGAGTTTTCAATGTTGGCGTCGACTTCCTCTGTAACCAAAGATGTCGGCGTTAGCTAGTAAGTTAAGGAACATGACTGTGTAGAATGTAATGTAAAACGTGCCTATTATGCCTCCTTGCGCATGCACGAGCGTAGCAAGATCCTTAAATGCTTCGTGTACTTCACCAATCTGCTGTTGGATGTCTTGAATCGCCTGCTCCCTTTCCTCGATGATAGCCTCATTGAAAACAATTTCATTATCCAATTGCAACACCTCTAGCCTGCATAATAACATGGCAGGTCAGAGAAAATGTGAGAGAAATGGATTCTGCAGATTTTTGCATACAATATTGATCTTCTGACTCAAACAACATGTAGTGGGATTTTAATTAAGAATCTTGCATGCCATATTTTAACACCATGTGTTTCAACAAAGAGGACTTGCCAGTCTACAAAGTTATGTAACATAGAGCCCCTATGGGCTTCCCTATGTAATGAGGAATCGAGCAAAGCCCAACAATTCAGGAATGAGGAAATTCTGAGTTAACAATGAAGCGTTGGACACATATTGTTCATGGGTTGAGAGAGGAGTCTGAACTCTAGGACTAGAATACCTCATTGTCCAGTTCAGTGGTGGAGCGGTCCGCTCATGTTAATTTACTGGTGTAGGTTTGAATCCTACCCGGGGAGATTTTGTGAAATAAATAAATAAAAGGGCTTGCTTTGACCCTTTGGAGTAGGTAACTCAGTAGTTACCACACTCCACACAATTTGGACCCGGTCAAAATAGTGCATGAGCAGCATATTCTACCTCTAGGGGTGTGGGGGTGGCGGGCCGGGGGGGGGGGGGGGGGGGGGGGATGTGTTCTACTCCCTCCGTCCCAAAATAAGTGTCACAGATTTTGTACTAAACTAGTACAAATTTTGTACTAGATCATCGACACTTATTTTGGGACGGAGGGAGTACAATTTAGGCATGAGACCTGTGAAAACATATAATCGGATCAAGAGACGGTAGAATTTATGAACCAATGTGCTGTCTACAAGACAAACTAAATACTGCAGGGTAGCACTAATTTTATACATGATCTTTCAGAAGTTGATAGCGCCTCAGTATGCTGATGATACACTGCTCATTATGCCTGCTCAGGATGACCAGCTGATTGCTCCCAAGGACATGCTTCAGGTGTTTTCTCAGTCCACTGCCTTGGATGTTAATTATCACAAATCTTCATTGGTATCAATCAATTTGGCACCTGATTAAGCTACCAGACTGGCAGGCGGTTTTGGTTGTCAGTTAGCATCCATGCCTTCACATATCTAGGCCTGCCTGTTGGAACTAGAAGACCGAGGCTAGTTGACCTTTTACCCCTGGTGGACTGTATGGAGAGAAGGTTGACTGCAAGTTCTTCATTTTTGGCTCAAAGTGGAAGGTTAATCTGCAATCTCATCTACGCCAATGTTCTTTCTTTGCAGCCGCAGATACCCCCCTGGCATTTTAAAACAGTTGCAGAGAATTCAGAGGCAATGTTTATGGAGGAAAAATAGATAAGAACTAGCCCCTTCTCTGGCTCCCTGGGATTTGGTATGTATGCCTAAAAATAAAGGAGGTCTAGAATGAAGCTGTTCTGCTCAAACATGTCCATAAGTTCTTTAACAGGCTTGACATTCCTTGTATTAATCTTATTTCGAACACATATTATCATGAAAGAGTACCCCAGGTTACTCAATTCTGTGGCTCCTTTTGGTGGAAAGATATTGCCAAATATAGAGCTATTTCTTGGGTACAGGTTAGCCAAGGTGACACTGCACTTTTCTGGTCAGATCAATGGAAGGTTGGGGGCTCTGTGGTACCTTTACAGCACAGATTCCAGAGACTGTTTTCTTATACTCAGGATCAGTTGCTATCTGTGAAGGAGGCTCTTGCATCTGACAATCTTTTGCATCTTTTCCATATGCCACTTTCAGCACAGGCTCATGAGGAATTCTCCAAATTGGAGGAATTTTGTTCTATCCCCATGGATGCCTCAAATAGGGATGTTTGGCTGCTCAAACAAGGTGATGCTTCATACAGAGCAAAAATCTATTATACCATAGTCCACAGTCCTATTGTTTCAAACCCCATTTTGAACTGGATTTGGAAAAGTTGTTGTACCCTGAAAGTCAAGGTCTTTGTTTGGATGATGATCATTGATGACTGAATACAAAAGATATGCTGGAAATAAGGCACTGGAATATGGCTGATAGCCCTGCATGTGTTATGTCTCCTACTGGCACTAGGGAGGACAGAAATCGTCTGTTTTATCAACGTAATTTCAGTGTTACAGTGTGGAATTATTTACAGGTCCACTGGCCAGTGGGATCTGATACGAGCCAGATTGCTTTGCAAGCTAGAAGGGAGTTCAACAAGCCTTTTTTCTCTGAAGTTGTACAGCTTGCTGCCTTCTGGCATATATGGATCACCAGGAATGCAAAGGTCTTTAGGCATGAAAGACCAACCTTTTACAGATGGAAGAGTGGTTTTGTTCATGGCATCTCCCTTCTGGCTCATAGGATAAAACCTAGGTTTAAGGATGAACTGCTCAAATGGGTTTCTTACCTCCCACCTTAGAGGGCAAGTTGTATTAGTTTTTTAGTTATTTTTCTTTTCTCCTTTGAGCCTTGGGATCCCTGTATATATTGTATATTCTGGGTTTTGGAATACAATTTTGAAGGCTGTGGGGTTTTTGCCCTACAGTAAGCAATAAAAAAACGATCAAGTATAAAAAGAATACAATTACTCCCTCCGATCCATATTAATTATCGCTGACTCGGTACAGCTTTGCACTGAAGTTGTACCGAGTCAGCAACAATTAATATGGATCGGAGGGAGTACAATAGTTGAATGTTTTTCATGTGAGAAGTGAACAGATAGTGGTAAGCAAATAAAGCTAAGCCACTGACAGCAAATATCCTACCACTAACTTGAAGGAAGAACAACAAAGGGAAACGAGAACACTGACCTGTTTGGTTCTGCAAGCAATGCGCGCTGTTCAGGCATTTTATCGAAATCAGATCTTCCATCATTTGTAGTATGGCTGTATCACAATGAACACAACAACAGTAAGGGATATTAAACAAGTCAAATCTGCACAATAAAGAGCTCATGTTCGCTAGCAGAAGCCAAAAATGCAAGTAGGGTAATTGCCAAAACAGGAAAAGACTTATCTTATATTAGTTAAACGAGCATTTTCTGCATGTACCAAAAGGGAGAAGAGTTGCTCTACTTAAATCCGAAAGTCAAGAATGAACAATAAATGCTTGATTATGCATGCCAAATTAATCCATCAGTCAGAGAAAAAAATGTCAATATAAGCCAGACAGCATCACTGCTAGCGGTTGTAGCATCAGGAATTATTTGCCATGAAATTGTCACAGTCAAGTTATAGTTTTCTAGAGCGGCATGGTATGGTCTGAATGATTCATAGACAAAACATCATCCAAATGATCCAATAATTCCAAATACAGTCTTCCCTTTTTCTCCAATAACGGGACAAAGTGCGTAAATACTAGCGACTTGTTAGAATTAGATGCACCCCACTAATATATCAACTGTGCCAGACCAGTAAAGGGAGCCTGTGCGAGATGTGCGCCTGCACAGAGCCCCTAAATATCTAGGGCCCTCAATTTGTTTCTGCGTACTATACTTTTGAAACATTTAAGATTAGCCGGGAATTAAGGATCATGCAATAAATACATGAGCTTTACTACTGGTTATCTGACCACCACATGCAAGCCGCTCCATTTTCATCTTGTCCAAACTCAGTTGCACATTTCTCCTTCTCTTCTAATTGCAGCGCACCATGCTCTTCCTCTTTCAACCGCACATGCCGCAAGCAGCATCCATGTGAAATTAACCACAACTTCAGTTTTCTTAATATAGTAGTATTCCATTTGACTAATTTCTTCATAATTTCTCCAAAACATATCCAAACTTAAAATTTTGAGTTCATAATTATGTTCTGCAACGACACAAGATATACTTAGTGGATTGGCTATTATAGCACTTGAAAATGAAGTTTAAGAGAAAAGTTTTTTCCGATAAATATAATTGAAGGGGAATGATATAATGGAGGGGCAGGCCTGGCACAGTGTTAGCAGGGGCGGACCCACGTAGTGCTAGCCGGTGTCACAGGACACCGGCTAGGATTTGCTTTTATGTTGCGCATGCATAGCTCAGACGGGCTTGGACACCGGTAAATTTCGAAGTTGGACACCAAGCGCGGCCGGCAATCCAACTAGTAGTGCGTGCAGTCTGGCTTTGGGTCAACCTCCTTCCGCGCATTGCTATGTAGTACTGGGCTGTTCCTGTTCGGATGCTCGCCGCCTTGCCTCCTCTAGTCACGGGCTCACCGCGCCACGGTGTGAGAGCGACCCGCGTCGCCCGCTCAGTCAGAGCCAGTTGCCGACCGCTCGAAGCTGCCCTAAGTTGCTACTACAGTCTGCTGATCGATGTATAATCGTAGGAGGTGTACGTATCATAAATTTGTGTAATTCTCGTTCACTAAATTGTATTGCTAATATTTCAAAATTAAAGACTATTACAATTATTTAATTTTGCCTAATTCTTGCTCTTTTAAACTGTATGGCTATGGTTTACTTAATTCAAGGTTATTACAACTGAGAAACAGATAGCTTTGATTTGTCAAAAAAATTGAATGATTCGCAACTTTAGATTATTTCTTGGCCGCGCACGAGACGGTAAGACCCAGTGTCGAGTATTAACTTCATAAATGAATAGTTTAATCAATAAGTTTTATTTGTGACGTTTCTATTTTTGCATCAACAAACACAAATAATGTAACTCGATGTACACTTGTGCTAATATAACAACTGACAAATTTTAGGGGGATTTATGATTTTTTTTCTCTAAAAGACGTAGACCTCAACACAGGATGCTCTATCAACACATGAACCAAATGATTCTCTATCAACTGGTCTTTTACGCTTCTGCATTTTGTTAAGCATTTTTACTGCTGGACACTTAATATTATTGTTGTGTGTTACTTCTATGCATATTATTTCTTGGTATTCACCGTGTGTGGTGTACATGTGGACACCAGGTCATTTTTGTTCTGGGTCCGCCCCTGAGTGTTAGAGTCTCTCCACTTGCGGCCTGGAGGTCCTGGGTTCGAACCAGCCTCCTTGCAGAATTAAAGGGTAAGGCTGTCTAGAAATTTCCTTCCCCAGAGGCCCAGACCCCACCTTGTGTGGGAGTTTTCAGCACTGGGTATGCCCTGTAATGATAAATGATGACGCATTTATGCTACTAGCTAGATGCTCGTGTGTTACTATGGAAGTTATTTTTCATTATATATTATCAGTTGTTTAAACACTTGTGCCACCATAGTCCCTGAGTGGCTGAGTATGTATAAAATGTAAAAAATATCCCAGAATATAAATCAGTTGAATTAACCAATAGTCCTCCATAGAATGGATGACCGCTGTGGTAACTCCAATAAATTTAAGACGTGAATAGACCGCCACCAACTCAGATCTTTATAAGAGTAAAGAATATATAAATTTGTAGGTAATGATTCCAAAATTTTATATTTGACAGTTGTAGCTCTTCGAACAATTATTAGCGGTACGATATGAAAATAAAACTTTGCACTGGGCAACCAACTTCTCATGTACGACCCTGAACTGTGCAACTCATTTTACTTACAAATGTGGGTATGTGTAATGAAACACATGAGATAAAAATTCTGGATGAATTGATATTAGAGTGAGCAACAATTGTTACCTTGGCTGACCACTCTGGGGAACAACCGGCTTATATGCCATCTCCCTCTGAATTGCAAGATTTTGAAGTTTCCTGAATTCCTCCATCGTCGCAGCAAAATCTTTGGCAAGCTTCATGTCAGCTACCCGCTTGTCTGCCTGTAGGTGACACCCAAATTCATGAGCACCATGACGAACAGCTGACATACATCTTAACCGAACTTAAATTCGTTTAGAGAGCCTCATCCAGGCAGAAGTACTGAATATTAATCTAAAAGAAAGGGATAGAATGTGGTGAATTATTACTGACACTAGTTCCAGTGCTCTTGTCTGCTTCCGCAGCACTCGTCAGCTTCTCCTTGGCATCCTTCGCCAATTGCAGGACTTTATGGCTAGTCTTCTGCCTGCGAGGAGATCGTTGTAGCGCAGAGTAATTCAGAAAGTGACACCAGCATGCCGTGAAGGCATTAGCCCCCTCGATCCTAGTACCAGTTAGAGCACAAGCCGTGTGCTTCTAACTTGAAATGGGAAAAATTGATTCAAATAACTAGCACATGATGAAATTAGTCGAGCGAGAGGAGAGGGGGTTGAGGACAGACAGCTGATCGCGGAGGGTGGGCGTGTCCTTGGGCGTGCCGAGCGAGTTGAGGAGGCGGCGGTAGGAGGACACCGCGGTGGTGATCTGGAAGACGAGCGCGCGCGTGGCGTCGGCGCCCCTCCCCCTCCTGGGCGCCTGCAGCGCCCCGGACTCCAGATCCGCGAAGCTCATCGCCGATCCCTCCCGCCCTCGCGCGCCGGCCGATGCCCGCCGTCGAGCCCGTCCACTCGGTCAGCGAAAGGTGGCGGAGGCGGTCGACCGGACTCGCCGGAGCGTAGCGGGACACGGTAAGGGCAGGGGTCGCCGTCCGTCGCCACCGGCCACGCACGCAGTGAGGTGCCCCAGTTTCTTTATTATTCCATGGATGGATTGGCTGCTGTTGTTGCGATCGAATTGATTGATGAGAGAGGGGTGATGGGGCAGCACGAGGTGGCACGAACAGAGCAGGCATCGCGGGCTCGATCCACACCCGTGATTTGGGAGAAGTGCTTGGCGTCAACCGAACCGCACACCCGGCCGCGGTCGCGGTCGCACTCGCACCGCTTTGGGTGAGTTGGGTCGGTCCAGCGGGGGGGCGGAGGACGAGCTGGTCGGCCGGAACGCCGAAAGTCGATCTGGAATTATCTTTTTTTTTTATCGGGAATTATCGTCACGGTTGGATTTTTTTTTCAGAACCGCCTTCATTCATCTTACCATTGCCTATTTTGTTTAGAGCATCTACATCCGGAACATGCAAATCCGACCCTTCAGACGTCCGTGGACGCATCCGGTCGTGCCCGCGGACATTAACCGGACACTCCCTAAATCCGCACGTCTACATCCGCGTATCTCATATCCGACATCATAAAAAAAAGATAAAAATCGGCAGCAAACAGACATATAAACCAATACTAAACGGGCATGATTCACATAAACATCATCAAAAGAACACCACACTGACATAGTTCAAAAATCCGGCACATTCTACTAACTACATACTAATAATAGATGAGGGGCGAGTGTGGGGACCCTGACTCATAAGTCGAAGTCACAGAATACACGTGTACAGTGATCCCAGAGATCAATGCTCACTGAACACACAGAAGCTGGATAACAAGAGTCTTACATCCATTACATGTCGTCTTACATAAATTATGACAATTATGGTCAAGTCTTACATAGTAGATAGGACCGTGAAGGCCAAACATCAAACACAAACTTGCAGCGAAAATCTTCGACGATAGCGTGAACACATGCCATCTGTCTTAACCCTACACGCATTCTGATCAGGAAGCGGCCTAATTCGCATATTCTTCACCAAGGTACTCTTCACCATATTCATGCCCTTCCATGCCTGGCCAATTAAATAACCATTGGCAAGTCAATGAGTACTTTGAATGTACTCGCAAGCAACCCATGTTCGGAACAACGTATTCGTGCATGGTTTATCACTAAGCATGCAATTTTGCATAAAGTTATTTCTGAGTGCAGTATCATGTCCTAACATTTGTAAAATTATGCATCATGAGGTTACAGATAACCATATGAACAGGTTACAGATATCAATATAAACAGAGTATCCCAACTCTAGTTTCATCATCTCATCAAGTCACCGGACTTGGCTCAAGTACCTCATTCGTCACACACACACACACCAAGTTTTGTAAAACTATGGACGTAGCCCAAGAGCGGTCATCCAACTGCCCTTGACCGTGGACATGGCTATTCGAATAGTTTTACACCATGCAGAGGTTGCACACTTTACCCAAAAGACTCGGAGAACTTCCGTGTCATCCATGACTCGCGGTATATTACATATCCGAGGTAAGCACCCGAACAATGTCTTTCCCTTGACAACACTAAACAAAGAGTCCACTCGTTGGCCCACATCCTCATAATGTACATCACAAGTACCATCCCTGAGGGGACACAACGGTGTGCCCGGTGTCTGTGAAAACAGTCATAGTCGCCCTTCCAAGCACGATCCCGTATCGAGAGAGTAACTCTAGCCCTCTCACCACTAGTAATGCGGGCTCTCTGCTATCATCGACCAAAGTAATCAACAAATCCCCGTCCCATAAGGGGTATCGTAGTTGTACATGTAAGGTTGGAGTAACGGTCGCAACTTAAACCAATCCCTTTTTGAAAACAACACACACACTTGCCTCGGTACACCATTTCTTTCTCAAGCGGTTACCTAGCACATCATCATCTTCCTCGGGCATTAGTGGCACCCGATGGGGTTTTTCGTAAAGTCTTTGGTAAAACACTTTGTTTTCCATCTCATGCATATTCCCGTCCCATTTGCGTAGCAACTACTTGCACCTAACTACTTCCCACCCGCATAACTCTCATCGAAAGGTAGGGTCATACACAATGCAAGTATCAACGCGCGATGCATCGGAGACAACCCAACAAGGTGGTCACCATATCATCTAGCCATTTCATGCAACGATCAAAATACTATAATGCCATGCATAAAAGTAGGTTCATCAACATGGTCAAAGGGTTGCTTGCCTGGCTCAACAAAGTCTTCGGGGTCTTCAAATGCTTCTGGTCCAACCTCTTCGTCAACAACGTAATCTATCGTCACAAAATAGCGGGCACAAATAAGAAAATAGCACAAAACAAGAAAATAAAAAAACTCAAAAAAATGTCAATTCATTTTTGTAAAATACTAGGGTGAAAACTAAAAATACCACATTTCCTAGTTTTTGGATTTGGAGTGTCAAAAATAGAGACATGGATTTAAATAGTGGATTTAAATACTTTAAGTAGGGTTTTAATTAGGAACAATACATAAAAGCTTATTGGAGATGCATGAAAACTATACCATTAAATAGGTTGTAATATTTCAAGTATTTAGGAATTGGAATCATTGGATTTGGACAATTATTTTGTGATGTGGAATTTTTGGAAATAGAGATAAAAAGAAAAAGAAAAATGGCGAGAACTGGCCGGGCCAAAACAGCTCGCAACTGGGCCGGCTCGGAGCCACGCCAGCCCAGGCGAATCGGTGTGCGTGCGTGCCCGCGTTCAAACCTGACGGCTGGTGCCCGGCGGTCAGTGGCAGAGAGAGGGGGGAGAGAGGTGAGGATGACAGGCGGGCCCCAGCTGTCATCTTCAACCTCGCGACCAGGGAGGTGCGCGGGCTCACTGTCGACGACTGGGGCACGGCAGGGCTCAAGGACGGTGGGAATGGAACCAGCGCTGAGCCGCCGTTCAGGTGGAGGTCGAGGGGGTCGCCGGAGTGGCCTGAGTCACCGGCGACGAGGAGGTCGCGGCGAAGGAGCTTCGGGCGAGCTCCAAGACGACACTACGGGCTGCAAAACGCATGGAAGACGGAGGGGAAATGATCAGTGAGGTGAGGGAGGACCAGGGGAAGAGGAATGGTGACCGGAGGAGGCTTGTACCTCAAGATCTCCGGCGAGCCGAACCGGCGGAGCTCGGGCTTGATCTCGAGCTCGGGTGACTCCGGGGTTGATTTAGTGGCACGGGAGGTCGATTTGGAGTGCGAGAGGGTGAGGGAGGCGCTAAGAGAGGCTCAGGGTGGCTTAAATAGCGAGGGTGTGGTGCACCGTGAGCTCTGCCCACAGGTGCCCGAGGGATCGACTGGGACGGCCGTTTGGAAGGGCCAGCTGGGGTCTGGGGTGCTCGGGGGCGACGTCCAGATTGCTGGGGAGGGAGAGAGATAAGAGGGCGACGCCCTGGTGCTCGCGCGTGTGAGGTCAAGGATTGGCCGAGCCGGGCGGCGTCGGGCACACGCGGGGGGAGGGATGACAGAGAGGGAGAGAGGTGGCTCCCGACACGATGGCGTGTCACGGACACCAAGGCGCCTCGACGCGCGCGAGGGGGAGGCTCGAGGTCGTCAAGGCATGGGCAGGGCGCGGAGTCAACTCTCTCTCGAGCGCGGTTGCCTGCTCAAGAGCGCGACTTTGGCCGACATGGCATGTCTTTTGGCATGCTCTGGCGTCTCCACTTGTGCCCAACGGCTGTAGAAGGAATAAATAAGAGGTAGGGAGGCTTTGGATGCTCTGGAACTTTGTGGGATCGAGAAGGGATATCTAGAAGGGGGGGGGTGAATAGACTACTTGGCAAAATAAAAACCTAACCTATTCCCAATTTTAATGGTTGGCAGATTTTAGCAATTCTAACAAGTCTAGAACGCCCTACACATGCAAGTCAATGAGTATAGCAGCGGAAAGTAAAAACAAGCACATATAAGTAAGAGTAGAGAAGAGGAGATCAAACGTAATTGGAGGTACAATTTTTTTTCCCGTGGTTCCGATAGGTGGTGCTATCGTACATTCACGTTGATGGAGACTTCAACCCACGGAGGGTAGCGGTCGCGAGAGTCCACGGAGAGCTCCACCCATAAGGGTCCATGAAGTAGCAACCTCGTCTATTCCATCACGGCTTACGTCCACGAAGGACTAGCCTCACTCAGGGTAGATCTTCACAAAGTAGGCGATCCCCTTGCCCGTACAAACTTCTTGGTTCAACTCCACACACGAAGACAAAGGCTCCCAAGCGACACCTAACCAATCTAGGAGACACCACTCTCCAAAAGGTAATAGATGTGGTAAGAATGATGAACTCCTTACTCTTGTGCTTCAAAAGATAGTCTCCTCAACACACAATCACTCTCTCACAGATTTGGCTTGGTAGAAGAGGTTGATTGGGTGGAAAGAAACTTGGAGAGGCTAGAAATCAAGATTCATATGGTTGGAGTGGAACATCTTGATTTCAACACATGAGTAGTTGGTTCTCTCTTAGAAAAATGGATGGGGCAAGTGTTGGTCTGTTCTGAGTGCTTCCTCTACGAGTGAGAGGTAGGTGGAGGGGTATATATAGGCATATCCAAAAATCCAACCATTACAACATTATTGCCCAACTCGGTGAAACCGAAGCAAAAACTCGGTTGCACCGACTAGTGCAAAATGTGGCAACTTTTGGCGTTTCGGTGAGACCGATATATAAATCTCGATGGGTCCGATTTGGCTGACCTAGGCAGTTACCCAAACTCGGTGAGACCGATTTGCAAAAATCAGAAATTCCGATTCTTAGAAATAGGATACCCGAGAGTTGGTCACTGATTTCAGTTTCACCAAAATGAAAACTTGGTGTCACCGAGACCTTAGGGTTTGGCTTAGGATCTGTCTGGGGTGAAACTCGGCATGGCCGATTTGGAAAAGTTGGTGGCACGGATTTTGAGTGGTAGGTTTAGACAGAGCATTTTGTGGGAGAATTTCATGGGTATTTTTGGTGGCTAACTCTAAGCACTTGAGCAACCAGATCATCATGGATACCTCATCCCCTTTAAATATTATTGGCTTTCCCATGGACTCAAATGTGATTTCTCACAAAATGTAAAATGTAGAGTCTTGAAGCTTGATGTCTTGCCAATCCTATTACTTTCCTTCTTCTTATTTCCTTGGGGATTCTCCTCACATTTCAGCCAATCCTCTCTGTGGACTCCATCTGAAATAAACTAGGTAAAACTATTAGTCCAAGAGACAATGTATGTTGTCATGAATTATCAAAACCTCCAAGGGAGCATTTGTGCTTTCAATCCCCCCCTTTTTGGTAATTGATGACAACATACAATCAAAGCTTTAAATTTAGGATATGCAGAAATATATGAAAGCTTTGAGAGACACATGACTAAGACAAGCTCCCCCTAAATGTGTGCAATCCTTTTTAGAGGATAGTTGCTTTGGAATGCATGAAAACACACATAGTGGAGAGGACATGATGAGTCATGTGTACATTGGCTATGTGCATCAAACATATGTGAATAAGGTGTCTCCATGTTCAAGACTCACTCTTGCAAACAATATGTGCAAGAAACAAGAGATCATCTTGACCAAGGATATGATGCATATACTTACCTTGAAGTTCTTGAGCATTTTAACAAAAGAAACACACTTGAGAAAACAATGTTAGATAACACAAGAGTATTCTTATCATCCAAATGCAAAATAATTCAAATGTACCAAGATATGGAAGACATATAGGAAATAGTTTTTCTTAAGATTAATATGTCTCCAAGAGCATTTAGAAATTTCTCCCCTAAGTATGGATTTGTAAGTCTTCCTCCCCCCCCTGAATCTTAGCATGTAGATATTGGGAGTAGGTAGGGTGAGACAAGTCTAACACTAAGGCTATCAAATCCAAATCCAAATCACATTTTCTCTCTGCTTTAATGATAGTATGAATTTGGTCTTCTCTCTCCCCCTTAATGTAGTGTTTCTCCTATTTGGGTGATCATGATATTTCTCCCCCCTTGATAGATATTTCTTCCTTGAGAGATATTTCTCCCCCTTTAGCAAGCATAAGCTTTGATATTTCTCCCCCTTTGGCATTAATTTCCAAAAAGGTCAGAGGGTTCATTGAGAGTAAGCGTCATTGAGATTATTAAAAAGAATGTCAGGAAAATGGCAAAGAACACAAGTGATGGCAAGAGTCGGTGATTCCGAGGCAAAGTAAATCGGTAGAACCAATAAGAAAATATTAGGGCTCTGGGTAAAATCGGTATAGCCGAAGAGTTCCATGTCGGTGGTACCGAAGAAGCTCTGTGTCACGCCCAAGATGCGGTCCTATCCCTATTAAGGCTTGTGGCCTCGAGGGGGATAGAAGCGCATCTCGTCATTCGCAAGTACAGTAAAACATTGCAATACATGTAGGAAGAGATGAGTATATGAGTTGGCTTACACTCGCCACAAGCTATCTGACAAGTTCACACAAATTTATTCATACATCATTCAGAAGGCAGGGTCCGGCTACGGACGAAATCAAACGATAAAAGAAGCAATAAACTGTCTTGCTATCCCAGGATCACCACCACGAAGCTCCCTACTCGTCTGGATAAGTAACATACATATGTCTACTCTCTTCGTCGTACTCCCACTGGAGCTGAGTCACATCTTCTGGCACGTTCTCATCAACACCTGCACCTGTATTGTTGTAATCTATGAGCCACAGGGACTCAGCAATCTCATAACCCGGGTACCGAAACTATGTAAGCCATTGGGTAAGGAATTGGTTAAGTGGTGAGGCTGCAGCAAGCGCTAAGCATATATTGGTGGCTAACTTACGAGAACATGAATGTAAATGTGGTGGCATACGTATGACGAACGTGAGCTAGCATGATCACTAAGTGATCCTGAACTCCTACTTACGTCAATCATAACCCCACCGTGTTCTCTCTCGGAACATGTTCACGAGCAGAGACAGTCACGATTACGCACATAGTTGGTGTATTTTATTTGAGTTTACTTCAAGTTTACTATAACCGGGTGTTAAACAAATTTCCAAGTTGCCACGTAACCGCGGGCACGGCTTTCCGAAAAGATTTAACCCTGCAGGGGTGCTCCAACTCATCCATCACAAACTAACCACATGCCGCGAGAATAACCTCGACCACGAATCCCATGATCTTCATAGGCAATTCCACTGGAAAACCGCAACCTCGAGATAGCCCGAAGAAAAACCGGAATTCCTCGCGCAAGACATTCGAGAAAGGTAAAACAAGTCCAGCAAGACCGCCCGACGTGTCGACGAACCCGATAAGAGCCGCGTATCTCGTTCTCAGGACACGACCGGATGGGACTAGCTACGGGGAAAAACCAATCCCCGAGTTTCCTCGAGGTGGCCCCGCAGGCAGCCCAGGTTGGACCAACACTCATGAGGAGCACTGGCCCGGGTTGTTGATTAATTATCCACGGGGTAGCTATGCCCTATGCAATTTTATTAAGTTGTTTAGCAAATGTAGTACCAAAGTTGGGTCTTGCCAGACAAGTTTTAATCTAAAACGAATGTTCAAGGGGGTCCCCATAACAACCCCGAGCATGTTAGGAGCGCAAAATATGGAATATAACACCGGTACTCGGAACTAGTGCGGCAAAAGCGGAACAAAACACTGAGCAAAAGGCCAAGCCTTCCACCATTGCCAGGTATATATGTGCATTAATTTAAATACAGTAATTTGAGTGATATAACAAAATCCATGTTGACACATGGAAAGCTTGCACCTGCAACTAGCAACGCTATAAGATAAGGGCTGAGCAACGGTAACATAGCCAATCAATGTTTGCTAGGTAGTGGAAGGGGTTAGAGGCTTTCATGGCAATTTAGGGGGCTGACAGTTTAAGTGGTAGGTAACGGAAAACATAACGGTAAAAGCGAGACAACTAGCAAGGCAAAAATAGTGTCGGGATCCGGGTATGATCATCTTGCATGTTGGTTCTTCAGAGGGACAAAGAGCTGGGTCCTCGTAGTTGTACTCTCCGGGATCCTCGTACTCAGGCTCAACACTCGCGTCTACCCAAAGAGAACAGCACCAAATAAACATACAAGCAAGGTGCAATGCACAAACAAGATGATGCATGATCCATTTGAAGTATTTAACATGGCAACCCTAAGCTAGTCATGTTTCTCATGCACTTATTAAGTTCTTTAGTATTCTGGACAGAACCTCAAGTTTAGTTATTTGAACATGCGTGATCATGGCAAATATGAATGCTTCATGCAAAATCGATGCAAATGCATATGTAGTACGTTGCAAACGGAATAACGTAGCTCACGGTACACTCACGGCAAGGTACGAACGTTAACGGAGGCAAAACACAAAATGAGGCAATCTCTGGGCTATACCTTGGCGTTCCAAGGATGCCACTGGATAGGAAATGAAAACCTAGTAAGAATAGAGCTAAAGATCAAGCAAAACAATGGAGTATAGCTCACACAAGTCACAAAACATTCAAACACACAATCTGTCCACAAACAGCAACATGGCATCTTGCAACTCACATAACAGGAGCTACAACAAGTTTCAAATCACAATCAAGGCATGTACAGAAACTATACAGCATGCTTAACAAATCATCCATCTACACAAACTTGAAAGGAAGCATGGATCAATAGCAGAGAAACTCACAAGATGGCATGTTGAATCAGTTTTTAGGGACTTAGTGAAAATTCCAGTTTTCTGGAATCTGAGTTAACCAGATGGCATATTGACAGCACTATTTATATATGCTAGAGGGAATTTCATGGCATGAAAATTAACATGGATATAGAGGGCAACATATACAACAGAACATTAGCACTGAGCATGAGCTAGAACACAACATATTACTTGGTAGCATCCTCTAAACATGGCATAAAAATAACAACAGATTCTCAGACTTAGACAAATTAGCAAGGGCAAAACTGGGCACATGTTAACAGAATAGCAACTTGACAGCAGGTTTAAACTATGATGCAAAGGCTTAATGCTCAAGTTCTTAGCACAATTCAATAGAGGATGATGAGCACAACAAAACATGTCATGGACCCAAACTCAAAGGAACACTACATTCATGGGAACCATCCTCTAAACATGGCAAGAAAATAACAGCATTCAACACTTAGCAAAATTTGAGACATGAAACCAGTGTTATTTTCTTAGCATGTTAACAGCAAGAAACCCACTTATCCACAAGTTTATCATGCCAAACAAAAATACCAGGGCCTAGTACCCACAAAACACTAGCATATTCATGTTGACAAGTTTCACATATGATGCATAGATTAAATCATATGAAAATGACAAAATGGCATGTTGGGACAAAATGACATTTTGCAAACTTGCTCAAATGCCCAATCAAAGTGCACCATTGGATTCCTTGGGAAATTCTACCCCAAAATCATATATCACACTCATATGTACAAGCTGATAAAAAGCCCAAAACCCCAATCGAAATATCACACATGCAATTATAAGTTGTTTCTTACCCAATTTGGACATGACCAAATATGGCAAGGCCTGATTTGGCAAGTATTCCAGAAATGGAATAAAACAACCAGAGAGACAAAAACAACAAAAATAAATAGAAAAGGGGAGGGGTCCCACTGGCAGTGAGCCAGGCCCCTCCCTGAGTATGACAGGGTGGCACCTCAGGGTCCACCTGTCACACACACACACACACACAGCCAGGGGCACACACACACAGGCACACACAGCCACATACGCAGGCACACGGGATCCCACACACACACACACACACCGCATAGCCAGAGCACGAAAATAAAAAGGGCAGGGGGGATTCGATCCCTGGACCTCTCGGTCCTCCCCCTGAGTCGATGCCACTACGCTACCGGGCCGGCTACTGAACAGAGAGGGGGATCTACACAACAAATATAAACACCAAGGCATTCCCTCTGACCGGCGACAGTGACACGATGACGATGCAATTCGCGGCGAGACGACGGCAATCGGCTACAACGAGCACTGGCGGGGGCTGCGAGCACGGAGGGGAGCCCATTCCCGCACTAAATTCTAGCTAAACTCAGCGGCAGCGAGGAGCTCGAGCACGAGCTCATGCTCGGCTCGGGCATGGCGGAGACGGCGATGCTACGGCGACGGGGAGTGGCTGTGGCATACCGACAGCAAAGGGGCGAGGCGAGGGGATCTCTGAGGCTCACCAGAGGGCTAGATAGCCAGGGCGCGCGAAGAAGAAGCGAAGAGGGGCGTCACTGCCTGACGGAGCGGAGGGATGCAATGAGCGCGACGACGGCCGACGGTGCGGAGACGCTCCGGTCCTCCTAACGCCGGGAACCGAACGCGGGCGGCACCAGGGACCACCTCGGCATCCTGGACGGGGGGGGGGGAGAGAAGGCCACCGGAGGCGATGGACGCGGTGACGACGACCGGTGGTCCTGCTCTCTCCCTCTGAACTTCTCTGAATCTCTCACTCTGCTCTCTGAACTACCAGGGAAGAAGGGGAAGGGAAGGGGTAGCGGCGGCGCGGAGAGAAATGGGGAAACCCTAGGGGAGAGAGCACGGACGCCGAGGCTTTATAGGCCGGGCGCTGGGCGTCGTGGCTGCCACGGCGGCCATGTCCTCGCACTCAGCTCAGACGCTGTGAGAGGGAGGTGGAAAGGAGGAGGAAGAAAGCGAGGAGGAGGACGCCGACAGGCGGGACCGGCTCGGTCCACGCTGGAAAGGAGCGACGCGCGCGGGCTAGCAGGCTGCGGGGCTGAGCTAGTTGGGCCAAGAGAGGCCCAACTCGCTGGATTCTCTCTCTCTGAGTAAAAAAAACACAGGGCCTTTCTATTTAAATAAAACAGCACAAGAGAAAATAATAATCAGGCATGTTTGAAAAAGAATTTGGGAGGAAGAAAATATGTTTTGGAATCACCAAATTGTACCCTATTTAAATAAAATGGAGTTGGCATTTTTAGAGCGACAAAAATAAATGCATATTTTAATTCAAATAGCAATCTGTTTTGGAGAAAGAGGTTGGATGCATTTCAAACATGATTAGGAGCTGGTTTAGAATACATTTTGGAATATTTGGAAGATGCTCAACATTTTTAATATATGAAAACAGCAAGTAAAACATTAGCATGTGGTATATTTGAATAAGAGAGAGGGGGGATGGTTTGCTTATGGAAATGAGGTAGAACCTGAACCACACACCAACACATCCACAACACCAACACTCACATCAGAACGATCACAAGCACAAGCATGGCAATAATTATAATGCATTTGATATGATGATCATGATGGCATGATGCATGAAATGGCAATGGCAAGTAGAACTCAAACTCATGATAGCATTGCAAACATCCAATATAAGTCTCACATGACATGATACAACTCAAACACAAGCACATGGATGACACAAGGACAAGGGATTGCACTTGGGCTGTTACACTCTGGGCAGTATATTTGCTTTCTCGGTGAAACCGATTTGCCTAGCTTGGAGGGACCGAAATTGCAAGCAGAAACTTGGCAAAGTTATTCTTGACCATTTTGTTTATGAAAATAATTCTCAGAACATCTCAATAGGATCTAGAATATTTGCACTGAATTTTCAAAGAAATTTGCAATGAATTTTCAAAAAGATTTGCAATGAATTTTCAACTAGATGAAGATTGAGTAGTTCCAAGAAAAACATGCAACTAGAATTATCCAAACAAGAAGCTTCATCTAGATGAAGGTCGATGACTAGGTCACCTATATTAGAGTATATTGACTTAGGAGCCAAGCAAGAATACTTGATCATAGGTCATACTCATCGTTAAGCTCAAAATGGGGTTACCATTTTTAGTTTAAGCATTTTGATGTTTTCATATCACTTTGAATTGCTTTATCTCATGACTTGGAGTAAAGCTTCTTCAAGGATATGAGCACATACCTTTGAGTGATGTAGATGACATGGTGTGTAGGTGGACTTGCTGTGGATGCACAAAGTTGATGAAGATCATCTTGAGTTGGGAGCAATCCTTGTTTTCATCGTAGATAAGTCCTCCTACAAGGGTTAGTCATGCAAGGAAGAACAAGATATATCCAAATGAAAAGAGTGAGGTTTTCATCATATGTATGTCAAGGATATAGTTTGTGTTATCTTTTTCCTCCATCACAAAGAGGGTTTGTTGATACTTGGCCAAAACAAGATTGCTTTTGATAGGAATTGTTGGCAATCTTGTGGAGTGTAGTTCATCCAAGTACCTACAAAAGGTTAGATGCAATACAAGGGAGCATAGTTTTAAGGTATAAGATGGTGTCATATCACTAGTAACAAGGAATAGTCAAGTAAGCTCATGCCCTTGCATGCATCCGAGAGAGTATAGCTCAAGTTTGAAGCATCGATGATGTTCAACTCACTCCTCAAGTGACAAAACACTTTCTCATCAAGTGGCTTAGTAAAGATATCGGCCAATTGCTTGTTGGTGCGAACATGCTTGAGATTAATGTCCCATTTAGCAACATGATCATGAATGAAATGATGACGAACTTGAATATGTTTAGTTCGAGAATGTTGCACGGGATTATGAGCAATCTTAATAGCACTCTCATTGTCACACAACAATGGAACATGTCTCACATGTATTCCATAATCCTTAAGAGTTTGAGTCATCCATAGCAATTGCGCACAACATGATCCGGCGGCAATGTATTCCGCTTCGGTGGTGGATAGAGATACTGAGTTTTGTTTCTTGGATGACCAAGACATAAGAGATCTCCCAAGAAATTGACAAGTACCCGAGGTGGATTTTCTACCAACCTTATCTCCGGCATAATCTGAGTCAGAATAGCCAACAAGGCTAAAAGAATATACCTTGGGATACCAAATGCCAAAATTTGGTGTATGTATCAAGTATCTCATAATTCTTTTCACGGCCTTAAGATGACACTCTTTAGGAGTGGCTTGATATCGAGCGCACATGCACACACTAAGCATGATATCGGGTCGAGAGGCACATAGATATAGCAATGAACCAATCATTGATTGACAAACCTTTTGATCAACCGGTTTGTCCTCCTTGGTGAGGTCAACATGTCCACTAGTAAGCATAGGGGTTTTCATACCTTTACACTCTTGAATGTTGAACTTCTTGATCAAGTCCTTGGTATACTTGGTTTGATAGATAAATGTTCCCTCTCTCATTTTCTTGATTTGCAAACCAAGGAAAAATTTCAGCTCACACATCATAGACATCTCATACTTCTTGGACATCAACCTTCCAAATTTCTCAGTAAAATGTGGGTTAGTAGATCCAAAGATAATATCATCCACATAAATTTGGCACACAAATAATTCACCGTTGACTCTTTTTGTGAACAAGGTTGCATCAATTTCACCAATTTCAAAACCCTTTTCAACAAGAAACTTCGTTAAGCATTTGTACCACGCTCGTGGAGCTTGCTTAAGACCATAGAGAGATTTACGAAGTTTATAAACATGATTAGGTTTCTTAGGTTTCACAAAGCCGGGAGTTTGTTTAACATAAACTTCCTCCTAAATTTTGGTAAAGAGTAATATCATGGTGATTGGCATAAGAAAGAAGTATACGAATGGCTTCCAGTCGCAACGGGGGCATATGTCTCACCGTAGTCCATACCTTCGACTTGAGTGTAACCTTGATCTACGAGACGTGCCTTGTTGCGTACCACTTGACCGTCTTCATATTGCTTGTTCCGAAACATCCATTTTGTTCCAATGATGTTTTGCTCGTCCTTGGGCTTCTCCACTAGTGTCCATGATGTGGCTTGAGACTGCGTCGGTATTTCCCCAAAGAGGAAGGGATGATGCAGCACAGCGACGGTAAGTATTTCCCTCAGTTATGAAATCAAGGCATCGAACCAGTACGAGGATCACCACCACCTAATAAGCAGCACCTACACACAAATAACAAATACTTGGAACCCGACGCGCAAGAGAGGTTGTCAATCTCTCTACGGTAAAAACATAGATTAGGAAATGATAGATAGGAGAGATAGATCTCTCAAGAACACAAAATAAAAAGGGCAAATAAAAATGGGAAAATTTTGTTTTTGCCACTCTAGCTTTTGCCAATTTTCCTTATGCCACTCTAGATTTTGACATTTTACTTTTGCCACTCTTAGCTTTTGACAATTATCACAATTGCCATTTTGTGGCATAAACAAAAATTATAGAGTGGCATTTGTGATACATTATTAAAGATAAGAGTGGCAAAAGTGAAATAAAATTAGTTTGCTTTTGCCACAGAATGGCAATTGTGATGATTGTCAAAAGCTACGAGTGGCAAAAGTGAAATGTCAAAATCTGGAGTGGCATAAGGAAAATTGGCAAAAGCTATAGTGGCAAAAACAAAATTTTCCCAATAAAAATTGCAGCAATATATTTTTGGGTTTTTGGTATAGTAGATCTGAAAACAAAGAGGCAAAAAGATAGATCCGAAAGCAATATGTTGGAAAAGTAGACCCGGGGGCCGTAGGTTTCACTAGTGGCTTCTCTCATGAGTATAGCACACGGTGGGTGAACAAATTACTGTTGGGCAATTGATAGAACATCAAATAATCATGACAATATCCAAGGCGATGATCATTATATAGGCATCACGTCCAAGATAAGTAGACCAACTCTTGCCTGCATCTACCACTATTACTCCACACACCGACTGCTATCCAGCATGCATCTAGTGTATTAAGTTCATGGAAAAATGGAGTAATGCAATAAGAACGATGACATGATGTAGACAAGATCTATTCATGTAGGAATAGACCCCATCTTGTTATCCTTAATGGCAACGATACATGCGTGCCTTGCTGCCCCTTCTGTCATTGGGAAAGGACACCGCAAGATCGAACCTGTCGTGGGTTTGTCACGGCAGATGTCCGAAGACTTAGGTTCGAGGCCATCGCTAAGGCGGTGGAATCAAAGGGGTTGATCGAGACGAGGGACACGAGTTTACCCAGGTTCAGCCCCTCAAGAAGAGGAAAAAGCCTACGTCCTGCTTGTGTTATATTGATTGGAGTATCGATTACAAGGGAGCGGATTCGCTTGACCTAGTTCTCGATCGATTGGTCTCTGTCTAAGCCGCCCCAAGGCCTCACCTTTATATAGGAGGTCAAGGCTTCTGGGTTACACGAGTCCTAAACCGACTCATACATCGTAGTTAATCATGTCTCTAAGCCGCCTTGGGCAGGCCGTCTCTAGGCGGCTTAACCGCCCGGGTCTTCATACCATCTTCTGTCTGGGCCTTCTTCTTGGCCCGTCAGGTAAGCCACCATGCGGCCTGGCCTTCATCTTCCGCCCCACCTCATGGGTCTTGGCTATGAGCCGCCAGGTATGACCCGGCCCCTCCTGGGCGGGTCTTACCACCGGGTTATATCCCCAACATTAGGCCCCAGGTTGATTTGAGCCTGCTCATGTCAATCTTCAAACTCACTTGGCGGCGAATCTCACACTTCTGTCACTTGAAGAGAAAACTTATAACCCACCGTGACGTCATATCGAATATTCTTAAAAGATTCCGTGACCTTGGCAACGGATCCTTTCATTGAAGGGTCGGCCCGAAAATCGAGGCGCCCTCTTCGGTCAATCATCACTGCGCCTCCTCGATTTTCGCGCGCACTGTTGCCCTCCCATCTCATAAATAGGGACACGTGGTGCCCTTTTTTCCTTTCTCCGCCTCCTCTGTCTTCTTCCTCCTTCGAACGACCGCGCTTCCGGAGCTCCACCGCGCCTGACCGGACCTCGCCGTCGCCCCCATCGCCGGCCGCTGCATCGACCTGACTTGGACCAGAGCTCCGCCAGTCCGTCCGCATCCGCGAGGTATCATCCTCAGCTCTTATTGAATCTGCAGTCATCCCCATTAAGATCTCCCGAGTTCGTCGGGTTTCTCTAGTGTTCTTCACTGTTCATCAAGGCGTTCTTCGTAGTATAGACCAACAAGCATATCTTTGCATCCCATTGCACCGTCCATCTGTCTCGGACGCTCACATAATGGCAATGCCCACTTGCCTTGGATCTGCACAGCAATCTCCACCGCGCGCTGCCCGCCTGTTCTTCGTCTGCCTTTTAGGTTTTTGAATATGTTTCATTTTCCCTTCGCCTGTAGATCTTGCAGCCATAGTGACACTATGTGAAACCTGTTTGTCCGCACTTAGCCGTATTTTCCAGCGTTGCCTTGCCCACCTAACCCGCCATTGCATTGGCGACTCTCCGAGGACATATTTTGGCGGCTTAACACCTCACCATTATGCTGACCATAGTCGCCTTGACTGCTGAACATTTTTCTAAGCCGTCATACTTTGGGCCTTTTCGCAGTTTGACCCGCCATCATGTCGAGAGCGCATTCGTCTTGCGATTGGGTTAGCTCCGGAGTCACCGAACAGCTCTTACTTGACTTCGTAGAATCTGGTATCTTGCCGGCTCGGGATGTTATACACTGGCGGGTTCCAGGGCCAGAGATAAAACCTACTCCCAAGGAAGGGGAAGTTGTCGTGTTCACCGATCACCTCCTTCGTGGATTCAGCCCGCCCGGGTAAAAGTTTTTCCGTGATGTTCTTCATTTCTACAAGCTTCACCCCCAAGACATAGGCCCAAATTCTGTCACCAATATGTGTCAGTTTCAAGTCTTATGTGAAGTTTACCTGCAAGAAGAGCCGTTTGTCGACCTCTTCCGTGACTACCACTACGTCAACCGTCAAACTGAAGTGGCGCCTGGACCAAGCTTGGAACTTGGCGGCGTTTCTATCCAGAGACAGAGAGATTTGCCCTATCCAGTAGCTATCCTACCAAGTCACCCCAAGGATTGGAACAAGACTTGGTTTTACTGCAAGGACACTTCTCCTGAAGGGGAGAATCCGCTGCCGGGTTATCGTCCCACCCGGCTTTGCTATACCGAGCTCCCAGACCGGATGTCCGCCGCAGAACGAGCGAAATATACTCCGGCTTTCGCGAAGATCAGGGCCTTGATGGCTAATGGCTTGACTGGTGTCGACTTAACCCGCTGCTGGGTTAGCTGGAAGATCTTGCCACTGAGCCGGCGTGACCGGCTCATGCACCAATTCACGGGTGAACCCAATGACCCGCTCTGTTTCAGTACCGTTCCTCTGACCGAAGAAAACATCAACTCCTCCGTCAAAGGACTCCTTGGTGAAAAACAAGCGGTTTGCAACAAAGTTGGATTGAAACCCTTTTGTGTCAAGAACCCAACTCCAGCTGTAAGAAATCCCTTTTCCATCAAATTGGTCAAATTTGTCTTTACTTTGTCTTGCTCCTTCTAATCTTTGTTGGCGGCTTATGCACAGGCCGGCTCTTCTTTCTGGAAGAAGAAGTATAATCCTCCTGTGAGGAAACCTAAGGTGGCTAAGACTCGCGTCCAGAAGAAGAAAACTGCCGCTCAAGACCCGCCTGAGCTTGTAGACTCAGAGGTAGAACTTGACTCCCTTGGCCGTCTCTTTATGCAACTTATTAACAACAATTTTTCACAAGAGGAAACGGAAACAAGCCATGCAGACGCCCCTGAGGTAACTTACATCTCCTCTGACTCAGAAAATATTCCACCAGAGAAAATACGGCGGGTCGTACGGAAAGTCCCATTCTCTCATCCTCTTGCTTATTTAGACCCCGATTTTCTTTTGAAAAAGCAACATCATATCTCCCGACGTCATACCCGGAGCACCGGCTCTGAAGATCTTGTGGCCGGGTTATCGAATTCTCCGGCTCCACGGAAACGGCCGGCTGAGGTATTCTTTTAACTAAGGCAAGTTTTAACAATCTTACATTGTGACCTTATTCTGCTTTGTATTGCCTTAACCACTTTCAGGAAACGCCCCCTTCGTCCGGTGATTCCACTGCAACTAAGCTGCCTCCTCTGAAGATCAACCCGGAGTGCGTACCTTTACTCTTGCACCATACCCTTTATTACCCTTGTTCTCTGTGTAACAATCTTTTGTCTTCCAGGGCCCAAGCAAAGCGAAGGAAGACCGGCGGGTCTACCGCTGCCCCTACTGCCCAGGAGCCGGAGATTGCTAAGCCGGCCTCCACTTCAACTCATGTGGAGCCCACTGAAATTATGAAAGATGCACCTGAAGATACTCATCAGCCCCCTGAGCCGACTGATCATGACATGGCAACTGAAAGTCCTCTAAGGGATGATCCTAAGCCGCCCAGCCCTTCAACAGCCGTCGAAGACACAGTTCTTCCAGACGTTACCATTACTGAGACGGGTTACCAATCTCCCGAGCCTCATGTACTGACAAGGCATACCAGCAAGGCTGAAGCTTCCTCGCCTGAGAAGTTTGATTTTGAACTCCCTGTGTTGGAGAAGCTAACTGCCGACGAATTACACGCTGGCTATCTGAACCGCCTCTCCACAAGCCGGAACATGGAGCTCAAACTTGTCGGTTTGATGAAGAAAAAATATGAGGTACTCCTCCTGCTTTTCCCGTATACCCTTATGTAGCCCCCAAGAGCTGGTTTAACATTGTAAATGATAGACCGGGTCTTCCAATCTATGTCATGCTGCAAATAGCTTAGACTGTAGCCCCCAAGTATCGGGTTAGTATAGATAGTAAGCCGATACTCAATTTGAAGATTTGATCAACTGTAGCCCCCAAGTCTGGGTCAGTATGAAAATGATGAGCTAGAACTTCACTTGTAGAATTGGAAAGCGCCATCTGTAGCCCCCAAGTGGCGGCTTAACTTGTCGAAGATGAGCCGGAACTTCATTGTAGACTTGAGAGCGCCGTGTAGCCCCCAAGTGCCGGCTTAACTTGACGAAGATGAGCCGGAACTTCATTGTAGACTTGGAGAGCAAACACAGACATTAGCCCCCAAGTGTCAAGTATATTGCTTGCAATCTGCTTGAGACTTGTCATAACAGCTCCATCAACCATCTATGAATACCTAACACTGGCAACTTAAACCTCCTGAACTATTTTGTTTTTGTGCAATACAGGAAGCCTTGGACGCAACCGAGTCAAATCTGACAGACGTAAAAGAAAGCCTTGCCGCGCAACAAACCGCCCGTTCTGAGGTAGAAGAGAAATGGCGGGTTGCTGTTAAGGAGCTTGAGAAGGTTCAAGCTGATTTTGATACCTTCAAGAAGAATGCCGAGTCTACACAAGCCGCCTTGACCAAGCGCGCAGACGATGCTGACTAGCAACTCAAACTGGCATCAGATGAGCTGCAAACCCTCAAGCGCCATATCTCAAGGATGACTTCTGCTATATTTGGTAAGCATGGTATACCTTAGCAAATTTCCGTGCCCTGTCTAAAACTGTGCGGGCGGCTTATACCACCAAATCTTTTCTTGTAGGTCAAAGGAGCCGCCAATTATCGTCAGACAGTTTATTGAAATTGAAGGCAGTATACTCCTTAGCAGAACAACTGTACTGCGGGACCCTTTGCACTATTAAAGCAATGCTGACTGAGAAAAGCATCCCCAAATATATGAAGGGAGTGATAGAACTCTTATCCACTCTGCCCAAACAGATTGAGGAACTCAAACGATCAGCCGCTAGGAAGGGAGCAATGGCTGCACTAAGCCGGTCTCTGGCCTTTGCCCCTGAACTGTCAGCAGAAGAAATGATGGACGGCTTTCCATCAAAGAAAGACGACGGCTCAGAGTTCACCGAAGTTGACTATGCCAAGTGTATGAAGGCCTCCAAAGTACTTGCATCAACGCTGGTTGATGAACTTGACCTGTCCACGTACCAGGCGGCTTATAGCGAGGTCAGCAAAAGAACGCAAGGCCCAACTTTCGAAGCCAGAGATTTGACTCCTGCCCGCCGTAAGCACCTCTTTACTCTTGAGATTGACCCGTCTCTCCTCTTTGACGAGGCGCAGTTTGAAGCTCTAACAAACTGCAACTGGGATGTGGACAATCTTCAGATCGAAGAGGTCGAAGACCCGGCGCAGGATGACCCGCCATCAAGCTGATCATTTGCTTAGGAAACTTTTAACCCGGCGTCTTGACTCGCCATCGCCAGCAGTGTACAAAAACTTTTAAGTCCATGGTCTTTTGGGCTCGCTGGAGAGCTTTGTAATAAGCCTTAGAAAAACCTGATTGTCTGAGCCGTGCCATCGTGCACGTAGAAACTTTGCACAACTTGATGCATGTTTATCTGTCTTGTGCGCTGCTCATAATATCAGCTTTCGCGGCGGCTTATCTTAAGAGATAACCCCTGCCAAAACAAACAAAACAGTACTCTGTATTGCTGTGAGGGCGGCTTGAAGAAACACAACCTGGAGATGTTAAATTTTTCTTGACCTTGCCGTTCTTTCGAAAAACTCATAAGCCAGTTCTTCTGGGTGGATTCGCTACTTGAACTCTTATCAGTACAGGGTCCCTAGCGAGAGTGGCTGTCAACTCTTTAAACGGCTCAGGGTCTCTAGGCGGGATTAACTGATAAGAGCGCAATGAACCAGAAAGAGACACAGCAGGGCATGAGTACCCTTAAGGCCCGTAAGCTACCTCTCACGTGACATAAATCCGTCGTTTGAACCTTAAACAGTGCAGGGTCTTTCAAAGAGTAACTGTTTAAGAGTACGAACGGGCCACATAGCGGAGAGTCGGCAGCAGACGGGTGAGTTTATCCTCGCTTCCGTAAGCCGGCCCTCACGTGACAAGAGCCGCCGGTTTAACCTTGATCAGTACAGGGTCTCTAGCGAGAGTGACTGTCAAATATGTTTGAACAGCTCAGGGTCTCTAATCGAGATTAACTGATAAGAGTTCGGCGGGTCACCTAGCGGAGCAGCAGCAGCTTACAGGCAGGTTTAACTCCAACTTGCGGTGGCTGAAGAGCCGATCAAGAGGGTGTGTAAGCTAAACCCGGTGGATTGGAAGCCCCCAAATGACCTTGTTGACGGAGTCAACTTTTTGGGTATATAACCCGGCCTTACTGTGGCCGAAGAGCCGATCAAGAGGGTGTGTAAGCTGAACCCTGGCAGGTTAGAAGCCCCCAAATGACCTTGTTGTTGTATCCATCTTTGCACAATCTGATACGTAAAACGACAGAGGCCCCGGCTTGCAGGGATGCCAACTTTATTATATATATGTGATATATACAATGATGATGTACAATGGGGGGAGTCGATGACTCAAGTATAGTAAGGTCGCAGATGAGCGATATTCCACGGCCGGTGGGTCTCTTGCCCAGAAGTGTGTGACTCGTCTCGTACGTCAATGAGATAGTATGACCCATTGTTGAGGTTCCTGCTAACCACAAAAGGTCCTTCCCATGGAGGAGATAGCTTGTGCGCGTCCGTCTGATGTTGAATCAGGCGCAACACCAAGTCGCCTTCTTGAAACGTCCGAGTCTTAACTCTGCGGCTGTGGTAGCGACGCAGGTCTTGTTGATAAATCGCCGATCGAGCCGCCACCAGATCACGCTCTTCATCCAAAGCATCTAACGCGTCCTAACGCGCCGTCTCATTATCTGCCTCAACGTAAGCCGCCACCCGTGGCGAGTCATGACGTATGTCACTTGGTAACACGGCTTCTGCGCCATAAACCATGAAGAAAGGCGTATAGCCTGTTGACCTGTTGGGAGTTGTTTTGATGCTCCATAAAACTGATGGTAACTCCTCTACCCAACAACCCGGGGTTCTTTGTAGAGGAACCATAAGCCGGGGTTTGATACCTCTCAGGATCTCCTGGTTAGCACGCTCTGCCTGACCATTGGATTGTGGATGAGCAACCGCAGAAACGTCAAGCCGGATGTGCTCACTTTCACAGAATGCTTGCATAGCCCCCTTGGATAGGTTTGTGCCATTATCTGTGATGATACTATGAGGGTAACCAAAACGGTAGATCAATTGTTTGACGAACTGAACCGCCGTAGCCGCGTCACACTTGCCGACCGGCTCAACCTCTACCCACTTGGTAAATTTATCCACCGCCACCAGAAGGTGGGTCTTCTTGTCTTTGGATCTTTTGAAGGGCCCGACCATATCAAGCCCCCAGACCGCAAAAGGCCAGGTAATTGGAATCATTCGCAATTCCTGAGCCGGCACGTGAGCACGTCGCCCGAACTTCTGACATCCATCGCACTTGAGAACCAAGTCTTCTGCGTCCTTATGAGCCGTCAGCTAGAAGAAACCATGCCGAAAAGCCTTGGCCACCAGAGATTTTGAGCCGGCGTGATGACCACAATCGCCAGCGTGAATCTCATTTAAGATTTCCTTACCTTCTGCAGGTGAAACACATCGTTGAAAAACGCCGGTGACACTGCGCTTATGTAACTCGCCATTGACGATCGTCATGGACTTAGATCGCCTTATGATTTGCCTTGCCAAGGTCTCGTCTTCGGGTAACTCGCCACGAGTCAAGTATGCTAGGTAAGGCAGCGTCCAGTCAGGGATAGCATGCAGAGCCGCCACCAGCTGCCCCTCCGGGTCAGGTATAGCCAGATCCTCCTCCGAAGGTAGCTTAACTAACGGGTGATATAACACATCCAAGAAAACGTTAGGCGGCACCGGCTTACGCTGAGAGCCCAGTCTTGACAACGCATCAGCCGCCTCGTTCTTGCGACGGTCAATGTGATCCACCTGATAACCCTTGAAGTGCCCAACAATGATATCCACCGCCTGACGATAAGCCGCCATACGCGGGTCTTTAGAATCCCACGTGCCTGAAACTTGCTGAGCCACGAGGTCTGAGTCGCCAAGGCATCTAACCCAGCTCAGGTTCATCTCCTTAGCCACTCGGAGGCCGTGAAGCAAGGCCTCATACTCAGCTGCATTGTTAGTACAGGGAAACATCAACCTTAACACATAACAAAACTTGTCACCTTTAGGGGAAGTTAAGACAACTCCAGCCCCTGACCCTTCCAACTGCCTGGATCCATCAAAGTGAATTGTCCAGTATGTGCTATCCGGCTTCTCCTCAGGCGACTGACACTCTGTCTAGTCGTTTATAAAATCCACCAAAGCTTGAGACTTAACAGCCGTGCGAGGCACATATTTCAGATTAAGAGGCCCAAGCTCCAACGCCCACTTTGCAATCCTGCCGGTGGCTTCTCTGTTTTGAATTATGTCACCCAACGGGGCAGAACTAACCACAGTGATCTGGTGTCCCAAGAAGTAGTGCTTCAGCTTACGATTCACCATGAACACCCCATAAATCAGTTTCTGCCAATGTGGGTATCTTTGCTTTGACTCTATCAGGACTTCACTGACGTAGTAAACCGGCCTCTGAACCGGGTATTCTTTCCCTGCTTCCTTACGCTCTACAACAATCGCGGCGCTGACTGCCCTGTTGTTAGCCACCACATAGAGGAGCAAAGGTTCCTTCTCAGCCGGAGCGGCCAAGACCGGCGGCTCAGCCAGCTGCTTCTTGAGCGCCTCGAACGCTTCACCCGCCGCCTTACTCCAGACAAAATTGTCTGTCTTCTTCATCCTCTGATACAGAGGAATAGCTTTCTCACCCAGGCGGCTTATGAATCGGCTTAACGCAGCGACTCGACCCACCAGGCGTTGAACGTCGTTGATGCACGCCGGCTCAGACAGGGAGGTGATAGCCTTTATCTTGTCCGGGTTAGCTTCAATGCCACGCTCAGAGACTAGAAATCCCAAGAGCATGCGTGCAGGAACTCCAAAGACACACTTAGCCGGGTTAAGCATCATCTTGTAGACTCGTAAATTATCGAACGTTTCCTTCAGGTCATCAAGTAGAGTCTCCTTCTTTCTTGACTTGACCACAATATCATCCACATAAGCATGAACGTTGCGCCCAATTTGACTGTGAAGACAGTTCTGCACACAACGCTGGTAAGTCGCCTGGGCACTCTTGAGCCCAAAAGGCATAGACACATAGCAGAAAGCACCAAAAGGCGTAATGAAAGCCGTCTTCTCTTGATCCTTAACTGCCATCTTGATCTGGTGATAACCTGAATAAGCGTCCAGGAAGCATAAGCTCTCACAACCCGCCGTTGCATCAATAATCTGGTCGATCCGGGGGAGAGCAAACGGGTCAACTGGACAGGCCTTATTAAGATCCATGTAATCCACACACATACTCCACGTGCCGTTCTTCTTAAGCACCAACACCGGGTTAGCTAACCACTCCGGATGAAAAACCTCCACGATGAACCCTGCTGCTAAGAGCCGGGCCACCTCTTCCCCAATTGCTTTACGCCGCTCTTCATTGAAACGGCGAAGGAACTGCTTGATCGGCTTGAACTTAGGATCCACATTAAGGTGGTGCTCAGCGAATTCTCTCGGTACACCCGGCATGTCAGACGGTTTCCATGCAAAGATGTCCCGATTCTCACGGATGAATTCGATGAGCGCGCTTTCCTATGCGGGGTCCATGTTAGCTTCGATAGTGAACTGTTGTGATGAGTCGCCCGGAGTGAAATCCACTAGCTTGGTATCATCTGCCGCAAACTTGAGGGGCAGCTCAGATTCCGTGTTAGGCTTCTTCAGCGGAGTCATATCTTCCGGGTCAACATTTTCCTTATAGAACTTAAGCTCTGCTTCAGCACAGCTTGACTCTGCGTAAGCTGCATCTCCTTCCTCACACTCAAGAGCCGTCTTCCGATCACCATGCACAGTAATCGTTCCATTCAACCTGGGCATCTTGAGCTGCAAGTAAACATAGCAAGGCCTAGCCATGAACTTGGCGTAAGCCGGCCGTCCAAACAGAGCGTCATATGGGCTCTTGATTTTAACTACTTCAAACCACAAAGACTCCACCCTGTAATTGAATTCATCACCAAAAGCTACCTCCAAATAAATCTTTCCCACTGGATAGGCCGACTTGCCGGGCACCACACCGTGAAAGACTGTTGAAGAGGGCTTAAGATCCTTGTCAAGTAAACCCATCCGGCTGAAAGTGTCATAATACAGGATATTGATGCTGCTGCCACCATCCATAAGCACTTTGGTGAACACATATCCTCCAACTTGGGGGGCAACTACCAAAGCTAGTTGCCCCGGGTTATCAACACGCGGCGGGTGATCCGCCCGGCTCCAAGTTATATCATACTCAGACCACCTCAAATACTGCGGAAGAGCCGTCATGACTGCATTAACCGCCCGCTTGCGCACCTTTCGGTCTCGCTTGTCAAGGCTGGTTGTAAAAACATGATACTGACCCCCACTAAGTTGTTTCGGGTTAGTCTGGTACCCCGATTGGTTATTCTGCCGCTGGCCTCCACTGCCAGACTGCTGATGATGACCTCCCTGATTGCCTTGACCCTGGTAACCGGATCCTGAACCGCCAGCACCAAAGCCGGCTCCTGACCCGCCCGGCCCTGAGCCGCCTGACGGACCATTACCATTATTGTGATGCTGTCGAAGGCTGTAATCCCGAAACTGCCGCATAATGCTGCAATCCCTCCATGTGTGACCTGCCGGCTTATCCGGCCGGCTGTGCTCCGGACAAGGTTTATTGAGCATCTCTTCCAAGTTGAAAGGAGCCTTACCCTTGTTAAAGGGCTGCCTGAAGTTTCCGTTGCCTTTAGCACGATTGTTCCCAGCACTGGTGTTCGCCACCAATTCTGACCCACCGTCCGGGTTCTTCCGCTTACCCGGGTTGCTGTTTCCAGCGCCGTTTTGCTGCTGACCCTTTCCTTTCTTCACCTGACCTGATTTCTCATCATCAGAACCTGGATCTTTTGTATTGTCAGAGTCGGCATACTTGGTGAGAGCCGCCATGAGCTCCCCCATGTCTTGACACGAACGCTTGAGTCGGCCAAGCTTCTGTTTAAAAGGCGTAAAGTGTCAATTCTTCTCCAGAATCAAAACCGCTTGAGCCGCCGTAATCTGTTCTGAAGAGTGGATGATAGTTGAGACCCGCCGGACCCAGTGATGGGCCGACTCGTCCTCCTGTTGCACACAATGATCCAAATCCACGATCGTCATGGGCTGCTTGCACGTTCCTTGAATTTTTTTGATAAATTTCGCCTTCAACTCGGCCCAGGAATTAATGGTGTTGGGTGGCAAGCCCTTCAACCACGTGCGAGCCGGCCCTTCCAGCATCATAATAAAATATTTGGCACATACTGCATCACTGACGTCTAACATCTCCATGGCCAGCTCATAGCTTTCGATCCAAGCCTCTGGAGCTAAGTCAGCAGTATAATTGGGTACCTTGCGAGGACCTTTGAAATCCTTCGGCAGACACTCGTTCCGCAGAGCCGGCGATAAGCACGGCACTCCCACAGCCCTGGAGGTCAATCCTGCCCCTACTGAGACAGAAGGTGCAACTGTGGGTTCCTGATGAACCGCCGCCGCCGCCAGAGCCGCCGCCTCTCGTTGTGCTCTCGCCCGATCCACCAGCGCCTGAGCATCCAGAGCCGCCCGGTCGACTCGCGGCGGGTTCCGATGTCGTTCACTGCTAGAAACCGCCGGTGACTCATAGCGCCGGCTATAGCTACGGCTGGGGATGGGGGTTGAATGCACGCGGCTCCGGCTATAAGTATACTTCTCCTGCTGGGCCACCGCCGTCCGCAGATATCCAATAGCGTTCCGCACCTCCTCTGCAAAAGGCGCCTCGTCGGGGATGGGAATTGTATCAAGTCTGGTAGCTGCCGCCACCATGTTCTCTGCCGGGTTAGAATAATGACCCGGCGGCGTCGGAAAAGGCTGTGGTGGGGTTGGGTTCCGGCGGGGCGGGTCTGGCCGCTGATGCTGAACCGCCGCCCGGCTTCCAGGTACTTCCGCCGTCCGGGTCACGGTCAAAGGTATGTTCCGTCCCGTCCCTGGCGTGTTAAAAAGATTTTTGGCTTCATACTGATCTGGCAAGCGGGATTGATGCCTCATCCGCTGAACCGCCGCCGCAGACTGCTGCTCTAACTCCAAACGGAAAGCGTCCGCCCTAAGGCGCTCCGCCTCAGCATCCATTTGAACCTTCAGCGCGTTGATTTCCTGTTGGACTTCGGTCATCTGGTCCTTCAACCTCGCTATCTCCGTATTACGGGCCGCTTGGTTTTCAGCAGTGACCTCGGTCGCCATCAGGGTTGTAAGCTCATTCATCAGATCCAGAAGAACTTGAGCCGGCGGCCTGCCAGCTCCAGACCCGGTTGCACCGGCGGCTGTGCTACTGGGGGCCGGCGCTGAACCCGCCATGAAGACGGCAGCGCGGTTCGGCGGCTCGTATTCCTCCGGCTCATGATATTCTGACTCGGGGTAATGCTCGATGTAGCCCCCAAGCCCACCGTTGTGAAGCTGATAAATCGATTCCGTCTCTCCGCTGGATGATCCATCATCTGAGCAGATGAGAGTTTCCTCCCGAGACACAGAGCCCTCAAGCTCCATGCCCTGGGTGAAGCCGACGAAGACATGCTTCCTGCCCGGGTTAGCACGGGCGGGTTGCACGCGTCGGGCGGGTTGCTCGCGCCGGGCCGGCTCGACGTTGTCGGTGCAGATGTCCGGCCCGGGTTCAGATCCGCTGATCTTGCCGATGAAGATGTGGACTCCGCCGAAGGGGACCCGGAAACCATACTCAATTGAGTCGGCCTCGGGGCCCCAGCCGGCGTCGTCGATGTAGAGCCGGCCGCGACGACTCTTGGTCATCCTGCCAACATCGTACCTCTCGATCCTTGGGAGAGAACCCTTTGAGAACTCAACACCACCGAGCGCTAGCCCCAAGGTGGGCGCCAACTGTCGTGGGTTTGTCACGACAGATGTCCGAAGACTTAGGTTCGAGGCCATCGCTAAGGCGGTGGACTCAAAGGGGTTGATCGAGATGAGGGACACGAGTTTACCCAGGTTCAGTCCCTCAAGAAGAGGAAAAAGCCTACGTCCTGCTTGTGTTAGATTGATTGGAGTATTGATTACAAGGGAGCGGATTCGCTTGACCTAGTTCTCGATCGATTGGTCTCTGTCTAAGCCGCCCCAGGGCCTCACCTTTATATAGGAGGTCGAGGCTTCTGGGTTACACGAGTCCTAAACCGACTCATACATCGTAGTTAATCCTGTCTCTAAGCCGCCTTGCCGTCTTGGGCAGGCCATCTTCGGGCGGCTTAACCGCCCGGGTCTTCATACCATCTTCTGTCTGGGCCTTCTTCTTGGCCCGTCAGGTAAGCCGCCATGCGGCCTGGCCTTCATCTTCCGGCCCACCTCATGGGTCTTGTCTACGAGCCGCCAGGTATGACCCGGCCCTTCCTGGGCGGGTCTTACCACCGGGTTATATCCCCAACAGAACCCATCACAAAGCACCTCTTCGCAAGAAAAATCGATCTAGTCGGCCTAACTAAACCAAAGATTCGAAGAAGAAATATGAGGCTATAAGTAATCATGCATATAAGAGATCAAAGAAGACTCAAATAATATCCATGGATAGAAACTGATCATGAACTCAAAATTCATCGGATCCCAACAAACACACCGCAAAAGTTTACATCAAATAGATCTCCAAGAGACCATTGTATTGAGAATCAAAAGAGAGAGAAGAAGCCATCTAGCTACTGCCTACGGACCCGTAGGTCTATGGTGGGCTACTCACGCATCATCGGAGAGGCACCTATGAAGAAGATGAACCCCTCCGTGATGGTGTTAGATTGGATCTTGAGGCTCTGGAACTTGCGGCGGCTGAATGTGTTTTTCGTCGACTCCACTAGGGTTTTCTGAATATTTGGGTATTTATAGGCATCAGAGCCGGTGGAGGGGGGCCCCGTGGATGGCACAACCCATCAGGGCGCGCCGGGGGCCCCCTGGCGCGCCCTGGTGGGTTGTAGTCTCCATAGCCCACCTCTCTGGCACTTCTTTGGCCCACTAGGTGTCTCCTGGTCCAAAAAAAATCTCCAAAAAGTTCGTCGCGATTGGACTCCGTTTGGTACTGATAATCTGCGAAGTAAAAAAAAGCAAAAACAGCAACTGGCACTTTGGCACTATGTCAATAGGTTAGTCCCAAAAAATGATATGAAATTGCTATAAAGTGATTGTAAAACATCCAAGAATGATAATATAACAGCATGGAACAAGCAAAAATTATAGATACGTTGGAGACGTATCAGTCCACACTTCATTCCTCTCGAAGTTGTGTAGCTCTCCGTGCATGGCATTCACCCAATCCGGGTCTTCAAGTGCTTCTTCTACCTTCATAGGCTCAATACTAGAGAGAAATGAGTAATGCTCACAAAAGTTAGCTAAACGAGTTTTAGAGCGAGTGATTCTCCCGGTTTGTATGTCACTGAATATTTGCTCTAAGGGATGATTCTTGTTCACTCTTGCTCGAACTCGTGGTAGCTTTTGCCTGTTGGATGGTGGAGCTTCCTCATCATCAACATCTTCTTCTTCGTTTTTGTTGATGGTGTCATTTCCTTGAGGTGGTGGTGAAGGAGGTTGTGGTGGATCATCACGATGTACTTCTTCCTCCTCTTCATCTTGTCGTGTACAGCTTGTGGATGCCTCCATGTCATTTTGTGGTTCGCCTTGATGTGAAGTAGGAGCTTCCACTTGTGTTGATTAAGTGTTTTCCTTCACCTCCATGGGACGTATCTTGTTGATGGACAAATCTTGAATGGCTTCCGAAGGTTCCTTATGTCCTACATCATTTGGCAATTGTTCGACTTGCGAACCATTAGATCCATCAAACTTCACATCTATCGTCTCTTCAACTTTTCGAGTGAAGTTGTTGTATACACGGTAAGTGTGAGAGTTTGATCCGTAACCGAGTAGGAAACCTTCATGTGATTTAGGAGCAAATTTAGAACGGCAATGCTTATCAAGAATGTAGCACTTTGAGCCAAATACCCGAAAGTATCCAACTTGGGGTTTGTTACCAGTGAGTAGCTCGTATGTCATTTTACCGAGAAGCTTGTGTAGGTAGAATCGGTTCGTAGCATGACAAGCTGTTTCCACGGCTTCTGCCCAAAACTATCTTGGCATCTTGTATTCGTCGAGCATTGTTCTAGCCATCTCTATGAGAGTCCGGTTCTTCCTCTCAACAACTCCATTTTGTTTAGGTGTGTACGTAGCTGAGAACTCATGTGAAATCTCTTCTTCATCAAGAAAAGTATCCACATTGGTGTTCTTGAACTTTGATCCGTTGTCGCTCCGAACTTTCTTGATCTTCACTTCAAATTGCTTTTGGGCCTTGCGAGTGAAGTTCTTGAAGATCTTTTGCACCTGCGACTTGTCATCAAGAAAGAATACCCACATAAATCTGGAAAAATCATCAACTATAACTAGACCAAAGGAATTTCCACCGAGGCTCTTGTAAGCATTCAGACCAAAAAGATCCATATGAAGCAACTTGAGTGGTCTCCTAGTAGTCATGATGGTTTTTACGGGATGGCTTCCACCCACTTGTTTCCTGCTTGATAAGCACTACAAAGTCTATCTTTGTCAAAGATAACATCTTTAACACCAAGTGTATGATCACCTTTGATGAGCTTGTCTAGATTACACATACCAACAAGTCCTAGCCTTCTATGCCAAATCCAACCTTTAGAAGATTTTGCAATAAGACAAGTACGAGGTTTGGATCTCTTAGTGAAGTCAACAATGTAATAGATCACCTCTACGAAAACCGGTAAAGACCGTGCTATGATTATCTTGACGAAACACTTGGAAATCAACTTTAGTAAATAGCACATTGAAACCGAAGTTGTATAGTCTAGATACGGAAAGAAGATAGTAGCCAAGGGGTTCAACAAGCATGACATTTTGAATGGAGCTATCATGAGATATGGCCACCTTACCAAGACATAGTACCTTACCCTTGGAGTTATCCCCAAAAGTCACATACCTCCATGGTCCATGGTTTGGTGTGATCTCTTGAAACATGTCTCTATCTGCGGTCATGTGATCGGTGCATCCACTACCGAGAATCCATTCTTTTCCTCCGAACATGTAGCCTTTGAAGTTCGCCATGAGACTTAGATTCTTCATAGTCTTCTCACATTCAATGTCAAACTTCTCATCTTCAACATAGTAGCCATGTTCCACATTGTCATCATCAAGTGGAATATCCTCGTCATAAGAATCAAGAGATTCGTTAGAATTATGATCATGACAATGCTCAAGATTATGAATGCGGATGGCTTGAACAATAATGTTGTTCATAGTTATGACATCTCCTTTAGCACGCATGAGGTCTCTAAGCTCGAAGAGATAATCACCAAAATTAGGATCACTAGGTTTCATCTTGTGAAATGCAATAGTTTTATGGAGAATGACATCAAGTTTTTCAAATAGTAGTTTGGATATCTTTTCTCTAAATCATTCCACAAAGTATACGCACACTCAAAGTTTCTCATTTGATCAAACACAATTCTTGGTAGTCCTCTAATGATAAGATTAACAGTTCTAAGATTACGAAGCATGTCAATTTCTTCTTCGTGTGAGGGATGTAAGGGATCAATGGGAGGCACATAAGGGCTCTTAACATACTTGCTCAAATGGAATTCATGAAACAAATCAAGCATCTTTTCTTTCCATTGACTATAGTACTCCCCATTGAGAATAGGCACTCTACAACTAAGACTTCCCAAACTAGGCACATCCATGTTTCTCCAATGGTGATAAAACCAAAGCTATGGAGACCAAAGCTCTGATACCAATTGTGGGATCGAGAAGGGACGTCTAGAGGGGGGGGGGTGAATAGACTACTTGGCAAAATAAAAACCTAACCTATTCCCAATTTTAAGGGTTGATAGATTTTAGCAATTCTAACAAGTCTAGCACACCCTACAAATGCAAGTCAATGAGTATAGCAGCGGAAAGTAAAAACAAGCACATGTAAGTAAGAGTAGAGAAGAGGACATCAAACGCAATTGGAGACACGAAGATTTTTCCCGTGGTTCCGATAGGTGGTGCTATCGTACATCCACGTTGTTGGAGACTTCAACCCATGGAGGGTAGCGGTCACGAGAGTCCACGGAGGGCTCCACCCATAAGGGTCGACGAAGTAGCAACCTCGTCTATTCCATCACGACTTACGTCCACGAAGGACTAGCTTCACTCGGGGTAGATCTTCACGAAGTAGGTGATCTCCTTGCCCGTACAAACTTGTTGGTTCAACTCCACACACGAAGACGGAGGCTCCCAAGCGACACCTAACTAATCTAGGAGACACCACTCTCCAAAAGGTAATAGATGTGGTAAGAATGATGAAGTCCTTTCTCTTGTGCTTCAAAAGATAGTTGACATGGCTTGGACTGCGTCGGTATTTCCCCAAAGAGGAAGGGATGATGCAGCACAGCGACGGTAAGTATTTCCCTCAGTTATGAAACCAAGGTTATCGAACCAGTAGGAGGATCACCAACACCCAATAAGCAGCACCTGCACACAAACAAAAATACTTGCAACCCGACGTGAAAGCGAGGTTGTCAATCTCCCTATGGCAATAAGATAGATTAGGTAGTGATAGATAGGAGAGATAGATCTCTCAAGAACACAAATAAAAGAGAAAATATGCAGCAATATATTTTTGGTTTTGTAGATCTGAAAACAAAGAGTGCAAAAACGTAGATCGGAAAGCAATATGATGGAAAAGTAGACCCGGGGGCCGTAGGGCTCACTAGTGGCTTCTCTCATGAGTATAGCGCACGGTGGGTGAACAAATTACTGTTGGGCAATTGATAGAAAATCGAATAGTCATGACGATATCCAAGGTGATGATCATTATATAGGCATCACGTCCAAGATAGATAGACTGACTCCTGCCTGCATCTACCTTTATTACTCCACACATCGACCGCTATCCAGCATGCATCTAGTGTATTAAGTTCATGGAAAAACGGAGTAATGCAATAAGAACGATGACATGATGTAGACAAGATCTATTCATGTAGGAATAGACCCCATCTTGTTATCCTTAATAGCAACGATACATGCGTGTCTTGCTGCCCCTTCTGTCACTGGGAAAGAACACCGCAAGATCGAACCCATCACAAAGCACCTCTTCCCATGGCAAGAAAAATCGATCTAGTCGGCCTAACTAAACCAAAGATTCGAAGAAGAAATACGATGCTATAAGCAATCATGCATATAAGAGATCAAAGAAGACTCAAATAATATTCATGGATAGAAACTGATCATGAACTCAAAATTCATCGGATCCCAACAAACACACCGCAAAAGTTCACATCAAATAGATCTCCAAGAGACCATTGTATTGAGAATCATAAGAGAGAGAGAAGAAGCCATCTAGCTACTGCCTACGGACCCGTAGGTCTATGGTGGACTACTCACGCATCATCGGAGAGGCACCTATGAAGAAGATGAACCCCTCCGTGATGGTGTTTAGATTGGATCTCGTGGTTCTGAAACTTGCGGTGGCTGAAATTGTGTTTCGTCGACTCCCCTAGGGTTTTTGGAATATTTGGGAATTTATAGGCATCAGAGGCGGTGCGGAAGGGGGCCGAGGAGGGCACAACCCATCAGGGCGCGCCGGGGGCCCCCTGGCGCGCCCTGGTGGGTTGTGCTCTCCATAGCCCACCTCTCCGGCAGTTGTTTGGCCCACTGGGTGTCTTCTAGTCCAGAAAAAATCTCCAAAAAGTTTCGTCGCGATTGGACTCCGTTTGGTATTGATTTTCTGCGAAGTAAAAAACAAGCAAAAATAGCAACTGGCACTTTGGCACTATGTCAATAGGTTAGTCCCAAAAAATGATATAAAGTTGTTATAAAATGATTGTAAAACATCCAAGAATGATAATATAACAGCACGGAACAAGCAAAAATTATAGATACGTTGGAGACGTATCAGCATCCCCAAGCTTAATTCCTACTCGTCCTCGAGTAGGTAAATGATAAAAACATAATTTTTGATGTGGAATGCTGCCTAACATGTTCATCACATTCTTTTATTTTGTATAGCATGGACATTTGGACTTATAACGATTCAAAGCAATAGTCTAGTTTTAACATAATGACTTCAATACTCAAGCATGTCAACAAACAACCATGTCTTTCAAAATATCAACACTAAAGAAAGTTATCCCTAGCCCATCATGCTCAATCATTGATCCATTCATGAAACACACTCAAATATTAGCTATGCCCAATGCTCAAGTACGATCATAATGCCCCTAGTTGGTGCTTATAAGAGAAGATGGAGACTCAAAGCAAAAAATAAAAACTGCATAAAGTAAATAGATAGGCCCTTCGCAGAGGGAAGTAGGGATCTGTTGAGGTGCCAGAGCTCAAGGTTTAAATTGAGAGAGAGAAATATTTTGGGTGGCATGCTTTTCCTGTCAACGAAAACGACAAAGTAGTTCACAATACTTTCCATGCTAGATATATCATAGGTGGTTCCCAAACAGAAAATAAAGTTTATTCCTTTTTCCACCAAACTTTCACTTTCCATGGCGGGCCGTATCCATGGTTGCCTTTCATACCAACACTTTCCAAGGAATTTATTATTTGACAACATAAAGTAAATATTTTTTCTTTTTCATTTCGGGAATGGGCATCCCTATTACCGCCGCACTCTCGTGCAATGACAAGTGAATAAACACTCATCTTGAGAATAACACATCTAGCATGAAAAAATATTGGACACTCCCCACCGTTTCATGAGCGGTACGGGCACAAAAAAGAGAAAATTTATTTTGAAAATTTAGAGATGGCACATACAAATTTGCTTGGAACGGCATGGAAATACCGCATATAGGTAGGTATGGTGAACTCATAAGGCAAAAATTGGTTTAAGGATTTTGGATGCACAAGTAGTATTTCTACTTAGTACAAATGAAGGCTAGCAAATAGATTGGGAAGCAACCAAACCAAGAAACGAAAAATCACATAAGTGAGCATTGAACATAACTAACACCGAATAATGCACCACAAGTAGGATGTAACTTCATTGCATAACTATTGACTTTCGTGCATGCATAGGGAATCACAAACCTTAACACCAATATTCCTACTAAGCATAATTACTTACTAACATGACTCACATATTACTATCATCATGTTTCAAAACTATTACAAGGAATCAAGTTTTAATTTGTCCAATGATCTTCATGAAAGTTTTTATTATATCCTCCTTGGATATCTATCACTTTGGGACTAGTTTCATATATTGCCATTGCTTTTTGGCAAGCTCAAACAAATTTAAGTGAAGCACATGAGCATAAAGATTTCATCTCTCAAAAAGGTATAAGTGAAGCATGAGAGGATTTCTTCAAAAATTTACTAACTCTCAAATTAATCTAAGTGAAGCATGAGAGTATTTCTACAAAAGCTTCCAAGCACACCATGCTCAAAAAGATATAAGTGAAGCACTAGAGCAATTCTATGGCTCAAAAAGTTTAAGTGAAGCACATAGAGCAATTCTAACAAATCATAGCATGATTTTGGATTTCTCAAATAGGTGTGTACAGCAAGGATACAAAGGAAAAACTAACAAACAAAGCAAACAAAGATACAAGACGCTCCAAGCAAAACACATGATATGTGACGAATAAAAATATAGCTCCAAGTAAAATACCAATGGTCGTTAGAAGAAAGAGGGGATGCCACTCGGGGGCATCCCCAAGCTTAGTTGCTTGTTACTATTTGGATATATCTTGGGGGTGCGGTAGCATCCCCAAGCTTAGGATTTTGCTACTCCTTATTCCTTCATCCATCGTGATCTCACCCAAAACTTGAAAACTTCAATCACGCAAAACTCAACAAAATCTTCGTGAGATCCGTTAGTATAAGAAAGCAAATCACTACTTTAGGTACTGTTGCAAACCCATTCATATTTTGTTATTGCATTATACCTACTGTATTTTAACTTTACCATGGCCTATACCCCCCAATACAAATCATAGATTCATCAAAACAAGCACACAATGCAACGAAAACAGAATCTGTCTCAAACAGAATAGTCTATAGTAATCAATACTCTACCCATACTTCTGTAACTCTAAAAATTCTGAAAAATTAGGAAAACGTAAGGAATTTGTATAGAAACACTATGTTAAAATTTCAGCTCAATATCACGTTCCAGAAAAAAAAATGAAAATTCATATACTGGATGCAAAGTTTCTGTTTCAGATTCAGCATCACTTCTACTCATCCTATGAATCATCCTAAAGGTTCTACTTGGCACAAACACTAAATAAACCATAAAAACACAATCATAACAGAGGCATAATTGTCTCAACACTCAAAAACAGAAAGGAAAAAGCAAAAATTTATTTATTCATTGGGTTGCCTCCCAACAAGCGCTATCGTTTTACGCCCCTAGCTAGGCATAATGGATAGATTCAAGTATTGTTATCTTTGATTTTGGATCCATAGGATGCCCTCATGATTGATTCATATGGTGGCTTAATTCTTGTTCTAGGGAAGTGTTCCATACCCTTTCTCAAGGGAAATTGAAAGCGAATATTGCCTTCTTTCATATCAATCACGACACCTATAGTGCGTAAAAACGGTCTACCAAGTATAATGGGACAAGACGGATTGCAATCAATATCAAGCACAATAAAATCAATGGGCACATAATTCCTATTTGCAAGAATAAGAAAATCATTAATTCTTCCCAAAGGTTTTTTAATAATAGAATCCGCCAAGTGTAAATTAAGAGAGCATTCTTCAATGTTGGTAAGACCAAGCACATCACATAGAGATTTCGGAATCGTGGAAACACTAGCACCCAAATCACATAAAGCAAAGCATTCATAATTTTTAATCTTGACCTTAATGGTAGGTTCCCACTCATCATGTAATTTTCTAGGAATAGAAATCTCCAACTCCAACTTTTCTTCAAAAGATTTCATCATGGCATCAACGATATGTTTAGTAAAAGCTTTATTTTGCTCATAAGCATGGGGTGAATTCAACATAGATTGCAACAAAGAAATACACTCAATCAAAGAGCATATATCATAATTAAAATCTTTGCAATCCAAGATAGTGGGCACATCACTAGTTAAAGTTTTGACCTCTTCAAACCCACTTTTAGCAAAATTTTCATCAAGATTTTCACCCTCCAAATTATTGGGACGCCTTCTAGCTAAAGTTGACTCTACTTCAGTCCCTTCATTATCAATTTTAATATTACTAAACAAGGAATCAATAGAAGAAACACCAACCAATTTAAGATCTTCATCGTTTTTATAGCGGCAATCACTAGAAGACGATTTTTCTAAGATTTCTCTTTTAGCTCTAAGCATAGCGGTTCTTTTCTTACTTTCATCCATAGAGACATATAAAGCTTTAATAGATTCATAAATCTTAGGCACCAAAGCTTTCAACTTGAGATTTTCAACATCATGAGAAATTCTATCAATGCTTCTAGACATATCATCAATCTTATTCAACTTTTCTTCTATCGTAGTATTGAAAGCCTTTTGCGCATTGATAAATTCTTTAATATTACTCTCAAGATCAGAGGTGTTCCTATTATTATTGTAATAAGAATTACCATAGGAATTACTATAATTATTAGAGGAATTTCCAGGAAAAGGCCTAGGATTAAAATTACCTCTATAAGCATTGTTATTGAAATTGTCGCGCGAGACAAAATTCACATCTACGGATTCACTATTTTTCTCAATCAAAGTAGACAAAGGCACATCATTAAGATCAATAGGAGCATTTTTACTAGCAATCAATTTCATCAAATCATCAACTTTATCAATCAAAGTACTAATTTCCTCTACCGAATTAACTTTTTTACTAGTAGGTGCTCTTTCGGTATGCCATTGAGAATAATTAGCCATGATATTATCTAGCAATTTAGTAGCTTCACCCAAAGTAATCTCCATAAAAGTACCACTCGCGGCGGAATCTAAAAGATTTCTAGAGACAAAATTCAATCCCGCATAAATTTTTTGTATGATCATCCAAATATTCAAATCATGTGTAGGACAATTTCTTATCATCAACTTCATTCTTTCCCAAGATTGGGCAACATGTTCATGCTCAAGTTGCTTAAAATTCATGATTTGCATCCTAAGGAAAATACTTTTCGCGGGCGGAAAATACTTAGTGACAAAAGCATCCTTACACTTATTCTAAGAATCGATACTATTGCGAGGCAAAGATGAAAACCAAATTTTTGCACGATCCCGCAAGGAAAAAGGAAATAGTTTCAACTTGACAATATCATTGTCCACATCTTTTTTCTTTTTCATATCACACAATTCAACGAACGTGTTTAGATGGGACGCGACATCCTCATTAGGATTACCGGCAAATTGATCTTTCTTGACAAGATTCAACAAAGCGGCATTAATATCGCAAGACTCCGCACTAGTGGCGGGAGGAGCAATAGGTGTACTAATACAATCATTGTTATTAGTATTGGAAAAATCACACAACTTGGTGTTTTCTTGAGTCATCGTGACTACGCAAACAAGATTGCAAGCAAGGAAGTGATCCGGCGAGAAAAAGGCAAATAAAAAAGAGGGCGAATAAAACGGCAAATTTGTGAAGTGGGGGGGAGGAAAACGAGAGGCAAATGGCAAATAATGTAATCGCAAGGAGATGAGATTTGTGATTAGGAACCTGGTAGATGATGGTGGAGTCCCCTCGGCGCCTACGATAGGCACGTAGAAGAGACCGCTTCCTCCCCGGCAACGGTGCCAGAAATTCTTTTGATGTGGCTTGGACTGCGTCGGTATTTCGCCAAAGAGGAAGGGATGATGCAGCACAATGATGGTAAGTATTTCCCTCAGTTATGAAACCAAGGTTATCGAACTAGTAGGAGGATCACCAACACCCAATAAGCAGCACCTGCAAACAAACAACAAATACTTGCAACCCGACGCGAAAGAGAGGTTGTCAATCTCCCTACGGTAATAAGATAGATTAGGTAGTGATAGATAGGAGAGATAGATCTCTCAAGAACACAAATAAAAGAGCAAATATGCAGCAATATATTTTTGGGTTTTTTGGTTTTGTAGATCTGAAAACAAAGAGTGCAAAAACGTAGATCGGAAAGCAATATGATGGAAAAGTAGACCCAGGGGCCGTAGGGTTCACTAGTGGCTTCTCTCATGAGTATAGCGCATGGTGGGTGAACAAATTACTGTTGGGCAATTGATAGAAAATCGAATAGTCATGACGATATCCAAGGCGATGATCATTATATAGGCATCACGTCCAAGATAGATAGACCGACTCCTGCCTGCATCTACCTCTATTACTCCACACATCGACCGCTATCCAGCATGCATCTAGTGTATTAAGTTCATGGAAAAATGGAGTAATGCAATAAGAACGATGACATGATGGAGACAACCTATTCATGTAGGAATAGACCCCATCTTGTTATCCTTAATAGCAATGATACATGCGTGTCTTGATGCCCCTTCTGTCACTGGGAAAGAACACCGCAAGATCGAACCCATCACAAAGCACCTCTTCCCATGGCAAGAAAAATCGATCTAGTCGGCCTAACTAAACCAAAGATTCAAAGAAAAAATACGATGCTATAAGCAATCATGCATATAAGAGATCAAAGAAGACTCAAATAATATTCATGGATAGAAACTGATCATGAACTCAAAATTCATTGGATCCCAACAAACACACCGCAAAAGTTTACATCAAATAGATCTGCAAGAGACCATTGTATTGAGAATCATAAGAGAGAGAGAAGAAGCCATCTAGCTACTGCCTACGGACCCGTAGGTCTATGGTGGACTACTCACGCATCATCGGAGAGGCACCTATGAAGAAGATGAACCCCTCCGTGATGGTGTTTAGATTGGATCTCGTGGTTCTGGAACTTGCGGCGGCTGGAATTGTGTTTCGTCGACTCCCCTAGGGTTTTTGGAATATTTGGGAATTTATAGGCATCAGAGGCGGTGCGGAAGGGGGCCGAGGAGGGCACAACCCATCAGGGCGCGCCGGGGCCCCCCTGGCGCGCCCTGGTGGGTTGTGCTCTCCACAGCCCATCTCTCCGGCAGTTGTTTGGCCCACTGGGTGTCTTCTGGTCCAGAAAAAATCTCCAAAAAGTTTCGTCGCGATTGGACTCCGTTTGGTATTGATTTCTGCGAAGTAAAAAACAAGCAAAAACAACAACTGGCACTATGTCAATAGGTTAGTCCTAAAAAATGATATAAAGTTGTTATAAAATGATTGTAAAACATCCAAGAATGATAATATAACAACATGGAACAAGCAAAAATTATAGATACGTTGGAGATTATCAATAGTCTCCTCAACACACAATCATTCTCTCAAAGATTTGGCTCGGTTGAAGAGGTTGATTGGGTGGAAAGCAACTTGGGGAGGCTAGAAATCACGATTCATATGATTGGAGTGGAACATCTTGATTTCAACACATGAGTAGGTGGTTCTCTCTCAGAAAAATGGATGGGGCAAGTGTTGGTCTATTCTGAGTGCTTCCTCTACGAGTGAGAGGTAGGTGGAGTGGTATATACAGGCATCTACAAAAATACAACCGTTACAACATTATTGCCCAACTCGGTGAAACCGAAGGAAAAACTCAGTTGCACCGACTAGTGCAAAATGTGGCAACTTTTGGCGTTTCGGTGAGACCGATATATAAATCTCGGTGGGTCCGATTTGGCTGACCTAGGTAGTTGCCCAAACTCGGTGAGACCGATTTCCAAAAATCAGAAATTCCGATTCTTAGAAATAGGATACCCGAGAGTTGATCACTGATTTCGGTTTCACCGAAATGAAAACTTGGTGTCATCAAGACCTTAGGGTTTGGCTTAGGATCTATCTAGGGTGAAACTCGGTATGGTCGATTTCGAAAAGTTGGTGGCACCGATTTCTAGTTGTAGGGTTTAGACAGAGCATTTTGTGGAGAATTTCATGGGTATTTTTGGTGGCTAACTCTAAGCACTTGAGCAACCAGATCATCATGGATACCTCATACCCTTTTAATAGTATTGGCTTTCCTATAGACTCAAATGTGATTTCTCACAAAATGCAAAATGTAGAGTCTTGAAGCTTGATGTCTTGCCAATCCTATTCTTTTCCTTCTTCTTCTTCTTTCCTTGGGGATTCTCGTCACATTTCAGCCAATCCTCTCTGTGGACTCCATCTGAAATAAACTAAGTAAAACTATTAGTCCAAGAGACAATGTATGTTGTCATAAATTATCAAAACCTCCAAGGGAGCATTTGTGCTTTCAAACTTGCCAGGAGGGAGGGAGAGCTGAGAGAGAGAGAGAGAGAGAGTGAGAGAGAGAGAGAGGAAAAAGTGGTTGTCCAGGGGGGTGCAAGTGGGATTTTACCCCCTCAATCATGGAGCTGGCCATTGGAAAACTTACTAGAGGTGAGAGGGGGTCTGCTGGTGTCGTGGTAAAAATATGGGCTCAAGGAGAACTTGTTTGCCCCTGCAATCATTGATCTTTGGAATTTGGCAGAAGGTGTTTGGTTAAGGGTTGAGCTAGCTCTGGTGCTCCACTGGTTTTGAAACTTAAGTGGAGTGAGTAGTACCACAATTTAGCATTGCCCACAGATTTTCAGCTCAAATGGAGAAAATAGCCAATGCAACTTTTGGAAACGCTAGAAATTAGCAGAACCTGGTTTCCTTAGATACAACTAGGCTAATCTATTCTCCTTGATGCACCACTTAGTATAGTGTCATCATTTGGGTATTAGATCATGCCCACAAAGTTTGAGAGCAATTGGAGATACTTGACAAAGCAAAGTTGTTCAAATTTGGATCTGGACAGAGAGGGTTTTGGGACACTTTTGTGAACCAAAACTATTTTGATTGGAATGAAACTTTGCAAGGTCATCACATTTGGCATATGTGACTTGCTAGAATTTTCTTAAATTTATTTGACAATATTTCTTATAGAAATATTTCAAATACTTGAAATATACAGAAAAGGGTTTTAGAGGTATTTGTCCAATATTTTGAATATGACCATGTGTTGAAACTCTTATATATGGAAAATATATGTCCAGTGAGTTTCCCTAATGTTTCTCAAATATTTTTGAAATATAAAAACAAAATTTCCCTATTAAAGACCATTTTTGGCCCCAGAAAAAGGTATTTAAATAAAATACAAAAATAACTTTTAAAATAATAATTTTGTGGTTTTGGGAAGTCTTATATATAGTAGGATCCATATACAATCTTTGGGGCAAAACATTTACCCTAATTCGAGGACTTGTAGTACAGCCCTCAATTCAGGGGCTTTTGAAATCCTAAATCAAGTAATTGCTTTTTGGCCAAAATAATATTTTATAAAAATAGTTTTATGTACTATACACATGGAATCATCATTGGGCAAAGATTTGGATCAAGGAGACGAGTCTGTGGAGTAGGAGTATTTTTGTGAATTAAAGCACACACACAACCAAACAAGCAATTTGCAAAACACTCAATCATCACATGCACACAAAAGTTCTTGTTGGCCCAAAATTTTAAGCTTTATTAATCATAGTGATGTGATACAAAACACAAGGTCTGACGGACCTACCCCCCTTACAAGAAGCTCGTCCCCGGGATTCCTAAGCTAGGCGCTAAAGAGATAAGGGAATTCGGATCTAAGGTAGTCTTCATGCTCCCAGGTTGCTTCTGCTTCAGTGTGGTTGCTCCACTGGACCTTGAAGTACTTGCTGGTGCGGCTTCAAGTGCAACGCTCGGCCTTGTCCAAGATGCGAATGGGCCTCTCACGATAGGTGAGGTCTGGCTGAAGGTCGATAGCTTGATGATCGATGTCCTTGTAGAGGTCAGGGCGGTTGGGAACTTGGAGACACTTCCGGAGTTGTGACACATGGAAAACATTATGCATATCGGACAACTCGAAAGGTAAGTCTAGCTAGTAGCCAACTTCTTCTCGTCTATCGGTGATCTTGAAGGGGCCGATGTATCTTGGCGCGAGCTTTCCTTTGACGTGGAATTGCTTGGTTCCCCGGAGAGGCATGACTCAGAGATAGACGTGATCCCCGATGCGGAAACTTATGTCTCGGTGGTGAGAGTCAGCGTAGCTCTTCTGTTTTGATTTGGCAGTCTTCAGACGCTCTTTGACAAGTTGAACTTGCTCTTCTGCTTCGCAGAGAATATCTAGTCCAAAGACTAGTCCTTCGCCGGTTTCTGACCAATTAAGGGGAGTGCGACACTTACGTCCATATAGCACCTCAAACGGTGCCATCTGAAGACTGGACTGATAGTTGTTGTTGTAGGAGAATTCGGCAAACGGCAAACAATCTTCCCACTTGGCTCCATATGCCAATACACAAGCACGAAGCATATCTTTGAGTATATGGTTTACTCATTCCGTCTGGCCTCTGGTCTGGGGGTGAAAAGCAGTGCTGAAGGACAACCAGGTTCCCAAGGCTTCTTGGAATCTATTCTAGAACCTCGAGGTAAACTAGGTACCTCGGGCTGACATGATTTCTTTAGGAACTCCGTGGAGGCTCACGATCTGGTTGATGTAGAGGTTGGCTAGTTGGTTCCCGTTGTAGGTCGTCTTGACAGGGATGAAATGGGCTACCTTGGTCAGGTGGTCAACAACGACCCAGATGGAGTCATGTCCCTTGCTTGACCTGGGCAATCCGGTGATGAAATCCATCCGGACTTTGTCCTACTTCCATTCAGGCACTTTGGGAGGTTGTAACAATCATCGAGTCTCTCATGTTCAACTTTGACAATCTGGCATATGTCACATTTAGCGAAAAAAGTAGCTATCTCTATTTTCATACCATGCCACCAGAATCTTGCCTTGAGGTTTTGATACATGTTGGTTCCTCCAGGATGGATGGAATACGGAGTGTCGTGAGCTTCTTGCAAGATCAAGTTCTTGAGCTCACTTTTGTTGGGCACACAAATGCGATTCCCAAACCACGCAACTCCTTGTTCATCCATTGAGAATCCTGGGGCTTTGCCTACCTTGATCTTCCTCTTGATACCTTTGATACTCTCGTGTCCCTTCTGAGCTTCCTTAATGTCATCCATCAAGGTAGGCCTTGCTTCGAGTTTGGCCAGAAACCCAGGTGCAACTAGTTCCAAGCCAAAGCTTTCAAGCTCTATGTACAAGGCAGGTAGCCTTTACTTAATGAGAGCATTCAAGGAACATGCCTTTCTGCTTAATGCATCTGCTACCACGTTAGCCTTTCCAGGGTGGTATTGAACACTTAGGTCGTAGTCCTTGATCAACTCCAACCATCTTCGTTGCCTCATGTTCAACTCCCTTTGAGTGAAAATATACTTCAAACTCTTGTGGTCTGTGTATATCTCACATCACTTCCCTAGAAGGTAATGTCGCCATGTCTTCAAGGCATGAACTACAGCTGCCAACTCAAGATCATGAGTAGCGTAGTTCTCTTTGTGAGGACGTAGCTGTCTGGATAGATATGCTATGACTCTGGCTTCTTGCATCAGAACACCTCCAAGCCCGGTTCTCGATGCATCACAATATATCACAAACTCTTTGTGAATATCAAGGGTGGCTAAAACTGGGGTTGTTGTCAATCTCTTCTTCAGCTCTTGGAAGCTTTCTTCGCACTTTGACGTCCATTCGAACTTCTTGTTCTTCTTCAAGAGTTGAGTCATAGGTCTAGCAATGCTCGAGAATCCTTCGACGAACTTACGGTAGTATCCCGCGAGTCCGAGGCAGCTTCTGACTTCCTTCACATTGTTTGGGGATTGCCATTTAGTCATGGCCTCAATCTTGGAGGGATCTACTAACAATCCTTCTGCAGTTAACACATGACCCAAGAATCTAACTTCATGCAGCCAAAATTTGAATTTGCTGAACTTGGCATAAAGCTGGTGCTCTCGAAGCTTGTCTAGGACCATTCTCAAGTGTTGCTCATGCTCTTCTTCAGACTTGGAGTAGATGAGTATGTCATCAATGAAATGACGACGAACTTGTCCAAGTACTCCATGAAAACTTTGTTCATGAGGTACATGAAGTAGGCTGGGGCATTGGTCAACCCAAATGACATGACCGTGTACTCATACAAGCCATATCGGGTCATGAATGTCGTCTTGGGAATGTCTTGGGGCCTGATCTTCAACTAATAGTACCCAAACCTGAGATCGATCTTGGAAAACACGTTGGCTCCATTCAGCTGATCAACAGGTCTTCAATCTTGGGGAGTGGGTACTTGTTCTTGATTGTGACTTCATTGAGAGATCGATAATCAACACACAGTCAAATAGTACCATCCCTCTTTTCCACAAACAGAACAGGTGATCCCCAAGGTGAGGCACTAGGGCGGATAAATCCTTTTCTAGGCTGCTCAGCCAGTTGCTTCTTCAATTCAGTCAACTCTTCGGGTCCCACTCTATAGGGCTTCTTATAGATGGGTCCTGCTCCGGGCATTAGCTCAGTGATGAACTCAATGTCATAGTCAGGTGGCATTCCGGGCAGCTCATCAGGAAAGACATTTGGGTATTCACATACCAATGGCACTTGGTCCAGCTCAATCCCTGACAGACAATTGACCCGAGGGGCTTGAGTGGAGGAAGGGTTGGGGACATACTGGACTTCAACTCCTTAGCTATTGGTAATGGTAACAGTCCGCTTGGTGCAGTCTAACAAGCCTTGGTTCTTGGTTAACCAATCCATGCCTAGGATCACATCCAAGCCTTGCGACTTCAAGATGATAAGGTTTTCTAGAAAATCTACCCCGTCGACGACAATCCCCACTCCTTTATAGCCTATCTTGGTTCTCAAAACTGTACCCGGGGTTTGTACCAACATATGACTACCCAGGGGTGTAGGCTTCATACCACTCTCTAGTGCAACTTTTGGGTAACAATGGAATGCGAAGCTCCACAATCAAATAGAACGGCTGATGGGGTTGAGTTGACAAGGAACGTACCCAGTATGACGTTCGGGTCTTCCCGGGCTTCCTTAGCGGTGACGTGATTCACATGACCCTTGCCATTGTTGGGCTGGTTGCGGGGAGCTTGGTTCCTTGGTGGCGCTACACGGCCTTGACCTTTGTCCTGCACATTGGGGTGCGGTGCATCTGGCTTCTTGTTGGGGCATTGCCTTGAGTAGTGCCCTCGCTGTCCACATCCAAAACAAGTGACTTGGCCTGAGTTATTGTTGTTCTTGCCACCGTTGTTATTATTGGGGTTGTTGTAGGCAGGCCTGGGATTGGCATACTGTTGAGGTTGGTAGTTCGGACGAGGTGCAAGAGGTCTAGCTTGCTGAGGCTCATAGGTTGACCTCGCTGGGGCTGGCTGCCATGGGCGAGGCTTCTGGTTGCTTGAAGTACCCTTGCTGATCATCTTGCACTTGCAGGTGTCTTCCATAGAACGACGCTTGTCTTCAAGCATGAGAGCCTTGTTCACCAGGTCGAAGAAGGTCCGACAGTCACAAACAATGAGCTGATACTTTAGGGCTTGTTGAAGTCCTTCCATGAAGCGTTCCATCTTAGCCGCCTCAGTGTTGACATATTCAAGGGCATACCTTGATAGGAGGTTGAACTTCTGCATGTATTCCTTGACTGAGCCACTTCCTTGTTTCAGCGCTCGGAATTCTCGCTTCTTGATAGCCATAATTCCAGATGGAATGTGGGCCTTGCGAAACCCATCCTTGAAGTCATCCCAAGTGATCGCATGGTCGCCTTGCCTGACCTTGAACCCGTCACACCAATCTCTGGCGGTACCTCCGAGGCAGTGAGAGGCATAGATCACCTTCTCACGATCCTCGTTGCAGTTGACCAGGTGTCGGGGATATAACCCCGCGGTATTACCCGTCTTACTGGGCCGGGTCAATATACTGGCGGCTCTGTCATTAAGTTCAAAGGCGGGCCGTGTCCTGAAGATAGGATGAATAGGGCGGTTACTAAGTAAGTCGCTGGGCGGCCCAAGCACATAGAGACGGCGACTCAAGGTCCACAACGCAGAAGATGCCAGGAGATTCCTTGCTTAAGAGGCAAGGCGTGTTAGAGACGTGAAAGGTTACGAGTTGTAATGTGACTCGGACTCTGTTGTAAACCCTGGGTCTTGACCTGTATATAAAGGCAAGCCCCTAGGACCGAAAAACTCAAGTTAGACACCCTCGAAAGCTAGGTTAGCGATTCCGCACCCTTGTAATCGAGATCATCATCAATATAGATACAAAAGCAGGACGTAGGCTATTACATCCATCGGAGGGGCCGAACCTGGGTAAACTTGCCTCCCGTTCCCGTTTAACCCCTTTGAGTCGCCACCTAGCGGCGATGGCCTCACACCTAAGTCCTTGCACAAGGATATCTGCCGTGACAAAACCACGACAGTTGTCGCCCACCGTGGGGCTCTCGCCCGGTGGAGTTGAGTTCTTGAAGGGAACCTGTCCAGGGTCGGGAAATTCGCGGTTGATCAGATGATCAAGAGTCGCCGCGACAAGATCTACATCGACGATCCAGTCTGGGGCGCTGAGGTCGGCTCAGCTGAGAATGAACACCAAGTTCCCCTTGGCAGGACCGGCGCTATGGTTTCTGAGTCGGGCATCTGCACCAACATCGACGAACCGGCTCGACGCGCCCAACCCGGCCAGGATCAAGCCGGTCGGCGTCATGTGTTCGTCGATTTCACTTAGGGAGCTTGCCTCTCAGATGAGCCGGCAGGCGGCGGCGACATCCATGTTAACTCGGATGGCGAGTCTTCCATGGGAGAAACCGAATCGATCTGTCCTCTCTATGATGGCAGACTCGGAGGTTCATTAGAGGTTGAAGCCCTTGAGGAATTCCGCGAGTCGCCTCGTCAAGTTGTTGTCTACATGGCAGGAACCGCGGCGGGTGGATCTGGCGGGTCTGGCAAGACGCCGGCTCAAGCCATGACAAATTTAATGGCTGAGATGGCAAAACTCATGGAGAGTCCTGTCATCGTGGAAAATCAAGAAGAACGCAACACGGAGTTAACCAAACTACATGGCCAGATGACTGAGGTATAAAGGGAAATCGATGCTGAGAACGCCAGGATGGCGGAACTACATGCTCATATACATAATGAGTCAGAGCGCCTTAGGCCGAGGCTTGGCAGTTAGGACTTCAGAGAGACGCATCTGAGGCGGTTTACCAGAGGAGACACCGGAGCCGGCTACCAATGAATCTCGAGCCACAACAACTTTTTAATACCCCTCAACAGACTCCGGTGGCTGGGCAGCCCCTCGGAAATCAACAAAACGAGCCGCCTCAGCCACCACCAACTCACTCGCCGCCATGACGTTTCCAGACGCCACGAGGTCACTTTTCTAACCCTGTTGACAATGTGCTGGCGGCGACTCGACACCTGGAAGCACTACCTATTCATGGAAATACGCCTGTTGATGTTGAGGCCAGGAACGCCATAGAGATGCCGAAAACAGCAGTAGTGCAGCAAGCACAGTATTCTTATAGCCGCGATCGGATGCATTCCTCCCCATACGCCAGCCGCAGCAAGAGTCGCCATCTGGAGTCTCCGGCTATTTCTAGCAGTGGGCGCAGGCAACAGCCTCAAGTTTCCCCGACCTGGCCTGTTCCACCAGGAGCGTAGGCGATTGTGGATGCGGCTAGAGGTGCGCGACAGGCAGAGGCGGAAGCAGCTGCACGGGCAATTCAACAGCTTCATCCTCAACCGGAGGCTGGGACCAACAGTAGGAAGATTGGGATACCATGCCTATCCCCGGCCCTCCGCGCCGAGCGTATGCCCAAAGACTTCAAGGGGCCTCGCAAGGTGCCAAACTACACAACGGATCTTGAGCCGACGGCTTGGATCGAAAGCTACGAGTTAGCAATGGATATGTTGGATGTCAGTGACGCCGTGTGTGCCAAGTACTTAACCATGATGCTGGAAGGACCGGCTCAAACATGGTTGAAGAATTTACCGCCCAATTCCATCAACACTTGGTCGGAGCTTAAGGAGCGCTTCATTAAGAATTTTCAGGGAACGTGCAAGAAGCCAATGACGATAGTGGACCTTCAACATTGCGTCCAGCGCGTGGACAAGTCGGCCCATCATTGGACTCGCCGGGTTGCAGAAATCATACACTCGTCAGGCAGTATTACGGCGGCTCAAGCTGTCTTGATCCTAGAAAAGAATTGCCATTTCCAGCCGCTGGTCCAAAAGCTCGGGCGGCTCAAGCGTAAGGTGCAGGATATGGGTGACTTGATGGATGTCCTCAACAGGTACGCCGAGTCAGACAACACAAAGGATCCCGACTCAGATGAGGACAAGACTAGCAAAGGAAAGAAAGGTGAAGGTGGTAAAACCAAGCATAATCACGGTGGCAACCAGGGAACCCAGAATAACAATGGCAAGCGGAAGCAGCCAGATGGCGGGTCAGACTTCGTTGCCAACACCATTGTTGGTTTCAAAAACCAACGTCGTAATGGTCGCCCTGGAGGGACTTATAATGCGAATTAGCCCCGTAATTACGAGGAGGCGCTTAAGGGACCGTGTCCCAAACATAGTACCCAGGACAAGCTGGCTACCCACTCACGGGAAAACTATTACATCATGCAGGAATTCTTCAACCAAGCCTTCCAGAATCATCAAGGGGGAAACGGTAGTGGATACCCGGGTCAGCATGGTCCTGGCGGGTCACAGGGCGGCTCAGGAGCTGTTTTCCAACATCAGGCGAATAATGGCAATGGACAGCATCCTGGCCCAGGGAATCAACATAATAACCAAGGAGGTTTCCAGAGTAACCCCAAGCAGTTGAATAGTGGTTAGTACCACTAGCACCCGAATTTTCAAATAACACGGCCTTGGAGCATTGCTCACATACGACCATATTGCATTTAGAGCTGCCGGCTCTTTTAGCTTTTTGTAACCCCCCTGCAAATTCTGTATATACTTCTTTATATTTTAAATATAATAAAGCCGACACACCCGAAATTCGGAGTTTTTGTCGCATCAGCCTACAGATTGAGCGTGAGTCTTTATTCTTTGAAACATTGGGCACCTGGGGGCTTCCAACTCACCGAGTTCAGCTTTCTCACCCTTGTGACCCGACAAGAATGCCACGATTTATTGGGCATTTGGGGGCTTCCAACTCACCGAGTTTAGCTTTCTCACCCTCTTGACCTGGCAAAAATGCCACATATGGTTAAACCTGCCTATATGCTCGATGCGACTCTGATCAGGTGACCCCGTTGAGGGAGTCCTGGCTTAAGGGGTCCTCGGATAGCCGACCTGTATATCGTGGGCCGGACTATACGGGCCACTGGGTGAGCATTAGAAGATCAAGGGCCCGGTCGCCAAGGTGGAAGATTGAAGGGACCATGGCGTGTTCTCCAAGATATCAACAGTAGATAGGCGTGTTTTTTCCCTTTGATGTGCAACCGACTATGTGTAAACCCTAGGTACCCCCGGCGTCTATATAAGCCGGAGGGTTTTAGGGTGTAAAACAACATAACTCAACTAGGGTTTAGTTACTCGATCTCGTGGTAGATCAACTCTGTAATCCCCTTACTATCAATATAATCAAGCAGGACGTAGGGTATTACCTCCATAGGAGGGCCCGAACCTGGGTAAAACCTTGTCCCCTTCGTCTCTTGTTACCATCGATCCTAGTCTCACAGCTCGGGACCCCCTACCCGAGATCCGCCGGTTTTGACACCGACATTGGTGCTTTCATTGAGAGTTCCGTTGTGATCGCCAGAAGGAATCTATGGCTCGCCTTGTCATCAGCAGCGAAATCTGTGCCCTGGGGACTCTTGCCCCGGGTCAGATCCGCGCGAGGGGCGACATCTCGTCGCGCCCTTACCCGATCGGCCATCCATGCCAGATCGGACACTTTCCCCCCGGCCAAGGGATCAGGTTCGGAACCCTAGAGTTCTCAGCCGATTCCCGGGGAGAACTCGTACTGACGGAATCCATAACCCTTACGGGGAAGCCCGCAGATCCCGACGCCTCGATGCCGAAGACATTGGGCCTCGTCTCCGGAGATGAAGTTTCTATCTCCGGACCGTCAGGACCACCCGGTCCGGTCATCGCTACCGAATCTACCATGGTTGAACAGAATCCAAGAACGCTCTCGCGCGACTTTGAAACTGTGACGCCGCATACCGACATACCGGACCCCACTCGCTTCAGCGACACGCATCCCACCATCGCCTCGTTTCTCAACGAGTTGTTTGATCGGATGGAGACTATGCGAATGGCCGACGACCAGACCCCGGTCTATGACCGGCTCGGGCTTAAACCCGATGACAGGGAGATTTACATCCCCACGGTCACCCACCTTGTCGCCACCGTCGAGTGTCCGGCGGGGGGCTCGACCTCCCAGCTACCGGAATTGAAAATGGTTTATACTCCAATCTCCGATCACCAAGACCTTGCTTGCAACCCGGACTCTAGCGTTCGCTCCGAAAATAGTCCGGTGTCGGTCCCTGATTTATCACACAGTTCGGAACCCGTGATTCCGAACTCCCACCGTGGCGTGGAGTCAAACCTTCTCCCACCCACCTCCCAAGCCGATGACTCGAGCATCGCACCAGAGCCCAAGTCCTCGGACTTACCGGACATTGTACATTTATTAGGGGAGTCGGTCCATCATTACTGGGCCAGACTACTACTCGCCCGAAACAAAGTACGGGGCCTTAGTGATCAAGATGTAATGGCAACCTTCAAACGTAACTGCCACGACAAGGGGATCCTCAATGCCCTGGTGCGGCGGCACATTATTGACTTCGCCGAGCTGTCAAGCTTGGTACAGAAGTATTGTGCCATGGAGAGTGCTTGGCAAGCTGAGCGGCTATTTTCGGAACCAACCTTTACCGAATACCCAAGAGGATATCGGCACAAGAGGATACCTCCGAACCGGCCAGCCAAACTCGAGCCCACTAAAAAGAGGAACAGGCCCCTTCCAGGGGTCAGTACTGTCCTGGATGGACTACTGGACAAACCTTGCCCTATACACTCCGTATTGCTGAACACAGCTCTGACTCACAGTCTTAGAACATGCTGGGTCGTCAGGCAGATCGCAAAAAGTGGTGAAGCCATTCTTGAGGCATCACCGCCTAACCGGCGCTTTACAACGCCATCGGAATTTAGTGCCGAAGTCCTGACGATCTACGAAACGTTCCTGTCGAGGAACAGGAGGAAAAGAGCTCTTAAAGAACTCGAAGAGGTATATCACGTGGCAACAACAAGTGCATGGGCAGACATACCCATCAGCTTCGGAGATGATGACCGACCACCCGTTCTTCCCGGTCATTCACCGGCCGTACTAGTCCTGAACCCCATCATTGACGGCTTCAGGTTGCACAAGGTGCTAATGGACGGCGGCAGGGGTTTAAACCTAATCTACGAGGATACTCTACAAAAAATGCAGTTCGACCAATCTCGCATCGAACATAGCAACACAACTTTCCGGGGGATAATCCCGGGGAAGGAGGCGCACTATTCAGGATGTATCACCCTGGATGTAGTGTTCGGCACGCCCGACAACTACCGATCTGAAGAACTTCTCTTCCACATCGTGCCCTTCCCCAGTGGCTACCACGCCCTGTTGGGACGTGTCGCCTTCGCAAAATTCCAGGCTATACCACATTACGGGTATATGAAACTTAAGATGCCAGGACCAAACGGAGTAATCACAACTGCTAGTGATCCGAATATAGCCCTACAGGCCGAAAACAAAACAGCGGCGCTCGCCCTCGAGGCTCTAGCTGAATCCTTCACCGCAGAAGAACTGACCGCGCTTCGGTCAACAGTAGACAAAGACGATGTGATCCTCAGCAAGAGGCCCAAATCCACGTCCTTTAAACCGGCAAAGGAAATCGTTAAATTTTAGGTACACCCGACGGACCCCAACAAGACAGCGTCCATCGGAGCCCAGCTCGATCCCGTAGTGGACGAAGCACTGCGAGCTTTCTTACAGGAAAACTGGGACATCTTCGCCTGGCATCCTTCCGATATGCCCGGCATCCCACGACGGCTGGCAGAACATAGTCTGAACATCATCGCAGGCTTTAAGCCCGTCAAGCAGACCCTGCGCCACTTGTCCGAGCCCAAACGACAAGCTATGGGTGAAGAACTGGCTAAATTGCTGGAGGCCGGATTCATTCGGGACATTAAGCACCCCGACTGGTTGGCAAACTTGGTTATGGTACCAAAGAAAGATAAATCCTGGCGGCTGTGCGCCGACTTTAAAGACCTCAACAAGGCCTGCCCTAAGGACCCTTTCCCTCTACCACGAATAGACCAGATTATTGATGCCACAGCCGGACACGACTCGCTGTGTTTCCTCGATGCTTATTCCGGATACAATCAGATTAAAATGAAGGAATCCGATCAAGCGACAACCGCATTCATCACCCCTTATGGGCCGTTTTGCTTCAACACAATGCCTTTCGGGCTAAAGAACGCTGGGGCTACATACCAGCGCATGATCCAGACCTGTCTCGAAAAACAGGTTGGCAAAATAGTCGAGGCGTACGTGGACGATGTGGTCATTAAAACCAAACACGTTAGCAATTTGATCGACGACTTAAGGCAAAGCTTTGCCAGCCTACACGAATACGATATTCGGCTCAATCCGGAGAAGTGTGTATTCGGCGTTCCCGCTGGTAAATTGCTCGGATTCATCGTTTCCCATAGAGGAATAGAAGCGAATCCGGCCAAGATCCGCGCCTTATCCGAACTTGCTGTTCCTACAGAGCTAAAGCATGTCCAAAGATTGGTGGGTTGCGTGGCGGCATTAAGTCGCTTTATCTCCCGCCTCGGTGAAAAAGCTTTACCACTGTATAAGTTGCTGAAACGGACCAAGAATTTTGAATGGACCGACGAAGCAAAGGCTGCGTTAGAAGAAATTAAGACACTCCTGGCAAGTAACCCCATACTCACAGCACCAGGCGCTGGTGAGCCCATGTTATTATACATATCGGCCACCAACCAAGTCGTTAGCGCGGTGCTCGTCGTCGAACGAGAGGAGGAGGGACACAAATTCCGTATACAGAAGCCGGTCTATTACGTGTCAAAAGTACTAACGCAATGCAAGTCCAGATACCCGCACTATCAGAAGATAGCCTATACAGTATTTTTAGCATCACGGAAGCTAAGACACTACTTCCAAGAGTGTTCGGTTACGGTAGCATCCGAAGTACCCCTGAATGATATAATCAATAACAGGGACGCCACCGGCCGCATAGCCAAATGGGCGATCGAACTCCTTCCTTTTGAGATCATCTACAAACCACGCCGAGCTATTAAATCTCAGGTATTGGCAGATTTCCTCGCCGAATGGACAGAAGCCGAACTCCCCAGAGAATATAGTACATACTCCCATTGGACGATGTACTTTGATGGATCCAAAACTTTGGCCGGACTGGGGGATGGAGTTGTTCTCACATCCCCCACAGGTGACAACGTTTGATACGTGTTACAGATCATGTATGCCGACTCCAACAATGCAGCCGAATACGAAGCCCTCTTGCACGGTCTTCGGCTGGCAGCTTCAATGGGCATACAGCGGCTGGAGGTACGGGGAGATTCCAATCTGGCCATCTCTCAAGTCAACGGTGAGTTCGATGCTAAGAATCCGAAGATGGCGGCATATAGAAACGTTGTCCTCAAGATATCCGCACGGTTCGAGGGGCTGGAATTTCACCACGTCGCTAGAGACGACAACCAAGCTGCCGATATAGTGGCTCGCATAGGAGCCAAACGTGATCATGTCCCACCAAACACTTTTCTGGAACGGCTCTTTAAGCCATCTGTGGTTTGGCTAGATCAAGAGGACGCCGATCCATCCAGTGCAGACAAGGTTGTTCCCCCTGTAAACGAACCAGACGATCAAATCATCGGCGGCTCCGTCATGGATGAAACGCCCTCAGCTCACGAGGTCATGGCAGTAATCTCGCCATGGACTGAGCCCTTCCTCGCCTACCTCCTTCGCAAAGAACTCCCCGACGATCAGATGGAGGCGCGACGCATAGTTCGGCGCTCCAAAGCCTTCAAGGTACACGAAGGAGAGTTAAACAAGAAGAGCACCACCAGAGTACTACAGCGGTGCATATCTGAGGAAGAAGGGCGGCAGCTATTAGCCGAAGTCCACGCAGGGATGGGCGATCATCATGCCGCAGCAAGAGCCTTAGTAAGCAAGGCCTTCCGGGCTGGGTTCTTTTGGCCAACAACTCGGGCGGACGCCCAGTCACTTGTCAAATATTGCGTGGGGTGTCAACTTTTCGCAAACCAAAGTCACATGCCCCAACAGCTCTTCGGACTATTCCGATCACCTGGGCCTTTGCGGTCTGGGGGCTGGACATGGTCGGACCACTTAAAGGGGGGACCAAGAAAAATAAATACTTACTGGTCATGGTCGACAAGTTCACCAAATGGATAGAGGCCAAACCTGTTAAATCAGCCAAATCTGGACCAGTAATGGACTTTATATCCGGCGTGGTACATTGTTACGGTGTCCCGCACAGTATAATAACTCATAACGGATCCAATTTCACGACCCAGGAGGTCAAAGACTGGTGCGCAAAGATGGGCATTAAGCTCGATTACGCATCGGTTTATCACCCGCAGACTAATGGACAAGTCGAATGAGCAATCGGCCTCATAATGAGCGGCATCAAGCCACGTTTGGTCCGGTCTCTTCAAGAGTCCGATTGTCAGTGGGTAGAAGAGCTCGACTCCGTTCTATGGGGCTTGCGCACCACCCCGAATAGATCAATGGGATACACACCGTTCTTCATGGTCTACGGGGCCGAAGCGGTCCTTCCTTGTGATATCATTCACGATGCACCAAGAGTGCGCATGTACGAGGAAAGAGAGGCCGAGTTAGATCGGCAGGACAACTTGGACGCCTTGGAAGAGGAGCGTGACATAGCTCGGGCCCGTTCTACTTTTTATTAGCAGCAGGCCCGGCGTTACCAGAGCAGGGAGGTCAGGGCACAAGCATACAACGTGGGCGAACTAGTCTTACGACTACCGGAGAAGCAGAAGCATAAACTCAAGCCCAAATGGGAAGGCCCCTTCATCATCGACGAGGTACTCACAGGAGGAGCTTACCGTCTTCAGAACCCGCAGGACAACCGCCTTGAACCAAACCCATGGAACGCAGCTCGTCTTCGGCGCTTCTACGGTTAGACCGGTGTTGTCATACTTTTTACCCTTCCCTTTTCTTTCTTTTCTTTGTTATTTATTCTCCCTCCCACCTTGATTTCTGGCAGGGTTGCATTCTTTTTCTTCCCACCTCTATGTTCGGCTAGACCGATCTTGTACTAATGATTTTTCGGCCTACACCTTTAAGTGTTAGATCCGAACATAGTACCCGGGGGCTTCTTTTCTGAAGCCAAGGCTTTTATGTTATAAGCACTTGTGCACATTTATTGTGTATGCATACTTTCCTTGTCATTTTTTACGCCATCTTATGCATCAATTCGAACTAAGAATTTGCCAAGCTGGGTTGCCTTGCTCCTGTGCTTACTCTCGACGTTCCCGATTGTTCGGCTAGAGGGTAAAGGGAGCACCTCTGCGATTGTTACGACCGGGTAATCCGGATACGTACCTCAGACGGGTGAAGCCAAAAGCTAGCTATCTTCAGTAGACAATTGATCGGCTACGACGGATTCAATTATGGCCGTTCATGACCACTATTCAGGCTTTTTCCTTCACACAAGCCCTTGGCCGCACACTAACAAAATACGGCCTTTCTCCTATGATTTACGTAGTACCCCTGAAGAAAGGTATCGATAGAGTTACTATTTTCTTCAGAAGATGTTTCTTACGCTCAGCAGTAATATAACATATCTCCCTGTGTGCTTTCTGTCTGTTCGTACCACATGGCCGGATTGCCTGGTTCCCCGAACATAGTTCCCTCCCCGTCGGGTGATAACTTACAAGGAACACTCCCAAGCTCTTAGCACGGGAGGTTAAAGCCGATGGCCGGTTAAGACAAAGTTCACAACACAGCCGGAGAAATTTTTCGATTATAAAAGTACATAGCTACATATGATCATACATCTGGCTGCCGATCGAGATTATCGATTATGGTGTCCAGGGAGCAGTCTTGTTGTGAGAGACGGGCGGCAGGCATCACCTGGTCGTATACCAGGTGAAGCGGCACTTCTTGTCCATCTGCCCCCACTGGTCCAACCTGAGCCATACGCTCGGGGTCAAGTCCGGTATAGCGGGTCTTGATCATCGCCCACGCCTCTCGTGCTCCCTCCCGACAAGCCGATGTCTTCCACAGCTCGAGCCTAGCTCGGGCTCCCTTGAAGAGATCGATTAGTTCGGTCATCCTCTCCGGAGGCTGCTCGGCAGGCCATAGTGCCTTCACCATGCCTTTCATGGCCTTCCGAGCCCGCTCATGAAGGGCGGACAACTCCTTCAACAGATTCCCCTGGTAGGATCTGATTTCCTCTTCGGGTCGCCCGGACAATAGACCTGCATATGAGTCACGGCATGCGTATCACACATCACTTATAAGAAATACTTTCCGATGTTAAAATCACACTTACCGAACATGCCTCTCTGTAGATTCTGGTTTTCTCCTTGGGCCTGGGCCAATTGAGCCTTTAAGCTCTCAATGTGTTCGGCTTGTTGTCTATTCTCCTCCTTCAGGCGGTTCTTCTCTTCAAGATGACGTTGTAAAACGCGATGGCCAGCTTCCAGCTGGGACTCGGCATATTGCTGAGATTCTCGGGCTACATCCAAATCTTTTTGTAACTGCCCTATTGATTCAACTGCTACATAGTACCCTTGCGTAAGCATGGGGACATACTAAAGATCAGCAGAATATATATATACTAACCATGTGCCTCCCGAGTAAAGCTCTTCACTTGCTCCAGTTCGGCCTTCACAGATTCGACCTGTGTTCGGCTGGCTTCCAGTTCCTTGGCCAGTTGCTCGCACTGCTGCTTTGAAGCCTACATTACCAGTTAATTAGTACGGGGATCCTTAATTCGGTCGTACCGACCAATCTAAGGCTCGGGGGCTACTGAGTCTACACAAGTGTTCGGACTTTAACAAACAACTACTTACCAGTAGGCTGGACGATATCAACTTTACAGCCTCCCCGAACCCAGCTCGGGCGGCCCCGAGGTGTGCATCCGCCGTGCGCAGAGCACCGAACTCTTGTTCAGAAAAGGCCGGATGACGCAAGGCTTCTCGTCACCGCCGATGATGCATGGCGCTCCCAACCTCTGATTTGGTGACTGATATGGCGTCACCAGAATCGGCTGGGACGGGATTGACGGTGGGGGCTCCCGTAGCAGGATCGGCATGGGTGGAAGGTCTAGAATCTTGAGCACCGCCGGACGTCCTGGCGACGTCCTCGGCGGGTGACGGCCGAACCCTTTGCCTGAATATTTTGGCAAAATGGTCTCTTGTCAGACCTTATCAAATCGTGATACTAAATCAAGCGATTAAGCGAAATACCTTTGGGATGAACTCATAGGAGCGCTCGCCCCTGTGACCGGCTCATTTGCCGGATCCTTGTTGCTTTCCAATCCAGGCACTGCCGCTGCTGCCGGTGTGTGTCGCGCGGATCTACGGCGCTTGGGTGTAGGAGCTGGCGCGTTGGGGTCAGTAGAGGACACTTGCCTCTTGCGGGAAGTTTTTTTCTTCTTGCTTGTCGCAGGAGAAGGGAAGGACCCAGGGTAATCGGCAATAATAGCCACCTTGGAGCCGTCGAGGCCCTCTTGGTAGAAAACCCTGTCTTCGAGTTCAATTGACAGATCTGGGTCTTCATGATAGCCCGGATCGTCATCATGGGAATAGTCTTCGGGCTGAGGGGCCGGACAATGGACTGTCTCGATAAAGCTCCTCCATTCCTGTTTGCATGAAAATAAAAGACTTCGGACAAAAAGGGACAAATTAAGAATCCGAACTGTGGTCACGGGATTGAAAGGCTCACCCATTCGATGGGAGTATGGCTTGAGTATCCTGCCTTGGTCGATCGCTGAATGAAATCTTCTTGCTCCCCTTTGTATAGATCGGCAAGTGCGGCGGCCAGTGCCGCTTGATCGGCAGGACCCTGTCTTCGGCAGCGAGTAGTGTCGCTTGTCCCGTTATAACGCCACAAAGGGTGTATCCTCTGTTGGAGGGGTTGGACGCACCGAGTAATGACAGCGGCCATGACATCTATCATGGTCAGCTTATGATGGGCCAGTATCCTCACGCGGGCTGCTAAGCGCTGTACCTCTACGCTGTCCTCTTGGGACAGGCTCTTCGGGCGCCAGTTGTACCTTTTCTTCAAAGGGGCATCGGAGTATGCGGGCAGACCCTTCCGAGCTGGATCGAATAAAGGGACGTCCTCGATATAAAACCATTCCGAAGTCCATAGTTCGGATTCCTTCGGTGTCCCCACGGGGTATCCCGTCCCTGCTATGCGGCATACTTCGGCTGCGCCGACCTCAAAGATTGTCTTATCTCGAGTGCGAGGGATGAGGCAAAAGTATTTCCTCCACAACTCGAAGTGCGCCTCGCAACCCAGGAACATCTCACAAAGGGCGACGAAACCCGAGATGTGCAGAATATACCCTGGAGTGAGGTGGTGGAGCTGGATCCCATAAAACACCAGTAGCCCTCTCAGGAACGGATGAATGGGAAACCCGAGGCCTCGCAGGAGGAATGGCACAAAGCACACATTCTCCCCCTCATGTGGATGGGGGAAATTCTCTGCGAGGACCTCGCTGTTGAATGACGTCAAACCGGCGTGGACGGCTGTCAGATCCGAGGAAGGAAGGTACCCTTGGGTCTCGAGGTCGCGAAGTCGAAGAAGCGACACGGAGCAGCTGGTCCAGTCCCCGGGACGGGATCCGTAAGGATCCGAGGAGGAACTGGGGGCGCTCGCCATCTTTGGTGGAGATCTTTCGCTGGAGGTTTTTTCCGGTGGAAAAGAAGAGGTTGTGGCTTGGACCACAACTCAGTTTGTTTAAATGGGTGATGCCTCATTTGTGTTAGGGTTAGTTTTGTAAAAAGCTACTGAACCGCTCGTCTCCCCACGATACGCGAAGTCCAAGAAACACTATTACTGTGGACCCGGCAATCCCGTGAATGGGATTTCGCCGATGATAGGGCGGTTGCCGAACAAGAAGGATGGAGGGACTCGCTTCGCAAGCCGAAGACATGCAAGATTGTCCGAATATGCCTCGGTGTTGGAGGCTAGTCCGGGGGCTACTGAGGGAGTCCTGGCTTAAGGGGTCCTCGGATAGCCGACCTGTATATCGTGGGCCGGACTATACGGGCCACTGGGTGAGCATTAGAAGATCAGGGGCCCGGTCGCCAAGGTGGAAGATTGAAGGGACCATGGCGTGTTCTCCAAGATATCAATAGTAGATAGGCGTGTTTTTTCCCTTTGATGTGCAACCGACTATGTGTAAACCCTAGGTACCCCCGGCGTCGATATAAGCCGGAGGGTTTTAGGGTGTAAAACAACAGAACTCAACTAGGGTTTAGTTACTCGATCTCGTGGTAGATCAACTCTGTAATCCCCTTACTATCAATATAATCAAGCAGGACGTAGGGTATTACCTCCATAGGAGGGCCCGAACCTGGGTAAAACCTTGTCCCCTTCGTCTCTTGTTACCATCGATCCTAGTCTCATAGCTCGGGACCCCCTACCCGAGATCCGCCGGTTTTGACACCGACACCCGTGTACTCTTCCAAGTCAATCCTTTTTTGGACCCTGAACTTCTCCAGGTCAAAACACCGGCTTGAGTCATGTGAGAGCCGGCATACAAAAAGCGAGGATAAACCATGGGTTATCACACCCGCTTCATGAAAGCAAGCCTCGTGCCTCGAAAGCCGGTCTTTATGTCGAGTCTCGAAAGCCAACATTTTTTATATTCTGTTATCGCATACATACATCCTTTTGCATGGCATCATGGCATCATACATGCATATTTATATTTGTCTATGAAAGTCGGTTTTTCAAAACCGGGTTACATCGTAAAAGTCTGCAAAAGAAATAAATCTTTTTGCCCGGCCTTCATCATGGTTTCTTATAACCAGGATTAAAATGGTTAGAGTTTCCAAAACCGGCTTAGAAAAGCTGGTTTACCTTACTGAGCCTCGAAAGCCAGTCTCCTCTTGCTGATCCTCACTAGGCCGGCTTGTCAACAATACTTGATGTTGAGTAAAAAACCTATTATTACTACCTCACAAGTGTTGTAGGTACAACATCATGTTATTACCGGCTCATACATGAGCATCCGGGTTATCAGCCATCATCATATTATGACTGGTTCAATCATTATTTTCTTCAGGACTTGAGAAAGCCAAGTTTGTTTCCTGTGGCACCCCGGCTCAGAGGAGACCGGAACGCCCCGTATTCCAGCCCAGGGACAAGTGTTCTGGAATACGGCACTGTTGGCATAGAACAAATCAGCTCTTTATTACTATGGATAAGGTTACAAGGGTACATGGACTACATCGGTACGGCAATACTACGCCTGCCCAGGGTAGCTCTATGCTAACAGCGGAGCAGCCCGAGGAAGCGGAGAAACTCTCGGCAGCGGAACGACTACTGCGGTGATGGACTCCACTCCACAGGGACTCTGGCTGGAACGCGTATCCTAGCTCGCGAACTTGACATCCTCGACAAGCAAGCAAACTTGGCAGGACCTGCAAACTGGCATGATACGCCAGGTGAGTACTTTGAATGTACTCGCAAGCTCACGACAACCAAACAATGCAGCAAACAATAGCATGGCAAATATCATATTAAATGCATAAGTATTTTACTTACTGTTACCAATCATTCACTTACTCTCTTCTGGGTTGTCCCACAACCCTCGGAATACTCACTGAGTACTTCCGATCACAAGACGAGTTCATCCCTCATTATTGTCAATATTACGGTTGACCACCTAGTGAGGTCTGGACGGGCTGCCCAATACCGTGGACACGGCTATTCGAATAGATTTGACACTCTGCAGAGGTTGCGCACTTTACCCACACCATGAAGCACCTGGCCTCGTGATCCCATTCGGGTGGACCAGCGTTGCTTCAACGAAACTTGTCTGACCCGTGACTCTCCCATCGTACCACCGGCATTCATCCTCCCCCGGAGTCCTGCCCTGGGTGGCCCCTGTGTCCTCATGACACCTGCCACCGTCGTGGCCAAACAAAACTGTCCCAAACGGGGATGGGTACCCATACAACTCAACTGGGCTCACAAGGTTTTCGCCGCCTACCGGGCCAGGGCAGCACGCGCGCATAACCTTTCCTCTTTGGTGGTACCGATAAAAGAGCACGCGATCAGACCAAGTCAAGGCCGTTCCATACCGGCAAATGTGGTTGCACGGATAAGCCCGGATAGGTGACTCAAGATCAACCCACTAAGTTCACTTGGCAAACATAGTGGTTTATCACAATGCTTAAGATGGCATCAACTAAGCATGTAAATTAATTGCTATGAATTATCACATGGCAGAGTAATGCAAGAAATTCAATCAAATATGTAATGCTATTGAAATGCTTCATGGAATGGGTGTCCTGGCTTGCCTGGAGTGAGGGATCCACCGGGAAGAAGTGCGAGAAGCTCGCGGAAGGAATCGCCGGAAAATGTTCTCTCTCGAAGGGGGCTCATTAGAGGCAAGGGCAAAGTGGTCATTTCCATAGTGGGAACACACTGTGAAAATAGTACCAACATGACGGGCTCGAAGAGACGAAGACGTGGGCTTTGGAATCACCTCAATCGGAGTCCCGAGCAAAAAGTTGCGGACGGAAGAAGATCAGGGACTAATCTGTGAAGATATCTTCACCAACGGGTCCCTGGGCTGAAAAACAGAAAACGCATTTCAGAGAATACGCTTTCAGAAAGAGAAAACGTATTATGAGCTGCAGTAGAGTGAAATGCGTTTTCCGAAAAGGGAAACGTATTCTCATGAATACGCTTCCACTTATCCAGCTGGACCGGCGCTGTCCCGCTGACAGGTGGGTCCGGGCCCCACCCGTCAGGTCTTCTCTCTCTCCTCCCTCCATCTCCTCCTTCCTCATTTGCCCGCGCCTGGCCGGAGCAGAGGCGGACTCCGGCGAGGTCTGCCGGCGGCTCCAGCCGGCCCCCGCAACGCTCGGCCTACCGGTGTGCTCGGGAGGACAAGCCGCATCCATCCCCGGGGTGCACGGTCCTCGAGGAAGGCGGAGACGAGCGTGTCGCTGGCCATGGCGGCGAAGGTTCCGGGCGGTGATGGGTTCGGCGCTACGGTGGCGGGGAGAGGAAAGGAAGGTACGGGAGGGCTTCGCCATGCCTTGGTGGTTCCCCTGGTGCAGAAATGGAGAGGGGAGGGGCTCGGACATGCTCGAATTTGAGCGATGCCCGACGGCGACCATGGCGGCAAGGGCGGCAGAGAGAGCTTCTCCGGCTCGGGCAAGAGGCTAGGGAGGAAGCTGGGAGCGAGGTGGAGAGGTTGATGAGGACGAGAGGGCTCGAGGGCCCTTTTTATAGGCGGGGCGACGCGGTGGCCGAGCACGGCCGCGGCGACGCGTGCCGGAGCTTCGGGAATGCTCATGGAGGAGGGGAGTGGCGTCCAGAGAGATCAGAGAGGAGCTGAGGAGACTCGGGCGTGCTCAGGAGAGCTCAGGCGAGCTCGGGAAGGCTCGGGACGACCGGACACGGCGGCGACAGCTTCTGCCGGTCACGGGCGCGGTTGCCGTACCGCATAGGAGGGGACGCGAGAGGGGGAGAGGGGTCCAGGAGGAGGGCGACCACAAGACGAAGTCCCTGGACATAGCTAGGTGGCGAGGGAGAGGAGGAAGCCGACGAGCACAGCGCCGCGGTTTCCAGAGCGCGCTGTTTGGCTTGTCTGCCCCGTGGTCACCACGCACATGGCGTGCTGCCGAAGTCTTCTGCCTGTCTGAGCTTGTCAAACAGTTCCCTCACTGTTCAAATGGATGAGATATGTGACTGGAAGCAGCTAGGTGGCTCTGGGATGAGAGAAACTTGCACTAGAGGATTCTGACAGCAAAGTGTTTGATGTGATCTGAGAGAGGTTGAGCAGGAGGTAAACTCTGGCCATTGGCTGAGAGTGAACACACACTAAAATGATCACTACTGCAAATTTTCAGCTCATTTAGATGGGTATAAATGGCACTTGCTGTAGAATGGACCCTACTGATCAGAAATGCAAAGTATGAAGTGGCACTCACTTACTTGTTTGGATGGAGCTAAAATTTGGTGGAGATGAGTTAATTAGGCATATGAAGATGCTGTATAGGTTTCATGCCATTTGGGTAAACCAAAATGGTACTTCCTTCACACAGCATCCTAGTGGACAGATTCTTTGAAAAATTCTAGGGAATTATTGGGTAGATGAAATGAGTCCAAATTTTGGTGGAGAGGTGTTAAGTGGATAGGAGGATGTTCTGGTAAATTTTCAGCAATTATGAAGCAATATAAAATATAGTTGCTTCACAACAGGAAAATTTGACCAGAAGACAAGATTTGATGCTGTGCTCACATAAAAGATGGGATGATGCTCAAATCTTGTGGATAGTCATGATTTGAGCATATGAAGATGCTGGAAAAATTTCAACTCATTTGCATACTATTAGCTAGCACTTGCTTCACAAAGCTTCCATTGGATCAGAAACTTTGGAAATTTGCCAATAAATATTTACTAGCCAAATTGAGTTGAATTTTGTCATGTGGCAATGATATGGATAGGAAATAGTGCCCAAAAAGTTTGAGAGCAAGCAAGCAAAGATAAATGGCACTTGCTTCACAAAATGCCACCTGGAGCAGAATAAGAAAAAGGAATATTTGTGAAATATTTTTGAACATGGCATGGAAAGGTTTTGACATATCTGAGGAAGATATGACCCAAACAATTTATGTGAATTATTTGGTAATTTTTGGAATGATGGAAATGTGGGTTGCTTCACAACCCTGGGCAAACATGGTTATTCCTTTAATAGAAAAAGGAATATTCCCAAGAAATAGATTATTGGGATTGGCTCAAGATGGAAATGACAAGATCTTGAGATGGTTTAGAGGTTGGCAAGCCACTAGGGAAGAGAAATCAAGGGTGATCCCTCCAGGTTCCAAGACTACCAAGCCACAGAAAAGCAAAACCAGACCAAAATCAAAAGAAAAAGAAATGGGCAAAATCCAGTGTGTCACAAACCTACCCCCCTTAAGGAAATCTCGTCCTCGAGATTTGGTTGCTCAGAGGTCACACATGAATATTCCCACTTGAGGAAACCGTTTCCAACTCAGGTTTCCTTTTTGCCTTTGTATACTGCTCTCACTAAATTTTATCTGACTGACTGCCTCGCTTCGGGTTGGTTTCACTGGATCCTCATTCCGACAGATCTTACCTCATATATTACTCTGACTTTGCTCCTTTTCTGTCTGCCGACTTAGCTGAGTGCGACGAGTTATCCTTAGTAAACTACGTGCCTTTCTTGCAAGTCCGAGAGTAGTTCCCCATGGACGTGTTGTGATGAAGTCCAATACGGACGACCGCCCATTGAGTTGTGAATAGATCCTCTCGGTGGACACGAAATATTTTACTCTTTGCATTGGGTGGCTTCAAATGGCTGTGTGCCCTCCAGACTCAAACAGTGCTGTGAATCATACCGTTCTCCTGGCGGAATCGGGCTCCTTGCAGGGGTTACGGAAATATCTTGGCTAGGTTCACTGCCCTTAGCATCACATCTGTACCAACGACTTTGTTGTAGCTTGTCGAGACCAGTGTAAAGGGTACGACCTTATAACAGCATTATCTGCAGACTTGACTGACGGGGCTCCTAACAGGAAGATCTTGTCCCCAGCAGGTTATCTTTTGACTGATTTCCCTAGATGAGGACACATGCTTTGAGGCCGTTATCATCCTTCTGGTCGTTCCATCTGATAGGCTTGAGTATCCCCTTCTGACGATTCTGAGAATGTATAACTGGCTGAGCGGGTTGACTCGATATGGGGTCCTTGCAAATGGAGTAGACCCCGTGGGTGTGTACCCATGGTGATCGGTACCGATCCATACTGTTTTGAGTATCTGTACCATGTTGATCTTGCAACCATTATCATACCTGTATGGCCCATCTTGGTCCTTCATTATGGTTCTCTTTGCCTGGATCCTTAGTTGAAAGAGCTTAGCCTGATGTGTTCTTGATTCTTCGGATGACCATGGGTGCTGCCAGGTACAATATTCCGGCGGGCATATTACTTAACAAGTTGTAGCTGTAGGGTAACGTCCGTTTGAACCCTTGGATGAAACCGGCAAATAAACCAGTAGCCACCAGAACGGTCTTTACAAGTCAGATCTGGGACATTACTAGAGTAACTCAACCCCGACTCAAGACGGCTGAAAAGCAGCTCAGAGCATGAGACGACGTCGATAAGAAGAAAGTAGCAGTTCCCTAAGACGGCCGAGAAACAGCTCAGGGCATAGGGTCACTGCTACGGAAAGAAATTCAACAGCTGCCCGAGACGGCCGAAAAACAGCTTAGAACACGGGCCAGTTGCTGACAAGAGAAATAAAAGTCGGCATCCACCCTGGACGGCCGAAAACAGCTCAGGCGTGGTGCCGTTACCAAAGAAAGACGGGCAAGGGTTCATCCGTGTCCCATACAGCTTATCCATAGGTTGTTGGTCATCTCACTGAAGTGTATAACTGGCGTTCTTCTTCTTCTTACATAGCTCATGCAATAGTCGGATTCTCACCGAGCTGGCATCATTGTATGAATAACTCCCATGACCTTGGCAGCATGTCCACCATATATATATTGAGTATATGCAGCTGAGCGCTTGGTTCCTGAGATAGGCTTGTGTCCTGACTGATTTTTGCTCTTTTGATCAACTGTTGCGGATCTGACTTTGGGAATGCATGGTCATATGCTGCCACTGTCGGTGGAATAGCTTGTACTGATGTCGATGCGATACCTTGCTGACGAGGATTGCATAGCTTGTGCTCAGAAGCTTTCCCTCTTAAAGACTTGCTAGGGAAGACTCGGTACCTTAGGCCAGAAGCTTTTGCGGTAGCTTACTGAGGAAGCCTGAGTATCTTGCACTGGAAGATATCCATGTGCCGTATCGGGGAAGACAGAGAGACCTTGCATCGTAAGCTTCTCTGATAGCTTGCGGAGAAAGACTGGGTTGCTCATATCTGAAGCTTTCCTTTTTGCCATATGCGGGCTGAGTGTATATATATATCCCTTAATGTTTCTGCTGTCGGTTACTTGTTGTATGCAACAAGGTATTCGGCTATCCTTCTTGCCGAACACCGCATTCATAACACATTCTGGCTTGATTCCAGGATATAGCAAGGTTCAAATTGTACTCATAGCAGACTCAAACCGTGCATATGAAGCATACCTCTGACTCGAAACGTACTGTTGATCATGCACACACTTTGCCTTCTTGCTGATTCGACGATTACTGCTGTGAAGGTTGCACTGATGTATACTTGATGCTGACAATCAATCCAGCCAGGATATCATTTATTTTCATGCCCGATATTCCCAATATAATGCAGTTTGATGACAATTCCATTTTGTTGAGATGAGCTTCCAAATGACTGTCTCTTCACTGATTTCTTGGAGTCCAGTGTCGGTGAGCAACTTCCATAAGGGGAATAATGTAACACCAAGGCCCAAAGGAAGAAGCAAAAGAAATGACAAAACAAAAGCACACAAGGCAGCAAGATCACACACAAGCAATAACACATACTCTACGGCTATTCACAGCAATAATATGCATGCCTACTTAAGCACACAAATCTCGCAAGAACTCCGGCATTACGGTCTAACATGCTGTGGCGGTGCGCACGACAGTGAATCAATGTGTGGAGGAAAGTTGGTGTAAACAAGGCTACACCAAACACGGGCTTAACACTGGTTCCATCTAGACGGACACGGCGGCGAGGACGAACTTGGTGATCGTGGGTCGGAACACGAGGGTCACGACCACATCATCATCAAGCGGACGGAAGAAAATCGTACTCGTCCAGAGGATGGATGGCAAGGAGGAATGGCGATGAAAAGAAGGGCTTGCGGGCATTGCCCTTTTCCGATAACAAAGATCAGTAAGGGTTGCCAAAGCAACTAGGGGAATGGCACGATCCGGGATAGAAACATGTCTATCACCGAAACAATAGGGGTGGCTGAAGAGAATACATTGCTGTGGTACCGGTGCATCAATCCGACAAGGGATCGACACCACCAAGTACCTTGGCATCACTCCGCTGGGACGGAGATGACACCACACCAAGGAGCAAGCATGCAAGCTGGAGAGCGCAGGTGGTGAATCGAAACCGATACCACCTACACTCACCAGATCCATCGTTAAGATATCTAGTCTATATGCATGCTATGCACAAGCAAATGCAACAAACAAGTGCATCACACCAACTGGATCCTATACTACCGGTTACTAACGCTCGCGTGGTCTAGGGCGTCCTACAGCCAGACCCGCTCTGATACCAACGCTTGTGGCACCCCGGCTCAGAGGAGACCGGAACGCCCCGTATTCTAGCCCAGGGACAAGTCTTCTGGAATACGGCACTGTTGGCATAGAACAAATCAGCTCTTTATTACTATGGATAAGGTTACAAGGGTACATGGACTACATCGGTACGGCAATACTACGCCTGCCCAGGGTAGCTCTATGCTAACAGCGGAGCAGCCCGAGGAAGCGGAGAAACTCTCGGCAGCGGAACGACTACTGCGGTGATGGACTCCACTCCGTAGGGACTCTGGCTGGAACGCGTATCCTAGCTCGCGAACTTGACATCCTCGACAAGCAAGCAAACTTGGCAGGACCTTCAAACTGGCATGATACGCCAGGTGAGTACTTTGAATGTACTCGCAAGCTCATGACAACCAAACAATGCAGCAAACAATAGCATGGCAAATATCATATTAAATGCATAAGTATTTTACTTACTGTTACCAATCATTCACTTACTCTCTTCTGGGTTGTCCCACAACCCTCGGAATACTCACTGAGTACTTCCGATCACAAGACGAGTTCATCCCTCATTATTGTCAATATTACGGTTGACCACCTAGTGAGGTCTGGACGGGCTGTCCAATACCGTGGACGCGGCTATTCGAATAGATTTTACACTCTGCAGAGGTTGCGCACTTTACCCACACCATGAAGCACCTGGCCTCGTGATCCCATTCGGGTGGACCAGCGTTGCTTCAACGAAACCTGTCTGACCCGTGACTCTCCCATCGTACCACCGGCATTCATCCTCCCCCGGAGTCCTGCCCTGGGTGGCCCCTGTGTCCTCATGACACCTGCCACCGTCGTGGCCAAACAAAACTATCCCAAACGGGGACGGGTACCCATACAACTCAACTAGGCTCACAAGGTTATCGCCGCCTACCGGGCCAGGGCAGCACGCGCGCATAACCTTCCCTCTTTGGTGGTACCGTTAAAAGAGCACGCGATCAGACCAAGTCAAGGCCGTCCCATACCGGCAAATGTGGTTGCACGGATAAGCCCGGACAGGTGACTCAAGATCAACCCACTAAGTTCACTTGGCAAACATAGTGGTTTATCACAATGCTTAAGATGGCAGCAACTAAGCATGTAAATTAATTGCTATGAATTATCACATGGCAGAGTAATGCAAGTAATTCAATCAAATATGTAATGCTATTGAAATGCTTCATGGAATGGGTGTCCTGGCTTGCCTGGAGTGAGGGATCCACCGGGAAGAAGTGCGAGAAGCTCGCGGAAGGAATCGCCGGGAAAGGTTCTCTCTCGAAGGGGGCTGATTAGAGGCAAGGGCAAAGTGGTCATTTCCACAGTGTGAACACACTGTGAAAATAGTACCAACATGATGGGCTCGAAGAGACGAAGACGTGGGCTTTGGAATCACCTCAATCGGAGTCCCGAGCAAAAAGTTGCGGACGGAAGAAGATCAGGGACTAATGTGTGAAGATATCTTCACCAACGGGTCCCTGGGCTGAAAAACAGAAAACGCATTTCAGAGAATACGCTTTCAGAAAGAGAGAACGTATTATGAGCTGCAGTAGAGTGAAATGCGTTTTCCGAAAAGGGAAACTTATTCTCATGAATACGCTTCCACTTATCCAGCTGAACCGACGCTGTCCCGCAGACAGGTGGGTCCGGGCCCCACCCGTCAGGTCTTCTCTCTCTCCTCCCTCCATCTCCTCCTTCCTCATTTGCCGGCGCTTGGCCGGAGCAGAGGCGGACTCCGGCGAGGTCTGCAGGCGGCTCCGGCCGTCCCCCGCAGCGCTCGGCCTACCGGTGTGCTCGGCCTACCGGCGGAGACGAGCGTGTCGCTGGCCGCGGCGGCGAAGGTTCCGGGCGGCGATGGGTTCGGCGCTACGGTGGCGGGGAGAGGAAAGGAAGGTACGGGAGGGCTTCGCCATGTCTTGGTGGTTCCCCTGGTGCAGAAATGGAGAGGGGGGGGGCTCGGACGTGCTCGAATTTGAGCGATGCCCGACGGCGACCATGGCGGCAAGGGCGGCGGAGAGAGCTTCTCCGGCTCGGGCAAGAGGCTGGGGAGGAAGCTGGGAGCGAGGTGGAGAGGTTGATGAGGACGAGAGGGCTCGAGGGCCCTTTTTATAGGCGGGGCGACGCGGTGGCCGAGCACGGCCGCGGCGACGCGTGCCGGAGCTTCGGGAATGCTCATGGAGGAGGGGAGAGGCGTCCAGAGAGATCAGAGAGGAGCTGAGGAGACTCGGGCGTGCTCAGGAGAGCTCAGGCGAGCTCGAGAAGGCTCGGGACGACCGGACACGGCGGCGACAGCTTCTGCCGGTCACAGGCACGGCTGCCGTACCGTATAGGAGCGGACGCGAGAGGGGGAGAGGGGTCCAGGAGGAGGGCGACCACAAGACGAAGTCCCTGGACATAGCTAGGTGGCGAGGGAGAGGAGGAAGCCGACGAGCACAGCGCCGCGGTTTCCAGAGCGCGCTGTTTGGCTTGTCTGCCCCGTGGTCACCACGCACATGGCGTGCTGCTGAAGTCTTCTGCCTGTCTGAGCTTGTCAAACAGTTCCCTCACTGTTCAAATGGATGAGATATGTGACTGGAAGCAGCTAGGTGGCTCTGGGATGAGAAAAACTTGCACTAGAGGATTCTGACAGCAAAGTGTTTGATGTGATCTGAGAGAGGTTGAGCAGAAGGTAAACTCTGGCCATTGGCTGAGAGTGAACACACTCTAAGATGATCACTACTGCAAATTTTTAGCTCATTTAGATGGGTATAAATGGCACTTGCTGTAGAATGGACCCTACTGATCAGAAATGCAAAGTATGAAGTGGCACTCACTTACTTGCTTGGATGGAGCTAAAATTTGGTGGAGATGAGTTAATTAGGCATATGAAGATGCTGTATAGGTTTCATGCCATTTGGGTAAACCAAAATGGTACTTCCTTCACACAGCATCCTAGTGGACAGATTCTTGGAAAAATTCTAGGGAATTATTGGGTAGATGAAATAAGTCCAAATTTTGGTGGAGAGGTGTTATGTGGATAGGAGGATGTTCTGGTAAATTTTCAGCAATTATGAAGCAATATAAAATATAGTTGCTTCACAACAGGAAAATTTGACCAAAAGACAAGATTTGATGCTGTGCTCACATAGAAGATGGGATGATGCTCAAATCTTGTGGATAGTCATGATTTGAGCATATGAAGATGCTGGCAAAATTTCAACTCATTTGCATACTATTAGCTAGCACTTGCTTCACAAAGCTTCCATTGGATCAGAAACTTTGGAAATTTGCCAATAAATATTTACTAGCCAAATTGAGTTGAATTTTGTCATGTGGCAATGATATGGATAGGAAAGAGTGCCCAAAAAGTTTGATAGCAAGCAAGCAAAGATAAATGGCACTTGCTTCACAAAATGCCACCTGGAGCAGAATAAGAAAAAGGAATATTTGTGAAATATTTTTGAACATGGCAAGGAAAGGTTTTGACATATCTGAGGAAGATATGACCCAAAAAATTTATGGGAATTATTTAGGAATTTTTGGAATGATGGAAATGTGGGTTGCTTCACAACCCTGGGCAAATAGGGTTATTCCTTTAATAGAAAAAGGAATATTCCCAAGAAATAGATTATTGGGATTGGCTCAAGATGGAAATGACAAGGTCTTGAGATGGTTTAGAGGTTGGCAAGCCACTAGGGAAGAGAAATCAAGGGTGATCCCTCCAGGTTCCAAGACTACCAAGCCACAGAAAAGCAAAACCAGACCAAAATCAAAAGAAAAAGAAATGGGCAAAATCCAGGGTGTCACATTTCCCGGCTCATTCTTTGACTTGTCCTCTCTGTTTCAATCAAAAGACTCATCGAGCACAACAGAGATATTCAAAGACAAGCAAGAGAGCAGTACAATCAACAATTATCAAAATAGATCAAAGGATCAAAGTTTCTTAAAGTACCTTCACAAATGCAAACATGCACGAAGGCATGATAGAACTTTTTTAAGTTTTTTCAAACTACTCCTATTATAGGCTCATATGAGGAGCCATAAAAATCTCATTATTTTTGCCCAACACTTGGGGGCTAGAAAGACGGGTGACTTAAACTGTTTTCACATATCACTTCTGTGACTCGCCCTGTGCGCCGCTCGGATTGATCTCCGGCTGACTTCTCGCCAGAGCCACCTCTGGGTCATCCTCCACTTGATCTTTCGGCTCGTCGATCTGAAGATTGTCCGCATTCCAGTTGCAATGGGTCAAGGCGTGGAAAACAGCTTCGTTATTCAGGATGTTGTACGGGTCAACATCGGGGGCGAAAATATGCTTACGACGTTCAAGGGTCAGGTTCACCGGCACAAAGGAAGGTGGCCAAACTCGAGAGTTGTTTGCATCATAAGCCGCCTGATAACTCTTCAGCTCCATTTGAGCGACAAGTTGTGTGGCCAACACTCGAGATGTCTTAACACATTTCAGATAGTCAGCATCACCGAAAGCCGAGCCATCATCCTTGAGCTCAGGAAATCCTTTGGCCATTTCTGCCGGATCACGCTCTTCTGAATAGGCAAAAGCCCGGCTCAAAGAAGATGTTGCACTGGCTCGGGCGGCTGATCTTTTCAACTCTTCAACTTGTTTGGTGATCATCGAGAGAAACCTCAACACGTCCTTGATAAGCTTCACCGGCTCTTTATTCCCCATAACTGCCTTGATGGCAAGATAGCTTCCAGCATAAAGTTGCTCAGTCAAAGTATATACAGCCTTCAGCATAAGCAAGCTGTCATCTTGAAGTTTGCATGTTCGTGGACCTACAATACAATTTAAAGTATGTGAGTCGCTGGGTGGCTTATCCACGAACATAGGTGTTTTTGCAAGATACAAGATACTTACCGAAGATAGCCTGGGTCATATGGCCAATATGCCGCTTTAACCCAGATAACTCTTCCGTGATGGGTTTCAATTGACCCTCAGCATTTTCTGCACGCTCTAATAAGGCGGTTTTCTCAGCTTCAAAAGATTTAGTCTGCTTCTCAAGGTGTGCCTTAGTTTTCTCCAACTCCTTCAAAGCAAGGCGAAGTTTCTCCTCAACAGCAGCTCGGACATTTTGCCCTATTTCCAGATCTTTCTTCAAACCGATCACACTTGACTCGGCTGCTTGTAGAGCTTTCTGCATAATAAGGGCCATGATATTCAACGGTAATAAGTCGGTAACAGGATGCAGTATCATATGACGAAGAAAAATTATAACAAGTCTCAAACAGATTGCAAAACACTATATTTGACACTTGGGGGCTAATGCATGACATTTTCTACAAAGCAAGGATATGGAGAAGACCCGACTCATCTTAAGAAGATGAGCCGGCCCTTGGGGGCTACAGGTCGAATTCTTCATAATTACTTACAAGACCCGACTCATCTCAAGGAGATGAGGTGGCCCTTGGGGGCTACAGGTCGAATTCTTCATAATTACTTACAAGACCCGACTCATCTCAAGGAGATGAGCCGGCCCTTGGGGGCTACAGGACGAATTCTTCATAATTAATTACAAGACCCGACTCACCTCAAGGAGATGAGCCGGCCATTGGGGGCTATAAAAGGATATGTGGAGTACACAACAAAGAGGAACATACCTCGTATTTGTTTCTCATCATGCTGACAAGGCCGACTTCCATCTCCCGGCTCGTAGCAAGATGGTCCAAATAGCCAGCATGTAGTTCTTCAGCACTCATGTTCTCATAACTGGGAAGCTCTAGCTTGGCTTTTCCCTTCTCAGGCAGTACTGTTTCATCCTTGGCAATAAGTTTTGCCAGCACTCTGGAGACCTCCGGACGGTATAACTCGACCGAGTAATGACGACCTCCTCGTTTTTATCACAAGGATCATTTTCAGTTGTCTTTTGAGGACTGGGCGGGTGAAGATTGACCGCCGGGTCAACTTCAGTGTCCATAACATTAGCACTTGCTGGCTTAGATTGAGGGGGTAAATTAGTCCGCGCCTCCTGATGATCTTCAGGCTGATCTGCATGAACTTCAAGGGTTACCAAATCATGTTTCCTCGGCTTAGGGGCATCAAGGTCAGTGGACGACTCGCCAGTTTTTTCTCTTCTTGGCTTTGGCTTGAGCTCTACAAAACAAGAAGACAGAATCAAGAATATGTAGAAAGGCTCGCATAGGCAGACATATGATAAAAGAGAATCTACCCAGGGTTGATGACTAATGGTGGCAGCTTGGAGGCGGTTGAGTCGCGTGATGAAGGTTTCGACTCCTAATAAACGAAATCAGAATGATTAAAAGATTGCTATACTAAACCAGCTTCGGAAGAAAAGTTGGACTGAAAGGTACCTCATTTGGTCGCTTACAGGCGACTGGTTTATTGGGTAAGCCGGCTGTAAGAACACCATTACCGCTCCAAGTTTGGCGCCTTGATGTATGTTGAGTTTTCTTCAAAACAAAATTGGGATCCAAATAAGCGTCCGGATGAGAGAAGCTTACTTTCCGAATAACCCGCCTTGTTCTTGTTGGAAGCAAGGATTTTGAGCGGGAGGAAATGGAAATTACCTCAACATCGTCACTCCGGTTCGTCTCGACATTGCCCTAAGGAAAGGAGATATCAGCTGGATCCAGTAAAATACAGTTAAAGGAAATTGACTTCTACCTCCGATTGAACATCGGTTGCTGTTGATTCGTCCATGAGTGACGGCTCTTCTACGACCGCCTTGTCTTTCTTTGAACTTGGAAGGGCCTTAGTTTTATTGGCTGCGGCTTTTGCTTGCTTCTTGCCCCAAAATGAAGACTTAGCCTGCAAAGTTGACGATCGAAAACAACAAGTAAGGATTTGGAATTTAGAAGAAGACATTTATACAAGTCAGACACAAAGTTGCTGAAGATTCTCACTGGAGGGGCCGGGTTAAGAGCGTAAAAGGGCTTCAGTCCGTCTTTATTGCAGTCATGTTGACTTTCACCCAGAAGCTTTTTTACGATCCGATTTATTTCATCAACACCCAAAGTTAAATCGCTATATCTTTGGGGGTCGTCCAAGTCGCCAGAGTAAGCGCACATCAGACTGTCACGGTGGCTCAGCGGCAAGATGCTCCAGGACACCCAACACCGGGTCAAATCAATTCCAGTTAACCCATTGGCTATTAAAGCCCTCAGCTTTGGACATATAGGAGCATGCTGAGCACGTTCTTCTGGAGGAGCCCAGCCAGGGAATTCGATGTCCATGGGAAGACAATTTGGCCTGTATAACCCGGCAAAGGGTTCTCATCAGCCGAAGCCGCGTTCCGGCAATATAACCAAGTTTTATTCCACCCTTTAGGGTGGCTTGGCAGAATGGCACCAGGAAAGACAACGTCTCTCCTCCTCTGGATTGAGACCCCGCCAAGCTCTAGACTGGGGCTGTCAGCACATTCAGTCTGGCGATTCAAATAGAAAAATTCCCTAAATAGGGAGACAGAGGGTTCCATCTGCAGATACGCCTCACAGAGCACTTGGAACTGACAAAGATTGGATATAGAGTTGGGACCCAGATCTTGAGGATGAAGATGGAATAAATGTAGAACATCTCGAAAGAACTTTGACCCGGGAGGAGAAAAGCCTCTGAGAAGATGATCCAAGAATATTACCACTTCTCCTTCTTCCGGTTTTGGGATTTCCTCTCCAAGGGCAACCCACCAGCCAATTATTTCTTGAGGCGGCGAAACCCCCTAATCTTGGTAATCTTTTAGAATGAGTTCAGAAACTTGGGAGGCCGCCCAGTTGCAAGTGTTTGATTTCAACATAATAAATTTCCTGGACAGGGTAAAAGGGGCGGCTTAAGCATATAATTAAAAATAAGACGGCCTAATCATTTACAATGGATAAGTCACCTCATGATAAGCCAGTATTTTGATACAAGCAGTCTATCACGTGGCGGGTTACAATTATTGAGTCAGCGGAAATAAGGGCAACTTACGCTAACTTAAAGACTTCTGGGTTTTTCGCTAAGTATGGAACAAACAAGTTTCTACCAAACTGGCTACAATTACGGATCTACAAATGGTTCGAAAAGGGGAAATATTTACTAAACCTAGTAACAAGGCATGGGAGCACCAGCAGTCTAATGTACAGAGTCTTAAGGTGGATTTGAGGGTGTTGTGTGAGAAATGAATCTACCGTTCAAAGCCGCTCTGTTTCTATGATAAAGCTTGTGGAATCTATGTATGAACAAGCAATGGCGATAAACGAAGGAGGAACTACCGGAGCGCTCAAGAACTTTGATGAATGATACGTATCCAACGTATCTACTTTTCCTCACTCTTTTGCCCTTGTTTTGGACTCTAATTTGCATGATTTGAATGGAACTAACCCAGACTGACGCAGTTTTCAGTAGAACTACCATGGTGTTGTTTTTGTGCAGAAATAAAAGTTCTCGGAATGGAACGAAACTTTTTGGAGATTTATTTTGGAAAATATAAAAAATACTGGAGCCAAAAACCACCGGAGAGGGGCCCCAGGCTGGGCACAATACACCAGGGCGCGCCAGCCCCCTCCCGGCGCACCCTGGTGGGTTGTGCCCACCTCATGGCCCCACTTGACCTAACTCTGCCACTATAAATTCCTAAATTTGGAGAAAAAATCAGAGAGAAAGAATTATCGCGTTTCACGAGACGGAGCCGCTGCCACCTCTTGTTCTTCATCGGGAGGCCAAATCTGGAGCCCATTTGGGGCTCCGAAGACGGGTATCTTCGGTCTTCGTCATCACCAACCTTTCTCCATCGCCAATTCCATGATGCTCCCCACCGGGAGTGAGTAATTCCTTCGTAGGCTTGCTGGTCGGTGAGGAGTTGGATGAGATTCATCATGTAATCGAGTTAGTTTTGTTAGGGCTTGATCACTAGTACCCATTATGTTCTGAGATTGATGTTGCTATGACTTTGCTATGCCTAATGCTTGTCACTAGGGCCCGAGTGCCATGATTTCAGATCTGAACCGTTTATGTTATCATCTCTATATCTATGTTCTTGATCCGATCTTGCCTAGTCATATGCACCTATTACGTGTTATGATCCGTCAACCCCATAGTGACAATATTTGGGATACTTCGCGGTGATGACCGTAGTTTGCGGAGTTCATGTATTCACCATGTGTCGTGGATTTGTCACGGCAAGATGTCCTAGTGTGAGGACTTAGTCGTGAGGCCAACGCATCTAACTGGTAGCTTGAGAGGGGTTGGTCAGAATCGAGAGACGCGAGTTTACCCAGGTTCGGCCCCTCCGATGGCGGTAAAAGCCTACGTCCTGCTTTGTGTCTATATTGATGATGATGACGATCTCGGTTACAAGGGTGCGGAGTCGCTACCTCTAATCTCGAGAACCTCTAATCTGACTATCTCTAATGACTTGTCTGTCTAAGACTTGTCTATGGAGACGTCTTAAAACTTGACCCTCTTGGGGTGACCCGCCCCTCCTTATATAAGTTGAAGGGGCGGTTTACATGTAGAGTCTAAGTCGGATTGAGACTTAACTTATTATGACTTCTCATCGCGGGCTTCTCTTCATGGGCTTCTGAGTCCCGGGCTTCTTATCTCAGACGGGCGGCTTACAACCGGACAGCTTAACCGGGCAGCTTACAAACAGGGCTTATCTTCAAGACTCATCCTTAGGGACTCGTCTCCGGGACTTAACTCTCTCCGGGTCATAACTGTCTGACGGGTTATAACTGTCTGCCGGGTTATAACTGTCTGTCGGGTTAACTGTCTGCCGGGTTATCACTGTCTGCCGGGTTAACTGTCTGCCGGGTTAACTGTCTGCCAGGTTATCACTGTGTGCCGGCTTAGAACCGTCTGCCGGCTTAGAACCGTCTGCCGGCTTAGAACTGTCCCCGGGTCATACCGCGGGGTATATCCCCGACATTAGCCCCCAGGTTAGCTTGAATTTATTCATGGTAACCTCCTGAAAATTCTGAAACTCAGTCATATCAATACATCGATGCTGGCTCCTTGGAGAAAAAATAACCCTTATTATCAACTGCCTTGGTTTTAAAAAATCCATCTGGTTCCCTCATAACTGAGAATTTGAAGGCATATCTTCCTCATATTCATATTGCCTGTAGCCCCCAAGTCTTAAGAGAGGAAACGTAGTGATAGCCTTAAGACTCGCTTCAATATAAATATTGCAACTCTAGAGAAATCTGGATTGCTCGTCTGAGTCACCAGTCATAAGTTGAATGTTCCACATATGTAGCCCCCAAGTACCGGGTTGTCGTGCCTGCAGCAACCTGGGACTTATAAATGTCTTATGCTCATAAAACTTCAGCCAGTGTAGCCCTCAAGGGCCGGGTCATTATGCAATAATGAGCAGGAACTTGTTGTAGATCTGATCATATAAACTTGAGGAGCAATGTGTAGCCCCCAAGGGCCGGCTCATCAGTATGTGATAGGCCGGATCTTCAATTTGAACCTCATAATCTGTTTGAACAACTGAATACTATAGCCCCCAAGTGCCGGGTCGCATGCCTGCAGCGACTTGGGACTTTAGAAAATTTGATCTGAGTGGTGTAGCCCCCAAGTGCCGGGTCAGTAAGAAGTACTGGGCTGGGACTTAGAAAAATATAGAAAGGCTGGCTCATCTCCTTGAGACAACAGGATCTGTTGACCATGTAATGATTTGAAAAGCAACTTGCATTAGCCCCCAAGTGCCGGGTCGTCTGCCTGCGGCGACTCGGGACTGTGTGAGAATAATATGACTCATCATAATTTGTTGAATGAATCCTTGACCGTGGTTGTAACCCAGTATTTTGTCGAATATCCTGGAATAATGCCTTTACCCTTGAAAATGAAAATCCCTGCTCGTGGTTGCGGTGCAACCCGGCGAATATATGTCTGAGAAATCCATGAGTGTTGTAGTATACTACAGAGCACAGGTTGAAGAAATCCAATGTATGGCCATAACCATCTTTCTTCACACTTAATGGCGGCTTATCTTAGGAGACAAGACCTGCAAAAATAAACAAGACAGAATATATTCTGCATTGTTGTAAGGGCGGCTTGAAAAAGCACAACTCGGAGATGTTAAAATCTTGTGTAGCCTTGCTTCTTCTTTCATAATCTTGCTCTGACCCGGTTTGGAAAACCGGCATGATATGTATGTATGATGCAATGCACGATGTAATGTATGATGTATGATGTAATGTATGATGCAATGTATGATGTTCTTGCTTTTCCTCCTTTGTTTTCAAAAACTCATATGATGGTTCTTCCTTGCTGGATTCGATGCTTGAACTCATACCAGTGCAGGGTCTCTAACGAGAGTGACCGTCAACTCCTTTGAGCGGCTCAGGGTCTCTAGGCGAGATTAACTGATAAGAGCGCAACGAACCAGAAAGAGACACATCCACCGGTTCTTCTGGATGGACTCGCTGCTTGAACTCATAACAATACTTGGTTTCCGGGCGAGATTGAAGAGCGCAACGAACCAGAAAGAGACACGGACGCTGGTTCTTCTGGGTGGACTCGCTGCTTGAACTCATAACAATACTCGGTTTCCAGGTGAGATTTGAAGAGCGCAACGAACCAAAAAGAGACGCAGCAGGGCATGAGTAACCCTTTTGACCTTGTTGACGGAGTCAACTTTTGGGTACACGACCCGAACTTGCAGTGGCTGAAAAGCCTGATCGAGAGGGTTGAAGCTTAACCCGGTGGGTTGAAAGCCCCCAAACGACCTTGTTGACGGAGTCAACTTTTGGGTATACAACCCGGCCTTACGGTGGCTGAAGAGCCGATCAAGAGGGTGTGTAAGCTAAACCCGGTGGGTTGGAAGCCCCCAAATGACCTTGTTGAAATATCAACATTGTTGCACCATCTTGTAAGCCGCCATCTTGGGCAATTTTTTGAAAACTCGAACTTGCGAGAGATGAATTCCTTTTGAACCGGATGTTTGTGCCGGAATTTTTCTGACAGCCTTTAAACTTGCACCAATGTGACAGTAGCCCCCGAGATCGGGTGATCCGGGGTTCTTGAATTTGCTGAAACTAGCAACATTTGCTGAATCATGTCTGTAGCCCCCGAGTCTTAAGACGACTCGAAGAGTTGGCTTGAGATTCTCCATACTTGACCGTGGCATAAACCGGCATATGGTTGACACCAGAAACACTTGAATGTGCTGAAGGCGCGTCTGTTGTGCGGTTCAGAAAGGCGAGCCCTGCACCGATGAGTCGACGAAAATCGGACCGCGGGCACGGCGGCTTGCGCGCGTCCGTTGGGCGGTTCAAGTGAACAGACGCGGCACCGGCGTGTTGATGTAGACCAGACCGTGGGGGCCGCGTCTTGCATGCGTCCGTGGATCATCTCCCGTACTTTCAATAGCGATTGAACCACTCTCTCGAGGCCGCAGTGGAGGTGGCGAGCCGTAGCGGCAAAAAATAGCTCGAGGCGAGACCGCGGATGTTGAGGCAAAAGCCGGCTTGTGGTGGACGCGCGGCGACTCAGAATAAGGCCGAGTGAGTATGGCTCGGCGTGAGGTCGCAACCGTGACGGCGGAGGCGGCGACTCGGCCACGGCGGCTCAGAGACGGCGCCGGGCCGGGGCGGCTTGGCGGTTACGGCGTCGCGTCAAAGAAGTCCGGCGGGGCGACTTGAGGCGGTGAAGGACCCCGGCGTGTTGATGAGGCGGGTCCCCGTTTTTGTACCCGACTCACCACCCCCTTTTTTTTTTCCAGCCAGCCGTCCCTTTCTCTCTTTCTTTAGTGGGGTCAACCCGTCCTGCGGTTGACAAAACGTGGAAACGGGCGGAGCAGAGCCGGCGGGTCGGCGCGGGGCGGCGAGAGGAGGCGCGGTCGCGGCTTGGAGCGGCGAGAGGAAACGGGCGCCGGCCGGCTCGGAGGCGCGGTCGCGGTGGCGAAGGCGAGCGAGGCGGGCGAGGCCGGCTTGGAGGCGAGGCGTGCGCAGGCCGGCTCGGTGGGTGGTTTGGAGGCGCGGCGGGTCGCAGCGGCAGAGGCGGGGCCTCGGCTGTGGAGGCGGCGATGGAGGCCGGCTTGAAGCGCGGAGGGGGAGGTGCGCTCTGGAGGTGCGGCAGAGGTGAGCCAAGGCGGCGGCGCGACGCAGCGACGGCGGTGGCGCGAAGCGAGGTGGATTGCGGCGGCTCGAGGATGAGGCGGGCGCAGTGGAGGCGGCCCAAGGCGATGGCGGAGGAGGCGCCTTGGAGGTGACACAGCTCTGGGTGGCGGTGAAGCTGAGGCGGGGGACAGCGAGGCCGTCGTGGAGACGGGCGGTCGAGGCAACGCGAGGCAAACCCGGCGACGCAGGCGGAGGCGAGGCGGACGGGGCGGCGAATTTGATAAGGAGGGGCGGGTGTGCAGACGCGGCTGCGGCGGCGGAACCACGGCCACGGAGGCAAGGCAAATCGGACAGGCAGGTCAGAGCCTACTGGGGTGGAGCCGCGACGGCGTTGACAGCGAGGGCACGGCGGCTCAGTGGAGTTTACAGAGGAAACGTCTGACCATGGCTGCTGCCCTTTGACTCCGCTTGCAGTTTTGATCTTGAGACAAAATACGATGACAACCGCCAGCCTGATTGATGTTGACTAAGCTCTGCTGTGAGGGCGCGCCGGGAGCGGCGACTTGGCTACTGCTGAACACTGAATCCTGCTGCACATTCCTTCAGTTAGCTAGGCGTGCATTCTTTCTTCAGTTTTGTCAGAATAACCTTGCGTGCGCTGAGATCCTGTTCTCGTGCACACCCGTAGTTGCAACGACAGCCATGATGGAGACGGAGCGCAGCCAGGGCAGCTCGGAGGCGCCAGACCGTGGCATAGGCGGAGACCGCGGTGGCAGCTTGGAAGCTGTAGAGCCAGAGCCCGGCAACGGCGCGGCCGACCCGGAGTAGCGTGACTCGGGCGCTCAGCCGTGGAGGCAGAAAGGTGCCGACGACTTAGCGCAGGGGCGCGAGGCCAGCCACGGCCAGAGGCGGCTACGAGGCCAGGCGGCTCAGGCGCGGCGAGGTCCGACGGTGACTCAGACGGGAGGCGGCTCGGAGAGGAGGCGATTTAGCAAAGTCGGGTCCCGAAGGCGACTCGGACGGGGGAATCAGGCCCGCGGCGGCGGGCGGCTTGGTTCAAGGCGCGGCTAAACCAGCGGTGTGGCGCGCCGGCGAAGTAGAAGGTGGCGGCTTGAGGCCGCAGAGATAGCAGCAACAGCTGTGTCGGCGGCGACTTAACACTCCTGAGAACCCACGGCGGTTCAAGACGAGCAACAGAGGGAGCCGACACGGTGGAAGCGGTAGTTGAAGGCGGGCCGCGCGGCGCGTGAGCCGGAGGCCGCGGTGGAGGCACGCGGGCCAGAGGTTGAGGGCGGAAGTGGAGTCCGGCTTGGCGACCTGTGGCCGCTGCTGCAGGCGCTAGCGGGCGAACAACCGCGCATGTGAGCCTGCTAGCGGGCGGCCGGGCCACAGAGGAGGCCGGGTCAAGGCGGCCACGGGGCGGCTCACGGCGACGGAGACTCGCGGCTGCAGTGGCGGGTCGTGACGTCGGAGGTGAGGGCGCAGGCTAATTTTTTTAAAATAATACATTTTTTTTATTAATTTTCAAAAATATTACGCGGTTTGAAAAAATTTCAAAAATAATACACCGTCGGTTCGGTGCAGGCCGATCGGCCCACAGCAGGCCGACAGCAGGCCAATCGGCCTGCAGCAGGCCTATCGGCTCACAGCGAGCCGACAGCAGCCCAAACTGCAGGCCAGGCCAGGCACGAGCGGGCTGTCGGCGCGGCCGGGCCCCTGTCGGCCCACTGCAGGCCGATCGGCCAGCTGCCGGCCGACAGGGTGCGGGCCCCACGGCGGCTGGCTCCTTCTTCTTCCTCCTCTCTCTCCTTCTTCCTCCTCCTTCCTCCTCCTTCTTTCTCCCCAGCCACGCACAGCTCCTTTTTTTCTCCTCTTTCTTCCAAGAAATACCTCCAATTAATACACCAAAATGAGGCGGTTTTTTAGAGATGTCTTTCTCGTTCGTTCCTCCCTTCCTCAAGTACAGCTCCTTTCTTTGTCCGTTCCACCATTTAACGGTGAAACGAGACTACACTAGAGTGCTTACCCACGTTACTGCCGAGGGTGTTTTATAGGTTGAGAGCACAAAGAAAGGCGGGAGGGAGACACTGCCGGGAAGTAACGAGCGAGAAAATATGGCGGGACTGTAGTGATTGGCATACTGTAGTGATTGGCATACTGCACTGCTGCGCTGCGCGGCGCCAGCCTCCGATTCCCGCGCGCGAGGCGACAGCTCCCTGTGGCAGACGGCGCTCACTCCAATGCAAAGATGCTGCTGCTGCTGCTGCGTGATTCCCGCCTAAATTTTCGTCCATCTGTTCGCTCGCTGGTGTTGATTGCCTGCTACTGCTGCTAATTGGTACTACTGCTGCACTGATTAAAACACTGCTCGCCTCGCCAGGGCTGTCTGCTTTGTATGATTCCTGCTGTCGGCGGTGCCGTGCCGTGCTGTTGCTACCGACAACACGGTGCTCCTCATCTTTATATACGAGATGCCGTTGCCTGCTCTCTCACGCTCTTCTCTTTGCTTCTGCCCACACTCCCTGTAGTGATTGGCATACTGCACTGTTGCGCTGCGCGGGGCCAGCCTCCGATTCCCGCGCGCGAGGCGACAGCTCCCTGTGGCAGACGACGCTCACTCCAATGCAAAGATGCTGCTGGCTGCTGCGTGATTCCCGCCTAAATTTCCGTCCATCTGTTCCCTCGCTGCTGTTGATTGCCTGCTACTGCTGCTAATTGGTACTACTGCTGCACTGATTAAAACACTGCTCGCCTCGCCAGGGCTGTCTGCTTTGTATGATTCCTGCTGTCGGCGGTGCTGTGCCGTGCTGTTGCTACCGACAACACGGTGCTCCTCATCTATATATACGAGATGCCGTTGCCTGCTCTCTCACGCTCTTCTCTTTGCTTCTGCCCACACTGCTTGCAATTTCTCAGTCTCTTCTCTATCGTCCAGCCGCACTTCAGAACACCAACGCGCTAGTCATTATGAGTTTGCCTTGCTCGGATCAAAGCATTAGGCCTACGAAAATGAAGAGTGCGAGTTTGCCTCGGGGGGTGGAAGTAGTTCGTTGTTGGTGTGGCGATCTCTGTAAGGTGAAGGAGGTGACGGATTTTTCAGATTGGTTGGGCATGAAGTTTTTCATGTGCGCCAATTATGAGGAAGATCCACCCGTTGCTACTTCACCGTACATCAGGCCTCCGGTGTGTTTCAGTCTTGAAGAATAAACACGTTGTTGATATTATTGTTGATTTGACATTTCTATTTCTATTTTGGTTGTAGTCTCCTCCGCCTCTGTGCATGTACTATCGTTGGATTGACACAAAAAAACCGGACTGGGCGGTGACCGAGATTCGTGAAAGAGGTCGTCGTGCATGGGCAAGTTTGGACTTAGAAGAGCGCCGCGCGAAGGCGGCAGCAGAGGAGAAAGCAGAGCAGGAGAGAGAGTGGCAAGAGTACTGTGTGAAGCAGAGGGCTTTTATTGATGAGATGAAGAAGAAAAACCGAGAAGAGGGACTACGACTGGCGGAGGTTTACCGACAGCGAGAGGAGGCCCGTGAGGCTGAGAGGCAGATGAAGAAAGAAAGGGCTCGTGCAGCCAAGGCAGCAGAAGAAGCTGGTGATGGGAAAGGAAAATATCCCCGTTGGACTCAGTAGATTTATGTTATTGTATCCTAGAAGGTTGTATCTTAAAATTCGTACGAAGTTGTATCTTAATTTCAACATGTTAATTTTTATGTATCTTGTGTACTCAGTAGATTTATGTTTGATTCAGTTGCAATGTTTAATTCAGTGGTAATGTTCAATTTTAGTTGGATGCATTTAGTTCGCAGTAGAAGTGTTATCTCTGTAAACCAATTGACCATTGAAATAAAACATGAATACGGCAGGAGGCCCGTGAGGCTGAGAGGCAGATAAAAAAAGAAAGGGCTCGTGCAGCCAAGGCAGCAGACGAAGCTGGTGATGGAAAAGGAAAATATCCCCGTTGGACTCAGTAGATTTATGTTATTGTATCGTAACGTTCGCATTGCCAGTGCAAATTGGTTTAGAGAGATAACAATTGTACTGCAAACTACATGCATCCAACTGAATTTAAACATTACCACTGAATTAAACAGTACAACTGAATTAAACAATACAACTGAATTAAACACTACAACAATAAACAACAGTACTACATAAAAAAGTACTACATGAATGCATCATCCTCCTCCTCCGTCGATGCAGATCTCTTGCCCTTTGTCGAAGTAGAACTCTTGGCCTTCGACGATGAGGTGGTCTTGACATTGCTGCTCGGCATGAAGAGGTCGTCTTCGTCCTCACTGTCTGCTGACCATAAATCTGAATTCTTCCTCCCAAGCCTGATGTAAGATTCACTCTTACGTAGTTTGACCTTCTGCCATCTGCCATGCAACCTGAGAAGTTCTTTTCGTATCTCCTCAAATGTCCTGGGAGGCCACCCACTCCTAGCTAATGAGTGAGCCAACTCATTCATTATGGTGTCACTACTGATGAGTTCCTCCCATGGAACTACTCTATCATCCATCTTGAAATTGGCGGCTAGTTTGAGAAGACGATCGGACATACCAGAGTGAAAACTACGATCAAAAGGGTAATGAGGATGAGACATCTCCACGAAAGGAGGGCGGGAAAGAAAGGCGTGAGAGAAAGGGGGGACAGAAGGGCCTGCTCACCTTACTGCGGATGTGGTTATATATGTGGTTATATAGGTTCACAAGAGAAGATGGCGGGAGAGAAAGGCGGGAAAGAAAGGCGGGAAAGAAAATGGCGGGAGATAATGGCGGGAGAGAATGTCGGGAGAAAAAATGGCGGGAGAGTATGGCGGGAAAGAAAATGGCGGGATATTAGTCGTATGTATCTTATTTTATGCATGTATGTTGTAAGTTAAGTCGTATGTATCGTTCAATTTAGATGTAGTTCTATCAAGTTGTTTGTACTGTCTTGTTGTACGATCATTATGTTCTATCTAAATATGATGTTGTAGTTCGAATAACAGAGTACTAAATAGAGTAGGCATATGTCTCATACATAAGTACATAGTCATTTGTCTCATACATAGAATAGACATAAGTCTCATACAGAAGTAGATGGTCATGTCTCGTCACTGACGACGTCTACCATGGCGCGGAGGCTGATCTTGAGGTGGCGTCCATCCGAACCTGTTCGGTGCCCTAACCTGGCGAGGAGGAATCTCAGACCACTCACCCTGGTCATACTGTGTATCCTGTGTGGGGCCAGGTGGAGGAGTCGAGTACATGTTCATCCAGTCGGTTTGCTGCGACATCTGAGCCTGTATGTTGTCCTCAGGACGTTGATCACTCCCCCACGTATCATGTGATGTCGACATAGACGCATGATATCCGTAGGCTCCTGCACGATGAACGTTAAGTCATCAAGAATGAGGTCGCCTCAACTAATATTGAAAACAATAAATATGAAGAGACATACCTGCTGGCTGTGACGGCTGCTCTGGCTGAAACACGAAGCTTGATGTGGGACCATAGTGCTGTGGGTGATGCCACGTCGAACCACCAGGTTGGTCAGGAGGGGGTGGCCTGGTCGTCGGTTGATGTGCTAGACGTGGACGTGGCTGCTGTCGGTGCGTGGAGTGACGTGGCTGCTGCTGCTGCTGGTGCTGAACAACATCGCTTCTCCGGGTGCACGTGATAGCCTCGTAGACAGCCCGTATCTTGTTATGCATGCGTTCCAAGAAGGGCTGTACCACAGGCCGGTGTTGAAGAAGAGGTCCAGACGACAATGATCGTCCAAAGGTGGTCACGTCGTCGTATAGTTCGTGTGTCAAGCGAGCCTGAAAAATTTCATGACGATTATTAAGTATGCACGTCAAAGTACGTCACAACTTTACTTAAGGAAAATATATCTTACCGCGTACTGCCTAGAGCCCGAAGTATCATAGCTCGGGTACATATCCGACGGAGTAGGGTCAGGTATCTCCTCTGGGTGAGAGTGCTCAATGATGCGTAACCGTGTTCCGGTCATGTAACGCCGCAAATAGAGATTGAATTCATTGAGATTAAAATTGTGATTCTCGTGCCATAGATGTGTGTTTGCTGTCTCCCACTCTGTAACATACGGCTCTAGTCTAACTAGCCAGTCAGCAGTTGTCCTATGCATGCCCTTCCTCGTCATCCTAAAATTGTGGTGTGTGTTCAACAATTACGTAATGCTTCGAATGGATTACTGTCAAAGATAATGCAACATTGAAAAACTAGTTAATACCTGTGGATGTGTGCTGGCACCGGGTTCTCTGTAGGGGGAGGCAGCTCCAACTGCAGAAGACCAAATTGCCTCATAACCCTCTGTTGTGCCATCTCCTCGACGAAGATATCAAAGATGATCTTCGATTTCGTCATCCAGTAATCTCGATCCCTTGTGCATAGCACAGACATACCACCGGGGTATCTTGCTTGTATGGCTGCTTCCGTGTAGGGCTGCCAGATGACCCCAGTGTACGTATCAAACTGCTCGTTCAAAGCCGTGTATGCCTTCCTGGTCTGATCACCAGCAAAGCGTCTCTGCAGATAACAAAAGTTAGTAGCCGCTAGCATTGAACTATCTCTTGTGCACACAAAATTTGCATTAAACTATAACACGATACATACCTCGCGACGTGTCCAACACAGACCGAAAGTAGGCATGTCAATGCCGTCAGCATCGAACATGGCATCCATAGCCTGATGAACACGTACATCTGGTCGCCCTATAGAGAACCTCTCCCACGACCACAGTTGTAGGAATAGAGGGCATCCAAGAAGGGCTGGCTTTGTCGATGATAGCTGGCAGGCATTGCACATACCTCGGTATGTAGCCGCTAAGACCGCCGAACCCCAACTCCTCTGTCTGATCTGATCCGCCGTCTCCGCGCTAGCTATCTCGAGTGCCATAGGGATGTAGAGCGCGCTAATAGTGGTGACATGGTTTTCTGTGAACATCACCTTGCCGAAAAGCCACATTAAGTAGGCCTCCAGGCTCCGAGTGACCTGTTCCGCACTCAACGGCGCTGGTAACTTCTGGATCTGCATTAAGCAAAGACAAATGTTTAGTTAGCCATAGATATTTTCTGTACAACCGTTTGCATGATAACTTGAAGATAATAGGTAGGGGAACTAACCTGGAATTTGAGCAACCAATCATACTTAGGTCCGTGATGCTCCCATTCCGGATCCGGAGCATCCGGAAAAACACCATGAAAACGTTGTGCAAGACCAAGCTCCCAACCAGCCGGTGCGTCCAACGGTCCTATGGCATGACCTGCCAACGGCAGTCCCAGCAAAAGTGACACATCCTCTAGAGTAGGAGCCATCTCTCCCCACCGGAAGTGAAACGTGTGGGTCTCTGGCCTCCAACGGTCCACTAAGCAGCTCAACAAGGAGGAGTCGATGGCGAGGCGTTTGCAGCCCGGGATAGACTCAACTAGACGCGCGAAAGGTAAAAGGCCGGCCCATTTCAACCTTCATGACAGAACATTTCAGTTAGTGTCTCCCATTAATATTCATGTCAGTGTGCAAATTAATAAAGCACGTACCGCTGAACCCATCCTGGGTGTATCATCCAGTTCTCCAGAGGAGTGCGAGTGACCAGAGGCTTGAGCTTTCGCTCAGACCATATCGCACCACGATGACCCTTATCAATTTCCCCATTCAGCAACCACATTCCCGCCATTCCTGCACATACCAAATTCAAACATAGTTGGCACACTTAATATAAATATAGAACATAGTGCCACACTTAATACAAATTCAGAACATAGTTGCCACACTTAATACAAATATAGAACATAGTGCCACACTTAATACAAATTCAGAACATAGTGCCACACTTAATACAAATTCATAACATAGTGTCAGACTTAATACAAATTTATAACATCGTACTGCTAGCTTAGCTTCTTCCTCTCCCTCTTACTCCTCTACCTCCTCTACCTCCCCTTCGTCCCCGGTTGCCTCGTCCACGACCAGTACCACTGGCAGTGACGAAAGTGGGACAATTAGTGTCCCTATGGCCAAATTCATTGCATAGAATGCATTGCATAGTTGGACCTCCTGCTTCAGATTCATCCATATCATTCCGGATGCGCTGACACTGCCGTCTGCCTCTACTTGTACGCATATGCTCTGGGTTTGGAATGTAACGCCTTTCAGCGGGGTTGACGATGTTGAAGTTACCCATTGATCGAAAACCCATCAGCTCACCTGTCCAGGTATTGAGGACAGACTCTTTCAGATAAAATGGAGACACAAACGATATTGCGTCCAGTCCAAGCTGCCCGCAAGCAGCAAGTACATGTGAGCAAGGTAGGTGAAACAATTTTAGTTTGTTGCATGTGCACTCACACGTTGGCCAGGCTTCATTTCCAATTTTCACCTCATGCGTCCTCAACTCATTTGCACATCCGAATTTGTTGTTGACTAAGCGGACCTCAAACCTTCTCTCTTGATTACCGATGGCGACTACAGTGTGTGACCTAGCTTTTTGCATCTTGTTGTCCATGTACTTCATCACTCTTTCACAGTAACATGTATTTGGGTTGTTCAAGATATGCTGCTCTGCTTTTTGACGTCTATCTCTGAAATACTTCACGGTGCCATAGAAAATACCCTCAACGATGGCTGTAAGTGGCAATGCCCGGTTTCCTCTGAGGACAAAGTTGTATGTTTCCGCGAGGTTGGTTGTCATGACACCGTACCTTGCTCCATGTGTGTCATGTAGCAAAGACCACCTCTCCAGAGGCTCATGCTCTATCCACTGCTGGAAGGTTTTAATCGACCTTCCAAGCCTTCTCCTAGTACCAGGTGGGTCAAAGCCTGGCAGGTCACATAGCCCAACAGGCTCCTCCTCCACGGCCGCTGATCCTGTTGCCAACTGTGCAGCTACTGCTTCAACATGTGCCCTCACCGCTGCATCTCTTGCAGCTTTCCTGTCCCTAACGTGTCTCTGCGTGCACACATTAAGTCTGTCACGTATCAAATTGTACTTCCATAACTGGTTCTGCTTGCAGAGTTTTTTGAACAGATTCATTAGGTTCTTATTTCTGAACTGCGAGAAGAAATTAGCCCCCAGATGGCGCATGCACCAACGGCTCTGCAAGTCTTGCCATGGAGTTTGTTCCTCAGGGCCTGGGTTTGTTAGTGTCCTTATCGCACTGAGTATACCTGCATGCCTATCATGAAGGATGCACACATTGGGCTTCTCCTTCACAACTGATATTTTCAACTGCCTGAAGAACCATGTCCAACTTGGAATGTTCTCACTCTCCACAAAAGCAAATGCGAGTGGGACAACTTGATTTTGGCCGTCTTGACCTATGGCTGTTAGGATCTGACCCTTGTACTTGCCAGTGAGAAAAGTACCATCTACACATATCACCGGACGGCAATGCCTGAAAGCTTCGATGCATACACCGAAAGAGAAGAAGAGACGATGCAACACCCTCACAGTTGGGAACTCTGGCATGAAGAGGTCTTGGATATCGATATAGGTGCCTGGATTCCGCTGCTGCAGTGTGTGGAGGAGTTGGACAACAGAGTCATATGCATCAAAATAAGAACCAAATCTCCTCTCAAGCGCCGCATGCTTAGCCCTCCAAGCCTTGCCATAAGAAATTATGTACTTGAACCTGGCGAAAACTTTTCTCTGGATTGCCTTCACTTCCATAGCTTTGCCCTCCACTATCTCATCGTAAAACAACCGAGCAATAAGCGTCGATGAAAGGTTGGCATGATCTTGAGGGATGCAGGGAATAAGACAAGTGTGATTAACTAAGTCACTGATCACCCAACTTGTGCCATACTTAGGGAGATAGCCGTGCACCCTGGCGGGACAATCTGCGTTCTTGCATACCATTGTCAGGTATTTCTGACTTGACACCTGAGCTGTGAAAACCCTTTGCGTGGACATTGCCCAATTTATTATTGCATCCTTCAGAGCTTGCTTGTTGGGATACATAGCACCCGTCGCAATATTGTTCTGGTGATATTGCCAGGCAGAATCATGTCCATCGTTCACCATCATTGCAGATGAGAAGTCATGATTCCATGATGCAGGATTCGGGACCTCCTCTGCATTTTCTTCTTCATCCGACTCGTTAGAATCATCGGCATGACCCATATCAACATCGGTGTCTTCTTCTTCCATCATGGCCTGCATGTGCCCATCTACCTCGTCAGCGTCCACCTCGCCATTGTAACCACCATCGGCATTTCCTCCTTCTACCTGACTACTCTGCCCTGGTTCGTAGCCATCATCTCCAGCATTTGACATAGATAACTGCCTCCCTCCACTGCTCTGCCCAGGATCGTAGCCACCCTCGCCTTCATGTGCAGTCACCTCCTTCACGACGGGAAGCACTAACGCAATAGGATTGCATCCCCTGCGTTCGCAACCTTGTAACCACCGCACCCACTCGGAGTCTCGCTCTATTGGCCTCAAATAAAAGTAAATTATTGAACTAGACCGTGTCCACAATGCATGAACACCGACGGTGTGTGTTTCTGTATTAAGCCCTAAACTTCCTGTAATCCATTCTTTCAACTGACTGACAGACCATGTTTGAGGTGCGCTCATTGGCACCTCTATGTGAGTAAATTCACTCAGATCAGCTCCCATGTTAGTTGTTTGGACAGTACCAGGACCGTAGTAAAATTTGAACTTCACTACATCAGACATCTCGGCTCACCTATTTTTTTTCAACAATGACAGACAAGTATTAAGCAACAACTTTAAATATCCGCACTACTAAATATTTGACATGTGTATATATTACGGAATATTAATGGAGCAACTATATTATAAATAATTGCCGGAGCTACTCCAAGTACGGAATATTTTTTTTCAACAATGACAGACAAGTATTAAGCAACAACTTTAAATATCCGCACTACTAACTATTTGACATGTGTATATATTACGGAATATTAATGGAGCAACTATATTACAAATAATTGCCGGAGCAACTCCAACTACGGAATATTTTTTTTCAACAATGACAGACAAGTATTAAGCAACAACTTTAAATATCCGCACTACTAACTATTTGACATGTGTATATATTACGGAATATTAATGGAGCAACTATATTACAAATAATTGCCGGAGCAACTCCAACTACGGAATATTTTTTTTCAACAATGACAGACAAGTATATTACGGAATATTAATGGAGCAACTAAAAAAATTCACACACCTACAAATATATTACAAATAATTGCCGGAGCAACTCCAACTACTGACACACCTAAATATTTGACATCCACATATAGTACGAAATATTACCGGAGCAACTTCAAATATTGACACAACTAAATAATTGACATCTAAATATATTTACGGATACTACCGGAGCAAATAGCACACCTAAATTATTTCACATCGAAACATATTACCGAATACTACCGGAGCAACTACGAAAAATAAAATGTGTGTTGAAATATACCCTTGAAGCGTGCGAGCGAACGACGAACGACGAACGGAGCCGGAAACTCCACCAAACTGCCGGAGCTTCACCTCCACCACACTGCCCCAGCTTCAGCACCACCACCTCCACCTCCACCGCCGCCACAACCTCCTCCAATGTGCTAAAAAAAGCTTCAAGAAAAATGCTCACCAAGACCACCACGAGCTACCCCATCAGTAGATCGAGGTCTCCCTTGGTTCCCCTAACTATGTAGAACCCATTCATGGTGCTCAATCCGCAAAAAACCGCCTCATTTTGGTGTAGAAATTGAAGGCATTTCTTGTGTAAGAACGAGGAGAAAGAAAGAACAGAGAGGAGGAGCTGCAGCGTGAGGAGTGGCACAGAGGAAGGAGAAAGGACAAAGGAGGAAGAAGAAGGAGCCAGCCGCCGTGGGGCCCGCACCCTGTCGGCCGGCAGCTGGCCGATCGGCCTGCAGTGGGCCGACAGGGGCCCGGCCGCGCCGACAGCCCGCTCGTGCCTGGCCTGGCCTGCAGTTTGGGCTGCTGTCGGCTTGCTGTGAGCCGATAGGCCTTCTGCAGGCCGATCGGCCTGCACCGAGCCGACGGTGTATTATTTTTGAAATTTTTTCAAACCGCGTAATATTTTTGAAAATTAATAAAAAAAATGTATTATTTTAAAAAAATTGCCGCTCAACGGCCGCTCCAGCAGGGGCGACCCGAAGTTGCTCTGGCAAAGGCGGGTTAGAACTGGAAGCGGAGCGAAGCAAGGGCAGCGCCCAAACCTCCGGGTCGTCGACGTTGACTCCCGAGTCAAAGCTGTTTCCGATTCCGGGCCGTGGACATCCTTTGCTATTTTTCATCTTTCCTTTTTCTTTTGATCACGCTTTGTTGTTTGTTGAACCGTGAAGGAAACAGCTCCTGGAACAGATCGCTCTCCCCCTTGGGACTCGGCGGTTTACCACGGCGCGTGTAGCAGACGCTGAACATGCAACCCTAATTTTCTCTTGACCAAAAATCTTGCATATGATGTTTTGACTATTCGTCGGCGATGACGTCTTTTGCGCCGGCTCTTTTTCATCCAACACATCGCGAACTTCTCGATCCCTGAGATAGATCCCTCCAAGAACTCAACATCAACATGCGCGGGCCCCACGGTGGGCGCCAACTGTCGTGGATTTGTCATGGCAAGATGTCCTAGTGTGAGGACTTAGTCGTGAGGCCAACGCATCTAACTGGTAGCTTGAGAGGGGTTGGTCGGAATCGAGAGACGCGAGTTTACCCAGGTTCGGCCCCTCCGATGGAGGTAAAAGCCTACGTCCTGCTTTGTGTCTATATTGATGATGATGACGATCTCGGTTACAAGGATGCGGAGTCGCTACCTCTAATCTCGAGAACCTCTAATCTGACTATCTCTAATGACTTGTCTGTCTAAGACTTATCTATGGAGACGTCTAAAAACTTGACCCTCTTGGGGTGACCCGCCCCTCCTTATATAAGTTGAAGGGGCGGTTTACATGTAGAGTCTAAGTCGGATTGAGACTTAACTTATTATGACTTCCCATTGTGGGCTTCTCTTCATGGGCTTCTGAGCCCGGGCTTCTTATCTCAGACGGGCGGCTTACAACCGGACAGCTTAACCGGGCGGCTTACAAACAGGGCTTATCTTCAAGACTCATCCTCAGGGACTCGTCTCCGGAACTTAACTCTCTCCGGGTCATAACTGTCTGACGGGTTATAACTGTCTGCCGGGTTATAACTGTCTGCCGGGTTAACTGTCTGCCGGGTTATCACTGTCTGCCGGGTTAACTGTCTGCCGGGTTAACTGCCTGCCGGGTTATCACTGTCTGGCGGCTTAGAACCGTCTGCCGGCTTAGAACTGTCTGCCGGCTTAGAACTGTCCCCGGGTCATACCGCGGGGTATATCCCCGACACCATGTGTTAATGCTTTGTTCCAGTTCTCTATTAAAAGGAGGCCTTAATATCCCTTAGTTTTCTTATGGACCCCGCTGCCACGGGAGGGTAGGACAAAAGATGTCATGCAAGTTCTTTTCCATAAGCACGTATGACTATTTACGGAATACATGCCTACATTACATTGATGAACTGAGCTAGTTCTGTATCGCCCTAGGTTATGACTGTTACATGACGAATATCATCCAACGAGTTATCGATCCAGTGCCTACGACCTTTCCACTTATTGTTCCTGCTAAGTTACTATTACTGTTGCTGTTGTTCCAACTGCTACAAAACTATTGCTACTACTGTTACCAGTACTGTTGCCGTCACTACTGCTACCAAACTATCATATTACTGTGCTACAGATCACTTTGCTGCAGATATTTAATCTCCAGGTGTGGTTGAATTGACAACTCAACTGCTAATACTCTCAGGTATTCTTTGGCTCCCCTTTTGTCGAATCTATAAATTTGGGTTGAATACTCTACCCTCGAAAACTGTTGCGATCCCCTATACTTGTGGGTTATCAAGACCTTTTTCTGGCGCCGTTGCCGGGGAGCATAGCAATATTTGTTGAGTCACTTGGGATTTATATCAATCTATCACTACGAAGAATCTGAAGGATACTAAGACCAAGATTTTTCTCTCTACTATGAGGGGAGGTAAGGAACTGCCATCACACTCTGCACTTGATTCACCTTCTGTTATGAGTACGCTTGCAACACCACCACATGCTAGTAATCCTGATATGTCGCAAGTTATCGATGATGCTACCTCTGCTATGAATTATGCTATTGATGATGCTAGTACCATGCTTGATGATAATGTGCCGCTAGGAGAATTTCTTGATGAAGAAATTGCTAGAGCTAAAGAGAATGAAACTGCTGAAATTGATGAAGCTTATGAAACTGATGATGACTATGAAACTGCTATTAGTCCTAGCTCTCCTAAGTTTGAAATGCCTAAGATACCTGAAGGTTATGTTATGGACGAAGAGATAACTAGAGAAATTCTTTCTTGTAAGGATAGAGACGATCTTAAGAAATTGCTATGCAAGTATAAGGAAAAGACTTTGAATGCTGGAATGAAATGTGATCCTAAGTTTGCTACTTCACCTATCTTTGTTACCGATAAGGATTATGAGTTCTCTGTCGACCCAGAGTTAATTACTTTGGTTGAATATGATCCTTTCCATGGCTATGAAACTGAAACTGTAGTGGCACACCTTACTAAGCTGAATGATATAGCCTCCCTCTTTGCTCATGATGAGAAGATTCGTTACTATTATATCCTTAAGTTATTTCCGTTCTCATTAAAGGGTGATGCTAAGACATGGTACAATACTCTTGCTCCTGGTTGTGTGCATAGTCCCCAGGATATGATCTACTACTTCTCTGAAAAATATTTTCCTGCTCATAAGAAACAAGCCGCCTTACAGGAAATATTTAACTTTGTGCAAATTGAAGAAGAGAGACTCCCACAAGCTTGGGGGAGGCTTCTCCTATTGCTTAATGCTTTGCCTGATCATCCTCTCAAGAAAAATGAAATACTTGATATCTTTTATAATGGACTAACCGATGCTTCTAGGGACTTCCTAGATAGTTGTGCTAGTTGTGTTTTCAGGGAACGAACGGTTGAACAAGCTGAGGAATTATTGAATAACATATTGAAGAATTATGATGATTGGACTCTTCCCGAACCACCGCCTAAACCCACTCCGAAGAAGAGGGGTATCTTATTTCTCAGTCCTGAAGATATGCAAGAGGCAAAGAAATGTATGAAGGAAAAAGGTATTAAAGCTGAGGATGTTAAGAATTTGCCACCTATTGAAGAAATACATGGCCTTGACACACCACCACCTCCACAAGTGCTAGAGGTAAATTCTTTATTAAAGTTCAATGAAAGTGATATCCCTCACAATAAACATCCCAGTCAATGCTTATATGAGTCTGACAACTATATTATGAAGCAAGATCATTTCAATGCCCATGTTCTGAAACAATTGAAATACAATTCTAATATGATTGCTCGCTTGAGTGACTTGCTATTTAGAATCAGTAATGATGTTAGAGGTGTAGGAAAACATGCCTCTATGGTTCAAACTCAGTTAGAACAAGTTGCTAAGTCTCAAAAAGAATTGCTTGATGAAATGAATAATAATATGCGTGATTTTGCTGCAAGAGTAGTAACTAGAGGAGGTAGAATGACCCAAGAACCACTTTATCCTGAGGATCATCCTAAAAGAATTGAACAAGACTCTCAGAGAATTAATAGTGATGCACCTAGTCCTTCTAAGAAGAAAAAGGAAAAGAAAGTGATAGGACTTTGCATACCTCTAGTGAAACTGAGACACAAAAACCTCCTGATAGTAATGATGTCTCTATTTCGGATGCTGAAACTCAATATGGTAGTGAACATACACCTAGTGATAATGAAAATGATAATGATGATGTTCACAATGATGCTCAACCAAGTAATGATGTAGAACCAGATAATGATGTTGAAATAGAGCCTGCTCCTGATCTTGATAACCCACAACCTAAAAATAAATGATATGACAAAAGAGACTTTGTGGCTAGGAAACATGGTAAAGAAAGAGAGCCATGGGTTCAGAAACCCATGCCATTTCCACCTAAGTCATCTAAGAAAAAGGATGATGAAGAATTTGAGCGCTTTGCTGAAATGATTAGGCCAGTCTTTTTTGCATACCCGCTTAACTGATATTTTGAAGATAGACCCCTATGCTAAGTATATGAAAGACATCATCACTAATAAAAGAAAGATACCGGAAGCTGAAATCTCCACCATGCTTGCTAATTATTCTTTTCAGGATGGAGTACCTAAAAAACATGGAGATCCTGGAATACCGACTATACCTTGCTCCATTAAGAGAAATTATGTAAAAACTGCTTTGTGTGATTTGGGAGCCGGTGTTAGTGTTATGCCTTTCTCCTTATATAAAAGACTTGATTTGAATAAACTCACACCTACTGAGATATCATTGCAAATGGCTGACAAATCAACAGCCATACCTATCGGTATTTGTGAGGATGTGCCCGTTGTTGTTGCAAATGTTACTATCTTAACGGACTTTGTTATTCTTGAGATGCCCGAGGACGAGAACATGTCGATTATCCTTGGTAGACCCTTTTTGAATACTGCAGGGGCTGTTATTGATTGCAATAAAAGCAAGGTCACTTTTCATATAAATGGTAACGAGCACACGATGCACTTTCCGAAGAAACAATTCCAAGTGAATGGTATAAATGTTATTGAAGAATCTCCGACCATCACTATTGGAAGTTTTCAATTACCTCTACCTACTGCCAAAACTAAATATGATATACTTATTGTAGGGGATATGCACATCCCCATTGAGGTAACTTAGTGTTTTACGAAAGTTCTTCGGTTTCATACTAATCGGGAGTGGTTGTTAATAAGACTTGATCAACCTTATTAATGAATCATTTTTGAGAGGTATGAAGTCGATGAATCTAGTAAGCACAACTCTTTGTTCCCACCTTTTATTTTCTGTTTCAGTTAGTCAAATAGAATAAAATGCCATGATTATCCTTTTTTCTGTTTTCTCCGTGCAATAAAAAAATGACCCAAAAATAAAAATTCTCAGAATGCCCTGAAAATTGAACAGGTTTTTTTTCCGAATATTTATGAATTTTTGATGCAAATAATACCAGAGGGGGGTGCACCTGGTGCCCACAAGACACCAGGGCGCGCCAGCACCCCCAGGCGCGCCCTGGTGGGTTGTGGCCCCCACGTGGCCCCCCTCACTTACCTCTTTAGCCCACATCACCACCTACCTCCGGCAAAAAATCTCCACATCCACCATTTTCGTGTTCTTGCTCTCAAACCCGCGAATTTCGATCTCTTTGCTCTAGTGGGTTATTTTTTAGAGTAATTAGCTACTCTTGGTGCTGCTGTAGATGAGCTTGCATGTTGAATTCTTAGAGTTCTAAGTAGTTTGAATGCTCAATATGGCCTCTATGCATGCTTAGGAGTAGTTGCTAACAATCTTACAAAGTTTTGTTGACAAAATTTTCGGTGACTAAATTTTTTCAGAATTTTTATAGGAATAAAAATGCAATTCTTTAGGAGTTCTTCGAGGAGGAGATCCTCAAGAGCCTCATCAAGTGGAAGCTCAGTTCGACAGTCTTATGTTGAACCAAGCGAAAGCTCGATGCAAGATGCCGCCACCAAATCATGCTTGTGGCCTTGCGACGAGTTCATGGAAGGTGCAGGTATTAAGGAGGAGTTGATCAATTTATTCGTAACACGGAGCTTGTCTCCTTCATCGCAGATAAGTGTCCCCAACACCTCGAGCTCACGAAAACCTTCACAAAGAAATTCAAATATTTTCCTCGTGAGTCTAGAGTTTCGTTCAACCTGTACGATCATTCCTTTACCATGCCGTTAGAAATGTTTAGTGATGCATGCAAACTTCCATATGAGGGTTCCCTCGACGAACCAAAAAAATCTGAGCACGATTCATTTTTAGTTAATCTTTGCTTTGGCAAAGATAGGGGGGTTACACAAGGGAGAATTAACAGTATCCATTTTCCATCACTACAATATTTTGCGCTCTTTAACGGTAAATGTGTTGTAGGCAAACAAGATTGTAGTACACTGTGTGCTCATGATTTGAGTCTTCTACACACTGCCATAACTGGGAATAAGGATTATAATCTTGGTGCAATCGTTACACGGAGGTTGCAGCTCAATGCTGCTAGTGGTAATTTTTATGGAGGAATTTATGCCTCCCGTGTAGCTGAGAGATTAAATGTGTCACCATGGCCTAATGACCCCATCCTACCCACTCAGTATTTAGACTTTGATGCTATGAAGCGTCATAAGTTCCTTACGGGCTCGACCACCAACTATACCTATAACTTGAGATTTTATAAGAAACTAGTTGCGCCTGTTGCTTTGCCTCCTCCTGCTCTCTTTGATTTTCACACTAGGGGATGATATTATGTTCTTGAGAGCGAAGCCTATGAGTACAACGCGGAGGCTGAAGCTGCCAAGAGGGCCACAGAGACTGCTCCAAGGTTCTCAATGGGCCATCGCCCAGATTATTATTCATACGGATGGTGATTACCAAGCTAGGCCAAAAGCCTAAGCTTGGGGGAGTACGTATTTCCACCGACATTACATTCATGTTCACACATTTCATTCCAGTTGTCGGTGTTCATACTTTTTCATTGTATTATCCATGCTTGATTTGTTGCCTTGCTTTCTTCTTGTGTGTTTGAAAAAAAACTTTGAGAAAACCCAAAAAGATTTCCCGCTTCTTCTTTTACTTGTTGGGAGCCTTCCTGTGTAAATAGTTTTTCTCGTTTTTGTTTTTCTTCTTTAATTTGCTTTCTTCAAGAAAAACCAAAAACTCCAAAAATATTTCAGTGTGTTTCTCTGAATTTCTTTTCTGTTTACTTGAGTCATACCAAGGAGAAGACCACAATGAAAATGTTGAGTGGTTCTCATCCGCATTATCGTTTATCTAACAAAGAGCCCATGTTACTTTGTCTTCTCCTCTTTAATAAAATGCTTGCAAATTCCAGCTTAGTCCACAGCACTCTTGCACTATTATTATCTTCTTATCATTCGATCATGCAAGTGAAAGGCAATAATGAAGACAATTGATGAATTGACTATGGCAGAGAAAGGCGGGTATGAACTCAACTTGTTTTTGTTTTTGTAAATATGTTTAACCTAGTATCCCTTGATTCAGCTCATTATGATCAAACATGTTTGCAATGACCATTAGAGATTATAGTTGTTCATGCCATGCTTAAGTAGTTAGGAGTGGATAATGATTTATCTTGGGTGTCAACATGCATTAAAATGGTTGTGATGCGGTATGATGATATGGTATCCTCCTCTGAATGTTTCAAGTGGCTTGACTTGGCACATGTTCACGCATGTAGTTGAATGAAAACCAACATAGCCTTCATGATATTTATGTTCATGGTGTCCATATCCTACTCATGCTAGTATTCAATGTTATTTATATGTAATGCATGTTCATGACTGTTTTCGCTCTCTAGCTGGCTGCTTCTCAATCTACTTGCTAGCCTTCGCCTGTACTAAGCGGGAATACTACTTGTGCATCAAAACCCTTAAACCAAGTTATGTCAAATGAGTCCACTATATCTACCTATATGCGGTATTACCCTGCCATTCCAAAGTAAATTTGCATGTGCCACCTCTAAATATTCAAATGAACATCTGTTTTGTGTGCCTGGACCGCTCATGGAGCGACAGGGGGCGGTCAGTATCTTCCATGCTAAGCGGGTTATTCTCATGATGAGTGTTTATTCACTTGTCCTTACATGAGAGGGGCGGTAATAGGGATTCCCAGTCCCGAAATCAAAAATCAAAAATAATTAAACAAAACTCCCCCAGGAATGTTGTTGGTTTGGACGGTACCCGTGGATGCGGCTCGCCGTGGAGTGTGATTGTTGGTGGAGGGGAAGTAAACCTTTACTTTTATCGCTTGGGAACCGCCGCTAATTTGTTTAGCATGGAAGATATTGATAACTCTTGGTCGTGACGTTGACAGGAAGTGTTGGCGTTCTGGGAACGGGGGTACCCAGACCTGCCTGCCTGCGGCCCAGGGCATGGCCCACTTCATCGACCAAGCACGGCCGGGCGTGGCCCCACTCAAGGCAAGGCCCTCACGAGGGCCCTAGGCTCGCGAGGAGGAGCAGCGTCAAGACCAGCAAGGGATGAGCCTCCTCAGGCCCCCTCCGGAGCGGCAGAGATCTCTATGCAAGGCCCGGCCTCAGGAGTCAAAGGTGACGCAAGGAAGGACAGGCGGGCGCCAGCGCGCCAGGCGGCATAGTTTCCCCTTTAGTGCAAAGGGAGCAAGGACGTACGCGGGTTCCCAAAGCACCCCCCAAAGGTTTCCATTCCGGTGCAACAAGACCACAACCACCAGCCCCGCAGGGAGGAGGTCATCGCTGAGCCCATCCCTGCGCCGTCGACAGCTACTTTGCAGGCTAAGACCGCCTTTGGACAGGGCGGGCACGTACCCTTGTCCCCCTTCAAAATTGGCCGTTGTGGGATCCCTTCCCGCCAATGCGATAAGGGAAGAGGACCCGAGCCACCGCTATATATAGAGGGTAGGCTGCACCGTAGAGGAGGATCCGGAAACCAGTCGACTCGCTCATCCACCACCTAGTCGACGGAGGGCCAAGAACACCTCTGGAGCGCCCTCACGAGGCTCCGAAACACTGTACTAGTTCATCCACCATACCTCCTCGAGAGGCAATCCACCAAAGCAGGAGTAGGGTATTACGCTTCGCAGCGGCCCGAACCTGGGTAAACTACCGTGTCCATCTTCTTCCTCGTCATCGTGCGAGTTTGTCACTGTGTTCATCGTGTAGTGAGCTAGGTTGGGCAAAGCCGCAGGGGATCTTCGCACACGCCCCTGTGTTCGAATCTTAAGGGTTTTGCGGAGCCCGAAATCCGACATTTGGCGCGCCAGGTAGGGGGCGTGTCAAGGTCTTCTCCAAGCTTCGTTCTTCCCAAGCTTCGCTGCTCCGATGGCAGGCGCTCAACAAGCTTCCCCGGGCCGCGGCGATCGGAGGCCCACGCCCCGGCATCGTGGTACTGAGCGGTCAGTACCAGGTCGCCAGCATCACCTCCACCGTTACCGCCCCCCACGCCGCTCAAGCACACAGCGGGCGGGCGTCGCCCCCGGCACCGGCAACGCGTCGCACCTACGTGGGGGACCTCGACGCGCATGATGCGCTACTGCTGGCAAGCGAGATGCTCCGCCACCGACCAACGCACGGATGCTTCGACGCATGGGCGGATCACATCGCGGAGCTGGTCACCGTCGCCCAGAGCGCCATCCACTCTCACTCTTCTACAAGGCCGCAGGCGCCGGGCGCCGGGGGCTCGCATGCCGCGCTCGCCCCCCAGCCTGCCGGCGGAAGGGCCCCTCCGGCGCCGGACGGGTCCGAGCGGGGCGCGCCACACGCTGTGCTCCTTCTCCTCCGAATCCCGGTGACTGGTTTCGGGGCGCAGCCCGGCGACAACGGCCAGGCACACGGAGGGAATGACGGGGCGCCCCGCGCGCACACCGACACGCATCCCCATGACTCGGCGGGCCCTCAGCAGCCCGGGATGACCATGCGGGAGCGCGCCATCCGGCGCAGTGAGCAGGTGGCGCAGGCGTCCGGACGAACAAGCAACAGCGGCGAAGGCGCGTCAGGTCGCCAAGGGAGCAATCTACACCAGGAGACGCGCGTCCCACCCAACGGCGGTGGCAGACGTAAGCAACTCCGCTCTGAGGCCCGGCGCAGGAGGGTCTGCGAGCGATGCGCACGGGGCGACTTCACCCTGCCGCCAGGAGGGACCGCCCCCGGCGCACCGGCGGGCGGCTCAGGAGGCGGACCGAGCACCTACGTGGAGCCCTACGTACCATGCTATGTCGTACCGCCTGGCCCACCCGGCGCGGGGGGGGGGGGGGGGGGGGGTGGGTCAGGCGCCCACCGCAGGCGCCAGCACCCCCCAAGAGTAAGGAGCACCCTCGGCGTCTTCCTCGAACCGGGCCTGGGGGCTCCCGTCGGCGTCACTAGCATGAGAATTATCAAGTTCATTTTGATCAACATCACTAGTTTTATCACAAAGCAAGTCATCATCACAAAGCAAATCATCTTCATCACTATCAAAATCAAGATACTCGGGGTGTGATACCTTGGGGCCCTTAGCCATGAAGCAACTTCCACTTCCTTCGTTTGGTGAATCAAATAGATCATAGGATTTGGTAGTCACTAGAGCAATTCCGGCAACACCATCATCTTGACTATAGTCGGAGTCGGAGTGATAGCTTCTCTCGGAGTTGTTGTCGGAGTCGGAGCCGGAAACCCATTCACCAACATGAGCTTGATGTTTCCTTCTTGTGTAGCTCTTGGTGTACTTGTCCTTCTTCTCCGAATCTCTACTTCTCCTTGAGTGTCTTCGTTCATAACGATCATCTCTACTCCTTCTCTCTCTTTGAGGTGATTCATTCCTTGAGCTTCGTCTTCGAGGTGACTCTTCTCTTCGTTTGTAGGGAGCCGTGCACTCATTGGAGTAGTGTCCGGGCTTCCCACAATTGTAGCAATTGCGGTCATGACTTGACGAACGCTTCTCATCATATCTTGAGTTGGAGCTTCTTTCTTTGCCTCTATTCTTGTAGAATTTGTTGAATTTCTTGACCATGAGACTTATCTCTTCATTGGTGACAAGGTTGTTGCTTGAGGTTGCGGGAGCATCACTTGTGGCTTTGTAAGCACCGCTAGACTTGTGATGAAGCTCTTCCTTGTCTTTGAGCGTCATCTCATGAGCAACAATCCTTCCGATGACTTCCGTAGGCTTGAGATCTTTGTAGTTGGGCATCATTTGGATCAATGTGCACACGGTGTCGTATCTCTCATCCAAAGCTCTAAGTATCTTCTTGATGATGAATTTGTCGGTCATTTCTTCGCTTCCTAAGCCGGCAATCTCATTTGTGATGAGAGCTAGCCTAGAGTACATCTCTGCGACTCCTTCACCATCCTTCATCTTGAACTTGTCAAGCTGACCTTGAAGAACATCTAACTTGGATTCTCTCATGGACTCGGTTCCTTCGTGCATATCAACCAAAGTATCCCATATCTCTTTTGCATTCTCAAGACGGCTGATTTTGTTGAATTCTTCGGGGCATAAGCAGTTGAAGAGAATGTCACATGCCTGAGCATTGTATTGCAACATCTTCAACTCATCCGCGGTCGCTTCACGATCTGGTTCCTTTCCATCCGAAAAGAATTCACCTTGCAAGCCAACACGAACAACAGCTCAAACGGCAGGGTTATGACCAAGAATATGCATTTTCATTTTATGCTTCCAACTAGCAAAATTAGTGCCATCAAAGTACGGACCTCTACGGTGATAACTTCCCTCACTAGACGCCATACTCTCCTAGGTTGTGAGACCAATGCAATGGAGACCAAAGCTCTGATACCACTTGTAGGACCGAAAGTATGTCTAGAGGGGGGGGGTGATTAGACTACTTGACTAAATAAAAGTTTTGTCTATACCAAATTTTAGGGTTGACAGTTTTTAGCATTTCATGGCAAGTCAAGTACACCCTACACATGCTTGTCTAAGAGTATAGCAGCGGAAAGTAACAACAAGCATGTATAGAAGGGATAGGGTAGGAGGATCAAACGCAGTTGTAGACACGATGATTTTTCCCGTGGTTCCGATAGGTGGTGCTATCGTACATCCACGTTTATGGAGTCTTCAACCCACGGAGGGTAACGGTCGCGAGAGTCCACGGAGGGCTCCACCCATAAGGGTCCACGAAGTAGCAACCTTGACTATTCCATAACGGCTTCCGTCCATGAAGGACTAGCCTCACTATGGGTAGATCTTCACGAAGTAGGCGATCTCCTTGCCCTTACAAACTTCTTGGTTCAACTCCACAACACGAAGTAGGAGGCTCCCAAGCGACACCTAACCAATCTAGGAGGCACCACCCTCCAAAAGGTAATAGGCTCGGTAATGACGATGAACTCCTTGCTCTTGTGCTTCAAGATGATAGACTCCTCAACACACAATCACTCTCTCATAGATTTGGCTTGGTGGAAGAGATGGGCTTGGTGGAAAGCAACTTGGGGAGGCTAGAAATCAAGATCCATATGGTTGGAGTGGAAGATCTTGACCTCAACACAAGACTAGGTGGTTCTCTCTCAGAAAACTGGATGTGGCAAGTATGGAATAGTTCTGAGTGCTTCTCTTCCGAGTAGGTGGTGGTGGAGGGGTATATATAGGCATCCCCAAAAATCCAACCGTTACACACAAAATGACCAACTCGGTGACACCGATGTGTTAATCTTGGTGGTACCGAAGTGACCAAAAGGTGGCAACTTTTGAATCTCGGTGAGACCGATATAGGAAACTCGGTTGCACCGATAAGGTGACCAACGGTCAGATTGACAATCTCGGTGACGCCGATCCAACAATCTCGGTTACACCGATTTTGTGAATTTTCATAACAGAGAGTTGGCAACCCAAACTCGGTGGCACCGGTATGGAATCTGTTGCACCGAAGTGGCTAGGGTTTGGCTGAGTCTGTCTGAGGTGAGAATCGGTGGCACCGAAATGGAAAAGTTGGTTGCACCGATTTTGAGTATTTGGCTATGACAGACTTTGGTGGGAGAGCTTGTGGGTGTTTTTGGTGACTGTCACTTGTGCACGTATGAGCATTTTGTTCACCAACAAAACCTTACCCCCTTTTAATAGTATTGGCTTTCCTATCGACTCAAAGTGATTTCTCACAAATGTAAAATGTAGAGTCCTCTTGCTTGAAGCTTTGCCAACCTATTTCCTTGCATCTTGGGGTATTCCACAATCTCCTCAATCCTTTTGCCATCCCTATCATTGAACCTTTCCTGAAATATACTTGGTAGAAACATTAGTTCAATGACTTATATGTTGTTATGAATTACCAAAACCACCAAGGGAGCAAGTGTGCTTTCAGGGAGCAGCAAGACACAAGCAGCGCGGGCCACCCGCAGCAACTACGGCGTCGGTACGGCCTCGGGAGGTCGGGCCTCCCAAGGCCCTCGGGACCTTGTCCGGAGGGCGCGCGGGCGCCTCATGAGGCATGCATCATCGACAAAACACCCTTATGGCTGCGCCGATGCGTCGTGCTCATGTTTGGGCCTCGGGAGCGCAATCCTGTGGTCGCGCGGGGAACGATGCATTCGGGTTAGGGTCATAAGGGCGCGCAACCGGGCAGAAATGCACGGGATGGTTATTGAAGGAGTTGGGAGCCACCAGGCCGCGCGCCTCGGGGCTTGCCCAGCTATCTACGGCCGTGACACTCTCACGTAATAATGAGTGGGCTATATACGCCCGGAGCCCCCCGAGGACGCGGAGGGGTTCCTCCCACGCAATGTGGCAGCCACAGCCCGGTGCTGGCGGAGAAGACAACACTGCCCATCAATGGCTATGCCCATGCAACGTGGATGCCCTACGCTCAGCGCTGGGGGAAGACGAAGACTAGCCTAGGGGCCGGACGCGGCATTTGCTTGCTTCTTCTTGGTGTTCAAGTTGCCATTTTTTGGAAGGAAGTCAGAAGACTTCGAAACTCTATGTTTAAAAGAAAAAGGGGTGGGAACTTTTTTCTCTGATTTCTCTCATTTTACCAAACTTGGATTCTTTCTTTCTGGATGTTGTTTCGCAAGGGGCCAAACGCCCCGCCCCGCCTCAAGGGCACGCATCTTTTGGCCGTCTGCCCCCGCTCGGGGGCTCAGACCCCAGCATGGAATCCAGAGAGGCCCCAGGGCTTCTTGGGGCAGCAGCCGGCAGGACGGAATGGGGGATCGCCCGAGCGTCAAAGGGGGGTCCTGAGCATCACGCCTCAGGAACCTTACTGGTCATATAGCCACTCGTCTCCCTAGGCGTCGTCCTTGGTGATCCGGTCGGCGTCGAGGGTGACAGGGCCTGACCCCGTGAAGTGTGTCCTGGTTATCCGGTCGTACATTACGGTGGACGGGAAATGCGCGGGACTAGGACCTGACGACGTAGGGCGGCTTGAGCGTCAGAAAGGGGGCTCCTGAGCCTCACGCCTCAGGGGCCTTACCGGTCATATAGCCACTCGTCCCCTTGACATCGTCCTTGGTGATCCGGTCGGCGTCGAGGGTGTCGGGGCCAGACCCCGTGGTTGCGTGCTGGTGATTCAGCCGTATATTACGACGGTCTGGAAATGTGCGGGACTGGGTCCTGTAGGTGCAGAGTGCCGAAAGGGCTCCCAAACCGTCCCACGAACAAGGAGGGAGCGTCTCAGGAGGAGGTACGAATGAGGCCGTCGCCACCCTACGAGCTAAGTGCACTGCAAACCCAAGCAACAGCCTCCTGGCCTCATAACGACCCGAGGACGGAATAAAAATTGCGCGCACTAACGTAAGGATGCAGGTATTACGGACACCCACGCATGGTTGCCAAGGCCCCCGAGGCCGGAGGCGCCGGGAAAAACAGCACAAGGAAGGGGACCAAGTCGCGGCGAACAGCAAGATCACCGACCAGGCGAACAGTGGCGCAAGCGGCGCCTCGTGAGGAGACACTTCGCGGGGGCCCTGACGGCCGCTGCCGCCGGGCCATGGCGGAACCGGCACCAAGCCCTGCGCAAGAAAGCTAAACTACGACAACGGCAAGCGAGCAATCAGCGATTCAAGGAAGAAAGACGAGAGGGTAAAGGTAACACGCAAAAGATTAATGCCCATCAGGGCAGAGTCCTTCTTCAAACATTGCAGGAACTAGGGAGAGGAAACAGAGGATATTCAGGAGGAGAAGCCGCCGTCGCCGCCTGCGCCGCCGGCCGGCTCGGCATCGGAGTCGCCCTCCTCGCTGGACGCGGGCACCTGGACGAACCGCTCCACCATGGCCTCCACGTGCGGGCGCACCTCGTCCCGAAGGGGGCGCTGGAGCCCCTCAGGCACCGGCTCCCCGACGCGTCGGAGGTCGAGTTGCGGGGCGAGGCGGCGCAGGTTGGAGAAGACGAGCGTCAAAGCAAGGTCCAGAAGGTCACGCGCGTCGGACTCACTGTCCGCGTTCACGCGGGAGACGCCGGTCTCCAGCGCCTCCACCACCTTCTGGAAGAATTCGAGGTAGCCCCTGTCGCCACGCACGTTCGGCCGCGCGGCTGGCGATGCCCGAGAACTGCTTGGCGCGCTAGGACTCCAGCAGCCTCGCGTGCGCCGCCTCATCCTGGGCGGCCTGCACGGCGTCGGCCGCCTCCTAGACCTGGGTCTGAAGGGACGCCAACTCCGCCCTGGCCTCCACCTCGCCCCGGAGGGCAGCTTGGAAGGCGGCCTCGGCGGTGGTCAGCCGAGCCCGTAGCGTCTCCGCTTCCTCCTGAAGCTTGCCAAGCTTGCGCCTCTTGGCCGCGGGTGCCTTGGAAGGTGGAGAGGATCATGCTCAGAATGCTGGGCAGAACTGCTAAAGAGGAGGGAGGCGACAAAATACTTACTCGTCGACCAGGGCCCAGCGCCGGCGAGCCTGCGCCGGCCCCGAGGGCCCCCTACCATTGCCTTCGGAGGAGGACGAGGGAGCCGGCGGAGCCGCGCGCTTCCCTGCGCCCGCACCGTTTCCTCCGGACGCCATGAAGGACGAGAAGACGGGAAAGGAAAGAGGGTTTTCTCAGCGGGGCAAAGGAAACAAGGAGAAGCTTCAAGATTGCGATGCCCCTCCCCTGCCATGGGCGGGGCAGGTTTATAGGCGTAACCGCGGCAGCCAGACGTCGTGGGAAAGCAGGCGTCGTGCGCCTCTCGGGCGCCGCGAGGCGGTTCGATCAGTGCAGTACCATCCGCGTCGCCTCCCCTGCCAACTGAAGGGTCACATCCGAGTGGCCCGAGGGGTGGGGGCCCGAAGCAGCGGCAGCATTCAATGGGAAGCAATGATGGCTGGCGCAGCACCCGGGCATCGTATTAGTTTGACCGGAAGCGGTTCCGGATGCCTCGGGGAGCGGACGCGTCGCCGTCCGGGCATTCGATGCGTGCAAAGCCTGGTCCGCAGGCGATTGGGGCCCGCGGCGCTTCGGGACGTCCTCAAGGCTTCGCCCGGAAGCCAGCTCGAGCGCGCCTTGGGCCCGGGGGCTACTGTCGGCGTTCTGGGAATGGGGGTACCCAGACCTGCCTGCCTGCGGCCCAGGGCATGGCCCACTTCATCGACCAAGCACGGCCGGGCGTGGCCCCACTCAAGGCAAGGCCCTCGCGAGGGCCCTAGGCTCGCGAGGAGGAGCAGCGTCAAGACCAGCAAGGGATGAGCCTCCTCAGGCCCCCTCCGGAGCGGCAGAGATCTCTATGCAAGGCCCGGCCTCAGGAGTCAAAGGTGACGCAAGGACGGACAGGCGGGCGCCAGCGCGCCAGGCGGCACAGTTTCCCCTTTAGTGCAAAGGGAGCAAGGACGTACGCGGGTTCCCAAAGCACCCCCCAAAGGTTTCCATTCCGGTGCAACAAGACCACAACCACCAGCCCCGCAGGGAGGAGGTCATCGCTGAGCCCATCCCTGCGCCGTCGACAACTACTTTGCAGGCGAAGACCGCCTTTGGACAGGGCGGGCACGTACCCTTGTCCCCCTTCAAAATTGGCCGTTGTGGGATCCCTTCCCGCCAATGCGACAAGGGAAGAGGACCCGAGCCACCGCTATATATAGAGGGTAGGCTGCACCGTAGAGGAGGATCCGGAAACCAGTCGACTCGCTCATCCACCACCTAGTCGACGGAGGGCCAAGAACACCTCTGGAGAGCCCTCACGACGCTCCGAAACACTGTACTAGTTCATCCACCACACCTCCTCGAGAGGCAATCCACCAAAGCAGGAGTAGGGTATTACGCTTCTTAGCGGCCCAAACCTGGGTAAACTACCGTGTCCATCTTCTTCCTCATCATCGTGCAAGTTTTTCGCTGTGTTCATCGTGTAGCGAGCTAGGTTGGGCGAAGCCGCTGGGGATCTTCGCACACGCCCCTGTGTTCGAATCTTAAGGGTTTTGCGGAGCCCGAAATCCGACAGGAAGGGTGTACCTCCCAAAATTATATCTATCTCCGTTTTAAACTTTGAGCTCTGGCACCGCTGCAAATCCATGCTTCCCTCTACGTAGGGACTATCTATTTACTTTTATGTTGAGTCATCACCTTCTCAAAAAAGCGCCAGACCTGAGAGCACTATTGTCATCCTCATGCATTGTTTATAGTTGATGTTGGGTGCAGCATGACTGGATCTTTTCTGCCATGAATTACAATGTTTAGTCGCTGCTTGAACTTTGGAGGTGCTCTGCATTTATGTTTTGCGGTCTCAGAAAGGGCTAGCGAGATAACACTATTGTCATATTGTATCATGATTGTTTTGACAAAGTGTTGGCGCTTGAGATATCTTATTATTGCTCGCTAGTTTCTTATGTTATTGTTATGAGTAAATATAATTTCTAAGAGTTATTGTTGACATGGTTAGTCATAATCTTTGCTGAAAACCTGGGTGCTACTTAAGCATATATATGTAAACAAGAACAAAAGAGTTCGTAAAAGTTTTTTTTTATCACTTTCAGTTTGTCAACTGAATTGCTTGAGGACAAGAAAATGTTTAAGCTTGGGGGAGTTGATACGTCTCCAACGTATCTACTTTTCCTCACTCTTTTGCCCTTGTTTCAGACTCTAATTTGCATGATTTGAATGGAACTAACCCGGACTGACGCTGTTTTCAGCAGAACTACCATGGTGTTGTTTTTGTGCAGAAATAAAAGTTCTCGGAATGGAACGAAACTTTTTGGAGATTTATTTTGGAAAATATAAAAAATACTGGAGCCAAAAACCACCGGAGAGGGGGCCCATGCTGGGCACAATACACCAGGGCGCGCCAGCCCCCTCCCGGCGCACCCTGGTGGGTTGTGCCCACCACGTGGCCCCACTTGACCTAACTTCGCCACTATAAATTCCTAATTTTGAAGAAAAAAATAAAAGAGAAAGAATTACCACGTTTCACGAGACGGAGCCACTGCCACCTCCTGTTCTTCATCGAGAGGCCTGATCTGGAGCCCGTTTGGGGCTCCGGAGAGGGGAATCTTCGGTCTTCGTCATCACCAACCTTTCTCCATCGCCAATTCCATGATGCTCCCCACCGGGAGTGAGTAATTCCATCGTAGGCTTGCTGGTCGGTGACGAGTTGGATGAGATTCATCATGTAATCGAGTTAGTTTTGTTAGGGCTTGATCACTAGTACCCATTATGTTCTGAGATTGATGTTGCTATGACTTGCCTAATGCTTGTCACTAGGGCCCGAGTGCCATGATCTCAGATCTGAACCGTTTATGTTATCATCTCTATATCTATGTTCTTGATCCGATCTTGCCTAGTCATATGCACCTATTACGTGTTATGATCCGTCAACCCCATAGTGACAATATTTGGGATACTTCGCGGTGATGACCATAGTTTGAGGAGTTCATGTATTCACCATGTGTTAATGCTTTGTTCTGGTTCTCTATTAAAAGGAGGCCTTAATATCCCTTAGTTTCCGTATGGACCCCGCCACCACGAGAGGGTAGGACAAAAGATGTCATGCAAGTTATTTTCCATAAGCACGTATGACTATTTACAGAATACATGCCTACATTACATTGATGAACTGAGCTAGTTCTGTATCGCCGTAGGTTATGACTGTTACATGACGAATATCATCCAACGAGTTACCGATCCAGTGCCTACGACCTTTCCACTTATTGTTCCTGCTAAGTTACTATTACTGTTGCTGCTGTTCCAACTGCTACAAAACTATTGCTACTACTGTTACCACTACTGTTGCCGTCACTACTGCTACCAAACTATCATATTACTGTGCTACTGATCACTTTGCTGCAGATATTTAATCTCCAGGTGTGGTTGAATTGACAACTCAGCTGCTAATACTCTCAAGTATTCTTTGGCTCCCCTTGTGTCGAATCTATAAATTTGGGTTGAATACTCTACCCTCGGAAACTGTTGCGATCCCCTATACTTGTGGGTTATCAATGAACTACTATAGATCTAGGGAGGAAGAACGATTTACCTGAAAGAGGCCAGGGGCAGCGGAGACGATTAACCGAACCTCGAGGAAGACGCGGTGTCACTGCAGTCCAGGGAGTGGTCACCGGCGACGGATGACAGCAGCACTGGCACAACGAAGCCTGCGGGCGTGAGGAAGAAGAAGCGAGAAGGGCGAGGTGAAAGTGAAGGAAGGGACCGTCCAGTGAATATTTAAAAGGGAGGAACCCGAAGGGTCAACCAGCGAGCGCGAAAATCAAGGAGACGTAGTAATTTTGGGAAACAAAGACGCTTCGATTTTCGGGATATGTGGATATATTCAGATTCATTGTGATGTCATCATTGGTTCCCTGGACTCCTGGCGGGTGACGTTGCTACATGGAAGGCACAAGAAAAATGACAAGTCTGGAGATATTACAAGCCGGTGCTTCGAGCTATGAAAAACACCGATGCAAGCTAATGATAAGCCGCCAAGAGAAGGTAAATTGACATGAATAAATTCATATCAATTTGGGGCCTAATGTCGGGGATATAACCCCGCGATATAACCCGTCTTACTGGGCCGGGTCAATATACTGGCGGCTCTGGCATTAAGTTCAAAGACGGGCCGTGTCCTGAAGATAGGATGAACAAGGCGGTTACTAAGTAAGTCGCCGGGCGGCCCAAGCACGCAAAGACGGCGACTCAAGGCCCACAGCGCAGAAGACGCCAGGAGATTCCTTGCTTAAGAGGCAAGGCCTGTTAGAGACGTGAAAGGTTACGAGTTGTAATGTGACTCGGACTTTGTTGTAAACCCTAGGGTCTTGACCTGTATATAAAGGCAAGCCCCTAGGACCGAAAGACTCAAGTTAGACACCCTCGAAAGCTAGGTTAGCGATTCCGCACCCTTGTAATCGAGATCATCATCAATATAGATACAAAAGCAGGACCTAGGCTATTACCTCCATCGGAGAGGCCGAACATGGGTAAAATCGCCTCCCGTTCCTGTTTAACCCCTTTGAGTCACCACCTAGTGGCGATGACCTCACACCTAAGTCCTTGCACAAGGACATCTGTCGTGACAAAACCACGACACCAGGGCAAGGAGATCCTCGATGGTGCGGATCCAGTCATCGTCGTCCAATGGTTTAGCAGTCTCGGTGAAGGTTGGGGGCAAATTCCTCATGAACTCTGATAGAGTGGAGCGGCCATTGCCGTTCCTTCCTTGCTGTGGGTTGTTGATGAGCGCTTGAGCCATTTGCTGGATAGCAGCAAAGTTGGCTTGGCGTTCCTCCCAAAGAACTTGGAGAAACTAAGCTATGCTCATATTCTCCGGTGGAGGTGGTAGTGGATGAATGTCTCCATGTGGCTGCTCCTGGTGCTCTCCAACCTGAGCGGACCCACCAGCTCCCAGCCACTGGCTGGAGTCACCGACGTTGGGGTTGGCAAAGGTGCTGGTGCGGGTTGCCATCACCATCCTGTTTGGAGAAGCCAGAGTCAAATGACGGGGGTAGTCGAGAGGGAAAAGCAACAATAGAGGAAACACGCCTAAGGGGGTTGGTACAGTGCAAGTGTGATCAAACAGAGGTCGAAAGACCAAATATATAATATTAAGATAAGATAGGCGATGTAGCCCCTCACATGTTGGCTAAGGCAAAAGCGCGACTTGCATCGAGACATAAACAACAAAGCAAACAACAAGCACACATGGTTTCATATGAACCATTACATAGACTTGACTTCGCATGGGGAATACATGACTCGTCCTACCCTAGGGGTGCTTGGACTCAGGTGGTGGAGTGCTCGGTCTCGTACTCACACTCCTCTAGGTCTTCCTCCTTGTCATCCTCTGTGTGGGTGTGATAACCCACAAGTGTAGTGGATCGTTTGTAGCCTTTTTCGATAAGTAAGAGTGTCGAACCCAACGAGGAGCTAAAGGTAGAACAAATATTCCCTCAAGTTCTATCGACCACCGATACAACTCTACGCACGCTAATGCTTGCTTTACCTAGAACAAGTATGGAACTACTTTACGAGAATAAAACTAAAAGTACTTTGCAAGATAATAAAGAACATGGAAATAAAAGTTAGGTGCTGTTTTAATAAAAGAACAATAAGAGTAAATAACTTAGTAGAAATCTTTTTGCGTAACGCAAGAAAAAGATTGTCCCTAGGCAATTGAATATAATATGATAGATACTTGTCATATGCAATGAGGGAGAGGCATACGCTAACACACTTTCCGTACTTGGATCATATGCACTTATGATTGGAACTCTAGCAAGCATCCGCAACTACCAAAGTTCATTAAGGTAAAACCCAACCATAGCATTAAGTATCAAGTCCTCTTCACTCCCATACGCAAGAACCCATCTACTCGGGTTTATGCTTCTGTCACTCAAGCAACCCACCATAGGCAAATCATGAACATATTGCAACACCCTACAACGGGAATCCCTCACATTTGTGTGACACAGAGGGCACCATAGGACAACACCATATCAACATACAACTCACATCCATAACATCATACCACAATTAACCCATAGGACAAAAGAGATCTACTCAAACATCATAGGATAGCCAAATATCATTGGGAAATAATATATGGAGTTGAGCACCATGTTTAAGTAGAGATTACAGTAGGGAAGAGAGGTGTTACACTGCTGCATAGAGGGGGGAGAGTTGGTGTTGACGGCGGCGAAGTTGTTGGTGTAGATCGCCGTCACGATGATTGCCCCGGCGGCGTTCCGGCTCCACCGGGAGAGGGGGGAGAGAGCCCCCTCCTTATTCTTCTTCCTTGGCCTCCCCCTAGATGGGAGGAGAGTTCCCCCTGTGGTCCATGTCCTCCATGGTGGCGGAGGGGCAGGAGCCCCTCCGAGATTGGATCTCCCTCTCTGTTCTCTTCTGTTTTGCGTTTCTGTTTTCTGGTCAAAAACTATTTCTTATATTCCCGGAGATCCGTAACTCCGATCGGGCTGAAATTTTGAGGGGATTTTTATCCAAAAATTAGCTTCCTTGCGCCCGAAGGAGAGATCCAACCGACGTACAAGGTGGGCACAACCCACCAACACGCATTTGGCCCCCCTAGGCGCACCGTGGTGTATCTTGGGGGCTGTGGGCCTCTGTTTGCGTTGATTCAACTTCTCAAAATTCATAAATATTCCAAAAAAATCTCTGTAAATTTTTATCACGTTTGGACTTCATTTGATATGGATATTCTGCGAAACAAAAAACATGCAACAAATAGGATCTGGCACTGGGCACTGGATCAATATGTTAGTCCAATAAATCATATAAAATGTTGCCAAAAATATGTGAAGGTTGTATAATATTGGCATGAAACAATCAAAAATTATAGATACGACGGAGACGTATCAGCATCCCCAAGCTTAATTCCTTCTCGTCCTCGAGTAGGTAAATGATAAAAAAAAGATAATTTTTAATGTGGAATGCTACCTAGCATAATCTTGATCATATATCTAATCATGACATGAATATTAAGACACAAGTGATTCAAAGCAATAGTCTAGTTTTGACATAAAGACATTAATACTTAGGCATCCCAACAAACAATCATGTCTTTCAAAATATCAAGGCTAAAGAACGCTATCCCTACAAAATCATATAGCCTTGTCATGCTCTGTCTTCTTAACACAAAGTATAAATCATGTACTACCCCGGTGTCAGCCAAGCATTTGGTTCATACTTTTTAACGAGCTTCAGCATTTTCAACTCTCACGCAATACATGAGCGCAAGCCATGGATATAGCACTATGGGTGGAATAGAATATGGTGGTAGGTTTCAAAGTGGTAAAAGTGAAGAAGAAAGTCTCGCATCAACTCAGCGTATCAACAGGCTATGGAGATGTCCATCAATAGATATCAATGCGAGGAGTAGGGATTGCCATGCAACGAATGCACTAAGAGCTATAAGTGTATGAAAGCTCAATATGAAAACTAAGTGGGTGTGCATCTAACGCTATAATGAAAAATTCCGACTAGTATATGAAAGTGACAACATAGGAGACTCTCTATATGAAAAACATGGTGCTACTTTGAAGCACAAGTGTGGAATTAGCATGCCCCTTCTTTCTTTGTTTTTTTTTCTTTCCTTTTTTTCTTTTTTTCCTTTTCTATTTTTTTCATTTTCTTTTTTCTTTTTTTTCTTTGTCCGGAGCCTCATCCCGACTTGTGGGGGAATCATAGTGATGATCAATTACAATGATAGTAGAACAAAGTATGACTCTATATGAATGCAATGATCTAGCGTAGCAAAGACATCAAAAATGGACAACCCATGGAAACATCATGCTAGCTATCTTACGATCATGTAATGCAATATGACAATGAATGCTCAAGTCATCAAAACGTAAGCGGTGGAAGTTGCATGGCAATATATCTCGGAATGGCTATGAAAATGCCATAATAGGTAGGTATGGTGGCTGTTTTGAGGAAGATATAATAAGGCTTATGTGTGATAGAGCGTATCATATCACGGGGTTTGGATGCACCGGCGAAGTTTGCACCGACTCTCGGGGTGAGAAAGGGCAATGCACGGTACCGTAGAGGCTAGCAAATTGCAGAAAGGTAAGAGTGCGTATAATCCATGGACTCACATTAGTCATAAAGAACTCACATACTTATTGCAAAAGTTTATTAGCCCTCGCAGCAAAGTATTACTACGCATGCTCCTAGGGGGGAGGTTGGTAGGAGTTAACCATCGCGCGCCCCCGACCTTCACACAAGGATAGACAATCAAGAAATTGTGCTCCAACTTTCTAGCATAACGGGAGACTATACGTGCATGCTTCGGGAATCACAAACCTTAACACCAATATCTTACTAAACACGATCATCCACTAGTACCTCCCACATATTATCATCTCTATATCGCAAAACTATTGCAAGGAATCAAACATATCATATTCAGTGATCCATAAGTTTTATGTAGGATTTTATGACTAACCATGTGAATGACAAATTCCTATTGACTCTCTAAATAGATATAAGTCAAGCAAGAGAGTTTAATTCTACGAATAACGGGTTTCTATGTGAAGAGAAACAGGCAATCCAAACTTCAAATGATATAAGTGAAGCACATGAAGCATTCTATAAAGCCATACTCAAAAGATATAAGTGAAGTGTTTTGAGTATTCTATAAATCAACCATGGAATATCTCATACCAGCATGGTGCATAAAAGAAAATTAAAACTAAACACAAAAGACGCTCCAAGATTTACACATATCACATGAACGAAACGAAAACGAAAACATACCGATACTTGTTGAAGAAAGATGGGATGCCTTCCGAGGCATCCCCAAGATTAGACGCTTGAGTCTCCTTGGATATTTACTTGGGGTGCCTTGGAAATCCCCAAGCTTGAACTCTTGCCTCTCCTCCTTCTCCTCATATCGAAACCTCCTCGATGTTCGAACACTTCATCCACACAAAACTTAATAGAAGACTGGTGTGATCCGTTAGTATAATAAAGCAAATTTCTAATTTAAATACTGTTGCAAACCCATTCATATTTTATATTTACATTATCCCTGCTGTATTATAACTTCTCCATGGCTTATACCACCGATAAAATCGATACTTTCATCAAAACAAGCAAAACAATGCATCAAAAACAGAATCTGTCTTAAACAGGACAGTCTGTAGTAATCTGAACTTTGACCATACTTCTGTAACTCGAAAAATTCTGAAAAATTAGGAAGAAATAAAATTTTTGAATAGAAATATTTTGTAAAAATTTCAGAAACTTTTGACGTTCCAGTAAAAAATGTAAATTCACGCACTACAGCCAAAGTTTCTGTTTTTACACCGCATATACCAACAAGCAATCTAATCATCCTAAAGGCAAATCTTGGCACATTATTTTTATAATACAATGGATTTGTACAAGTGGATAATTATTTTTGTTGGAAAAGTTTCCGTGGACATGAACAAAAGTTCAAGGACGTCCCCCACTTCAACGGTGCTCATCATCTCTCTCACTTTCACCTTTCTTTTTGTGAAGTTTTAGGTTCCCCTCTATATTTTTTTGTTTTTAAACTTTATAAAAGCACTCAACAGAATAAAATGACTCGCTAAAACTTTCGGGTTTTCTCCCTGACAGCGCTTTCTTTAAAGCCATTAAGCTAGGCATAAAGTGCTCAAGTAATGGATCCACCCGGATCCCAAGGTATATCAAAGCCAATTTTAATTAACAATGATTTGTAATTTAGTAGTGAGCACAAAGCAACATATATAATGCAATGACTAAGTCTAACTCTCTTCCTATGCATCGGCATGTCATACAAGAACAATTCATGCACACTAAGTAAAGGCCAATGCATAGTCTAAACAGTTTCTTGCAATTTTATAGTATTGGAAACATAGAGAGGTGAAGATGTAGTTCCCCTCTCATAATAATTGTGAGTAGTAATAGCAAGCACATGCATATTATATTCATCAAAATCATCATGTGTAGTAGCAAAACGCAACCCATCAATGTAATCCTTAATAAGAGCAAACTTCTCCGATATAGTGTAGTTAGGAGAATTCAAAAAGATAATAGGACTATCATGTGTGGGTGCAATAGCAACAATTTCATGCTTAACATAAGGAACTATAGCAAGTTCATCTTCATAAGCATAATTCATATTGGCATCATGGCCACAAGCATAGTAAGCATCATGTTCATCAAAAAGGGATATTTCAAAAGAATCTAAGGGATCATAGCAATCATCATAGCATTCATCCTTCAGTAAGCACGAAGGGTAATTAAACAATGTATGAGTTGAAGAGTTACTCTCATTAGAAGGTGGGCACGGGTAGCTAATCCACTCTTCCTCCTTTTGTACTTTGCTCTCCTCCTCATCTTCTTCATCTAATGAGCTCACAGTTTCAGCAATTTCTTCTTCCATAGATTCCTGCAAAATATTAACTCTTCCAAGGCAGCGGTCATTCTCTCATTAAATTCAATAATATCAGCATTGCAATCATAATCCTCATAGCAATATTTAAGTATGGATAAATTTTCAGATTCGTAAGAAACATCATTGTCGTCGTTTTCTCACGACAGATGCCATGGGGTGGCTTATCGAGAGTGGTTGGGGCCGAAGGACGCCGGCGGGCTCCGAGCACGGGATTGGGGACAAGCGGTGAGAGACACGCGATGTACCCAGGTTCGGGGCCCTCTGTGAGAGGTAACACCCCTAGTCCTTCTTGCCTAGTTGATAGACCGAGGGAACTACAATGGTGCTCCTTGAGCTGTTTGCTAGAGGAGGAAGAAGAGGCCTGCTGGCTCTCTCTACCTCTCTATGTGGGTGTGTGTGAAGGTGAGAATGCTTTCCCGTGCATGGGGGGCATCGGGGGTTTTTATAGGCCAACCCCCCGGCTTACAATATACATATGCGGCACCGGGAGGGGCCCGGCTGGCAGCCTCTCTAGCCGGCCAACGGGGCCCCCGGCTGTGGGGTCCTGTCGCCGATGGGGCCCGCCGCCTGTAGGTTCCCATCGGGAGCCGGTGGGAGGGCCCACCTAAGGCTCATCGCCTTTGACGCATGCTTGTCACACCGCGGTACAGGTCGTCCGGCCTGGTGTCGTCTTGTGATAGCCGGCCGCGGTCATGGGTACGTCCGGCGACGCTGTAGCCAGCGATGGACCAACTTGTGGTTGATGATGCTGTAGGCGGGGGCCCGGCGCTGGATTTGACAGGCCGTAGCCTCGTCGGACGGAAGCTCGCCGCGCAAGAGGAAGGCTAGGATGGGCTGGGCCCAGGTGGGGGCCGTGACAGGAGCCGGCATCGGCTCGGGGTGGACTTCGGGGCCGGCCGTAGCCCCTGTGCCCGGAGGCGGAGCCCCCGGGCCCGAGCCGTCAGTCCCCGGGACCGAGCCGTCAGTCCCCGGGGCCGGCAGATCGATTGCCATTAGGACGACCGCGGGGTCGTCAGTTGTCGGAGCCGGCTGAGCTGAAGCGGCGGTTGGAGCCGGCGGGTTTGTCGGAGCCGCCGGGCCTGACGAGGTACCGGCGGGGTCAGCCGGCACGAAGATGGACTCTGATTCAGCAGAGGGTTTGATCGATGGCTTGAGTAGCCGCTCGAGGGAAACGCCAGCCGGGATTGCTTGCCGGGTGGAGCCGATTTTGGCCAGCGTGTCCGCCGCCTCATTGTCCGCCCGGGGGACATGGTGGAACTCGCACCCCTCGAAGGAGCCGGTGAGTTGTTGGACGAGGAAGCGGTAGCTGGCCATGTTGGCATCCCTGACGTCCCATTCGCCAGAGACCTGCTGCACCACGAGGTCCGAATCGCCGAAACAGAGGATGCGTTGGATGCCGATCTCCTTGGCGAGCCGGAGGCCGTGGACGAGGGCCTCGTATTCGGCTACGTTGTTGGAGGCGGCGAAGAGGATCTGGAGCACGTACTTGAGCTGGTCCCCTTTCGGGGACGATAAGACGATGCCGGCTCCCAAGACGGTCCGCATCTTCGAGCCGTCGAAGTACATGTGCCAGTGCGTGGAGTCTGGAGGCGGCGGCACGAACTGGGTCTCCGCCCAGTCGACGAGGAAGTCGGCCACCGTCTGCGACTTGATGGCGGTGCGCGGCTCGTACCGGATTTCGTAGTCGGCGAGGGCGATGGCCTACTTGGCGATCTGGCCGGTGGCCTCCCGGTCGCTCAAGATTTCTCCGAGCGGCGCCGTGCTCACCATGGTGATGGTGTGCTCCTGGAAGTACTGCTTGACCTTCTTGGCGGCGAATTATATGCCGTAGCACATCTTCTGGTAGTGGGGGTAGTTCTGCTTGGAGGCGGAGAGGACCTCGCTGAGGTAGTAGACGGGGCGCTGGACCGGCAGTGCCTTGCCTTCCTCCGGCCGCTCCACTATGAGGACGACGCTGATCACACGCATGGTCGCCGCGATGTATGCGAGCAAAGGCTCCTTTTCTGCCAGAGCCGCCAGGACGGGTGCGCTGGAGAGAGCACGCTTGAGGTCGCGGAACGCTACGTCCGCCTGGTCGGTCCACTCGAATTTGGCCGTCTTCTTCATGAGCTGATAAAGGGGCAGCGCCTTCTTGCCTAGCCGGCTGAAGAACCGGCTGAGCGAGGCAAGGCAGCCGGCGAACTTCTGGACGTCGCGGAGCTTGGCCGGCCGCTGCATGCGCTCGATGGCTCTGATCTTCTCTGGGTTGGCTTCGATGCTGCGGGCGGACACGAAGAAGCCCAGGAGTTGGCCGGCTGGCACGCCGAAAACACACTTCTCCAGGTTGAGCCGGACCTTGTACTCGCGTAGGTTGGAGAAGGTCTCCCGGAGGTCGTCAAGAAGGCTGAAATGCTTCTTGGTCTTGACGACGATGTCGTCCACATAGATGTGGACGTTCCTGCCGATCTGAGGCAGGAGGCACTTCTGCATGCAGCGCTGGAAGGTGGCGCCTGCATTCTTCAGGCCGAAGGACATGGTGATGTAGCAGTAGGCCCCAAAGGGGGTGATGAAGGAGGTCTTCAGCCGGTCGGCTGGGTCCAGCTTGATCTGGTGGTAGCTAAAATAGGTGTCCAGGAAGGACAGCAGGTCGCAGCCGGCCGTGGAGTCGATAACTTGATCGATCCGGGGCAGGGCGAAAGGGTCCTTGGGACAGGCCTTGTTCATGCTGGTGTAGTCGATACACATGCGCCAGGTCTTGTTTTTCTTCAGCACGAGGACTGGGTTGGCCAGCCAATTCGGGTGGAACACTTCCATGATGAAGCCGGCTGCGAGCAGCCGGGCGATCTCTTCTCCTATAGTACGCCGCTTCTCCTTGGAGAAATGGTGCAGGGGTTGCTTGACCGGCTTGGCATCCGGCCGCACATGAAGTTTGTGCTCGGCGTACTTCCTCGGGACACCCGGCATGTCTTTTGGAGACCATGCGAAGATGTCCCGATTCTCACGGAGGAAGTCGACGAGCTCACCTTCCTATTTGCTGCTGAGGTTGGCGCTAATGGTGACGCACTGCTTGGGGTTGGCCCGGTCGAGCGGCACTTGCTTGGTGTCCTTGGACGGCTAGAAAGTCGCCTCGCTGGCCGACTGGGACGGGGGAGTCGGCACGGCCGGCCGCTCGGTAGCCTGAGCTACGAGCCGGTCGAGCTGCCGCTTCTCCTCCGCGATCACCAACGCCTCGGCCAGTCGGCTATCGTCACGACCGCACTCGATCGACTTCTTGTAGTCGCCGCTGACGGTTATGATGCCCTTGTGGCCCGGCATCTTCATCTTGAGATAGGCATAGTGGGGCACCGCCATGAACTTGACGAGGGCCGGCCTACCCAGCCGCGCGTGGTAGGGACTGTTAAGGTCCACCACCTCGAACCATATCGGCTCGCGGCGGAAATGGCTCTTGTTGCCGAAGAGGACGTCGAGCCGGATCTTGCCGATGGGGTAGCAGGACTGTCCCGGCACGATGCCATGGAAGACCGTCCGGCTCGGCTGCAGGTCTTTCTCCCTGAGCCCCAGCTTGAGCAGCGTATCGCGGTAGAGGATGTTGATGCTGCTGCCCCCGTCGTTCAGCACCCGCGAGAAACGGCAGGTGAGCCTTTCAGAGGCGATGGTGGGATCGAGGACAAGGGCATAGCCGCCAGGGTTTGGCATCACTGCCAGGTGGTCTGCCCGGCTCCAGGTGACCGGTTTCTCGGACCAGTGCATGAACTGGGGGACCGAGGGGACGGTGGCGTTCACCTCGTGCCGGCGCTGGCGCAGGCTATGCTTGTCGGTTCCCTCGCTGGTGAAGACGACGTAGGCCCCGTCCTAGTTAGGGAATTGGTCGTGGAGACGGCCATCGTTGGGAGCTTGAGCCGGCGGCGGAGCTGAAGCCGGTGCGGCCGCCGGGGCGTGGGGAGCCGGCAGGGGAGGAGCCAGAAGGCCCTCGCCCCGGGCTAGCCGCTGGGACAAGCTGCACTACCGCAGCGTGTGCATGGCCGTCTTCGCCCCGGAGTGCATCTTGCACGGAGCGTCGAGCATCTGCTCGAAGGTGAGATTGGGCTGCCAGGTGTTCTTGCCGGTTCGCTGACACTAGCTGGGCGCCTGGGCAGCCGGCTGCTCCTCCTCGATGGAGGCAACTTGTTTGCTCCCGTAGCGGGGCTCGAGCTGGTCCGCCTTCCGTTTGTTGTTCTACTGCTGCCGGTTGTCGGCCGCGGGCCGTGGCGCGGCAGGCGGCGGGATGGCCTTGCCGGTCGCGCTGACCTTGATCCGCATAGCGGAGTCGGCCGTGGCGTATTTGTCTGCCTTGTCCATGAGCTCAGCCAAGGTGGCCGGCTCCTAGCACATGAGCTTGTGCTTGAGGAGGGTGCCGTCTCGGCAGCCCTCGGAGAAGTACTGGATGGCATGCACCTCGTGCACCCCCTCACAGGAGTTGTGGAGCTCGGTCCACCGCGTGAGGTAGTCGTGGAGGGATTCCTCCTGCCCCTGGACACACATGGCCAGCTCGCGGGGGTGGCCGGGCCGCTTGTAAGTGCCGGTGAAGTAGCGGATGAACGCCTCCTCGAAGTCCGTCCAGGCGTTGATGCTGCCGACCGGCAGCCTGTTAAGCCAAGTCCGGGGAACGTAGCGCACTGCGACGCGCTTGTTCCCCCTGGCGATGCCGACTACGGTGGTGTAGTCGATCAGCCAGTCTTCCGGCTTGACGGTGCCGTTGTACTTAGGAGTGTCGCGGGGGAGTGTGAAGCCGGTGGGGAACGGCTCGTCACGGATCCGAGGGCCGAAGCACGCCGGCCCGATCGGACCCTCCTCCTCCAGGAGGATAGACTGCGCCAGCCGGTCGATGCAGGTCCGGGTGTCGTTCTCGCTTCGCGGGACGCGCGGGCCGAGCCGTGCGGCGAGCTCGGGGCGGACAACCGGGGCAGGTGAGCGCGCGCGCTCCCGCCGCGGGGGCGGGGTGTTGGCACGGCTGCGCCAGCCGCCTCCTGCCGCGGCGTCGTTGTGCCGGCTCGTGACAGCCGGTGGTTCGTCTCCCTGGCGGGAGCGTCCGTTATGGGATCCAGCGCCCCACCGGCCGGAGCCACGGGGGGAAGAGGCTTGCTGGGCCGGCTGGCGCTGGCCAGCTTTCGGCGAAGCGTCTCCCTCGGGGATGGGTATTTCGGAGCCGGCGTTGGCGCCGTCAAGCCGGGCCTGCTGAGCGTTGGCGACGGCCATGAGGTCTTGGATGTGCCGCTCCTGCCGCTCGCGCTCTTCGCCCACCAGATCGGCCAGGTCAGCGTAGGCCACCTGGGCGGCCCTCATCTTGGCCGCCGGTGTGTCGTAGGTGGGGAGCCTGCCCCCAAGGATTTCTGCGACCACGTGGCCGCAGTTGCGGATGTCACCACGCCGGCTGGGCTCGTTGCCTGCGGGGGTGAGACCGTCGGCGGAGTTGTACTCGCGCTGCGCGGACCCCATCCGATGCTTGGTGGTGGCGAGCGTGGTCGCCTCCGCAAACAGCAGCTGGCGAGCCGCCGCCAGCTTAGCCGTAGCTGTGGTCGGGTTTGTCGTAGGCGCGACGGGGGTGCTGAGGCCCCGAAGCACGGAGCCGAGGGGGTCGGAGGTGCCGGTGCCGGCGGCTGCGGCGGCAGCCTCCGCCTCCGCCCTGGCGCGACCGGAGGTCGTGGAGGAGCCGGTGACCATTACCCCCGCGCGGACGCAGGAGTCGGTAGCACCGCCTGAGGCGAGTGCGCCCACAAGCGAGGGCGGGTCGAGGTAGTCGAGCACCTCGCTAGGGTACTCAGCTGCAACTGGTTCGCCGGCGAGGCCCAAACTACCGAAGCGCTTGGTGAGGATGGCGATGTCGGACAGAGGGTTGCCGCTTCGCCACTCGTGGGAGAGGTCGGTAGCGACGCCCGTAGGGTGGACGGGAACGGGGTCCTGCCCCGCGGGAGCAAGCCCCACGAGCGTGCAGTTCCACCCGGACGCGGGGCGGCCGGGGGAGTTGGTGAAGGGTCCCGCCCGGAGCATGACTCCGGCCGGCGCCGCGGACGGCCCCACGGTGGGCGCCAACTGTCATCGTTTTCTCACGACAGATGCCATGGGGTGGCTTATCGAGAGTGGTTGGGGCCGAAGGACGCCGGCGGGCTCCGGGCACGGGATTGGGGACAAGCGGTGAGAGACACGCGATGTACCCAGGTTCGGGGCCCTCTATGAGAGGTAACACCCCTAGTCCTGCTTACCTAGTTGATAGACTGAGGGAACTACAATGGTGCTCCTTGAGCTGTTTGCTAGAGGAGGAAGAAGAGGCCTGCTGGCTCTCTCTACCTCTCTATGTGGGTGTGTGTGAAGGTGAGAATGCTTGCCCGTGCATGGGGGGCGTCGGGGGGTTTAATAGGCCAACCCCCGGCTTACAATATACATATGTGGCACCGGGAGGGGCACGGCTGGCAGCCTCTCTAGCCGGCCAAGGGGGCCCCCGGCTGTGGGGTCCTGTCGCCGATGGGGCCCGCCGCCTGCAGGGTCCCATCGGGAGCCGGTGGGAGGGCCTACCGACGGCTCATCGCCTTTGACGTGTGCTCGTCACACCGCGGTACGGGTCGTCCGGCCTGGTGTCGTCTTGTGGTAGCCGGCCGCGGTCAGCGGTACGGCCGGCGACGCTGTAGCCACGCCGGGGCAGGTAATGGAGTGGTTGAGGGCGTGCGGGCACTGTGTCGCCCGCCTGGTCGCAGTCGGTCGGAGTCAGGGGCACTATTGCCTCCACTGTGGCCATGCGGGCGATTACCCCGACGCGACGGGGGCCACTGTAGCCATGCGCGCCCTGACCGCGGTACCGGAGGCACTGCTGACACGCCGTGCATCAGGTCATCGTCCTGCGAGGCGTGGTGACATGACGGGAGCTGACCTCCCGGCCTGGAGGCCTGGCAGCTCCGCCTCTGGCTGGCCGGCTAGTCGCAGCCGGCCATGCGGAGTCGGACTACAGGGGGAGGTGGCTCGCCCTGTAGTCTTTTTTCGAAAAGCTAGAGCAAAGACCCAGCTGAGGCTACTGTCGGTGTCAAAACCGGCGGATCTCGGGTAGGTGTTCCCGAGCTATGGGTCTTGGATCGATGGGTAACAGCAGACAAGGGAGACAGTGTTTATCCAGGTTCGGGCCCTCCTATGGAGGTAAAACCCTACGTCCTGCTTTGTTTGTATTGATGATGGTGTATCGAGTACAGAGTTGATCTACCACGAGATCGTATGTAGTGGTCTAAACCCTAAGAGCTATGCTCGTATGATGATATGATCTATGATGATCTGATTGTGCCTAATGACTAGCCTGGCCCCGGCTTATATAACACACCAGAGGCCTAGGATAACAAGAGTCCTAGTCGGCTACGTCGGTGCAGAGGAGTCCTTGTCTTGATCACCAAGTCTTGTGGAATCTTCCTCGTATGCCTCATGGGCTGTCCGAACTGGCCCATTAATGAACCACCCTGGGGGTCCTCGGCCCGACCCACTGGTCGGGAGACGACGTGGTGAGTACCCCCTAGTCCAGGACACCGTCAGTAGCCCCCTGAACCGGTCTTCAAGTTAAGGACGCTCCCCGGTTCTTCCGAACAATTCTTCGTCTTCGCCCGTCGGTCTTGAAAACCGGTTCAATAAATCTTCCCATCACTGATCTTGAGGATCGCCGAGGTGAATCCGAAGAGTTCACAAGTCGGGCATCCGAGGAGCCCCTTTAAGTTATCGGCCTATATTAATGCCTCATTATTTTTACGCCACAACTCGGGTCCGAAGTGTTTCCCGTGTGGCGGTATCCTCTTGTGTCCGAGCTCCAACGCCGAACTGTATCCGAGGTGTCTTTCTGAGCCCGAGCCCCAACGCTGGTCGGCATCCGAGGTGTCATAGGATACCTCGGTCTCTGAATATTTGAAGTAGTTCATCCGAGCTTAAATATCGGGATAGTCTTTTATGGAGCCAGCCGTTCGCATTCGAGCTTTATGCCGGACTGCTTCCAAGTGTCTTCGATCTTGAGCTTTATGCCGAAATGCTTCCAAGCTCCAACGCCGGACCGCATCCGAGCTCCAACGATGATCAGCGTCCGAGGTGTCATAAACTACCTCGGTCTTTAAAAGATTGAACGAATTCAGCCGAGCTTAATGCCGGAAATGCCCTCTATGGAGCCAGCCACTTGCGCCCGAGCTTTATGTCGGACTGCTTCCGAGGTGGTGCACCACCCCGACCGCAGGCTGATTTTTTGTGGATATTTTCGATTGGTGCAATTTATTCTCTGCCGAGATATATAGCCAGTAGCCCTCAAGGTGCGTGTCGGTCTAAAACCTGAGATGTCCCTGAAGGAAAAAATAATAATCAAAATAAAACCACTAATCCCAGTAGCCCCTGAGACTTAGGTCGATTTGCAAAATCGGCCTGAGGATCAAGTTCTTGCTCGGCGGCATTCTTTAGGGATGTAAACGCGGTACGCAGTAGTTTCCGAGACTCGGGATGGGTGCGGCCGACCAACCTAAGGATCGAATCTCCTCAGAAACCGTATTGCACTTTGAATTTGCTGCATTGAATAGGCAATGCCGTAGCCCCCGAGCCTTAATTTGGGCACGGGTGGTTGAATTAAGGATCGATATTTGTTTGACACAAACTTTGTTATGTTTGACACAATTTATGTGTAATGATTCTACGTATCCAAGTACTTTACATCATTAATGCTCGGATCCGCATTGTACAAGACTTTGTTGACCGATCATCGGCTTCAACCTCCTCGGCCAGTAGCCGAGGAGTGTTTCTCCTACTTTATAAAGCCTTTATAAGGGCAAAGATTTACGGCAAACAAGGCAATCCGGCCATACGGTTTTATAAACAAAGGTACGCGGAGAGATATGTTATAAGAAACATCTTCTAGGAAAAATAGTTCATTTATAAGTTCCTTTTCCCAGGATATCATGTTGACCATGATCGTGAAACCTCAACTCCGATCAATGTGGGAGGAAAATATTGAGGATTTAGTTCGAGGAATGTTCCTGAAATCTGTGGTCGTTAATGAACCAAAATTTTCACTTCCGTCGTTGCCGACCAATTATTTTCTTAATACGGCTAGCTTTTGGCTTCACCCAGTCTGAGGTACTAACTCGGATGACCCGGAAGTAACAATCGTAGAGGTGCTCCCTTTACCCCCTAGCCGAACAATCGGGAACGTAGGGGGTAAGCACAGGAGCTAGGCAACCCAGCTTGGACAAAATATGAAGTCAAACTGATGCATATTTATGGCTTTATAACGATGATTACGAAAGGCAGCACGCACATATTTAATACAAATGCTTTTATTCTATATGCTATTTTGACTCCTTTGTGACTTTTTATAATTTGAAAGTGGCCTATCGTCGGCTTCCACCCCTTTGTAGATCTACGCAGGGTGTTTCCGTACAAACAAGACAACCCTTAGCCGATGTCTCAGTGCCCGGAGGCGGTTGTGTGAGTGGAAACAAGGCAATCAGATATTCGGGCATTATAACTTTCACTTAGTCAAGGAGCATATGTTTGGAGGCAACTTAATAGCCCCCGGTATACGTCGACTCCTCGGATTATTCGAGGTCGAACCACCCACAACTTGGCCTTTTCGAGAAAGAAAGGCCCTTCGTTTTACACGGATAACCTCGATCAGCTATATTTGGTTGAACACCGCCTGCGGTTCGCTGATCGATTTACGCTTGTTGTGACAGTCAGCTTTCGGCTTTCTCCAACTGAGGCACTTGACCAGTTAAACCGGAAGTGACAATCGTAGTGGTTCTCCCTTTACCCCTTAGCCGAACAAAGCGGAAACGTAAGGGGTAAGCACAGGAGCCGGGCAATCCAGCTATAGACCAAAGACACAACTCGAAATCAATGCATATAAATGCGAAGTACCGAGGACATTCGCCGAGGACTGCATGGAGTACCTCGGTTTTTGGTGGGTTCGGTGCTAGCCGCAGACCCCCTTTAATATTGCCGATGCGTGAAATGTATCTGGCGTTGTACTGCGAAAGTAATGCTCGGAAAACCAAAAAACTTACGCAAAAAACTTTATGTTTAGATAAAATAAAACAGTGCCAATCCGAAATTGGTCTAAAATGTAATGTGTGCTTCGGTCGTGCTTTAACATGATACATCCGATCTCCGGACTCCAAGCGGGTCAACCTTTCGCTTCAACCTCCATATCCCGAAGGCGGAGTGTTTCTCCGAGGCCTGTTTAGCCAACTAAACTCGAGCGGCTTTAGAAAGAAACCTGGCTATCCGGCTATTGACCACACACTCGCGTTGGAAAAAGGAGTAGTAGATAAAGACTTTGCAACGACGAAGAAGAAAACACATTAAAAAAACGGCTCATATAAATTTAAGAGCCCCCAAGTGACTTGGGTAAAAGAATTTTATGTATAATGATTGTATGTACCGAAGTACTTATATCATATATGTGTTCGCTCGAACTTTAAACGCGTCTTAACCGACCGTTGGCTTCTCCCTCTTCGGCCAAGGGCCGAAAAGTGTTATCTCCTACGCCATCCGAGGATATCAGAGGTGTTTCGAATAACCAGGCAATCAGGCCATTAGGCTATAACAGACAAAGCACGCCCAGGGAACTTATGCTATATTACTATTTAACGTAAGAAGCATCTTCAAAGAAAATAGTTCCGCCAACGGTTCCTTTCTTTGGGTTCTCATGATTACCATGAGGGGTGTGCAATTGATTTATGTATGCTTGTCTTCCATTGTGGCCGACCATAGTTGAAAATAGTAAGAGCGCTAGCTTTCGGCTTCACCCGTCTGAGGTACGAGTTCGGATGACCCGATCATAACAATCGCAGAGGTGCTCCCTTTACTCCCTAGCTGAACAATCGGGAACGTAGGGGTAAGCACAGGAGCAAGGCAACCCAGCTTTGTGGAACACTTAAGTCAACATGATGCATATATTGGCATAAACACGAACAAGGAAGGGTGCGATACATTAATAATCATATGCAAGAGGAATGGCTTCATTAAGGAAGCCCCCAAGTAAACGGGGTATTTGAATTTGTTTGTAACAAACAAAGTTTTGACAAAGAAAGTTTTTCGTAAACAACTTTTTGTCAAAAAAGTATAATGCTTGGTCGAACCGAACAAAATTTAAAACTGAAAGTTTTTGAGCATGAAAGCGACTTAGCTGGTTAATGTGCTCGGTGTCGATGACGCGATCCGGGCTTGTGGCGGGACGAGGACGCCCATCGAACTTTGACAGATCCGGTGTGTAGTCTTCGGCATGACCGAGGTCCCAGCCCCCAAGCCCGTCCCGAGGTGACCGAACGAGGAGTTCGGCACTCCGAAGTAGTGTCACGGCTCTGCCGATGTGGCGAGGCGAAGCCCCTGGTCCAGCCGAGGTGGTGGAGTAGGTCGGCAAGGTGACGCCGGGATGACCGCGTGACGATAGTTGAAGTCGATTACCTGTGCACACACTATAGTGCAAGCCAAGAGTAATAACAAATAAAGGTAATAATATACTTTTAAAAAATCTTCTACTTAGTTAATTTAAATGAAGCAAATAATTAAAGGAATATGGCCTGGGCGCCGAGGTGCCTGAGCGAAGAGTTCGGCTTGACGAAGTGGCAACGCTGCACGGTCGATGTGGAGAGGCGAAGTCCCTGGTCCAGCTAACATGGCGAAGCTGGTCGGCTGGTGACGCCGAAGTCCCTGGAGTAGGTTGATGAAGAGATGCCAAAGCCCCTGGTCTAGCCGAGGTGACGGAGCAGGTCGGCTGGTGATGCCGAAGTCTCATGCCAGCCGAGGTGTCGAAGCAGGTTGACTGGTGACGCCGAAGTCTCACGCCAGCCGAGGTGTCGAAGCTGGTCGGCTGGTGATGCCGAATTCTCATGCCAGTCGAGGTGTTGAAGCTGGTCGGCTGGTGATGCCGAATTCTCATGCCAGCCGAGGTGTTGAAGCTGGTCGGCTGGTGACGCCGAAGTCTCCGGAACGGGTTGATGAGGAGATGACGAAGCCCCCGGTATAGCCGAGGTGACGGAGCAGATCGGTAAGGTGACGCTAGAGACCCATACCAGCCGACGTGTCAAAGCAGGTCGGCGTGGTGGACGCCAGCTTGAAAAAGTAACTGCGCGGCGATGCCGACCCAGGTCGGAATTTGTGACAAGGTCTATGCTGGCTTGATGAAGCAATGGAGCGCCCGACCCGTACAGCCCGCGGATGACGAGGTTCTCTTGATGATTATTCGGCCCTCGCGATGCCGAACTCTTGGTCGGTTGACCGAGGTGATGAGAAAATTTCCTTCAAAAAGGACGCCTCACAACCCGTTCATGGAAAAGATGAACTCGGGTCGGATTAGTTTTCGCGCAGAAAATAGATCCAAAATTCGTTGTACTCATCGGACGTTTCCCGGAGTTTGGACGGTCGGATCGAGCTGAAATTTTGAGGGGTGATCGGTATAGGAATTCCGAAGCCGATGAACGGTGGGATTTTCCAACGGATATCCGAGCTAGATACTGGACACCTCGTCCTAAACTCATCTGGATTTTCGTCCAGATTCGATAGGGCTCCGGTATATTGGAGATTGCCGGAGATTCCTCCATCGGAACGCGATGAAATTTTGCAGGGTTGTTGTAGATACAATTCCGCACAATTCCACCGAAGCAATCGTCAAAATGACGCTCGAGGAAACGGGGACGACGAACACAAATTCGCTGTCTAGAAAAAACTGCAATATGCAGACGAGCCATCGAACCTTCTAGCGATCCCACAGCGGAACTCTCAATGAAAGCACCAATGTCGGTGTCAAAACCGGCAGATCTCGGGTAGGGGGTCCCGAGCTGTGGGTCTTGGATCGATGGGTAACAGCAGACAAGGGAGACGGTGTTTACCCACGTTCGGGCCCTCCTATGGAGGTAAAACCCTACGTCCTGCTTTGTTTGTATTGATGATGGTGTATCGAGTACAGAGTTGATCTACCACGAGATCGTATGTAGTGGTCTAAACCATAAGAGCTATGCTCGTATGATGATATGATCTATGATGATCTGATTGTGCCTAATGACTAGCCTGGCCTCGGCTTATATAACACACCAGAGGCCTAGGATAACAAGAGTCCTGGTCGGCTACGTCGGTGGAGATGAGTCCTTGTCTTGATCACCAAGTCTTGTGGAATCTTCCTCGTATGCCTCATGGGCTGTCCGAACTGGCCCATCAATGAACCGCCCTGGGGGTCCTCGGCCCGACCCACTGGTCGGGAGACGACGTGGTGAATACCCCCTAGTCCAGGACACCGTCAGCTACCCCGGGGTTAACCCCCCGTCAATCATCATACTTTTCTATCAAAGAAGCAACTTCATAAGCACCTTTAAAAAGCAATAAATTCTTCTATTCGTTCCACATCATAGTAATCATGAATACCTTTAGCATAAGAAGCTAAGGTTTCATTATCATTAAATTTGCATTAAAAGGGATGGTGTGGAGCGTTCATCCTCGAGCAACAAGTAATATCATATCTCAAGCATATCTCCCGAGCATACCAATGCAACATATGAATTTGATCCCATAACAATTTCCCTTTTTGAGTCAAGCGATAATCTCTAAAGTATTCATGTTGATCCAACATAACTCCCATTATCAAGTTGAATGGGGTCTGATAACACACAAGTATAGGGGATCGCAACAGTTTTCGAGGGTAGAGTATTCAACCCAAATTTATAGATTCGACACAAGGGGAGCCAAAGAATACTTGAGAGTATTAGCAGCTGAGTTGTCAATTCAACAACATCTGGAGATTAAATATCTGCAGCAAAGTGATCAGTAGCAAAGTAATATGATAGTTTGGTAGCAATAGTGACGGCAATAGTAGCGGTAACAGTAGTAGCAATAGTTTTGTAGTAGTTGGAACAGCAGCAACAGTAGTAGTAACTTAACAAGAGCAATAAGTGGAAAGGTCATAGGCACTGGATCGGTAACTCGTTGGATGATATTCGTCATGTAACAGTCATAACCTAGGGCGATACAGAACTAGCTCAGTTCATCAATGTAATGTAGGCATGTATTCCGTAAATAGTCATACGTGCTTATGGAAAAGAACTTGCATGACATCTTTTGTCCTACCCTCCCGTGGCAGCGGGGTCCATAAGGAAACTAAGGGATATTAAGGCCTCCTTTTAATAGAGAACCAGAACAAAGCATTAACACATGGTGAATACATGAACTCCTCAAACTACGGTCATCACCGTGAAGTATCCCAAATATTGTCACTATGGGGTTGACGGATCATAACACATAATAGGTGCATATGACTATGCAAGATTGGATCAAGAACATTGATACAGAGATGATAACATAAACTGTTCAGATCTGAAATCATGGCACTTGGGCCCTAGTGACAAGCATTAGGCATAGAAAAGTCATAGCAACATCAATCTCAGAACATAATGGGTACTAGTGATCAAGCCCTAACAAAACTAACTCGATTACATGATGAATCTCATCCAACTCCTCACCGACCAGCAAGCCTACGAAGGAATTACTCACTCCCGGTGGGGAGCATCATGGAATTGGCGATGGATAAAGGTTGGTGATGACGAAGATGGACGATTCCCCTCTCCGGAGCCCCAAACGGGCTCCAGATCAGGCCTCCCAATAAAGAACAGGAGGTGGCGCCGGCTCCGTCTCGTGAAACGCGATAATTCTTTCTCTCTGATTTTTTTCTCCAAATTTAGGAATTTATAGTGGCGGAGTTAGGTCAAGTGGGGCCACGAGGTGGGCACAACCCACCAGGGCGCGCTGGGAGGGGGCTGGCGTGCCCTGGTGTATTGTGCCCAGCCTGGGCCCCCTCTCCGGTGGTTTCCGGCTCCAGTATTTTTTATATTTTCCAAAATAAATCTCCAAAAAGTTTCGTTCCATTCCAAGAACTTTTATTTCTGCACAAAAACAACACCATGGTAGTTCTGCTGAAAACAGCGTCAGTCCGGGTTAGTTCCATTCAAATCATGCAAATTGGAGTCCAAAACAAGGGCAAAAGAGTGAGGAAAAGTAGATACGTTGGAGACGTATCAACTCCCCCAAGCTTAAATCTTTGCTTGTCCTCAAGCAATTCAGTTGGCAAACTGAAAGTGATAAAGAAAAACTTTTATGAACTCTTTTGTTCTTGTTTACATATATATGCTTAAGTAGCACCCAGGTTTTCAGCAAAGATTATGACTAACCATGTCGATAATAACACTTAGAAATTATATTTACTCATAACAATAACATAAGCAACTAGCGAGCAATAATAAGATATCTCAAGCGCCAACACTTTGTCAAAACAATCATGATACAATATGACAACAGTGGTATCTCGCTAGCCCTTTCTGAGACCGCAAAATATAAATGCAGAGCACCTCCAAAGTTCAAGCAGCGACTAAACATTGTAATTCATGGTATAAAAGATCCAGTCATGCTGCACCCAACATCAACTATACACAATGCATGAGAATGACAATAGTGCTCTCAGGTCCGGCGCTTATTTGAGAAGGTGATGACTCAACATAAAAGTAAATAGATAGTCCCTTCGTAGAGGGAAGCATGGATTTGCAGCGGTGCCAGAGCTCAAAGTTTAAAATAGAGATAGATATAATTTTGAGAGGTACACCCTTCCTGTCAACGTCACGAGCAAGAGTTATCAATATCTTCCATGCTAAACAAATTAGTGGCGGTTCCCAAGCGATAAAAGTAAAGGTTTACTCCCCCTCCACCAACAATCACACTCCACGGCGAGCCGCATCCACGGGTACCGTCCAAACCAACAACATTCCTGGGGGGGGTTTGTTTAATTATTTTTTATTTTTTATTTCGGGACTGGGAATCCCTATTACCGCCCCTCTCGTGTAAGGACAAGTGAATAAACACTCATCATGAGAATAACCCGCATAGCATGGAAGATACTGACTGCCCCCTGTCGCTTCATGAGCGGTCCAGGCACACAAAACAGATGTTCATTTGAATTTTTAGAGGTGGCACATGCAAATTTACTTTGGAACGGCAGGGTAATACCGCATATAGGTAGATATGGTGGACTCATCTAGCATAACTTGGTTTAAGGGTTTTTATGCACAAGCAGTATTTCCGCTTAGTACAGGCGAAGGATGGCAATTAGATTGAGAAGCGGCCAGCTAGAGAGCGAAAATGGTCATGAACATGCATTACATATAATCAACATTGAATACTAGCATGAGTAGGATATGGACACCATGAACATAAATATCATGAAGGCTATGTTGGTTTTGATTCAACTATATGCGTGAACATGTGCCAAGTCAAGCCACTTGAAACATTCAGAGGAGGATACCATTTCATCATACCACATCACAACCATTTTAATGCATGTTGATACTCAACATAAATCATTATCCACTCCTAGCTACTTAAGCATGGCATGAACAACTATAATCTCTAATGGTTATTGCAAACATGTTTGATCATAATGAGCTGAATCAAGGGATACTAGGTTAAACATATTTACAAAAACAAAAACAAGTTGAGTTCATACCCGCCTTCCTCTGCCACAATCAATTCATCAAATGTCGTCATTATTGCCTTTCACTTGCATGACTGAATGATAAGAAAGTAATAATAGTGCGAGAGTGTTGTGGACTAAGCTGGAATCTGCAAACATTTTATTCAAGAGGAGAAGACAAAGTAACATGGGCTCTTTGTTAGATAAACGATAATGTGGATGAGAACCACTCAACATTTTCATTATGGTCTTCTCCTTGGTATAACTCAAATAAACATAAAAGAATTTCAGAGAAACACACTGAAATATTTTTGGAGTTTTTGTTTTTTCATGAAGAAAACAAACTAAAGAAGAAAAACAAAAACGAGAAAACTATTTACACGGGAAAGCTCCCAACAAGTAAAAGAAGAAGCGAGAAATCTTTTTGGGTTTTCTTTTGATGCAACAACTAATCTAAGCTAGAAAGAAAACTAAAAAGAAGTAGGAAATATTTTTGGGTTTTCTCAAAGTTTTTCAAACACACAAGAAGAAAGTGAGAAAACAAATCAAGCATGGATAATACAATGAAAAAGTATGAACGCCGACAACTGGAATGAAATGTGTGAACATGAATGTAATGTCGGTGGAAATACGTACTCCCCCAAGCTTAGGCTTTTGGCCTAGCTTGGTAATCACCATCCGTAGTAGCCATCCGGTCCTAAGTCGTAATGAGGCGTAGGCGGCACCCGAGCATCCCACCCCTGGGGCTCCTCCTCAGCGGCTGCTAGGTTGTTTCGGTATGCTACAATATCATCTGGCATAATCCTGTATCCGTTCCTGGCAATAGTATCAAACAAAGCAGGTGCAGGCAATGGAATAATATCACGCGTTTCCTGGCTAAATACTAAGTTATAATGAATATCACGTGGAGACTCAGTTACATCAAGGAATTGGTGAGCCTGCAGTGACTTATGATTAAGGTAAACCCGGGATAAGAGATAATCATGTGGCAAATTGGAATTCTAAAGTGGGTCGCTAAACGAGTAGCATAAATACCACCATGTATCTTTCCCTTAGTTTTGTTAAGATGCAAGCGTCGAGCAATAATAGCTCACATACTAAAGGTGTGATCATCATAAAGTGCACGACGTAAAATAGCAAGGTTAGGAGCACTGAGTGCGCCGACCTTCTCCCTAGCAGATAAACACTTAGTGATGACCAAAGCGAAATAATGTACTGAGGGAAACTGTAAGCTAATAGCAGTGGCGAAAGGAATTCATGAGGATGTGATATTGGTCACACTTATCTGCGAAGAACTCGGTTAACCCGGCATTTGCGATGAACTGAGCGAACTCTTGATGGAACCCGGCCTCCTCCATGAAGGCATCATGTGGCCATTCGCACGGCCGCACCTCCACCTTTCTTGGAGTGTGAAGGTCATTGTCCGATGATTCCCCAATGACTCCCTTGGCATTTTTCTTGGAGGAGAACTTCCATAGATATTCATTTTTATTCCTATAAAAATTCTGAAAATTTTTAGTCCACAAAATTTTTGTCAACAAAACTTTGTAAGATTGTTAGTAACCACTCCTAAGCATGCATAGAGGCCATTTTGAGCATTCAAACTACATAGAACTCTAAGAATTCAACATGCAAGCTCATCTACAACAGCACCAAGAGTAGCTAATTACTCTAAAAATAACCCACTAAAACAAAAACTAATTGGAGAAATGGAGGAGTCACATACCAAGAAGCAATCCCTCCAAACAGTTTCGGAAACGGACCTCCGAGCAAAGAGATCGAAAACCGCGGATTTGAGAGCAAGAACATGAAAATGGTGGTTGTGGTGATTTTTTGCAGGCGGTAGGTGGTGATGTGGGCTAAAGAGATAAGTGAGGGGGCCCACGTGGGGGCCACAACCCACCAGGGCGCGCCTGGGGGTGCTGGCGTGCCCTGGTGTCTTGTGGGCACCAGGTGCACCCCCCTCTGGTATTATTTGCACCAAAAATTCTTAACTAATCGGAAAAAAATCATGTTAAATTTTCAGGGCATTCTGAGAATTTTTATTTTGGGTCATTTTTTTATTGCACGGAGAAAACAGAAAACAGGATAAACAAGGCATTTTATTTCATTTGACTAACTAAAACAGAAAATAAAAGGTGGGAGCAGAGAGTTGTGCTTACTAGATTCATCGACGTCATACCTCTAAAAAATGATTCATTAATAAGGTTGATCAAGTCTTATTAACAACCATTTCCGATTAGCATGAAACCGAAGAACTTTCGTAAAACACTAAGTTACCTCAATGGGGATGTGCATATCCCCTACAATAAGTATATAATATTTCTTTTTGGCAATAGGTAGAGGTAATTGAAAACTTCCAATAGTGATGGTCGGAGATTCTTCAATAACATTTATACCATTCACTTGGAATTGCTTCTTCGGAAAGTGCACCGTGTGCTCATTACCATTAATATGAAAAGTGACTTTGCTTTTATTGCAATCAATAACAGCCCCTGCAGTATTCAAAAAGGGTATACCAAGGATAATTGACATGTTGTCGTCCTCGGGCATCTCAAGAATAACAAATTCCGTTAAGATAGTAACATTTGCAACAACAATGGGCACATCCTCACACCGATAGGTATGGCCGTTGATTTGCCAGCCATTTGCAATGATATCTCAGTAGGTGTGAGTTTATTCAAATCAAGTCTTTTATATAAGGAGAAAGGCATAACACTAACACCGGCTCCCAAATCACACAAAGCAGTTTTGACATAGTTTCTTTTGATGGAGCAAGGTATAGTTGGTATTCTAGGATCTCCAAGTTTTTTAGGTACTCCATCTTTAAAAGAATAATTAGCAAGCATGGTGGAGATTTCAGCTTCACGTATTTTCCTTTTATTTGTGATGATGTCTTTCATATACTTTGCATAAGGGGCCATCTTCAAAATATCAGTTAAGCGGGTACGCAAAAAGACTGGCCTAATCATTTCAGCAAAGCGCTCAAATTCTTCATCATCTTTTTTGTTAGATGGCTTAGGTGGAAATGGCATGGGTTTCTGAACCCATGCCTCTCTTTCTTTACCATGTTTCCTAGCCACAAAGTCTCTTTTATCATACCGATTATTTTTAGGTTGTGGGTTATCAAGATCAGGAGCAGGCTCTATTTCAACATCATTATCTGGTTCTACATCATTACTAGGTTGAGCATCATTGTGAACATCATCATTATCATTTTCACTGTCACTAGGTTGATGTTCACTACCAGATTGAGTTTCAGCATCGGAAATAGAGACATCATTACTATCAGGAGGTTTTTGTGTCTCAGGTTCACTAGAGGTATGACATCATTTTTATTTTTATTTTTTCTTCCTAGAAGGACTAGGTGCATCAAGATTAATTCTCTGAGAGTCTTGTTCAATTCTTTTAGGATGACCCTCAGGATAAAGTGGTTCTTGGATCATTCTACCTCCTCTAGTTACTACTCTAGCAGCAAAATCATGCATATTATTATTCATTTCATCACGCAATTCCTTTTGAGACTTAGAACTTGTTCTAACTGAGTTTGAACCATAGAGGCATGCTTTCCTACACCTCTAACATCATTACTGATTCTAAATAGCAAGTCACTCAAGCGAGCAATCATATCAGAATTATATTTCAATTGTTTCAGAACATGAGCATTGAAATGATCTTGCTTCATAATATAGTTGTCAAACTCATATAAGCATTGACTAGGATGTTTCTTGTGAGGAATGTCACCTTCATTAAACTTTAATAAAGAATTTACCTCTACCACCTGTGGAGGTGGTGGTGTGTCCAGGCCATGTATTTTTCAATAGGTGGCAAATTCTTAACATCCTCAGCTTTAATAACTTTTTCCTTCATAGATTTCTTTGCCTCTTGCATATCTTCAGGACTGAGAAATAAGATACCCCTCTTCTTCGGAGTGGGTTTAGGCGGTTGTTCAGGAAGAGTCCAATCATCATAATTCTTCAATATGTTATTCAATAATTCATCAGCTTGTTCAACAGTTCGTTCCCTGAAAACAGAACCAGCACAACTATCTAGGAAGTCCCTAGAAGTATCGGTTAGTCCATTATAAAAGATATCAAGTATTTCATTTTTCTTGAAAGGGTGATCAGGCAAAGCATTAAGCAACTGGAGAAGCCTCCCCCAAGCTTGTGGGAGACTCTCTTCTTCAATTTGCACAAAGTTAAATATTTCCTGCAAGGCAGCTTGTTTCTTATGAGCAGGAAAATATTTTTCGGAAAAGTAGAAGATCATATCCTGGGGACTACGCACACAACCAGGAGCAAGGGTGTAGGACCATGTCTTAGCATCATGATACGTCTCCATCGTATCTACTTTTCCAAACTTTTTGCCCTTGTTTTGGACTCTAATTTGCATGATTTGAATGGAACTAACCCAGATTGACGTTGTTTTCAGCAGAATTGCCTTGGTGTTATTTTTGTGCAAAAATAAAAGTTCTCGGATTGACCTGAAAATTTACGGAGAATATTTCTGGAATTAATAAAAAATATTGGCGAAAGAATCAAGCCAGGGGGGTCCACCTGTTGGCCACAAGCCAGGAGGGAGCCCCCCTAGGGCGCGCCCTGGTGGCTTGTGGGCCCCCCGTGGCTCCTTCGACCCTAATTCCAGCTCTATATATTCATATTCGGAGAGAAAAAAATAAAGGAGAAGAGTTCATCGCGTTTCACGATACGGAGCCGCCGCCACCTCCTGTTCTTCCTCGGGAGGGCAGATCTGGGGTCCGTTTTGGGCTCCGGAGAGGGGAAATCGACGCCGTCATCATCACCAACCATCCTTCATCACCAATTTCATGATGCTCTCCGCCGTTCGTGAGTAATTCCATTGTAGGCTTGTTGGACGGTGATGGGTTGGATGAGATTTACCATGTAATCGAGTTAGTTTTGTTAGGGTTTGATCCCTAGTATCCACTATGTTCTGAGATTGATGTTGCTATGACTTTGCTATGCTTAATGCTTGTCACTAGGGCTCGAGTGCCATGATTTTAGATCTGAACCTATTATGTTTTCATGAATATATATGTGTTCTTGAGCCTATCTTGCAAGTTGTAGACACCTATTATGAGTTATGATCCGCATCCCCAGGGTGACAATAACTGGGATTCTTTCCGGTGATTACCGTAGTTTGAGGAGTTCATGTATTCACTAAGTGCTAATGCTTTGGTCCGGTTCTCTATTAAAAGGAGGCCTTGATATCCCTTAGTTTCCATTAGGTCCCCGCTGCCACGGGAGGGTAGGACAAAAGATGTCATGCAAGTTCTTTTCCATAAGCACGTATGACTATATATGGAATACATGCCTATATTACATTGATGAATTGGAGCTAGTTCTGTGTCACCCTATGTTATAACCGTTGCATGATGAATGCCATCCGACATAATTATCCATCACTGATCCATTGCCTACGAGCTTTTCGTATATTGATCTTTGCTAAGTTACTTTTCCATTGCTACTGTTACAATCACTACAAAACCGCTATTGTTACTTTTGCCACCGTTACCGTTACTTCCATACTACTTTGCTACTAAATACTTTGCTGCAGATATTAAGTTTTTCAGGTGTGGTTGAATTGACAACTCAGCTGCTAATACTCGAGAATATTCTTTGGCTCCCCTTGTGTCGAATCAATAAATTTGGGTTGAATACTCTACCCTCGAAAACTGTTGCGATCCCCTATACTTGTGGGTTATCAAGACCTTTTTCTGGCGTCGTTGCCGGGGAGCATAGCTCTATTCTTGGAGTCACTTGGGATTTATATCTGTTGATCACTATGAAGAATCTGAAAGATGCTAAAACCAAGATCTATCCCTCTACTACGAGGTGAGGTAAGGAACTGCCATCTAGCTCTGCGCTTGATTCACCTTCTGTTATGAGTAAATTTGCGACACCACCACCTGCTATTGATTCTGATATGTCGCAAGTAATTGATGATGTCACTTCTGCTATGCATGATGCTTATGATGATACTTTGCTTGATAATACTGTGCCACTGGGTGAATTTCTTGATGAACAAATTGCTAGAGTCAATGCTGAAACTGATGATATTTCTGAAAACTGATGAAATTATTGAAACTGAACACTATGAGACACCTGCTAGACCTAGCTCTCCTAGATATGAATTGCCTAATATACCTAAGGGTTATGTTTTGGAAGGAGAGGTAGCTAGGGACTTTCTTGCTTGTAAGGATAGAGATGATCTTAATAAATTGCTATGCAAGTGGAAGGAAAAATCTTTGAATGCTAGAATGCAATATGATCCTAAGTTTGCTACTTCACCTATCTTTGTTACTGATAAGGATTATGAATTCTCTGTCGATCTTGAGTTAATTACTTTGATTGAATCTGATCCTTTCCACGGTTATGAATTCGAAACTGTTGTGGCACATCTTACTAAATTGAATGATATAGCCACCCTATTTACTCATGAGGAAAAAAATCGTTATTACTATATTATTAAGTTGTTTCCTTTCTCATTAAAGGGTGATGCTAAGATATGGTTTAATTCTCTTGCTCCTGGTTGTGTGCGTAGTCCCCAGGATATGATATATTACTTCTCTGAAAAATATTTTCCTACCCATAAGAAACAAGCTGCCTTGCAGGAAATATTTAACTTTGTGCAAATTGAAGAAGAGAGTGTCCCACAAGCTTGGTGGAGGCTTCTCCAATTACTTAATGCTTTGCCTGATCATCCTCTCAAGAAAAACGAAATACTTGATATCTTTTATAATGGACTAACCGATGCTTCTAGGGACCACCTAGATAGTTGTGCTGGTTGTGTTTTCAGGGAACGAACTGTTGAACAAGCTGAACTACTATTGAATAATATATTGAGCAATGATAATGATTGGACTATTCCCGAACCACCTCCAAAGCCAATTCCGAAGAAAAGAGGTATTATATTTCTCAGTCCTGAAGATATGCAAGAGGCAAAGAAATCTATGAAAGAAAAAGGTATTAAAGCTGAAGATGTTAAGAATCTACCACCTATTGAAGAGATACATGGTCTTGATACCCCGACATAGGTAGTAGAGGTAAATTCTCTTCGTAGATTTGATGAAGGTGATATTCCCTATAATAAGTCTGATAGCCAATGCTTGGATGAGTTTGATAACTTTATCGTTAAACAGGAAAATTTCAATGCTTATGTTAGTAGACAATTGAAACATAATGCTTATATGCTTGATTGCTTAGGTGATTATATGAGTAGAACTATCAATGATCTTAAGCTTATTAGTAAACATGCTTCCATGGTAACTACTCAAGTAGAACAAGTACTTAAGGCACAAAATGATTTGCTTAATGAGATGAATGGTAAGAACAATGATCATTCTGTTAGAGTTGTGACTAGAGGTGGTAAAATGACTCAGGAACCTTTGTATCCTGAGGGCCATCCTAAGAGAATTGAGCCAGATTCTCAGAGAATTAATACTGATGCACCTAGTCATCCCAGTAACAAAAGGAAAAAGAATGACGATAGGACTTTGCATACTGCTAATGAACCTATTATAGATACACATGAAAACCCAAATGATATTTCTATTTCTGATGCTGAGACACAATCTGGTAATGAACATGAGCCTAGTGATAATATTAATGATGATGTTCATGTTGATGCTCAACCTAGTAATGATAATGATGTGGAGATTGAACCTGCTGTTGATCTTGATAACCCACAACCTAAGAATAAAAGATATGATAAAAGAGACTTCGTTGCTAGGAAGCATGGTAGAGAAAGAGAACCTTGGGTTCAGAAACCCATGCCCTTTCCTCCTAAGCCATCCAAGAAAAAGGATGATGAGGATTTTGAGCGCTTTGTTGAAATGCTTAGACCTGTCTTTTTGCGTATGCGCTTGACTGATATTCTGAAAATGTCTCCTTATGCTAAATATATGAAAGATATTGTGACAAATAAAAGAAAGATACCGGAAGCTAAGATTTCCACCATGCTTGCTAATTATACCTTTAAGGGTGGAATACCAAAGAAACTAGGAGATCCCGGAGTACCTACTATACCATGCTCTATTAAAGGAAATTATGTTAAAACTGCTTTATGTGACCTTGGAGCTGGTGTTAGTGTCATGCCTTTCTCTTTGTATTGTAGACTTGATTTGAATAAGTTGACACCTACTGAAATCTCCTTGCAAATGGCTGATAAATCAACTGCTTTACCCATCGGTATTTGTGAGGATGTGCCTGTCGTAGTTGCAAATGTTACTATCCTAACGGACTTTGTTATTCTTGATATTCCCAAGGACGACAGTATGTCGATTATCCTTGGTAGACCTTATTTGAATACTGCAGGGGCTGTTATTGATTGCAACAAGGGCAATGTCACTTTTCATGTTAATGGTAATGAGCATACAGTACACTTTCCGAAGAAACAACCTCAAGTTCATAGTATCAACTCTATTGGAAAAACTCCAACTATTATTATTGGAGATTTTGAATTCCCTCTCCCTACTGCCAAGAAGAAATATGATATACTTATTGTTGGGGACATGCATATCCCCATTGAGGTAACCTAGTGTTATTCGAAAATTCTCCGGTTCCGTGTCATTCGAAAAAGTTTGTCAATAAGACTTGATCAACCTTATTGATGGATTCTTTTTGATGAGCATGAGATGGATGAATTTAGGAGGCACAACCTTCTGTACCCAACTTTTACTTTCTAATATTTAGATTAAATTAAGTAAAAATGCTATTATTCTTCTGTTTTCTGATTTATCCGTGCAATAAAAAGTGACCTGAAAATAAAAGTTCTCAGAATTCCCTGAAAATTTAGTATGATTTTTTTGGAATATTTAAGAATTTTTGGCACTGAGAACACATCAGGGGGCTGCACCAGTGGGCCACAAGCCTGCAGGGCGCGCCCACCCCCCTGGGCACGCCCTGGTGGCTTGTGGGTCCCACGTAGGCCCCCCTCATTTATTCCACCACCCATCCACTTCGTCTTCCTCTAGAAAAAATCCCACCATTGCTCAAACCCGTGTCCTAGCTCATCTTGCTGCCATTTTCGATCTCCTTGCTCAAAGCTCCAGTTGCAAAACTGTTTTGGGGGATTGTTCATCGGTATGTGACTCCTCCAATGGTCCAATTAGTTTTTGTTCTAGTGCTTTATATATTGCAATTTTTTGCTGCTGTGGTGACCTTGTTCTTGAGCTTGCATGTCAAATTTGTATGGTCCCAAGTAGTTTTGATGCATGATATAGCCTCTAGGCACTTGTGGGAGTAGTTGCTATAAGTTTTGTTCACCTTTATTTTGAGTCACTAAAAATTTCAGAAATTTTTCAGAGAAAGAAACGATGAGGAGATTGTTAAGGGGCTCTTCAAGCCGGGGTTCTAAAGAAGATGAAAATGAGGTGAAAAAGAAGTCCAAATACAATCTTCCTCGCGTCGCGGAGGTTCGGCCATGTGAATGGCCAAGTAATGCATTCTTGAGGGCGGCCGGAATATATGAAGATTTCTATTATTTGGCAGAGAATGCAGGCATCACCGACTTCCTCAACGATAAGTGTGACTAGTACCTCCTACTCACTAATATCTTCGTGCAAAACTTTCACTTTTATCCTAGGAAGAATCCTCCCATGGTAGAGTTTTACTTATATGATGTGCCTAAGGAGATGAAGCTTTACGATTTTTGCAATGTTTGCAAAATACCTTATGAGGGCAGGATCAGTGAACCACGTCCTAGAGACATGGAGGACTTTATTGCCGCAACAACTGTGGTGGAAGAGAGAGGGGTGTCAAAGGCAAGAGCAGCTAGTTTACATTTTCCTGTTCTACGCTATTATTCATTATTTGCGGGGAGATGTTTAGTTGGTCGTGGGGAGAGTGGAAGCCTTAGTGCTCCCGACCTCGCCATTCTGCGCCACGCTTTACTTGCTGATAGAACTTTTAGTTTGGGCGCTATGGTGGCTCAACGGTTGAACTTAAACCGTTCGAAGGGCCCCATATTCAGAGGTATCTATGCATCTCGTCTAGCCAAACACTTTAAGATACCCATCAGGCTTGACGAGGAAGGGGAAATGCTGCTACCTACAAGATATTTAGACTATGATAGTATGGTAGCACATGATTTTATTAGGAAGGATAATGATCGGAGGCTGCTTTACAACTTAGTATTTAGTTAGGGTACTTGTGAGATTATTGCTCTGCCTGCTTCTTCTTTGTTCGATATCCATTCAGGCAGGTACACTATTATGCTCGAGGACATCTACAGATATTGGGGTCTGTCGCAACCCCCAGCACCTGAGCCGGCACCAGCTCTTGATCCGTATCAGGATCCAGTTTTTCAGTGGGAGCCATAGGAGCTCGCCAACCAGTGGAACCCTCAGGACCCTCCGGAGTATCCAGGAGATGGTTATTTCTAGCCATGGCCCTAGACCAACTTAGGCCAAAAGCCTAAGCTTGGGGGAGTACGTATTTCTCACCGACATTACATTCATGTTCACACACTCATCTTAGTAGTCGGTGCTTATACTTTTTCATTGTACCATCCATTGCATTTTATTTCTTCTTTTCGCTTTCTTCTTGTGTGCTTAATTAACCTTGAGAAAATCCAAAAAAAATTAGTTCTAGCTTTACCTTTCAGTTTGTTTAGCTGTACCATTAAAAGAAAACCCAAAAAGATTTCTCGTTCTTCTTTTGCTTGTTGGGAGCTTTCCCGTGTAAATAGTTTTTCTCGTTCTTGTTTTGAAATTTCTTTCTTTGGGTCGTAAGGAGAAGACCACAATGAAAATGTTGAGTGGCTCTCATATGCATTATTGTTTGTCTTACAGAGAGCCCATATTACCTTGCCTTCTCCTTTGAGTTATTGTTTGCAGATTCCAGCTTAGTCCAATGCACGTGCACTCTTATTATTATTCACACCGTTCGGTCGTGCAAGTGAAAGGCAATAATGACGATATATGATGAAGTGATTGAGATGGAGAAAAGCTGGTATGAACTCGACCTATTTTGTTTTTGTAAATATGATTAGCGCATCGTTCTGGATTCAGCTCATTATGGATGAAACATGTTTGCAATGACAATTAGAAATTATAGTTACTCATGCCATGCTTAATTAGCTAAGAGTGTGTAATGGTTTGTCTTGAGTGCCAACATGCATTTTAAAATGGTTGTGATGTAGTATGATAGAATGGTATCCTCCTCTGAATGATTCAAGTGGCTTGACTTGGCACATGTTCACGCATGTAGTTGAAACAAAATCAACATAGCCTCCACGATGTTTATGTTCATGGTGATTTATATCCTACTCATGCTTGCATTCAATGTTGGTTAATCTCAATGCATGATTATGACTGTTGTCGCTCTCTAGTTGGTCGCTTCCCAGTCTCTTGCTAGCCTTCACCTGTACGAAGCGAGAATATTGCTTGTGCATCCATTTCCATAAACCCAAAGTTGTTCCATATGAGTCCACCATACCTACCTATATGCGGTATTTACCTGCCGTTCCAAGTAAATTTGCATGTGCCAAACTCTAAACCTTCAAATAATATCATGTTTTGTATGCCCGAACTGCTCATGTAGTGACTAGGGGCTGTCAGTATCTTCCATGCTAGGTGGGTTATTCTCACGATATGTGTTGATTCACTATCATTCACGAGAAAGTGGCTGGTATTCGGGATGCCCAGTTCCATGCTCAAAAATCAAATCAAAATATAATGAAACAAAACACCCCCAGGATTGTTGTTTGTATGGACGGTACCCGTGGATTGGGCCCGCCGTGGAGTGTGATTGATTGGTGGAGGGGGAGTAAAAGCTTTACTACTCTGTTTGGGAACCGCCTATAATGTATCTAGCATGGAAGATACCGAGATCTCTCAGTTGTTATGTTGACAATGAAAGCATACCGCTCAAAATTATTATTCATCCCAGTTTTAAAAACTTGAGCTCTGGCACCTCTGCGAATCAATGCTTCCCTCTGCGACGGGCCTATCTATTTACTTTACTGTTGAGTCATCCTCCTCTTATAAAAAGCACCGGTTAGAGAGCACCACCATCATTTGTATGCTTTGTTATTAATTGATATTGAGTATGATTGTGACTGGATCTCTTTTACCATGAATTACAATGTCTAGTCAGTCCTTGTTCTTCAGAGGTGCTCTGCATTTATGTTTTGCGGTCTCAGAAAGGGCTAGCGAGATACCATTATATCATATTGTATCATGATTGTTTTGATAAAATTATTGTCATCCGAGATTTATTATTATTGCTCGCTAGTTGATTATGCCATTGATATGAGTAAATGTGAGACCTAAATATTATTGTGAATGTGGTTAGTCTATAATCTTTGTTGAAAATCTGAACATCAGTTAGAGATATTTACAACAACAAGATCAAACAGAGTTTGTAAAAGTTTTTGTTTGTCACTTTCAGTTTGTCAACTGAATTGCTTGAGGACAAGCAATGGGTTAAGCTTGGGGGAGTTGAAACGTCTCCATCGTATCTACTTTTCCAAACTCTTTTGCCCTTGTTTTGGACTCAAATTTGCATGATTTGAATGGAACTAACCCGGACTGACGCTGTTTTCAGCAGAATTGCCTTGGTGTTATTTTTGTGCAGAAATAAAAGTTCTAGGATTGACCTGAAAATTTACGGAGAATATTTTTGGAATTAATAAAAAATATTGGCGAAAGAATCAAGCCAGGGGGTCCGCCTGTAGGCCACAAGCCAGGATGGCGCGCCCCCCTAGGGCGCGCCTTGGTGGCTTGTGGGCCCCCCTCCTGTTCTTCCTCGGGAGGGGAAATCGATACGGAGCTGCCGCCACCTCCTGTTCTTCCTCGGGAGGGCAGATCTGGGGTCCGTTTTGGGCTCCAGAGAGGGGAAATCGACGCCGTCATCATCACCAACCATCCTTCATCACCAATTTCATGATACTCTCCGCCGTTCGTGAGTAATTCCATTGTAGGCTTGCTGGACGGTGATTGGTTGGATGAGATTTACCATGTAATCGAGTTAGTTTTGTTAGGGTTTGATCCCTAGTATCCACTATGTTCTGAGATTGATGTTGCTATGACTTTGCTATGCTTAATGCTTGTCACTAGGGCCCGAGTGCCATGATTTCAGATCTGAACCTATTATGTTTTCATGAATATATATGTGTTCTTGATCCTATCTTGCAAGTTGTAGACACCTATTACGAATTACGATCCGCATCCCCCAGGGTGACAATAACTGGGATTCTTTCCGGTGATTACCGTAGTTTGAGGAGTTCATGTATTCACTAAGTGCTAATGCTTTGGTCCGGTTCTCTATTAAAAGGAGGCCTTAATATCCCTTAGTTTCCATTAGGACCCCGCTGCCACGGGAGGGTAGGACAAAAGATGTCACGCAAGTTCTTTTCCATAAGCACGTATGACTATATATGGAATACATGCCTACATTACATTGATGAATTGGAGTTAGTTCTGTGTCACCCTATGTTATAACCGTTGCATGATGAATGCCATCCGACATAATTATCCATCACTGATCCATTGCCTACGAGATTTTCACATATTGATCTTTGCTAAGTTACTTTTCCGTTGCTACTGTTACAATCACTACCAAACCGCTATTGTTACTTTTGCCACCGTTACCGTTACTTCCATACTACTTTGCTACTAAATACTTTGCTGCAGATATTAAGTCTTTCAGGTGTGGTTGAATCGACAACTCAGCTGCTAATACTCGAGAATATTCTTTGGCTCCCCTTGTGTCGAATCAATAAATTTGGGTTGAATACTCTACCCTCGAAAACTGTTGCGATCCCCTATACTTGTGGGTTATCACATCAGCCTTTAATGAGAACGGAAATAACTTATGTAATAGTAGCGAATCTTCTCATCATGAGCAAAAGAGGGTGGCTATATCATTCAGCTTAGTAAGGTGTGCCACTACAGTTTCAGTTTCATAGCCATGGAAAGGATCAGATTCAACCAAAGTAATTAACTCTGGGTCGATAGAGAACTCATAATCCTTATCGGTAACAAAGATAGGTGATGTAGCAAACTTAGGATCACATTTCATTCTAGCATTCAAAGTCTTTTCCTTATACTTGCATAGCAATTTCTTAAGATCGTCTCTATCCTTGCAAGAAAGAATTTCTCTAGTTATCTCCTCATCCATAATATAACCTTCAGGTATCTTGGGCATTACAAATTTCGGAGAGCTAGGACTAATAGGAGTTTCACAATCATTATCAGTTTCATAAGCTTCATCAGTTTCATCAGTTTCATTCTCTTTAGCTCTAGCAATTTGTTCATCAAGAAATTCTCCTAGCGGCACATTATCATCAAGCATGGTACTAGCATCATCAATAGCATAGGTAGCATCATCAATAACTTGCGACATATCAGGATTACTAGCATGTGGTGGTGTTGCAAGTTTACTCATAACAGAGGGTGAATCAAGTGCAGAGTGTGATGGTAGTTCCTTACCTCCCCTCGTAGTAGAGGGAAAAATCTTGGTCTTACTATCTGATACGTCTCCAACGTATCTATAATTTATGAAGTATTCATGCCATGTTTACAATAATTTTATATGATTTTGGTATGATTTTATTAGAACTAACCCGGACTGATGTTTTCAGCAGAGCTACCGTGGTGTTGTTTTTGTGCAGAAATAAAAGTTCTCGGAATGGGCTGAAAATTTACGGAGAATATTTTTGGAAAATATAAAAAATACTGGAGGAAAAAGCTGGGCCAGTAAGTGACCGAGGAGGCCACAAGCCTGGGGGGCGCCCCCCCCTAGGGCGCGCCCCCTGGCTTGTGGACTCCTCGTGCACCGCCTTGACATGAGACCGACGCCAAAAATTCCTATAAATACTAAAACCCCCAGAAAGAAACCTAGATCGGGAGTTCCGCCGCCGCAAGCCTCTGTAGCCACGAAAAACCAATCAGGAGCCCGTTTCGGCACCCTGCCGGAGGGGGAAACCATCACCGGAAGCCATCTTCATCATCCCGGCGGTCTGCATGACGAGGAGGGAGTAGTTCACCCTCGGGGCTGAGGGTATGTACCAGTAGCTATGTGTTTGATCTCTCTCTCTCGTGTTCTTGAGATGACACGATCTTGATGTACCGGGAGCTTTATTAATATAGATGAATCATATGGAGTTTTCCCCTCTCTATCTTCTTGTGATGAATTGAGTTTTCCCTTTGAAGTTTTCTTATCGGATTGAGTCTTCTAAGGATTTGAGAACACTTGATGTATGTCTTGCGATGGGATAACTGTGGTGACAATGGGATGTTCTATTGATCCACTTGACGTATGTTTTGGTGATCAACTTGCGGGTTCCGTGACCTTGGGAATCTATGCATAGGGGTTGGCACACGTTTTCATCTTGACTCTCCGGTAGAAACTTTGGGGCACTCTTTGAAGTTCTTTGTGTTGGATTGAATATGATGAATCTGAAATTATGTGATGCATATCGTATAATCAAGCCCATGGGTACTCGTGGTGACATTGGAGTATCTAGGTGACATTAGGGTTTTTGTTGATGTGTATCTTAAGGTGTTATTTTAGTACGAACTCTAGGGCTGTTCGTGACACTTATAGGGATAGCTCATAAGATTGATCGGAAAAGATAACTTTGAGGTGGTTTCGTACCCTTAAATAATTTCTTCGTTTGTTCTCCGCTATTTGTGACTTTGGAGTGAACTCTTTGTCGCACGTGAGGGATTTACATATGATTCAACTATGTTAGTATTGTTGAGAGAACTTGCACTAGTGAAAGTATGAACCCTAGGCCTTGTTTCCAAGCATTGCAATACCGTTTTTGCTCACTTTTATCATTAGTTACCTTGCTGTTTTTATATTTTCAGATTACAAAAACCTTTATCTACCATCCATATTGCACTTGTATCACCATCTCTTCGCCGAACTAGTGCACCTATACAATTTACCATTGTATTGGGTGTGTTGGGGACACAAGAGACTCTTTGTTATTTGGTTGCAGGGTTGTTTGAGAGAGACCATCTTCATCCTACGCCTCCCACGGATTGATAAAACTTAGGTCATCCACTTGAGGGAAATTTGCTACTGTCCTACAAAACTCTGCGCTTGGAGGCCCAACACAAGTCTACAAGAAGAAGGTTGCGTAGTAGACATCAAGCTCTTTTCTGGCGCCGTTGTCGGGGAGGCTAGGTAAGCGGCACTCACATCCCATCAACGAAGCACTTTTCTGGCGCCGTTGCCGGGGAGGTGAGTGCTTGAAGGTATATCTTTAGATCTTGCAATTAAATCTTTTAGTTTCTTGTTTTTCACTAGTTTGGTTTTATAAAAGAAAACTACAAAAAAAATGGAATTGAGATTGCCTCATATGCTTCATCTTTTTAATGTCTTTCGTGAAAATGATGGAAAGGAAAATTGTACTCAAGTGTTAGAAGAAGAAGTTATTAAAATGTTTGGCACCAAATATTTGAGTAATGAGCATGATTGCAATGTTGTTAGTATGAATTCCTTGAATATTCATGATGCTAATGATATGCAAAGCCACAAGCTTGGGGATGCTATGTTTGATGAAGATGATATTTTTAGTCCCCCAAGTTTTGATGAGCAAATTTATTATGATGAAAGCATGCCTCCTATTTATGATGATTATTGTGATGACATGTATGCTATAAAGAATAATGATAACCATGAAACTTGTCATCATGATTTTAATTTTCAATTGGATTATGCTTCACATGATAGTTATTTTGTTGAGTTTGCTCCCACTATTATGAATGAGAAGAAAAATGCTTATGTGGAGCGTGACAAAATTTCTATGCTTGTATATCATGAAAAGAATGCTTTATGTGCTGATTATATTGTGAAATTCCTTCATGATGCTACTGAAAATTATTATGAGGGAGGAACATATGCTTGTAGGAATTGCAATAATATCAAGTTTCCTCTCTATGTGTTCAAAGTTTTGAAGTTATGCTTGTTTCTCCTTCCTATGCTAGTTGATTCTTGCTCCCATAAATTGTTTGCTCACAAAATACCTATGCATAGGAAGTGGGTTAGACTTAAATGTGCTAGTCATATGCTTCATGATGCTCCTGTTATGTTTCAATTCTTATCTTTTATGTGAGCATCATTGAAATCATCATGCCTAGCTAAAAAGGCATTAAAGAAAAGCGCTTGTTGGGAGACAACCCAATATTTAAACCTTCTGTTTTTGTGTGTCCACATGATTAAGCTACTGTATAATCATGTTTTATAGCTTTTGTTTCAATAAAGTGCCAAGTAAAGCCTTTGGGATAGTGTGGATGATAGTTGACTTGATTCTGTGCAAAAACAGAAACTTTTTCTCTCAGTCCAGGAATTTTGTAAATTCAATGGAACGTGCTTTTGATCTGAATTTTTTACACATGATTGATATGAAAATTTCCTAGATTTTCCTAAATTTTCAGAATTTTTAGAGACAGGGAAGTATGGTTACACTACAGATCTTCACAGACTTTTCTGTTTTTGACAGATTCTGTTTTGCATGCATAGTTTGCTTGTTTTAGTGTTTCCATAGCTTATATTTAGTGGTATAAATTATGGGAATAATAGAATACAGTAGGTATCATGTGGAAACAATTATGAATCTTGTCTTTACAGTACCTAAATGAATGATCTTTGTTTATTATACTAACCCATCTCACGAAATTCCGCTAAGTTTTGTGTGATTGAAGTTTTCAAGTTTTGGGTGAGACACCGATATGAGGAGAATAAGGAGTGACAAGAACCTAAGCTTGGGGATGACCAAGGCACCCCCAAGGTAATATCCAAGGAAGACTCAAGCGCCTAAGCTTGGGGATGCCGCGGAAGGCATCCCCTCTTTCATCTTCAACACTATCGGTATATCTTACATGGAGCTATATTTTTATTCATCACATAATATGAGTTTTGCTTGGAGTGTCATTTTATTTTATTGTTCTCTGTTAGGAGTTATTTATAATATTGTTTTTCAATAAAAAGTTCCAAGAATTGTCTTAGGATGCTTGCATTGCATGTTTTGATGTGTGCTGTGTAAGAACAGAAACTTTTGCTGTAGTGTTTGAATTTTCATATTTTACTGGAACGTGGAAAGTTTCTGAAATTTTTACACAGTATTGTAATATAAATTATTTAGCATGTCCTAATTTTTCATAATTTTTTGAGTTACAGAAGTACACTGTTTTCATAAATTGGTACAGACTATTCTGTTTGGACAGATTGATGTCATAGTTTTGTTATCTACTTAGCCTATAGTTTCCATAGCCTATATTGGTAGATATAAATTGTGGAAATGATAGTAAACAGTAGATGATGTTTGAAATTATTATGCAACTTGTCTTGGCAGTACATAAAGTGTTGATTTATTATTATGAGTACTAACCTATCTCACGAGTTCTTTTTGAGTTTTGTGTGGATGAAGTTTTTGAGAATAGGTGAAACCATGATATGAGAGGATTGAACAAGATACAAAAGATCAAGCTTGGGGATGCCCAAGGCACCCCAAGTAAATATTTCAAGAAGTCTCAAGCATCTAAGCTTGGGGATGCTATGCATCCCACCTCTCTTCATCAACAATTATCGGTTATGTTGAGCCTAAATTTTTATTCGTTCACATGATGCATGCTATTCTTGGAGTGATATTTTTCTTTTGCTTGCTGTTTAATAAAGTACTTAGATCTGAATACCTTTATTGAGAGAGAGAGAGTCCTCACATAGCTACTTAATTGTTTGACTACTCATTGATCTTCACTTATATCTTTTGAGAGTAGCTTGTCATTTGCTCTAGTGCTTCACTTATATATTTTTGAGGGATGAAATTTTTATGCTCTTGTACTTCACTTAAATTTGTTTGAGCTTGTCGAAAAAGCAATGGCAATATATGAAACTAGTCCCAAAGTGATGGATATCCAAGGAGGATATAATAAAAACTTTCATGAAGATTATGGGACAAATTAAACTTGATTCTTTGTAATAATTTTAAAACATGATGATAGTAATATGTGAGTCATGTTAGTGAGTAATTATGCTTAGTAGGAATATTGGTGTTAAGGTTTGTGATTCCCTATGCATGCACGAAAGTCAATAGTTATGCAATGAAGTTATATCCTACTTGTGGTGCATTATTCGGTGTTAGTTATGACTCAATGCTCACTTATGTGATTTTTCGTTCCTTGGTTTGGTTGCTTCCCAATCTATTTGCTAGCCTTCATTTGTACTAAGTAGAAATACTACTTGTGCATCCAAAATCCTTAAACCAAGTTTTGCCTTATGAGTCCACCATACCTACCTATATGCGGTATTTCCATGCCGTTCCAAGCGAATTTGTATGTGCCATCTCTAAATTTTCAAAATAAATTTTCTATTTTGTGTGCCCGTACCGCTCATGAAACGGTGGGGAGTATCAAATATTTTTCCATGCTAGGTGGGTTATTCTCACGATATGTGTTGATTCACTATCATTCACGAGAAAGTGGCTGGTATTCGGGATGCCCAGTTCCAAGCTCAAAAATCAAATCAAAATATAATGAAACAAAACTCCCTGAAGATTGTTGTTTGTATGGACGGTACCCGTGGATTCGGCTCGTCGTGGAGTGTGATTGATTGGTGGAGGGGGAGTAAAAACTTTACCATTCTGTTTGGGAACCGCCTATAATGTATCTAGCATGGAAAGTATTGTGAGCTACTTTGTCGATTTCGTTGACAGGAAAAGCATGCCACTCAAAATATTTTTCTCTCTCAATTTAAACCGTGAGCTCTGGCACCTCTACAAATCCCTACTTCCCTCTGCGAAGGGCCTATCTATTTACTTTATGCAATTTTTATTTTTGCTTTGAGTCTCCATCTTCTCTTATAAGCACCAACTAGGGGGCACTATGATCGTACGTGAGCATTGGGCATAGCTAATATTTGAGTGTGTTTCATGAATGGATCAATGATTGAGCATGATGGGCTAGGGATAACTTTCTTTAGTGTTGATATTTTGAAAGACATGGTTGCTTGTTGACATGCTTGAGTATTGAAGTCATTATGTTAAAACTAGACTATTGCTTTGAATCATTTACAAGTCCAAATGTCCATGCTATACAAAGAAGAATAGAATATGATGAAAATGTTTGCTAGCATTCACACTTCATAAATTATTTCTTTTATCATTTACCTACTCGAGGACGAGCAGGAATTAAGCTTGGGGATGCTGATACGTCTCCAACGTATCTATAATTTATGAAGTATTCATGCCATGTTTACAATAATTTTATATGATTTTGGTATGATTTTATTAGAACTAACCCGGACTGACGCTGTTTTCAGCAGAGCTAACGTGGTGTTGTTTTTGTGTAGAAATAAAAGTTCTCGGAATGGGCTGAAAATTTACGGAGAATATTTTTGGAAAATATAAAAAATACTGGAGCAAAAAGCTGGGCCAGGAAGTGACCGAGGAGGCCACAAGCCTGGGGGGCGCCCCCCCTAGGGCGCGTCCCCTGGCTTGTGGACTCCTCGGGCTCCGCCTTGACGTGAGACCGACGCCAAAAGTTCCTATAAATATTAAAACCCCCAGAAAGAAACCTAGATCGGGAGTTCCGCCGCCGCAAGCCTCTGTAGCCACGAAAAATCAATCGGGAGCCCGTTCCGGCACCCTGCCGGAGGGGGAAACCATCACCGGAAGCCATCTTCATCATCCCAGCGGTCTCCATGACGAGGAGGGAGTAGTTCACCCTCGGGGCTGAGGGTATGTACCAGTAGCTATGTGTTTGATCTCTCTCTCTCTCATGTTCTTGAGATGACACGATCTTGATGTACCGCGAGCTTTATTAATATAGATGAATCATATGGAGTTTTCCCCTCTCTATCTTCTTGTGATGAATTGAGTTTTCCCTTTGAAGTTTTCTTATCGGATTGAGTCTTCTAAGGATTTGAGAACACTTGATGTATGTCTTGCGATGGGATATCTGTGGTGACAATGGGATGTTCTATTGATCCACTTGATGTATGTTTTGGTGGTCAACTTGCGGGTTCCGTGACCTTGGGAATCTATGCATAGGGGTTGGCACACATTTTCGTCTTGACTCTCCGGTAGAACCTTTGGGGCACTCTTTGAAGTTCTTTGTGTTGAATTGAATATGATGAATCTGAAATTATGTGATGCATATTGTATAATCAAGCCCATGGGTACTCGTGGTGACATTGGAGTATCTAGGTGACGTTAGGGTTTTGGTTGATGTGTATCTTAAGGTGTTATTTTAGTACGAACTCTATGGCTGTTCGTGACACTTATAGGGATAGCTCATAAGATTGATCGGAAAAGATAACTTTAAGGTGGTTTCATACCCTACAATAATTTCTTCGTTTGTTATCCGCTATTTGTGACTTTGGAGTGAACTCTTTGTCGCACGTGAGGGATTTACATATGATTCAACTATGTTAGTATTGTTGAGAGAACTTGCACTAGTGAAAGTATGAACCCTAGGCCTTGTTTCCAAGCATTGCAATACCGTTTTTGCTCACTTTTATCATTAGTTACCTTGCTGTTTTTATATTTTCAGATTACAAAAACCTTTATCTACCATCCATATTGCACTTGTATCACCATCTCTTCGCTGAACTAGTGCACCTATACAATTTACCATTGTATTGGGTGTGTTGGGGACACAAGAGACTCTTTGTTATTTGGTTGCAGGGTTGTTGGAGAGAGACCATCTTCATCCTATGCCTCCCACGGATTGATAAACCTTAGGTCATCCACTTGAGGGAAATTTGCTACTGTCCTACAAAACTTTGCGCTTGGAGGCCCAACACGAGTCTACAAGAAGAGGGTTGCGTAGTAGACATCACTATCCTTCAGATTCTTCATAGTGATAGATTGATATAAATCCCAAGTGACTCAACAAATATTGTTATGCTCCCCGGCAACGGCGCCAGAAAAAGGTCTTGATAACTCATAAGTATAGGGGATCGCAACAGTTTTCGAGGGTAGAGTATTCAACCCAAATTTATAGATTCGACACAAGGGGAGCCAAAGGATACTTGAGAGTATTAGCAGCTGAGTTGTCAATTCATCCACACCTGCAGATAAAGTATCTGCAGCAAAGTGATCAGTAGCACAGTAATATGATAGTTTGGTAGCAATAGTGACGGCAACAGTAGCGGTAACAGTAGTAGCAATAGGTTTGTAGCAGTTGGAACAACAACAACAGTAGTAGTAACTTAACAAGAGCAATAAGTGGAAAGGTTGTAGGCACTGGATCGGTAACTCGTTGGATGATATTCGTCATGTAACAGTCATAACCTAGGGCGATACAGAACTAGCTCAGTTCATCAATGTAATGTAGGCATGTATTCCGTAAATAGTCATACGTGCTTATGGAAAAGAACTTGCATGACATCTTTTGTCCTACCCTCCCGTGGTAGCAGGGTCCATAAGGAAATTAAGGGATATTAAGGCCTCCTTTTAATAGAGAACCGGAACAAAGCATTAACACATGGTGAATACATGAACTCCTCAAACTACGGTCATCACCGTGAAGTATCCCAAATATTGTCACTATGGGGTTGACGGATCATAACACGTAATAGGTGCATATGACTAGGCAAGATCGGATCAAGAACATTGATATAGAGATGATAACATAAACAGTTCAGATCTGAAATCATGGCACTCGGGCCCTAGTGAAAAGCATTAGGCATAGCAAAGTCATAGCAACATCAATCTCAGAACATAATGGGTACTAGTGATCAAGCCATAACAAAACTAACTCGATTACATGATGAATCTCATCCAACTCCTCACCGACCAGCAAGCCTACGAAGGAATTACTCACTCCCGGTGGGGAGCATCATGGAATTGGCGATGGAGAAAGGTTGGTGATGACGAAGACCGATGATTCCCCTCCTGATGAAGAACAGGAGGTGGCGGCGGCTCCGTCTCGTGAAACGCGATAATTCTTTCTCTCTGATTTTTCTCTCCAAATTTAGGAATTTATAGTGGCGGAGTTAGGTCAAGTGGGGCCACGAGGTGGGCACAACCAACCAGGGCGCGCCGGGAGGGGGCTGGCGCGCCCTGGTGTATTGTGCCCAGCCTGGGCCCCCTCTCCGGTGGTTTCCGGCTCCAGTATTTTTTATATTTTCCAAAATAAATCTCCAAAATGTTTTGTTCCATTCCGAGAACTTTTATTTCTGCACAAAAACAACACCATGGTAGTTCTGCTGAAAACAGCGTCAGTCCGGGTTAGTTCCATTCAAATCATGCAAATTAGAGTCCAAAACAAGGGCAAAAGAGTGAGGAAAAGTAGATATGTTGGAGACGTATCAGGGTCTTCTCAGGATTATCAAAGTAGTATTTAATACTTTGCACACAACTAGCATCGAGGGTTTTAGGAGGTTCCCCATCTCCATGAGTAGCAAGTACCACTATTTTTTTTGGTGTTTCGTGTTCCATATCCATAACTAAAGATATAAAACAACTAATAACAGAAAATGAAAATTACTTAGTGATAAAGCAAACAAGCACACATGACAATATTCACCCCACGCTATTGCTCCCCGGCAACGGCGCCAGAAAAAGGTCTTGATAACCCACAAGTGTAGGGGATCGTTTGTAGCCTTTTTTGATAAGTAAGAGTGTCGAACCCAACGAGTAGCTAAAGGTAGAACAAATATTCCCTCAAGTTCTATCGACCATCGATACAACTCTACGCACGCTAATGCTTGCTTTACCTAGAACAAGTATGAAACTACTTTGCGGGAATAAAACTAGAAGTACTTTGCAAGATAATAAAGAACGTGGAAATAAAAGTTAGGTGCTGTTTTAATAAAAGAACAATAAAAGTAAATAACTTAGTAGAAATCTTTTTGTGTAACGCAAGAAAAAGATTGTCCCTAGGCAATTGAATATAATATGATAGATACTTGTTATATGCAATGAGGGAGAGGCATACGCTAACACACTTTCCGTACTTGGATCATATGCACTTATGATTGGAACTCTAGCAATCATCCTCAACTACCAAAGTTCATTAAGGTTAAACCCAACCATAGCATTAAGTATCAAGTCCTCTTTACTCCCATACGCAACAACCCACCTACTCGGGTTTATGCTTCTGTCACTCAAGCAACCCACCATAGGCAAATCATGAACATATTGCAACACCCTACAATGGGAATCCCTCTCATTTGCACGACACGTAGGGCACCATAGGACAGCACCATATCAACATACAACTCACATCCATAACATCATACCACAATTAACCCATAGGACAAAAGAGATCTACTCAAACATCATAGGATAGCCAAATATCATTGGGAAATAATATATGGAGTTGAGCACCATGTTTAAGTAGAGATTACAACAAGGAAGAGAGGTGTTACACCATTGCATAGAGGGGGAGAGAGTTGGTGTTGACAGCGGCGGAGTTGTTGGTGTAGATCGCCGTCACGATGATTGCCCCGGCGGCGTTCCGGCGCCACCGGGAGAGAGAGGTGTTGGAAATATGCCCTAGAGGCAAAAATAAAATGGTTATTATTATATTTCCTTGTTCATGATAAATTTTTATTATCCATGCTAAATTGTATTGATTGGAAACTCAAATACATGTGTGGGTATATAGACAACAACATGTCCCTAGTGAGCCTCTATAGGACTAGCTCGTTGATCAAAGATGGTCAAGGTTTCCTAGCCATGGACAAGAGTTGTCATTTGATAACGAGATCACATCATTAGGAGAATGATGTGATGGACAAGACCCAAACTATGAACGTAGCATATGACCATGTCAGTTTATTGCTATTGTTTTCTGCATGTCAAGTATGTGTTCCTATGACCATGAGATCATGTAACTCACTGACACCGGAGGAGTACCTTGTGTGTATCAAACAACACAACGTAACTGGGTGACTATAAAGATGCTCTACAGGTATCTCCGAAGGTGTCTGTTGAGTTGACATGGATCAAGACTGGGATTTGTTACTCCGTGTGACGGAGAGGTATCTCAGGGCCCACTCGGTAATACAACATCACAATAAGCCTTGCAAGAAAAGTGACTAAAGTTTTAGCCACGGGCTCTTGTATTACAGAATGAGTAAAGAGACTTGCCGGTAACGAGATTGAACTAGGTATGGAGATACCGACGATCGAATCTCGGGAAAGTAACATACCGATAAACAAAGGGAACAACGTACGGGATTAACTGAATCCTTGACATAGAGGTTCAACCGATAAAGATCTTCATAGAATATGTAGGAACCAATATGGGCATCTAGGTCCCGCTATTGGTTATTGACCATAGAGGTGTCTCGGTCATGTCTACATAGTTCTCGAACCCGCAGGGTCTGCACACTTAACGTTCAGTGCCATTTCGTTATTATTGGGTTATGTATGTTGGTGACCGAAGGTTGTTTGGAGTCCCGAATGAGATCCTGGATATCACGAGGAGCTTTGAAATGGTCCGAAGGTAAAAATTGATATATAGGAAGTTTCGTGTTGGTCACCGGAAAAGGTTTGGGCGTCACCGGTAATGTACCGGGGATGCCGGAAGGGTTTCGGAGTCCTTCGGAAGGGGCCCACTATCCCCGGAGAGCCCCATGGGCTGTGAGAGGGGGCGCACCAGCCCCTGGTGGGCTGGCCGCCCCTCCCACAAGGCCCATGCGGCCGAAGGGTGGAAGGGGGAAACCCTAAAGGGGGCCGGCCACCTTGCCTTGGGAGCCAAAGGCACCCCTTGGCCGCCGCCCCCCTCTCTCGGCCGCCGCCCCTAGGGGTGGGAACCCTAGGGGGCCGACCCCCTCTCCCTCTCCCCCTATATATATGAGATGGGAGGGAGGGCTGCCACCATCTTAAGCCACGGCGCAGCCCTCCCTCTTCGCTAGATTGCCTCTCCTCTAGTTTGACTCGGCGTTGCTTAGCGAAGCTCTGCCGGATCAACTCCACCACCACCACCGCCACGCCATCGTGCTGCTGGAGAACCCATCTACCTCTCCGCCCTCGCTTGCTAGATCAAGGAGGCGGAGATCGTCATCAAGCTGTACGTGTGCAGAACGCAGAGGTGTCGTCCGTTCGGCGCTAGATCGTGATTGGATCGCGGGACGACTTGCGATTTGGATCGCGAAGACGTTCGACTACATCAACCGCGTTTCTTAATGCTTCCCGCTTAGCGATCTACAAAGGTATGTGGATCCGATCTCTCCTCTCGTAGATGCTCATCTCCATGGATAGATCTTGTATGTGCGTAGGAAATTTTTTGTTTCCCATGTAACGTTCCCCTGCAGTGGCATCATGAGCTATGCCTATGCGTAGATGAGATCACGAGTAGTACACAAAGGAGTTTGTGGGCGTTGATATTCAGATTGCTTCCCTCCTTAGTCTTTTCTTGATTCAGCGGTATTGTGGGATGAAGCGGCCCGGACCAACCTTACATGCCCTCGTATATGAGACCGGTTCCATCGACTGACATGTAACTTTTGTTGCATAAGATGGCTGGCGGGTGTCTGTCTCTCTGATGTCTATTACGCAACCTTCTTCTTGTAGACTCGTGTTGGGCCTCCAAGCACAGAGTTTTGTAGGACAGTAGCAAATTTCCCTCAAGTGGATGACCTAAGGTTTATCAATCCGTGGGAGGCGTAGGATGAAGATGGTCTCTCTCAAACAACCCTGCAACCAAATAACAAAGAGTCTCTTGTGTCCCCAACACACCCAATACAATGGTAAATTGTATAGGTGCACTAGTTCGGCGAAGAGATGGTGATACAAGTGTAATATGGATGGTAGATATAGGTTTTTGTAATCTGAAAATATAAAACAGCAAGGTAACTAATGATAAAAGTGAGCACAAACGGTATTGCAATGCTTAGAAACAAGGCCTAGGGTTCATACTTTCACTAGTGCAAGTTCTCTCAACAATACTGACATAGTTGAATCATATGTAAATCCCTCACATGCGACAAAGAGTTCACTCCAAAGTCACAAATAGTGGAGAACAAACGAAGAAATTATTCTAGGGTACGAAACCACCTCAAAGTTATCTTTTCCGATCAATCATATGAGCTATCCCTATAAGTGTCACGAACAGCCCTAGAGTTCGTACTAAAATAACACCTTAAGATACACATCAACCAAAAACCCTAATGTCACCTAGATACTCCAATGTCACCACGAGTTCCCATGGGCTTGATTATACGATATGCATCACACAATTTCAGATTCATCATGTTCAATCCAACACAAAGAACTTCAAAGAGTGCCCCAAAGTTTCTACCGGAGAGTCAAGACGAAAACGTGTGCCAACCCCTATGCATAGATTCCCAAGGTCACGGAACCCGCAAGTTGACCACCAAAACATACATCAAGTGGATCAATAGAACATCCCATTGTCACCACGGACATCCCATCGCAAGACGTACATCAAGTGTTCTCAAATCCTTTAAAGACTCAATCCGATAAGAAAACTTCAAAGGGAAAACTCAATTCATCACAAGAAGATAGAGAGGGGAAAACTCCATATGATTCATCTATATTAATAAAGCTCGCGGTACATCAAGATCGTGTCATCTCAAGAACACGAGAGAGAGAGATCAAACACATAGCTACTGGTACATACCCTCAGCCCCGAGGGTGAACTACTCCCTCCTCGTCATGGAGACCGCCGGGATGATGAAGATGGCCTCCGGTGATGGTTTCCCCCTCCGGCAGGGTGCCGGAACGGGCTCCCGATTGGTTTTTCGTGGGTATAGAGGCATGCGGCGGCGGAACTCCCGATCTAGGTTTCTTTCTGGAGGTTTGAATATTTATAAGAATTTTTGGCGTCGGTCTCACGTCAAGGGGGGCCACGAGGCGACGACAAGCCAGGGGGGCGCGCCCTAGGGGGGGCGCCCCCTAGGCTTGTGGCTGCCTCGTGGCTCTTCTGGCCCAACTCCGATGCCCCGTGGGTCTCTTCTGGTCCATAAAAAATCACTGTAAATTCTTATTCTGTTTGGACTCCGTTTGATATTCCTTTTCTGTAAAACTCAAAAACAAGGAAAAAACAGAAACTGGCACTGTGCTCTTGGTTAATAGGTTAGTCCCAAAAAATAGTATAAAATAGCATATTAATGCATATAAAACATCCAAAACCGATAATATAATAGCATGGAACAATCAAAAATTATAGATACGTTGGAGACGTATCAAGCATCCCCAAGCTTAATTCCTGCTCGTCCTCGAGTAGGTAAATGATAAAAACAGACTTTTTGATGTGGAATGCTACCTAACATATTTATCCATGTAATTTTCTTTATTGTGGCATGAATGTTCAGATCCATAAGATTCAAAACAAGAGCTTAATATTGACAGAAAAACAATAATACTTCAAGCATACTAATAAAGCAATCGTGTCCTCTCAAAATAACATGGCCAAAGAAAGCTATCCCTACAAAATCATATAGTCTGGATATGCTCCATCTTCATCACACAAAGTATTAAATCATGCACAACCCCGGTTTTAGCCAAGCAATTGTTTCATACTTTAGTATTCTCAATATTTTTCAACTCTCACGCAATACATGAGCGTGAGCCATGGATATAGCACTATAGGTGGAATAGAATATGGTGGTTGTGGAGAAGACAGAAAGAAGGAGATAGTCTCACATCAACTAGGCGTATCAACGGGCTATGGAGATGCCCATCAATAGATATCAATGTGAGTGAGTAGGGATTGCCATGCAACGGATGCACTAGAGCTATAAGTGTATGAAAGCTCAAAAAGAAACTAAGTGGGTGTGCATCCAACTCGCTTGCTCACGAAGACCTAGGGCAATTTGAGGAAGCCCATCATTGGAATATACAAGCCAAGTTCTATAATGAAAAATTCTCACTAGTATATGAAAGCGACAATATAGGAGACTCTCTATCATGAAGATCATGGTGCTACTTTGAAGCACAAGTGTGGAAAAAGGATAGTAGCATTGCCCCTTCTCTCTTTTATCTCATTTTTTTATTTTCTCTTTTTTTATTTTTTTTTATTTTGGTGGGCATCTTTGTCCTCTTTTTTTTTATTTGGGCTTCTCTGGCCTCTTTTATTTTTTGTAAAACCCGGAGACTCATCCCGACTTGTGAGGGAATCATAGTCTCCATCATCCTTTCCTCACATGGGACAATGCTCTATAATGATGATCATCACTCTTTTATTTACTTACAACTCAAGAATCACAACTCGATACTTAGAACAAAATATGACTCTATATGAATGCCTCCGGCGGTGTACCGGGATGTGCAATGACTCAAGAGTGACATGTATAAAAAATATGAACGGTGGATTTTCCACAAATACGATGTCAACTACGTGATCATGCAAAGCAATATGACAATGATGATGCGTGTCATAAACGGAACGGTGGAAGTTGCATGGCAATATATCTCGGAATGGCTATGGAAATGCCATAATAGGTAGGTATGGTGGCTGTTTTGAGGAAGGTGGGTTTAATGTACCGGCGAAAGTTGCGCGGTACTAGAGAGGCTAGCAAAGGTGGAAGGGTGAGAGTGCTTATAATCCATGGACTCAACATTAGTCATAAAGAACTCACATACTTATTGCAAAAGTCTATTAGTCATCAAAACAAAGTACTACACGCATGCTCCTAGGGGAAGGGTTGGTAGGAGTTAACCATCGCGCGATCCCGACCTCCACACAAAGGAAGACATTCAATAAATAAATCATGCTCCGACTTCGTCACATAACGGTTCACCATATGTGCATGCTATGGGAATCACAAACTTTAACACAAGTATTTCTACCAATCCACAATTACTCACTAGCATGTCTCTAATATCACAATCTTTATATCTCAAAACAATCATAAGGAATCAAACTTCTCATAGTATTCAATGCACTTTATATGAAAGTTTTTATTATATCTCTCTTGGATGCCCATCATATTAGGACTAAGTTCATAACCTAAGCAAATTACCATGCTGTTTAGAGAATCTCAAAATAATATAAGTGAAGCATGAGAGTTCAACAATTTCTATAAAATAAAACCACTGCCGTGCTCTAAAAAGATATAAGTGAAGTACTAGAGCAAATTGACAAACTACTCCAAAAAGATATAAGTGAAGATCAATGAGTAGTCAAAAATTTAAATAACTATGTGAAGACTCTATCATCTAAGAATTTCAGATCTTAAGTACTTTATTCAAACAGAAAAACAAAATAAAATGACATTCCAAGGATAGCACATATCATGTGGACGAATAAAACTTTAGGCGCAACATAGGCTAACCGATAATTGTTGATGAAGAGAGGTGGGATGCGTAGCATCCCCAAGCTTAGATGCTTGAGACTTCTTGAAATATTTACATGGGGTGCCTTGGGCATCCCCAATCTTGAGCTTTTGTATCTCTTTCAATCCTCTCATACCACGGTTTCACCTATTCTCAAAAACTTCATCCACACAAAACTCAAAAAGAACTCGTGAGATAGGTTAGTACACATAAGAACAAATCAACACTTCATGTACTGCCAAGAAAAGTTGCACAATAATTTTCAAACATCATTTACTATTTACTATCGTTTCCACAATTTATATCTACCAATATAGGCTATGAAAACCATAGGATAAGTAGATAACAAAACTATGACAACAATCTGTCCAAACAGAACAGTCTGTAACTCAAAAAATTATGAAAATTTAGGACATGCTAAATAATTTATATGATAACACCGTGTAAAAATTTCAGAAACGTTCCACGTTCCAGTAAAATATGAAAATTCAAACACTACTGCAAAAGTTTCTGTTTTTACACAGCACACATCAAAACATGCAATGCAAGCATCCTAAGACAATTCTTGGAACTTTTTATTGAAAACAAGATTGTAAATAACACCTAACAGAGAACAACAAAATAAAATGACGCTCCAAGCAAAACTCATATTATGTGACGAATAAAAATATAGCTCTAAGTAAGATATACCGATAATGTTGAAGACAAAAAAGGGGATGCCTTCCGGGGCATCCCCTAGCTTAGGCGCTTGAGTCTTCCATGGATATTAACTTGGGGCTGCCTTGGGCATCCCCAAGCTTAGGTTCTTGTCACTCCTTATTCTCCTAGTATCGGTGTCTCACCCAAAACTTGAAAACTTCAATCACACAAAACTTAACGGAACTTCGTGAGAAGGGTTAGTGTAGTAAAGATAAATCATTCACTGAGGTACTATCAAGACAAGATTCATAATTGTTCCCACATGATACCTACTGTATTCTATCATTCCCATAATTTATACCACTAAATATAAGCTATGAGAACACTAAAACAAGCAAACTATGCATGCAAAACAGAATCTGTAAAAAATAGAACAGTCTGTAAAGATCTGTAGTATAACCATACTTCCCTGTCTCTAAAAATTCTGAAAAATTAGGAAACCTGAATAATTTGTATATGAAGACTTTGTAAAAATTTCAGATCATTCTCACGCTCCAGTAAAAAATGAAAATTCCTGTACTGGAGTCAAAAGTTTCTGTTTTGGTTCAGCATCAGTTCTACTCATCTTGTGAGTCATCCCAAAGGCTTTACTTGGCACTTTATTGAAACAAAAGCTATAAAACATGATTATACAGTAGCTTAATCATGTGTACACACAAAAACAGTAGGTATAAATATTGGGTTGTCTCCCAACAAGCGCTTTTCGTTAATGCCTTTTTAGCTAGGCATGATGATTTCAATGATGCTCACATAAAAGAGAAGAATTGAAACATAACAGGAGCATCATGAAGCATATGACTAGCACATTTAAGTCTAATCCACTTCCTATGCATAGGGATTTTGTGAGCAAACAATTTATGGGAACAAGAATCAACTAGCATAGGAAGGCAAAACAAGCATGACTTCAAAACTTTCAACACATAGAGAGGAAACTTGATATTATTGCAATATGTAGAAGCATAAGATCCTCTCTCATAATAATTTTCAGTAGCATCATGAACGAATTCAACAATATAACCATCACATAAAGCATTCTTTTCATGATCTACAAGCATAGAAATTTTACTACTCTCCACACAAGAAAATTTCTTCTCATGACTGATAGTGGGAGTATCATAAAAGAATTGAATACTACAAATTGGTTCCACATTAAAAGAGTAATATTCAGTAAAAGGATATTCATAATTATGACAAGTATCATAATAGCAATCATCATTCTTTTTCATCGCATAAGTATCATCACAATAATCATCATAAGTAGGAGGCATGCAGCCATTATAACAAATTTGATCATTCAAAGTAGGGGGAATAAAAAGATCATCTTCATTAAGCATAGCATCCCCAAGCTTGGGACAAACATTAATTGCAGCAAATAAATTCTCAAACATGTCATTTTCATCAAACATAGCATCCCCAAGCTTGTGGCTTTGTATATCATAAACATAATCACTCTCATCATTAATAGTATGAATGGCACCAATAGTATAGCAATTATTATCATCATCTTCCAAGTTGGTGCCATAAATATTTTCAAGATTATAAGAAGTATCATTATCTTCCCAATCATAAATATCACAACAAGCAATAGGCATAACAAAATCATCCTCAAGTGTATCATCTTCCACAACTATTTTTGATTAATTCTCATGAGGCCTATCAATAATGGGAGCAACATTATTTGGGAGAGATACCTCTTTACCTTTACTTTTCCTTCTTTTCTTCATCTTCACCACATTATGTGTGGGTTTATTTAATTCCTCCAAGCTTCTTTTTGAAGAGGTTGGTTGAATAAAAAGCTCCTCCTCGTTACCTGATTAATCATAAGATAAAATAGGAGGATATTGGGAAACCTCTTCCCCTTCATTAGTATTCTCTTCATCTTCTATTTGTTTTCTTGTCTTTAAGTAATTGGCAATATAAGGATTCTCAATGCAATTTACCACGCAATACATATAGATTTCATTTAGATCAAAATCAATCATTTTCATGAGAACCCAAGCTGGAACATCCTTAGTTTTATGTTTCATTTCTTCATACCCCAAAAATAGACTAAGTTCATTATGATGCTCAAGGGTAATGAGGTTATCACAATTTTTGGACACAATTCGATCATGAAATAATTCACATTGGAAATTAAAATGACCACTTTCATTGCAAAGTTCACAAGGACGGCGAGAAATATTAAGTCTTTCAGCACAAACATATAGCCTCTCTTGCAACCATTTAGTTTCTAAATACTTATGCCTCTTACAAAATCTATCTTCCCTTTTAGGCATGTCTTCACAAACTCTATGCACTCCACAAAAATTGACATGCTTATAAGAAATCTTTTTATCATGACTAGTGCAATCATCATTAGTACTATGGATATTCAAAGAATTCATACTAACAACATTGCAATCATGCTAATCACTCAAAGATTTAGTGCCAAACATTTTAATAACTTCTTCTTCTAACACTTTGGCACAATTTTCCTTTCCATCATTTTCACGAAAGACATTATAAAGATGAAGTATATGAGGCAACCTCAATTCCATTTTTTTGTAGTTTTCTTTTAAAGACTAAACTAGTGATAAAACAAGAAACTAAAAGATTCAATTGCAAGATCTAAAGATATACCTTCAAGCACTCACCTCCCCGGCAATGGCGCCAGAAAAGAGCTTGATGTCTACTACGCAACCTTCTTCTTGTAGACTCGTGTTGGGCCTCCAAGCGCAGAGTTTTGTAGGACAGTAGAAAATTTCCCTCAAGTGGATGACCTAAGGTTTATCAATCCGTGGGAGGCGTAGGATGAAGATGGTCTCTCTCAAACAACCCTGCAACCAAATAACAAAGAGTCTCTTGTGTCCCCAACACACCCAATACAATGGTAAATTGTATAGGTGCACTAGTTCGGCGAAGAGATGGTGATACAAGTGTAATATGGATGGTAGATATAGGTTTTTGTAATCTGAAAATATAAAAACAGCAAGGTAACTAATGATAAAAGTGAGCACAAACGGTATTGCAATGCTTAGAAACAAGGCCTAGGGTTCATACTTTCACTAGTGCAAGTTCTCTCAACAATACTGACATAGTTGAATCATATGTAAACACCTCACGTGCGACAAAGAGTTCACTCCAAAGTCACAAATAGCGGAGACCAAACGAAGAAATTATTGTAGGGTATGAAACCACCTCAAAGTTATCTTTTCCGATCAATCGTATGAGCTATCCCTATAAGTGTCACGAACAGCCCTAGAGTTCGTACTAAAATAACACCTTAAGATACACATCAACCAAAACCCTAATGTCACCTAGATACTCGAATGTCACCACTAGTACCCATGGGCTTGATTATACGATATGCATCACACAATTTCAGATTCATCATGTTCAATCCAACACAAAGAACTTCAAAGAGTGCCCCAAAGTTTCTACCGGAGAGTCAAGATGAAAACGTGTGCCAACCCCTATGCATAGATTCCCATGGTCACGGAACCCGCAAGTTGATCACCAAAACATACATCAAGTGGATCAATAGAACATCCCATTGTCACCACGGACATCCCATCGCAAGACATACATCAAGTGTTCTCAAATCCTTTAAAGACTCAATCCGATAAGAAAACTTCAAAGCGAAAACTCAATTCATCACAAGAAGATAGAGAGGGGAAAACTCCATATGATTCATCTATATTAATAAAGCTCGCGGTACATCAAGATCGTGTCATCTCAAGAACACGAGCAAGAGAGATCAAACACATAGCTACTGGTACATACCCTCAGCCCCGAGGGTGAACTACTCCTTCCTCGTCATGGAGACCGCCGGGATGATGAAGATGGCCTCCGATGATGGTTTCCCCCTCCGGCAGGGTGCCGGAACGGGCTCCCGATTGGTTTTTCCTGGATACAGAGGCTTGCGGCGGCAGAACTCCCGATCTAGGTTTCTTTCTGGAGGTTTGGGTATTTATAAGAATTTTTGGCGTCGGTCTCACGTCAAGGGGGGCCACGAGGCGACGACAAGCCAGGGGGGTGCGCCCTAGGGGGGCGCCCCCTAGGCTTGTGGCTGCCTCGTGGCTCTTCTGGCCCATCTCCGATGCCCCGTGGGTCTCTTTTGGTCCATAAAAAATCACCGTAAATTTTTATTCCGTTTGGAGTCCGTTTGATATTCCTTTTCTGTAAAACTCAAAAACAAGGAAAAAACAAAAACGGGCACTGGGCTCTAGGTTAATAGGTTAGTCCCAAAAAATAGTATAAAATAGCATATTAATGCATATAAAACATCCAAAACCGATAATATAATAGCATGGAACAATCAAAAATTATAGATACGTTGGAGACGTATCACTCTCCTACTTTAGTTGAATCGGATTCGACAAAGGCGGTCCTTGTAGAAGGTGAAATAGCAACTTGTATATCACTGTTGTGGTTTTGCGTAGGTAAGAATCGTTCTTGCTAGATACCCATAGCAGCCACGTAAAACATGCAACAACAAATTAGAGGACGTCTAACTTGTTTTTGCAGGGTATGATGTGATATGATATGGCCAGAAACATGATGAGATATATGTGATGTATGAGATGATCATGTTTTGTATAGATTATCACGACTTGCATGTCATTGAGTACGGCAACCGGCATGAGCCATAGGGTTGTCTTTAATTAATTATGTGGCCTGTGTGTCACTCATTAAGCGCTATGTAATGCTTTACTTTATCGCTAAGCGGTAGCAATAGTAGTAGAAGCATGGTCGGCGCGACAACCCCGATGGCGACACATTGATGGAGATCAAGATGATGGAGATCATGGTGTCATGCCGGTGACGATGGAGATCATGCCGGTGCTTTGGAGATGGAGATCAAAAACACAAGATCATGGCCATATCATGTCACTTATGATTTGCATGTGATGTTAATCCTTTTATGCACCTTGTTTTGCTTAGGACGACGGTAGCATTATAAGGTGATCCCTCACTAAAAATTTCAAGATAAAATTGTGTTCTCCTCGAGTGTGCACCGTTGCGAAAGTTCGTCGTTTCGAGACACCACGTGATGATCGGGTGTGATAGACTCTACGTTCACATACAATGGGTGCAAGCCAGTGTTGCACATGCAGAACACTCGGGTTAAACTTGACGAGCCTAGCATGTACAGACATGGCCTCCAAACACAAGAGACTGAAAGGTCGAACATGAGTCATATAGTAGATATGATCAACATGGAGATGTTCATCATTGAAACCACCTCATCTCGCGTGATGATCGGACTTGGGTTGGTAATTTGGATCATGTAGCACTCAGATGACCGGAGGGATGTCAATTTGAGTGGGAGTTTTTAAGTAATATTATTAACTAAACTCATTATCTTGAACAATAGTCTAAGTTGTCTTTGCAAATTTTATGTTGTAGATCAATGGCTCGCGCAGTAGTTCCCCTGAATTTCAATGCGTTCCTAGAGAAAGCTAAGCTGAAAGATGATGGAAGTAACTTTGTAGACTGGGCCCGTAATCTGAGGATTATCCTCACGGCTTCCCAAAAGTCTTATGTCCTTGATGCACCGCTCGGTGAGCCACCCGCTCCAGTGTCGTCTCCAGACGTTGCGAACGCCTGGCAGTTGCGTTCGGATGATTACTCAATAGTTCAGTGTGCTATGCTGTATGGCTTAGAGCCGGGACTTCAAAGGCGTTTTGAATGTCATGGAGCATATGAGATGTTCCAGGAGTTGAAGTTTATCTTTGAGAAAAATGCCCGGATCGAGAGGTATGAGACCTCCGATAAATTCTATGCTTGCAAAATGGAGGAGAACGGGTCTGTTAGTGAGCACATACTGAGAATGTCTGGGTATTCCAACCGTCTGGCTGAGTTGGGAATTGCCCTCCCGCCGGAGGCGATCACCGACAGAGTTCTTCAATCACTGCCACCTAACTACAAGAGCTTTGTGTTGAACTATAACATGCAAGGGATGAACAAGTCAGTCGCTGAGCTGTTTGCGATGCTGAAAGTCACTGAGTCTGAAATCCAGAAGGAGCATCAAGTGTTGATGGTCAATAAAACCACTAGTTTCAAGAAGAATGGCAAGGGCAAGAAGGGTAACTCCAAAAAGAGTGGCAAATCAGTTGTCCCTCCCGTGAAGAAACCCAAGGCTGGACCCAAGCCAGAAACTGAGTGCTTTCATTGCAAGGGTACTGGCCACTGGAAGCGGAACTGCCCCAAGTATCTGGCCGACAAGAAGGCGGCCAACACCAAAAAGGTATATATGATATACATGTTATTGATGTGTACCTTACCAACTCTCGTTGTAATGTCTGGGTATTTGATACCGGTTCGGTTGCTCACATTTGCAACTCAAAACAGGAACTGCGGAATAGACGGAGGCTAGCAAAGGACAAAGTGACGATGCGCGTGGGAAATGGTTCCATGGTTGATGTGATCGCTGTCAGCACGCTCGCTCTTCGACTACCATCGGGATTAGTGATGAACCTGAATAATTGTTATTTAGTGTCTGCGTTAAGCATGAACATTATATCTGGATCTTCTTTATTGCGAGACGGTTACTCATTTAAATCAGAGATTAATTGTTATTCTATTTATATGAGTAATATCTTTTATGGGCATGCACCCATTGTGAGGGGTTTATTCTTATTGAATCTCGATAGTGATGATACACATGTTCATAACATTGATGCCAAAAGAAGTAGAGTTGATAATGATAGTACCACTTTCTTGTGGCACTGCCGCTTAGGTCATATTGGTGTAAAACGCATGAAGAAACTCCATGCTGATGGAATTTTGGAGTCACTTGATTTTGAATCACTTGACACATGTGAACCATGACTCATGGGCAAGATAACTAAGACCCCATTCTCTGGAACAATGGAACGGGCGAGTGACTTATTGGAAATCATACATACTGATGTGTGCGGTCCGATGAGCATTGAGGCGCGCGGTGGATATCGTTATTTTCTCACCGTCACCAATGACTTAAGTAGATATGGGTATATTTACTTAATGAAACATAAGTCTGAAACGTTTGAAAAGTTCAAGCAATTTCAGAGTGAAGTTGAGAATCATCGTAACAAGAAGATTAAATTCCTACGATCTGATCGAGGAGGAGAATATCTGAGTTATGAGTTTGGCAATCACTTAAGACATTGTGGAATTGTTTCACAGTTGACGCCACCTGAAACACCACAGCGTAATGGTGTGTCCGAACGTCGTAATCGAACCTTATTGGATATGGTGCGGTCTATGATGTCTCTTGCCGATTTGCCACTATCGTTTTGGGGTTATGCGTTAGAGACAGCTGCATTCACTTTAAATACGGCACCATCTAAATCTGTTGAGACGACACCATATGAACTGTGGTTTGGAAAGAAACCAAAGTTGTCATTTCTTAAAGTTTGGGGATGCGATGCTTATGTCAAAAAGCTTCAGCCTGAAAAGGTGGAACCCAAAGCGGAGAAATGTGTCTTCATAGGATACCCAAAAGAGACAGTTGGGTACACCTTCTATCTCAGATCCGAAGGCAAAGTGTTTGTCGCTAAGAACGAGTCATTTCTTGACAAAGAGTTTCTCTCGAAAGAATTGAGTGGGAGGAAGATAGAACTTGATGAGGTTGTTGAACCTTCACCAAAGAGTAGCGCAGCGCAGAAAGATGTTTCTGTGGAGCCTACATCAGTTGGAGAGAAAGCTAATGATAGTGATCATGAAGCTTCAGATCAAGTTACTATCGAACCTCGTAGGTCGACAAGGGCACGTACTGCTCCTGAGTGGTACGGTAACCCTGTCTTAGAGGTCATGTTGTTGGACAACGATGAACCTACGAGCTATGGAGAAGCGATGGTGGGCCCGAATTCCGACAAATGGTTAGAGGCCATGAAATCCGAGATAGGATCCATGTATGGAAACAAAGTGTGGACTTTGGAAGTATTACCTGAAGGGCGAAAGGCCATTCAGAATAAATGGATATTTAAGAGAAAGACGGACGCGGACGGTAATGTCATCGTCTATAAAGCTCGACAAAAGGTTTTTCACAAGTTCAAGGAATTGACTACGATGAGACTTTCTCTCCCGTAGTGATGCTTAAGTCCGTCAAAATCATGTTAGCAATAGTTGCATTTTTCGATTATGAAATTTGGCAGATGGATGTCAAAACAGCGTTCCTCAACGGTTTCCTTGAGGAAGAGTTGTATATGATGCAACCAGAAGGTTTTGTCGATCCAGAGAATGCTGACAAAGTGTGCAAGCTCTAGCGATCCATTTATGGACTGGTGCAGGCATCTCAGAGTTGGAATAAGCGTTTTGATGAGGTGATCAAAGCGTTTGGATTTATACAAGTTTATGGAGAAGCTTGTATTTACAAGAAAGTGAGTGGGAGCTCTATAGTGTTTCTAATATTATATGTGGATGACATATTGCTTATTGGAAACAATATATAATTTTTGGAAAGCATGAAGGAATATTTGAATAAGAGTTTTTCAATGAAGGACCTAGTAGAAGCTGCTTTCATATTAGGCATCAAGATCTATAGAGATAGATCAAGACGCTTAATAGGACTTTCACAGAGCACATACTGTGATAAAGTTGTGAAGAAGTTCAAAATGGATCAGTCCAAGAAAGGGTTCTTGCCTGTGTTACAAGGTGTAAAGTTGAGTAAGACTCAATGCCCAGTGACTGCAGAGGATAGAGAAAAGATGAGTGTCATCCCCTATGCTTCTGCCATAGGCTCTATTATGTATGCAATGCTGTGCACAAGACCAGACGTCAGCCTTGCCATAAGTATGGCTGGAAGGTTTCAAAGTAATCCAAGAGTGGATCACTGGACGGCGGTCAAGAATATCCTAAAGTACCTAAAAAGGACTAAGGAAATGTTTCTCGTTTATGGAGGTGATCAAGAGCTCATCGTAAAGGGTTACGTCTATGCAAGATTTGACCGGATGACTCTAAGTCTCAAACCGGATACGTATTTGTTCTCAATGGAGGAGCGGTAAGCTGGTGCAGTTCCAAGCAAAGCATGGTAGCTGATTCTACATGTGAAGCGGAGTACATAGCTGCCTCGGAGGCGGCGAAGGAAGGTGTCTGGATGAAGCAGTTCATGACAGATCTTGGAGTTGTGCCCAGTGCACTGAACCCAATGACTCTGTTCTGTGACAACACTGGTGCCATTGCTCTAGCCAAGGAACCAAGGTTTCACAAGAGGACCAGACACATAAAGCGACGCTTCAACTCCATCCGCGATTACATCTAGGGAGAAGACATAAATATTTGCAAAGTACACACGGATCAGAATGTTGCAGATCCGTTGACTAAGCCTCTTCCACGAGGGAAACATGATCAACACCAGAACTGTATGGGTTTTAGATTCATTATAATGTAAATCACATAGTGATGTGAGCTAGATTATTGACTCTAGTGCAAGTGGGAGACTGTTGAAAATATGCCCCAGAGGCAATAATAAAATGGTTATTATTATATTTCCTTGTTCATGATAAATGTTTATTATCCATGCTAAATTGTATTGATTGGAAACTCAAATACATGTGTGGGTATATAGACAACAACATGTCCCTAGTGAGCCTCTATAGGACTAGCTCGTTGATCAAAGATGGTCAAGGTTTCCTAGCCATGGACAAGAGTTGTCATTTGATAATGGGATCACATCATTAGGAGAATGATGTGATGGACAAGACCCAAACTATGAACGTAGCATATGATCGTGTCAGTTTATTGCTATTGTTTTTTGCATGTCAAGTATGTGTTCCTATGACCATGAGATCATGTAACTCACTGACACCAGAGGAGTACCTTGTGTATATCAAACGTCACAACGTAACTGGGTGACTATAAAGATGCTCTACAGGTATCTCCAAAGGTGGCTGTTGAGTTGACATGGATCAAGACTGGGATTTGTTACTCTATGTGATGGAGAGGTATCTCAGGGCCCACTCGGTAATACAACATCACAATAAGCCTTGCAAGCAAAGTGACTAAAGTGTTAGCCACGGGATCTTGTATTATGGAACGAGTAAAGAGTCTTGCCGGTAACGAGATTGAACTAGGTATGGAGATACCGACGATCGAATCTCGGGCAAGTAACATACCAATAAACAAAGGGAACAACGTACGGGATTAACTGAATCCTTGACATAGAGGTTCAACCGATAAAGATCTTCGTAGAATATGTAGGAACCAATATGGGCATCCAGGTCCCGCAGGGTCTGCACACTTAACGTTCGGTGACGTTTCGGTATTATTGGGTTATGTATGTTGGTGACATAAGGATGTTCAAAGTCCCGGATGAGATCCCGGACATCACGAGGAGCTCCGGAATGGTCCGGAGGTAAAAATTGATATATAGGAAGTTCTGTGTTGGTCACCGGAAAAGGTTCGGGCGTCACCGGTAATGTACCGGGGATGCCAGAAGGGTTTCGGAGTCCATCGGAAGGGGCCCACTAGCCCCAGAGAGCCCCATGGGCTGTGAGAGGGGGCGCACCAGCCCCTGGTGGGCTGGCCGCCCCTCCCACAAGGCCCATACGGCCGAAGGGTGGAAGGGGGAAACCCTAAAGGGGGCCGACCGCCTTGCCTTGGGGGCCAAGGCACCCCTTGGCCGCCGCCCCCCCCCTCTCTCGGCCGCCGCCCGTGGGAACCCTAGGGGGGCCAACCCCCTCTCCCTCTCCCCCTATATATATGAGAGGGGAGGGAGGGCTGCCACCACCTTAAGCCACGACACAGCCCTCCCTCTTCCCTAGATTGCCTCTCCTCTAGTTTGACTCGGCGTTGCTTAGCGAAGCTCGGCCGGATCAACTCCACCACCACCGCCGCCATGCCGTCGTGCTGCCGGAGAACCCATCTACCTCTCCGCCCTTGCTTGCTGGATCAAGGAGGTGGAGATCGTCATCAAGCTGTACGTGTGCTGAATGCGGAGGTGCCGTCCGTTCGGCGCTAGATCGTGATTGGATCGCGGGACGGCTTGCTATTTGGATCGCGAAGACGTTCGACTACATCAACCGCGTTTCTTAACGCTTCCCGCTTAGCGATCTACAAGGGTATGTGGATCCGATCTATCCTCTCGTAGATGCTCATCTCCATGGATAGATCTTGTATGTGCGTAGGAAATTTTTTGTTTCCCATGCAACGTTCCCCTGCAAGAGGGAGAGAGCCCCCCTCCTTCTTCTTCCTTGGACTACCCTCTAGATGGGAGGAGAGTTCCCCCTCTGGTCCATGGCCTCCATGGCGGCGGAGGGGCAGGAGCCCCTCTGAGATTGGATCTCCCTCTCTCTTCTCTTCTGTTTCGTGTTTCTGTTTTCTGGCCGAAAACCGTTTCTTGTATTCCCAGAGATCCATAACTCCGATCGGGCTGAAATTTTGAGGGGATTTTTATCCAAAAATTAGCTTCCTTGCACCCGAAGGAGAGATCCAACGGACGTACGAGGTGGGCACAACCCACCACCACGCGTTTGGGCCCCCTGGGCGCGTTGTGGTGTATCTTGGGGGATGTGGGCCTCCGTTTGCGTTGATTCCACTTCTCAAAATTCACAAATATTCCAAAAAAAATCTCCGTAATTTTTTATCGCGTTTGGACTTCGTTTGGTAGGGAAATTCTGTGAAACAAAAAACATGCAACAAACAGGAACTGACACTGGGCACTGGATCAATATGTTAGTCCAATAAATCATATAAAATGTTGCCAAAAATATGTGAAAGTTGTATAATATTGGCATGAAACAATCAAAAATTATATATACGACGGAGACGTATCAGGGTGTCATCTCCAGTCGAAGGGGTCGGAGGACGGGGAGGTCCATCCTGGCGATGCTTCACCGGTCGTCCGGTGAAGAGCTACCGGTACTCCTTCGCACTCATGCGACGATGACGAGATGTGCCATGAGTGGGTGCATATATAGTTGGGGTTACTCCTCCTCTGTAAGCGATGGCTGGTCATCCATTGGGGGCTCCATCCTTCTTGATCCTGTCTGGCTTTTTCTTGGCTTGACGAAGTAGCTCTGGGGTGTGGTGAAGTTCCTTCTGGAGCTTCACGGACTCCTTAATCAGGATGTGAGCCAGACTGTCAGTGGAGAGGCTGAAGTAGGTCTGGAACTTGAGTGGTGTCCCATCCTCCTTGGATGGAACCAACATCCAACTCTCGCCAATGTCATCCTTCCTGAAGGGTAGGTGGCGAGTAGCTGGCTCGTCAGCCATCTCTGGGATAATGTCTCGAAGGTGGATAAGTGCCTTCTGTGCTGCCGTCCCGACTGCGATCACCAGGGTCTCCATTTGTGGTCCTTAAAAGAACCAACTCGTTGGTAAGTCGTTTGCCTCCACGACCACATCAACGTGGTACTCCTTCGTGGTGGCATCGACTCAGTGCTCGTGGAAGAGGAAAACGGGTGGTCGGTGTCATGGTTTTGTCACGACAGATGTCCTCGTGAGAGAACTTAGGAGTGAGGCCATCGCAACTAGGTGGTAGCTTGAATGGGGTTGGTCGGAATCGAGAGACGTGAGTTTTACCCAGGTTCGGCCCCTCCGATGGAGGTAAAAGCCCACGTCCTGCTTTGTGTGTATTGATGATGATCTCGATTACAAGGGTGCTATTTCGCTACCTCTAGTCTCGAGGGTTTCTAATCTGTCTATCTCTAATCACTTGACCTCTCCCTCTTGGGGTGCCTTGCCCCTCCTTATATAAGTTGAAGCGACAGGCTTACATGTAGAGTCCTACTAGGACTAGGATTAGGACTAGTCTCTCTTGAATCCTAATCCGGGTCTTGCTTCTCTTGTGAGGGAATTCTTCCTCTTCTTGGGCCTTCTCTACAAGCCGGCCCTCTAGGCCTCTCCATGAGCCGCCTTCCGTCGGGGTGCACACCGGGCCTCAGGCCTTGTCATCCAGGTCGACCCGGTAAACAGGGGACCTTACGAACCGCCAAATAGTGGGTCGGGTCATTCCACCTGGCCGGGTCAAACCATGGGGAATATCCCCAACATTAGCCCCCAGGTTAGCTTGAATTTATTCATGGTAAGCTCCTAAAATAAGAGTAATAAATATGTTAAGAGACCGGCTTGCTCCACTGGCCGGCTCATTTCAATGAAGTGGCTCCTCAAAAATCTAGTTTTCTTCTTCATATCAACAAGCCGTCTTCACAATCATCTTGCTTGTCAGTGTCCTTTGAAATAAAATATTGGGAATAAAACACCCATATGTCGTTGAGTCAGCCTCCAATGCTTTTGGCTTGATGAAAAATATTGGAGATAAGAAAACCATGTGAAGTTGAGCCGGCTTCCTTTGCTTCGGCTTGATGAAAATATTGGGAATAGAAATTCGTCCGTTGTTAAACCACTTCATGGGACACGGGGATCTTGCAGGGTCATCACACGTAGTGGATGCCAACTTAGGATAAAAATATTGCTGATTTATGGATGTAGAACTTGCCAACTTGTAAGCCGGGTTGCTTATATAGACTCTGCCGGGTCATGATCTTTGATAATGCCAGGTCATGATCGTTGGTGACGCCAGGTCAAACAACTGGACTCCAATTGACTTGATAAAATTATTGGGAATAAAGAAATCCGTGTGATGCTGATACAACTTTCAATTCTTCGGCTAGATAAAATTATTGGGAATAAAAGATTCATCTGATGTTGAGCCGGCTTCTGGGTCTTTCTACGAATAATTTTGGAGAAGATGATTTTTGCAAACCTCCACCAAGAAAATGATATCCTTGCTCAAAATTGACAGCCTGAAGGTGTTCTTTTATATTTTTATCTACATATTATATGTTGCCCTCAAGCTCCGAGTTTATCAGTTCATGATGACTTGGTGCTTTGCGTAGAACAATATTTTGACTGTGCAGCCCCCAAGTGTCGGGTTGTCCTGCCTGCAACAGCCTGGGACTTTTAATTGTCTTATACTTAAAACTTCAACCAGTGTAGCCCCCAAGGGCCGGGATGTTGTGCCTGCAACAACCTGGGACTTTGAACTTGGTTTTGAATGTTGTAGGTAGATAGCTTTGAAGAAATCCGGGTTGTCATCTGAGTCGCCAGTTATAAACTGAATGTCTTGCATTTCAGATGTGTAGCCCCCAAGAGCCGGCTCATCAGTATGTGATGCTCTGGGTCTTCAATTCGGACCTTATAATCTATTTAAGCAGCTGAATACTGTAACCCCCAAGTGCCGGGTCGCATGCCTGCAGCGACTTGGGACTTTAGAAAATTTGATCTGAGTAGTGTAGCCCCCAAGTGCCGGGTCATTTGCCAGCAGTGACTCGGGACTTATATGTACTTCTCCTTTGAAAAGAAAAACATCATATGATGTAGCCCCCAAGTGTCCGTTCGTATGCTTGTAGCAACTTGGGACAGTGTGAGAATAACATAACCCATCATAATGCACTTCAGAAGTTCTTTTCAACTGATATTGATCTGAATTGAATGAATCCTTGACCGTGGTTGTAATGCAACCCAGTAATTTATCATATGTACTAATATCCTGGAATAATGATGTCGCGGATATTCCCCACGGTTTAACCCGGCTAGGAGGAATGACCCGGCCCACCATTTGGCGGCTCATAAGGTCCCCATGTTTACCGGGTCAACCTAGACGACAAGGCCTAAGGCCTAGTGTGCACCTCATGGAAGGCGGATCATGGAGAGCCCTGGAGGGCCAGCTCACAGAGAAGGCCCAAGGAGAGGAAAGATTCTCTCACAAGGAAAACAAGACCCGGATTAGGATTCAAGAGAGACTAGTCCTAGTCCTACTCCCAGTAGGACTCTACATGTAAGCCTACCCCTTCAACTTATACAAGGAGGGGTAAGGCACCCCAAGAGGGACAAGTTAATTCATTAGAGATAGACAGATTAGAAACCCTCGAGACTAGAGGTGGCGAAAGAGCACCCTTGTAATCGAGATCATCATTAGCAGTAATACACACAAAGCAGGACGCGGGCTTTTACCTCCATCGGAGGGGCCGAACCTGGGTAACCCGCGTCTCTCAATTCCGACTAACCCCTCTCAAGCCGCCACCTAGTTGTGATGGCTTCACACCTAAGTTCTCTCACGGGGACATCTTGCCGTGACAAAATCACGACAGTTGGCGCCCATCGTGGGGCCACGCACGGTGGTGTTGTGTTCTTGGAGGGAACACTTCCAGGGATTGAGAAGCTCGTGATTGACCGGATGAAGAAGAGCCTGCACGGAACAAGGGCACGGAGTAACCCGACACGAGACAACCTTGGTCAGAGCCGGCAGTATGAGATCAGATCGAGTTCAAAAAAAATTAGGGTTGCGGACTTTTCCGCCGCCGTCGTCCGAAAAAGTCGCCAAAGTCGACAGGATTTTCATCACGCACGGCCACGTCCAAGATCGACAAGAATTCTGGAAGCTATGAATTAATTACCGATTGCCGCTGGCCCTAGCAGAGGTACGGAGCATCACGCATTGGCCTAGTCCGTCACTGTTTCTACTCCAAACCGTAGATCCAAGTCCTGAGGCAGCCTCGTTCCACTACAATTCCAAGACCAGTCGTCGATTCCTAGCATGGAAACCAAAAGTCCAATCGTTGAGTACTACTCTAGTACGTACTACTCACTATGGCACGTGAAGGCTACCAAGGAAAGGATCAATCAATTGCAAGCTATCTTCCACGTTGCATAGTGTTGCACGTGAACGAAAAAAGGGGCCACGACCCAGAGGACGTAACGGGCGTGGATGTTTCAAGCCGGCCCCGAAGCGGACGTACACACGGACTCAGCCGGCGCCTACCACGGCCACTAGAGCTCGTGTTCGAGTCGGCCTCGCCCCAGCCGTGCCTGCCTCCGCCGTGGCTTGCCTTCCTCTACGCCCGCGCTCGCTCTGCCCCACCGGGCCCATTGCGACGCTCCGCCCCGCCGCCGCGGCCCCGCCTCGCGCCGCCTCGCCTCGAGCGGCCTCGCCGCTGCGGCCATACCTCGCGTCGGCCTCGCCTCACGCCGCCTCGCCTCGCCCTGAGCCAGCCCTCGGTCGCGGACTCGCCTGCCCCCGTCCGCCATGGCTCGCCTCGCCCCGAGCTGTCCCTTGCCGCAGCCTCTCTAGCTACCCTCGTCGCCGCTGTCTACGCACATCAAGTCAGCCTCGCTGACTCGCATCAGAAGTACATAGGCAAAGTTAAGCAGGCAGTTTACCACACTCAGAAGAGTGGGAGGAGGTGTGTCGTGGTCTTGAGAAGAATAACCCCATTGATCAGCTTAGTCTATCAGTTGGAAAATATGCTGTTACTCTTTCTTTAGGAGTTAGTATATTGAGGGCATGGAATCTTCCTGGTGGACAGATGATTTGGGAAATCAATATTCAAACTTCCACAACATCAAAGTCGTTACTGCATGTTTTGTCAAACAGTAAAGTTGTAAAGGATAATTTGGTTTTAGTTTTCGGCTGGAAAATGGATTTATGCCATATCAAGCATTGATGGAGTCATTTCTTGGGGAAAGGAGTTCACACTTAAACAACCTAGAAATCAAGCAGGTCGTTCAATCACGGGAGAATGATATTGTCTGTGTTGTTGGGATTGCTGTTTCCTCAAATCTTGTTGTTTATCAGTTAAATGCTCAAACTGGAGAGATATTAAAGTATGCCCAAGAGTCACTGCCCGATCAATTATGAGGTGAAATGTTACTTGGTTCGAGCAATGTGTTCGTAGCACTGGATGAGACCAGGATTCATCTGGACAGCTTCTTCATCTCATTGTTGATCCCAACTCCAATGCTCACCTATATCCAAGATCTCCGGATGCCTTTAATTCATTTATGACTGAAATGTCAAATCAATATTTCTATTCCGTTGATATTCAGAAAAATGCTATCAGAGGGTATTCATTACAGAAAGTCACATGACTTCAATTCGGATGACACATACTGCCTTAGCACAAAGTTGTTATGGTCTATCATTTTCCCTTCTGATGCTGAAAGGATTTCTGTCTCGAAAATACGAAAGATGAATGAGCTGCTGGTGAAATTGGATCCGCGACACCTGAAGAAGCTTCACTCGTGGCGTATCTCATTGATGCTGTCAGCGGGCGCATACTACACCTTGTGACCCACCATGGTGCAAAAGGCCCTGTACATGCCGTTGTCAGCGAGAATTGGGTTGTCCATCCTTATTTCAACCTCCGAGCTCACAGATTTTAAATCACAGAGACTGAGCTATGTGATCAATCTAGGGCGGACAATAAAGATGTATTGAAGCTCATACTTAGGGAGCACAATTTGTCTGCACTCATGACTTCTTATTCCCGATCAGAGGTGATGGTGAAAATCCCAGTCATACCTTTTTATCATCCGGTGAAGGCAATGGCAGTTACACAAACAGCCGAGGGTATCACTTCCAAGCAGCTTCTCATTGGCACGATCGGTGACCAGGATAATTTTCACTATTCATAAGGGATGCAATGAGCATCCATCCATACCGCACTGTCCAACGAACAGGCGCAGAAGCCATCATCTCGATAGACGTTGCACATGGATCATCTGTCGTTCAAATAACGGCGCTCCAATTATTCTTGATATTATATTTTTTGAGGGAGCTCTTCCTCCGACAAAAATACATCAGGTGATATCCACCCAGTCTATTTTATCAGCACATATTAATTTCTTTAAGAACAATTACTTTGGCTTGTAATACTTGCAGGACAATTATTTATTATAAAAATGGCGCGACGTTAGACCATGAATATGGAGATCGTGCCAATATCATTATGCGCCAGCCTCCGTCCATGCCGCACTACCCTACGGACGCGCGCAAGCTGCCGCCCCCGCGATCCAGTTTACCCCAACAAACACTGGAGCAAGAAAGAAACATATATCTATTATCAGCCTCCATCTGCGTAGGTTTCCAATGTCGCAGTCGATTCAAGGGTCAATGCCGGCTTACAAACGCCGCGGCCAAATCACGCATCCACGCTATCAAGACGGTTTCGAACGCCGTGGTTGACTTCCACGTCAATATCAACAAGCCGGGGCCGCATACACCTGTACGAGCCGCCCAATGGATGTGCTCAAGCCGCCGCCCCCGCAGTCCGGTCTACATCAACACGCTGGTGCCAAGCCTGCTCACTCGAGCCGCCCTACGGACACACGCAAGACGCCCCCACGGCCCGTCTCCTCCAACAACATTAGAGCAAAGGAAAAAATGACATTCGGAATCATGTCTTACGCAACATCGCCAAAACAAGCGCCAACCTCCACTCACACCAGGTTGCTCAATGGATAGACGCATTGGCCTATTATCCCAGTGATACAATCTACTTCGACATATCAAAAGAAACAGGAGAGGTTTCCATGAAGGAAACATCCCTGGAAGAGCAAAGAGAGCCGGCCACAATAGAGCCAGCAAATTCAAAGCCATTAGCAAAGCAAAAAAGAATGGCCCTAGAGGAGCCAGGAGAGTCGGACCAAGTGAGAATAGCAAAGAATGGGTCAAGAGGCATATGAACTCAATTTGGCCATGACATTTGCCAAGGGCATACGATGAGCATCGCGAAGATCATCAACTCGCCACATCGTATCCAGTTTCAATAAATTTCATCGTTCGGCCGTGAACTATATGCCGGCTCATGCCTGTCGGAAACGACACTTATGGGATCGCGTGGATCCCTTTACGATTCGACAGGGAGAAAGGCTCGCACAAAGAGCAGATCCAACGATCAACACAAGGGATTTTTACCCAGGTTCGGGCTGCTGAGAAGCGTAAAACCCTACTCCTGCTTTAGTATATTGGATGTGTTTAAGCCTTGGTTCTAGGAGCGCTTGTGATGAACAGTACACAGCAGCTACACATGCAGAACGGGCCAGAAGAAGATCCCCCCTGTAGCTATGCCTTGGGCCTCCTTTTATACGTTCGAAGGGGTCACCAACAGTGGTGTACATTGCATACATGAGGTGTAAAGTTGCTACAGTGCTATCATACCTAATACTGACGGCTTAGGACAAGTGCATTTAATGCTCCGTTGAGGTGTCCCTTAGCTTCTTGGGGATGGGAAAAGGGGCCGTCCCATCAGCACCGCTTAAGCCCAACGCCGTTAGCGTCCCGACATGTTACCAGGGGGACAACAGCTAAAAGACAAGCTGGTCGCTGCGCTGGAGCGATGACAGGGTGGCGAGGTCTTGCCGGGTGCAAATCTTGCCGGGGCTCGTCGGGCCAGCCCGGCAAGATCTTGCCGGGGCCTAGCCTTCGGTCTTCTGTCTTATGATTATTGGCTTGAATGCTCTCTTGATATCTTTGTACTTGCGTTCAGCTGTCTCCCGGCAGGCCTTGCCGCTGGTATGGCTACAACTGTCCGTGCACAAGTATGGGGTACTAAATGACCCAAACTTTAGTACACCGACAGGAGCCCCCGGGCCTAGGCCATACACGGGTGCGAGGCGTTGTTGGGCTAGGCCCAAATAGTACACGGGCATGCATGGCAGGATTTAACCGTTGTAATCATTCCGCTTACTGCGCCCCCCCCCACTACGCGCGATAAATGCGCGACGTGGGATACGTGCGCGGAGCGGCCATTATAGCAGCGCGCTCGCAAAAACGTTATTATATTGATTAGTAAAGAGGCAGCCCCGCGCCTTCCCCATAAAAAGGAATCCACAGAGGCGCTGCTCATTTACCTCCTGTCTTTTCCAATCTGGGAACCGCCGTCGTCTTCTTCCTTGAGCCCAAAACAGAGCCGCTTCCACTCATCCATCGCCGCCACGCCCTCCTCGTCCTCAGCCTCTGCTTCCGCAGCCGCCATGCCGCCCAAAGTGAGCAAGGGCAAGGGGGTGAAAGCCGCCGTCCTGGAGAATGAGCTGGTGAAGATGCGGAAGAAGCACGTCGTCTTCGCGTCAGCGCTCTATGCGAATGCCCTGAAGGATCAATACCTCTTGGCTTCAACCAATCAATTGAATCTTGGACACATTTAATTCTTAGATATTATATTGCTTAAGGGATCACCACATATATTTATCAGATTATCATGTCTGTCTCGTCTTGCTATTTCCATCGACCAACCATGAGAGTGTTAATCAACTCCACCTAGAGGAAGTGTCAAAGGCGTCTGTCTATCAGTTATCGACAGATCGAACAAACCTAAAGGATCTGATGGTTGTGTAATTGTAAGATTACTGATCATGGCCTTTTGGATCTCCATGGCTAGCCTTATGCACTGGGATCTTAACCCAGGCCTCAAGGTAGCTGATCAGGTGCGTGCCCGATTCGATTCCACGGTGCACTTCTCCCCCACGCCCGGATCCAAGGAATTTTTCTTGGTCGCATCCTTCTCCTATGCCTCCTTCTCCCTCTCGGATGAATCAGTTGGATTGGCTCTTCAATGATGTATTGGTGGCTCGGCTTCTAAGTTCAATGTGCAAAGTCTTGGCAAAAGATCATTCCGGTTCTCAGTAGCCTCCAATCAAGTTGGACACTTCATATATAGTCTCAAAGATCGGGTATGGCCAGATTTCGTTTGTCATTTTCACCTATTCAAGGATCATATTGATTATTCAAGTTGGGATTCTTCTTGGCATTCGAATGATGAAGTATGTGAAATTTCGTCCCGCACGCCAATTGCAATAAAATCTGATCTGAGCTTCCTGCGAAAAAGTGCTGCATCGGATCACTCAACTAATAAGGAATTGGCAAAATTTGGTTTCACATTTCAAGATGATCATAATTTCATGTCCCTTGATCAACGCTGTGATGAGCAGATTATTAGCTCCACATGCAAGGACTTCACGCAGGACAGATTGGATCCCGAGCACCAGCATGTGGGCCCCAACATGCATTCAAACTTTCAAACCTCTGACCTTACTTTTGGAAAGTTTGTTACACCGGATTTTCTCGCAAAGGATAACCATCCATCTCTTAAATTTGTGGGGCGAAATTTCCGACAGCATTACTGGCAATCATTATCGGAAATTATCCTTGACAGTATTCTGGACCTGCGGCAAGCTGCTTATTCGGATACGCAAATTATGGAATCCTTAAATCTTCGGTCTATCCCACCATCTTCGGTGATTTATGATCTTATTGGACGTTGCAGTAATTGCTATAGACGTGGTCACAAGGAATCCTCATGCCCAGGTATTTGTTGCCAAGTTTGCATTAATATCGGACACATCTGTGACAAATGTTATCATGGACAGATTTGTGATATTCGTCCCACACATAATGCTATGACCATGAGAGTTTGGGTGCCTAAGAAAACTCAGAAATTCTGTACCCTTTGCCTACGTACGGGACATGTCCGTTCAAACTGCACATCTGGTCCTAGGTGCAACATCTGTGATATACTAGGTCACCTAAGCTTTAATTGCCCACAGAAAACAAAACGGAACAAACGTTGGGTTGTGAAAAGTAAATGTCCTACTGGGCTTCTTGTGGCCGCTTGTAAAACTCACAAGCCCAACAAAAACAAGGAACTCATTTGGGTTGTTAAAAAGAAAGCTGAGCCCACTATACATGTTCTCTCTGTTCGCGCAGGAAGGGCTGAGTTGACTCTGTTAGTTTCTGATGTGTTGGGCTTATTAGATTGGCTTTGGTCCTTTTACCTGGCACGGTCCACACCCAGAATCACCAGCTCTGCTAACCGTATAGCCGGGCTGCTCCCACTTAATCCACTGGCTATCATGAGAGATTTACTTTCTGCGGTCTGTGTTGCTAGGCAAACAACTTTGTTTCCTGCTCCCAGGTATGAAGAATTTCATCTACTCATTAGTAATGGCTTGGTTTTGGAGGGCATAACACTGAGTCTGAATGTTACTGAAGATGTAAACCAGTCTGATTGCATGGTACAGCCTGTGACTTCCGAGTTTGTGATTTGCATTGGGCTAAAATGCTGCTTTGGGCCACAGTTAAGTCTGTCTGACCACTCTTCAAATCTGGAAACTCCCGCCCAATCTGCTGGGCCAGTGATTCAGGCCCGCTCTGCACCGGTTGTTGACACAAGCCTGCAGCAGAGCAGCTCTTTAGAGGCACCTCTGGGTGACACTACTGAGGGCACAATTCAGCCGGCACCTTTTGAACGCCTGATGCAAAAGGAATTTCAGCACATTGACACAACCAAGCTCAGACGTAGTACCAGATGCAATAAATATGATGGATTCAGGGTGCCACCCCTGTCTGATCGCAAGCAAACTACCTCTAAGGTAAGGCCGAGGAAGCAGCCTTTTGTTCAATGTTCCTCAACTGCTACTGCTCCTGCTGACTTGGCCAAGGACAATGTAGCTCTTGAAATACCACCACCAACTTCTATTCCTACCATACAGAGGATTGGCACTAATATGTGTGGAATCCATCCTGACCAACTTAGCACCGAGAAACTACTAGTCAGCCCTCAGGAGGACACGGAGAACAGCCTGTGATTTTATGACACAAAAATAGCTTTGGAAAGTTCTCTGCTGGAACGTCCGCGGAATAAATTCTGAAGAAAAGCAACTTGCTCTTCGTAATGCTATTTCTAGTAGTGGTTGCTCAGTTGTGTGCCTACAAGAGACCAAGATAGTTATGTTTGATGAGTCTTTTGTGAAACTTTTCTGTCCTCGGAACTTCGATCAGTTTGTTTTTATGCCTTCTGTTGGTGCTTCAGGCGGTTTAATCACGGTTTGGGACAGTTCAGTGTTTGCAGGTGCCACTCTGTTTAATGAATCATTTGCTATTGGTGTTAAATTCACATCCTTGCAGACTGCTAAATGTTGGTCTCTAGTGAATGTGTATGGGCCATGTGATGAGCCGGAAAGAATCACTTTCACCTCTTGGTTGTTTGATCTCGAAATCAATAACAGTGACGACTGGCTAATTGTTGGTGATTTTAACTACATCCGCAGCCCAGATAACCGTAATAAGCCTGGGGGCAATGCAAATGACATGCTAATATTCAATGATTTCATTCATTCTCAGTCTCTAGTCGAGCTTCCAATAAAGGGCCGGATGTTCACATGGAGTAACATGCAAAATAATCCTTTACTGGAGCAACTGGATTGGTATTTTACTTCGGCTAATTGGACCACGAACTACCCCAACACGGTGGTCACACCTTTGCCAAAACTAGTATCCGACCATACGCCTTGTGTCGTCAATATAGAATCAAGTGTGCCTAAGAGCAAAATCTTTCGCTTTGAAAATTTCTGGATATCCCATCCGGGATTCTTCCAAACAGTACAGCAGTCATGGTCCAAGTACTGTTATGCTCCATCGTCGGCCTCATTGTTATGTAAAAAACTCAAGAACCTGAGATATGCTCTTAAGGGGTGGAGCAAGGGCATCTCTCGTTTAAACTGCTGCATTGATAACTGCAATTGGGCCTTGCTTGAGCTCGATGGAATTGAGGACAAGCGGGCACTGACCACACCAGAGAAAAACTTCAGAAATATCCTCAAGTCCCAGCTCATAACTCTACTTAAATACAATCAAGAGTACTGGAAAAAAAGATATATGGTAAGATGGTTTCAATGTGGTGGGGATAACACCAAATTCTTCCATGCGGCCGCATCTGAACGTTTTCGCAGAAACTCAATTGCGACGCTCAAACTTCAGGACAGCTCGGTTGTATCTAACCATGTTGGTAAGGAGGATGTCCTATTCAAAGCTTACAAAGAGAGACTGGGGCAATCCAATCAGAGCAACATGCTTTTCAACCTCCCTGAGATCATCAAAAAGGTGCATGGGCTTGAGGAGCTTACTGTACATTTTACCCGCGAGGAGATTGATCAGGTGGTCAAAGAAATGCCGAGTGATCGTGCTCCTGGCCCGGACGGCTTCAATGGATGCTTCCTCAAATCTTGTTGGCATATTATAAAAGAGGATTTTTACAAACTGTGCTTTGAGTTCTATGAGGGTAACTTGGATTTGCAGAGTCTGAACTCTGGTTATATCACGCTCATCCCAAAAGTTCAATCCCCGGAATCTGCTAATGACTACAGGCCCATCACTCTTCTTAACTGCTGCCTTAAGATAATTACGAAACTGCTTGCCAACCGCCTACAACGTGTGATCCTACGGATAATTCATAGAAATCAGTACGGTTTTCTAAACGGGCGTTCGATTCAGGACTGTCTGAGTTGGGCGTTCGAGTACATACATCAGTGCCAGGCTTCTGGGCGTGCGTGCTGTCTGCTGAAATTAGATTTTGCGAAAGCTTTCGATACAATCGAGCATGAGCCAATGATTGAGATCATGCGGCATATGGGGTTTTGTGACAAGTGGTTGCAGTGGATCAAATGTATCTTCTCGTCGGGCACGTTCGCGGTTCTTCTCAATGGATCTCCTGGAAGAAAATTTCAGTGTAAGTGCGGTGTTCGACAGGGTGACCCCCTGTCCCCGTTGATTTTTGTCCTCGCAACGGACCTTTTGCAATCGGCTATAAATGATGCTCATACTAAAGGGGAGTTGCAACAGCCAATCCCAACCCACAGTGGTGATTATCCAATCATCCAGTACGCAGACGACACAATTGTGGTGATGCCGGCGTGTCCACACCAAGCTGATCGTATGAAACAGATATTGCTTCAGCATGCTACCTCTGTTGGTCTGAAAATCAATTTTCACAAGTCCACCCTTGTGCCCATTAATCTGGATCGTGCGCAAACGGAGGAGTTGTCGCAGATCTTTGGATGTGTGGTTGGGCAAATGTCGTTTACTTATCTCGGGCTACCCATGGGGACTACGAGACCGACGGTTATGGATCTCATGCCCCTTGTCTTGTCGGTTCAGAGAAAAATTCCAGGTGCTGCTTCCCTTTTAGACTATGGATCGAAGCTTACTCTCGTCAACTCTGTCGTCATGTCCCTGGCCATCTACGCTATGTGCTCGATCAAGGTTCATCCTAGGATCGTGGAACACCTGGACAAAATCCGTAGATGTTGTCTGTGGCAGAAAAAATCTGATGAAGGAATGAAAGGGAACTCTCTTGCAGCTTGGGATCTAGTGTGTCGTCCAAAACTCAAGGGTGGCCTCGGGATTATAAACGTCAAGGTACAGAACCAGGGACTTCTGTTGAAACAGTTGCATAAATTCTATAACAAGGCAGAAATTCCGTGGGTCAATCTGATTTGGAATACTTATTATGCCGACAAACTGCCCCATGCATCCGATCCTTGTGGTTCGTTTTGGTGGCAAGATTTGCTTCATCTATCGGATGAGTACAGGGGGGTTACGATGATCAAAGTGGCTGCGGGGGACACGACACTATTCTGGAAGGATCTTTGGCATGAGGAGCTACTGTCGGTAACTCACCCCCGGGCATTCTCCTTCTGTAGAGATGAAGATATTTCTATCAAACAACTGCTTGCATCGGACACCCTTAGTCAAATATTCCACCTGCCGCTGTCCATTGAGGCTAGGGCAGAGGTCAATGACCTGCAACAGATCACTAGCCATCTGGAACCCGGGACTAGTGACAGATATTCTTGGTACTGCATTTGGGGGACATCTGATTTTAGAGCAAGTAAATTCTACAGCCACTGCTTTTCTGAGATGCAAGCAGATGCTGCATTCGCTTGGATTTGGGAAACAAAATGCACTATGCAATGGAAAGTCTTCCTCTGGCTACTGCTCGCCGACCGCCTAAATACCAGAAATATGTTGAGAAGGAGACACTATAAGATCGCTGATGATGACTATAGTTGTTTGTTATGCACTGATGCGTCTGAGGAATGTCTGGCACACCTCTTCTTTAACTGTCCATTCAGCATCTCTTGCTGGAACACACTTGGGATCGCCTGGCCTCAGTCTGACTGCAGACTTCAGATGATACATGCTGGGAGAGTCGCTTGGAATAAACCCATGTTCATGGAGGTTTTTGTTGTGGCTGCATGGGGGATCTGGAAGGAACGCAATGACAAACTTTTCAGAGGGATACCTCCATCTCACGACTCGTGGCTGGTCAGGTTTAAAAGGGACTTTGCCTTGCTTGAACATAGATCAAAGCAGAAACTAGTGCCATTCGTGCTATCCTTTGTGCAATCCTTGTAACCCACTAGTTAGCTCTCTCCCTTTCACCCCCCTCTGCTTTCTCTACCCCCCCCCCCCCCCACACACACATGTAAATATTTTGTACAGCTAACCTTTGACACAACTTAATAAAAAGAAAAAGAAGGTCAGTGGGAGCCTTTCCCACTGTCGTTAGCCCTAAAAAAAAGGATCAATACCTGTGCATGTGGGCGAAGGAGACGAAGGCTCATCCCGCTACTCTCGTGAGCCCAGGTTCCTTCAAGGGAGGTCCAAATAAATTCCCTTTCTTTGTCGACTACTTTTACTGCGGGCTCTGCCCCCCTTTCTCTGATTTCTTCAATGACATCATGTACACAAACGGCTTCCAACTCTTAGATTTTACGCCGAATGCCGTAACATGTATGTCAGTCTTTGCGCATCTTTGCGAAAACTTTGCCGGAGTAGTCCCCAACACAGCCCTCTTCCGCCACTTCTTTGTTCCCCGCATTCAAGCGGGTGAGGCTCTTTCCGGTTCTATCACCTAGATTCCAAGGTCATGGAACAAGGATACATACCCAGACGGGGCCTACCACGATAAGTGGGAAGAATGGCAAGGCAAGTGGTGCTGGATTCAGGAGACAGAACCCCAGCCTTTCTGTGCGCCTCGACAGACAAAGGTGGCGCGCGGCAATGATTGGAGCGCCCTCGATCCTCAGGATGAGAAGCTCACAATTGCAGTTACCAGAATTCATCGTCTCAAAGCTGCCGGGCTCTCAATAGAGATGATCGGCGCTGATTTCCTTCGCCGGCGTATCGCTCCTCTGATGAACAAAGGAAGACCAGCCTGGGAGTTTCGGAATGCGGCAGACATTATGCGCCTGCGCCCTGGCTTGAACAACAACCTGACGGTCATGCAGCACACAGCCCTCTGTCACAAGCTGTTCAGGTCTGACGCCAGATTCAAGTTGCCGGCGGGCATCATTCCTCTGTGTCGCAACTCTGCTCTGACCTCCCTCATCGCCATAATGCCGGCGTGTAACGCTCACGGCCCTGACGGGAATTGGGAAGTTCCATCTGCAGAGCAGGCACAGGAGTTCTTTGATAATTTATCGGAGAAGGCCATCCGGGAAGAAGAAGTCCTCATCCGCCCCACCCTTGAGGATGAGGTGGCGTACATTGCCAGTAGAGCAGAAGAGGCTGATCTTGCCGCGGAGGCCGGCAGCGCTGGCTTCGTAGAAGAGGAAGCCAATGAAGAAGAGGTGGTGTCCGAAGGGAAACTTGCCTGGCAGGGCGAGGTTGCCGGAGAGCAGAGTAGCACATCTGTCGGGGGCCCTTCTGCCGGAGGTACAGCAGAGGAAGAGCTGCACGAGGAGCCCCCAGCTCCCGAGAAGAAAACAAAGCGTGTTCTCCGCAAGGCCACCTCTGGTGCCTCAACCCAGCAACCTTCTGTTTCTGCCGCAACCAAGCGGCCCAGGACCACTCCTTCATCTCCTCGCATGAGCGCCGCGGCGGAAGTCGACTTCGACCTCTCTGCCTTTAGCTCAGAGGAAGAAGAGTAAGAGCCCTGTCACATCCTCTAACTTCTGAATTTCCGATTTGCTTAACTAATCTGCTTTGCTTTGGCCTGTCTCCGCAGAGATACGGAAACGCTGGCGCAAAGGATGAAGAGGGCGAAAACTTCAACGGGTGATGAGCCGCTGGCAAGCACCTCAGGTGCGCCAGAGCTGATTAACATCAGCCCAGAGTCCAGCCCGCGACGCAGCCCCCGGCGCAGCCCCCAGCACGAGTCCTATACTCATTTTCCCTGGCAAGTGCCGGGGTGTGTATCTTCACTGCTAACATCACCGGGCGTGTAGGAGTGGAGCGGCAACAAGGAGCACCAACGGAGGCCGTTCCTGATGTGCCGCCTCCGTCAACTACACCACCCAGAGACGAGTCTTCGGCAAGCGAGCTCTACTGCGATGAAGAGAAGCCGCCAAGCACAGGCACCGGCAACCCTTCTCAGCAGCCCGACACAGGTAAACCGCTTGCCTCAGAATACTCATTGCCTTGCCTTTCTTTTTGTCTTCTTGAACTTCCTCCTCAGCCATATCTTGTTCGTTCTCGTGGCCCCCAGATCTTCCCTCGACGGAGCACATGGACGTTGATGCTGTTATCGAGGAGACCGCCAGGGATGTTGCCGCCAAGGCCGACAGGGTTGCCACTGAGGAGGCCGCCAAGAATGCTGCCGCCGAGGCCGCTGCCGCCGAGGCCGCCAAAGCCGCGCAGGAAGAGGCCACCAAGAGGTCTGCTGAGAGGGCCGGCAAGGAGACCAGTGACCACACTGACGGCATTCCTGCCGCAGGAGCGCCAGGCGCTACGCCGGCCACGGAGCCCCCAGCTGCCGGTGAGACGACTGTTGAGGACCAGCCGTCAACATCCGAAGCCCCCTCGTCCAGCAAATACCTCAAGGTTGGCGAAATCTGTTCGTCATCATTCCAGGCACGGCAAGCTCCCGTGTGCCAACTGAGGGGGAGATCTTTGACGAAGACGTCATCGCCGCTGCTGGGCTTGAGATCATTGACGAGCCACGCACCAGCAGCAGCAAATCTGAAGAAGAGCAGCTCCTCCAAGCCATGAGCAACAACTTCCAGAAGCTCCAAGCGCTTTACCGCGCCCAGAGAGAGAAACTATACTCCAGGGCAGCAGTTGTCGAAGCAGCGGAAGCAGACCTCCAGAAGCGCGTCGAGGAAACGCAAGCTTGGTATGCTGAAGCCTTCCAGGAGCTGAGGACGAGCCAAGAGCAGCTGAGCCAAAGCTGGAATGAGCTCCTCATGAAGCAGTCCGATGTTGAGAAAGCTCAGGAGGAGGCCAAACAACAGAACGCTGCAGAGGAAGCTCGCTTGACAGAGCTCCGTGTCGGGCTTGAGGCTCATGACGATGACCTGACCGCTCGCGAGAAAGCAGTTGCCGACAAGCTCCGCGCCAAGGACGAAGAGATTGGAAAGCTTGTCGCGCAGCAGACCCAAGAGCTGGAGCAGAAGCACAAGGAGACACTCGAAGCTCTGGTCACGGGCCACGCCGGCAAGCTAAAGGAAGCCGTCGATGCTGCCGAAGCTGCAGAGGCCGCCAAGAACTTGCTGGAGGAGAAGGCGAAGAGGCTGGAGGCGGATCTTGAGGATCACGGCAAGAAGATCTCGACACTCAAAACCGAAAGAGATAAAGCTCTCCACAGCTTGATGGAGATACAGATCACCATGTCTGAGAAGACCCAGCAGCTCACCTCAGCCAAGGAATCCATCGCCGATCTGGAGCTAAAGCTGACCACACTGAAGGAGACTCTTGAAACCTCCAAGGCTCATGAGAAGACCCTGATCAAAGACCTCCAGGATGAGAGGGACCTGCTCAAGAGTGCCGCCGCCTCACATAATGACTATGTGGCAGGTGTGCAGGTCTGGACTGACAAGCTCGTCGACGTTGCAGAGAAGCTTGCCACACAACTGTCCACCATGGGCCTGCAAGGCTTCAGGTATTCTTCTGACGACAGGGTGTCCACGAGCGCCAAGTTGACCATGTTCTTCGACCGTATGCTTGAAGCCCTGGAGCAGCTTCACTCTGACCGAAAAACCCATCTGGCCAATGAATCCCGCAAGCTCTGCCGGGCCGTCCTCCTCAAGGTGCTCGTCAAAGTGGCGCACAAGAACCCCGGCATCAACTTCACCAACGTCCTCGAGCGCTTGCCGAAGGACGTGGACGTCAAGGCACTCGAAGAGCTTGTCGCGCCCATCGTTGACAGGGTAAGCCAAGTCAAGAGGGTCGAAGGCCAGCGCAGGGACTAGCCGCTTCACTTCTTGTCGTCTCCACGATTCCATGCCCAAGACAATTCGTCTTATGTTAGAAACGCGGCAACTATTTATGTAATATAACTTGCTATGTTCTGGATGAATGCATGCTATTTCCCTTGTCTGATTTCTTTCTGTATGGTACTCGCCCTACGCTTTGTTGGAAACTTGCCGGTGCGCACAGCCTTGCCGCGAGCGCTAGGTGTGGGACTTTAGCAGCCTGCTGGAGGTGCCGCTGCCGGCAAGATACCTTAGCGTTTTCAGTGACGCCACTTAAGCTGTTGAGCGGACTCGAAACAAAGTAAGGGCGCAACTGATCACGACAAGGTTCCCTTCGCGTGCAGGTTTTCCATACATAGGCCGAAACCGTTCAAGGAAAATAACTTTACAAAACAAGAAATTTGTTCAAAGTTTCTGCAACTTAGCTTTTCGTTGCTGTATTTCTTCCGACAAGATGTCAACCTTGAACGTCGCCTGTCGGTATCCATACCATCCTCCCCCCCCGGCAAACTTGCATGCGAGGGAACCTTCTGTCCTTTGAGAAAAAGAAAGAAGAGAAAATAGAGATATTGAACCTTGGCGGTTCATTAATGCTTACCGGAAGCAAGTGTAATACAATATCTCAGATAAACATGCACATAGATAAACATGGAAATCGACAAGAATTGTAAAACACTTAGGCTTTATTCAACTATGCACAGGGTCTGCGCCTGGCTTTGTACAAAGGATTACATGCTTCATCGGCAAGACTTGTACAAAAGGTGGTTGCCGAGGGACCCGGCAACCGCGCCTTATGGATAGAAGTTACGAAGATGTTCGATATTCTAGGAGTTGCTCGCTGGAATGCCATCTTCGGTCTCCAGGCGGACTGCGCCAGGCCTGGTGACTCGCACTACCCGATAAGGGCCTTCCCACTTCGGCGTCAACTTGTTGGAATTCTTGGCCGACTGAACGCGCCGAAGAACAAGGTCGCCTTCCTCAAGACTTCGGGCATGAACCTTGCGGCTATGGTAGCGGCGCAAGGCTTGCTGGTAGTGTGCAGCTCGCACAGCAGCCTGAAGACGATCTTCCTCAAGGAGCAACGCGTCATCTTGCCGCAGCTGCTCTTGCTCGAGCTCATCATAGGCGAGCACTCGAGGTGACTCGTATGTGAGTTCCATGGGGAGAACTGCTTCCGCCCCATATACTAGGGAGAAGGGTGTCTGGCCGGTGGCTCGATTTGGTGTCATTCTGATTGACCAAAGAACCGCCGGCAACTCATCAATCCAGCGTCTTCCGCACTTGCGCAGCTTGTCGAAAGTTCTTGTTCTGAGACCTCGCAACACTTCAGCATTAGCCTTTTCCGCCTGGCAGTTGCTCCTTGGATGAGCAACAGAAGCAAAACAGATCTTGCCGCCAAGGTCTTGGACATACTGCATGAAGGTGTGGCTCGTGAACTGTGTGCCGTTGTCAGTGATGATCCTGTTAGGCACACCAAAATGGAAAACTATTCCTTTGAAGAACTTGACGGCTGACTGTGCTGTCACCTTTCTCACTGCTTCCACTTCCGGCCACTTTGTGAACTTGTCGATTGCGACGTACAAGTACTCAAAGCCCCCGGTAGCACGGGGAATAGGGCCCAATATGTCGAGCCCCCAGACCGAAAATGGCCAGGAAAGAGGGATTGTCTGAAGAGCTTGAGCTGGTTGATGCAATTTCTTCGAATGGAACTGGCATGCTTCACACGTGCTTACTAGTGCAGTTGCATCCTGGAGAGCAGTGGGCCAAAATAAACCTTGTCGGAATGCCTTACCAACAAGAGCTCTTGAGCCTATGTGGGAGCCACATATGCCTCCATGAATCTCTGCCAACAGCTCCAGTCCATCCTCCCGAGGAATGAACTTCAATTTCACACCGTTCGGTCTCTTTCTGTACAGAACGTTGTCCACGAACTGGTACATACTAGACTGACGGGCTACTTTTTCCGCTTCTTCCTGCTCTTCGGGGAGTTCTCCTGTGTGAAGGAAAAGGACGATGTGTTGTGCCCATGCTGGAGCCTGGGGCTCGACAACAAGGACTAAAGGCATGTCTTCTGCCGTGGGAGTGTTTGTCTCTACAGCAAAGGCTCGAGGCCCTGCCGGAGCCTGTCGCTCCCCGGCAAGCTCGGCGGGAGCGTTTGTCTCTACGGCAAGAGCCTGAGGCCCTGCCGGAGCCTGTCGCTCACCAGCAAGCTTGGGGTCGTTCCCGGCAACTTCTTTGCCGGCGGCCTCTGGGAGATCTGCCGGGAAATACTTGCCGGAACTCGACTTCCTTCTTTTCTCTTGTCCCATCGATGGTGCTACGGATGGTTGAGTCAATCGGAGCACAAAAGTTCCTGGTTCCATAGGTAACTTAAGGGCAGCGCGCTTTGACAAGTCATCAGCAATGCTGTTTTCCGCACGAGGAACGTGCTCCATTTGCAGACCGTCAAAACGCTCTTCCAATTTCCTCACTTCATCGACATAAGCTTCCATTAATGGACTTTGATAATCTTTGTTCACCTGCTTGACGACAAGCTGCGAATCACCTCTGACGATGAGTTTTCTAATTCCAAGGTCTGCCGCGATCCTGAGACCGGCAAGCAGCCCTTCATACTCTGCAGTGTTATTTGTTGATCTCTCCCGAGGGAAATGCATTTGAATCACGTATTTGAGGTGCTCTCCGGTGGGTGCGACAAGCAGCACGCCAGCACCGGCGCCTTGCAGCGAGAAAGCCCCATCAAAATACATGATCCACTCTTGATTGGTTTCCTTGCCGGGGAGAGTTGTCTCTGGAATCTCTTCGTCTGGTGTTGGGGTCCATTCTGCAATGAACTCCGCCAAAGCTCTGCTCTGAATGGTTGAAGTACTTTCAAACTTGAGACCAAAACTTGACAGTTCCAAAGCCCACTCCACAATCCTGCCGGTCGCATCTGGATTTCGCAAAATCCGCTGCAACGGAAAGCGAGTGACGACGGTGATCTCATGTGCCTGAAAGTAATGGCGCAGCTTCCTCGAGGCCATAAGGAGGCCGAAGAGCAGCTTCTGCACACCAGAATATCTTGACCTAGCCCCCTGTAAAAGGGAGCTGACAAAATAAACTGGGCGCTGCACCATCTTCTTCTTCTGTGTTGCTCCATTTGACTGCGTAGATCCCACTTGGTCAGCGCCAGACTCTGCCGGGGAAGATCCCAGCTCGTCGCTTGGCGGTCTTGCCGCTGCTGCTGCTTCTTCATCAACTTCTCTCTCTGCCACTAACGCAGCACTCACCACTTGATTCGTTGCCGCTAGATATAGCAGCAACGGCTCTTGTGGTTTTGGCGCGACTAGTACTGGCAGAGAGGAGAGGTACCTCTTCAAATCCTGCAGCACTCCCTCCGCTTCCGGAGTCCATTTCATTGAACCTTCCTTTTTCAAAATTTTGAAAAAGGGCAGGGCGCGCTCAGCAGATTTGGAGATGAACCTACTCAAAGCAGCAACGCAGCCGGCAAGACGACGCACATCCTTGACACGTCTTGGCGCCTCAATCTGCTCAATTGCCTTGATCTTGTCGGGATTTGCTTCAATTCCACGTTGAGATACAAAGAACCCAAGAAGCTTGCCGGATGGAACGCCAAACACGCACTTCTCAGGATTGAGCTTCAAATTCATCTTGCGCAGATTTGCAAATGTCTCTTCTAAATCTTGTATGAGCGTTGCTTTGTCCTTGGTCTTGACCACTATATCATCCATATAAGCTTCCATATTTCTATGTAGCTGGGGCTCGAAACCAATCTGGACCGCTCTTGCAAATGTTGAACCAGCACTTTTCAACCCGAAAGGCATACGTAAAAAGCAATACGTACCACATGAGGTGATAAATGCGGTCTTCTCTTCGTCTTCCTTTGCCATGAAGATCTGATGATACCCTGAATATGCATCAAGAAATGAAAGCAAATCGCAGCCGGCAGTGGAGTCCACAATCTGGTCGATGCGCGGCAAGGGAAAAGGATCTTTTGGACATGCTTTATTGATGTCTGTATAATCAATACACAGCCTCCATTTTCCATTTGCCTTGCGCACTACAACTGGATTGGCTAACCATGTTGGGTGGAGCACTCCTCTAACCAAACTTGCCGCTTCCAACTTCTTGATTTCCTCAGCAATAAACTGTTGCCGCTCCAAAGCCTGCTTCCTGACCTTCTGCTTGACGGGCCGCGCATGAGGACAGACAGCAAGGTGGTGCTCAATTACTTCCCTGGGAACACCAGGGATATCAGATGGTTGCCATGCAAACACATCGATATTCGCCCGCAGGAAAGCAACGAGCGCGCTTTCCTATTTGTTATCGAGGGTGGAACTTATGGTGAAAGTTCCTCCCGTACCATCCTCCTTGGCGGGCACCTTCTTGGTCTCTGGTGGAGCTGCCTTGGACTTCTTGCTCTTGCCGGTGGAGCTCTCTGGCACATCCTCAACGGGAGCGCACCAATCCGAGGAGGCGCGCTTGCCGGAGTGAGTGCGAGAGGTCTTGCCGGTCTTCTTCCCCCCGGGAGCTTCAGCGGCAGGAGCAAGTGCCTTGGCGGCAGATGCTGCAACTACCTCCTGGTAAAGCTGGTCGGTGCAGATAAGTGTGTCTTTCTTGTCGGAGTTGACAGTGATGACGCTTACCGGCCCAGGCATCTTCAATACATTGTAAGCGTAGTGCGATGCCGCCATGAACTTGGCTAACGCTGGGCGGCCAAGGATCCCATTATATGGCAATGGAATCTTGGCGACGTCGAAAACAATCTTCTCTGTTCTGAAGTTCAGATCACTACCAAATGTTACTGGCAGTGTGATCCTACCCTTCGGATGGCTCCTCCCTGGATTGACCCCTTAAAACGTGCCCGTTTCCTCGAGATGTTCATCAGGGATTTGCAACCTTTTGATCACCTCGGGCGAGATCAAATTCAAGCCGGCCCCACCGTCAACTAACATTTTCGTCACCATGAGGTTGCGAATCGTTGGTGAAACCAACAATGGCAGACACCCGACCGCAGTTATGCGATCAGGGTGATCCTCAGTGTCAAAAATGATAGGTGTGTTGGACCATTTCAGTGGCTTCTGGGCACCGACAGATGGCTCAGTCGCATTAACCTCGCGCGCCCACTGTTTAAGTTGGCGGCGGGAAGAATGCAACGAGGCGCCCCCGTCAATGCACATCATGTCTGTAGCTTTCTGGAATTCTTGCTCGCTGGACTCGTCGTCCTCTTCGTTGTCATCGTCACCCCCCTCTTGCTTGTCGCGGCCTCGAGCGGGCCTCTCCTTCTGTTGCTTGGCCTTGCCGCGGCGACCTCCTCGGCCACCGCGTTTCTTGCCGGACCCCTCCGCACCGTCCTGGGCCTTCTCCTTATCCCGCCTTTCATACTCGGCTTTCTGCTTCTCGACAAGCTGCTCAACTTGCTGGCAGTTTTGGAGATCATGGCCCTTGGTGCGATGGATCTTGCAATACTGCTTGTCGGAGCCCTCTGGCTTGTCGGCAGCTGCCAAGGCCTGACAGGAGGCACACCCGGCAACATCCTTGCCGGGGTCGTCAACCTTTGCCTTCTTGGCGGTGTCGGGGTTGCCGGATCCCTCGACAGCAAGCACGGCCTTGCCCTTGCGCTTCCTGTTACGCCGCCGGCCTTTCTTTGCCGGGGTGGCGGCGTCTTCGTCGTCGGAGTCGACTCCTGTGCCGGCATCTTCGCCGGGGAGTCTCCTCCCTTCTTCAGCCCGAGCACACTTATCAGCCAGAGCATAGAGCTTGGCTACATCCCTGACTTTGTTCATTGCTAGCTCTTCGCGCATCCTGCGGTTGCGCACGTTCTGATGGAACGCGCTGACAACAGCGGCAGGATGAACGTCTGGGATGTTATGATGTACTCGGCTGAATCTCTGTATGTACTTGCGCAAAGTTTTGCCTTCCTTCTGGGGGATGAGATGAAAATCACTTTCCTAGCCAGGAGCTTGGTGGCCTCCGGTAAAGGCGCCAACAAACTCATGACATAGGTCTGCCCAGGAAGAAATGGAATTCTCTGGCAGATGCATCAACCACGACCTGATGTTGGGCTTAAGCACCAACGGGAAGTAGTTGGCGAGTATCTTGTCGTCGCGAGCCCCGGCAGCCTGCACCGCAATGGTGTAGATGCTCAGGAACTCCGACGGGTGGGTCTTGCCATCATATTTCTCCGGGACCTCTGGCTTGAACGTACAGGAATTGGGCCACTGGACTCGCCGTAGCTCACGGGTAAACGCTGGACAACCCACCTCATAGGGTAGATCGACAGGATACCCTGGCGCAGGCTTGTCCACAGTAGGCCCTGCGCGCTTATCAGATTGATAGCGCACTTCCCGCCGCCGCTCGATGGTAGTCCGAGCGTCTTCTTTGCCTCGTTCCCGAAGAACTTGACGTTGATCGCTACGAGTTCGCGGATCAGACGATGCCGTTGAATCGTCCTCGCAGGTGTCGATCCGTCGAGTCAGTGACTGCTGTTGCCGCCGTGGAGGAGAATGCACCGTGGTCGTAGCGCCTCCCGTCTTTTCGCCAGCGACACGCGTCGGCTCGATGGATTGCCGCCGCGAAGGCTCCGCCTGCTGCGGCCTATCATCGTTGGCGAGGCTGACGAGGCTCTGAATAGCAGCTCTCCACTCGTCGAGCTTGTCCACAGCAGGTGGAAAATTCAGGAGCAGCTGTGCTCGCGCCAGTGCTTCTGCTGGTGTAGGCGGCGGCGACAGGTGCGAGGAACGTGAGGTGCTCTGACTCCTAACCGTGTTAGAAGGAGCTCCATCACGGTCCCGTGACCGCGCGCCGCTTCCACCAACATGTTGGCGTGCATGCTGGTCCCGCGCATCTCGAGGGTGATGCTCAGGAGACTTTCCGTGGGGACGCCTAGTACCACCAACGTCGCGGCACTGTTCATCGCACGTGACCTGAGAAGGCCGCGGCGCGTGCGCCGGCGTGGGTGTCTTAGAAGGCGCCCTTCCATCCTTGGAATTCGCTACGCTGCCCGTGGGCAGCACAGCTCCGTCCCTAGATCTAGGGGTGCGCGGGTGGCCGTTGCCGCTGCGAACGACGCCGCTCGCTTGGCTTTGACCACCAGAACGTCGTGGAGGCTCAAGGCCTCCGCCTCCTCCGCCCGCGTCCACACCATCACCCGTCTGTGTGGCTACAGGCGCAGCGGACGCGGATGGACCAACCGCTGTGAAACCCTTCTTCTTGGGGGCCATGGCGATGATGATGATGAAGAAACTGGCGCGCTGATCGTTAGGTCAGGTTCACGCAGCCCTTTTCCCCTACCTGGCGCGCCAAAGATGTCGGAAACGACACCTATGGGATCGTGTGGATCCCTTTACGGTTCGGCAGGGAGAAAGGCTCGCACAAAGAGCAGATCCAACGACCAACACAAGGGAGTTTTACCCAGGTTCGGGCCACTGAGAAGCGTAAAACCCTACTCCTGCTTTAGTATATTGGATGTGTTTAAGCCCTGGTTCTAGGAGCGCTTGTGATGAACAGTACACAACAGCTACACATGTAGAACGGGCCAGAAGAAGATCCCCCCTATAGCTACGCCTTGGGCCTCCTTTTATATGTTCGAAGGGGTCACCAACAGTGGCGTACAATGCATACATGAGGTGTAAAGTTGCTACAGTGCCATCATACCTAATACTGACAGCTTAGGACAAGTGCATTTAATGCTCCATTGAGGTGTCCCTTAGCTTCTTGGGGACGGGAAAAGGGGCCGTCCCATCAGCACCGCTTAAGCCCAACGCCGTTAGCGTCCTGACACGTTACCAGGGGGACAACAGCTAAAAGACAAGCTGGTCGCTGCGCTGGAGTGATGACAGGGTGGCGAGGTCTTGCCGGGTGCAAATCTTGCCGGGGCTCGTCGGGCCAGCCCGGCAAGATCTTGCCGGGGCCCCAGCCTTCGGTCTTCTGTCTTCTGATTAATGGCTTGAATGCTCTCTTGATATCTTTGTACTTGCGTTCAGCTGTCTCCCGGCAGGCCTTGCCGCTGGTATGGCTACAACTGCCCGTGCACAAGTATGGGGTACTAAAGGACCCAAACTTTAGTACACCGACAATGCCACAATCAAGTATGAAGACTCTCAAGCCGCCTCCTCGAGTCGACTTAAGACTCGGGGGCTGCACAGACATGACTCGACAGATTCAACCGGGTTCAAAACTTCTAGAACCTCGGGTCATTGCAGAGAAGATAAGCCGGTCCCGGGGGCTACTGCCTTATTGGCGAAAAATTAAAAGTCGCCCAAGATGACTAGCTGCCACGATGCGCAGTTCAAACATGGGTGCCCTGCCTTATGGGAAAAAAATTAAAGGTTGCCAAAGAGGACCAGCTGCCATGATGCGCTGCTCAAACATAGGTATCCTGCCTTATTGGATCATCATATTATCATATTATGATCAATGGAATAAGGCCGGCTTATCTGGACCCCAGATGTTTTGCAGTAGTAGCATTGTCTCCTGTATATCCTATGTTGAGATTTTCCATGATCATAGGTCACTTGGGGGCTTCCAACTCATCGAGTTTAGCTTTCTCACCCTCTTGACCCGGCAAATATGCCACAAAATGGTTAAACCTACCTGTATGCTTGATGCGACTCCGATCAGGTGACCCCGTGTACTCTTGACAAGTCAATCCACATTGGACGCTGAACTTATCAAGGTTAAAACATCGGCTTGAGTCACAAGAGAGCCGGCATACAGAGAGCTAGGATAAACCATGGGTTATCGCACCCGCTTCATTGAAGCAAGACTCGAGCCTCGAAAGCCCGTCTTTATGTCATGCCTTGAAAACTGGCCCTTTATATTCTGTTATCATATACATACATCATCCTGCATTGCATCATGCATCATACATACATATCATGCCGGTCTTCAAACCGGATTAAAGCATAAACTTCTGTAGGAGCAAATAAATCTTTGAAAGCCAAAATGGCCGGATCTTCATCATGTTTTATCATAACCAGTATTAAACGATTGGTTTTTTTTCAAACCAGCTCAGAAGAAATGACTATGCTCAAAAGAGCTGGTCTATCACCTATTGCTGAGAGAGCTTATCACATATAATGCCGGGCCATCTAATTGACCGGCTCTTGGATTTTTTCAACTTGTGCTCTGTAAATAAACTACAACACTTATGGATTTCTCAAACATATATTTGCCGGGTTGCACCGCAACCACGAGCAGGGATTTCATTTCAAGGACAAAGGCATTGTTCCAAGATATTCGTATAGACAATAAAATACCGGGTTACATTATAACCACAGGCAAGGATTCATCCAAATCAGACCAATATCAGTTCAAAAGAACTTCTGAAGTGCATTATGATGGGTTATATTATTCTCACACAGTCCCAAGTCGATGCAGGCATATGACCCGGTAATTGGGGGCTACATCATATGACGTTTTTCTTTTCAAAGGAGAAGTGCATATAAGTCCCGAGTCGCTGCATGCAAATGACCCGACACTTGTGGGCTACACTACTCAGATCAAATTTTCTAAAGTCCCAAGTCGCTGTAGGCATGCGACCCGACACTTGGGGGCTACAGTATTTAGCTGTTCAAACAGATTATAAGGTCCAAATTGAAGATCCGGCCCATCACATACCGATGAGCCGGCCCTTGGGGGCTACACATGTGAAATTCAAGACATTCAGTCCATATCTGGCGACTCAGATGACAACCCAGATTTCTCCAAAGTTATCTATCTACAACATTCAAAACCAAGTTCAAAGTCCCAGGTTGTTGCAAGCAAAATAACTTAGCCCTTGGGGGCTACACTAGCTGAAGCTTTATAAAGTGTAAGACAATTACAAGTCCTACGTCGCTGCAGGCAAGACAACCCAGCACTTGGGGCTACATAGTCAAAGATACTATTGCAAATCACCAAGTCATCATGAACTGATAAACTTGGAGCTTGGGGGCTACGGGTAATACGGATATATCAAAAAATAGAAGAACACTTTTCAAGATGTCAATTGTGAGCGAGACTGGTCTCATTTCTTCATGGAACTAAAGCACTAAAAGACCGGCTAAACATCAGATGGATCTTTTATTCCCAATAATTTTATCAAGTCAACTGGACTCCAATTGTTTAACCTGGCGTCACCAACGATCATGACCCGGCAGAGTCTATATAAGCAACCCGGCTTCACAAGTTGGCAAGTTTTACATCCATAAATCAGCAATATTTTCATCCTAAGTTGGCATCCACTACGTCTGATGACCCGACAAGATCCCCGCGTCCCATGAAGTGGTTTAACAACGGACGAATTTCTATTCCCAATATTTTCATCAAAAGGCGAAGCAATGGAAGCCGGCTCAACCTCATATGGTTTTCTTATCTCCAATATTTTCATCAAGCCAAAGCATTGGAGGCTGACTCAACGACATATGGGTGTTTTTATTTCCCAATATTTTTCCTGTAAAGTACATGGACCAGCAAGATGATTGTGAAGACGGCTCGTTGATATGAAGAAGAAACCCGGAATTTCGATGAGTCACTTCATTGGAATAAGACGGCCAGGGGAGCAAGCCGATCTCTTTATTATTATTTCAGGAGCTTACCATGAATAAATTCAAGCTAACCTGGGGGCAAATGTCGGCGATATTCCCCACGGTTTAACCCGGCCAGGAGGAATGACCCGGCCCACCATTTGGCAGCTCATAAGGTCCCCCTGTTTACCGGGTCGACCTGGACGACAAGGCCTAAGGCCTAGAGTGCACCTCATGGAAGGTGGCTCGTGGAGAGGCCTGGAGGGCCGGCTCACAGAGAAGGCCCAAGGAGAGGAAAGATTCCCTCACAAGGGAAACAAGACCCGGATTAGGATTCAAGAGAGACTAGTCCTAGTCCTACTCCCAGTAGGACTCTACATGTAAGCCTACCCCTTCAACTTATATAAGGAGAGGTAAGGCACCCCTAGAGGGACAAGTTAAGCCATTAGAGATAGACAGATTAGAAACCCTCGAGACTAGAGGTGGCGAAAGACCACCCTTGTAATCGAGATCATCATCAGCAGCAATACACACAAAGCAGGATGTAGGCTTTTACCTCCATCGGAGGGGCCGAACCTGGGTAAACTCGCGTCTCTCAATTCCGACTAACCCCTCTCAAGCCGCCACCTAGTTGTGATGGCCTCACACCTAAGTTCTCTCACGAGGACATCTTGCCATGAAAAAACCACGACAAATGCCTTTGTCCTTAAAATGAAATGCCTGCTCGTGATTGCGGTGCAACCCGGCAAATATATGTTTGAGAAATCCATAAGTGTTGTAGTTTACTTTAAAGCACAAGTTGAAAAAATCCAAGAGTCGGTCAATGAAATGACCCGACATTATATGTGTAAGCTGGATCAACAATATGTAATATACTAGCTCAGCAACTTCTGAGCTGGCTTGGAAACCCCAATCATTTAATACTAGTTATGAGAAACCATGATGAAAATCCTGCCATTTTTGGCTATTGAAGATTTATTTGTTGTTGCAGAAGTTACAATGTAACTTGGTTTGAAGACCGGCTTTCTGCAACATAAACAAATATGGATATGTATGTATGATGCATTATGCCATGATGCAATGCAGGATGATGTATGCTATGATAACAGAGTATAAAAATGCCGGCTTTCGAGGCTCGACATAAAGACCGGATTTCGAGGCTCTAGACTTACTTCAATGAAGCGGGTGTGATAACCCATGGTTTATCCTCGCTCTCTGTAAGCCGGCTCTCACGTGACTCAAGCCGGTGTTTTAACCTTGATAAATTCAGGGTCCAGATGGATTGACTTATCAAGAGTACACGGGGTCACCTGTTCGGAGTAGCATCTTGCAAACAGGCAGGTTTAACCATATATGTATTGGCTTGTAGCCGAGTCAAGGGGGTTGTTAAAAGCTAACTCGTTGAGTCGGAAGCCCCCAAGTGACCTATGATCATGGAAAAGCTCAGCATAGGATATACAGGAGACAATGCTACTACTGCAAAACATCTGGGTCCAGATAAGCCGACTTTATTCCATTGATCATAATATGATAATATGGTGATCCAATAAGGAAGGATACCCATGTTTGAATAGCGCATCATGGCAGCTGGTCCTTGCTACTTCTCGAGCATGCGTTGGTTTCCGTGAAGAGGAACGGATGATGCAGCAAAGTAGATAAGTATTTCCCTCAGTTGTTGAGAACCAAGGTATCAATCCAGTAGGAGATACAAGCAAGTCCCCAATAGGTGTACCTACACAAAGAATCAAACACTTGCACCCAACGCTATAAAGGGGTTGTCAATCCCTTCACGGTTACTTGCAAGGATGAGATCTAATAGAGATAGATAGATATGATTGCTTGAAAGTAAAGTAAAACAAAAGTAAAAAGATTACAGCAAGATATTTTTGGTGTTTTGGTTTTAGATCTGAAAGTATAAGATGGGAAATAGACCCGGGGGCCATAGGTTTCACTAGAGGCTTCTCTCATGATGGCAAGTATTACGGTGGGTGAACAAATTACTGTCGAGCAATTGATAGAAAAGCGAATAATTATGATGATATCCAAGGCAATGATTATGCATATAGGCATCACGTCCGTGTCAAGTAGACCGAAACGATTCTGCGTCTACTACTATTACTCCACACATCGACCGACTCCTGCCTGCATCTAGAGTATTAAGTTCATGAAGAACAGAGTAACGCATTAGGTAAGATGACATGATGTAGAGGGATAAACTCAAGCAATATGATGAAAACCCCATCTTTTTATCCTCGATGGCAACAATACAATACGTGCCTCGCTACCCCTACTATGTCACTGGGTGAGGACACCGCAAGATTGAACCCAAAACTAAGCACTTCTCCCATTGCAAGAATTACCAATCTAGTTGGCCAAACCAAACCAATAACTCGAAGAGACTTGCAAAGATATGAAATCATGCATATAAGAATTCAGAAAAGACTCAAATAGTATTCATAGATAATCTGAACATAAACCCACAATTCATCGGATCTCGACAAACACACCGCAAAAGAGTATTACATCGGATAGATCTCCATGAAGATCATGAAGAACATGGTATTGAAGAGCAAAGAGAGAGAAGAAGCCATCTAGCTACTAGCTATGAACCCGAAGGTCTGTGGTAAACTACTCACGCATCATCGGAGGGGCAATGGAGTTGATGTAGATGCCCTCCGTGATCGAATCCCCCTCCGGCAGATTACCGGAAAAGGCTCCAAGATTGGATCTCACGGGAACCAAGGCTCCTGGCGGCGGAAAAGTATTTTTGTGGCTCTTTTTGGTATACAAGGAATATTTGGGAATTTATAGGCCGAAGATTAGGGTTGGGGGAGTTGCCGTGGGCCCACAAGCCAGGGGGCGCCCTCCCCTAGGGCGCGCCCCTATGGCTTGTGGCCACACGGCAGCTCCTCTGCCATGGTCTCCAAGCTTGGTAGTTGTCTTCTGGTCCAAGAAAAATTATTGTGAAGATTTTATTCCGTTTGGAATCCGTTTAATATTCCTTATCTGCAATACTTAAAAACAAGGAAAAAATAGAAACTGACACTAGGCTCTAGATTAATAGGTTAGTCCCAAAAATAATATAAAATAGTATATTAATGCATATAAAACATCCAAAACAGATAATATAATAGCATGGAACAATCAAAAATTATAGATACGTTGGAGACGTATCAAGCATCCCCAAGCTTAATTCCTGCTCGTCCTCGAGTAGGTAAATGATAAAAACAGAATTTTTGATGTGGAATGCTACCTAACATATTTATCCATGTAATATTCTTTATTGTGGCATGAATATTCAGATCCGTAAGATTCAAAACAATAGTCTAATATTGACATAAAAACAGTAATACTTCGAGCACACCAACAAGGCAATCGTGTCCTTTCGAAATAACATGGCCTTAGAAAGTTATCCCTACAAAATCATATGGTCTGGCTATGCTCCATCTTCCCCACACAAAGTATCTAAATCATGCACAGCCCCGATGAACAAGTCAAGCAATTGTTTCACACTTTTGGTGTTCTCAAACCTTTTCAACTCTCACGCAATACATGAGCGCGAGCCATGGATATAGCACTATAGGTGGAATAGAATATGGTGGAGGTTGCAAGGGAAAGGGAGAAGATAGTCTCACATCAACTAGGCGTATCAACGGGCTATGGAGATGCCCATCAATAGATATCAATGTGAGTGAGTAGGGATTGCCATGCAACAAATGCACTTAGAGCTATAAGTGTATGAAAGCTCAAAAAGGAAACTAAGTGGTCATGCAAGATGAAAATCCACTAGTTATATGAAAGTGACAAAATAGGAGACTCTCTATCATGAAGATCATGGTGCTACTTTGAAGCACAAGTGTGGAAAAATATAGCAGCAATTGTCCCTTCTCTCTTTCTCTCATTTTTTTTCTCTTTTTTTTTTTATTTTGGTGGGCATCTTTGGCCTCTTTTTTTTTATTTGGGCTTCGCTGGACTCTTTTATTTTTTGTAAAGTCCGGATACTCATCCCAACTTGTGAGGGAGTCATGGCTTCCATCATACTTTTCTCACACGGGACAATGCTCTAATAATGAAAATCATCACACTTTTATTTACTTACAACTCAAAAGAAAAATTACAACTCGATACCTATGACAAAATATGACTCTATATGCAATATGAAAGTGGTGGTGCATGTCATGAAAAGCGGAACGGTGGAAGTTGCATGGCAATATATCTCGGAATGGCTATGGAAATGCCATAATAGGTAGGTATGGTGGCTGTTTTGAGGAAAATATATGGTGGCTGTTTTGAGGAAGGTGGGTTTGATGTACCGGCGAAAGTTGCGCGGTACTAGAGAGGCTAGCAAAGGTGGAAGGGTGAGAGTGCGTATAATCCATGGACTCAACATTAGTCATAAAGAACTCAAATACTTATTGCAAAAGTCTATTAGTTATCAAACAAAGCATTAGACGCATGCTCCTAGGGGAGAGGTTGGTAGGAGTTAACCATCGCGCGCTCCCGACCCTCACACAAAGGTTGACAATCATTAAACAAATCATGCTCCGACTTCGTTACATAACGGTTCACCATACGTGCATGCTACGGGAATCACAAGCTTCAACACAAGTATCTCTTCCAATTCACAACTACTCACTAGCATGACTCTCATATTACCATCTCCATTATCTCAAAACTATATGCAAGGAATCAAACTTCTCATAGTATCCAATGCACTTAATATGAAAGTTTTTATTATATCCCTCTTGGATGCCCATTATATTAGGACTAAAATCATAACCTAAACAAATTACCATGCTGTTTTAAGAAACTCTCAAAATAATATAAGTGAGGTACGAGAGTTCAATAATTTCTATAAAATATAACACCACCGTGCTCTAAAAAGATATAAGTGAAGCACTAGAGCAATATTGCCTAGCTCAAAAGATATAAGTGAAGCACATAGAGTATTCTAATAAATTCACGAATCAGCGTGTCTCTCTCAAAAAGATATGCAGCAAGGATGATTGTGGCAAACTAAAAAGCAAAGACTCATATCATACAAGACGCTCCAAGCAAAACACATATCATGTGGTGAATAAAAATATAGCCTCAAGTAAATTTACCGATGAATTGAAGACGAAGGAGGGGATGCCTTCCGGGGCATCCCCAAGCTTAGGCTTTTTGGTATACTTGAATATGGCTTGGGGTGCCTTGGGCATCCCCAAGCTTAGGCTCTTGCCACTCTTTATTCCATAGTCCATCAAATCTTTACCCAAAACTTGAAAACTTCACAACACAAAACTCAACAGAAAACTCATGAGATCCGTTAGTATAAGAAAAATAAATCACCACTTTAGGTACTGTTGTGAACTCATTCTTTATTTATATTGGTGTAATATCTACTGTATTCTAACTTCTCCATGGTTCATACCCCCCGATACAACCCATAGATTCATCAAAATAAGCAAACAACACATAGAAAACAGAATCTGTCAAAAACAGAACAGTCTGTAGCAATCTATAGACTTCGAATACTTCTGTAACTCCAAAAATTCTGAAAAATTAAGAAAATCAGGGAAATTTTTATATCAATCTTGTGTAAAAATTTCAGATCAAAGCACGTTCCAGTGAATTTACAAAATTCCTGGACTGAGAGCAAAAGTTTCTGTTTTTCAGCAAAATCAAATCAACAAACACTGTAGACCATCCCAAAGGTCTTACTTGGCTCAAACACTAATTTAAACACAAAAACACAATTATTACAGAAGTAGTAATGTGGAAAACACACCAAAACAGAAACAAAAAAACAGAAAGCAAAAATAAAATTGGGTTGCCTCCCAACAAGCGCTATTGTTTAACGCCCCTAGCTAGGCAAAACGCAATAGATCTAGGTATTGTCATCTTTGGTATGCAACTCATCAATTGCACACTTATAAACCCTAGGGGATTCTTTAATTTTATAAATTATCGTACTCCTAGGAAAGAAATCAAGAAACTCACTTGTAGTAATTGGTTCCCGGACAATATCAATAAAGCTAGGATGAACACTTATCATCTTAAGATCCTCCCCTCTACTAGAGGATTCATCCTTATTCTTGGGAACATAAAAAAACTTGGCAATTTTAGGAGTAGGAGATTTTGGGGTGGTCTGAACAGAAGCAAAAGCGGAACCCAAGTTGGTAATAATGTCCTCTAGCTTTCCAATTCTAGAGGAATCTTGATCCAATTTTTCATTAACTATGGGCTCTTTTTCCTTTAGGCTTTTTAGGGTAACTCCTACCTTAGATCCATATTGGGTGATATGATTATGGATCTTTTTATCCAAGTTTTCAATGAGCTCTATAGTATCGACTTTATTTTTCAATGATATCAAGCCTTCGCATAACATGTTCCAAAGTTAAAATAGTTTCATTAACCATGAGAGGGGGTGAACCTACCAAATTTATCATAGCATTATAAGATCAAAGGTATTGTTTCCCAAGAAATTCCCTCACGTAATGGTATCCAAAACATATCTATTCCAAGGAAAAACACCCACATAAAAATTGCGAAGGAGAACGGTAGTAGATTGCTTACGAGTAGATCTATTTTGAGCATTGCAAATCCTGCACCAAGCATCTTTTAAATTCTCTCCCTCTCTTTGCTTAAAATTAAGAACTTCGTTCTCGGGAGTAATAGCGATAGTAGCAAGGCTAGCCATGAGTTTGAGCGATCTAACACACAAGCAAACAAAAAGCAAACGAAAAGACGAACGGAGGAAGGGCAAAGAAAAAGGCGAATCTTTTTGGAAAATCGTTTTAGAAGTGGGGGAGAGGAAAACGAGAGGCAAATGGCAAATAAAGTAAATGCAAGAGATGAGTTTGTGATGGGTACTTGGATGGCTTGATGTAGATCTCTCCGGCAACCACGTCAGAAATTGACAAGTTGACGGAAAAGTTCTTGTCTTGACTTGCTATGTATCTCCTCGACAATGGCGCCAGAAATCCTTCTTGCTACTTCTCGAGCATGCGTTGGTTTCCGTGAAGAGGAACGGATGATGCAGCAAAGTAGATAAGTATTTCCCTCGGTTGTTGAGAACCAAGGTATCAATCCAGTAGGAGATACAAGCAAGTCCCCAATAGGTGTACCTACACAAAGAATCAAACACTTGCACCCAACGCTATAAAGGGGTTGTCAATCCCTTCACGGTTACTTGCAAGGATGAGATCTAATAGAGATAGATAGATATGATTGCTTGAAAGTAAAGTAAAACAAAAGTAAAAAGATTACAGCAAGTTATTTTTGGTGTTTTTGGTTTTAGATCTGAAAGTATAAGATGGGAAATAGACCTGGGGGCCATAGGTTTCACTAGAGGCTTCTCTCATGATGGCAAGTATTACGGTGGGTGAACAAATTACTGTCGAGCAATTGATAGAAAAGCGAATAATTATGAAGATATCCAAGGCAATGATTATGCATATAGGCATCACGTCCGTGTCAAGTAGACCGAAACGATTCTGCATCTACTACTATTACTCCACACATCGACCGACTCCTGCCTGCATCTAGAGTATTAAGTTCATGAAGAACAGAGTAACGCATTAGGTAAGATGACATGATGTAGATGGATAAACTCAAGCAATATGATGAAAACCCCATCTTTTTATCCTCGATGGCAACAATACAATACGTGCCTCGCTACCCCTACTATGTCACTGGGTGAGGACACCGCAAGATTGAACCCAAAACTAAGCACTTCTCCCATTGCAAGAATTACCAATCTAGTTGGCCAAACCAAACCAATAACTCGAAGAGACTTGCAAAGATATGAAATCATGCATATAAGAATTCAGAAAAGACTCAAATAATATTCATAGATAATCTGAACATAAACCCACAATTCATCGGATCTCGACAAACACACCGCAAAAGAGTATTACATCGGATAGATCTCCATGAAGATCATGAAGAACATGGTATTGAAGAGCAAAGAGAGAGAAGAAGCCATCTAGCTACTAGCTATGGACCCGAAGGTCTATGGTAAACTATTCACGCATCATCGGAGGGGCAATGGAGTTGATGTAGATGCCCTCCGTGATCGAATCCCCCTCCGGCAGATTACCGGAAAAGGCTCCAAGATTGGATCTCACGGGAACCGAGGCTCCTGGCGGCGGAAAAGTATTTTTGTGGCTCTTTTTGGTATACAGGGAATATTTGGGAATTTATAGGCCGAAGATTAGGGTTGGGGGAGTTGCCGTGGGCCCACAAGCCAGGGGGCGCCCCCCCCCTAGGGCGCGCCCCTGTGGCTTGTGGCCACACGGCAGCTCCTCTGCCTTGGTCTCCAAGCTTGGTAGTTGTCTTCTGGTCCAAGAAAAATTATTCCGTTTGGACTCCGTTTAATATTCCTTATCTGCAATACTTAAAAACAAGGAAAAAACAGAAACTGGCACTAGGCTCTAGATTAATAGGTTAGTCCCAAAAATAATATAAAATAGCATATTAATGCATATAAAACATCCAAAACAGATAATATAATAGCATGGAACAATCAAAAATTATAGATACGTTGGAGACGTATCAGTCCTCTTTGGCAATCTTTAATTTTTCGCCCATAAGGCAGGGCACCCATGTTTGAACTGCGCATCGTGGCAGCTAGTTCTCTTGGGCGACTTTTATTTTTTCATCAATATGGCAGGGCACCCATGTTTGAACTGCGCATCGTGGCAGCTAGTCCCCTTGGGCGACTATAAATTTTTCGCCAATAAGGTAGGGCACCCATGTTTGAACTGCGCATCGTGGCAGCTAGTCCTCTTGGGAGACTTTCAATTTTTTGCCAATCAAGCAGCAGCCCCCGGTACCGGGTCGCCTTCCTTGCAATGACCCGGGTTTATTGTATTTGTTGAAACCGATCAAATCTGTCGAGCCATGTCTGTGTAGCCCCCGAGTCTGAAGTCGACTTAAGAAGGCGGCTTACGAGTCTTCATACTTGGCTGTGGCATAAGATGGCATAAGGTTGACGGCTGAACGATGGAATTTATTGGAACCGGAGACGATGTGGCGAGTTGATGATGTTCATGATGCTCATTGTATGTCCTTGGCAAATGTCGTGGCCAAATTGAGTTCATATGCCTCTTGACCCATTCTTTGTTATTCTCACTTGGTCCGGCTCTCCTGGCTCCTCCATGGCCAAATTTTTTTCTTTGTCGCTGCCTTTGTGAATTGCCGGTTCAATGGTGGCTGGCTCAAATTGTAGCTTCTCCAGGGATGTTTCCTCCGTGTCTGACTCTCTTATATCTTCGATGTGCTGAAGCAGACCGGACCGACGGATGGCTAGCCAGTGCATCTATCCATTGGGTAACCCGGTGCGAGTGGGGGCTGGCGCGGGCTTTGGCAACCTTGCGTAAGACATGATTCCAAATATCACTTTTTCCTTTGCTCCAATGTTGTTGGAGGAGACCGGGCCACGGGGGTGACGTGGCTTGAGACTGCGTCGGTATTTCCCCAAAGAGGAAGGGATGATGCAGCACAACGACGGTAAGTATTTCCCTCAGTTCTGAAACCAAGGTTATTGAACTAGTAGGAGGATCACCACCACCCAATAAGCAGCACCTGCACACAAACAGCAAATACTTGCAACCCGACGCGAAAGAGAGGTTGTCAATCTCTCTATGGTAAAAAGATTGATTTGGTAATGATAGATAGGAGAGATAGATCTCTCAAGAACACAAAAAAAGAAAAGGCAAATAAAATGTGCAGCAATATATTTTTGGGTTTTTGGTTTGGTAGATCTGAAAACAAAGATGCAAAAAGATAGATCGGAAAGCAATATGTTGGAAAAGTAGACCCGGGGGCCGTAGGATTCACTAGTGGCTTCTCTTGAGAGTATAGCACATGGTGGGTGAACAAATTACTGTTGGGCAATTGATAGAAAATTGAATAGTCATGACGATATCCAAGGCGATGATCATTATATAGGCATCACGTCCAAGATAAGTAGACCGACTCCTGCCTGCATCTACCACTATTACTCCACACATCGACCGCTATCCAGCATGCATCTAGTGTATTAAGTTCATGGAAAAATGGAGTAATGCAATAAGAACGATGACATGATGTAGACAAGATCTATTCATGTAGGAATAGACCCCATCTTGTTATCCTTAATGGCAACGATACATGCGTGCCTTGCTGCCCCTTCTGTCACTTGGAAAGGACACAACAAGATCGAACCCATCACAAAGCACCTCTTCCCATGGCAAGAAAAATCGATCTAGTCGGCCTAACTAAACCAAAGATTCGAAAAAGAAATACGAGGCTATAAGCAATCATGCATATGAGAGATCAAAGAAGACTAAAATAATATTCATGGATAGAAACTGATCATGAACTCAAAATTCATCGGATCCCAACAAACACACCACAAAAGTTTACATCAAATAGATCTCCAAGAGACCATTGTATTGAGAATCATAAGAGAGAGAGGAAGACATCTAGCTACTGCCTACGGACCCGTAGGTCTATGGTGGACTACTCACGCATCATCGGAGAGGCACCTATGAAGAAGATGAACCCCTCCGTGATGGTGTTTAGATTGGATATCGCAGTTCTAGAACTTGCGGTGGCTGGAATTGTGTTTCGTCGATTCCCCTAGGGTTTTTGGAATATTTGGGAATTTATAGGCATCAGAGGCGGTGCAGAGGGGCCCCGTGGAGGGCACAACCCATCAGGGCACACCGGGGCCCCCCTGGCGCGCCTTGGTGGGTTGTGCTCTCCACAGCCCACCTTCCTGGCTCTTCTTTGGCCCACTGGGTGTATTTTGGTCCAGAAAAAATCTCCAAAAAGTTTCGTCGCGATTGGACTCCGTTTGGTACTTATATTTTGCGAAGTAAAAAACAAGCAAAAACAGCAACTGGCACTTTGGCACTATGTCAATAGGTTTGTCCCAAAAAAAGATATAAAGTTGTTATAAAATGATTGTAAAACATCCAAGAATGATAATATAACAGCATGGAACAAGCAAAAATTATAGATACGTTGGAGACGTATCAGCATCCCCAATCTTAATTCCTACTCGTCCTCGAGTAGGTAAATGATAAAAACAGAATTTTTGATCTGGAATGATGCCTAACATGTTCATCATATTCTTTTCTTTTGTATAGCATGGACATTTGGACTTATAGAAGATTCAAAGCAATAGTCTAGTTTTAACATAATGACTTCAATACTCAAGCATGCCAACAAGCAACCATGTCTTCCAAAATATCAACACTAAAGAAAGTTATCCCTAGCCCATCATGCTCAATCATTGATCCATTCATGAAACACACTCAAATATTAGCTATACCCAATGCTCAAGTACGATCATAGTGCCCCCTAGTTAGTGCTTATAAGAGAAGATGGAGACTCAAAGTAAAAATAAAAATTGCATAAACTAAATAGATAGGCTCTTCGCAGAGGGAAGTAGGCATTTGTAGAGGTGCCAGAGCTCAAAGTTTTAAATTGAGAGAGAAAAAAATTTGGGTGGCATGCTTTTCCTGTCAACGAAAACGACAAAGTAGCTCGCAATACTTTCCATGCTAGATATATCATAGGCGGTTCCTAAACAGAAAATAAAGTTTATTCCTTTTTCCACCAAACTTTCACATTCCATGGCGGGCCGTATCCACGGTTGCCTTCCATACCAACACTTTCCAAGGAATTTATTATTTGACAACATAAAGTAAATATTTTTTTTCTTTTTCATTTCGGGAATGGGCATCCCTATTACCGCCGCACTCTCGTGCAATGACAAGTGAATAAACACTCATCTTGAGAATAACACATCTAGCATGGAAAACTATTGGACACCCCCACCGTTTCATGAGCGGTACGAGCACACAAAAGAGAAAATTTATTTTGAAAATTTAGAGATGGCACATACAAATTTGCTTGGAACGGCATGGAAATACTGCATATAGGTAGGTATGGTGGACTCATAAGGCAAAATTGGTTTAAGGATTTTGGATGCACAAGTATTATTTCTACTTAGTACAAATGGAGGCGAGCAAGTAGATTGAGAAGCAACCAACCCAAGAAACGAAAATTCACGTAAGTGGGCATTGAGCATAACTAACCCCGAATAATGCACCACAAGTAGGATGTAATTTCATTGCATAACTATTGACTTTCGTACTTGCATAGGGAATCACAAACCTTAACACCAATATTCCTACTTAAGCATAATTACTCACTAACATGACTCACATATTACTATCATCATGTTTCAAAACTATTACAAGGAATCAAGTTTAATTTGCCCAATGATCTTCATGAAAGTTTTTATTATATCCTCCTTGGATATCTATCACTTTGGAATTAGTTTCATATATTGCCATTGCTTTTTTGACAAGCTCAAACAAATATAAGTGAAGCACATGAGCATAAAGATTTCATCTCTCAAAAAGGTATAAGTGAAGCATGAGAGGATTTCTTCAAAATTTACCAACTCTCAAATTAATCTAAGTGAAGCATGATAGTGTTTCTACAAAAATTTCCAAACACACCGTGCTCAAAAAGATATAAGGGAAGCACTAGAGCAATTCTATAGCTCAAAAGTTTAAGTGAAGCATAGAGAGCGATTCTAAAAAATCATAGCATAGTTTTGGATCTCACAAATAGGTGTGTACACCAAGGATACAAATCAAAAACAAACAAGCAAAGCAAGCAAATATGCAAGACGCTCCAAGCAAAACTCATGATATGTGACGAATAAAAATATAGCTCCAAGTAAAATACCGATGGTTGTTAGAAGAAAGAGGGGATGCCACTCGGGGGCATCCCCAAGCTTAGTTGCTTGTTACTCTTTGGATATATCTTGGGGGTGCGGTAGCATCCCCAAGCTTAGGCTCTTATCACTCCTTATTCCTTCATCCATCGTGATCTCACCCAAAACTTGAAAACTTCAATCACACAAAACTCAACAAAATCTTCGTGAGATCCGTTAGTATAATAAAGCAAATCACTACTTTAGGTGCTGTTGCAAACCCATTCATATTTTATTATTGCATTATACCTACTGTATTTCAACTTTACCATGGCTTATACCCCCCGATACAAACCATATTCATCAAAACAAACACACAATGCAACGAAAACAGAATCTGTCTTAAACAGAACAGTCTGTAGTAATCTGTACTCTAACCATACTTCTGTAACTCTAAAAATTATGAAACATTAGGAGAACGTAAGTAATTTGTATAGAAACACTGTGTTAAAATTTCAGCTCAAGATCACGTTCCAGCAAAAAACGAAAATTATAATACTGGACGCAAAGTTTCTGTTTCAGATTCAGCATCGCTTCTACTCATCCTATCAATCATCCTAAAGGTTCTACTTGGCACAAACACTAAATAAACCATAAAAACACAATAATAACAGATGAATAATTGTGTCAACACACAAAAACAGAAAGGAAAAAGAAAAAAATAAATTTATTCATTGGGTTGCCTCCCAACAAGCGCTATCGTTTTACGCCCCTAGCTAGGCATAACGCATCGTTTCAAGTATTGTCATCTTTGGTTTTGGATCCATAGGATGCCCTCATGATTGATTCATATGGTGGCTTAGTTCTTGTTCTAGGGAAATGTTACATACCCTTTCTTAGTGGAAATTGGAAGCGAATATTGCCTTCTTTCATATCAATCACGGCACCTATAGTACGTAAAAACGGTCTACCAAGTATAATGGGACAAGACGGATTGCAATCAATATAAAGCACAATAAAATCAATAGGCACATAGTTCCTATTTGTAAGAATAATAACATCATTAATTCTTCCCAAAGGCTTTTTAATAGTAGAATCCGCCAAGTGCAAATTAAGAGAACATTCTTCAATATTGGTAAGACCAAGTACATCACATAAAGATTTCGGAATCGTGGAAACACTAGCACCGAAATCACACAAAGCAAAACACTCATAATTTTTAATCTTGACCTTAATGGTGGGTTCCCACTCATCATGTAATTTTCTAGGAATAGAAATCTCCAACTCCAACTTTTCTTCAAAAGATTTCATCATGGCATCAACGATATGATTAGTAAAAGCTTTATTTTGCTCATAAGCATGGGGTGAATTCAACATGGATTGCAGCAAAGAAATACATTCAATCAAGAAACAACTATCATAATTAAAGTCTTTGCAATCCAAAATAGTGGGCACATCAGTAGTTAAAGTTTTGACCGCTTCAAACCTACTTTTATCAAAAATTTCATCAAGATTTTCACCCTCCAAATTATGGGGACGCCTTCTAGCTAAAGTTGACTCTACTTCAGTCCCGTTACCATCAATTTTAATATTACTAAACAAGGAATCAATAGTAGAAACACCAATCACTTTAAGATCTACATCTTTTTTATGATGGCAATCACTAGAAAACGATTTTTCTAAGATTTCTCTTTTAGCTCTAGGCATGGCGGTTCTTTTCTTACTTTCATTCATAGAGATATATAAAGCTTTAATAGATTCATCAATCTTAGGCACATAAGCTTTCAACTTGAGATTTTCAACATCATGAGAAATTCTATCAATGCTTCGAGACATATCATCAATCTTATTCAACTTTTCCTCTATCGTAGTATTGAAAGCCTTTTGCGCATTGATAAATTCTTTAATATTACTCTCAAGATCAGAGGTGTTCCTATTATTATTGTTAGAGGAATTAACTTAGGAATTACCATAATTATTAGAGGAATTTCCAGGAAAAGGCCTAGTATTAAAATTACCTTTATAAGCATTTTTATTGAAATTGTTTCGCGAGACAAAGTTCACATCTACGGGATCACTATTTTGCTCAATCAAGGTAGACAAAGGCACATCATTAAGATCAATAGGAGCATTTCTACTAGCAACCTATTTCATCAAAGCATCAACCTTATCACTCAAAGTACTAATTTCTTCAACCGAATTAACCTTTTTACTAGTAGGTGCTCTTTCGGTATGCGATTGTGAAGAATTAGCCATAATATTGTCTAGCAATTTAGTAGCTTCACCCAAAGTAATTTCCATAAAAGTACCACCCGCAGCGGAATCTAAAAGATTTCTAGAGACAAAATTCAATCCCGCATAAATTTTTTGTATGATCATCCAAAGATTCAAACCATGAGTAGGACAATTTCTTAGCATCAACTTCATTCTTTCCCAAGATTGTGCAACATGTTCATGCTCAAGTTGCTTAAAATTCATGATCTGCATCCTAAGGGAAATAATTTTCGCGGGCGGAAAATACTTAGTAATAAAAGCATCCTTGCACTTATTCCAAGAATCGATACTATTACGAGGTAAAGAGGAAAACCAAATTTTTGCACGATCCCGCAAGGAAAAAGGAAATAATTTCAACTTCACAATATCATTGTCCACATCTTTTTTCTTTTGCATATCACACAATTCTACGAACGTGTTTAGATGGGACGCGACATCCACATTAGGAGTACCGGCAAATTGATCTTTCATGACAAGATTCAACAAAGCGGCATTAATATCACAAGACTCCGCACTAGTGGCGGGAGGAGCAATCGGAGTACTAATAAAATCATTGTTATTAGTATTGGAAAAATCACACAACTTGGTGTTTTCTTGAGTCATCGTGACTACGCAAACAAGATTGCAAGCAAGGAAGAGATCCGGCAAGAAATAGGCAAACGAAAAAGAGGGCGAATAAAACGGCAAATTGGTGAAGTGGGGGAGAGGAAAACGAGAGGCAAATGGCAAATAATGTAATTGCAAGGAGATGAGATTTGTGATTAGGAACCTGGTAGATGATGATGGAGTCTCCTCGGCGCCTACGATAGGCACGTAGAAGAGACCGCTTCCTCCCCAGCAACGACGCGAGAAATTCCTTTTGACGTGGCTTGAGACTGCGTCGGTATTTCCCCAAAGAGGAAGGGATGATGCAGCACAGCGACGGTAAGTATTTCCCTCAGTTATGAAACCAAGGTTATCGAACTAGTAGGAGGATCACCACCACCCAATAAGCAGCACCTGCACACAAACAACAAATACTTGCAACCCAACGCGAACGAGAGGTTGTCAATCTCTCTACGGTAAAAAGATAGATTAGGTATTGATAGATAGGAGAGATAGATCTCTCAAGAACACAAAATTGAAAAGGCAAATAAAATATGCAGCAATATATTTTTGGGTTTTTGGTTTTGTAGATCTGAAAACAAAGATGCAAAAAGATAGATCGGAAAGCAATATCTTGGAAAAGTAGACCCGGGGGCCGTAGGATTCACTAGTGGCTTCTCTCATGAGTATAGCACACGGTGGGTGAACAAATTACTGTTGGGCAATTGATAGAAAATCGAATAGTCATGACGATATCCAAGGCGATGATCATTATATAGGCATCACGTCCAAGATAAGTAGACCGACTCCTGCCTGCATCTACCACTATTACTCCACACATCGACCGCTATCCAGCATGCATCTAGTGTATTAAGTTCATGGAAAAATGGAGTAATGCAATAAGAACGATGACATGATGTAGACAAGATCTATTCATGTAGGACTAGACCCCATCTTGTTATCCTTAATGGCAACGATACATGCGTGCCTTGCTGCACCTTCTGTCATTGGGAACGGACACCGCAAGATCGAACCCATCACAAAGCACCTCTTCCCATGGCAAGAAAAATTGATCTAGTCGGCCTAACTAAACCAAAGATTCGAAGAAGAAATACGAGGCTATAATCAATCATGCATATAAGAGATCAAAGAAGACTCAAATAATATTCATGGATAGAAACTGATCATGAACTCAAAATTCATCGGATCCCAACAAACACACCGCAAAAGTTTACATCAAATAGATCTCCGAGAGACCATTGTATTGAGAATCATAAGAGAGAGAGAGAGGAAGCCATCAAGCTACTGCCTACGGACCCGTAGGTCTATGGTGGACTACTCACGCATCATCGGTGAGGCACCTATGAAGAAGATGAACCCCTCCGTGATGGTGTTTAGTTTGGATCTCGCGGTTCTGGAACTTGCAACGGCTGGAATTGTGTTTCGTCGACTCCCCTAGGTTTTTGGGAAATTTGGGAATTTATAGGCATCAGAGGTGGTGCAGTGGGGCCCCGTGGAGTGCACAACCCATCAGGGCGCGCCGGGGGCCCCCTGGCGCGCCCTGGTAGGTTGTGTTCTCCATAGCCCACCTTCCTGGCTCTTGTTTGGCCCACTGGGTGTCTTCTGGTCCAGAAAAAATATCCAAAAAGTTTCGTCACGATTGGACTCCGTTTGGTACTGATATTCTACGAAGTAAAAAACAAGCAAAAACAGCAACTGGCCCTTTGACACTATGTCAATAGGTTAGTCCCAAAAAATGATATAAAGTTGTTATAAAATGATTGTAAAACATCCAAGAATGATAGTATAACAGCATGGAACAAGAATTATAGATACGTTGGAGACGTATCAGGGGGCGGCGGCTTGCGCGCGTCCGTGTGGCGGCTCATATGGGTGGGCACGGCCCTGGAATGTTGATGAAGATGCGAGAGTCGACCGCGGCATTGGCAACCAGTGTGGATGCGAGTCGGCCACGGCGTTGTAAGCTGGTGTGGACGCACGAGTCGGCCATGGCGTTGTAAGTCGGCGCGGACGCACGAGTCGTCTGCGGTGTTGTAAGCCGGCACGGATGCGCGAGTCGACCGCGGCGTGTTGATGTAAAGCGGACCGCGGGGGCGGCTGTTTGTGCGCGTCCATAGGCGTTTCTCCGGCGATGTCGATGTAGGCCGGACAGCGGGGGCGGCAGCTGCGCGCGTGTTCGTTGAGCGTGCGGGATGGACTGACACTCGCGATGATGATGTTGGCGTGAGCTCCGTACGCGCAATATATCACCACCTTGTAATGAATAATTGTCTTGCGTAAAATATGTTCCAGGCTAGAGTAATTGTTCTCGGATGAATTAATATATATACTGAAAAATAGATAAGATGAATATCACCTGGGATTTTTGTCGGATGAATGCGGACATCGGTGTTGGATAATACTGGACGTAGTCGGACGACCGCCTAGATGTATTTCCAATGTAATAGTAGCACCCATGTGCCCCCTTTTTTTTCTTTTAGCCGGCCACTTTTTCTTTTGGGCAGCCGGCCCACTCTCTCTTTCCTAGCCGGCTCCCACAGTTTTTCTTTCCGCGTGGACAGCCGGCCGCAGCAGGGGAACGTGAGGGGCCTACCGAGGCGGCACGGAGCGGCGCAACAGGCGTGGCGGGGTGGAGCTAGCGCGAGCGCAGGCTCGTGCGGGGGCGTGGTGCGACGAGCGTGGCGGAGCGGATCCAGCGCGAGCGCAGGCTCGCGCGGGGGCGGCTCGAGCGGCGAGGGTGCGGGAGGCGCGGTGGAGCCGGCCGGGGCGTGGTGCGGGGGAGGGGAGACGGCTGCGGCGCAGCGATGGCGGGACAGAGACGAGCCACGGTGGTAGCAGCAGGCGAGGCCGTGGCGGCGAGGCGAGCCACGACGGCGACGACTGAATCCGTGGTCGTGTCTGTTTCCAGAACGTGGCCGTCTCAAGCCGAATCCTCCTCCAGGTCGTGGCCTTCTTTTCTTTTTTTCTGGTAATTCTTTTGGGGGAGGTGAACTCAGACCGTGGCGATGATTCTCGTGAGCAAAAAATGCCATGGCTTGCTATTCCATACTGGTCAATCTGACCATCTGCTGCCTCAATAAGGTTACATGGATACAAGGATTGGAGATTGCGCCATGAAAATTTATATGGCACACATGAGTAGAGGCCTGAACCATCCCTTCTCCTCTTTTTTCTTTTTGATGTGTTGATCAGCCAACTCCGTCCAGATTTACTTTGTTCAAACCCAGCGTAGTGGCAGGCGCATCAGCACCGAACCCCCTGGGTCTTGGATTTGATCCCAGCTCTCCCAGATTTATTTTGTTGTGCATAGCAAGTTTCAGGAGTTGATAGTATGTCTTGGGTGGATGTAGCAATTGAAGAGAAAATAAATACTCAACTAGTACTAGCCTGTATGTGAGATGTAGTAGTACTATAGTAACGTGAAGGCAATAGTACTGAAGCACTACTTGCAACGTGTGGCAGATCGATTATACTGTTCCCTCACACGAGTGTAGTAGCAGCAGGGATCAGTCAAATCTGCCCGTGCTTGCTGTGACGCTGATAACCCACAAGTATAGGGGATCGCAACAGTTTTCGAGGGTAGAGTATTCAACCCAAATTTATAGATTCGACACAAGGGGAGCCAAAGAATATTTGAGAGTATTAGCAGCTGAGTTGTCAATTCAACCACACCTGGAGATTAAATATCTTCAATAGAGTGATCAGTAGCACAGTAGTATCATAGTTTGATAGCAGCAGTAACAGTAACGGTAACGGTGATAGCAATAGTTTTGTAGCAGTTGGAACAAAAGCAGCAACAATAGTAACTTAGCAAGAACAATAAGTGGAAAGCTCGTAGGCACTAGATCGGTGAACTCGTTGGATGATATTCATCATATAACAGTCATAACCTAGGGCGACACAGAACTAGCTCCAGTTCATAAATGTAATGTAGGCATGTATTCCGTAAATAGTCATACGTGCTTATGGAAAAGAACTTGCATGACTGATAACCCACAAGTATAGGGCATCGCAATAGTTTTCGAGGGTAGAGTATTCAACCCAAATTTATAGATTCGACACAAGGGGAGCCAAAGAATACTTGAGAGTATTAGCAGTTGAGTTATCAATTCAACCACACCTGGAGATTAAATATCTGCAGCAGAGTGATCAGTAGCACAGTAATATGATAGTTTTGCTAGCAGTAGCAATAGTAACAGTAGTGGTAACAGTAGTAGCAATAGTTTTGTAGCAGCTGGAACAGCAGCAACAGCAGTAGTAACTTAGCAAGAACAATAAGTGGAAAGGTCGTAGGCACTGGATCGGTAACTCGTTGGATGATATTTATCATATAACAGTCATAACCTAGGGCGATACAAAACTAGCTCAATTCATCAATGTAATGTAGGCATGTATTCCGTAAATAGTCATACGTGCTTATGGAAAAGAACTTGCATGTCATCTTTTGTCCCACCCTCCCGTGGTAGCGGGGTCCATAAGGAAACTAAGGGATATTAAGGCCTCCTTTTAATAGAGAACCGGAACAAAGCATTAACACATGGTGAATACATGAACTCCTCAAACTACGGTCATCACCGCGAAGTATCCCAAATATTGTCACTATGGGGTTGACGGATCATAACACGTAATAGGTGCATATGACTAGGCAAGATCGGATCAAGAACATGGATATAAAGATGATAACATAAACGGTTCAGATCTGAAATCATGGCACTCGGGCCCTAGTGACAAGCCTTAGGCATAGCAAAGTCATAGTAACATCAATCTCAGAACATAATGGGTACTAGTGATCAAGCCCTAACAAAACTAACTCGATTACATGATGAATCTCATCCAACTCCTCACCGACCAGCAAGCCTACGAAGGAATTACTCACTCCCGGTGGGGAGCATCATGGAATTGGTGATGGAGAAAGGTTGGTGATGACGAAGACCGAAGATTCCCCTTTCCGGAGCCCCAAACGGGCTCCAGATCTGGCCTCCCGATGAAGAACAGGAGGTGGCGGCGGCTCCATCTTGTGAAATGCGATAATTCTTTCTCTCTGATTTTTTTCTCCGAATTTAGGAATTTATAGTGGTGGAGATAGGGCAAGTGGGGCCACGAGGTGGGCACAACACACGAGGGCTCCGGATCTTGGCTCGCCCTGGCGCGCCCTGGTGGGTGATGCTCACCCTGGCCCCCCTCTTTGATGGATTTTGGCTCCAATAATTCTTATTTATTCCAAAATAATTCTCCAAAAAGTTTCGTTCTGTTCCGAGAACTTTTATTTCTGCACAAAAACAACACCATGGTAGTTCTGCTGAAAACAGTGTCAGTCCGGGTTAGTTTCATTCAAATCATGCAAGTTAGAGTCCAAAGCAAGGGCAAAAGGGTGAGGAAAAGTAGATACGTTGGAGATGTATCAATGACATCTTTTGTCCTACCCTCCCGTGGTAGCGGGGTCCATAAGGCAATTAAGGGATATTAAGGCCTCCTTTTAATAGAGAACCGGAACAAAGCATTAACACACGGTGAATACATGAACTCCTCAAACTACGGTCATCACCGGAAAGTATCCCGACTATTGTCACTCCGGGGTTTGCGGATCAGAACACGTAATAGGTGCATATGACTAGCAAGATCGGATCAAGAACACAGATATAATGGTGATAACATAAACGGTTCAGATCTGAAATCATGGCACTCGGGCCCTAGTGACAAGCATTAAGCATGGCAAAGTCATAGCAACATCAATCTCAGAACATAGTGGATACTAGGGATCAAGCCCTAACAAAACTAACTCGATTACATGATGAATCTCATCCAACTCCTCACTGACCAGCAAGCCTATGAAGGAATTACTCACTCCCGGTGGGGAGCATCAATGGAATTGGCGATGGAGAAGGGTTGGTGATGACGAAGACCGAAGATTCCCCTCTCCGGAGCCCCAAACGGGCTACAGATCTGGCCTCCCGATATAGAACGGGAGGTGGCGGCGGCTCCGTATCGTAAAACGCGATGAAACTTTCTCCTTGATTTTTTCTCCGAAAATAGTAATTTATAGTGCTAGAATTAGGGTCAGTGGGGCCCCGAGGTGGGCACAACCCACCAGGGCGCGCCTGGGGGGGCTGGCGCGCCCTGTTGTATCTTGCCCAGCCAGGGGCCCCCCTCCGGTGGTTCTTGGCTCCAGTATTTTTTATTTATTCTAAAATAAATCTCCAAAAAGTTTCGTCCAATTCTGAGAACTTTTATTTCTGCACAAAAAACAACACCATGGTAGTTCTGCTGAAAACAGCGTCAGTCCGGGTTAGTTCCATTCAAATCATGCAAATTAGAGTCCAAAACAAGGACAAAAGTGTGAGGAAAAGTAGATACGACGGAGATGTATCAAACGTTGATCGTCTCGAGACTTGAGCTGGTTTGTTTGCTGCGGATTTTGTTCGAGATGACCTGAATTAGGCCAAGCGTGCATGTAGGTCAGCACAAGACGCATGCGCTGACCTGTCTAGAGGCCGCCGCCAGGTGCTTTCGAACTTCTGTGTTCGCCGTAAGAGGGGTCGGTTTTGACTGATTGTCCGATGTCGCCGCAGAAACCTTTTTGATCTATGTTGATGAATTCGGAGTTGAAATAGATCCTTTCGAGCCATTTCTTCTTCATTTGACCAATTACGAGCTTCTTGATCCCTGAAAGAGATCCCTCCAAGAACATAATTCCACCATGTCACTGCCCCACGGTGGGCGCCAACTGTCGTGGTTTTGTCACGACAGATGTCCTCATGAGAGAACTTAGGAGTGAGGCCATCGCAACTAGGTGGTAGCTTGAACGGGGTTGGTCGGAATTGAGAGACGCGAGTTTTACCCAGGTTCGGCCCCTCCGATGGAGGTAAAAGCCTACATCCTGCTTTGTGTGTATTGATGATGATCTCGATTACAAGGGTGCTATTTCGCTACCTCTAGTCTCGAGGGTTTCTAATCTGTCTATCTCTAATCACTTGACCTCTCCCTCTTGGGGTGCCTTGCCCCTCCTTATATAAGTTGAAGGGGCAGGCTTACATGTAGAGTCCGACTAGGACTAGGATTAGGTCTAGTCTCTCTTGAATCCTAATCCGGGTCTTGCTTCTCTTGTGAGGGAATTCTTCCTCTTCTTGGGCCTTCTCTATGAGCCGGCCCTTCAGGCCTCTCCATGAGCCGCCTTCCGTCGGGGTGCACATGGGGCCTCAGGCCTTGTCGTCCAGGTCGACCCGGTAAATAGGGGGACCTTATGAGCCGCCAAATAGTGGGCCGGGTCATTCCTCCTGGCCGAGTCAAACCGTGGGGAATATCCCCAACAGTCGGCGAAACTGGCATTTCTCCAGGCTGTCCTTAAGGAGTAGGGTGAAGCCGGATGCTAGGAGGTCCTTGGGTACGATGGCCATCTACAAGGTCTAAGGGGAAGGTGTTAGTAAGGTTTGAAATGACACTAGAAGAGGTAAGAAGTACAGAAACTCCTAATTATAGGTACTAGGTATAGTTTTTGAAAATGGATTTATCCTAACTAACGTCCATGCTAACTAAGGCTTCCTACAGTCAACCTGGCTCTGATACCAGCTCTCTGGGGACCCTGACTCATAAGTCGAAGTCACCGAATACACGTGTACAGTGATCCTAGAGATCAATGCTCACTGAACACACAGAAGCTGGATAACAAGAGTCTCACATCCATTACAAGCCGTCTTACACAAATTATGACCATTATGGTCAAGACTTACATAGACAGGGCCATGAAGGCCAAACATCAAACACAAACTCGCAGCGAAAATCTTCAACGACAGCGTGAACCCATGTGAAAGTGCAATTATGCCCTTAATCATATTTTGATGTTGTTGACAACATACATATAGGGAACTAATCATTTTCATCAAGTGCATCTCAGGTTTAGTTCCCAAGAGACTGTTGAGGGGATCGTGACTAACATATCCAGGATGCTTAAAGTACGGAAAAACAAGACAAAATGTTCTATCTCTTTTTGTTTACTCTTGAGTATAGGGATCCCGCACTATTAAGAGGGGATCACTGGCTCTCGCAAGAAACTTGCTCAAAATCTAGGAAAAACCTCTCATACTTCTTCATCAGGTTGTTCTATTCTTCTTCGGACGACCTGCGGTCTTCGAACATCCGGTCGCCGGATGACCGACATTCTCTGGATATCCGGAGCCAGCCATCAGAACCGAATCCTCGGATTTCTGGTCCTTCCGGTCGTTCGAGCTCCGGACGTCCGGGTACGGCCGGAAATCCGACGCCACCCACCAAAGCCAAAATGTCGGACGTCCGGTTCCTTCCGGACGATCGTGCCTCGGACGGCCGCCGCCCTTCGGTCATCCGTATGCTGTGCATCCTCCCCATCCAAACTACTGCACTGACCTGCTCTCTCGTGTTCTTCGGACGACCGACCCCTGTCGGACATTCAAGGCCTCGTGTCACTCCGGACGACCGACAATTGTCGGACGTCCGGCAACTGTGCAGCATAAGTGGCTCTAACGGCCATTTTCCTACCACCACTATATATAGTCTTCTTCCACCTCATGGATGAGCTGTCCAATACATTAGAAAGATTCCAAGAACACTTCCTTCTCTCACTCTCTCTTGTCCTCACCAAACCTTAGATCCCAAGAGTGTTTGTGAGGATTCTTGAGTGTTGTTCCAACCAAAAGATAGACCGTCCCTCTCCCCTCCTCTCAACCAAAGCAATTCGTGATTTGAGCAAGTTTTGAGCGGTTCCCTTGATCTTTATACTCTTGGAGGTTGGAGACTCCTAGGCGGTAGGAGTTCTTCGGCGAGGAATCAAACCATTGTGATTTCCCCCGGAAAGTTTGTGAGGGTTTGGAGGCCACCTCAAGGACTACCACTAGTGGTTGAGAAACGCCTTTGTGGTGTTGTCTCAAGGAGAGAATAGGGTGAGCCTTCGTGGCGTTGGTGTGCCTTCGTGGTAACATCCACCTCTCTAAACAGTGACATAGCTTCCCTCCAAGGAAGTGAACATCGGCATACATCCTCGTCTCTCGGAGTTGCCCTAACCCTAACTCCCTACTTGTGGTTATTTTTATTTGTGGTATTACTTGTACTACTTGTACTACTTGTGCTTACCTATCTACTTATTTGTTGTCTTGCTTAGTACACATAGCACGACTACCATCTTTGCAATTGTTAGGCTCACTTTCATATTCCGCAATATTGCCTATAATTGCTAAGTAACAATTAAAATTTGTAATTGTACCTATTCACCCCCCTCTAGGTCCATCTCGATCCTTTCAATTGGTATCAGAGCCTCGTTCTCTAATCTTGTGGCTTAACCACCCTAGAGCAAGATGGATAATGATGGGAATCCTTTAGTTGCACTCCCTATCGAGAAAGGGACATCCTCTTTGGATGAGCGTAGATCTTTCACCACTGAGGATCTTGAAAGGGCCCTCGCTAAGCAAAAGGAGGAGCATGATGCTTCTATTGAGGCCTTGGTCAAAATGAGGTTGGATGCATTAGCTGCAAAAACTCCACCACTGGAAAATCCAGGGGGTGTGATAAAGCAACCAAATGCATCTCTTCCAAATTTGGGCCAACAATCTCAAACTGGTGACCACACCGGTGTTCCATGGTTGTATGCAAAATCTAGAATTGAGAAACCTAGGTATAATGCAACGGGAAACCCCCCTTTACTTGATAACACTGCCGATTTTTCTTTATGGAGGGTTGGAATGGAGGATCACCTTAGGTTTGTCAACGATGAAATGCTGGAGGTCATGGAGAAAGGTTACAACCCTGTGAATCCCAAGGATCTCACACCAAGTGAAGAATATGGCAAACACCTCAATGACACCGCAATCATGCTCATAAGAAAGGGCATGTCTGACAAGCTGAAGACGCCCTACATTCACCTCACCAATGCAAAAGACCTATGGGATAGCCTCGTGATGACCAAGACGGGAACCTCCTCCCTCCGTCTTGCACAATATGAGATTGCCAAAGGGGCATTACAATATTTTTGCATGGAGAAAGGTGAAGACCCCAAGCAACTTCATGAGAGATTAATGAAACTTGCCGCTGATATTGAATCATATGATTGTGACAAGAGCCAAGATGGATTCAACTTGACCAAGCATTTTCTTGTGGACAAATTGCTGAATGCCCTTGCTCCATATCATCATCAAATGGTGTGGGACATAAGAAGAGAACATGGATTCAAGGACATGTCTCCCGATGATGTCATTTCAACCTTCCAACTATTTGAAGAATCAAAGGCAAATGCTACAAGACACCTTGCCATGCATGGTTCCTCATCACCCAAGACAAACCTAGCCTTGAAGGCCAAGCACGTAATGGATGATGATGTAAGTGAAGAAGAAGAAGAAGATGTTGAAGAAGAAGGCTATGAAGTTGACTCGGATGAGGGGCCCTCATATGAAGACATGGCTCTCTTTGTGAAGAAGTTTACTGCGGGAAAATTCAAGGGAAGATTCTAAAAGAAGAAAGTTAGGACTTGCTATAATTGTGAAGAAACCAACCACTTCTCAAATGAGTGCCCCTATGAAAAGAGAGAAGACAAGCCAAGATTCCAGAAGACATTTGTGAAGAAGAAGTTGCCCAACCCACTGAACTCCAAGTTCAAGAAGAAAGATGGGAAGGCTATGGTTGCCCAAGAAGAGTCCGCCCCCGATGATGTTAGAGGTGTTGCAGGTGTAGCCGAGGACACTCAAACCACATTGAGACTCGTAAACAAGACTGGTGATGTTGTCACATCCAACTATATGAAAGACTACGAAGGCAACGCACACAAATGTCTCATGGCAAAGGCCACGGTAGATAATGATGAGGGTCAAGCTTCTCCGGACAAGGTGCAGGTAAATCCATGTCCAAACCCTCCTCTATTTATTCCTACCACACCTAGTGATGAATATCTTGATGCTGAGGATCATGATCATGATTATGAAATAAGTGATGCTATGTTTTCTAAAATGGAGAAAGTCATGTGCTCTCTCAAAGGAAAGAAGCTCATTATGTTTCGTATGCTTATGGAGATGGTGAGTAAGCACACCATCTCCATCAAGGAACTCGAAACCCTCGTCACCGAGGAAAAGGATAAATGTGAAGTCCTTGAGCGGAAAGTCCTATATGAGGAAGCACGTAATGATGAATTGTGCTTAAAAATAGGTGCAAACATTGATAGACACACTAAAGATTGTGAGCTCTTGCATTTGTCTCTCAAGACAAAGGAAGAAGAGCTCAATCTCCTCACCAAGAAGTTTGATGAACTCAAGACCACATATCTTAACACACTTGAGAAAGCCTATTCCTCTCCTATTATAAATGTTGATGCTTATGCTACTAAACCCAATGGTGACCTAGCTAGCTTACTTGAGGAGAATCGGGTGTTAAAGGCACAAATTAAAAAATGGCTCATGTCATGTGCTAAAGGACAAAAGAACCTCAATGAAGTTTTGAGTCAACACAAGGAGGTTATGGCCAAGGAAGGACTTGAATTTGATCCAAGCACAAGCAAGAGTAAGGTAGTGACACACAAGCCTACAACTCCTCTTAAGGAGACATTTGTGCGAGAAGGGAACAAGGAGAAAGGAAAGAGTAAGGTTGACAAGGCTGTGAGTAGGAAGGCCACTAGGGACAAGCCTACTTCCAACAAGCCAAAAGAATTTATGCCTCCATCGTATGTGCTTCGTAAGCGAAAAGATGGAGATGTTTATGCTCAGTTTGTTGGTCCTAGAAATGCTTTTCGTTTTTATGCAATTTGGGTTCCTAAGACCCTTGTTACTAACTTGAGAGGTCCCATTGTAAAATGGGTGCCTCTAACCAAGACATGAATTGTGTGTAGGTTGGTGTCTCCGGTAGAGTCAAATGGGTGATTGATAGCGGTTGCTCAAATCATATGACCGGAGATGCAACATTGCTCATGGACTTCATGGAAGCTATTCGACCATTTATGAACATTGTCTTTGATGGAGGGTCTAAAGGACAGGTACTTGGGTTGGGCAAGATGGCTATCACCAATGACATGTCACTTACAAATGTCATGCTTGTCCAATCGCTATAATATCATTTGCTTTCTGTTCGCAATTGGCTTCTGTTGGTTATGATACACTTTTTAGACTAACGGATGTGAAAGTCTTTAAGAGAGATACTCTTGAAGTTGCCTTTGTTGTGGAGTTGGATGGCAACCTTTACACGGTTGATTTCTCGAAAGAGAGCACATTCCATCCAACTTGCCTCATGGCCAAGGCCGACAAGGGATGGCTATGGCATCGCCGGCTAGCCCATGTCGGCATGAAAAATATTCAAGATCTCTTAAAGGGTGAACACATCCTTGGACTAACCAATGTATCTTTTCAGAAAGACCGTGTGTGTAGTGCAAGCATAGAAGGTAAGCAACATCAATCAAAGCATCCCCCCAAGAACATAGTATCAACTTCAAGACCTTTGGAGCTCCTTCACGTGGATCTCTTTGGGCCTCCTTCATGGGACAGTCTTGGTGGGAAGAAGTATGGTTTCGTTATTGTTGATGATTATTCAAGATACATGATACGTTTCCATCGTATCTACTTTTCCAAACTCTTTTGCCCTTGTTTTGGACTCTAATTTGCATGATTTGAATGGAACTAACCCGGACTGACGCTGTTTTCAGCAGAATTGCCTTGGTGTTATTTTTGTTCAGAAATAAAAGTTCTCGGATTGACCTGAAAATTTACGGAGAATATTTTTGGAATTAATAAAAAATATTGGCGAAAGAATCAAGCCAAGGGGGTCCACCTGTTGGCGACAAGCCAGGAGGGCGCCCCCCCTAGGGCGCGCCCTGGTGGCTTGTGGGCCCCCCGTGGCTCCTCCGACCCTAATTCCAGCTCTATATATTCATATTCGGAGAGAAAAAAATACAGGAGAAGAGTTCATCGCGTTTCACGATACGGAGCCGCCACCACCTCCTGTTCTTCCTTGGGGGGGCAGATCTGGGGTCCGTTTTGGGCTCCGGAGAGGGGAAATCGACGCCGTCATCATCACCAACCATCCTTCATCACCAATTTCATGATGCTCTCCGCCGTTCGTGAGTAATTCCATCATAGGCTTGCTGGACGGTGATGGGTTGGATGAGATTTACCATGTAATCGAGTTAGTTTTGTTAGGGTTTGATCCCTAGTATCCACTATGTTCTGAGATTGATGTTGCTATGACTTTGCTATGCTTAATGCTTGTCCCTAGGGCCCGAGTGCCATGATTTCAGATCTGAACCTATTATGTTTTCGTGAATATATATGTGTTCTTGATCCTATCTTGCAAGTTGTAGACACCTATTACGAGTTATGATCCGCATCCCCCAGGGTGACAATAACTGGGATTCTTTTCGGTGATTACCGTAGTTTGAGGAGTTCATGTATTCACTAAGTGCTAATGCTTTGGTCCGGTTCTCTATTAAAAGGAGGCCTTAATATCCCTTGGTTTCCATTAGGACCCCGCTGCCACGTGAGGGTAGGACAAAAGATGTCATGCAAGTTCTTTTCCATAAGCGCGTATGACTATATATGGAATACATGCCTACATTACATTGATGAATTGGAGCTAGTTCTGTGTCACCCTATGTTATAACCGTTGCATGATGAATGCCATCCGACATAATTATCCATCACTAATCCATTGCCTACGAGCTTTTCACATATTGATCTTTGCTAAGTTACTTTTCCGTTGCTACTGTTACAATCACTACAAAACCGCTACTGTTACTTTTGCCACCGTTACCGTTACTTCCATACTACTTTGCTACTAAATACTTTGCTGCAGATATTAAGTCTTTCAGGTGTGGTTGAATTGACAACTCAGCTGCTAATACTCGAGAATATTCTTTGGCTCCCCTTGTGTCGAATCAATAAATTTGGGTTGAATACTCTACCCTCGAAAACTGTTGCGATCCCCTATACTTGTGGGTTATCAAGACCTTTTTCTGGCGCCGTTGCCGGGGAGCATAGCTCTATTCTTGGAGTCACTTGGGATTTATATCTGCTGATCACTATGAAGAATCTGAAAGATGCTAAAACCAAGATCTATCCCTCAACTACGAGGAGAGGTAAGGAACTGCCATCTGGCTCTGCACTTGATTCACCTTCTGTTATGAGTAAATTTGTGACACCACCACCTGCTATTGATTCTGATATGTCGCAAGTAATTGATGATGCCACCTCTGCTATGCATGATGCTTATGATGATACTTTGCTTGGTAATACTGTGCCATTGGGTGAATTTCTTGATGAGCAAATTGCTAGAGTCAATGCTGAAACTGATGATATTTCTGAAACTGATGAAATTATTGAAACTAAACACTATGAGACACCTGTTAGACCTAGCTCTCCTAGATATGAATTGCCTAATATACCTAAGGGTTATGGTATGGAGGAAGAGGTAGCTAGGGACTTTCTTGCTTGTAAGGATAGAGATGATCTTAAGAAATTGCTATGCAAGTGGAAGGAAAAATCTTTGAATGCTAGAATGCAATATGATCCTAAGTTTGCTACTTCACCTATCTTTGTTACTGATAAGGATTATGAATTCTCTGTCGATCCTGAGTTAATTACTTTGGTTGAATCTGATCCTTTCCATGGTTATGAATCTGAAACTGTTGTGGCACATCTTACTAAATTGAATGATATAGCCACCCTATTTACTCATGAGGAAAAAAATCGTTATTACTATATTCTTAAGTTGTTTCCTTTCTAATTAAAGGGTGGTGCTAAGATATGGTTTAATTATCTTGCTCCTGGTTGTGTGCGTAGTCCCCAGGATATGATATATTACTTCTCTGAAAAATATTTTCCTGCCCATAAGAAACAAGCTGCCTTGCAAGAAATATTTAACTTTGTGCAAATTGAAAAAGAGAGTCTCCCACAAGCTTGGGGGAGGCTTCTCCAATTACTTAATGCTTTGCCTGATCATCCTCTCAAGAAAAATGAAATACTTGATATCTTTTATAATGGACTAACCGATGCTTCTAGGGACCACCTAGATAGTTGTGCTGGTTGTGTTTTCAGGGAACGAACTGTTGAACAAGCTGAACTGCTATTGAATAATATATTGAGCAATGATAATGATTGTACTATTCCCGAACCACCTCCAAAGTCAATTCCGAAGAAAAGAGGTATTCTATTTCTCAGTCCTGAAGATATGCAAGAGGCAAAGAAATCTATGAAAGAAAAAGCTATTAAAGCAGAAGATGTTAAGAATCTACCACCTATTGAAGAGATACATGGTCTTGATACCCCGACACAGGTAGTAGAGGTAAATTCTCTTCGTAGATTTGATGAAGGTGATATTCCCTATAATAAGTCTGCTAGCCAATGCTTCGATGAGTTTGATAACTTTATCGTTAAACAGGAAAATTTCAATGCTTATGTTAGTAGACAATTGAAACATAATGCTTATATGCTTGATCGCTTAGGTGATTATATGAGTAGAACTATCAATGATCTTAAGCTTATTAGTAAACATGCTTCCATGGTAACTACTCAAGTAGAACAAGTACTTAAGGCACAAAATGATTTGCTTAATGAGATGAATGGTAAGAACAATGATCATTCTGTTAGAGTTGTGACTAGAGGTGGTAAAATGACTCAGGAACCTTTGTATCTTGAGGTCCATCCTAAGAGAATTGAGCAAGATTCTCAGAGAATTAATACTGATGCACCTAGTCGTCCCAGTAACAAAAGGAAAAAGAATGACGATAGGACTTTGCATGCTGCTAGTGAACCTGTTATAGATACACATGAAAACCCAAATGATATTTCTATTTCTGATGCTCAGACACAATCTGGTAATGGACATGAGCCTAGTGATAATATTAATGATGATGTTCATGTTGATGCTCAACCTAGTAATGATAATGATGTGGAGATTTAACCTGCTGTTGATCTTGATAACCCACAACCTAAGAATAAAAGATATGATAAAAGAGACTTCGTTGCTAGGAAGCATGGTAAAGAAAGAGAACCTTGGGTTCAGAAACCCATGCCCTTTCCTCCTAAGCCATCCAAGAAAAAGGATGATGAGGATTTTGAGCGCTTTGTTGAAATGCTTAGACCTGTCTTTTTGCGTATGCGCTTGACTGATATTCTGAAAATGTCTCCTTATGCTAAGTATATGAAAGATATTGTGACAAATAAAAGAAAGATACCGAAAGCTGAGATTTCCACCATGCTTGCTAATTATACCTTTAAGGGTGGAGTACCAAAGAAACTAGGAGATCCCGGAGTACCTACTATACCATGCTCTATTAAAGGAAATTATGTTAAAACTGCTTTATGTGACCTTGGAGCTGGTGTTAGTGTCATGCCTTTCTCTTTGTATCGTAGACTTGATTTGAATAAGTTGACACCTACTGAAATCTCCTTGCAAATGGCTGATAAATCAACTGCTTTACCCATCGGTATTTGTGAGGATGTGCCTGTCGTAGTTGCAAATGTTACTATCCTAACGGACTTTGTTATTCTTGATATTCCCGAGGACGACAGTATGTCGATTATCCTTGGTAGACCTTTTTTGAATACTGCAGGGGCTATTATTGATTGCAACAAGGGCAATGTCACTTTTCATGTTAATGGTAATGAGCATACGGTACACTTTCCGAAGAAACAACCTCAAGTTCATAGTATCAACTTTATTGGAAAAACTCCAACTATTATTATTGGAGATTTTGAATTCCCTCTCCCTACTGCCAAGAAGAAATATGATATACTTATTGTTGGGGACATGCATATGCCCATTGAGGTAACCTAGTGTTATTCGAAAATTCTCCGGTTCCGTGTCATTCGAAAAAGTTTGTCAATAAGACTTGATCAACCTTATTGATGTATTCTTTTTGATGAGCATGAGATGGATGAATTTAGGAGGCACAACCTTCTGTACCCAACTTTTACTTTCTGTTATTTAGATTAAATTAAGTAAAAAATGCTATTATTCTTCTGTTTTCTGATTTATCCGTGCAATAAAAAGTGACCTGAAAATAAAAGTTCTCAGAATTCCCTGAAAATTTAGTATGATTTTTTCTGGAATATTTAAGAATTTTTGGCACTGAGAACACATCAGGGGGCTGCACCAGTGGGCCACAAGCCTACAGGGCGCGCCCACCCCCCTAGGCGCGCCCTGGTGGCTTGTGGGTCCCACGTAGGCCCCCCTCACTTATTCCACCACCCATCCACTTCGTCTTCCTCTAGAAAAAATCCCACCATTGCTCAAACCCGTGTCCTAGCTCATCTTGCTGCCATTTCTTATCTCCTTGTGCAAAGCTCCATTTGCAAAACTGCTTTGGGGGATTGTTCTTCGGTATGTGACTCCTCCAATGGTCCAATTAGTTTTTTGTTCTAGTGCTTTATATATTGCAAATTTTTGCTGCTGTGGTGACCTTGTTCTTGAGCTTGCATGTCAAATTTGTAGGGTCCCAAGTAGTTTTGATGCATGATATAGCCTCTAGGCACTTGTGGGAGTAGTTGCTATAAGTTTTGTTGAGTTTTGTTCACCTTTATTTTGAGTCACTAAAAATTTCAGAAATTTTACAGAAAAAAGGGAAATGTTTAGGAGGACATACCAAGGAGGTCCCTCGAGGAAGCAAGGCCCAAGGATCTCTATATGTGAGCCCGACTTTGAACCACCAAGGGAAGCACAAGTGCGGCCTTGTGAATGGCCGTCGGATCAATTCATGGTTCAAGCAGGTTTCAAGGAAGAATTTGACGAATACGTACAAAATGCTGGCCTTGAGGACTTCGTGTCAGATAAGTGTCAGCAGTATCATTACCTCACTGATTCATTTGTGCGAAGATTTGAGTTTACTTCCCAGCACAATAATCATTCTGTCCTGTTGGATCTTTATGATAAATCTTTTACCATGGACCTAGAAGATTTTAATGATGCATGCAAAATTCCACAATGGGGTAGTTATATTAAGCCGCGCAAAACTGAATATATCGATTTTCTTGCTAACATCAGTGTGGGAGAAACTAGGAACATCAGACAGGCTACCATAGGGAGCATTCACTTTCCTGCCATACATTATTTCACTCTCTTTATAGGTAGATGTATTAATGGTAAACATGATCATAGCCACCTTTGTGCATCAGATCTTAGCGTCCTCAAGTGTGCGGTAATGAATGATAGACGTTATAATTTGGGGGCCAATATTGCCAGGAGGCTACATTTGAATGCCAAAGAAGGAGATTTCTTTGGCGATATTTATGCCACCCGTTTAGCTAATTATCTTGGGGTATCCATAAGGGGGAATGATATTGAGTTACCACCTGCTTTTCTTGATTATGAGGCTATGGTGCGCCACCAGTTTCTTGAGAGGAACGAACAGTCCTTCATGTACCGACTAATTTTTGATAGACAGTGTGTTGTCCATATTACCCTTCCTGCTCCTGCCTTCTTTAACTTTCAGGAAAAAGGGTGACACTTTGTAACCAGAGAGGAGGCAAACGAGTACGAGAGAGAGGCGGAAGCCGCTCGCCTCCGCGCTACAGCCGTTCAGGCGGTAGCCGCAGCAGCCCAGTACAACCCCAACTATGACTTTGGATATTATCCGGGCCAGCCATGGCACTAGACCAACTTAGGCCAAAAGCCTAAGCTTGGGGGAGTACGTATTTCTCACCGACATTACATTCATGTTCACACACTCATTCTAGTTGTCGGTGTTCATACTTTTTCATTGTATCATCCATGGCATTTCATTTCTTCTTTCCGCTTTCTTCTTGTGTGTTTAATTCACCTTAAGAAAAATCCAAAAAAAATTAGTTCTAGCTTTACCTTTTAGTTTGTCTAGTTGTAGTATTAAAAGAAAACCCAAAAAGATTTCTCGTTCTTCTTTTGCTTGTTGGGAGCTTTCCCGTGTAAATAGTTTTTCTCGTTCTTGTTTTGAAATTTCTTTCTTTGGGTCGTAAGGAGAAGACCACAATGAAAATGTTGAGTGGCTCTCATATGCATTATTGTTTATCTTATAGAGAGCCCATATTACCTTGCCTTCTCCTTTGAGTTATTGTTTGTAGATTCAGCTTAGTCCAATGCACGTGCACTCTTATTATTATTCACACCGTTTGGTCGTGCAAGTGAAAGGCAATAATGACGATATATGATGAAGTGATTGAGATGGAGAAAAGTTGGTATGAACTCGACCTTTTTTTTTGTAAATATGATTAGCTCATCGTTCTGGATTCAGCTCATTATGGATGAAACATGTTTGCAATGACAATTAGAGATTATAGTTACTCATGCCATGCTTAATTAGCTAAGAGTGTTTAATGGTTTGTCTTGAGTGCCAACATGCATTTTAAAATGGTTGTGATGTAGTATGATAGAATGGTATCCTCCTCTGAATGATTCAAGTGGCTTGACTTGGCACATGTTCACGCATGTAGTTGAAACAAAATCAACATAGCTTCCACGATATTTATGTTCATGGTGATTTATATCCTACTCATGCTTGCATTCAATGTTGGTTAATCTCAATGCATGATTATGACTGTTGTCGCTCTCTAGTTGGTCGCTTCCCAGTCTCATGCTAGCCTTCACCTGTACTAAGCGGGAATACTGCTTGTGCATCCATTTCCATAAACCCAAAGTTGTTCCATATGAGTCCACCATACCTACCTATATGCGGTATTTACCTGCCGTTCCAAGTAAATTTGCATGTGCCAAACTCTAAACCTTCAAATAATATCCTGTTTTGTATGCCCGAATCGCTCATGTAGTGACTAGGGGCTGTCAGTATCTTCCATCCTAGGTGGGTTATTCTCACGATATGTGTTGATTCACTATCATTCATGAGAAAGTGGCTGGTATTCGGGATGCCCAGTTCCATGCTCAAAAATCAAATCAAAATATAATGAAACAAAACTCCCCCAGGATTGTTGTTTGTATGGACGGTACCCGTCGATTCGGCCCGCCGTGGAGTGTGATTGATTGGTGGAGGGGGAGTAAAAGCTTTACTATTCTGTTTGGGAACCGCCTATAATGTATCTAGCATGGAAGATACCGAGATCTCTCAGTTGTTATGTTGACAATGAAAGCATACCGCTCAAAATTATTATTCATCCCTGTTTTAAAAACTCGAGCTCTGGCACCTCTGCGAATCAATGCTTCCCTCTGCGAAGGGCCTATCTATTTACTTTACTGTTGAGTCATCCTCCTCTTATAAAAAGCACCGATTAGAGAGCACCACCGTCATTTGTATGCTTTGTTATTAATTGATATTGAGTATGATTGTGACTGGATCTCTTTTACCATGAATTACAATGTCTAGTCAGTCCTTGTTCTTCAGAGGTGCTCTGCATTTATGTTTTACGGTCTCAGAAAGGGCTAGCGAAATACCATTATATCATATTGTATCATGATTGTTTTGATAAAATTGTTGTTATCCGAGATTTATTATTATTGCTCGCTAGTTGATTATGCCATTGATATGAGTAAATGTGAGACCTAAATGTTATTGTGAATGTGGGTAGTCTATAATCTTTGTTGAAAATCTGAACATCAGTTAGACATATTTACAACAACAAGATCAAACAGAGTTTGTAAAAGTTTTTCTTTGTCACTTTCAGTTTGTCAACTGAATTGCTTGAGGACAAGCAATGGGTTAAGCTTGGGGGAGTTGATACGTCTCCACCGTATCTACTTTTCGAAACTCTTTTGCCCTTGTTTTGGACTCTAATTTGCATGATTTGAATGGAACTAACCCGGACTAACGCTGTTTTCAGCAGAATTGCCTTGGTGTTATTTTTGTGCAGAAATAAAAGTTCTCAGATTGATCAGAAAATTTACGGAGAATATTTTTGGAATTAATAAAAACTATTGGCGAAAGAATCAAGACAGGGGGTCCACCTGTTGGCCACAAGCCAGGAGGGCACACCCCCCCTAGGGCGCGCCCTGGTGGCTTGTGGGCCCCCCGTGGTTCCTCCGACCCTAATTCTAGTTCTATATATTCATATTTGGAGAGAGAAAAATAAAGGAGAAGAGTTCATCGCGTTTCACGATACGGAGCCGCCGCCACCTCCTGTTCTTCCTCGGGAGGGCAGATCTGGGGTCCGTTTTGGGCTCCGGAGAGGGGAAATCGACGCCGTCATCATCACCAACCATCCTTCATCACCAATTTCATGATGCTCTCCACCGTTCGTGAGTAATTCCATCATAGGCTTGCTGGATGGTGATGGGTTGGATGAGATTTACCATGTAATCGAGTTAGTTTTGTTAGGGTTTGATCCCTAGTATCCACTATGTTTTGAGATTGATGTTGCTATGACTTTGCTATGCTTAATGCTTGTCACTAGGGCCCGAGTGCCATGATTTCAGATCTGAACCTATTATGTTTTCGTGAATATATATGTGTTCTTGATCCTATCTTGCAAGTTGTAGACACCTATTACGAGTTATGATCCGCATCCCCCAGGGTGACAATAACTGGTATTCTTTCCGGTGATTACCGTAGTTTGAGGAGTTCATGTATTCACTAAGTGCTAATGCTTTGGTCCGGTTCTCTATTAAAAGGAGGCCTTAATATCCCTTAGTTTCCATTAGGACCCCGCTGCCACGGGAGGGTAGGACAAAAGATGTCATGCAAGTTCTTTTCCATAAGCACGTATGACTATATATGGAATACATGCCTACATTACATTGATGAATTGGAGCTAGTTCTGTGTCACCCTATGTTATAACCATTGCATGATGAATGCCATCCGACATAATTATCCATCACTGATCCATTGCCTACGAGCTTTTCACATATTGATCTTTGCTATGTTACTTTTCCGTTGCTACTGTTACAATCACTACAAAACCGCTACTGTTACTTTTGCCACCGTTACCGTTACTTCCATACTACTTTGCTACTAAATACTTTGCTGCAGATATTAAATCTTTCAGGTGTGGTTGAATTGACAACACAGCTGCTAATACTCGAGAATATTCTTTGGCTCCCCATGTGCCGAATCAATAAATTTGGGTTGAATACTCTACCCTCGAAAACTGTTGCGATCCCCTATACTTGTGGGTTATCAATACACATGGGTGTTCTTTCTCAAATCCAAGGACGAGACAAAAATCACCTTCATTGATTTTGCCAAGCAAGCTCAACGAAAATTTGACAAAGAAATCTTGGCAATAAGAAGTGGCAATGGCTCCGAGTTCAAGAACTATACATTGGAAGAGTTTGTTAGTGATGAAGGAATTGAGCATCAATACTCCGCACCATATACCCCACAACAAAATGGGGTAGCCGAAAGGAAGAACTGCACTATTGTGGAAATTTCAAGGTCCATGTTGGATGAGTACAAATCACCTCATAGCTTTTGGGCAGAGGCTCTCAACACAGCATGTCATGCATCGAATCGTCTATTCCTTCGCAAGATCTTGGAGAATACCCCATATGAACTCATAACCGGGAACAAACCAAATGTCAAATATTTCCGGGGTTTTGGTTGCAAATGCTTCATTCTCAACAAGAGAGAACGGTTAGGAAAATTTCAATCTAAAACAACCGAAGGAATATTTGTTGGTTATGGACCAAACTCCCATGCCTATAGGGTCTACAACAAATCCACCGGATGTGTTGTAGAAACTTGTGACGTGGTGTTTGATGAATTTAATGGCTCCCATGGGGAGCAAGTTGATCTAAGTGATGCAGGTGATGAAGATCCTTCACAAGACATTTTGACCATGGGTGTAAGTGCTCTCCTTCCAATGGAACATGTTCCTTGTGAAGGTGCAAATGAGGACACTAGCACCACTCATGCTCAAACTACTACTACACCAACATCACAACAAGAACCCGTTCCTCAAGAGGAGTTCATAATCCAAGAACAAGAACTTGTTCCTACACCGGACCTACAACACCATCAAGCACAAGAACAAGAACAAGTTCATCATCCAGAACAAGAGCAAGAACATGCACATGTCGATGATGACGAATCTTCTAGTGATGGTGAATCTCAACAAATGATGCATGAAGAACTCGAACTTCCAAAACACCCTATAGATTCACATATTGAAGATGTTGATGATGGAAATGAAATTGAACCTCGTGAAACCCTAACCTCCATCATGCCTCGTGTGGCCCGTCGTGTTGATGTCAAGCAAATTCACACTCGCACATCGGAAGGTAGAGTCACTCGTAAACAATTAACCAACTTTTGTGCTCACTTTTCGTTTGTCTCTAGTGTTGTGCCACATAAGGTACAAGATGCCCTGATGGACAATGACTGGCTTGTTGCAATGCAAGAAGAGTTGAACATCTTCGAGCGCAACAAAGTATAGTCTTTAGTCAAAAGGCCAACTAAGGAACACAATGTTATTGGTACAAAATGGATCTTCAAGAACAAGCAAGATGAGCATGGTGTAATCATCAGAAACAAGGCAAGGTTAGTGGCACAAGGGTTTTCACAAGTTGAAGGTTTGGACTTTGATGAGACCTTTGCTCCCGTTGCCCGTCTTGAATCAATTCGCATCTTACTTGCTTATGCTGCTTTCAATGGTTTTACTTTACATCAAATGGATGTGAAGAGTGCATTTCTTAATGGTCCTCTAAAAGAAGAGGTCTATGTATCACAACCACCCGGTTTCGTTGACCCCGATCACAAAGACTATGTGTACAAACTTCACAAGGCTTTGTATGGCCTCAAACAAGCACCCCGTGCTTGGTATGATCATCTTAAGAAGTTTTTACTCGCTGATAGTTTTGTGAGAGGGGTGATTGACCCTACTCTTTTTACAAAAAGGGAAAATGGTGATTTGATCTTATGCCAAATTTACGTAGATGATATCATTTTTGATTCTCCTAACATTCATTTATGCAAGAAGTTTGCGGAATCCATGACCAAGACCTTTGAGATGTCACTCAATGCGGACTTGAAGTTCTTTCTCGGTTTTCAAATTCAACAATTTCAAGAAGGAATTTTCTTATCCCAAACCAAGTATCTCAAGGACATTCTTGCGAAGTTCGGAATGACAGACGCCAGCCCATGCAAGACGCCCATGGCAACTAAAAATTTTCTTGACGAAGACACAAACGGTATCCCGTTTGACCCATCTCTTTACCGCTCTATGATTGGTTCATTGCTTTAATTTTGTGCATCTAGACCAGACATCATGTTAAGTGTAGGCATTTGTGCAAGATTTCAAGCTACCCCTAGGGAAAGTCATCGTAAGGCGGTTAAGCATATTCTTAGATACCTTGTTCACACCCCAAAGTTGGGCCTATGGTACCCCAAGGATGCCAAGTTTGATCTCATTGGGTACACGGATGCGGATTGGGCTGGAGACAAGGTGGGAAGGAAATCCACCTCCGGTGCATGCCAGTTTCTTGGACGCTCTTCGGTAAGTTGGTCCTCGAAGAAGCAAAATTGTGTCTCCTTATCCACTGCTGAAGCCGAATATATTGCAACTGCAAGTTGTGCAACACAATTGCTATGGATGAGGCAAACGTTGAAGGACTATGGTATAACTTACATACATGTGCCTCTACGATGCGACAATGAAAGTGCCATCAAGCTTGCTGAAAACCCTGTTGAGCACCCTCGCACCAAGCACATTGACATTCGGTATCACTTCTTAAGAGACCATGTGCAAAAAGGTGACATTACTCTTGCTCATGTTGGTACAGATATACAACTTGCTGACATCTTCACCAAACCGCTGGATGAAGCTAGGTTCTGTCAACTTAGGCGTGAACTTGGTATCTTGGGGCTTGATAGCATTATGTGAAATTCTTGCACACCTGCATACATTTACTTCATGTCGTGTCTAGGTGTAGGCATATCTTTAGGGGGAGACACTCAACTCATGGGCACTCTCACCCTATATGATGCATAAATAAACCAAACACTCTCAAAGTTACTTTGCTCATTTTTGTGACTTGGTACTTTAAATGATGGAGTAGTGGCAATGGGCTCAAGGTTTCTATCTTCGCAGTGCCATACCACATTTACTCAAACATGGTGGCGTAAGCCACCCCCCTGCTATAAATATTGTTAGAGCGGTTTGTTTTTACCTAAACTAGGGTTATCATTGATTGGTTTGGTCATATTGTTATATGTGTTATGATAACTGTCATCGTCTCGCTGTCATGTGTGTCACCAACTCTACTCTATCCTTCCTCCACTCCCTGCCTGGACCAGTTTTCTGTTAACTCCCTCAGACGTCCGACGCATCTCGGACGTCCGATGCCTCTCGGACGTCCGACGACTCTCGTTCGTCCTATGCCTTAACTGCCTCCGGTCGTCCGAGGCTTCGGGCGCGCATATAAAATCTGGTGGTCGAGGGGCTGGACAGTTACCCTATCCCCCCGCGCCGCCCCCATCTCGCTCTCCCTCCTCTCCTGGTATCTCCTGCGCCGCCGGGCCGCCGCCGGCCGATCTCCGGCCGGTTCCTCCGGCCGTGGCCCTTCCTTCCTTGCCCTGACGTAGATCTGCTCATCCCCCTTCTTCTCCCCTGGTTACTTCCTCATTTTTTCTTGCTTTGGGTGGTCATGGTGGCTTAGATCCCACTCTCTATCTTAGGTTTATCTCTGTGGTGGTCGGGGATTCGCCATGTCGAAGATCAAGCACACCGGGCGCAAGATCCCTGTGGGCTCATCTTCTCATGCCTCCCATGGTGTGGGGTCCGATGACTCCCAAGAACGGGCTCGCCCCCACAAGCGCCTCGCCAAGCGTCCTGTTCATGAAACTGTGTCGTCCTCGGAGGGCTCCGACTACGAAGAAGATATGGAGTATGAAGAACGGGCTGAATTTGTTGCTATTCGCAGAAATCTTCCAAAGCCCGGCACTCGGAGGCCGTCGTACATGCCTCCTCCACCTCCAGATCAGCCTCAAGGTGACGTGACGTGGCTTGGACTGCGTCGGTATTTCCCCAAAGAGGAAGGGATGATGCAGCACAGCGACGGTAAGTATTTCCCTCAGTTATGAAACCAAGGTTATCGAACCAGTAGGAGGATCACCACCACCCAATAAGCAGCACCTGCACACAAACAACAAATACTTGCAACCCGACGCGAAAGAGAGGTTGTCAATCTCTCTACGGTAATAAGATAGATTAGGTAATGATAGAAAGGAGAGATAGATCTCTCAAGAACACAAATAAAAAGAGTAAATATGTAGTAATATGTTTTTGGGTTTTTGGTTTTGTAGATCTAAAAACAAAGATTGCAAAAAACGTAGATCGGAAAGCAATATGATGGATAAGTAGACCCGGGGGCCGTAGGATTCACTAGTGGCTTCTCTCATGAGTATAGTGCACGGTGGGTGAACAAATTACTGTTGGGCAATTGATAGAAAATCGAATACTCATGATGATATCCAAGGCGATGATCATTATATAGGCATCACGTCCAAGATAGATAGACCGACTCCTGCCTGCATCTACCTCTATTACTCCACACATCGACCGCTATCCAACATGCATCTAGTGTATTAAGTTCATGGAAAAACGGAGTAATGCAATAAGAACGATGACATGATGTAGACAAGATCTATTCATGTAGGAATAGAGCCCATCTTGTTATCCTTAATAGCAACGATACATGCGTGTCTTGCTGCCCCTTCTGTCACTGGGAAAGAACACCGCAAGATCGAACCCATCACAAAGCACCTCTTCTCATGGCAAGAAAAATCGATCTAGTTGGCCTAACTAAACCAAAGATTCGGAGAAGAAATACGAGGCTATAAGTAATCATGCATATAAGAGATCAAAGAAGACTCAAATAATATTCATGGATAGAAACTGATCATGAACTCAAAATTCATCGGATCCCAACAAACACACCGCAAAAGTTTACATCAAATAGATCTCCAAGAGACCATTGTATTGAGAATCATAAGAGAGGGAGAAGAAGCCATCTAGCTACTGCCTACGGACTCGTAGGTCTATGGTGGACTACTCACGCATCATCGGAGAGGCACCTATGAGGAAGATGAACCCCTCCGTGATGGTGTTTAGATTGGATCTCGCGGTTCTGGAACTTGCGGCGGCTGGAATTGTGTTTCGTCGACTCCCCTAGGGTTTTTGGAATATTTGGGAATTTATAGGCATCAGAGGCGGTGCGGAAGGGGGCCGAGGAGGGCACAACCCATCAGGGCGCGTCGGGGCCCTCCTGGCATGCCCTGGTGGGTTGTGGTCTCCACGGCCCACCTTTCCGGCAGTTCTTTGGCCCACTGGGTGTCTTCTGGTCCAGAAAAAATCTCCAAAAAGTTTCGTCGCGATTGGACTCCGTTTGGTATTTATTTTCTGCTAAGTAAAAAACAAGCAAAAATAGCAACTGGCACTTTGGCACTATGTCAATAGGTTAGTCCCAAAAAATGATATAAAGTTGTAATAAAATGATTGTAAAACATCCAAGAATGATAATATAACAGCATGGAACAAGCAAAAATTATAGATACGTTGGAGACGTATCATGATGCTCGCCGCATCTCTCTTGAGCCCCCTCCCTCACTTGGTCGCAAGATAAAGGACTTCACCCAAGTCCCTAATTCTGCCTATCTTCAGTTTCGTCGCGACCTTGATCAATTCTCTGTTATGCATGACTCTATGGATTCTCGTTTTTGCACAAATGTTCAGGAAGACATTTTCACCACTGTCATTGTCCCAAAAGGTCTGTCTGTGCATCACTATATTGACTTAGAGCATATTTGCACTCATCCGGCGAAATATCCGGGTGCCATTAATCTCATTGAGTCGTCTGGCTTGGCTGCACCGTTTGCTTTTAAACATGATTTCAACCATGCTGCCATTCATCAGTTCTATGCTACTTGTTTCTTTAGTCCTGACAAGACCGTCACTTGGATGACTTCCGACACCGAACTCTCAGCTTCTTATGCTGAGTTTGTCGCCGCTCTTGGTTTTTCTGACACTGGTTTCAAAATCCATAAGGATGATCCAAACCATGCACCCAAGACCGTTGAAGCCTGTGGTCATCTTTTAAAACCCATCGATGATCTTGATGACGATGAAAAGGGCAAGGATATAAATCAAGTTTCTATTTGGAGGTCTCCCTTCTTCATCATTTTTCAGTGTGTCATTCGCACCATCTATCCCAAGATGGATGACAAGGGGACTTGTAGCGGGTATTGTATCGATCTCATGTCTCGTCTTCATGAACATCCTAAAGGGAAGATCAATATCCCTCATTTCCTATGGCATGAGATTCACCTAGCTAGTTTTCAATAAAAGCGAGCCTTTCCTCATGCTCCCTTTATTCAGGCTCTCATTGAGCATGTGGCCCCCATTCCCATTGCTCGAACTCATGTGCATCACAAATGGGTCATTCCTCCTCATATGGCGGATGATTGGGCTCCCAAGAAATCCTCATCTACCCCTGCTCGATGGGCTGCTGCTCGGTCTCATCCGGCCTTCTCTGGCTCTACCTCCTTCGGTCGCATTGCTCGTTTTCTTGGGAAGGCCCAGTCTGCCATGATGAAGGCTTTCTCTTTTCATTGCTCTCAAAACCACGATGTGGTCACTCGCATGATCTCCTCTAAGAATGCTTTGAAGGCTCGTCTGAGAGACTCTGGAGCAACTGATGTGAGTGAGGATGAGCGTCCACCTGATGCCCCTCCTTCCGACTTTGGCTTCCCTTCTGGTCCCGAGTGGGCTGATTTCCTTGACGAGGCAGGAGGCAGTGGCACTCATGGTAATGATGATGATGACAGTGATCTCTGATTGCATGGCTGGTTGTCTTGGTCCTTCCCCTTTTAGGGTACTTGATGCCAAAGGGGGAGGAGATTACCTTAGTATTTGATTTGTTTTGCTATCTATGATGTAATGCTATCTATGTATGATGAACTCTATTATGCTATGCTATCTATGATGTAATGCTATTTATGAATGGTGAACCATTATGCTATATATGAGCGTTGTGCTATCATGAGATATTCTTATTCTTTTGTGTCAACATATTGATTTGTGATATATTCTATGCACTCATTATCAAGTAAGGGGGAGCTCCTGACCATAACTATTTTTTTCTATGCATATAATGAGGGGGAGCTCTGTAACAAATCTCTCCTAAGCTGTCTAAGTCTACTTCACTTTTTGAGAGCTATATGTATGTTGTCATCAACTACCAAAAAGGGGGAGATTGAAAGTGCAATCATGCCCTTAATCATATTTTGATGTTGTTGACAACATACATATAGGGAACTAATCATTTTCATCAAGTGCATCTCAGGTTTAGTTCCCAAGAGACTGTTGAGGGGATTGTGACTAACATATCCAGGATGCTTAAAGTATGGAGAAACAAGACAAAATGTTCTATCTCTTTTTGTTTACTCTTGAGTATAGGGATCCCGCACTATTAAGAGGGTATCACTGCCTCTCGCAAGAAACTTGCTCAAAATATAGGAAAAACCTCTCATACTTCTTCATCAGGCTATTCTGTTCTTCTTCGGACGACCGGCGGTCTTCGGACGTCCGGTCGCCGGATCACCGACGTTCTCCGGATATCCGGAGCCAGCCATCAGAACCGAATCCTCGGATTTCTTGTCCTTCCGTTCGTCCGAGCTCCGGACGTGTGGGTGCGGCCGGAAATCCGACGCCACCCACCAGAGCCAAAATGTCGGACGTCCGGTTCCTTCCGGACGACCGTGCCCCGGACGGCCGACGCCCTCCGGTCATCCGTATGCTGTGCATCCTCCCCATCCAAACTGCTGCACTGACCTGCTCTCTCGTGTTCTTTGGACGACCGACCCCTGTCAGACGTCCGAGGCCTCGTGTCACTCCGGACGACCGACAACTATGCAGCATAAGTGGCTCTAACGGCCATTTTCCTACCACCACTATATATAGTCTTCTCCCACCTCGTGTATGAGCTGTCCAATACATTAGAAAGATTCCAAGAACACTTCCTTCTCTCACTCTCTCTTGTCCTCACCATATCTTAGATCTCAAGAACGTTTGTGAGGATTCTTGAGTGTTGTTCCAACCAAAAGATAGATCCTCCCTCTCCCCTCCTCTCAACCAAAGCAATTCGTGATTTGAGCAAGTTTTGAGCGGTTCCCTTGATCTTGTTACTCTTGGAGGTTGGAGACTCCTAGGCGGTAGGAGTTCTTTGGAGAGGAATCAAACTATTGTGATTTCCCTCGGAAAGTTTGTGAGGGTTTGGAGGCCACCTCAAGGCTTACCACTAGTGGTTGAGAAACGCCTTCGTGGTGTTATCTCAAGGAGAGAATAGGGTGAGCCTTCGTGGCGTTGGTGTGCCTTCGTGGTAACATCCACCTCTCTAAACGGTGACGTAGCTTCCCTCCAAGGAAGTGAACATCGGCATACATCCTCGTCTCTCGGAGTTGCGGTTATCCCTAACCCTAACTCCCTACTTGTGGTTATTTGTCTTTGTGGTATTACTTGTATTACTTGTACTACTTGTGCTTACCTATCTACTTATTTGTTGTCTTGCTTAGTACACATAGCACGACTACCATCTTTGCAATTGTTAGGCTCATTTTCATATTCCGCAATATTGCATATAATTGCTAACTAACAATTAAAATTTGTAATTGTACCTATTCACCCCCCCCTCTAGGTCCATCTCGATCCTTTCACCATGCCATCTGCCTTAACCCTACACGCATTCTAACTGGGAAGCGGCCTAATTCGCATGTTCGTCACTAAGGTACTCTTCACCATATTCTTGATCTTCCATGCCTAGCCAATTAAATAACCAGTGGCAAGCCAATGAGTACTTTGAATGTACTCGCAAGCAACCCATGTTCGGAACAAGGTATTCATGCATGGTTTATCACTAAGCAGGTAATTTTGCAAAAAGCTAATTTTGAGTGCAGTATCATGTCCTAACATTTGTAAAATCATGCATCATGAGGTTACTGATAACCATATGAACAGGTTACAAATATCAATATAAACAAAGTATCCAACTCTAGTTTCATCATCTCATCAAGTCACCGGACTTAGCTCAAGTATCTCATTCGTCACATACACACACACACACACACACCAAGTTTTGTAAAACTATGGACGTAGACCGAGAGCGGTCATCCAACTGTCCTTGACCATGGAGACAACTATTTGAATAGTTTTACACTCCGTAGAGGTTGCATACTTTACCGACAAGACTCGGTGAACTTCCGTGTCATCCACGACTCACGATATATTACATACCCGAGGTAAGCACCCGAAAAATGTCTTTCCCTTGACAACACTAAGGAAAGAGTCCACTCGTTAGCCCACGTCCTCATGATGTACATCACAAGTACCATACCTGAGGGGACACAACGGTGTGCCCGGTGTTTGTGAAAACAGTCATAGTCGTCCTTCCAGTCACGATCCCGTATCGAGAGAGTAACTCTGGCCCTCTCGCCACTAGTAATGTGGGCTCTCTGCTATCATCGACCAAAGTAATCAACAAATCTCCGTCCCATAAGGGGTATCGTGGTTGTACATGTAAGGTTGGAGTAACGGTCGCAACTTAAACCAATCCCTTTTTGAAAACAACACACACACACACTTGCCTCGGTACACCACTTCTTTCTCAAGTGGTTACCTAGCACATCATCATCTCCCTCGGGCATTAGTGGCACCCAACGGGGGTTTTCGTAAAGACTTTGGTAAAACACTTTGTTTTCCATCTCATGCATATTCTCGTCCCATTTGCGTAGCAACTACTTGCACCTAACTACTTCCCACCCACATAACCCTCATCGAAAGGTGGGGTCTTACACAATGCAAGTATCAACAAGCAATGCATCGGAGACAACCCAACAAGGTGGTCACCATATCACCATGCCATTTCATGCAACGATCAAAATACTATAATGCCATGCATAAAAGTAGGTTCATTAGCATGGTCAAAGGGCTGCTTGTCTGGTTCAACAAAGTCTTCGGGGTCTTCAAATGCTTCTGGTCCAACCTCTTCGTCAACAACGTAATCTATCGTCGCAAAATAACGGGCACAAATAAGACAATAGCAGAAAACAGGAAAATAAAAACCCTCAGAAAAAATGTCAAATCATTTTTGTAAAATACCAGGGTGAAACTAAAAATAACATATTTCCTAGTTTTTGGATTTGGAGTGTCAAAAACAGAGACATGTATTTAAACGGTGGATTTAAATACTTTAAGTAGGCTTTTAATTAAGAACAATATAGAAAAGGTTATTGGACATGCATGAAAACTATGCCATTAAATAGGTTGTAATATTTCAAGTATTTAGGAATTGGAATCATTGGATTTGGACTTTTTTTTTTGTGTCGTGGAAATTTTGGAAAATAGAGATAAAAAGAAAAAAGAAAAATGGCCAGAACTGGCCGGGCCAAAACAACCCGGAACTGGGCCGGGCCGGAGCCACGCCAGCCTAGGCGAACCTGTGTGCGCGCGCCCATGTTTAAACCTGATGGCTGGGGCCCGGCGGCCAGTGACAGAGAGAGGGGGGAGAGAGAGGTGAGGATGACAGGCGAGCCCCGCTTGTCATCTTCAACCTCGCGACCAGGGAGGAGCGCGGGCTCACCGGCGACGACTGGGGGAACGGCAGGGCTCGCGGACGACGGGAATGGAACCAACGCTAAGCCGCCGTTCGGGCGGAGGTCGAGGGGTGATGACCCACAAGTATAGGGGGTCAATCGTAGTCCTTTCGATAAGTAAGAGTGTCAAACCCAACGAGGAGCAGAAGGAAATGACAAGCAGTTTTCAGCAAGGTAATTTCTGCAAGCACTGAAATTGTAGGTAACACGTAGTTTGATAGCAAGATAATTGGTAACGAGCAAGTAACGGTAATGATATATAAAGTGCAACAAGATATCCCAATCCTTTTGTGGCAAAGGACAGGCCAAAACAGTCTCTTATAATAAGCAAGCGTTCTTGAGGGTACACTGGAATTTCATCTAGTCACTTTCATCATGTTGGTTTGATTTGCGTTCGCTACTTTGATAATTTGATAAGTGGGTGGACCGGTGCTTGGGTGTTGTTCTTACTTGAACAAACATCCCACTTATGATTAACCCCCTCGCAAGCATCCGCAACTATGAGAAAAGTATTCAGATAAAATCTAACCATAGCATTAAACATTTGGATCCAAATCAGCGCCTTACGGAATAGCGCATAAACTAGGGTTACAGCTTCTGTCACTCTAGCAACCCATCATCTACTAACTACTCCACAATGCATTCCCTTAGGCCCAAAGATGGTGAAGTGTCATGTAGTCGACGTTCACATGACACCACTAAGGGAATCACAACATTCATATCATCAAAATATCGAACACATATCAAAATCACATGATTACTTGCAACATGACTTCTCCCGTGAACTCAAGAACAAAGGTAACTACTCACAAATAATATTCAAGCTCAAGATCATAGGGGTATTAAATAGCATAATGGATCTGAACATATAATCTTCCACCAAATAAACCATATAGTAATCAACTACAAGATGTGATCAACACTACTAGTCACCCACATGTACCAATATGAGGTTCCTATACAAAGATTGAACACAAGAGATGAACTAGGGTTTGAGAGGAGATGGTGTTGTTGAAGATGTTGATGAAGATTGGCCTCCCAGAGATGAGAGGGGTGTTGGTGATGACGATGGCTTCGATTTCCCCCTCCGGGAGGGAAGTTCCCCCGGCGAAATCGCTCCGCCGGAGGGCAATAGTGCTCCTACCCAAGTTCCGCCTCGAGACGATGGCGTTCCGCCCCGAAAGTCCTCTCCTTATTTTTTCTAGGTCAAAAGACCTTAAGTACTAGAGGATGGGCACAGAAGGTGGGCTGGGCTGACCACAACCCACCAGGGCGCGCCTGGGGTGGCTGGCGCGCCCTGGTGTCTTGTGGTCACCAGGTGGGACCCCTCCGATAGTTATTTGCTTCAGTATTTTTTATATATTCCAAAATAATTCTTCGTGAAGTTTCAGCTTATTTGAAGATGTGTAGAATAGGTATCTATGATATGCTTTTTCAGGTCCAGAATTCCAGCTGTCGGCATTCTCCCTCTTTGTGTAAACCTTGCAAATTATGAGAGAAAGGCATTAGAATTACTCCATAAAGCATTATTATGCATAAAAACATTATAAATAACAGTAGGAAATCATGATGTAAAATGGACGTATCAACTCCCCCAAGCTTAGACCTCGCTTGTCCTCAAGCGAAAACCGATATCGAAAAACATGTCCACATGGTTTGAGAAAGAGGTGTCAATATTAACAAAATACGGACACAGTAGCATCATGCTTATTTTCATAGCAGCAACAAACTTTGTCATAGAACTTACTCATATAACTTTTATTATATAACTTCATCATATAACTTCTCATGAACAAGTAACAATTCATCACAACATAGAAGTATAAAGCATAAACCTTATTGAAAACCAACAAACTATGTTCTCAGTCAACTTTGCAACTACAATTCATCATATTTTCAGGAAGGGTCTCGTGTCGGAGCCTTTTGGCAAGTCCACATACTCAACCATCATTTAATCTTCTATGATTGCTAACACTCACGGCATACCCGTGAGGAAAAAGTTTCAACCGGACACATAGAAAGATAGGGGCTTATAGTTTCGCCTCCCAATATATTTACCTCAAGGGTGATGTCAACAATAATAACTCATGCTCACTCATATCCAACTGGATATATGTGCCTAGATCTTTCCTCACCACATGATGCTTGCAAAAAGAAAAAGTAAAAATGAATAGGGAAGAATACTTTGACTCTTGTATAAAAGTAAATACATAAAACTAAAAGATAGGCCCTTCGCAGAGGGAAGCAGAGGTTGTCATGCGCTTTTTAGTTTGTATGCCAAATCCCTTAATGCAAAAGAACTTCACGTTATATTGCCCCTTATGATAGCAACCTTTATTGTGCAGTGTGTCGCTTTTATTACTTTGCCATCACAAGTTCGTACAACGCTCAATATTCTCTTACACTAATTGATCAAACACATTTAGAAGAAATTTTTATTGCCTTAGTGCACCGATGACAACTTACTTGAAGGATCTTACTCAATACATAGGTAGGTATGGTGGACTCTCAAAAAATGAGTTTCGGTTTGGGGTTTTTGGACGCACAAGTAGTATCTCTACTTAGTGCGGAATTTTTGGCTAGCAAAGATATTGAGCAAGCACCACATGTTGAAGGATCTATGACAATATAACTTCTATGTGAATATGAACAAACATAAATCATTACGTTGTCTTCCTTGTCCAACGTCAACAATTTTGGCATATAATATTTAATGGGGGCTCACAATCATAAAAGATGTCTAAGATAGTGTATTTGCATGTGAATCTTCTCTCCCCTTATTAATTCTTTCATGAAATGCATCATTGACCAATGCTATGTTTGTCAATCTCCAATAAATTTTACCACTTATACTTTTCCTTATGTGATGTCATTACTTACCATAAGATTAGCATATGATCCTTTTCATTTATTTCCTTTTTGTTTTGATTGCAACAAGAAAGTAAGGAAGCAAAAGCTCAAACTAAACTTTATTATATAACTCTCACTCGATTACATAGATAGATAGATCACGAAACTAGCACTCGAAAATAGATTATGCTAAACTTTTATTCAACTAGATCACGAAAGAGCTAAGGATCGAACTAAAAATAGGTAAAGGTAAATAGAAGTGATGGTGATACGATACCGAGGCATCTCCCCCAAGCTTGACTCAGGCCAAGGGGAGTGCCCATACCCGTGTATTCAAGTCTCCTTTGGTGGTGTAGATGATGAAGGTGGTGGTGATGAGGCGCCACACTTTAGCCTTAATAGGTATTACAATTTACAGATGACGCTCCGAAGGGTGATGATGTGCTCCTCTAGCAAAATATTTTCACGAGTGAGAAATTTATTTTGAACACGAACAGCTTCGAAAGCCCTAAAAGCTTCAATTTCAGTGGGGCTGAGATGATTGTAATAAGGTCGAAGGATATCTTCTTCCTCCTCCTCTTCTGTTGGCATGGGTTGCCCTCCTTCTTGAAATTGATCCCTCATAGCTTCCTTGCCCTTGTCTTCATTGTTGGATTCTTTTGGCTCCTCTCTCTTCCGCTCCATCTTCATCAACCAATCATCTTCTTCTACGTTATTGGAGGAGGGCGAAGACATGATGCCTAGCTTGATAGATCTGATAGGAAAACAACACGAAACAAGAACAGGGGATTTTTCTGCGATGCGATGGTCAAAACAATAGGGGGTATATATAAAGATTTTTTTATATTGGGAAGCAAGAATATGGAAGGAAAACGGAGTCGGGAAGGTGCCCGAGGGGGGCACAACCCACCAGGGTGCGCCAGGCAGGGCAGGCGCGCCCTGGTGTATCGTGCTCACCTCGGTTGCTTTCCTGTTTATTTCTTATTTTCCTAATTTTTGTAATATTCCAAAACTAACAGAAAATATTTTTGCGGATTTTTTGGAGTCCGTTTACTTACCGTATCACGTACCTCCTCTTTTTCAGGATTCTGGAGTGTTCCGGAAGGTTTCTTTTTTGTGTTCCTCCGGTGTCATGGTTTGGATAATATTGCTTTCAACATTAATAGGCGTACCTGAGATATAATGTTTAATTCTTTGTCCATTGACCACCTTCGGGTTAGTACCTTCGGCATTATTAATCTTGATAGCTCCAGAACGATAAACCTCCGCGATAACATATGGTCCTTCCCATTTGGAAAGAAGCTTTCCTGCAAAAAATCTAAAACGAGAGTTGTACAAAAGAATATATTCTCCAACTTTGAATTCCCACTTTTGGATTCTTTTGTCATGCCATGTTTTAACTTTTTCTTTGAATAGTTTGGCATTTTCATAAGCTTGGGTTCTCCATTCATCTAGTGAGCTAATATCAAATAACCTCTTTTCACCCGCAAGTTTGAAATCATAATTTAGTTCTTTAATTGCCCAAAACGTTTTATGTTCTAAGTCTAGAGGCAAATGACAAGCTTTTCCATATACCATTTTGTATGGAGACATACCCATAGGATTTTTATAAGCTGTTCTATAGGCCCAAAGTGCATCATCTAGTTTCTTAGACCAATTCTTTCATGACTTATTGATAGTTTTTTGTAATATTAATTTTATTTCTCTATTGCTAAGTTCAACTTGACCACTAGATTGAGGATGATAGGGTGATGCAATTCTATGGTTAACATCATATTTAGCAAGCATCTTACGGAAAGCACCATGAATAAAGTGTGAACCACCATCAGTCATTAAATATCTAGGGACTCCAAACCTCGGGAAAATAACTTCTTTAAGCATTTTAATGGAGGTGTTATGATCATCACTACTAGTTGGAATAGCTTCTACCCACTTAGTAACATAATCAACAGCAACAAAAATATGAGTATACCCATTAGAGGAAGGAAAAGGTCCCATATAGTCAAAAAGCCAAACATCAAATGGTTCAACAACAAGTGAATAATCCATAGGCATTTCCTGACGCTTACCGATATTAGCAATTCTTTGACATTCATCACAAGACAAGACAAACTTACAGGCATCCTTGAAGAGAGTAGGCCAATAAAAATCAGATTGCAATACCTTGTGAGCAGTTCTATCGCCTGCATGATGTCCTGCATAGGCTTTGAAATGACATTTCCGTAGGATTTATTCCTGTTCATGCTTAGGTACACAACGTCTAATAATACCATCTACCCCTTCTTTATAAAGATGTGGGTCATCCCAAAAGTAATGTCTTAAATCATAGAAGAATTTTTCTTTTGTTGGTATGTGAAACTAGGTGGTATGTATTTAGCAACAATGTAGTTAGCATAATCAGAATACCAAGGAGTGTTTTGAGAAACGTTTATTGTAGCTAACTATTCATCAAGAAAGCTATCATCAATAGGTAGTGGGTCATCAAGAATATTTTCTAACCTAGACAAATTATCAGCTATGGGGTTCTCAGCTCCTTTCCTATCAGTCATATGTAAATCAAATTCTTGAAGCAAGAGAACCCACCTAATGAGCCTAGGTTTAGCGTCTTTCTTTTCCATAAGATATTTTATAGCAGCATGATCAGTGTGAACAATGACTTTGGAATCAACAATGTAGGATCTAAATTTATCACAAGCAAACACAACTGCTAAAAATTCTTTTTCAGTAGTAGCACAATTTCGTTAGGCACTGTCTAGAGTTTTGCTAGCATAATGGATAACATTCAATTTTTTATCAACTCTTCGTCCTAGAACAGCACCAACAACATAGTCACTAGCATCACACATAATTTCAAAAGGCAAGTTCCAATTAGGTGGTTGAACAATAGGTGCAGAAGTTAAGGCTTTCTTGAGTGTTTCAAAGGCTTCTACACAATCATCATCAAAAACAAATGGAATATCCTTTTGTAAAAGATTAGTAAGAGGCCTAGAAATTTTAGAGAAGTCTTTAATAAACCTCCTATAGAAACCAGCATGACCAAGGAAACTCCGAATACCTTTAATATCTTTAGGACATGACATTCTCTCAATTGCATCAACTTTAGCCTTATCCACCTCAATGCCTTGTTCAGATATTTTATGCCCCAAGACAATACCTTCATTAACCATAAAGTGGCACTTCTCCCAATTCAAGACGAGATTAGTTTGTTCACATCTCTGCAAAACTCAATTAAGGTTGCTTAAGCAATCATCAAAAGAAGTTCCGTAAACGGAAAAATCATCCATGAAAACCTCCACAATCTTTTCACAAAAATCAGAGAATATAGCAGTCATACATCTTTGAAAGGTAGCAGGTGCATTGCATAAACCAAAAGGCATACGTCTATAAGCATAGGTTCCAAAAGGACAAGTAAAGGTGGTTTTCTCTTGATCAGATGATACAGGTATTTGAGAGAAACCAGAATATCCATCCAGGAAACAAAAGTGTGTGTGCTTAGGTAATCTTTCTAGCATTTGATCAATGAAAGGCAGAGGGTAATGATCTTTTCTAGTATCTTTATTTAATTTTCTAAAATCAATTACCATTCTATAGCCAGTGACAATTCTCTGTGGGATAAGTTCATTTTTATCATTAGGAACAACGGTAATACCTCCCTTCTTAGGGACATAATGAACGAGACTTACGCATCTACTATCAGCTATGGGATAAATTATACCTGCTTCTAGAAGCTTTAATATTTTAGTTCTTACCGCTTCTTTCATCTTAGGATTCAATCGTCATTGGTGATCAACAACGGGTTTAGCATCAGGTTCCATATTAATCTTGTGCTGACATAGAGTGGGACTAATGCCCTTAAGATCATCAAGAGTATATCCAATAGCATCCCGGTGCTTCCCTCAGATTTTTTAATAATATTTCTTCTTCATGTTCTGAAAGGTTAGCACTAATAATAACATGATATATCCTTTTCTCATCAAGATAAGCATACTTCAAAGTGTCAGGCAATTGTTTTAATTCAAACACATGATCACCTTTAGGTGGAGGAGGACCTCCTAGAGTTTCAATAGACAAATTGTGTTTTAGGAGAGGTTGTTGTTCAAAGAAAATTTTATCTATTTCATTTCTTTCATGCAAGTGCATATCATTTTCATGGTCTAGCAAATATTGTTCTAGTGGATTAGTAGGAGGTACGGCAATAGAAGAAAGACCAATTATTTCATCCTTACTAGATAACTCTTTATTACGAGGTTGTCTACTAAACTTGGAAAAGTTAAACTCATGAGACACATCACCAAAATTAACACTGACGGTTTCTCTCTTGCAATCTATCTTAGCATTGACAGTGTTCAAGAAAGGTCTACCGAAGATAATGGGACAAAAGTTATCTTGTGGGGAACCAAGAACTAGAAAATCAGTAGGATGTTTTATTTTACCACACAAGACTTCAACATCTCTAACAATCCCAAGTGGTGTGATGGTGTCTCTATTATCATTTATGTCTTCTATTTCAGCAGGTGCTATGTCATTCATAATTTCTTGGTATAAGGTAAAAGGAATAGCACTCACACTAGCACCCATATCACATAAACCATGATAGCAATGATCTCCTATTTTAACTGAGCCAACAGGCATGCCAACTAAGGGTCTATGTTTATCTTTTTCATCGGGTTTGGCAATTCTAGCAGCTTCATCACAGAAGTAAATAACATCCCCATCAATATTTTCTACCAAGAGATCCTTAACCATAGCAACTCTAGGTTCTACTTTAATTTGTTCAGAGGGCTTAGGTGATTTAATATTACTTTTGCGAACCATAGTTGATACCTTAGCATGTTCCTTTATCCTAACAGGGAAAGGAGGTTTTTCAATATAAGCAGCAGGCACAACTGGATCAACATTGTAAATGATAGTTTCGTCTTTAGCTTTTACCGGTTCTTTAATTTCTTCTTTAACAGGGGGATGATATTTAAACCACTTCTCCTTAGGGAGATCAACATGAGTAGCAAATGATTCACAGAAAGAGGCTACTATCTCAGAGTGAAGTCCATATTTAGTGCTAAACTTGTGAAAAGCATCGGTATTCATAAAAGATTTAACACAATCAAACTTAAGCTTAATAACTGACTCATTACCTTCATCGAGTTCCCAATCTTCAGAGTTGCATTTAATTCTTTCTAAGAGATCCCACTTGAATTCAATAGTCTTCTCCATAAAAGAACCGACACAAGAAGTATCGAGCATGGATCGATCATTATGAGAAAGCCGAGCATAAAAGTTCTGAATAATAATTTCTCTTGGGATATCATGATTGGGGCATGAATATAACATTGACTTAAGCCTCCCCCAAGCTAGAGCGATGCTTTCTCCTTCACGAGGCCAAAAATTATATATATAATTCTGATCACGATGAACTAGATGCATAGGATAAAACTTTTGGTGGAATTCTAATTGCAGTCGATTCTAGTTCCATGATCCAATATCATCACATAGTCTATACCATGTCAATGCTTTTCCCTTAAAAGATAAAGGGAAAACCTTTTTCTTAACTTCATCTCCGGATAAACCTGCAAGCTTAAATAATCCACAAATTTCGTTCACATGTATTAGATGCATATCGGGATGTTCAGTTACGTCTCCTGCATAAGGATTAGCTAGCAGTTGTTCTATCATACCCGAACGAATTTCATAACCAATATTTTCAGTAGGTGCAGTAGCTTGAGGGGAAACTAATTGTGGTTCCGGTCGAGGTGAAGATACCCCGAACAAAACCCTCAAAGGATTGTTTTCCATAGTAGCAAGTGACTATAAATTTCAGCACGTAGTATTAGTTTTTCCTTACCGATTTCCACTTACCAAGAGCGCTTCACTCCCCGGAAACGGCGCCAGAAAAGAGTCTTGATGACCCACAAGTATAGGGGGTCAATCGTAGTCCTTTCGATAAGTAAGAGTGTCGAACCCAACGAGGAGCAGAAGGAAATGACAAGCGGTTTTCAGCAAGGTAATTTCTGCAAGCACTGAAATTGTAGGTAACAGGTAGCTTGATAGCAAGATAATTGGTAACGAGCAAGTAACGGTAATGGTAAATAAAGTGCAAAAAGATAGCCCAATCCTTTTGTGGCAAAGGACAGGCCAAAACAGTCTGTTATAATAAGCAAGCATTCTTAAGGATACACGGGAATTTCATCTAGTCACTTTCATTATGTTGGTTTGATTTGCGTTCGCTACTTTGATAATTTGATATGTGGGTGGACCGGTGCTTGGGTGTTGTTCTTACTTGAACAAACCTCACACTTATGATTAACCCCCTCGCAAGCATCCACAACTATGAGAAAAGTATTAAGATAAAATCTAACCATAGCATTAAACATTTGGATCCAAATCAACCCCTTACGGAATAGCGCATAAACTAGGGTTTGAGCTTCTGTCACTCTAGCAACCCATCATCTAATAACTACTCCACAATGCATTCCCTTAGGCCAAAAGATGGTGAAGTGTCATGTAGTCGACGTTCACATGACACCACTAAGGGAATCACAACATTCATATCATCAAAATATCGAACACATATCAAATTCACATGATTACTTGCAACATGACTTCTCCCGTGACCTCAAGAACAAAGGTAACTACTCACAAATAATATTCATGCTCAATATCAAAGGGGTATTAAATAGCATAATGGATCTGAACATATAATCTTCCACCAAATAAACCATATAGTAATCAACTACAAGATGTAATCAACACTACTAGTCACCCACAGGTACCAATCTGAGGTTCCGGTACAAAGATTGAACACAAGAGATGAACTAGGGTTTGAGAGGAGATGGTGCTGTTGAAGATGTTGATGAAGATTGGCCTCCCAAAGATGAGAGGGGTGTTGGTGATGACGATGGCTTCGATTTCCCCCTCCGGGAGGGAAGTTCCCCCGGCGGAATCGCTCTGCTGGAGGGCAAAAGTGCTCCTGCCCAAGTTCCGCCTCGAGACGACGGCGTTCCATCCCAAAAGTCCTCTCCTTATTTTTTCTAGGTCAAAAGACTTTAAGTACCAGAAGATGGGCACCAGAGGTGGGCTGGGCTGACCACAACCCACCAGGGCGCGCCTGGGGGGCCTAGCGCGCCCTGGTGTCTTGTGGTCACCAGGTGGCCCCCCTCCGGTAGTTATTTGCTCGAGTATTTTTTATATATTCCAAAATAATTCTCCTTGAAGTTCAGCTTATTTGAAGATGTGCGGAATAGGTATCTTTGATACGCTTTTTCAGGTCCAGAATTCCAGCTGCCGGCATTCTCCCTCTTTGTGTAAACCTTGCAAATTATGAGAGAAAAGGCATTAGAATTACTCCATAAAGCATTATTATGCATAAAAACATTATAAATAACAGTAGGAAATCATAATGCAAAATGGACGTATCAGTGGGGTCACCGGAGTGGCCTGAGTCGCCACCGACGACAAGGCCGCTATGGAGGAGCTTCAGGCGAGCTCCAAGTCGACTCTACGGGCTGCAAAACACACGGGAGACGGAGGGGAAATGATCTGCAAGGTGTAGGAGGACCAGGGGAAGAGGAATGGGGATCGGAGGAGGCCTTTACCTCGAGATCTCCGGCAAGCCAAACCGGAGGAGCTCGGGTTCGATCTCGAGCTCGAGTGACTCCGGGATTGATTAGGTGGCACGGGAGGTCGATTTGGAGTGCGAGAGGGAGAGGGAGGCGCCGAGAGAGGCTCGGGGGTGGCTTAAATAGCGGGGGTGTGGTGCATCATGAGCTCTGCACACGGGTGCCCGCGGGATCGACTGGGACGTTCATTGGGAATGGCCAGCCGGGGTCTGGGGGTGCTCGGGGGTGTCGTCCAGGTTGCTGGGAGGGAGAGAGAGAAGAGGGCGAGGGCCTGGCGCTCGCGCGTGTGAGGTCGAGGATTGGTCGAGTCGGGCGGCGTCAGGCACGCGCGGGGGGAGGGGTGAGAGAGAGGGAGAGAGGTGGCTCCCAACACGGTGGCGTGTCACGGATTCCGGGGCGCCTCGACTCGCACGAGGGGGAGGCTCGATGTCGTCAGGGCATGGGGTAGGGCATGGAGTCAACTCTCTGGAGCGCGCCTGCCTGCTCCAGAGCGCGACTTTGGCCGGCATGGCATGTCGTTTGGCGCGCTCTGGCGCGTCCACTTGTGCCCAACGGATGCAGAAGGAATAAATAAGAGGCAGGGAGGCTTTGGATGCTCTGGAACTTGCGAGGAGGGAGGGAGAGCTGAGACAGAGAGGAGGCAATGGCTATCCAGGGGGGCGCAAGTGGGATTTCACCCCCTCAATCATGGAGCTGGCCGTTGGAAAACTTACTAGAGGTGAGAGGGGGTCTGCTGGTGCTGTGGTAAAAATATGGGCTCAAGGAGAACTTGTTTGCCCCTGCAACCATTGATCTTTGGAATTTGGCAGAAGATGTTTGGTTAAGGGTTGAGCTAGCTCTAGTGCTCCAGTGGTATTGAAACTTAACAGGAGTGAGTAGTACCACAATTTAGCACTGCCCAGAGATTTTCAGCTCAAATGAACAAAATAGCCATTGCAACTTTTGGAAACCCTAGAAATTAGCAGAACCTGGTTTCCTTAGATACAACTAGGCTAATCTGTTCTCTTTGATGCACCACTTACTTTAGTGTCATCATTTGGGTATTAGATCATGCCCACAAAGTTTGAGAGCAATTGGAGATACTTGACAAAGGAAAGGTGTTCAAATTTGGATCTGGACAGAGAGGGTTTTGGGACACTTTTTGTGAACCAAAACTATTTTTATTGGAATGAAACTATGCAAGATCATCACATTAGGCATATGTGACTTGCTAGAATTTTCTTGGATTTATTAGATATGTGACTTGCTAGAATTTTCTTGGATTTTTTTGAAAATATTCCTTTAGAAATATTTCAAATACTTGAAATATACAAAAATGGTTTTGGAGGGATTTGTCCAATATTTTGAACATGACCATGTGTTGAAACTCATATATATGGAAAATATATGTTTGCTGAGTTTCCCTAATGGTTATCAAATATTTTTGTAACATAAAAATACATTTTCCCTAGTAAAGACCATTTTTGGCCCCAGAAAAATGTATTTAGATAAAATAGAGAAATAAATTTTAAATATTAATTTTGTGGTTTTGGGAAGTCTTATATATGTTAGGATCCAAATAAAATCTTTGGGGCAAAACATGTACCCTAATTTGAGGACTTGTAGTACAACTCTCAATTCAGGGCTTTTGAAATCCTAAATCAAATAATTGATTTTTGGCCAAAATAATATTTTATAAAAATAGTTTTATGTCCTATACACATGGCATGATCATTGGTTAAAGATTTGGATCAAAGAGACGAGTCTATGCAGCAGGAGGATTTTCGTGAATTAAAGCACACACAACCAAACACACAATTTGCAAAACACTCAATCATCACATGCACACAAAAGTTTTTGTTGCTCCAAATTTTTAAGCTTTATTAATCATCGTGATGTGATACAAAACACATGGTGTGAAAGCGAGTTTCAGCACTTCCTCGCCGGGCCTTTGCCCTTCTGGTCGCCGACGTTGTTGTAGGCATCCACAGCAGGAGGTCGGTCAACGTCGGAGCTGTCGGAGTCAGACCCGTCGGAGGAGGAGGAGGAGGTGGAGATGACGACGAAGCCTTGCAAGCGTCGGATGATGCCATCTTGCTTGCACTTCAACTTGGCCACCCTCGCCGCCTCTGCCGCTGCCAACGCCACCCCCAGCTCGGATTGCTCAATGTCGAGTCGGAGGTTCTTGGTGTTGATCCTATGGAGCCGCTGGGCATCCGTCTCCGCCGTGGTCAGTGATAGATGGTACACCCACTGGAGGCACCGGCATCACGCGGCGACGTCGGGAGGACTGCCCAGCCATGTCGGACCCGCCCGCCCGCTCCCTTGCCCTCTGCCTCTTGCGGCGGGCGGCGCATGCCTCCAACTCCGGAGTCCGCATCTGCGGCACCGGCGGAGCGGGCACTAGAACCCACCGCTGCCTGTGCGGAGCAGCGGCCGGAGGTGAAGGAGGCCGTCGGGCGGGCGGAGCGGACTGCACATGCCTCGCAGATCCGTGCGCGGGGCGGGAAGGGTCGGCGCCAACGCTATGACGACGGGCAACTCGAGGCGTCGCAACAGACCAGGAGCTGCCGCCCGTGTCAACCCACGAGCGCTCGAGCTCGATACGAAGCGCTAGCTCCTCCTCGTCAACCTCGCTGCCGTCGGAGTGGCTGCCGGTGCTAGACATGGTCGCCGACGCACTGGATTGGGGAAAGTGGAGCGTCGAGGAAGCGTAGCGGAGTGAACTGAGCTAGGGTTTGCGCCGGATGGGGATTTTTGTGGTGTAGGGGTGGGCCAGAGGTGGGCCAGGCTGACGTGGCGGGCGTGCCCGGGCCACCTCATATTGGGCTGGATATGAGGGGTGCCGGTCAGCCTGGGCGTTTGAGGCCCGTTTGAGGCGCCCGACCGGGTTGAATTTTTATGACCATACACTGACCGTACGGCCTGACCGAGCGTTTGAGGTTGGTATGACTATGAGGAGTCCGGTTATAGATGCTCTTACACATGCAACCATGCAACATAAACAAGTCAGGCATGCAAATTGCTTTGTTTTCGCATTATTTTGTGCATGCAACGCGCCACATGCTTGTTAAATAAATTATTTTATGCATTAGATTTTTGTATTGAAAGTATATGTGTTGAGTGATTACGGCATACTTATGTAGTTTGCCTTTCACATCTTTGTTAGAATTGTCATTCACTTAACTGCAATTCATTTTTTTTCTCTTTTTATACACTTTTTATTTTTTTAGGCTTGCATTTGCTTCCCATTAGTTTAGATGTTTTTGTAACAACTTTTATGCATTTCTTTAGTAAGATTCCCATATCAACGCGTGGAATCATGTAGTTTCTTTAACACAGTACATCGAAGACATTCGCATATATGCACATACACTCACCCATGAACACATGCACACACATACTATCCCTATGCGCACCTCCGAGATACTGAGCCAGCACAAACTCTTATGATTGACGAAGTTAGTAAAGAGTATTCCCCCCCTCCTCGCGTCGTCGCCGTCGAAATTCGTTTGTGCCCAAGGATGGTGGTGGCAGGCGTTCTTGACTCGTGTGGCGTGAGATGCGAGGTCTGCCCTCCCAATGACACGGGGCGGTTCCACGGCAGGAGCTCCTCCTTCTCGCGTGGCGACGCCTCCCCTGTTCGACCAACACTCTTCTCCCCGGTGTCGTCCTTCTTACGTTAGTACTTACACGAGAGAAGTGGATTTGTCCATGGGGGCAGGACAGTGGGATTCAACGGGCGTCATCGTGTTTCACGGCGCACGCTTGGGTGTGCTGGCCGTATGTGGTGTGCCTTCCTTCTCTGGCGCGTGCGCACGGGTCGTTGTGGTCGTGCGTGGTGCGTCTCCCTTCTCTAGCGCGTGCGCACATGTGGGTTTGTGATAGTGCATAGTGCGTTGGTGGATGCTTCGTGCGCCGGTGCTGCATGCGGGCCAATCTCGGCCCGTACGGGCCTGCATCTGTTCTGCTTGGTGGTGATTGATGACCCACAAGTATAGGGGATCAATCGTATTCCTTTCGATAAGTAAGAGTGTCAAACCCAACGAGGAGCAGAAGAAAATGACAAGTGATATTCAGTAAGGTATTCTCTGCAAGCATTGAAAGTAGCGGTAACAGATAGTTTTGTAGCAAGGCAATTCGTAAGAAATAACGAGTAAAAATAGTAACCAAGGTGCAGCAAGGTGGCCCAATCTTTTTTATCACAAAGAACAAGCCGTAAAGTTCTCTTATAGCAAGCAAAGCGTTCTTGAGGACACATGGCGATTTTTTCTAGTCACGTTTAATCATGTTTAGTTGATTCGCGTTCGTTACTTCGATAATTTGATATGTTGGTGGACCGGTGCTAGGGTGTTGTTCTTACTTGAACAAACAACTCTCTTATGATTACCCCTCTCATAAGCATACGCAATTACAAAAGGAGAATTGGGATAAATCTAAGCATAGCATAAAACATGTGGATCCAAATCAGCTCCTTACGGAATAACGCATAAATTAGGTTTTACTCACAATGCTTTCCCTCAGGTCCAGGTGTGGTGAAGTGTCATATGGTCGACGTTCACATGACACCACTAAAGAAAGAGAAGCATACAAATCATCAAAATATCGAACGAATACCATAATCACATGATTACATATAACAAGAGTTCTCTCATGTCCTCAAGAACAAAAGTAACTACTCACGAATCATATTCATGTTCAAGCTCGGAGGTGTATTGAATATGCTTAAGGATCTGAACATATAATCTTCCACCAAATAAACCAACCAGCATCAACTAAGAGATGTAATCAACACTACTAGCAAATCACAGGCACAGATCCATGCCTCTCGAGTAAGCAAATATGTGCCTCTCGCGTAAAATATATATAAGAAAACGCGTTTTTTTCCAGTTTCCGAGAGGTGCCTCTCACGGAAGCAAATTCCTGCCTCTCGTGAAAGAAAAATGAACATGTTTTTTTTCATTTCCAAGAGGGACGACCGTGCCTGTCGCGGAAGCAAAGCCACACCTCTCGAGGAAGCAAATCCATGCCTCTTGCGACAGCAAAAAAATGTCTTTTTCACGCTAAAAAACAATTTTGAATTTTTTGTGTCCAAAAGTTAAGAAAGACCGGTGAAAAGCCGAAAACACCCAAAAAAAACTCAACTAAAAAGCCGAAAACGCGTGCAAAAAAAATAAAAGGAAGCACCCTAAGCACGACATGCGATGGCGGCTGAGAGTGCGTCAAATCTACCCATCCCAGATGACCTTTGAAGAAGCTTCCGAACGAGCGCTCCTTAATTAGTTACTCTCGTGGAGTCCAGCCGAATCCAATGAGGACGAGGCTAGAAGCGATCTCGATTGATCGTACTAGAAACACCCGCCTGCGCTTGCTCCCTTCGTCATCGGCCGCATCAGTCGACCCAGAAAAGATCCACCCCCCACCCCCCACCCCCCCCGCAGCCCTGCCACCCGGCGTCCCCGTCGCCGCGCGCTGCCTCGAAGCGAATGCGAAGGCAGAGCAGCGGAGTCGAAAGTCGCGCGACACGACAACGAAGGAAGAGGATTCCTCTGGACCCCGTCCTCCCGTCCCGGGGGCCTTTCTCCAGATTGCCCCCCTTCGCCTTTTGGATCCTTCTCGCGCACAAGCATCTCGTATTTTACCCGACCATTTGGGTGGCGTGATCACGACACGACTGGTTAGCATGCATGATTTCGATGAACTTTTTTTTGCTAATTCGATGAACTTTTTTTTTCTAATTCGATGATTTTTTTCTAGTTCAATAAACTATTTTCAAATTCGATGATCTTTTTTAATGTTGATGAATTTTTTTCTAATTCTATGAACTTTTTTTCAAATTCGATGTACTTTTTTTAAATTTCGGTGAACTTTTTTAATGTTGATGAACTTTTTTATATATAATTCAATGAAATTTTTCTCAAATGCGATAAACTTTTTTTTAATTTCGATGAACTTTCTTTCAATTCTATGAACTTTTGTAAACATTGATGATTTTTTTCACATTCGTGAAGTTTATTTGAAGTTTGCAAACTTTTTTCAAAATCCATGAATATTTTTGAATTCATGATTTTTTTTCTTTTTTATAATTTAATGAAATTTTTGAAAATAAGTGAATTTTTTTAATTCATGATTTTTATTTTTTCTGTATTATATTTAGAAATTCAACGATTGACCAGTCAACTAGACAAAATGGGATTGAGCGAGGGAAACCGGTCAAGAAGGGGTCAAGCACTCGTCCTCTACATGGGCCGGCCCCCGAGGAGGAGGAAGGTGAGCCGCGGTTCCCCCAACTGGTGCTTAAGGCTCCACATAGGAGCATCCTAAGTTCAGAGCACGCTTGGCTAGATTGTTTATTTATTTATTTTAGGGCAATGCTAGATGGTTGTTTGGTCGAAATCACTGATTTAGGAGTACTCCTTCCAAAGATTACTTCCACCTTTTCATGTTAGGACAAGTGGCGCGTTGCATGTGCGCCACTTGTCGCAACCGGGAAGTTTCCTTTTTTTCGTAGATTTGTTTATTCAAAACATTTTATATTTTAAATAGTGCGTCCAAATCTCGAACCGTTTTCACCGTTGGATTCCTCGTGTCGAGATCTTCAAAACTAGATCCAATGTTAACAGGTTTTGACGGGAAAAATCACGAAAAAAACTGGACAAAATATCTGAACCCAACGCATTTTTTTCCTTTTCTGAAAAAGGCACGACCGTGCCTCTCACTAAAGCAAATCTGTGCCTAGCGGAAACATACCCATGCCTCTCTCGAAAGAAAAGAAAAATGCGTTTTTTTCGTTTTCGAGAGGCACGACCGTGCCTCTCACGAAAAAAAGGAAAACACATTTTTTTAAAATCGTTTATGAGAGGCACGGTCGCGGAAGCAAATCCATGCCTCTCGAGGAAGCAAATCCGTATCTCTTGCGAAAAAAAAATAGAAAACAAGTTTTTTTCCCGGTATCCGAGAGGTGCCTTTCAAGGAAGCAAATTCGTGCCTCTCAAGGAAGAAGAAAATAGAAAACATGTTTTTTTTTGTTTTTAAGAGGCATGATCGTGCCTGTCGCAGAAGCACAGTCGTGCCTGTCGAGGAAGCAAATTCATGCCTTTTGCGAAAGCAAAAAAACCACATTTTGTCGCGCTAGAAAAATCAATTTTGAAATTTTTTTTATCCAAAAGTTAAGAAAGACCGATGAAAAGCCGAAAACACCGAACCAAAAAAAACCGAAAACGCGTGCGAAAAAAGTAAAAAAATTGAAGAAAGCGCCCGGAGGACCGGTCAAATCAGCCCATCCTAGATAACCTTTGAAGAAGCTTTGTCCAGCCGCGAGATCACTAGTTAGCGACTTAGCGGGTGCACCTTTCAAAGATCACTTCCACCTCCCCAGTTCGCGACAAATGGCGCACTGCATGCGTGCCACTTGTCGCAACCGGTGAGTTTTCCCTTTTTTGTAGATCCGCATTTTCAAAACGTTTTATCTCCTAAACCGTGCATCCAAATCTTGAACCGTTTTCACTGTTGGGTTTCTCGCATCGAGATCTTCAAAACTAGATCCCATGTTGATAGGTTTTGACAAACTTTTTTTTTCACGAAAAAAACCGATCGAAAAAACCGGTGCGAAAAACCGTGCCTCGCGCGATAGAATAAAAACAGAAAACATGTTTTTTTTTCTTTCTGAGAGGCACGGCCATGCCTCTCGCGAAGGCAAAACCGTGCCTCTCGCGGACGCAAAACCGTGCCTCTCGCGGAAAAAAAAAGAAAGCAGAAAACGCGTTTTTTCCCCTTTTCGAGAGGCACGGCCGTGCCTCTCGCGATAACAAAACCGTGCCTCTCGCGGAAGCAAAACGGTGCCTCTCACGGAAAAAAAGAGAGCAGAAAACGCGTAATTTTTTTCCTTTCCGAGAGGCACGGCTGTGCCTCTCGCGAAGGCAAAACTGTGCCTCTCGCGGAAGCAAAACCGTGCCTCTCGCAAAAAAATAAACAGAAAACGCGTATTTTTTCCTTTCCAAGAGGCACAGCCGTACCTCTTGCGATAGCAAAACCGTACGTTTGGAAAACAAAACCGTGCCTCTCGCAAAAAAAACGCGTTTTTTCGCGAATTTTTTTCGTCCAAAAGCGAAGAAAGATCGGTGGGAAACCGGAACACAAAAAAAACACACTTTAAAAAGCCGAAAACGCATGCGAAAAAAAAATCCGAAAAGAACGCTCGCTCGGAACGCGACACGTGGCGGCGCGTGGGAGTGATCGCTGGAAGGCTCAGCAAGGAATACTCGCTAATTAGTTTCCCGTCCAGCCGAGGGTAATGAGAGGAGGAGGCTAGAAAAGATCTCGATCAATCGAACCAGAAACACACGCCTCCGCTTGCTCCCTTCGTCATCGGCCGCGTCAGTCGGCCGGGAAAAGATCCACCCCCCGCAGCGCCCGCCACCCGGCGTCCCCGTCGCCGCGCCCTGCCTCGCAGCGAACGCGAAGGCAGAGCAGCGGAGTCGAAATTCGCGCGGCACGACAGCGACGGAAGAGGATTCCTCTGGACCCCGTCCTCCCGTCCGGGGGCCTTTCTCCAGATTGCCCCCCTTCGCCTTTCGGATCCTTCGCACGCACAAGCACCGGTCATAAATAAGCAGCTCGTATTTTACCCGGCCATTTGGGTGGCGTGATCACGACACCACTGGTTAGCATGCATTCATGTAAACAACCGCAAGTGGGCTGCGGCCGTAGGGCGATTAGGACGAGCCACCATCGTGCGTGCGTGCGTGATTCGTTCCGTGCAGGCTTTCGGCTTTCCTAGCTCTCACCTCCCCCAAGCAAGCAAGCAAGCAACCCCCTTATCCGGTTTTGACCAAGCCGTTCGCCGCCGGGCCAGTTCGTCCGCCCATCAACATGGGACCGGAGCCTCCTCTCCCGCCAATTCCGTCCTCGTCCTCCCCACCTTGGTAGCCCGCCAGCACGCGGCCACAAAGCCTTACCTAGGCAGCGGTCCATACGGGTGGACGATTCCATGCGTTTTTTCAACGGTTTGTTTAGCACCCGGTTTCCCTCCTCCGCCTCTGCTTCCGTCGTCTCCCGCCGCCACCAACCGTGTCTGATTGGTCGTTGGTCGCATAATTCGCCGGTATATATGGGCGGGCATGTCCCGAATCATTGCGTCTGAATTCCCGGAAGGGAAAGCGAGGCAGCCGTAGCAGTTCGGGTTTCCAGCTCCAGCTCGAGCTCGTCCCGTGGTGATGGAGAAGGGGGGCAGAGGGCTGTCCTGCCGTGCCGCGGTCTGCGCCATCGTCGTCCTGCTCTGCGCCACCGCCTTCTCCTGCTCCCTCGCCGCCGAGTTCCACAGAGTCAAGGTCAGCCTCCTGCTCCTGCTCTCTTTGTTGCGCTCGTCGTGTTGCAATTGGCGAGAGTCGAGAGGTCCCCGGTTCCTGGATCTGAATCGCCTGCCTGTCGCTTGCTCGATCAGGAGAAGGACATGAAGCTGGACGGCAGCCTCTGCTCCCTGCCCAAGAGCTCCGCCTTCGAATTGGGCGTCGCGGCCATCGCCTTCCTCTCCGTCGCGCAGCTCGTCGGCACCACGGCGGCGGCGACCACCATGTGCGCCTCCAGCTCCAAGCCTAACAAGTCCGTCGCCGCCGTAGGCCGCGTCGCGCTCGCGCCCGTCGCACTCCTGGCCCTCTCATGGTACGTGCAGTTACGGTATAATACGAGCACGGTGGCAACATAAATACGCGCGAAAGCACCACACGAGAGTTCTGTGTGGCCGAACCAAATCGCTCACGAGACGGTGGCGTGCGTGCGTGCGTGCAGGGTGTGCTTCGCGCTGGCCGTGATCCTGCTGGTGACCGCGGCGAGCATGAACAGCGGGCAGCGCTACGGCCGGGGGTGGATGGACGGCGACTGCTACGTCGCCAGGGACGGCGTGTTCGGCGGCGCCGCCGCGCTGGTCGTTGTCACGGCGCTCCTCATCCTCGGCCTCACCTTCGCCACCAAATCCGCGGCGGCAGGCTCGAGCACGACGGCGTGCGCCAGGGGAGACGCCGCCTGCACAACTACCATCCGTGTCGACGCGGCAACAGGCGCGGGCGCGGAACGGCCGGGCGGGCGATCCAAGCAATGATCGGTGCTGGCATCGCCGGATCCATCGGACACGAGGGCGGGGCGGGCCAACCGGTGAAGGAATCGATGGCACGCTTCGCTGTTCGTCCCGGAAAGGCCAAGCCGAGTGGGGCCATCTTCTTCTCTTTTCTGCTCTCGAGTGGGGCATCTTGGTAGGCTGGCAAAGCACAGAAAGGCGATCTCGGGAGTGCCACCGGTGGATTGGATGGGAGGGACACAGTACATAGAATTACTGACACACTTACTGACGTGGCCGTGCAAAATGTAAATGACACTACCGAACTGGTAAGAAGGAAAGATCCTCAAGGATCGTACAGAAGAGAACAGAAATTACACCGGTTTGTGCTCTGCTGCCATTTTGGGCACTAACGTCGATTAACGGCTAGTTATGGTTATGTTCTTTTTTTTTTTTCAAAGTATGTTTTTCTTTCGAAGGTACTACCATAGCTTTAGGGCAATCCAAACGGACGTCCGTTTTATCCGGATTTCGTTCGTTTAGGTTGAAAAAATGGACAACCGTGTCTGGTGTTAGTCGTTCGCGTACTAGTGCACTCAACCGACAGCCATATTGTAACTTGTCCGGCTTTGACTTTGAAAAAAAAAGTTGGCCTCGCATTTTAAAAAGCATACATAAAACTTTATTAAACAGTAACATAAACTTAAAATAGTTTAAATTTGTCCTGGACGCACATTTAAAACGAACTTAAATTAAAAAAACATAAAGAAAGATAGATTCGACGCCACAGCCGTGCTCGTCATGGATGCCGTCATCTTCTTCACGCGTCGTCATCCTCTTCCTCCTCATCGTCCATGGTGACATACGACGGTGGCTGCCAGAGGTGGGCGGATGGCCCCTATGGTGGCTGCGAGGCCGGAGGCGCCTGCACCACCTCTTCCCGTGGCGGGGACGACTCCGGCACTGGTGAGCATGGCGGCGTGGGTGACCATGGCTTGGCACCCACTCACGAGGTTATCTCCGATGCCGTCGACGACCACGTCCACCTCTGCCCACCAACAACGGGTTCTACGTCGCGATGGGGGGCTCCTGGAACACCTCCTCATTGGCCTCCTCCTTCACTTGCTCCTTCACGATCATGTCCAACTCCGGGATGACCACGTCACCGGCCACAGAGAGGGCCATCATCGCCTAGAGGCCCTCCAATTGGGCCTTGTCGTGTGTTCGAATGGAGTCCTCGAGGACCCGCCTCATGAGCTCAGCCTCCTCCTCGTCGGTCATCGGAGGGGGGGGGGTGGCGGGGACGGAGAAGGGGAGAGAGTGGACGTCAGGCCGCGAACCCGTGCACGCCCGCACGACCGGGGCGGGTTGAGAGCGGGCGCACGACTGGCAGAGCGTGCCTGTGGCCGGCTCTAAGCACGACCGACAAAGTACGACTGGCGCCGCAGGTCGTGCTCGTCCCGAAAATACGTGTCCCGTAGAGGCGAGTTCTCGGCGCACCTGGCGTCGTTGACGAGTTTGGCTGGCAGGCGGGCGCGATGGCGGTAGATCTCCTCACGGCGAGCGCGACCGCTCAACGAGATCGGAGGCACGGGCATGCAATCTGCCAAGAGGTGCCAATTGTTGGGGAGGTGCACGTCGGCCCACGATAGTGATGTGCCTGTCTCTCGATTCCTTTGGCAGATCTCGACCTTCACGTACGGTCGTTGCCGAGGTGGGGCCGCCGGTGGGGCGATGTTGAATGCCGAAGGGGTTGGAGAAGGGGTGGAGCGGCTGTGGCGGCCGGAGGACGACCCGGCCCCGTGGTCGTGCTTCCCCTTGCCGATCCACTACCACACCATGGCCACCGGCAAGGAGGTTGAGGAGAGGAAGTGGAAGAGCGGTGATTGGGCTAGGGTTTGCTCGTGTCGGGGCTCAAGGAGGCAGGCGGCTTCGGAAGTGGAAGTTTGTGGACTAGCCGGTCCATGGCGTCCACATTAAAAAGGACAACGAACGGGTGGCTCAGTGGCTGGCAAATGGGTCTGCCCACGCGTGCGTCTTCAATTTGGGCAGTGGGAAGTAGGTGGGCGGCCGACACGAGGGCTCGAGCCGTACGAGGAGCGGGCGCGTGGGCGTCCATTCGATGTCCGCGTGGACGCAAACCAGGAGCAAGTTTGCTCCGGATTTGGGTCGAGTCGGACACCAAATGGGCGTATTATGTGGTTGCGGTCGCCCGTTGGGCCGTCGCCTTTGTCCGTTTGGGCCAAAAAACGGACACGCCCGGGCCATTTGGGGTCTGCCCTTGGCGTTGCCCTTATAAAAGGTAGAAGATGTGTACAAGAGTGTACAATTGAGCTAGTTAGGCATCACAGGTTGATCCTAACTCAGCCCCCACTCCAACTCACTCTGCACTACTACTCATGCACCTGTAGAACTCCGGAAGCTCCTGCATTGGCTCAATTCCTTTCTTTGAAGATGAAATCTATGGTACCCCATTCATTGAGGATCGAGTGAAAAATGACAAAACTGGCCCTTTGGGTAAAGTTCGGCACAAAATGAACCCATTTTCAAAAGAATTCACAAAATGGCCCTTACTGCATGACGCCCGCGCCCAGGGCGCCATGTCTAACTGCATAACGCCCTGGTCAAGGGCGCCATGAGACGGTGCCGACCATCCACGTCAGCCATGGTCGGGCCCATATGCGGGTGTGCATGACGCCCCAGGTAGGGGCGTTATGCTCGTCACCATGACGCCGTGGGCCGGGGTGCCATACCCCTTCGATTGAAAAGAGGCCTGGTGAAGGTATCGATAGAAGAGACGTCTAGAGGGGGGGGGGTGAATAGACTACTTGCAAGAATTAAACCTAACCTTTTCCCAAGTTAATTGGTGGGCAGTTTTAGCAATTATAACAAGTCTAATGCACCCTACACATGCTAGTCAACAAGTATGGCAGCGGAAAGTAAGACAAGCACATGTAAGAGAGAGTAGAGATAGGAAGATCAAACGCAATTTGGAGACACAAGGATTTTTCCCGTGGTTCCGATAGGTGGCGCTATCGTACATCCACGTTTATGGAGTCTTCAACCCACGGAGGGTAACAGTCGCGAGAGTCCACAGAGGGCTCCACCCATAAGGGTCCACGAAGTAGCAACCTTGACTATTCCATAATGGCTTCCATCCACGAAGGACTAGCCTCACTATGGGTAGATCTTCACGAAGTAGGCGATCTCCTTGCCCGTACAAACTTCTTGGTTCAACTCCACAACACGAAGTAGGAGGCTCCCAAGCAACACCTAACCAATCTAGGAGGCACCACCCTCCAAAAGGTAATAGGCTTGATAATGATGATGAACTCCTTGCTCTTGTGCTTCAAGATGATAGACTCCTCAACACTCAATCACTCTCTCATAGATTTGGCTTGGTGGAAGGGATTGATTGGGTGGAAAGCAACTTGGGGAGGCTAGAAATCAAGATCCATATGGTTGGAGTGGATGATCTTGATCTCAACACAAGGGTAGGTGGCTCTCTCTCAGAAAATTGGATGGGGCAAGTATGGAATAGTTCTGAGTGCTTCTCTTTTGAGTGGGACGTGGTGGAGGGGTATATATAGGCATCTCCAAAAATCCAACCGTTACACCATTATTGAGCAACTCGGTGAAATCGAAGTAAAAACTTGGTCGCACCGAAGTGTTCAAAATGTGGCAACTTTAGGAATCTCGGTGAGACCGATATATGATTCTCGGTGGTACCGATATGAGTGGCCGAGGGCAGTTTCCAAACTCGGTGAGACTGATTCACAATTCTCGGAAATTCCGATTCTTGTGAAACAGCTAACAAAAAGTTGGTCACTGGAACTCGGTGGCACCGATGCAAAACTTGGTAATACCGAGATGGGTTTGTGGCTAGGGTTTCTGTCTAGGGTTTAAACTCGGTGCAGCCGATATGAAAGTTGGTAGCACCGATTTTGAGTGGAAGGGTTTTAGACAGAATCTTCGTGGGGGATCTTGTGGGTGTTTTTGGTGACTAGCACTTGTGCACATGGAGCATTTTGTTCACCAACAATACCTTACCCCCTTTTAATAGTATTGGCTTTCCTATGGGCTCAAAGTGATTTCTCACAAAGCAAAATGTAGAGTCTTCATGCTTGTAGCTTTGCCAATCCTATTCCTTGCATCTTGGGGTCTCCTCACAATCCTTTGACCAACCCATCTTCCTCTAAGGTATGTTGTCATGAATTATCAAAATCCACCAAGGGAGCATATGTGCTTTCAATCTCCCCCTTTTTGGTAATTGATGACAACATACAATCAAAGCTTCAAATTAAGATATATAGGAATATGTGATAGCTTTGAAGGATACATAACTAATACAAGCTCCCCCTAAATGTGTGCAATCCATTTTAAAGGATAGTTGCTTTGGAATGCATGGACACACACTTAGTAGAAGGGACATGAGAAGTCATGTATATCTTGGCTATATGCATCAAATATATGTGAATGAAGTGTTTCCATGTTCAAGACTTCACTCTTGCAAACAATATGTGCAAGAAGCAAGAGATCTTGTTGACAAAGGATATGATGCATATACTTACCTTGAATTTCTTGAGCATTCTAGTAGTAGAAACACACTTGAGAAAACAATGTTAGGAAACACAAGAGTATTCTACTCATCTAATGCAAAAGGATTCAAGAGTACCAAGATATGGAAGACATATGAAAAATAGAATTTCTTAAGATAGATATGTCTCCCTCAAAAGAATATATAGAGCTTCCTCCCCTAAGCATGGATTTTTAAATCTTCCTCTCCCCCTGAATCTTAGCATGTAGATATGTACTTGGGAGTAGGTAGGGTGAGACAAGTCTAACATGAGAATAACAAATAAGAGTATCAAATTAGAAAGATTGGGCATGCTCTCTCTCCTTTGGGAAACAACGAAACTTCTCCCCCTACTTTGGTATTCTCCCCTTGTCTATGTAAGCATAAGCTTTGATATTCTCCCCCTTGATTGTATCCCCCCCCCCCCCATTGAATTGAAGCATGTATCTCCCCCTTTAGCATTTTGAAGCTTTGGTATTTCTCCCCCTTTGGCATTAATTGCCAAAAAAAGGTCCATACACAGGGTCAGACACAGGGATCTTGGAGTCAGAAGGGATCCTTGAGAACAAGGGTCATAGAATGTAGGGTTCACAGAAAAGAATAAGGATCATAGAGAGTATTAAGAACGGAGGGAACATGAATAATAATTTCTCCCTCTTTCATTGATCTGAGAGTTTGTAAGACTCCTCCTCCTTTGAGTTAGGGATCCTAGAATAAAGTTTCTCCCTCTTTTTTTTATATATCAAAGGAATCACTAAAGAAATAAAGATTTGCTAATATGAACTCAGACCATAGAAGAAAGCAAAATCGGTGGCTCCGAGACAAACGGGTCGGTGGAACCGAATTATGGTCATGCAGCTTATCTGCTAAATCGGTGAGACCGAGTGGTTTGAGTCGGAGACTCCGAGGACATAACAGAAACTTGACAACTTCTAGAAAATCTCAGATGATTTTAGAAAACTTGCAATAAAATTTTAAAAGGATTTGCAAAGGAAATTCAAACGAATTTACAAAGAAATATCAACTAGAGAAGATTTGAGTGGTTCCAAGAAATCTTGCAAATATAGGATGAACCACACTAGAAGCTTCAACTAGATGATGGTCGGTGACTAGGTCACCTATATTATAGTATGTTGACATAGGAACCAAGAAAGAATACTTGATCATAGGTCATACTCATCGTTAAGCTCAAAATGGGGTTACCATTTTTCGATTAAGCATTTTAATGTTTTCATATCACTTGAGTTGCTTTATCTCATGACTTGGAGTAAAGCTTTTTCAAGGATATGAGTACATACCTTTGAGTGATGTTGATGACGTAGCATGTAGAAGAACTTGTTGTGGATGCTCGATGTTGATGAAGATCATCTTGAGTTGGGAGCAATACTTGTTTGTTTTGGTTCCTTTTCCACCTACATGGGTTAGTCATGCAAGGAAGAACAAGATATATCCATTTGACATGGTATCAATTGAGAATTAGCAAATGTGATCACATCAAATATATGTCAAGGATATAGTTGAGTTGTCTTCTTCCTTCCATCAACAAGAAGGGTTGTGGATACTTGGTCATGACAAGATTGCTTATGATTGGAGTTGTTGGCAATCTTGTGGAATGAAGTTCTTACATGTACCTACAAAAGATTAGTTGCAATACAAGGGAGCATATATTTCCATGGTATAAGATAGCATGTCAAGTGTATCATGGAAGTAACATGTAATCTCATGCCCTTGCATGCAACCGAGTGAGTCTAGCTGAAGTTTGAAGCATCAAGGATGTTCAACTCACTCCTCAAGTGACAAAACACTTTCTCATCAAGTGGCTTAGTAAAGATATCAGCCAATTGTTTTTCAGTATGAACATGCTTGAGATTGATATCTCCTTTGGCAACATGATCACGAATGAAATGATGTCTAACTTGAATATGCTTAGTTCGAGAATGTTGCACGGGATTATGAGCAATTTTGATTGCACTTTCATTGTCACATAACAATGGTACATGTCTCACATGTATGCCATAGTCCTTAAGAGTTTGAGTCATCCATAGCAATTGAGCACAACATGATCCAGCGGCAATGTATTCCGCTTCGACAGTAGATAGAGATAGCAAATTTTGTTTCTTGGAGGACCAAGACACAAGAGATCTACCAAGAAATTGACAAGTACCCGAGGTGGATTTTCTATCAACCTTGTCTCCGGCATAGTCCGAGTCGGAATAGCCAACAAGGTTAAAAGAAGATCCCTTGGGATACCATATGCCAAAGTTTGGTGTATGTATCAAGTATCTCACAATTCTTTTCATGGCCTTAAGATGACACTCTTTTGGAGCAGCTTGATATCTAGCACACATGCAAACACTAAACATGATATCGGGACGGGAGGCACATAGATATAGCAATGAACCAATCATAGATCGATAAACCTTTTGATCAACCGGTTCATCCTCCTTGGTAAGATCAACATGTCCACTAGTAGGCATAGGAGTTTTCATACCTTTACACTCTTGCATGTTGAACTTCTTGATCAAGTCCTTGGTATACTTGGTTTGAGAGACGAAAGTTCCTTCTCTCGTTTGCTTGATTTGTAAACCAAGGAAAAATTTCAGCTCACACATCATGGACATCTCATACTTCTCGGACATCAAGCTTCCAAATTTCTCACTAAATTGTGGGTTAGTAGATCCAAAGATAATACCATCCACATAAATTTGGCACACAAATAGTTCACCATTAACTCTTTTAGTGAATAAGGTTGCGTCAATTTTACCAATCTCAAAACCCTTTTCAATGAGAAACTTTGTTAAGCATTTATACCAAGCACATGGGGCTTGCTTATGACCGTAAAGAGCTTTACGAAGCTTGTAGACATGATTAGGCTTCTTAGGATTCACAAAACCAGGGGGTTGTTTAACATAGACCTCTTCTTCAATCTCACCATTTAAAAATCACTACTGCAGGATGCTGCTAACGCGACACTGCAATCAGAGACCCTTCGACGAAACTGTGTGCGATGCATGAATGGCAAACGATATAGTTCAAGCTCCGTCGCCAATGACATGAACTGTGTGCAATGTAGGATCCATCAAATACGATTCAGAAAATATTTGCGTGTGCGATCTACGACAGACAGTTGACTTTTAAGAACTGTTTGTGATGAGGCGAAATGGCACAAACGGTTAATCAAATATAGATGTGTGTGATGTACGGCATACAGGTCCCTCATATGAACTGTTTGCGATGATACGTAAGAACACAAACGGTGCGGCGTAACAAGGTGTGTGTGATAGGCTGCAAACAGTTCGATAATCAGAACTGTGTGCTATAATTCTGGACAACACATACGATTTGTTGTTTTGAATTGTGTGCTCGACATGGCACACAATTCAAGAAACCAAATGTGTGTGATATTGTGAATGATCACTGACGAATCTGTATTCTTAACCGTTTGCGATGAGATCGAGAAGCTAGACAGAGTTAAGGAATAAATATGAGCAAACGACAACAGATTTAAGGATTACAGTCTGTTTTACTTCTTCTTGTTGTTAGATGGCCCCGCGCCATCGTCTTGACGTGGACGCTTCTTGCCGCTGACCGCTGGATTTTCATCGCCATCGTCGTTGATGTCCTCGTCGTCATCCTCCTTGTTCGACCATTCCTCCTCATCATCATCGTCGTCGTCTTCTTCGTCCTTCGGAGGATCCTCGTCGTCCTCCTCCTTGTCCGACCATTCCTCGTCCTCCTCATCGTTGTCGTCTTCTTCGTCCTTCGGCGGCTCCTCGTTCGTCTGGTCATCGTCCGATGACTCCGGCGGCGGCGGCCCTTCCATGAGCCGGATAAAATGGAGGTCAGGGCTTGATGCCGGACTCATGGAAGACGAGCGCGATGATTCTGTGGTTGACCCCAGACTGGCGGAACTGCCGTCCTCGCTGTCGGTCGACATTGCTGCGCTACGTAATTAAACAACCGGCGAGAAAGCGAGATTGCAGAGTGCGTGGAAGTGTAGAGTGGCCGGCAGGGACGATGAAGATGGTGGCAACTGAAGCGTGGTGTGAAGACAAGAGGAATGGCAATTGAAGCGGGGGATTGACGGATTATATTGGCACCTTGGCAGGCGGTTAGAATTCCGATATAATCAACCGCAATTGTGTGCACCCGACCCGTCGCTCTAAATTCCCACTATTGTGCAGTTCTCAATATGCCAAATGTTTCACATGTGTACATTGTAGGAGTTCACACGGTTCGCTAGATGCATTGTTGAACTACACACACGCTTATATGAAACACAACGGGTGTGAAATAGTAAGCACTTAACATAGGACAGTTGGTAAGCAATAGATGAGCTCTGCTTATTGATGTAGTCATTAATAATCAAACGAAACCCCTAATGATCATTGCAAATAGCGCATAGAAGATGGCTAATGCGGCAACTACAACTACACATGCTAGGTCCTTCTTGTCTCTTGCTTTCATCTGTTGCCTGTGATTGATTCTTTCTTGCTTCATCGTAGTGATTGTACACTCTAGATTAGTCAGTTTCTTCTTCAGCTTTACGTTATCTTCTGCAAGCTTGGTGATAACACTCCGAGCCCTGCCATGCCATTCATCATCCTGCTAGTTAACAAAGGCACAAGCCATATATCCCTATGAATGTTAAATAATCAGGATGAGTGGGGCCATTAACTGAACTTAAAGGGATGAACTTATCACTAACCTCTAAGGGGTAACCGAGAAACCGTCTGCCAATGTCGAATCCTTCCGTGCATACACATCGAGCGGGAGTGTGTCCATGCACACAACTCAGCTTTTGGTACTTCTCGGTGACGCAAAACTCGGAATCGAACTCATGTTGCGGGAGTCTGCTGGAGTCAAACTCTGGATCCGGCATTTGATCGATTTCCTGTGTGTGTGTCATGCTAAAAAGATGAGGAATGATTGGGACCTGACAAGACGATTCGGATCCGTAGTACACCGGCCTCCTGGTGACCTTAGGGAAGTGCTCGACGGTGACCGCCGTCGTGGTTGCGCCGCCAATGGCGCTGCCAAGAGCGACTGTACGAACCGGTGCAGCCGCACTGAAACCATCAGCACCACCCGCCCGCATTTCCCCAATGTCAGCGCCACGCTAGGGAATTTGGGCGCTAGGGATTTGGAAGCTATTTTGGGATTTGGGGAAGACGGGGAAACTATGGGGATCTGATGATAACGGTCGGGTGAACTATTTATCGCATTCTGTTGTATACGGCACACGGTTTCCCAAATCAAATCGTGTGAGATGGAACGTGCGTGATACACAGTTTTCGTAACATGACCGTTTGTGATGTGCTTCCCGGTACATATGGGTGCAGTAAACAGCCGCTCTCCGGAAACCCAAAGAAAACGTTATGCTGATAGAGATGTCGGCGGCGACCGAGGCAGCGGCTGACGGATAGGAGGTCAATCCGGTGTCGGCGTTATAGGGAGTCCATCCTCGGTCGGTCGGTGGTGGCGGCGTTACAGGTGGTCAATGCTCGGTCGGCGGTGGCGGCATGACAGGAGGTCAATCCTCGATCGGCGGCGGGAGATATAAGAGGAGCTCAATCCTCGTGGTCGGCGCCGGCATGACTGGAGCACATCCCTCGCGGTCGTAGGCGGGATAGTGGAGCCCGGACTATAGGCAGGTGCCCCGCTAAGCTCTGCTCCTCGACCCTGCTGTCTCGCCGTGCCGCTGCTAATTAATTAAGGTATTCTTTTCCTTGAGTGGACTAATTAATGTATTAAATTCATGTAATGGCACTACTGACGATGCGTGTAAATTGACTGGTTGATTAGTGTCATTGCACGGCTGGGTAATATTATGCAGCGCCCTCCATAAATTTTGAAAATAAAATCTTGTGATTTATTCACCCATCTTTGTGCATCCATTAAGGATGCAACGTGTGCAGATGGAACGATCTGAATGGATGGGGGATCGGACAAACTCAAGGTATAGGGATGGCATGAAGGAGTTCATGGCTTTGGCTGAACGGACAAAGAAGAGAATTTGCAAAGAATATTACGTCCTCTGTCCATGCAAGGATTGTAGTAATACGGTGTCAAATCCAATTGATGAGGTCGAGTTACACTTATAGAAAAGGGGATTCATGGGTGGATACACAAGATGGACTAAACATGGTGAAGAGCCGGTTATGGATGAAGGTAATAACCTGCCTGTCGGCGAGGTGCCAAACCCCGATCAGAGTCGCATGGGTGATGAATTTAACCTCGGGGCTCAGACGTCAAGCTACAGACAGAAGACTGACATGCCAAAAAACCAAAAGGAAAACCAAGAGTGTGAAGCAAACAACACCGACCTTGATGATATGCCAGATTTTGCTGCTATGATTGCAGATTTCCAGGTCCCAAATAAAGATATAGCCGGGTACAACGAGCTGCCAAGCATTGATGCGGCCTCCAAGAAAGATTTGTATCCAGGTTGCAAAAAGAAATATTCCAAGTAGTGTCACACTGACGCTTCTCAGATTTAAAGCAGAAAGTGGTCTATCAAACAAGGCCTTCACACAGTTGTTGAGTCTTTTTGAAGACATTCTTCCAGAAGATAATGTGCTCCCCAAAAGCATGAACGAAGCGAAGAAAATTGTTTGTCCATTGGAACTTGAAGTCCAGAAGATAGACGCTTGTGTGAATGATTGTATGTTGTACCGCGGTGATTACAAAGATTTGCGTTCATGTCCCATATGCAAGCACGCACGATACAAGCGCAGGAGAGCACAGGACAAGTACAAAATGGATGAAGAGATCGAGACAGGAATCCCGTTCAAGGTTGTTTGGTACTCGCCTATAATTCCAAGGTTGAAGCGTTTGTTTGCAAACCCTAGAGAGGCAAAGAGGTTGCGGTCGCATCATGATGAGCGAACTGCGGATAAGTATATGAGGCACCTGAAAGATGGGTCTCAGTGGGAACAAATCGCTGGCAGGTTTAAGGATTTTGCAAAGGATCCAAGAAATATATGGCTAGGGGAGTGTACTGATGGATTTAATCCATTTGGCGATATGAACACCAAACACAACACTTGGCCGGTGCTTCTGTGCATATATAACCTTCCTCCTTGGTTGTGTATGAAGAGAAAATACATCATGATGTCGATGATTATCCAAGGCCCGAAGCAACCTGGAAATGATATCGACATTTACTTTCAGCTACTGGTAGAAGAACTGCAGACATTGTGGAGGTTTGGTGTGAGAGGTTTGGTGTGAGCTGTTATGATGCCAACGCAAAGGAGTTTTTCCAGCTACATGCGTTGCTGCTGCACACCATTCAAGATATGCCGGCATTAGGCAACAGTTCGGGGCAGAAAACAAAGGGACCAGTAGGATGTGTCACATGCATGGATAGGAAAGAGAGTAGATTTCTTTCTAACTCGCGCAAAACCGTGTATTTGCGTCATCGTAGGTTCTTAAGGAGAAATCACCCTTACCGAAAAATGACTACTGAATTTGATGGTATGGTAGAGAAAGGAACGGGCCCAAGACCCTATGATGGGAAAGAAGTCCATAGCATGGTTAAAAAAATTAATGTTGTACTTGGCAAGGGATCCGGTTCGACGTAAAAAATAACACCCAGGGACCAAGTGTTTAAGAAGAAATCAATGTTCTGGGAATTACCTTACTGGGAGTTCCTAAGTGTACATCATTGCATTGATGTCATGCACGTAGAGAAGAATGTCTATGAAAGCATCCTTGGTACTCTGCTCAAGATTAAAGGCAAAAGAAAGGATGGTGACGGTGCACGACTCGATATGCTTGGTGATCAATCACAACGCATGAATGAAGCAGAAGATGATGACAAATTGCTCCACCAACACCAGAGTTACAATTTCACTACAGCAGAAGTAAAAGAGTTCTTCGCATTTTTTTTGTCAATTAAGACACCCTCTTCCTACTCCGCAAACATCAGGAGTCTCGTGGATGACAACTTGGGTAAAAAGAAGTTGTCTCACATGAAGTCACATGATTGCCACGTAATGTTGACACAAATCCTCTCGGTGGCCATAAGGAATATGATGGACATAGACATAAGAAACACACTGATTGATCTCTGTGATTTCTTCAACAAACTATGACAGAAGGTGGTAGATGTTGACGAGCTAGATAATATGCAAGCTGATATTGCAAGGATATTGTCAAACTTAGAGATGTTCTTCCCACCGTCATTCTTTGATGTCATGGTCCATCTCACCGTGCACCTTGTGGACGAGATAAAGTATTGTGGTCCTGTGTTTCTTCGCAACATGTATCCCTTCGAGCGGTACATGGGAATATTGAAGCGCTATTTTCGGAACCGATGTCATCCAGAGGCAAGCATCCTACAAGGTTATACCGCAGAGGAGGTGGTTGAGTTTTGCACTGAATACATGAAACTTAGACCTATAGGTGTGCCCCTCTCTAACCATGAGGGAAGGCTGGCTGGTAAGCCGGTCCTTGCTGGCTCGCAGTTTCGTGCACCTAGAGATATGGCCGATCAAGCCCATTTGACAGTACTACTTAACAGCCCGATACTCGACGCTCATACTGCAGAACACATGGAGGAGATACGACGAAGCAACTTACCCAATGTGCTGTCACCAGCTGCCGAGACAAATGCATACAATAGGGACTATATAAGATGGCTGAAGGATCGTTTGACAAACGGACCCCAAGATGACCTTGCAATGTGGTTGGCACAAAAAGCCATCAACAACGATTATGAAGTACCAAGCGTACGACATATATGGCAACACGTTCTACACTGAGGAAAGTGATGCTAAGACCTCGTATCAGAACAACTCTGTTCGAATAGAATGCCTAACTATAGAGGAAGATGATAAACAGGTGTACTATGGAACCATTGAAGAGATTTGGGAGCTTGACTATGTGCAAATGAAGGTGGCATTATTCAAGTGCAGATGGGTCCCTCTTAGTAGCATAAAGGTTGATGCTTACAGCAGGAAGACATATGTTGAGCGCAGAGTTATGGCATATCACAAGGACCCATTTATTCTTGCCAGCGATGCTACCCAGATTTTCTTTGTGCTAGACCTCTTGCATACGCACTGCCATGTAGTGATGTATGGGAAGAGGAGGGTACTAGGCGTCGAGAATATTGGTGATGAGGAGGAGTACAATCAATATGATGAGTTGCCACCTGAGGGGCCACGCGACTTAAAAGAGGAGAAGCGTAAAATCATCAGAAATCCTAAGTTCATTAGGGGTCAACCTAAGGATCGCGATCACCCCATGTACATGGGAATTGATTCAAAAAACTAGTCATTATGTCTACTGTACTGAATTGTTGCATGTACTGAATTGTGAGGGATGTGTACTGAGTTCGTTCTGTTATAATTTTCGGATGTACTGTATTGCGAGGTATGCACGGCCTTATGTTGATCTAGTTTCGCATGTACTGTATATAGCTAGAACGCTCAGTTCATCTGACTCCGGTGTGTACGAACTGAACATGTGCAGTTTGGTTTACAAATCGCACATGGTTCATTCACTAGAACCGTGTGCTTTCTAAACCGCGGCCTATGAAACCTAATGCGCGGAACGTGAGTCCTGCTTTCTGATTGGACAAAACCCAAACCACACGGATCGTGCGTCTGGACCGTAGGATTCACCCAGATCGAACGGCAGTCCTTATACCTCTCGTCAACACACGCTGTTGAAGTTGGGATTTGATTTATATGCAATAAATGCCCCGTAAATGATAAAAAATGCTGAAAAATATAGCAGGCGAGCCCAGAAATGTGCCAGAAAATCAAACCTGACGTATAATTATGATTGACTACCGTGGGATAAAATTTGGAGGAGAGGCGATGAAGACACCGTCGATTGGAGTTCGATTTGCCACTTCTCCCCTCGGAACTATGATCCTTCTACTCAGATGCTATGGTTTCCAATTAGCGATCATTGTAGCTTGTGCCAAATTTTACCAAAATTTTTCGACGGTGTCTCGAGATGACGCCAGGATGACACACCGATTTTTGTGATTTTCTGAGTCCATCTGCATTTCCTGTAATTAAATTACTGGCATTTATTTAGGTGGACACATCTCCCGTCCGAAATGCTTGACAATTCTTCTCATTCATTGCACAATGACGAAAATCACGCAAAGCGACACACAAATGATTTGTAAGAGATTCTTTGCCACCATCCACACGTAATTCATGTTGGGATATTTTATTTATAAGAACTAATTAACATGGTAACTGCAAAATATGACTTAGATATAGCAAACGAGACATGTAATTGACCAGAAGATCAATATTAGGAGTATAATTATGTTTGCATACCATGGAAAAAACCAAGGCGAAAGGATGAGGTTGACCCCGATTGGAGTCCGAAATGCCAACTCTACTTTTCGTAACCCATGATCCTTTGTGTGATATGCATTCGTTTTCAAAGGGCAGGCCATCACAACTTCCGCCAGACATTACCAATTTTTCCCACGGGGTCTTCACACCATGCCACGGTGACACACCCATTTTTGTAATTTTCGTAATACATCTGCATTTCCTCCAATTAAATTACTAACAAGCCCCAAGTTGGTGGAAAATGTCTTCAAATTAGCAAACAAGTCATGAAAATGCGGCCGAAAATCAATACAGGGGCTAATAGTTGATTGTCTGCGGATGAAAATAATTCGAGGCGAAATGATGAAGTCCCAAATTCATTTGAAATGAAAATATGACTGTTCTGCATGGACAAATCGCACACGGTTCGTTCACTAGAACCGTGTGCTTTCTAAACCGCGACCTATGAAACCTAATGCGCGCAACGTGAGTCCTGCTTTCTAATTGGACAAAACCCAAACCACGCGGATCGTGCGTCTGCACCGTAGGATTCACCCAGATCGAACGGCGGTCCTTATACCTCTCGTCAACACACGCTGTTGAAGTTGGGATTTGATTTATATGCAATAAATGCCCCGTAAATGATAAAAAATGCTGAAAAATATAGCAGGCGAGCCCAGAAATGCGCCAGAAAATCAATATTATGGTACAACGATAGCTGCGTACCGTGGGAAAATTTTTGAGACAAAACGATGAGGTCACGTCTACATTTCAAAGTTTTCAGGTTTTCATTTCGAACAGGTTTGTGCTGCTTGTGCACACGGGTTACTATATGAAACCGTTTGCAATGTTTTTTCCGCGGGGCGCACGGCGATCTTTTTTCACCCTTTTCACCGAAGCCGCCAACATGTCCCCTCCCCCCAAACCCGCGCCCTCCCCCGTTTCGCTCATCTGTCCGCGTATTCTACCCAAAGTCCATCGACAGCTAGCTCCCTCCCCCTCCCGTTCCCCAGATCCACACCAGAACCCTTTCCGGCGCCGTCGTGCTCAACCCGGCCATGTACCCGCTTCCCGGCGTCAACCCTACCCTTCACTGCCTCTCGGAACACGCGGCTGCCCACGCCTCGCTGTCTTCATTTGCTCGCCAGCCGCCGTCGAGCATACCGATCATGTACCCTCGCCTCTCCTGCCGGATTTGCAAACAGAAAAAACCGGTCAGTTGCTGCCCTTCATCGCGGTGAGGTTTATTATCTTGCGATCCCTTTTCCTATTTGGTTCGGATTGTCCCCAAAATGATTATAAAATAATGGAGAGCGTATTTATGTTCATCATCTACCTTCTAACATATAAGCTGTATTTGTTCCAATTAGTTATTGTCGAATTACATATCATGTGCGCACGAGTCACACTAAACGAACAGATTAGCCGTACATTTTCAAATGATCACATGCCATGTTTAGACAGCTAGCTTCCAAGCTGTTACATTTTTTATGTTTATGCCCCTTTTCTGAATTTTGCATGTGTACTTTGTAGATGTCTATTAGCAGCGACGACAGTCATATGTCTGGCGATGTATCTTCATCTGAGTCCAAAGCCAACATGTCTGCGAAGATAGAGCTGCCACAATGACCCATCCGGTCAAGAGCTGGAAGAGCGCTCCAAGAAAGCCCACACACCAGGATGATCGTGTACCAAGAAATGATGAACAGGATAGAGCTGCCACAATCACCCATCCGGTCAAGAGCCGGAAGAGCGCTCCAAGAAAGCCCACACACCAGCCTAAAGGTGTATACGAAGTAACTGACATCGATTTGAAGTCTTGGGCTCCAACTAAACGTGATAAAGCATGCACGAGGTTTAGGAGTGTGTGTGGATTTGTTGGCAGGGCAAGGCTCAACATTAATCTGCCAGGGTTTCGGAAGGCTGGTACAGAAACACGGTGGAGGATAGTCCGTGAGATCATGGCGCACTTCAACGTTCCTAAGGAGTGGAAAGAGCAGGTGGAACACGCTGCACTGAAGAAGGCCAGGGATGCTTGGAGAAACTGGAAGCATGTGTTGTACAAGAAGTTCTCGAGTCAAGGCAAGGACCCAATCCCATCGTACCCCCAAATTACAAAGGAAGATTGGACAGAATTCAAAAGGGTCAGGGCCAGTGAAGAGTTTATTAAGAAGAGTGCCATGCAATCAGAACTTCAGAAGAAGAACACACACACACACCGTATGGGTGTGGCAGGATACTACGGCATGAAACCGATATGGGAGCAGGAGGACAAAGAAGCAGTAGCTGCGGGTGGCAAACCGGCCTTTAGTGAAATTAGGGGCACTTGCGCTAGGGACTACTTGCGGGCACGTGCAAAGAGGCATGGAGACGGTTCTTATTACTTTGAAAACTCAGCAGACCAAGAACTGTATGATGTGATGGCAGAGGCTTCCAAAAACACTGGAAGGTTGTAAAGGAACTCAGGGCCATGTGACATTCTGTCCGAGGCTCTGACTACCAAAGAGCCCCTGGCCGTGCTAGGGGTATTGGGGTCAATGTCACACACAAGAGGGCTTTCTCACTAAGCAAAGAAGAGAGGCTCAGCATGAAAAAAGCTAGGAGTGATTATAAGCAGAGAGACTTGTGCCAAAAGATTAAGAGGGACATGTATCCTGTAGTTCGAAAGGAAGTTGAGGAGTCATATATGCAGGAGAAGACACAAATTCTGAGAGATAGCCAGGAGACGCAAGGGGATGTCAGCATGGATGATGCCACTTATTGTATGGCAACACCGCACAAGAGTAGCTGTGCATCAGCTGACCCCAGTGACAATGATGCTGCAGCTGGACATAATGGTGCTATATCTGATCTATATGGACAGGGGGGAGAGTGAGGGCCGTGCTTACACATTAAGAAGGTACTTTAAAATGTGCAACAACGTGGGTTTACAACCCTGACTTTGACGGGGGTTGATGACCCACAAGTATAGGGGATCAATCGTAGTCCTTTTGATAAGTAAGAGTGTCAAACCCAACGAGGAGCAGAAGGAAATGACAAACGGTTTTCAGCAAGGTGATTTCTGCAAGCACTGAAATTGTAGGTAACAGATAGTTTGATAGCAAGATAATTGGTAACAAGCAAGTAACGGTAACGGTAAACAAGGTGCAGCAAGGTAGCCCAATCCTTTTGTGGCAAAGGACAGGCCAGAATAGTCTCTAGTAATAGGAAAAGTGTTCTTGAGGGTACACGGGAATTTTGTCTAGTCACTTTTATCATGTTGGTTTGATTCATGTTCGCTACTTTGATAATTTGATATGTGGGTGGACCGGTGCTTGGGCGCTGTTCTTACTTGAACAACCTCCCACTTATGATTAACCCCCTCGCAAGCATCCGCAACTACGAGAAAAGTATTAAGATAGAATCTAACCATAGCATTAAACGTTTGTATCCAAATCAGCCCCTTACGAAGTAGCGCATAAACTAGGGTTTAAGCTTCTGTCACTCTAGCAACCCATCATCTAATAACTACTCCACAATGCATTCCCTTAGGCCCATGAATGGTGAAGTGTCATGTAGTCGACGTTCACATGCCACCACTAAGGGAATCACAACATACATATCATCAAAATATCGAACACATATCAAATTCACATGATTACTCGCAACATGACTTCTCCCGTGACCTCAAGAACAAAGGTAACTACTCACAAATAATAATCATGCTCAAGATTAGAGGGGTATTAAATATCATAATGGATCTGAACATATAATCTTCCACCAAATAAACCATATAGTAATCAACTATGCAAGGTAATCAAAACTACTAGTCACCCAAAGGTACCAATCTGAGGTTCCGGTACAAAGATTGAACACAAGAGATGAACTAGGGTTTGGGAGGAGATGGTGTTGTTGAAGATGTTGATGAAGATTGGCCTCCCAAAGATGAGAGGGGCGTTGGTGATGACGATAGCTTCGATTTCCCCCTTCGGGAGGGAAGTTCCCCCGGCGGAATCGCTCCGCCGGAGGGCAAAAGTGCTCCTGCCCAAGTTCCGCCTCGAGGCGGTGGCGCTTCGTCCCGAAAGTCCTCCTCTTATTTTTTTTAGGTCAAATGTGACCTTATACCCGAAGATGGGCACCAGAGGTGGGCCGAGGTGGCCACAACCCATCAGGGCGCGCCCTGGTGGGTTGTGCCCACCTCGCAGGCCCCCTCCGGTAGTTTTCTGCTCCAGTATTTTTTATTAAATACAAAAATAATCTCCGTAAAATTTCAGCTTCATTGGAGTTGTGCAGAATAGGTATCTCTGACGTGCTTTTCTTAGGTCCAGAATTCCAGCTGCCGGTATTCTCCCTCTTTGTGTAAACCTTGCATATTATGAGAGAAAATGCATTAGAATCACTCCCCAAAGCATTATTATTCAACAAAACAAAGTAAATAACAGTAGGAAATCATGATGCAAAATGGACGTATCTACTCCCCCAAGCTTAGACCTCGCTTGTCCTCAAGCGAAAGCCGATATTGAAAAGCATGTCCACATGGTTTGAGAGAGAGGTGTCGATAAAAACAAAATACAGACATAGAAGCATCATGCTTATTAATATAACAGCAACAAACTCTAACATAAAAACTTATTTCAATACATTTTTATCATACAGCTTCTCATGAACAAGTAACAATTCATCACAACATAGAAGTATGAAGCATAAACCTTATTGGGAACCAACAAACTATGTTCTCAGTCAACTTTGCAACTACAATTCATCATATTTTCAGGAAGGGTCTCATGTCGGAGCCTTTTGGCAAGTCCACATACTCAACCATCATTTAGTCTTCTATGATTGCTAACACTCACGGCATACCCATGATCAAAAAGTTTCAACCAGACACATAGGAAGATAGGGGCTTATTGTTTCGCCTCCCAACTTACTCACCTCAAGGGTGATGTCAACAATAATAACTCATGCCCACCCATATCCAACTGGATATATGTGCCTAGATCTTTCCTCACCCCATGATGCTTGCAAAAAGAAAAAGTAAAAAGAATAGGGAAGAATACTTTGACTCTTGCATAAAAGTAAATACATAACAGCAAAAGACAGGCCCTTCGCAGAGGGAAGCAGAGGTTGTCATGCGCTTATTGGTTTGTATGCCCAATCCCTTCATGTAAAAGAACGTAACGCTATATTGCCCCCTATGATAGCAACCTTTATTATGCAGTCCGTCACTTTTATTACTTTACCATCATAAGTTCGTATAGCGCTCAATTTTCTCTTACACTAATTGATCAAACACTTTTAGGAGCAATTTTTATTGCCTTATTGCACCGATGACAACTTACTTGAAGGATCTTTCTCGATCCATAGGTAGGTATGGTGGACACTTAAAGAAAGAGTTTGGGTTTGGGTTTTTGGATGCACAAGTAGTATCTCTACTTAGTGCAGAATTTTGGCTAGCAAAGATATTGAGCAAGCACCACATGTTAAAGGATCTATGACAATATAACTTCTATGTGGATATGAACAAATATAAATCATTACGTTGTCTTCCTTGTCCAACGTCAACAGTTTTGACATATAATATTTAATGGGGGCTCACAATCATAAAAGATGTCCAAGATAGTGTATTTGCATGTGAATCTTCTCTTTCCTTATTAATTATTTCATGAATTGCATCATTGACCAATGCTATGTTTGTCAATATCCAATAAATTTTACTACTTATACTTTTCCTTATGTGATGTCATTACTCACCATAAGATTAGCATATGATTCTTTTCATTTATTTTTCTTTTCCTTTATTTTGATTGCAACCAAAAAGTAGAGAGGCAAAAACTCAAACTAAACTTTATTATATAACTCTTACTCGATTACATAGATAGATAGGCCACGAAAGTAACACACAAAAATAGATCATGCTAAAATTTTATCAACTAAAGCAAAGGGAAACTAATGATCAAACTAAAATAGGTAAAGGTGAATAAAAGTGGTGGTGATACGATACCGGGGCACCTCCCCCAAGCTTGGCTCAAGCCAAGGGGAGTTCCCATACCTGTGTGCTCAAGTCTCCTTTGGTGGTGGTGATGAAGAAGGTGGTGGTGACGAGGAAACCTTCTTCTTCAACTTATATTTAAGCATAAAGTTTTCCTCCCTTAGATCATCATTCTCCAACTCAATCTTTAATATCCTTTGGCATAAGGCCTCCTTGCTCTCCTGCAGAAAACGAGACGGGATAAATTGGACCTTAGGTTTGTATCTCCTAGGGAGGCTTGACTTCTTAAATTCCACATGCATGTCTCCGGGTTGAGGCAATGGATCATCCTCTTCCTCAGAGCTGTCATCTTTTGCTTCCTGCATGGTAGCATCTTCTTCCTCCTCCGAGGTCCATAGATAGGGGTAAATTTCCCTAAAGATCTTTGGGTCTGAAACATAGGGATCAACATGGCTCTCCCCCTCCAAATCTTGAGACGACATATTTTCAGATCTGCCAGGGAAACAACACGAAACAAGAACAGAGGATTTTTCTGCGATGCGGTCGTCAAAATAGTCGGGGGTATATGTAGAGAATTTTTATTCTTGGGAAACAAATATATGGAAGGAAAACGGAGTCGGGAAGGCATCCGAGGTGGGCACAACCCACCAGGGCGCGCCCAGGGGTGCCTGGCGCGCCCTGGTGTATCGTGCTCACCTCAATCACCTTCCGGTTTATTTCTTTATTTCCAATATTTTAAAATATTCCAAAACTGACAAAAAATATTTTTGCGGATTTTTCGGAGTCCGTTTAGTTACTGTATCACGTACCTCCTATTTTTAATGATTCTGGAGTGTTCCGGAAGGTTGCTTCTATGTGTTCCTCCGGTGTCATGGTTTGGATAACATTGCTTTCAACGTTAATAGGCGTACCTGATATATAATGCTTAATTCTTTGTCCATTGACCACCTTCGGGTTAGTACCTTCGGCGTTATTAACCTTGATAGCTCCAGAACGATAAACCTCTGCGATAATATATGGTCCTTCCCATTTGGAGAGAAGCTTTCCTGCAAAAAATCTTAAACGAGAGTTGAACAAAAGAACATAGTCTCCTATTTTAAATTCCCGCTTTTGGATTCTTTTGTCATACCATCTTTTTACTCTTTCTTTGAATAGCTTGACATTTTCATAGGCTTGCGTTCTCCATTCATCTAGTGAGCTAATATCAAATAGCCTCTTCTCACCGACAAGTTTGAAATCATAGTTAAGTTCTTTAATTGCCCAAAATGCTTTGTGTTCTAATTCTAGAGGCAAATGACAAGCTTTCCCATATACCATTTTATATGGAGACATACCCATAGGATTTTTATAAGCTGTTCTATAGGCCCAAAGTGCATCATCTAATTTCTTAGACCAATTCTTACGAGACCTATTGACAGTTTTTTGTGATATTAATTTTATTTCTCTATTGCTAAGTTCAACTTGACCACTAGATTGAGGATGGTAGGGTGACGCAATTCTATGGTTAACATCATATTTAGCAAGCATCTTACGGAAAGCACCATGGATAAAATGTGAACCACCATCAGTCATTAAATATCTAAGGACTCCAAACCTCGGGAAGATAACCTCTTTAAGCATTTTAATGGAGGTGTGGTGATCAACACTACTAGTTGGAATAGCTTCTACCCACTTAGTGACATAATCAACCGCAACTAAAATATGAGTGTACCCCTTGGAGGAACGAAAAGGCCCCATATAATCAAAACCCCAAATGTCAAATGGTTCAACAACAAGTGAATAATTCATAGGCATTTCCTGACGCTTACCGATATTACCAATTCTTTGACATTCATCACAAGACAAGACAAACTTACGGGCATCCTTGAAGAGAGTAGGCCAATAAAAACCAGATTGCAATACCTTATGAGCAGTTCTATCTCCCGCATGATGTCCTCCATAAGCTTCGAAATGACATTTTCGTAGGATTTGTTCCTTTAATATCTTTAGGACATGGCATTTTCTCAATTGCATCAACTTTAGCTTTATCCACCTCAATACCTTGTTCGGATATTTTATGCCCCAAGATAATGCCTTCATTAACCATAAAGTGGCACTTCTCCCAATTCAAGACAAGATTAGTTTGTTCACATCTCTGCAAAACTCGATCAAGGTTGCTTAAGCAATCATAAAAAAAAGTCCCGTAAACGGAAAAATCATCCATGAAAACCTCCACAATCTTTTCACAAAAATCAGAGAATATAGCAGTCATACATCCTTGAAAGGTAGCAGGTGCATTGCATAAACCAAAAGGCATACGTCTATAAGCATAGGTTCCAAAAGGGCAAGTAAAGGTGGTTTCTCTTGATCGGATTATGACACAGGTATTTGAGAGAAACCAGAATATCCATCTAAGAAACAAAAGTGTGTGTGCTTAGATAGTCTTTCAAGCATTTGATCAATGAACGACAGAGGGTAATGATCTTTCGTAGTAGCTTTATTTAATTTTCTAAAATCAATTACCATTCTATAGCCAGTGACAATTCTTTGTGGAATGAGTTCATTCTTATCATTGGGAACAACGGTAATACCTCCTTTCTTAGGGACACAATGAACGGGACTTACCCATCTACTATCAGCTATGGGATAGATTATACCTGCTTCCAGAAGCTTTAATATTTCAGTTCTTACCACTTCTTTCATCTTAGGATTCAATCGTCGTTGGTGATCAACAACGGGTTTAGCATCAGGTTCCATATTAATCTTGTGCTGACATAGAGTGGGACTAATGCCCTTAAGATCATCAAGAGTATATCCAATGGCAGCCCGGTGCTTCCTTAGAACTTTCAATAATCTCTCTTCTTCATGTTCTGAAAGGTTAGCACTAATAATAACAGGATATATCTTTTTCTCATCAAGATAAGCATACTTCAAAGTGTCAGGCAATTGTTTCAATTCAAACACAGGATCACCTTTGGGTGGAGGAGGACCTCCAAGAGTTTCAATAGGCAAATTGTGTTTCAGGAGAGGTTGTTGTTCAAAGAAAATTTGCTCTATTTCATTTCTTTCACGCAAGTGCATATCATTTTCATGGTCAAGCAAATATTGTTCTAATGGATCAGTAGGAGGCACAACAATAGAAGCAAGACCAATTATTTCATCCTTACTAGATAACGCTTTATCACGGGGTTGTCTGCTAAACTTGGAAAAATTAAACTCATGAGACACATTACCAAAACTGACACCGACATTTTGTTTTTCACAATCTATCTTTCCCACACAAGATAGAGCGATACTTTCTCCTTCACGAGGCCAAAAATTATATATATAATTCCGATCACGATGAACTAGATGCATGGGATAAAACTTTTGATGGAATTCCAATTGCAAACAATTCCAGTTCCACGATCCAAGATCATCACATAGACTATACCATGTCAATGCTTTCCCTCCAAAGATAAAGGGAAAACCTTATTCTTAACTTCATCTCTGGGTAAACCTGCAACCTTAAATATTCCACAAATTTCATTCACATATAAAAGGTGCATATCAGGATGTTCAGTTCCATCTCCTGCATAAGGTTTAGCAAGCAGTTATTCTAACATACCCAGAGGAATTTCATAAGTAACATTTTCAGTAGGTGCTGTAGGTTGAGGGGCAACTAATTGTGGTTCCGGTCGAGGTGAAGATACCCCGAACAAACCCCTCAAAGGATTGTTTTCCATAGTAGCAAGTAGCAATAAATTTCAGCACGTAGTATAAGTTTTTCCTTACCGATTTCCACTTGCTAAGAGCGCTTCACACCCCGTCAAAGGTGCCAGAAAAGAGTCTTGATGACCCACAAGTATAGTGGATCAATCGTAGTCCTTTCGATAAGTAAGAGTGTCGAACCCAACGAGGAGCAGAAGGAAATGACAAGCGGTTTTCAGCAAGGTGATTTCTGCAGGCACTGAAATTGTAGGTAACAGATAGTTTGATAGCAAGATAATTGGTAACAAGCAAGTAACAGTAATGGTAAACAAGGTGTAGCAAGGTAGACCAATCCTTTTGTGGCAAAGGACAGGCCAGAATAGTCTCTGGTAATAGGCAAAGTGTTCTTGAGGGTACACGGGAATTTCGTCTAGTCACTTTTATTATGTTGGTTTGATTCATGTTCGCTACTTTGATAATTTGATATGTGGGTGGACCGGTGCTTGGGTGTTGTTCTTACTTGAACAACCTCCCACTTATGATTAAGCCCCTCGCAAGCATCCGCAACTACGAGAAAAGTATTAAGATAAAATCTAACCATAGCATTAAACGTTTGGATCCAAATCAGCCCCTTACGAAGTAGCGCATAAACTAGGGTTTAAGCTTCTGTCACTCTAGCAACCCATCATCTAATAACTACTCCACAATGCATTCCCTTAGGCCCATGAATGGTGAAGTGTCATGTAGTCGACGTTCACATGACATCACTAAGGGAATCACAACATACATATCATCAAAATATCGAACACATATCAAATTCACATGATTACGCGCAACATGACTTCTCCCGTGACCTCAAGAACAAAGGTAACTACTCACAAATAATAATCATGCTCATGATCAAAGGGGTATTAAATAGCATAATGGATCTGAACATATAATCTTCCACCAAATAAACCATATAGTAATCAACTATGCAAGGTAATCAACACTACTAGTCACCCACAGGTACCAATCTGAGGTTCCGGTACAAAGATTGAACACAAGAGATGAACTAGGGTTTGAGAGGAGATGGTGTTGTTGAAGATGTTAACGAAGATTGGCCTCCCAAAGATGAGAGGGGCGTTGGTGATGACGATAGCTTCGATTTCCCCCTCCGGGAGGGAAGTTCCCCCGGCGGAATCGCTCCGCCGGAGGGCAAAAGTGCTCCTGCCCAAGTTCCGCCTCGAGGCGGCGGCAGTTTGTCCCTAAAGTCCTCCTCTGATTTTTTCTAGGTCAAATGTGACCTTATACCCGAAGATGGCACCGGAGGTGGGCCGAGGTGGCCACAACCCATCAGGGCGCGCCCAGGGGGGCCTGGCGCGCCCTGGTGTGTTGTGCCCACCTCGCAGGCCCCCTCCGGTAGTTTTTTTCTCCAGTATTTTTTATTAAATACAAAAATAATCTCCGTAAAATTTCAGCTTCATTGGAGTTGTGCAGAATAGGTATCTCTGACGTGCTTTTCTTAGGTCCAGAATTCCAGCTGCCGGTATTCTCCCTCTTTGTGTAAAGCTTGCATATTATGAGAGAAAAGGCATTAGAATCACTCCCCAAAGCATTATTATTCAACAAAAGAAAGTAAATAACAGTAGGAAATCATGATGCAAAATGGACGTATCAGGGGTCTCTGTTGGACAATGTGCCATTGAAGCCGGGATGTGTGAAGTGCTACGTGACTGAAATAAAGCCTGGATTCAGTGATTTTGCCCTGAAGAGTGTCCTTGGGGACCCTAATGAGCAGAGGACCTTGGAAGAAACACGGTTAAATTATATCCAGTGGCCACGGGAAGAAATATACTTCCTGGATGAGACCCCTCCAGCCCCCAAAAGCAACCAATGTCGCCCTCGAACCGGTGACTCTCATCTCGCCACAGCAGATCTTGTGTGATTCCCCCGATGAACATACTCTTGGGAATCAGATGCCCGAGGCATCAACCTGTGATCAACCCTACCGACTTCCTGCCATAGTGGCCATGTCATCATCCTGTCCTGAGCAGCCTGTGGCAAGGCCTACAACTGCTGAAGACGTATCATCGGTTCAGATGCCGGCCACTCAAGCAGAAAGTGCAGACACATTGGCACTGCATGCTCACTAGATAAACCCGACCGAACCGCGTGCTAATGAGTCTGAATGTCTAGAACCACTTGGTAAGAAGGCCAAAAGTCTGGGACTGCCTGCTAAGCACTCTGAAAGTCAGGAACCACCTGCTCATCAGTCCAGCGGTTCGCAGCCGCCTGATAAGCATATCGATGTGTCGGCACAGCCTGCTCAGCAAACCAACACGTTGTCACAACCACATGAACACACCAACAAGTTGGCACTAGTTGCTCAGAAGCCCAGAATAGCTTGAACGGCTGGTCAGCTATCTGTCGACTCTGGCACTACAGCTCAGCAGTCCGTCACAGCGGCATCATCTGTTCAGCAGTCCATCATACCTTCACACGCTTCTCAGCAGCATGTCGTTGATGAAACCAGACGTCAAACAAGAAGTGCTTCAGCTAAGAAGACATAAGCGGGCACAGTTGCACACAGGAAGTTGGGCCTCCAAAGAGCGAGGAGGGATGGGACCAAGAGCCTCCTTCTACAAACAATCATCGACCGCACCCAAATTAACAATAAGGTTTTCGAAGGGCTGGGTAATCCCGGTTCTGACCACATGTCTGAAGTAGACCTTCAAAAGCAACTTTCTAGTATGGAAGTAGGTACATTTGAGAAACACAAGTACAAACATGGCCAACCATTCCTTGTTGGCGATTTCTGGGACGAGTGCAATTCTAGTGCTCGCAAGTTACATAAATATTGCATTGACAGAATGTCGGAAGGAGAAGATACTAACATTGTGGAATTGCACTACGACCAATGGCATTTCTCTCACGTTCCAGGTACCATCAGTGTGGAATTCGAGGACTTTCATCTCTTCTTCAACTTCGATGAGCTTGCTGCCACTCTTGTCAAATGCTTGATGTTGTAAGTACTTCACAAACTCTGATCATCTTCTCCATACAAGGCTGTAAATGACAAAAAAGCTAACTGTACTGTATTCCTCTCAGGGGATTGACGACGCAGAGAACAACAAGGGTGCATGCGTATTTCATAGATCTTGATTTAGCAAACGGCGTTTTGTTACAAGATAATGACTCATGCATGGCTTCCATTGATTATGTCGCCAAGATCTTGTTCGACTTACAGATAGGAGAATTCTTCATGTGGCCATATCATGAACATTAAGTATAAATATACAACCACGCATACATTGATCGTCTTTCAGTTTTAGACATAGTTCGTACGTTCATGGTTTTCTTAAACTGTAGGGGTCACTGGGTCTTGGTGGTCATTGTTCCAAAACGCAACACAGTTTACTACATGGATTCTCTCAGAGAGTCAAATGCGCCTCAGGATCCGAGTCATCTTCAGGATTTCATGGATAGGTATTGAATTATTTGATGTTAATGCGTTGTGTTCATATCTGGTTCCAGAATTGAGTATGTCAAAATTCATCTTCATTTCCAGTGTATTGCCAAAGAACATAACTTTAGGAGGGAATCGGTTCGACCGCCAACTACCTCTGCAGCACGTGATCGTTTCTCCGGTAAGACAACGAAATCTGTTATTTTCAGAAAATGCTAGTCAGATGTTCAAGTTTCTAAGTAAACCTCTTTCTATTTCTCTCCAAAGAAAAAAGAAGAAACAACTTACACCGGTTAGGTTGTTCCTAACAGGGCAAATACATGACTAATACTGTACAAAAAATTTCAGTGTCCTCAGCAACAACAAGGTACCAGCCTATGTGGATACTACGTTTGTGCACACATGATGAACCTATGCAGACATGCCGAATGTGGTGTCGATGCTGACAGGATAAAACCAGTAAGTCTGCTTCTTAATTACTATCTTCTACTCCACACGTATGCCACGTTCTGATCTAAAAGTCATGCAGCTGATCTTGGCACCGATGACTTCTGAACCGCTCGCCGCCGATGAATTGTTGTCTGTTAGGAAATTTATCAGCACCTTCTTTGTGAAACACTATATCAAACTGAAAGGACGTGGATGTCGCCTAGAGGGGGGGGGGTGAATAGGCGCTTTAAAATAATTACGGTTTAGGCTTGAACAAATGCGGAATAAAACTAACGTTTAATATGTCAAGCACAAAACCTAAAACAACTAGGCTCACCTATGTGCACCAACAACTTATGCTACGCAAGATAAACAACTAAGTGATAGCAAGATATAAAGCATGAAACAATATGGCTATCACAAAGTAAAGTGCATAAGTAAAGGGCTCGGGTAAGAGATAACCGAGGCACGCGGAGACGACGATGTATCCTGAAGTTCACACCCTTGCGGATGCTAATCTCCGTTCGGAGCGGTGTGGAGGCACAATGCTCCCCAAGATGCCACTAAGGCCACCGTAATCTCCTCACGCCCTCGCACAATGCAAGATGCCATGATTCCACTAAGGGACCCTTGAGGGCGGTCACCGAACCCGTACAAACAAGGTTGAGGCCAACTCCACAACTTAATTGGAGGCTCCCAACAACACCACGAAGCTTCACCACAATGGATTGTGGCTCCGAGGTGACCTCAAATGCTCGGGGCAATCTCTACAACCTAATTGGAGACCCCGAAGCTTGCCCGGAGCTTTGCACCACAATGATTGAGCTCCGAGGCACCACCAACCGTCTAGGGCGCCAAAGCACCCAAGAGGAACAAGCTCTAGGGTGCTCAAACACCCAAGAGTAATAAGCTTCTCAACTTCTCACTTCCACGTATCACCGTGGAGAACTCAAACCTATGCACCAAATGCAATGGCAAGGGCACACGGAGTGCCCAAGTCCTTCTCTCCCAAATCCCACCAAAGCAACTAATGCTAGGGAGGAAAATGAGAGGAAGAACGAAGAAGAACACGAAGAACTCCAAGATCTAGATCCAAGGGGTTCCCCTCACTTAGAGGAGAAAGTGATTGGTGGAAATGTGGATCTAGATCTCCTCTCTCTTTTCCCTCAAGAACTAGCAAGAATCATTGGAGGGATTGAGAGTTAGCAAGCTCGAAGAAGGTCAACAATGGGGGAAGAACATGAGCTAAAGAGATAAGATGCATTGGGGAAGAAGACCCCCTTTTATAGGTGGGGAAAAATCCAACCGTTATGCTCACAGCCCGCACAGAGCGGTACTACCGCTCCAAGGAGCGGTACTACCGCTAGGGCGGTAGTAGCCATTTGAAAAACAACAGCGAGGAGGCAAAAGGCCAGTAGAACCGCTCGAGCGGTACTACCGCTCGTCCTCACGGTACTACCGCTAGGGATAGCGGTACTACCGCAAAGGGTAGCGGTACTACTGCTTGCGAGCGGTACTAAAAAAATACATCCGTGCCTACCACCGCTGGACTAAACACGAGATTTTGGTGCGGAGCGGTACTACCGCTCTGGAGCCGCGGTAGTACCGCTCTGGAGCGGTAGTAAAAAATTACATCCGCTCTAGCCGCGGTAGTACCGCTGCAGCCTTTTAAGAACACCAAAACTGCCACAACTTTTGCAAACGGACTCCGAATTCAACGAAACCAAGTTTGTTGGAAAGCTAACGACATGGGCTAAAACAATCTTGATAGAAATATCAATAAGAAGCAAATGAGAAAAGGCCCATAAGAAAATGGTGAGAACCCTTCCTCGGATAAGACCGGTAAAACCTCCAACACCGAAAATGCAATAGAAGAAGCATATGAAATCCGTTTTCGATGTACTAGAGCTTGTCACGAAGATAACCACAAGCTCTAAAACCTCAAAAAGAGAAAACACAAATAAGAATCAAGAAAGATGATGCAAGGATGCAATGGTTTGAGCTCTCGACGAACGATACGATCAAGCTACTCACTTGAGAGCCCCCCTTGATAGTACGGCTATCGATCCTATAACCCGGTCTCCAAACTATCACCATGAGACCGGTAAAATAGAAAACCTATCAAGGGCAAACCTTTGCCTTGCACGAAGTCCACTTGAGCTAGATGATGACGATCTTGACTCCCTCAAGTTGGACCACCTTTCGTGATTGCGTTGGCTCGATGAAGGCTAGTTGATTGCTCCCCCATACTCCACTATGGGTGAGTCACTCTTCGGCACACCTTCACAAGTCCATTGTCCCCACAATGGACGGCAAGCTACAAGCATGATTTCTTCATGATGCTTCACTTGAACTTGCACACCGCAACCTTGATGACGATCACCACTTGATGTCATCTTCCATGGGTTGTATGGGATCTTCCTCTTGATGCAATCCCATGGAAATATACCAACCCTACAAAGAACACTCACGTAGACCATGGGTTAGTACACAAAGCGTAATGGACAATGCTTACCATACCATGGGATCACTTGATCCTTCTCGGTATATCTTGTACGCTTTGTGTGTTGATCAACTTGGTTCACTCTTTGACTTAGTCTTGATCAACCTTGTATCTTATCTTCTCTCTTCATAAAGATGATGTCTTGAAGGTAAACATGAATGCTCACACAGTCTTCTTCTTCAAGACATGCTTGCAGTAAGCTCAACACTCACTAGACCAATCTTTGGATAGATCCTTGGATACCACCTTGGTCAACACATATACTCCTTGAAACCAACAAATGGACTTCAAGAAAAGCCTATGGACAAATCCTAAGAATATAACTCAACGCAACCATTAGTCCATAGAGATTGTCATCAATTACCAAAACCAACCATGGGGGCACCGCATGTTCTTTCACAAGCCCTCTAAAGACATCGAAGATTTCCGGATTCAAATCACCTAAAAATAAGTACGCATTCATATAGTGTTATCAGCTAAACATATACACATGGATGCATTATTTTCCATGTGATCATGTCTTCGTATTTCGTACACTATGATTATGTACTGGATATGTCGGTTTAACAGCTGTGGAATTTAGCTAGCATTTTCTCAATTGCATATTGTCGTGAATTATGATGAATCCTCTGCTTGTGGATACTATTCATTCAATTGCATATTGTGGCGAATTATGATGAATGTTCTTCATGTGGACAATATTTGTCGATTGCATATTGTGGCGAATTTGCTATTTGCAGGGTGAATTAAATGCGATATTTTAGAATAACCTGACAATTTCAGCGCACACGGTTCAAGCAACTAAGCGTGTGCGGTTCAGAACGGAAAGCACACGCAACTCATAGCGCAACCGCCTGTGATCCACAGGAAAAGCACACGAGATATAATCTAAAACGTCGGTGATACATAAGAAATCACAAACGGTTTGCAACACTTGTACGTGTGCGTAGGAGCTACTCAATCCTTTGCGATAGCACCGTATCTCACACATGAGCCAACAGGAAACCATGCCCGATGCGAAGACGATCCCACGCGTACACTTTTGGGGAAACGTGTCTGATGATGTTATACATGGTACACGGTTCCTAGAGAAATCTCGTGTGCGATGATGAAGATATCACACACAGTGTCTACAATGGCCCGTGTGGATTAGATAACGTTTCGCAAACGGTCAAAGGTCAAACTCCGTTTGTTTTCCATGAGCAATTAGACGCGTTTCACTTGTCTTGGACGTGTGTGATTGATCCCAAATCCCACACGTAGGCCGAAAAGATTATGTGTGTGATCTGTTCCTGCACCGCACATGATTATATTTGCCGATCGTTTGCATTCGTTGGCCACCATCGTCGACGGGTTTGCGGTGTCGTGTGGGATGGACCCCCCTATCGCCCACACATGCAAGGCGATGGTTTGGAACTACGTCGCGGAAAGGGGTTAAAACTGTTTGTATATCACATCGCCGCACCAGTGAATGCACTTTTACTATCCATTTTATAAAGCGTCATATCATGGTGATTAGCATAAGAAAAAAGAATGCGGATAGCTTCAAGTCTAGCAACGGGTGCATAGGTCTCATCATAGTCCATACCTTCAACTTGGGTGTAGCCTTGAGCCACGAGACGCGCCTTGTTGCGTACAACTTGACCGTCTTCATCTTGTTTGTTCCGAAACACCCATTTGGTTCCGATGACGTTTTGCTCGTCCTTGGGCTTCTCCACAAGTGTCCACACTTCGTTCCTCTTGAAGTTGTGTAGTTCCTCGTGCATAGCGTTCACCCAATGATCCTGAAGAGCTTCTTCTACCTTCAAGGGCTCAATATGAGATATGAATGAATAATGCTAACAAAAGTTAGCTAGTCGAGTTTTAGAGCGAGTTATCCTCCCGGTTTGTGTGTCACCGAAGATTTGATTCAGAGGATGGTTTTTGTCCACTCTTGCTCGAACTCGGGGTAGCTTTTGCTTGTTGGATGGTGGAGCTTCTTCATCATCATCATCTTCTTCATTGTTGTTGAAGGTGTTGTTGCCTTGAGGTGGTGGTGAAGGTGGTTGTGGTGGATCATCATGATGAACTTCTTCCTCCTCTTCATCTCGTCGTGTACCGCTTGTGGATGCCTCCATGTCGTGTTGAAGTTCACCTTGACGTGAAGTAGGGGCTTCCACTTGTGTTGACGAAGTACTTTCCTTCACCTTCATGGGACGAATCTTGCCTATGGGCAAGTCTTGGATAGCTTCCAAAGGTTCCTTATCTCCTACATCATTTGGCAATTGTTCGACTTGCGAACCATTAGATTCATCAAACTTCACATCTACCGTCTATTCAACTTTTCGAGTGAAGTTGTTGTAGACACGGTAAGTGTGAGAGTTTGATCCGTAACCGAGTAGGAAACCTTCATGAGATTTAGGAGCAAATTTTGAATGACGATGTTTATCAAGAATGTAACACTTGGAGCTGAATACCTGAAAGTATCCAACTTGGGGCTTGTTACCGGTGAGTAGCTCGTATGCCGTTTTACCGAGAAGCTTGTGAAGATAGAGTCGGTTCGTGGCATGACAAGCTGTTTCCACGGCTTCCGCCCAAAAATGTCTTGGCATATTATACTCATCAAGCATCGTTCTTGCCATCTCAATAAGGGTTCGGTTCTTCCTCTCAACAACTCCATTTTGTTGAGGCATGTACGTAGCCGAGAACTCATGTAGAATCCCTTCTTCGTCAAGAAAGGTGTCTACATTTGTGTTCTTGAACTCCGATCCGTTGTCGCTCTGAACTTTCTTGATCTTCACTTCAAACTGATTTTGGGCTTTGCGAGCGAAGTTCTTGAAGATCTTTTGTACCTGCGACTTATCATCAAGAAAGAATACCCACGTAAATCTGGAAAAATCATCAACTATAACTAGACCAAAGGAATTTCCACCGAGGCTCTTGTAAGCGTTGGGACCAAAAGGATCCATGTGAAGCAACTCGAGTGGTCTCCTAGTAGTATTATATTCTTTACGGGATGACTTCCACCTACTTGTTTTCCGGCTTAACAAGCACTACAAAGTCTATCTTTGTCAAAGATAACATCTTTAACACCAAGTATATGATCACCTTTGATAAGCTTGTCTAGATTACGCATACCAACATGTCCTAGTCTTCTATGCCAAAGCCAACCTTTAGAAGATTTTGCAAAAAGACAAGTACGAGGTTTGGATCTTTTAGTGAAATCGACAATGTATAGATCACCTCTACGGAAACCGGTAAAGACCATGTTATGATTATCTTGACGAAACACTTGGCAATCTACTTTGGTAAATAGCACATTAAAACTGAAGTCGGCAAGTCTAGATACGGAAAGAAGATTGTAGCCAAGGGATTCAACAAGCATGACGTTTTGAATAGAGCTATCATGGGATATGGCCACCTCATCAAGACCAAGTACCTTACCCTTGGAGTTGTCTCCAAAAGTTACATACCTTCGTGGTCCATGGTTTCGTGTGATTTGTTGAAACACGTCTCTATCTCCGGTCATATGATCGGTGCATCCACTATTGAGAATCCACTCTTTTCCTCCGGGCATGTAATCCTTGAAGTTTGCCACGAGACTTAGATTCTTCATTGTCTTCTCATACTCGATGTCGAACAACTCATCTTCATCATAGTAGCCATGTTCCACATTGTCATCATCAAGTGGGAAATCCTCGTCACAAGAAACAAGTGATTCGTTAGAGTTTTTATCATGACAATGTTGAAGATTATGAATGTGAATGGCTTCTACAATGATATTGTTGATAGTTATGACATCTCCTTTAGCACGCATGAGGTCTCTAAGCTCAAATAGATAATCATCAAACTTAGGATCACTAGGCATCATTTTGTGAAAGGCAATAGTTTTATGAAGAATTTCATCAAGATTACTTAATGAATAATTTGGATATCGTTTCTCCAAATCATTCCACAAAGTATAAGCACATTCAAAATTCTTTATTTGATTAAGCACAATTCTAGACAATCCTCTAATGATAAGATTAACAGTTCTAAGATTGCATAGCATATCAATTTCCTCTTCGTGTGTGGGATGTAAAGGATCAATGGGAGGTACATAGGGGCTCTTAACATACTTGCTTAAATGAAATTCATCGAATAGTTCAAGCATCTCGTATTTCCATTGACTATAGTACTCCCCATCGAGAACGGACACTCTACACCTAATACTCCCCAAACTAGACACATCCATCTTCCTCCCCGGTGATGAAACCAAAACTATGGAGACCAAAGCTCTGATACCAATTGAAGGGATCGATAGAAGAGACGTCTAGAGGGGGGGGGGGGTGAATAGACTAATTGCAAGAATTAAAACCTAACCTTTTCCCAAGTTAATTGGTGGGTAGCTTTAGCAATTATAACAAGTCTAATGCACCCTACACATGCTAGTCAACAAGTATGGAAAAGGAAAGTAAGACAAGCACATGTAAGAGAGAGTAGAGATAGGAAGATCAAACGCAATTTGGAGACGCAAGGATTTTTCCCGTGGTTCTGATAGGTAGTGCTATCGTACATCCACGTTTATGGAGTCTTCAACCCACGGAGGGTAACGGTCACGAGAGTCCACAGAGGGCTCCACCCATAAGGGTCCACGAAGTAGCAACCTTGACTATTCCATAACGGCTTCCGTCCACGAAGGACTAGCCTCACTATGTGTAGATCTTCACGAAGTAGGCGATCTCCTTACCCGTACAAACTTCTTGGTTCAACTCCACAACACGAAGTAGGAGGCTCCCAAGCAACACCTAACCAATCTAGGAGGCACCACCCTCCAAAAGGTAACAGGCTTGATAATGATGATGACCTCCTTGCTATTGTGCTTCAAGATGATAGACTCCTCAACACGCAATCACTCTCTCACAGATTTGGTTTGCTGGAAGGGATTTATTGGGTGGAAAGAAACTTGGGGAGGCTAGAAATCAAGATCCATATGGTTGGAGTGGATGATCTTGATCTCAACACAAGGGTAGGTGGCTCTCTCTCAGAAAATTGGACGGGGCAAGTATGGAATAGTTCTGAATGCTTCTCTTTCGAGTGGGATGTGGTGGAGGGGTATATATAGGCATCTCCAAAAATCCAACCGTTACACCATTATTGAGCAACTCGGTGAAACCGAAGTAAAAACTTGGTGGCACCGAAGTGTTCAAAATGTGGCAACTTTAGGAATCTCGGTGAGACCGATATATGATTCTCGATGGTACCGATATGAGTGGCCGAGGGCAGTTTCTAAACTCGGTGAGACCGATTCACAATTCTTGGAAATTCTGATTCTTGTGAAACAGCTAACAGAAAGTTGGTCACTGGAACTCGGTGGCACCGATGCGGTAGTACCGAGATGGGTTTGTGGCTAGGGTTTCTGTCTAGGGTTTAAACTCGGTGTAGCCGATATGAAAGTTGGTAGCACCGATTTTGAGTGGAAGGGTTTTAGATTGAATCTTTGTGGGAGAGCTTGTGGGTATTTTTGGTGACTAGCACTTGTGCACGTGGAGCAATTTGTTCATCAACAATACCTTACCCCCTTTTAATAGTATTGGCTTTCCTATGGACTCAAAGTTATTTCTCACAAAGCAAAATGTAGAGTCTTCATGCTTGTAGCTTTGCCAATCCTATTCCTTGCATCTTGGGGTCTCCTCACAATCCTTTGACCAACCCATCTTCCTCTATGGACTTTTATCTAAAATACACTAGGTAAAAATGTTAGTCCAAGAAACAATGTATGTTGTCATGAATTATCAAAATCTACCAAGGGAGCATATGTACTTTCACCTGGCCGACGCGAGCCCTACAGACGAGCTCACCCGAGCCAAAGGCTCTCTGTTCGTCCTCTCACCCTGCCCGCCGCCCCTCTCTCTCCCTTCAAATCCGCAGCGGAAAAGGCAGATAGATGGGGAAAATTTGTGGATCTTGTTCCCTCCTAATCCTCAAGGCATTCCCCAACTTTCTTCTCTTTCTATTGGTTAATTTATTCGCATTGACCCCATGTGTAGAAACCCTAGTTCCTCCTCTCTTTCAAAATTTGTTGATATTTGCACTTGTCTTAGAAATGTATGGGTAGGGATTTGTATGGCATGTTTAGGATTTGGTAATTATAGTAAGTTTTTTTAGAATTTATGCATGGGTTAGTCTTTGTAGCACATTTGACACATGGAATACTAAGGTTGTTTCCAAATGTGTGTATGCATGTTCACTTGATGGATGATTTGGCTTAGGTATATATTTGCACTTGTATTTATCCATTTGTTGTATGGATATGGATATTTGCACATGTATGTATGTTTATTTTTGCACTACTCCGGATATTTACAAATGAGAATGAGGCTTAAGATATACATTTTAATTTTGTAGGATGGCTTCTCTTATCCATCCATCGTACGATCAATTACATCGTGGACGGTACATGGCAGATGAAAAAGGGTTTTTGACCAACTTCACTTCAGGTCCGGTGCGGTTCATGACAAGATGGAATATGACGAGCGATACACGGAGTATATCCGGAAGATCGGGCTTCTTCCATTTATCTCACTCGTGTCTTGTTCGATGCATAAGATGAACCCCTGTGCGATCACGCACTCGTTGACCGATGGCGCCCTGAGACACATACTTTTCACTTCTTTGTTGGAGAGTTGACGGTGACTTTGCAGTATGTTACAATGATCACTGGACTTCCTATCAAAGGAGAGCCTATTTGTTTTAGCACAGATTCCGAGGGACTGCGTGAGACTATGGTGGGACTCATCAGGAGGGAGCCGGGGGTGCAAGGGAAGTCCGCTGGTGCACACTATCATTGAATTTCTTAGAACTTTTGCCAGTGCCCGGATGAATGCTGATGATGAAACGGTGCAACAATATTGCAGGGCATACTTGTGGTATGTTGGCAGCAGGACTCTTTTCGCAGATGGCAATGGCGTGAATGCTTCCTTTATGTGGTTAAATATGTTTGCTGGGTGGGAACATGGACTCAGTTGGGGTACTGCGGCACTAGCTTATTTGTATCAGCAGGGAACTAGTTTTGCATAGTATCTTGACAATGTAGATATGTTATGTAGTTTGTATTGACATATTTATTGTTTGTGTGTAGTTGGATGAGGCTTGCCATAGGGGCGTGGATCCAAAGAACACCGCCAAGGCAAAGGAAGCCAATATCGGTGGTCCCATGCTTCTCTTGTCGATTTGGAGTTGGGAACGCTTGCCAGTTGGGCGGCTGATGTCTACTACGCAACTTTATTCTTGTAGACTCGTGTTGGGCCTCCAAGCGCAGAGTTTTGTAGGACAGTAGCAATTTTCCCTCAAGTGGATGACCTAAGGTTTATCAATCCGTGAGAGGTGTAGGATGAAGATGGTGTCTCTCTCAAACAACCCTGCAATCAAATACAAGAAATCTCTTGTGTCCCCAACACACCCAATTCAATGGCAAATTGTATAGGTGCACTAGTTCGGCGAAGAGAAGGTGAGACAAGTGCAATATGGATGGTAGATAAAGGTTTTTGTAATCTGAAAATATAAAAACAGCAAGGTAGCAAGTGTAAAATAGCGAACAAAACGGTGTATAAATGCTTGGAAATAAGGCCTAGGGTTCATACTTTCGCTAGTGCAATCTCCCAACAATGCTAACATAGTTGAATCATATGATCATCCCTTAACGTGCAACAAAGAATCACCCCAAAGTTCCTATCTAGCGGAGAACAATAAGATGAAATTGCTGTAGGTAGTAGAACCACCTCAAAGTTATTCTTTCCGATCAATCTATTGGGCTATTCCTATTGTCACAAACAGCCCTAGAGTTCCTACTAGAATAACACCAATGATACATATCATTCAACCCTAATGTCACCTAGATACTGCAATGTCACCTCAAGTATCCGTGGGTAAATTATGCGACATGCATCAAACAATTTCAGATGTATCATATTCAATCCAACACAAAGAACTTCAAGGGGCACTCCAAGATTTCTGTCGGAGAACGTGGTATGAAAACGTGCAATCAACCCCTATGCATAAATCCCGTAGGTCACCGGAATCCGCAAGGTGATGCCTCAACATATATCAAGTGAATCAATAGAATACCCCATTGTCACTACGGGTATCCCACGCAAGACGTACATCAAGTGTTCTCAAACCATAATATTCAATCCAACATAATGAGATCTCAAAGGTAAATATCATATGATCCGACTATATTAACAAATCCTGTGATACATCAAGATCATGCCATCTCAAGAACACGAGAGAGAGAGATTGGACACATAGCTACTGGTACAAACCGTCAGCCCCAAGGATGGACTACTCCCTCCTCATCATGGCCTCCGCCGGGATGATGAAGATGGCCACCGGAGATGATCTACCCTCTCCGGTAGGGTACTGGAACGCCTCCAGATTAGTTTTTCATCGATATAGAGAGTTGCAGCGACGGAACATAGAGTCGCTGTTTATTTCTGGGGTTTCTGGTATTTATAGGATTTTTTAGCGTCGGAATCACGCGCAACGGAGCTACGAGGGCCCCACAAGCCATCTGGTCGCGCACCTAGGGGGCGCGGCCGGTTGCGTGGTGGCCTTCTAGTCCACCCCCTCCGACAGGTCTTCACTCCAATGTTGCTTATTTCCTCCAGAAAAAATCACAAAAAAGTTTCGGGCGATTCCGAGAACTTTCATTTTCTGCACCAAAACAACTCCACGGTAATTCTGCTGAAATCAACGTTAGTCCGGGTTAGTTCTAAATAAATCATATAAAGTGCATCAAAACCATATAAAAGTATTGTAAACATAGGTGAATATGGCATGAATACTTCATAAATTATCGATACGTTGGAGACGTATCAGCATCCCCAAGCTTAATTCCTGCTCGTCCTCGAGTAGGTAAATGATAAAAGAAATAATTTATGAAGTGTGAATGCTAGCTTAGCGAATAGTTTTGATCATTGATAATTTCAGTCACTTTTCTAGCATCATAACCAGCAACTTTTTCTCATAAAAATCATCATGATAGAGTAGCAATCAATTCACATGTCATGGTTCAAACAATGCGTTCTATTGAAACTTAACAATCTATGTTATTGTCACCAAACAATTTCAATACATCATCAAGTCTAAGTAAGAGCTCCACATACTCAATTATCATATAGTCTTTTATGATTGCTAATACTCAAGGCATATTTTTAGAACAAACAACATCCATCGAACACAGAGAAAGATAGGGGCGTGATGTTTCACCTCCTAACACACTTATCGTAAAGATAATTGTCAACAATAATGAATCATGATCAAATATATTTGAGTGGATATATATATGTGTGGGTGTTTCCCCACCACATGGTGCTTGCCAACTAATAGATTGAGTTTGGAATAAGAAGTTGACTCAACATGAAAGTAAGTAACATGAAAGTAAATAGATTGTCCCTTCGCAGAGGGAGGCAGGGATTTGCATATGTGCCAGAGCTCCTTGTTTAAAATAGAGATGAATATGTAATTTTGAGTGGTGTGCCTTTCCCATCAATGTCACAACAGAGTATTCAATATCTTCCATGCTAATCGCATCATTGGCGGTTCCCAAACAGAATTTAATTTTTTACTCCCCCTTCACCATTCAAACACATTCCATGGCTGGCCGAATCCACGGTTGCCCTCCAAACAATCAACTTTCTAGGGGGAGTTTTTGTTTATTTATTTTTGTGTTATGCAGGACTGGGAATCCTTTTTACCAGCCTCTCTCGTGCAATGACAAGTGAATAAACACTCATCTTGAGAATAACTCGCTTAGCATGGAATATAATGACCGCCCCATCGCTCCATGAGTGGTACGAGCACACAAAACAGATGTTTATTTGAATGTTTAGAGGTGGCACATGCAAATTTACTTGGAATGGCAGTGAAATACCATATATAGGTAGGTATGGTGGACTCTCATGGAAGAAACTTGGCTCAAGGATTTGGATGCACAAGTAGTATCTCTACTTAGTACAAAGTGTTGGCTAGCAAAAGGTTCTAAACAAGCACCACATGTTGGAGGATCCATAACAATATAATTTCTATGCAAATATACCCAAACATAACCATTACGTTGTCTTCCTTGTCCAACTTCAACTATCTGATCAAGGTTGAAAATAATGGATGGGTATTCACAATCATAAAAGGTGTCCAAGATAATATATTTATATGTGAAAGTTCTCTTTCTTATACTAATTATTCATGAATTGCTTGTATGACCAATTTGATGATTGTCAAACTTCAATAGATTTTACTTTATAAACCAGATGTGAAGCTACTACTAAGCATAAAGCACATTGATAATTTCATATTTATGATATTAAATTCATTCACAATTTACTCTCCGAATATAAGTGAAGCACATGAGTAAACCACAAACTACTCTCCAAAGATATAAGTGAAGATCAATGAGTAGGTAAACAATCAAGTAGCTATGTGAGGGCTCTCTCTCTCTCAATAAATATTTTCAGATCTGAGTATTTGATTTAAACAGCAAGCAAAAGAAAAATAGCACTCCAAGAATAGCACATATCATGTGGACAAATAAAAGTTTAGGCTCAACATAGGCTAACCGATAATTGTTGATGAAGAGAGGTGGGATGCGTAGCATCCCCAAGCTTAGATGCTTGATAATTCTTGAAATATTTACTTGGGGTGCCTTGGGCATCCCCAAGCTTTAGCTTTTGTATCTCGTTCAATCCTCTCATATCATGGTTTCACCTATTCTCAAAAACTTCATCCACACAAAACTCGAAAAGAACTCGTGAGATAGGCTAGTACACATAAGAATAAATCCACACTTAATGTAATGCCAAGACAAGTTGAAAAATAATTTTCAAACATCATATACTGTTTACTATCGTTTCCACAATTTATATCTACCAATATAGGCTATGAAAACTATAGGATAAGTAGATAACAAAACTATGACAGCAATTTGTCCAAACAGAACAGTCTGTAGAAATTTATGAAAACAGTGTACTTCTGTAACTCAAAAAATTATGAAAATTTAGTACGTGATAAATAATTTATATGAAAAAATTGTGTAAGAATTTCAGAAACTTTCCACGTTCCAGTAAAATATGAAAATTCAAACACTACAGCAAAAGTTTCTGTTTTTACACAGCACATATCAAACATGTAACTCAAGCATCCTAAGAGGCAATTCTTGGAAATTTTTATTGAAAAACAAGATTATAAATAACACCTAACATAAAATAACAAAATATAATGACGCTCCAAGCAAAACACATATTATGTGACGAATAAAAATATAGCTCCAAGTAAGATACACCGATAGTGTTGAAGATGAAAGAGGGGATGCCTTCCGGGGCATCCCCAAGCTTATGCGCTTGAGTCTTCCTTGGATATTACCTTGGGGTGCCTTGGGCATCCCCAAGCTTAGGTTCTTGTCACTCCTTATTCTCCTCATATCGGTGTCTCACCCAAAACTTGAAAACATCTATCACACAAAACTTAACAGAACTTCGTGAGATGGGTTAGTATAACAAATAAAGATCATTCACTTAGGTACTGTCAAGACAAGATTCATATTTGTTCTCACATAATACCTACTGTATTATAACATTCACATAATTTATATCACTGAATATAAGCTATGGGAACACTAAAACAAGCAAACTATGCATGCAAAATAAAATCTGTCAAAAACAGACCGTCTGTGAAGATCTGTAGTATAACCATATATCCCTGTCTCTAAAAATTCTGAAAAATTAGGAAAACGTAAATAATTTGCATATAAATACTTTTTAAAAATTTCAGAATTTTTTTACGCTCCAGTAAAATCATAGTAATTCTTTACTGGAGGCAAAAGTTTCTGTTTTTGCACAGAATCAAATCAACAAGTATCCATACTATCCCAAAGGCTTTACTTGGTACTTTATTTAAATAAAAGACACAAAACATGATTAGTACAGTAGCTTAATCATGTGAACACACAAAAACATAAAGTACAAGTGTTGGGTTGTCTCCCAACAAGCGCTTTTCTTTAATGCCTTTTAGCTAGGCATGATGATTTCAATGATGCTCACATAGGAATAGTAATTGAAACATGCAATAGAGCATCATGAATCTCATGACAAGCACATTTAAGTCTAACCCACTTCCTATGCATAGGGATTTTGTGAGCAAACAATTTATGGGAACAAGAATCAACTAGCATAGGAAGGCAAAACAAGCATAACTTCAAAACTTTGAACACATAGAGAGGAAACTTGATATTATTGCAATTCCTACAAGCATATGTTCCTCCCTCATAATAATTTTCAGTAGCATCATGAAGGAATTTCACAATATAACTATCACATAAAGCATTATTTTCATGATGCACAAGCATAGAATTTTTATTACTCTCCACATAAGCAAGTTTCTTCTCATACATAATAGTGGGAGTGCCATAGGAGACTTGAATGCTATAAATTGTTTCCACATTAAAAGAGTAATGTTCAGAGAAAGGGTATTCATAATTGTGACAAGTTTTATAATAATAATCATCACTACCTTTCATAACATAAGTATCATCACAATAATCATCATAAGTAGGAGGCATGCAATCATCATAACGAATTTGATCATTCGAAGTAGGGGGACTAAAAAGATCATCTCCATTATGCATAGCATCCCCAAGCTTGGGACACACATCAATTTCAGCAAATATATTCTCAAATATGTCATTCTTATCAAGCATAGCATCCCCAAGCTTGTGGGTTTGCATATCATTAGCATAATCATCAATAGCATGAATATCACCTATAGTGTAACAATATTTATCATCATAATTTTCCAAGTTGGTGCCAAAAAGATTTTCAATATTATAAGGAGTATCATTATCTTCCCAATCATCCTCATCACAACAAGTAGTAGGCATAACAAAATAATCATCAAGTGTATCATCGTCCACACTACTTTCATATTCATTCTCAACAATCATAGGTGCAACATTATTTGGGAGAGATACCTTTTTACCTTTTCTTCTCTTCTTCTTCTCCTTTACCACATTTTGTGTGGGTTTATGTAATTTTTCTGAGCTTCTTATTGAAGAGATTGGTTCGATTGGAATCTCCTCCTTGCAACCTGATTCATTACGAGAAACAATAGGAGGGTAATGGAAGACCTTTACCCTTTCATTAGTATTCCTTTTATATTCTATCGGTTTCTCATTATTTCTATAGTTGGCAATATAGGCATTCTCCTTGCAATTCACTATGAAAAACATATAGATTTCTTGTAGATTAGCTTCATTACCATTTGTGACAATGAATATATCAAACCAATCATTTTTATGTGATAATTCTTCACACCCCAAAAATAGGCAAAGTTCATTATAGTGTTCATGGGACATCAAATTATCACAATATTTGGAAACGGTTCGGTCTTGAAAAAGCATGCATTGGAAATTAAGATGACCAACCCTATTGCAAAGTTCACAAGTAATGGGATGAAGAGAGCATAATCTTGTGGCACGTTCATCTATCTCCTTAAACAATGATTCTATCATATCATTTTTATGCTTCTTACAAAATCTATCATCCCTTGACGTGGCTTGAGACTGCGTCGGTATTTCCCCAAAGAGGAAGGGATGATGCAGCACAACGACGGTAAGTATTTCCCTCAGTTATGAAACCAAGGTTATCGAACCAGTAGGAGGATCACCACCACCCAATAAGCAGCACCTGCACACAAATAACAAATACTTGCAACCCGACGCGAAAGAGAGGTTGTCAATCTCTCTAGGGTAAAAAGATAGATTAGGTAGTGATGGATAGGAGAGATAGATCTCTCAAGAACACAAAATAGAAAAGGCAAATAAAAAGTGTAGCAATATATTTTTGGGTTTTTGGTTTTGTAGATCTGAAAACAAAGAGGCAAAAAGATAGATCGGAAAGCAATATGTTGGAAAAGTAGACCCGTGGGCCGTAGGATTAACTAGTGGCTTCTCTCATGAGTATAGCGCACGGTGGGTGAACAAATTACTGTTGGGCAATTGATAGAAGATCAAATAATCATGACGATATCCAAGGCGATGATCATTATATAGGCATCACGTCCAACATAAGTAGACCGACTCCTGCCTGCATCAACCACTATTACTCCACACATCGACCGCTATCCAGCATGCATCTAGTGTATTAAGTTCATGAAAAAATGGAGTAATGCAATAAGAACGATGACATGATGTAGACAAGATCTATTCATGTAGGAATATACCCCATCTTGTTATCCTTAATGGCAACGATACATGCGTGCCTTGCTGCCCCTTCTGTCACTGGGAAAGGTCACCGCAAGATCGAACCCATCACAAAGCACCTCTTCCCATGGCAAGAAAAATCAATCTAGTCGGCCTAACTAAACCAAAAATTTGAAGAAGAAATACGAGGCTATAAGTAATCATGCATATAAGAGATCAAAGAAGACTCAAATAATATTCATGGATAGAAACTGATCATGAACTCAAAATTCATCGGATCCCAACAAACACACCGCAAAAGTTTACATCAAATAGATCTCCAAGAGACCATTGTATTGAGAATCATAAGAGAGAGAGGAAGCCATCTAGCTACTGCCTATGGACCCGTAGGTCTATGGTGTACTACTCACACATCATCGGAGAGGCACCTATGAAGAAGATGAACCCCTCCGTGATGGTGTTTAGATTGGATCTCGAGGTTCTGGAACTTGCGGCGGCTGGAATTGTGTTTCGTCGACTCCCCTAGGTTTTCTGCAATATTTGGGAATTTATAGGCATTAGAGGCGGTGGAGAGGGGCCCCGTGGTGGGCACAACCCATCAGGGCGCGCCGGGGGTCCCCCTGGCGCGCCCTGGTGGGTTGTGCTCTCCACAGCCCACCTTCCTGGCTCTTCATTGGCCCACTGGGTGTCTTCTGGTCCAGAAAAAATCTCCAAAAAGTTTTGTCGTGATTGGACTCCGTTTGGTACTAATATTCTGCGAAGTAAAAAACAAGCAAAAACAGCAACTGGCACTTTGGCACTATGTCAATAGGTTAGTCCCGAAAAATGATATAAAGTTGTTATAAAATGATTGTAAAACATGCAAGAATGATAATATAATAGCACGGAACAAGCAAAAATTATAGATACGTATCAGCATCCCCAAGCTTAATTCCTACTCGTCCTCGAGTAGGTAAATGATGAAAACAGAATTTTTGATGTGGAATGCTGCCTAACATGTTCATCTCATATTCTTTTCTTTTGTATAGCATGGACATTTGGACTTGTAAATTATTCAAAGCAATAGTCTAGTTTTAACATAATGACTTCAATACTCAAGCATGTCAACAAGCAACCATGTCTTTCAAAATATCAACACTAAAGAAAGTTATCCCTAGCCCATCATGCTCAATCATTGATCCATTCATGAAACACACTCAAATATTAGCTATGCCCAATGCTCAAGTACGATCATAGTGCCCCCTAGTTGGTGCTTTATAAGAGAAGATGGAGACTCAAAGTAAAAATAAAAATTGCATAAAGTAAATAGATAGGCCCTTCACAGAGGGAAGTAGGGATTTGTAGAGGTGCCAGAGCTAAAGGTTTAAATTGAGAGAGAGAAATTCTGGGTGGCATGTTTTTCCTGTCAACGAAAACGACAAAGTAGCTCACAATACTTTCCATGCTAGATATATCATAGGCGGTTCCCAAACAGAAAATAAAGTTTATTCCTTTTTCCACCAAACTTTCACTTTCCATGGCGGGCCGTATCCACGGTTGCCTTCCATACCAACACTTTCCAAGGAATTTATTATTTGACAACATAAAGTAATTTTTTTTTCTTTTTCATTCCGAGAATGGGCATCCCTATTACCACAGCACTCTTGTGCAATGACAAGTGAATAAACACTCATCTTGAGAATAACACATCTAGCATGGAAAAATATTGGACACTCCCCACCGTTTCATGAGCGGTACGACACTAGTGCAGGCGCGTGCTATACAAACGGTTTTTAACCCCTTTCCGTGACGTAGTTTCAAACCATCACCTTGCATGTGTGGGCGATAAGGGGGGCTATCGCACACGACACAAAAACCCGTTGGCGATGCCTACTCCCGGTCACACACGATAGGCAAAATTATGTCATGTGCGATTGGAAGGACTATCACAAACAGGTATTTAGGAGAAATCGTGTGAGATGTGCATACCATCCCACACAGTGAGTCCCAAACATACGTTTCCGTTCGTATTGTACATCACACACAATTTTCTGCTTAACATCGTCTGTGTTAGGGGTGGCCATCACGCACGGTGCCTAGAATAAACTGTTTGGCATAGGGCTGTCCATCACACACACGTTTTATGTGAAAACGTTTGCAAATGGGTTTTCTAACACACACAGCTTGCGCCCGGAAATCGTGTGTGATTTTTCACTGATCCAACACGCCAATTTTCCAGCAAGCATGTGGGTTTGTTGAGGTCATCGCTGACGGTGTTCTATGACAAACCGTCTGCAATATGAAAGCCCAATAATCAAGCTAATTGCTCTATTATTTATAATCCAGCTAGTAAACAAATTGATACTTCAGATCAAGCACACAATATATTTTATTTCGTATTACAACAACCAGGATTTCATAATTGAAATACATCAGAGTACAACATCATATAGGCATATACTACCTACCTACCCAATTACACGACAGGACCGAGTTTCACATGCAACATCTAAAACCTTTGGAAAATAGCATCATATACGGTAAATAGACAGATGAATCTCATCTAGAAAACTGTTGAAGCGGAAGGCAAATATCGAGCCTTCCCTGATGTCGAAGGTTCTTGCAACTTTATGCCAGTGCATGTGAATGGTTGCCCGCCCATCCTTCATCCTCTTGAGGAAGACTTCAAGATTATACAGTGGGTGATGTATGAATACCTTCCTCGCCTCTTGACCATACAGGTGGTTTGAGACGTACTCATCGATGAACTGCTTTGGAAAGGACTGGAAACAAAGATATGCGTAAATTTTGTTTCTAAAAATTGAAATGTCACAAAGGGAAAAAAGACAAGGTAAAAGAGATAGTACCATCCTATAGTTCACTGATGGCTTCTTCATTGTGCAGACAAACAGCTTGTTTTTTTTCGTCGCAAGTTTCTTTATCTTAACAATCTTTCTGAGTTTCTTGATTTGACTGATATTCATGAACACATCATTTCCCCACATGCAAAATGGGTCGAACGGTGGGTATAAACCTCTTACGGCAGGACCTACATGTGCAAGACCAAATTATTGTTAGAAACCTAAATATTAGAATGGTTCCTGCAATTGCACAATAATGTGCTATTAGCCAAAGGATCATGAAAGTGCAAACCTCGATGGTAAACCTCAGTGTCTCCCATTGTTCCCCCTGTAACGTGTTTAAGAATAGATATTGATCAGTAAAATCTTTTAATGAAAGATAAATGCATTGCATATCCAACATATGAATTCAAGCCACATGGAAAAGACAAGCGTGCTAAGAACTATGAAATATAGCAATTGTAGGTTTCACGTGCATAAAAAAAACAAAATTGTACCAACAATAATTGAACATGACATTGCAGATGATCACCAAAACAACTGAACCAAACAGTTAACTGAGCATCACATTGCACAATACAACATAGTACGTAGTAGAAGGTCAGATTGCATAGTAGCATTACATTGCATATTTCACTAGAGTTTCTTAAGGAAAGACAGGAGCAGCACATGCAGCAGGTAAAACAAACATGCGTAATAGGCGTAGCTAGCTGAACACAGGTCATTAGTAATTAAGCTTAAAAAACAAGATATTCCTCGTCGTTGGAGATATCGATAACGATGGGCTTGGACGAGGGCAAGGCCTCCACATCGTGGGTGCCCTCCTCGTAGTGGTGAGTTGCCTCAGCCTGTCCGGGCACCAACCTGCCTGCTATGGAGTTGAGGAAAGCACGGGCACGCTGAGAAAACAACACGGAGTCGTCGTCAAAGGCAACAGTGGAGCCCTGGAGAAAACACAACGAGCTATTGTTCAAAGCAGCCAACCGCGTGGCGGCGTCCGCGTGCGAGGCGTCAACGGTGGCCTCGACGTCTAGATGCTGCTCGAAGATCTGGGGGTCAGCACGCATGGCAGCCATCAGGGACTCATCCGCGCGTGCGGTCGCGATTTGCTTCTCCGCTGCCAGGTGCTCCTTGAGATCCTAGCTATACTGCGTGCACCATGTCTTTTGGCGGCGATTATGTGGGGGGTGGGCCGGTGATTTTGGTGGAATGTGTCGCGCCGGCGGTCTGGCCATGTGGAATGGAGGAGGAGGGGGTGGAGGGGGGAAGGGGTATGGGGAAGGTTTGGATTACCTGACTATGACTAGATGGATGAGGCCGAGCAGCAGGAAGGAGCGTCGCCGGCGAGGAGGCGGCGCTGCAAGCAAGCAGTGAAGGTTTGAACTTAGGAAATGAAGGGGGGAGTAGGGGGAATGGGAAATGTGGCTTTTGGTTGGTACGAGGGGCGGGGAAGGTAGATATTTGCGTGGCAGCCCAAAATTTCGTTCGGTGCAGCGAAAAAGTAGCGCGCACAGTCACATCGGACACAGTACCTTTACCATAATTATGTGCGATATTCAACAACACAAACGTATGCTATAGTTTATCCCGTGTGTGATGAGACTGAACGTGGAAATTTTGGTCTCCAAGCTTCCGGCGTAAGATATCGGATACTACATTGCACATGGTACTTGCATTTCATGTTCATTTGGAAGAGAAAATGGGGATACGGTGGCAAATTTTGGTCCGAATTTCCCTCGTTACATTGGTCATTGCTTAGTTTAACAACACTTGCAAATTTGAGTAGTACTACACAAAAGAACCTACAACACTGCCCGCACTTACTTAATCGAGCAACTAATGAACATTAGTTAATTTACTTAAACATTACTCTAACAAAACACCATCGATCTAGACAGAGACTAATATTCCGCCTGGCATTCGTCAATCTCCGCCGCCTCCTCGATGACCAGCTCCCGCTCGATGAAATCCGGGAAAGGAGATCCATCGCCACATACTCCAGCTTCTCGCAGTCTTCGTCCACCATCTCTTTGGATAAGGCCGCCATGAGCCGGGCGTGGGCGGCCTTGCTCCGGGCATGGACGGCCACAATCTTGGCTAGGGAGGCCGCCGACGAACGGACGCCTGCTCGAGCACACTCAGCCACTACCAACTCAACGGAGGTGGGTTGTCGACCGGTGTCGGAGAAGGCAGATGTGATTTGTGCGGTGACTGACACGAGATGGGCGTGGGCGGCCTCGAGATGGGAATGGGCGTCCGCCATCAGGGCTACGGTGACCACCGAGGAACTGACAGCTGATGTGCCGTTCTCGCCATTTGCTATCCCCGTCGCGGATGTTGCTGCTGCCCTCTCAGCTGCAGCAGCTGCCCTTTCGGTTGCTGCAGCCGCTCTGTCGGAGGTAGCGGCCGCGTTCAAGCATGTTGAGAGCGCGCTCATGGCTGATGCGGCCGCGCTCGGGACGGAGTCGGTTGTCGAAGTTGCCCTCACGACGGGGATCCACGTCCCCATCTTTCACCGGCGATGATTGAAAAGTAAAATGGTCCGAGAAGTCAGTGCGGTAAACTGGCCGGCGGTGTACTGCAGTCGACGAAGCTTCCGGCCTAAGCCATGCATTACGAGGATTGGCCCAAGATATTTTGTACTGCATCACACACGATTCATGAACGTCAACTGTTTGTGAAAGACTTAATTTTCAAAATGTTTTTAAAACAAAAAATGAGGTTAATTCAAGACGGTGTTTGGATTGCAATAAGATTTATGTGTAGTGAACACTGACCAATAGTTGTGTCGTGCTAAAATATGGAATTATTTAGGGTCTGTTTGCCATTTTTATAAATTAATTGAGTTTTCTAGATATTTAATGTGCATAATTCATATTTGAACTGTCGTCCCAATGTCCGTGCATTAAAATGGGATGAAAAATCATATTAGTGTCCATGGCTTCATCTTTAGGTCACGGGCAATAAATGGGAATGAACTTCAAACATCTCGGCATCTTGGCTCGGCCACAAACGTTGAGAAACTTGGTTTTTAAATTACTGTAAATCCAAAACGCGTCACAAATTCTAAAAACTTTGCATGTTGTCATGACATGGCACATATGTGCCATGGTAAAAAAATTGTACAACATGGGAAAATTTTAGCCACAAGTCCCTTACAGAGCAGAACTTCTCACTTCAATCTTTGAGGTCCCGATAAGGAAAACCTCACCTTACGTAGGCAAAACGACATCCGCTCATCTTCTCGCCATGAACTTTTGTTAGAGGCAACTCGCACCAGTAAGAGTGTCTTGCTAAAATATGGAATTATTTAGGGTTCTTTTCTCATTTTCATATGTTAATTGAGTTCTCTAGGCATACAATGTAGATAATTAAAATTTGAACTAAAATCACAAGGTCCGATGCATCAAAATGGGTTGAAAAATCATATAAGTGTCCATGGCTACTTTGGGCCCCATGCTAGATATGGGAATGGATTTCAAACATCTTGGGGTCTTGGCTCGGCCACATACATTGAGAAACTTGGTTTTACATTCATGTATAAATCAAAAACTCGTCAGAAATTCAGGAAACTTGGCATGGTGTCATGGCATGTCTCATATGTGTCCTAATGATAAATTGTCCGATTTGGGACAAGTTTTGGTACAAGCCCTTACAAACCTCAACTACTAACGGGGAGCTAGCTTTTGTGGTTTCGATAAGGAACGCGTCACCTTATGTGGGCGAATCGACATCCGCTGCCTCTTCTCGTCTTGAACTATATATTTCTAGAGGCAACATATACCAAAATGAGTGTCGTTCCAAAATATGAAAGTATACATGGTTTGTTTGGGCTTCTTATACATCAATTGACTTTTATATGCATTATTTAACGTGCATAATTCAAATTTGAACTACATTCACAAGGTACGGTGCATCAAAATGGGTTGAAATCCGTATAAGTGTACATGCATCTTTAGGATCCCATGCAATATATGGGAATGAATTTCAAACGTCTCGCAGTCTTGGCTCGGCCATACAAACATTGAGAAACACGGGTTTTAAATCATGTGTAAATCAAAAACTAGTCAGAAAATTCATGAAACTTGGCATGGTGTCATAACATGCATGGCTCATATGTGCCCTGGTAAAATAATGTCCAATTTGGGACAAGTTTTGGCACAAGCCCCGCATAAACCAAATATTAATTATCATGTGAAGCTTTGTTGTTTCGATATGGAATGTGTCACCTTATGTGGGCGAATCGACATCCGCTGCCTCTTCTCATCTTGAACTATTTCTATAGGCAACATATACCAAAATGAGAGTGTCGTGCCAAAATATGAAATTATACATGGTTTGTTTGGCCTTTTTATACACTATTTGACTTTTATATGCATTATAGTACGTGCATAATTCAAATCCGAACTACAATCAGAAGGTCCGGTGCATCAAAAAGGGTTGAAAACCATATTAGTGTCCATGCATCTTTAGGTCCCATGCAAGACATGTGAATGAATTTCAAACATCTCGGGTGAGGGAGTCCTGGACTAAGGGGTCCTTAGGCTGCTGGCCCGTCTCTCAATAGGCTGGCCTGGTGGGCCGCACTCTGACTATCGCAGGAAGGGCCGGATACATTGAGACCCTGTGTTCTAGAAGGAAGTCCCAAAGGCGCATCGTGCACTCCAAGTCAAGACGAAGGAATCAACGTCTCAATTGTCGGCAGGAGTCTTGTCATGTGTAAACCCTAGGTACCCCCCGGTGTCTATATAAACCGGGAAGGTTTTAGATTGTAAGACAGAGAAACTCATCTAGGGTTTTAGCTAGTCGATCTCGAGGTAGATCAACTCTGTAACCTTCATACCATCAATATAATCGAGCAGGACGTAGGGTTTTACCTCCATAGGAGGGCCCGAACCTGGGTAAACATCGTCTCCTTCATCCCCTTGTTACCATCGATCCAAGACTCACAGCTCGGGACCCCCTACCCGAGATCCACCGGTTTTGACACCGACATTGGTGCTTTCATTGAGAGTTCCACTGTGATTCGCCAAAGGAATCGATGGCTCGATTAGTCATTAGCGAGGAAGTTCGCAACATGGACTCCTTTGTCCCTAGACAAATCTTCGCTTTCGGCAGCGTCGTGCTGCACGCCGACCCGACCGGCCGTCTTGGCCGGGTCGGGACTTTCGCCCCTGATCAAGAGGTCAGATTCGGGAACCTAGAGTTCTCCGTAGACTCTCGGGGCGATCTCTTGCTCACTGGGCTTGCAATCTCATCTAATGCACCAGAGGACTCCGAGGCCTTGACTTCGGATTTCGCTCTCCACCCCGCCCATGGGACCAACCCCGACGACGATCTGGCTTCTAGTCCGGACCCGGTCATAGTACCGGATGGTCGGGGATCAGCTCCTACCGAACACACTCCTTGTTCGGACGCATCGGAGGTTAACTCCGAAAGCGCTGAGCAAATTGACCCGATCGAGCTCTCGACACTCAACGAAGCTCTAGTTCAGATCTTATCGATAAAAGTTACTGACGACCCAACCCCGATCCACGTTCAGATCGGTCTTAAGGCAGGTCAAGAGGAATTTTTCATCCCACCCACCACCCACTTCGTACCCACTGTCGAAGACTTAACCGATATGTTGGACTACGCCTCCGAGGAGGCAGAAGACATGGATGAAGAGGATCGCGCTCCCACCCCCGTCTCCACCGGGCGATGGACTGCCACCTCCACCTACGACGTCTACATGGTGGATACTCCATCCGATAACGGCGAGCGCACACCCGCAAACAACGGTGATAAACCGGGTGTAGCACTGTCAAGGCGTCGGAAACCGCGCAAACGATCAAAGACAAAAAAGGGATGGGAAGCTATTGCTGGCACCGAGGAAAACGATACCTCGGAAGAGTTCGGCGATCCCGATATTCCCGAGCATCCGTTAGAGGACCAGGAAAGGCCGGACGACCAGCGCGACCACGAAGATCCAAACGATTCCAAAGATGACAACTACCTCCCCCCTGTAGAGGAGGAGGATAGTCCGGAAGCCGAAGATTTCACCATCCCCGAAAACATTGAGGACCAGGAATGGTTTAGGCAACAACTTATAGCCACTGCCCGAAGCCTAAAGGCAAAAGAACGGCAGCTTAAGGCCGAACAAGACACCCTCAATGATAGATGGACGAGGGTTCTGATAGCCGAAAAAGGATACGGTACCGGTCTATTGGACCAAACCAAGAGCTATCCACGCCGACGGCTGCTGCCACAATTCGATGACGAGCTCCCTAATACGCCGTCCCCCAAGCACAATCCATACGACCAGCCGGACCGCCCTCCCCGAGGACGAGATAGGACGGCTGGCGACGCCGGTTATAGGCCGGCGATACCCCGCAGAAGGGGAAAGGAGCCAATGGAGCCCGAGGATAGGTACGACCTGCGACACGACCTGGATTATAGAACAGGCCGCACGAGATCCATCTACGGATCTAGAGGGTACTCCCCCGATAGACGGGACGGGTACCGGCCTTGGCTCGACCGAAATAATAGAGGTCGGGAACAAAACCGGGCCAGGACAGACGACGACTACCGGCGTGACATAGCCCGGGTCAGAGGCGCTGCCCACCCACTGTGCTTCACCGATGAGGTGATGCAGCATCAGTTCGGAAGGGTTTAAACCCGTGAATATAGAGCAATACGACGGAACAACTGACCCAGTAATATGCATCGAGGATTTCCTCCTCCACATTCACATGGCACGAGGAGACGATCTCCACGCCATCAAGTATCTACCCCTTAAACTTAAAGGGCCAGCTCGGCACTGGTTAAACAGTCCCCCCGAAAATTCTATCGGGAGCTGGGAGGATCTCGAGGATGCATTCCGATCTAACTTCCAGGGCACCTATGTACGGCCTCCGGACTCCTCCGACCTAAGCAACGTCGTCCAAAAGACAGGAGAGTCTGCTCGACAATTCTAGAATCGGTTTTTGACCAAGAAAAACCAGATCGTCGATTGCCCAGATGCCGAGGCTATAGCCTCTTTCAGGCACAATATTCGGGACGAATGGCTAGCTTGCCAGCTCGGTCAGGATAAACCTAGGACCATGTCCGCCCTTACATCACTCATGACCCGCTTTTGCGCGAGCGAGGATAACTGGCTAGCGAGACGAAGCCACAACCCCGAAGACCCCGGCACCCCCGAAGCTCGGGATGGAAACGGGAAACCACGACGCAACAAAAATAATCGCCGGCACAACACTAGTGACGCCGACGAAACGGCTGTTAACGCCGGCTTCCGCAACCCTCGATCCGGGTAGCGGAAGAAGCCTCCTAAAGGCAATCGCGACGGACCCATCGCGCTGGACAAAATCATGGAGAGGCCTTGCCAGATCCATGGTACTCCAGACAAGCCCGCCAACCACACCAACCGTAACTGTTGGGTGTTCAAACAAGCCGGCAAACTCGCATCAGAGGAGCAAGGCAAGGGACCACGCAGCGAGGACGATGATGAGCCCCGCGGTCCGATCAATAGTGGACAGAAGCAGTTCCCTCCAGAGGTAAAAACTGTGAACACGATATATGCCACTCACATACCCAAAAAGGAGAGGAAGCGCGCCCTTCGAGAGGTCTACGCCGTAGATCCCGTAGCCCCGAAGTATAACCCATGGTCGGCGTACCCGATCACCTTCGGTCGACGAAACCATCCGACCAGTATCCGACATGGGGATCAGCTGCCCTCGTCCTAGATCCCATTATCGATGGGTATCACCTCACTAAAGTCCTAATGGATGGAGGAAGTAGCCTCAATTTGATTTACTCAGATACGGTGAAAAAGATGAGTATAGATCCATCAAGGATCGAACCCAGCAACACTACCTTTAAAGGAGTGATCCCAGGCGTCGAAGCCCAGTGCACGGGCTCTGTGAGCCTGGAAGTAGTGTTCGGTTCGCCCGATAACTTCCGTAGCGAGGACTTGATCTTCAACATCGTACCTTTCCGCAGCGGTTATCACGCCCTGCTAGGCCGTACAGCGTTCGCTCGCTTCAACGCCGTCCCACACTACGCATACCTCAAGCTCAAGATGCCCGGGCCCAAGGGGGTCATCACTGTCAACGGCAACACAGAGCGTTCCCTCCGAACTAAGGAGCATGCATTGGCCCCGGCGGCCGAATTCCATTACGAGGACAGTCGGCAAACGCCGAAACCTGCCATAAAGGCACGTAAGGTTGACAAACGAGCTTGGTTTCAATCCGAACTCCCAGAATCTTACTCTCCCCAGAAATAGGGACACGTTTCTCACTGCACAGCCCTAGTGCCCGTCAAACATGTGCCAAGACGGCAGAACTTTGCACTCAAGATTCCATGGGCAGCAGTGAGGAGCAACTATTAAAGGGTAAGTGTTCGGCTAGACCGAACCATTACCAGTACACGTCCTCGGACATAACACATGTACCATCAAGGACCTGCTAAAGCGTAATGCTCATCCATACTTCGGTGACTTCTCAAGATCTTATTCCCAAGGTCCGCTCGCCGACACCATCACCCTTAAGGGAATACAACTCCCTAGGAGGCGCAGGAGCGGTCATGTGGCTGGGCACATCGAGGTCGTCAAGCCACCCATCGAAGACCCCTGGTACAACCTCTCCTCTGTAAACTTTATATATCCTCATCAAATACCTGTAAACAGTGGCCTCGGCAATTTAAGTTATAAGAATTAATGAGCAAATAAATAGACCATTGTGCATGGCTTCTTCGCTGTATTTTATGCTACATACTCTGTTCTTCCCTCATCAACGCCTCTCGCGCAACTGTTCGGTATACATTACGATGCAACCGGCTAATAGACCGGGGGCTTGAATTTAAAATATCACCCTGAGCATCACCCCGACACAACTTGTCGTGTGTTCGGCGTCTTGGATTTTGCTTTATATGCATCAGATCCAAACTATGTCTTGGGTCAATAGTTGGGTTGCCCGGCTCCTGTGTTTGCCCCCTTACGTTCCGCTCGTTCGGCTAAAGGGGCAAAGGGAGAACCACTGCGATTGTGTTTCCAGTTCGTCTGGTCAAGCACCTCAGCGGAGAAAGCCGAAAACTGACCGTCATAGTAAGCGTGAACCGGTCTGCAAATCCGAGCATAAGTGTCATACTAAAAAATTGATAGACGTTATTCCGTGTTATACGATGGGTTTTGTACTTGCACAAACCATGTGATGCTGGCTTCGGCCCCGGTACATCCGCACATCACGAAACACTGGGGGCTGGTCATCAGCCCCCGCATTTTTTTACGCTCCTACGGCTAAGTGAAAGCAATAAAGCACCATAGTCCGATTGCCCTGTCCCCCTCGCACTACCGCCTTCGGGAACCGATACCTCGGCTAAGGGTCACAGTGCGGAGGCAGAGACACCTCGTGTAGTATCTACGTGGGGGCTGAAGCCGACAACTCGCAACTTTCAGATAAAATGGCCACATGGGAGTCAAAATAAACACTAAGGACTTATAAGACATGATAAACCATGCAACTCTGAAGCGTTAAAAGTCTTCGGACATATTACAACGCGCTCATTCACAAAAAAAACATCCTTCGAGCATTGGGCCTCTATCGCCCGAGCACCCTCCATCACTGCGGAGAAGTATAGCTCGGGACGCCTATGCTCCTTTCGAGGGGGCGGAGGTGCGGTGGCCATCTCGGTCGGCTTGAGCCTCGGCCAGTGCACCATGGTCTTTGCAAAGGCCATCCGAGCTCCATCGATGCATGTAGGACGCTTTAGCGCATCAATCCGAGGCGCAGCATCGCACAGTTTCCGCACCAAGCCAAAATAGCTGCTCGGCAACGGCTCTTCAGGCCACAGCCGGATGCAGAGATCCGTCATGGCTGGCTCCGCCATCTTGTGCAGCTCCATCAGTTGTTTCATCTGCTCGATCAGAAGAGGAGAGCGCTCGGGGGACTCAAACTGTGCCCAGAATAGCCGAGCCTCATCATCCTCCTCCCGCGAAGCATAGAACTTGTTCGCGTCTGCTGCACTCTTCTGGAGATCCACACAGACGCCTGAGGAACGCCACACCTGGGTGAGCAAAGCAAACCTGCTACCACCGAAGGCGCATTGTAATGAATACGGCTTACCATCGGTGATAGCCTTGACTTGGTGAACCTCTTCTTCAAAGGATCGCCTGTCCACCTGCTCCTTTTGAAGCTCGGATTTCAGGGCGGATAGCTCGGTGGCTTGCTCTTTGCCTTTCTGCTCAAGGGCCTCGCACTTCGTGCTGGCATCCTTGAGCTCCTGCTGCACCTCCTCCACCCGGGCCTCCTGCTTAGCGCTCGCAGCTTTTAAAGTGGAGAGTGCGGCTGCTGCCTGTTCGGCGGCCGCCTTCTCATCCGCGGCCTCTTGCTTCATCTTTTGGAGCTCGGACTTGAGTTTTTCAACCTCCGCAGCTGAAGCTGTGGAAGCAATAAATAAATAATTACATTGGGTTATGAGTGCGGATCACTAACAATATAAAGCCCGGATGTAACAATTCGGCTTACCTTGTGCCTCGCCAAACCTCTTGTTCAGGCTATCAAGCTCCTCTTCGGAGATCTTGAGCTTCCGATTTAGCTCGGTAAGCTCAGCGGCATTAACGGCCGCCATCGAGGACGAGTCCTACAACCAATAAAAAACCATACATCCGGTTATGTGCGTTCCAACACCCGAACCGTCAAGGATATGACCCTATGCTCGGTCCTCTTAAGGGCTTTTTAGAACATTGTGGGTCTAATGGTGCCTTGCGCATAACTGGTCACTCCTGAGTATTTGACCCCCGGGTGCGTTTTTGCAAAACCACCTGGGGCTCGGGGGCTACTACATATATAAAGATAGCTTAAACTTAATAAAATTAAGATTGTTCGGGAAAAGGGTATTACGTGACTCACCTTGAAGCCCGTCAAGAGACCATTGAAGGCCTCTTTCAATCCGTTATCGACGGACTGAATGCCTTGCAAAACCACACCCATAAGAGTGCGGTGATCCTCGGAGATGGGGGCGCTTGCTAGAGCCTCCTCCATGACCGGCCACCCAGTCGTCGGTGGCACCGGTGGTGACCGGCTAGCCCGATCTCTGATCGGGGACTGAGTCGGTAGCTCCGGAGGCGCAGCATTCTCCGGAGATGTCCTCGGAGGGGACTGGACATCCCTCCGCCCTTCCTCCTCAGCGGCCAGGGGAGTTTTCTCCCCCTGGTCTTCAGCGGCCGAGGCATCAACCTCGGCCATAGCGTGGTCCCCCCCCCACATGTGTTCGGCTCCAAAGGAGCCTGGCGGGATGACACCTTCGCGGCATCCTTCGCGACCCCGGGAGGTGTGGGGTGTGACGTAGTCCCACTCTCCGCCAGCTCGGCGGGCGGAGACTCCCCATCCGATATTTGGTCAATAGGGAGAACGCGCGGTGGGCTGCAAATTAAAGGACGTTCTTGCATTTAAAACATTGAAAACTTTGTATAAATGACCCAGAGAGTCTTCGGATTCATACCTTTGAGCTGGGGGCTTGACCCTTAGGTTCCTTTGGGGAACCTTCTCAAAATCCTCGGACTCTGCATCAGAGTCCAAGCTGTCGTCGGCCAGGATCAACCTCGCCCGACACGCCCTCTTCAAGGCCGGAGGAGGTACATCCTCTGCGGCGTCCGGCGACGCCGCCCTCTTTCTTGTGAGGGGGGAAGCGCCTTCCCCCCCGCCTTCATCCTCTTCCTCATGGCTAGAGGAGGCATGGGTTTCCTCGGACATGGCGTCCGGCTGGTCCTTTATGCGAAGACATTCTCTGGCCTTCTTCTTCTTCTCCTTCTTCTCGGGCGCCGAGTACGACGTCACCACGAGCATCGGCGTCAGCAACTCCGACCTGGGGTCTTCGGGTTGTGGTGCGGGACAGTTAACTTCCGCGGTTTTACTAAACCATTTCTGCGAAAATGAAGGGGAAGGCGTTCGGTCTTTTTGTCAAAGAAACGGAGTCAATGGATTAAAATTATACCGTACCTGGGTGGGTGGGTTATCGGTGCTTAGGCCCGAATCCTCCTCCTTGGCCGGCCAGCTTTTCCGAGGCTTGAATAATGCCTTCCACAACTTCTCGGAGGTAGTGCGGAAGAGCTGGTGCACGGTAGGCTCGTCCTCGAGCCGGTAAGCCCACATTGGGGAGGCCCAACGCTGACAGGGGAGAATCCGGAGGCGGAGCATGACCTGGACCACATTGACCAGTTCGACCTTGGCCTTGATCACCGAGGTAATGCGCTTCTACAGCAATTTCACCTCTGCATCCGACCCCCAGTCAAGGCCCTTCCGGAGCCACGAGGTCAATCTCGTAGGGGGTCCGGATCTAAACTCGGCAGGCGCCGCCCAGCTCTCATCCCTTGGTTCGGTGATGTAGAACCACTCTTTTTGCCAGATCTTGATTGTGTCGATAAAGGTGCCGGTTGGCCACTCAATGCGAGGGAGCTTGCTGATCACCGCTCCTCCGCAGTCCGCGTGCTCTCCTGCGACAGTCTTCGGCTTGACGTTGAAAACCTTGAGCCACAGGCCGAAGTGCGGCTCGACCCGCAGGAAGGCTTCGCAAAGAATGATGAAAGCCGAAATATGCATAAAGGAGTTCGGGGGAAGATCGTGGAAGTCCAACCCGTAGAAGAACATGAGGCCCCTGACGAAGGGGTGGAGCGGGAAGCTCAGTCCCCGGATGAAATGGGGAACGAATACCACCCTTTCGCCTGGCTTAGGGATGGGGACGACCTGGTTCGCTTCTGGAGCGCGGTGGAAGACGTTGGCGGGGAGGTAGCCGGCGAGCTTTAACTCCCGGATGTCCTTGTCGGTGACCGTGGAGGCCTCCCACTTGCCCATGGAGCCTGAACCCGCCATGACTAAGCTCGGAGGAGAAATTGAGGAAGAACTGGATCTGGGCTCTCGGAGCTTGGGAAAATTGGGAAAGCAGAGGATGCGAATGGGAAGCGTGAATAAGCCTTGGGGTTTTACCCTTTGTATGGGGCGTAACACCGATTAACCTCCCTTTGCTGCGCCACAAATCTCTCCGCTTCCCAAGACAAGTGTACCGTTGTGCACGCGCAAAGGGAACTTGGGATGCTAATCATATCCTGTGTGAAACGGAGCACGATCTATACATTGATGAGTCGTGCTAATGTAAAAACGGCCTCGAATTGCGAACCGAGTTGTCATAACCGGTTCAACGGTCGTGGTAGGCCACGACCCTTCGTCAGAAAGGTTGTCAGAAAAAACACTGTTTACACTTTGACGTCTGGCCTTCGGGACTGAACAACTCATAGTGTTCGGGCTACCGTGTGATCGGAAACCGGACAAGCATCAGCCGATCTTTAATGGGAAGAAGAACTCACCCCGCAAGACAAAGACTCTGATCAAGCGGAGTTGCCAAAGTTGAGACCCTTGGCGTTGGGGGTAGTTCGGGGGCTACTGAGGGAGTCCTGGACTAAGGGGTCCTCGGGCTGCTGGCCCGTCTCTCAATAGGCCGGCCTGGTGGGCCGCACTCTGACTATCGCAGGAAGGGCCGGATACATCGAGACCCTGTGTTCTAGAAGGAAGTCCCGAAGGCGCATCGTGCACTCCAAGTCAAGACGAAGGAATCGACGTCTCCATTCTCGACAGGAGTCTTGTCATGTGTAAACCCTAGGTACCCCCCGGTGTCTATATAAACAGGGAGGGTTTTAGATTGTAAGACAGAGAAACTCATCTAGGGTTTTAGCTAGTCGATCTCGAGGTAGATCAACTCTGTAACCTTCATACCATCAATATAATCGAGCAGGACGTAGGGATTTACCTCCATAGGAGGGCCCGAACCTGGGTAAACATCGTCTCCTTCGTCCCCTTGTTACCGTCGATCCAAGACTCACAGCTCGGGACCCCATACCCGAGATCCGCCGGTTTTGACACCGACATCGGGGTCTTGGCTCGGCCACAGAAACATTGAGAAACTATAGGGTTTTAAATCATGTAAACCAAAAACTCGTCAGGAGATTCATGAAACTTGGCATGGTTTCATGAACATGGCACATAAAGGCGTCATAGCATTTTGTTTTCCTATCTGAGACTCGTTTTTTAATATATATTTTCTTTTAGAGCCAACATTGAGAATATTAGTTAAATTATAGTAAATCTAGAACTCACACGAAATTCAAGAAATTTGGCATGGTCTCATTATATAGCACAAATATGCTGTATTATTTTTCGTGTCATTAATAGCAAACAAGAGCTTTTTGGAACAAAGAACTATCACGTTTCCACGCAAACGGTTGCATTATTTTCAAACCGTTGGCATTCTATTGCCCTTTACGTGCTGCCAAGCGTCGCACTCTTTTATTGGCTAGGGCTTAGGAGGTGCCGTGCGAGCAGCTGCTTGAGTTGACAGGAGGCGTGCGAGCTGGCATCCGCGGGCGTGCGGGCAGTATGCCGAAGACTCACCGGGAATCGAGCCCTTTGACCTCTGTATCCGCCCTCCTCGCTTCCAACATGTCCATCAATGGCGCCCGAGCCGCTGTTTAATAGGCGGCTTTACTGCGCACTCACTCATAATCCTCCATATATCTTCGCCTCACATTCCCCTCCATCTTCAGACCTCCACGGCGACCTATGCCATGCTGCAGAAGGATCATATGCCACTAGTCTTCCGGTTTGGTGAAGTTGACACGGAGCCAGAAGAGATAGAACATGAAGACGAATGGGACGACATGGACATGGCCCTGGAAGAGCTGCATGCCGCAGCGGATGCTGCCCTGATGCACTCGCCATCAACCATCACCGTGCCCGCGCCAACAACCATCCCCGTGGCATTGACGGGCTGGTCGCCTAGCACCATCGCAGTGCTGGAAACCGCGGGCGTCAGGGAGGTCCCCGCCGACCCACGTGAGCTCGTGTACGTGCAAGCGCCAGCGCCTCCTCATGCCCCCGTGCTCGTGCGTGCCCTTGCACACGCCATGCCGGTCCCAGTGCGTGTGCCTGCACCGACGGCGCCCAACCCCTTGCGCGCGCCTGCACCCACCACGCCCGTGCCCGTGCACGCGCCTGCACCCGTCACGGCCCCCTCAGCGGATTGGGCCACCACCGTCGACAGCTTTCTCGCAGCGCCACTAGTCGCCGCCCCCGGCCCCGCGTCCGTAGATCGCGCGACGACCGGCTCTTTGATTGTGAAGTCCATAACATTCTGGTCTCGGTTGAAGAACTGTACAACTGCGCCCCGGAGCACGAGAACGCCGCCGTAGGAGGCCGCCGCCGCCGCCGCCGCAACTAGTTTTCTTTATATTGTATCTCGATTGTATGAATGTAAAGTGAAAGCTTGACTGAATGAAATCTATGGTTTGATGAACTAAGTATTTATCTCTGAATTCACGTAGCAAACAAAAAACCATCATAGTTTTATCTAAATGAAAACACATCACAAACGGTTCAGGTTGAATACCCGTTTGAAGATCGACAACTATCTTGCCTTCGCCCGTAAGCCAAGTCAAAATATTGGCGCGAAGGATTGGTCCAATGCGTCATCGCAAACGTTTCTCGAATATGATCCGTGTGCCTAGTACAAACAATCCAGGAAGATTTGCATCTATCATACTGGGTAAATTGCCATGTGTCAAATCGGAAACATTGGCATCTGTCGATCTAGTAACACTGGCATTTGTCAACATTGTAGCACTGGCATTTGACAAGTATTGCAGAAACAAAATCACAATTAGGGTGTAATTTTGCAACTAAAATTCACTTTAAACATGGATTTCATTCATACATTAAGCACTGGTCTTTGTACAATACAGTTCAACTCGACAGCTGAACCGAACAAACTTTTCCCCAATTGTTGCCAACCACGTACTGAATTAGCTAGTTCAACTATATACTAGCTAATTAAAGTACGTGGTACAGTTCAACCATATCTATAGTTAGATGAACTGAACAAAATAGCCCCTAAATACTAGTACTTCGGAGGGGCTTTGTACTACTTCCATCAGAATCGAGAGCCCTCAGTAAGAGCAAGTGGAGGAGGAGCCTGCCGACGAGTTAGCGGAGACGTGTCCGTTGCCTACTAGTGCTGCCCTCTGACGCTCAATACACCCCTCCTCGAAGCGACGGGACTCTGCATAGATCTCCGCATTCCGCGCCGCCGCTGCGGCTTCTCCTCCGGCCACGGCGTCGGTGAGCTTCTTCACGTGCGCGACCTGGTGCTCCACCTCCTTCTCTAGGAAGTAGATGTAGCGCGCAAGGGTTGCGACGCAGAAGCCCGGCGGCGGGCCTTTGGCGGACTCCACCTCCCGCATTCGGGCCTTGGTGGTGGCGTGGGTTATGACCCCGCCGCCTGACGGCGGGGTCATGACAAAGACGGATGACGGTTGGGTGGCGGCCGCGGCGGCAGAAGGCGTGGTGGGTGCCGGCGTGGTGGCGGCCAGCGTGGTGGCGGCCATGACGGCCACCGGCAGCAGCTGCCTTCGGGCAGCGGTGGTGGAGCGTGTAGTTGGTGGCGTGCGCATACCCACCAAGGACGCCACGTGCACTACATGCTTCAGAGGACTGCCGCGCCGATGCGGTGAAGCCTCCCAGCTGGAGCTGTCCTCTGGCGGAGTGGCTGGGCGACGACGAACGGCCGGTGCCATTGGCGATTGGGGGAGAAGCAAACTAGACAAGCTACGGGGAGGGGGGATGAAGGCAATGTGGAGTCGCTGGCCGTGAGGGTTTATATAGCAGGCAGGCAAGCATTGGGGATTTCACCGAGCATGGCGGGAAGCTAGAGCCATAGAACGGTTTTGCACGCGGGAACCTGCGCGGTTCTGAACGGGAACGGGATCATCGAGCGGGCGCGTGGCCAAAACCGAAAAGCGGTGCCAAAGCGTGCACTGGAATACTCGGGCGGCAACGCGGTGACAAGACGTGAGAGAGGAGGACGGACTGATGCGGAGGCACACGCGTCAAAATAATAAAACGTCTACGATATTAATACAGGCAAACGACACTTCCCAACGTAGCGTCTGTAATGATCTCATCCATCGCTGACAATTACTTGGTAGCAACCGTCTGCCCACAACACACACAGCTTGTCAGTATGAATCGTCTGTGTTATTTCTGGTATTCGCACACGATTCTCATTACTCACCTGTTTGCTGTATATCTCACACATCGTGTTATGCCGAGTCATTTGTGTTCTGCTGTATCAGCGCACACAGTTTATTCGAGTGAACTGCATGCCGTACTTCGCACACGTATGTAGTTTTGGTAACCGTTTGTGTTATCTTCTCTAATAACAAATGGTTCATAAGAACAAACTGTCTGCCGTAGATCGCACACACAACTACTTTCTGAATCGTATTTGATGGATCCACCTTCGCACACAGTTCGTGCCATTAGCGACGGAGCTTGCACTATACCGTTTGCGATTCATGCATCGCACACAGTTTCGTCGAAGGGTCTCTGATTGATGTGTCGTGTTTGGACCATTCTGTAGTAGTGCGAGCACACAAAAGAGAAAATTTATTTTGAAAATTTAGAGATGGCACATACAAATTTGCTTGGAACGGCATGGAAATACCACATATAGGTAGGTATGGTGGACTCATAAGGCAATACTTGGTTTAAGGATTTTGAATGCACAAGTAGTATTTCTACTTAGTACAAATGGAGGCTAGCAAATAGATTGACAAGCAACCAAACCAAGAAACAAAATTTCACATAAGCGATCATTGAGCATAACTAACACCGAATAATGCACCATAAGTAGGATGTAACTTCATTGCATAACTATTGACTTTCGTGCATGCATAGGGAATCACAAACCTTAACACCAATATTCCTACTAAAGCATAATTACTCACTAACATAACTCACATATTATTATCATCATGTTTCAAAACTATTACAAGGAATCAAGTTTAATTTGTCCAATGATCTTCATGAAAGTTTTTATTATATCGTCCTTGGATATCTATCACTTTGGGACTAGTTTCATATATTGCCATTGCTTTTTTGACAAGCTCAAACAAATTTAAGTGAAGCACATGAGCATAAAGATTTCATCTCTCAAAAAGGTATAAGTGAAGCATGAGAGGATTTATTCAAAATTTACTAGCTCTCAAATTAATCTAAGTGAAGCATGAGAGTATTTCTACAAAAAATTCCAAGCACACCGTGCTTAAAAAGATATAAGTGAAACACTAGAGCAATTCTATAGCTCAAAAAGTTTAAGTGAAGCATAGAGAGCAATTCTAACAAATCATAGCATAATTTTGGCTCTCCCAAATAGGTGTGTCCAGCAAGGATACAAATGACAAAATAACAAGAAAAGCAAGCAAAGATACAAGTGCTCCAGGAAAAACTCATGATATGCGACGAATAAAAATATAGCTCCAAGTAAAATACCGATGGTCGTTAGAAGAAAGAGGGGATGCCACTCGGGGGCATCCCCAAGCTTAGTTGCTTGTTTCTCTTTGGATATATCTTGGGGGTGCTGTAGCATCCCCAAGCTTAGGCTCTTTTCACTCCTTATTCCTTCATCCATTGTGATCTCGCCTAAAACTTGAAAACTTCAATCACACAAAACTCAACAAAATCTTCGCGAGATCCGTTAGTATAATAAAGCAAATCACTACTTTAGGTACTGTTGCAAACCCATTCATATTTTATTATTGCATTATATCTACTGTATTTTAACTTTACCATGGCTCATACCCTTCAATATAACCCATAGATTCATCAAAACAAGCACACAATGCAACGAAAACAGAATCTGTCTTAAACAGAACAGTCTGTAGTAATCTGTACTCTATCCATACTTATGTAACTCTAAAAATTCTGAAAAATTAGGACAACGTAAGGGATTTGTATATAAACACTTTGTTAAAATTTGATATCAAGATCACGTTCCAGCAAAAAATGAAAATTCATATACTGGGCGCAAAGTTTCTGTTTCAGATTCAGCATCGCTTCTACTCATCTTATGAATCGTCCTAAAGGCTCTACTTGGCACAAACACTAAATAAACCATAAAAACACAATCATAACAGAGGCATAATTTTTTCAACACTCAAAAACATGAAGGAAAAGGCAAAAATTTATTTATTCATTGGGTTGCCTCCCAACAAGCGCTATCGTTTTACGCCCCTAGCTAGGCATAACGCATAGATTCAAGTATTGTCATCTTTGGTTTTCAACTCTTCAATCACACAAATAGATTTGTTCAAGGATTTAGCATGCATATTCTCGATGACAACACTCCTAGGAAGAAAACCAAAAAATTCATTCTTGTAAATAGGGTCTCTTATGATTTCAACAAAGTCGGGATAAATACTAATCATTTTAAGATCCCCCTTGTGACTACTAGATGTAGCAACTTTGTTCTTAGTGACTTGCGTGGTCTTGCCAACTTTTACGGGAGTTTTTTCAATAGTTTTGATAGAAGAAAAATCTGAACCCAAATTACTAAAGATCTCTTCGAACTTATCAATCCGGTAAGGACTCTCTTCTGCCCTCTCATTAACTACGGTTTCTTTTGCCTTTAGCAATTTAAAGGCATCTCCCGCCTTAGTCCCAATTTTATTAGCAATATTATGTATTTTCTTATCCAAATCTTCAAGGTGTTCTTTGGTAATCATCTTCTTTTCAATAGCATCTATTCTATTCATAACATGCTCAAGAGTTAAAGTTGTTTCATTGATCATAAGAGGTGGTGATCCCACTAAACTTCCCATAGCATTAAAAGCATCCAAAGATGGACACATCAAGAAATTCCCACCGGTAATCGTATCAAGGACGAATCTATACCAAGTGGTGATGCCCACATAAAAACTGCGAAGAAGAACAATGGTAGATTGCTTATGGATAGATCTATTATGAGCATTGCAAATCCTATACCAAGCATCTTTTAGGTTCTCCCCTCCCCTTTGCTTAAAATTAAGAACCTCATTATCGGGGTACACGCAATAAAGGAAGAACTAGCCATAATGACTAGGCAAGAAATCTGACGAGAAAAAGGCAAATGAAAAAGAGGGCGAATAAAATGGCAAATTGATGAAGTGGGGGAGAGGAAAACGAGAGGCAAATGGCAAATAATGTAATTGCAAGGAGATGAGATTTGTGATTAGGAACCTGGTAGATGATGATGGAGTATCCTCGGCGCCTGAGATAGGCACGTAAAAGAGACCGCCTCCTCCCCGGCAACGGCGCCAGAAATTCCTTTGACATGGCTTGAGACTGCGTCGGTATTTCCCCAAAGAGGAAGGGATGATGCAGCACAGCGACGGTAAGTATTTCCCTCAGTTATGAAACCAAGGTTATCAAACCAATAGGAGGATCATCTCCACCCAATAAGCAGCACCTGCACACAAATAACAAATACTTGCAACCCGACGCGAAAGAGAGGTTGTCAATCTCTCTACGGTAAAAAGATAGATTGGGTAGTGATGGATAAGAGAGATAGATCTCTCAAGAACACAAAATAGAAAAGGCAAATAAAAAGTGCAGCAATATATTTTTGGGTTTTTGGTTTTGTAGATCTGAAAACAAAGAGGCAAAAAGATAGATCGGAAAGCAATATGTTGGAAAAGTAGACCCGGGGGGCGTAGGATTCACTGGTGGCTTCTCTCATGAGTATAGCGCATGGTGGGTGAACAAATTACTGTTGGGCAATTGATAGTAGATCAAATAATCATGATGATATCCAAGGCGATGATCATTATATAGGCATCACGTCCAAGATAAGTAGACCGACTCCTACCTGCATCTACCACTATTACTCCACACATCGACCGCTATCCAGCATGCATCTAGTTTATTAAGTTCATGGAAAAACGGAGTAATGCAATAAGAACGATGACATGATGTAGACAAGATCTATTCATGTAGGAATAGACCCCATCTTGTTATCCTTAATGGCAACGATACATGCGTGCCTTGCCGCCCCTTCTGTCATTGGGAAAGGACACCGCAAGATCGAACCCATCACAAAGCACCTCTTCCCATGGATAGAAAAATCGATCTAATCGGCCTAACTAAACCAAAGATTCGAAGAAGAAATACGAGGCTATAAGAAATCATGCATCCGTAGGTCTATGGTGGAATACTCACGCATCATCGGAGAGGCACCTATGAGGAAGATGAACCCCTCCGTGATGGTGTTTAGATTGGATCTCGAGGTTCTGGAACTTGCGGCGGCTGGAATTGTGTTTCGTCGACTCCCCTAGGGTTTTTGGAATATTTGGGGATTTATAGGCATCAGAGGCGGTGGAGAGGGGCCCCGTGGAGGACACAACCCATCAAGGCGCGCCGGGGGGCCCCTGGCGCGCCCTGGTGGGTTGTGCTCTCCACAGCCCACCTTCCTGGCTCTTCTTTAGCCCACTAGGTGTCTTCTGGTCCACAAAAAATATCCAAAAAGTTTCGTCGCGATTGGACTCCGTTTGGTACTGATATTCTGTGAAGTAAAAAACAAGCAAAAATAGCAACTGGCACTTTGGCACTATGTCAATAGGTTAGTCCCAAAAACTGATATAAAGTTGTTATAAAATGATTGTAAAACATCCAATAATGATAATATAACAGCATGGAACAAGCAAAAATTATAGATACGTTGGAGACGTATCATCCCTGTATGGCATGTCTATGCAAATTTTATTTACTTCACAAATATCGACATGCTTATAGGAAATCTTTTTATCATGACTAGTGCAATCATCGTTAGCATCATGGATATTTAGAGAATTCATACTAACAATATTGCTATCATGCTTTTCATTCAAGGAACTATCAGGAATCACTTTACAAATTTCACTATTTTTAGATTCATGATTTTCAAGCAAGACCTCATAAAGATAATCTAGTGAACTCTCACTAGCAATTGTTCCAACATAATCAGGTCTTTTGAAAAGATTAGCAGGTGGGTGAGGATCCATTTATATTTATTTTGTAGTTTTCTTTTATAAAACCAAACTAGTGAAAAACGAGAAGCTAATAGATTTAATTGCAAGATCTAAAGATATACATTCAAACACTCACCTCCCCGGCAACGGCGCCAGAAAAGAGCTTGATGTCTACTACGCAACTTTATTCTTGTAGACTCGTGTTGGGCCTCCAAGCGCAGAGTTTTGTAGGACAGAAGCAATTTTCCCTCAAGTGGATGACCTAAGGTTTATCAATCCGTGGGAGGTGTAGGATGAAGATGGTCTCTCTCAAACAACCCTGCAATCAAATACAAGAAATCTCTTGTGTCCCCAACACACCCAATACAATGGCAAATTGTATAGGTGCACTAGTTCGGCGAAGAGATGGTGATACAAGTGCAATATGGATGGTAGATAAAGGTTTTTGTAATCTGAAAATATAAAAAAAGTAAGGTAGCAAGTGTAAAACAACAAGCAAAACGGTGTATAAATGCTTGGAAATAAGGCCTAGGGTTCATACTTTCGCTAGTGCAATCTCCCAACAATGCTAACATAGTTGAATCATATGATCATCCCTCAACGTGCAACAAAGAATTACTCCAAATTTCCTATGTAGCGGAGAACAATAAAATGAAATTGGTGTAGGTAGTAGAACCACCTCAAAGTTATTCTTTCCGATCAATCAATTGGGCTATTCCTATAAGTGTCACAAACAGCCCTAGAGTTCCTACTAGAATAACACTAATGATACATATCAATCGACCCTAATGTCACCTAGATACTCCAATATCACCTCAAGTATCCGTGGGTAAATTCTGCGACATGCATCAAACAATTTCAGATCTATCATATTCTATCCAACACAAAGAACTTCAAGGAGCACCCCAAGATTTCTATCGGAGAACGTGGTATGAAAACGTGCAATCAACCCCTATGCATAGATACCCTAGGTCACCAGAATCCGCAAGTTGATGCCTCAACATATATCAAGTGAATCAATAGAATACCCAAATGTCACTACGGGTATCCCAAGCAAGACGTACATCAAGTGTTCTCAAACCATAATATTCAATCCAACATAATGAGATCTCAAAGGTAAAGATTCAATTCATCACAACAAGGTAGCAAGGGAATAACATCATATGATCCGACTATATTAACAAGCCCGTGATACATCAAGATCGTGCCATCTCAAGAACACGAGAGAGAGAGAGATTGGACACATAGCTACTGGTACAAACCGTCAGCCCCGAGGGTGGACTACTCGCTCCTCGTCATGGCCTCCGCCGGGATGATGAAGATGGCCACCGGAGATGATCTACCCTCTCCGGCAGAGTACTGGAATGCCTCCAGATTGGTTTTTCGTCGATACAGAGAGTTGCGGCGGTAGAACGGAGAGTCACTGTTTATTTCTGGGGTTTCTGGTATTTATAGGATTTTTAGCGTTGGAATCACGCGCAACGGAGCTACGAGGGCCCCACAAGCCATCTGGCCCCGCCCCTCGGGGGGGGGGGGGTTGCATGGTGGCCTTTTGGTCCACCCCCTCCGGCAGGTCTTCTCTCCAATTTTGCTTATTTCCTCCAGAAAATATCACAACAAGTTTCAAGCGATTTCGAGAACTTTCATTTTCTGCACAAGAACAACACCACGGTAATTCTGCTGAAAACAACGTCAGTCCGGGTTAGTTCTAAATAAATCATATAAAGTGCATCAAAACCATATAAAAGTATTGTAAACATAGGTGAATATGGCATGAATACTTCATAAATTATCGATACATTGGAGATGTATCAGCGGCCAACGCCTGCGGGCGTTGGTTATGATCCATGGGATTATCATAATGACCCGAATCGTATGCCTACATGGGTGTATAAGTGGGACAAGGTTGAAGGTTTTGTTGGCAGTTCAAAGATCATGTATTTACACTATTGCAATGAGGTCGACAACATGACGTCGGAGCAGGTTAGTTAGTTGACATTATTGCCCCTTCGGTTTTCAAAAAATCCTACTAAGCATCTATTTTATTATTTCACGCTATAGGTGACCTGGGAGCCATACGGAACGGCGGACGATATTGGCACAAGTCTCACTTTCAGATAGAACCGAAAGTGTGTAGAAGAAGCACACCTATGGCAGATGCGTTGCCATTGATTTGTTATTATGTTGTCGAGTTTCATCATCCACATCGGGTTATGACACAATTTGGCTTATATCAGGAGACCCCGCCAAAGTACAATGACACTTCGATATATCTGCATAGGTAAGTGCTTAATACCACTTGAAGTACTCTTTTCATTGTTTCACGCTAGTAACAAAAATGAATTTGAATATGCAGTCTTGACAAGATGAAGCACAAGAGTATAAAGAAGTGGAATCGTGAGGATGACCTCGACCAACACCGCACCATCACCTCGACCAACACCACGGCCAACACCACCATTACCTCGACCAACACCACAGCCAACACCACCATCACCTCCATCACCATCTCATTTTGATCTCTTTCTTTTGCTACAACCTCTATTATTGTGCCCCTCATTGTTACATTTACCGCAATGGCCGATATCATGAGGCTCGACGAAATGTTGGCTCCCCCATTCCTTATGGAATCCACCACCCCAACTATCCATGTCACCCAAGAAACACTTTGTCTTCCCTCTTCCACGTGTCACGACCTTCTTTTCCGGATAGGATTATAGTGGGGGTCCGTGATATTCCGGCCATTTAGATTGGTCTAGATAGGGATGAAACCTTGCAACCCATGTATTTTTGACCGTATCGATCGAATACTCTTCCAATCTTACATTGTTGGTCATATTGACACTCAAATTTCTAGTTCGAGATGCAACCATCAAGTGCGGGCACGGGATATGATACAACGTAGGCCTCTCGCATGAGCACGCGCCCCTCTTAAGATAAACCTTGAACAAGTGTGGCACCCTGATACTTATGATCTCCATTGGGTTTTTCCGTGAAGAGGAACGGATGAAGAGACACAGTATAGATAAGTATTTCCCTCAGTGAGAACCAAGGTTATCGAACCAATAGAAGGACCAAGCAACCCCCTGATAACCCACAAGTATAGGGGATCGGAACAGTTTTCGAGGGTAGAGTATTCAACCCAAATTTATAGATTTGACACAAGGGGAGCCAAAGAATATTTGAGAGTATTAGCAGTTGAGTTGTCAATTCAACCACACATGGAGATTAAATATCTGCAGCAAAGTGATCAGTAGCACAATAATATGATAGTTTGATAGCAATGGCAGCAGTAACAGTAATGGTAACAGTAGCAATAGTAGCAATAGTTTTCTAGCAGTTGGAACAGCAGCAACAGCAGTAGTAACTTAGCAAGAACAATAAGTGGAAAACTCGTAGGCACTGGATCGGTGAACTCGTTGGATGATATTCATCATATAACAGTCATACCGTAGGGCGACACAGAACTAGCTCCAGTTCATAAATGTAATGTAGGCATGTATTCCGTAAATAGTCATACGTGCTTATGGAAAAGAACTTGCATGACATCTTTTGTCCTACCCTCCGATGGCTGCGGGGTCCATAAGGAAACTAAGAGATATTAAGGCCTCCTTTTAATAGAGAACCGGAACAAAGCATTAACACACGGTGAATACATGAACTCCTCAAACTACGATCATCACCGTGAAGTATCCCAAATATTGTCACTATGGGGTTGACGGATCATAACACATAATAGGTGCATATGACTAGGCAAGATCGGATCAAGAACATAGATATAATGGTGATAACATAAACGGTTCAGATCTGAAATCATGGCACTCGGGCCCTAGTGACAAGCATTAGGCATAGCAAAGTCATAGCAACATCAATCTCAGAACATAGTGGATACTAGGGATCAAGCCCTTACAAAACTAACTCGATTACATGATGAATCTCATCAAACTCCTCACCGACCAGCAAGCCTACGAAGCAATTAGTCACTCCCGGTAGGGAGCATCATGGAATTGGCGATGGAGAAGGGTTGATGATGACGAAGACCGAAGATTCCCCTCTCCGGAGCCCCAAACGGGCTCCAGATCTGGCCTCCCAATGAAGAACAGGAGGTGGCGGCGGCTTCGTATCGTAAAACGCGATGAAACTTTCTCCTTGATTTTTCTCTCCAAAAATAGGAATTTATAGTGCCGAAATTAGGGTCAGTGGGGCCACGAGGTGGGCACAACCCACCAGGGCGCGCCTGGGGCGGCTGGCGCGCCCTGGTGTATGCTGCCCAGCCTGTGGCCCCCCTCCGGTGGTTCTTGACTCCAGTATTTTTTACTTATTCTAAAATAAATCTCCAAAAAGTTTCGTCCAATTCTGAGAACTTTTATTTCTGCACAAAAACAACACCATGGTAATTCTGCTGAAAACAGCGTTAGTCCGGGTTAGTTTCATTCAAATCATGCAAATTAGAGTCCAAAACAAGGGCAAAAGTGTGAGGAAAAGTAGATACGACGGAGACGTATCAACTCCCCCAAGCTTAACCCATTGCTTGTCCTCAAGCAATTCAGTTGACAAACTGAAAGTAATAAAGAAATTTTTTTACGAACTCTTTTGTTCTTGTTTACATATATATGCTTAAGTAGCACCCAGGTTTTCAGCAAATATTATGACTAACCATGCCAACAATAACTCTTAGAAACTATGTTAACTCATATCAATAACATAAGCAACTAGCGAGCAATAATAAGATATCTCAAATACCAACACTTTGTCAAAACAATCATGATACAATATGACAATAGTGGTATCTCGCTATCCCTTTCTGAGACCACAAAACATAAATGCAGAGCACCTCCAAAGTTCAAGCAACGACTAAACATTGTAATTCATGGTAGAAAAAATCCAGTCATGCTGCACTCGACATCAACTATACACAATGCATGAGGATGACAATAGTTCTCTCAGATCTGGCGCTTATTTGAGAAGGTGATGACTCAGCATAAAATAAATAAATAGATAGTCCCTTCACAGAGGGAAGCATGGATTTGCAGCGATGCTAGAGCTCAAGGTTTAAAACAGGGATAGATATAATTTTGGGAGGTACACCCTTCCAGTCAATGTTACGACCAAGAGTTATCAATATCTTCCATGTTAAACAAATTAGCGGCGGTTCCCAAGCGGTAAAAGTAAAGGTTTACTCCCCCTTCACCAACAATCACACTCCACGGCTAGCCGCATCCACGGGTACCGTCCAAACCAACAATATTCCTGGGGGAGTTTTGTTTAATTATTTTTGATTTTTGATTTCGGGACTTGGAATCCCTATTACCGCCCCTCTCGTGTAAGGACGAGTGAATAAACACTCATCATGAGAATAACCCGCTTAGCATGGAAGATACTGACCGCCCCCTACCGCTCCATTAGCGGTCCAGGCACACAAAACAAATGTTCATTTGAATTTTTAGAGATGGCACATGCAAATTTACTTTGGAACGGCAGGGTAATACCACATATAGGTAGATATAGTGGACTCATCTGGCATAACTTGGTTTAACGGTTTTCATGCACAAGCAGTATTCCCGCTTAGTATAGGCGAAGTTTAGCAAATAGATTGAGAAGCGGCTAGCTAGAGAGCGAAAACGGTCATGAACATTCATTAAATCTAATCAACATTGAATACTAGCATGAGTAGGATATGGACACCATGAACATAAATATCATGAAGGCTATGTTGGTTTTGATTCAACTACATGCGTGAACATGTGCCAAGTCAAGCCATTTGAAACATTAGGAGGAGGATACCATATCACCATACCGCATCACAACCATTTTAATGCATGTTGACGTCCAAGATAAATCATTATCCACTCCTAGCTACTTAAGCATGGCATGAACCACTATAATCTCTAATGGTCATTGCAAACATGTTTGATCATAATATGTTGAATCAAGGATACTAGGTTAAACATATTTACAAAAACAAAAACAAGTTGAGTTCATACCCGCTTTTCTCTGCCACAGTCAATTCATCAAATATCGTCATTATTGCCTTTCACTTGCATGACCGAATGATAAAAAGATAATAATAGTGTAAGAGTGCCGTGGACTAAGCTGGAATCTGCAAACATTTTATTCAAGAGGAGAAGACAAAGTAATATGGGCTCTTTGTTAGATAAGCAATAATGCATATGAGGGCCACTCAACATTTTCATTGTGGTCTTCTCCTTGGCATGACTCAAATAAAAGGAAAAGAATTTTAGAGAAACACACTGAAATATTTTTGGAGTTTTTGGTTTTTCCTGAAGAAAGTAAATCGAAGAGGGAAAAACAAAAACGAGAAAAACTATTTACACGGGAAAGCTCCCAACAAGTAAAAGAAGAAGCGAGAAATCTTTTTGGGTTTTCTTTTGATGCTACAATTAAATTAAGCTAGAAAGAAAAGCTGAAAATAAGTAGGAAATATTTTTGGATTTTCTCAGAGTTTTTCAAACACACAAGAAGAAAGCAAGAAAACAAATCTAGCATGGATATTACAATGAAAAAGTGTGAACACCGACAACTAGAATGAAATGTGTGAACATGAATGTAATGTCGGTGGAAATACGTACTCCCCCAAGCTTAGGCTTTTGGCCTAGCATGGTAATCACCATCCGTATGAATAATAATCTGGGCGATGGCTCACCAAGGCCCTCGTTGCTAACTCCGCGGCCCTCCTGGCAGCTTCAACCTCCGCATTGTATGCATGGGCCTCGCTCTCAAGGACATAGTATCTTCCCCTACTGTGAAAATCAAAGAGAGCAGGAGCAGGCAAAGTGACAAGCACAACAGTTTTTTTATTAAATCTCAAGTTATAGGTGTAGTTAGTGGTCGTGCCTGTAAGAAACTTATGGCGCTTTATAGCCTCAAAGTCTAAATACTGAGTAGGTAGAATGGGGTCACTAGGCCATGGTGAGACATTTAATCTTTCCGCTACACGGGAGGCATAGATTCCTCCATAAAAATTACCATTAGCAGCATTGAGCTACATTCTCCGTGCAACAACTGCACCAAGATTATAATATTTATTTCCAGTTATGGCAGTGTGTATGAGACTCAAATCATGAGCACACAGTGGGCTACAATCTTGTTTGCCTACGATACATTTACCATTAAAAAGCGCGAAATATTGTATCGATGGGAAATGGATGCTCTTAATTCTCCCTTGTGTTACTCCCCTATCTTCACCATAGCAAAGATTAACTAAAAATGACTCATATTCAGATTTTGGCTCATCAAGGGAACCCCAAGATGGAAGTTTGCATGTTTCACTGAATAAGTCTAAAGTCATGGTGAAAGAACGGTCATAAAGGTTGAATGAAACTCTAGACTCACGAGGAAAATATTTAAGTTTCTTTGTGAATGTTTTCGTGAGTTCAAGATGTTGAGGACACTTATCTGCGATGAAGGGAGCAAGTTCTGTATTGTGGATAAATTGGTCAAATTCCTCCTTAATACCGGTACCTTCCATGAACTCGTCGCACGACCACAAGCATGATTTGGTGGCGGCATCTCGCATCGAGCTTTCACTTGGCTCAAGATAAGACTGTCGAACCAAGCTTCCACTTGATGAGGCTTTCGAGGATCTCCTCCTCGAAGAACTCCTAAACAATTGCATTTTTATTTGCGAACAAATTTCTGCAATATTTTTGAGACACAAAATTTTGTCAACAAAACTTCATGAAATTGATAGCAACTACTCCTAAGCATGCATAGAGGCCATATTGAGCATTCAAACTACTTAGAGCTCTAAGAACTCAACATGCAAGCTCATCTACAGCAGCACCAAGAGTAGCTAGTTACTCTAAAAATAACCCACTAATTCAAAAACTAATTGGAGCAATGGAGGAGTCACATACCAAGTAGCAATCCCTCCAAACAGTTTCAGAAACGGAGCTTCGAGCAAAGAGATCGAAATCCGCGGGTTTGAGAGCAAGAACACGGGAATGGTGGCTGTGGTGATTTTTTTTCTGGAGGTAGGGGATGATGTGGGCTAAAGAGATAAGTGAGGGGGCCCATGTGGGGGCCACAACCCACCATGGCGCGTCTGGGGGTGCTGGCGCGCCCTGGTGTATTGTGGGCACCAGGGGCACCCCCCTCAGGTGTTATTTGCACCACAAATTCTTAAATATTCAAAAAAAATCCTGTTAAATTTTCAGGGCATTCTGAGAATTTTTATTTTCGGGTCATTTTTTATTGCACGGAGAAAACAGAAAATAGGATAAACATGGCATTTTATTTTATTTAACTAGCTAGAACAGAAAATAAAAGGTGGGAACAGAGAATGATGCTTACTAGATTCATCGACGTCATGCCTCTAAAAAATGATCCATTAATAAGGTTGATCAAGTCTTATTAACAACCACTTCCGATTAGCATGAAACCAAAGAACTTTCGTAAAACACTAAGTTACCTCAATGGGGATGTGCATATCCCCAAAAAATAAGTATATCATATTTCTTTTTGGTAGTAGGTAGGGGTAATTGAAAGCTTCCAATAGTGATGGTCGGAGATTCTTCAATAACATTTATACCATTCACTTGGAATTGTTTCTTCTGAAAGTGCACCATATGCTCATTACCATTGATATGAAAAGTGACTTTGCTTTTATTGCAATCAATAACAGCCCATGCAGTATTCAAAAAGGGTCTACCAAGGATAATCGACATGTTGTCGTCCTTGGGCATCTCAAGAATAACAAAGTCCGTTAAGATAGTAACATTTGCAACAACTACGGGCACATCCTCACAAATGCCGATAGGTATGGCAGTTGATTTGTCAGCCATTTGCATTGATATTTCAGTAGGTGAGAGTTTATTCAAGTCAAGTCTTTTATATAAGGAGAAAGGCATAACACTAACACCGGCTCCCAAATCACACAAAGCAGTTTTGACATAGTTTCTTTTAATGGAGCAAGGTATAGTTGGTATTCCAGGATCCCCAAGTTTTTTAGTTACTCCATCCTTAAAAGAGTAACTAGCGAGCATGGTGGAGATTACAGCTTCAGGTATCTTTCTTTTATTAGTGATGATGTCTTTCATGTACTTTGCATAAGGGGCCATCTTTAGGATATCAGTTAAGCGGGTACGCAAATAGACTGACCTAACCATTTCAGCAAAGCGCTCAAATTCTTTATCATCCTTTTTCTTAGATGGCTTAGGTGGAAATGGCATGGGTTTCTGAACCCATGGCTCTCTTTATTTACCATGTTTCCTAGCCACAAAGTGTCTTTTATCATAATGTTTATTTTTAGGTTGTGGGTTATCAAGATCAGGAGCAGGCTCTATTTCAACATCATTATCTGGTTCTTTATCATTATTAGGTTGATCATCTTCATGAACACCATCATTATCATTTTCATTATCGCTGGGTGAATGTTCATTACCAGACTGAGTTTCAGCATCGGAAATAGAGACATCATTATTATCAGGAGGTTTTTGTATCTCGGGTTCACTAGAGGTATGCAAAGTCCTATCATTTTTCTTCTTCTTTTTCTTCCTAGAAGGACTAGGTGCATCAATATTAATTCTTTGAGAGTCTTGTTCAATTCTTTTAGGATGACCCACAGGATAAAGTGGTTCTTGGGTCATTCTACCTCCTCTAGTTACTACTCTAGCAACAAAATCTTTCATATTATTATTCATTTCATCAAGCAATTCTTTTTGAGATTTAACAACTTGTTCTAGCTGAGTTTGAACCATAGAGGCATATTTTCCTACACCTCTAACATCATTACTGATTCTAAATAGCAAGTCACTCAAGCGAGCAATCATATCAGAATTATATTTCAAATGTTTCAGAACATGTGCATTGAAATGATCTTGCTTCATAATATATTTGTCAAACTCATATAAGCATTGACTAGGATGTTTATTGTGAGGGATATCACCTTCATCAAACTATAATAGAGAATTTACCTCTACCACCTGTGGAGGTGGTGGTGTGTCAAGGCCATGTATTTCTTCAACAGGTGGCAAATTCTTAACATCCTCAGCTTTAATACCTTTTTCCTTCATAGATTTCTTTGCCTCTTGCATATCTTAAGGACTGAGAAATAAGATACCCCTCTTCTTCGGAGTGGGTTTAGGTGGTGGTTCAGGAAGAGTCCAATCATCATAATTCTTCAATATGTTATTCAATAATTCCTCAGCTTGTTCACCAGTTCGTTCCCTGAAAACACAACCAGCACAACTATCTAAGAAGTCCCTAGAAGCATCGGTTAGTCCATTATAGAAGATATCAATTATTTCATTTTTCTGAAGAGGATGATCAGGAAAAGCATTAAGCAACTGGAGAAGCCTCCCCCAAGCTTGTGGGAGACTCTCTTCTTCAATTTGCACAAAGTTAAATATTTCCTGTAAGGCAGCTTGTTTCTTATGAGCAGGAAAATATTTTTCAGAGAAATAGTAAATCATATCCTGGGGAGTACGCACACAACCAGGAGTAAGAGTATTGTACCATGTCTTAGCACCACCCTTTAATGAGAATGGAAATAAATTAAGGATGTAATAGTAGTGAATCTTCTCATCATGAGCAAAGAGGGTGGCTATATCATTCAGCTTAGTAAGGTGTGCCACTACAGTTTCAGTTTCATAGCCATGGAAAGGATCAGATTCAACCAAAGTAATTAACTCTGGGTCGACAGAGAATTCATAATCCTTATCGGTAACAAAGATAGGTGAAGTAGCAAACTTAGGATCACATTTCATTCTAGCATTCAAAGTCTTTTCCTTATACTTGCGTAGCAATTTCTTAAGATCGTTTCTATCCTTGCAAGAAAGAATTTCTCTAGTTACCTCTTCATCCATAACATAACTGTCGGTGTCAAAACCTGCGGATCTCGGGTAGGGGGTCCCGAGTTGTGAGATTAGGATCGATGGGTAACAGGGGACGAAGGAGACGATGTTTACCCAGGTTCGGGCCCTCATATGGAGGTAAAACCCTACGTCCTGCTTGATTATATTGATGTGTATGAAGATTACAGAGTCGATCTACCTCGAGATCAATTAGCCAAAACCCTAGATGAGCTTGTCTGCCCTCTACAATCTAAACCCTCCGGTTTATATAGACACCGGGGGTACCTAGGGTTTACACATGATGAATCTCCAGCCGGAAGTAAAGACGCTAATCCTCTCATCTTGACTTGGAGCGCACACCATGTCTTCGGAGGTTTCCTTCTAGAATACAGGGTCGCCACATATCCTGGCCCTTCCTGTGCTAACCAGAGAGCGGCCCACCAATCCGGCCTATGAGAGATAGACCGGCGGCCCGAGGACCCCTTAGTCCAGGACTCCCTCAGTAGCCCCCGAACTAGCCCGAGGGGTCAGGACACTAGCAGCTTCGAGTGATCGGAGTCTCCGGCTTGCGGGGTGAGTTCTTTTCTCCCTTTATGATTGGCTGGCTCTAGTCCGGCCGCCGATGATATATAGTTATCCGAACATATAGTTATCCGGGCGCCATAAGTCGCTTAACCTCGAAGGCCAAACGTCAAAGTGTGAAATGTATTTCCTGACAACCTTTCTGTCGGAGGGTCGCGGCCCGTCACGACCGCTGAGCTGGTTACAAAAAACCCGATTCGCGGTTCGAGGCCGTTTCTCCATTGGCACGTCTTATCAACGTGTAGATCGTGTCCCGTTTATTACGGGATATGCTCAATGCCCTGGGTTATCCCACGCGCGCATAACGGCACGATTATTTCGGGAAGTGGCGAGGCCTGTGGCGCAGTAAGAGGGAGGCTCTTGGTATTACGGCCCCCATAAAAGGGAGAAAACCCCCAAGGCCTATTCACGCTCCCAATTCGCACCCTTTGCCTCCTCGACCCTACCAAGCTCCGAGAGCCCAGATCCAGTTCTTCCTCAGTCTTCCCTCCGAGTTCGGCCATGGCTGGTTCAGGTTCCATGGGCAAGTGGGAAGCTTCCTCCGTCATCGACAACGACATTCGGGAGTTAAAGCGTGCCGACTACCTCTCCGCCAACATCGCCCACCGCGCTCCAGAGGCAAATCAGGTGGTTCCCACACCGAAGCCGGGCGAGAGGGTGGTGTTCATCCCCCATTTCATCCGAGGACTGGGCTTTCCGCTCCACCCTTTTGTCAGGGGCCTCATGTTCTTTTACGGGTTAGATTTCCATGACCTTCCCCCGAACTCATTCATGCACATCTCGGCGTTCATCATCGTCTGCGAAGCCTTCCTGCAGGTACAGCCGCACTTCGGCCTGTGACTCAAAGTGTTCAACGTGAAGCCGAAGACAGTTGCGGGCACGCATGCGGATTGCGGAGGGGCGGTAATCAGCAAGCTCCCCCGTGTCGAGTGGCCGGACAGCACTTTTATTGACACGGTCAAGATCTGGCAAAAGGAATGGTTCTACATCACCGAACCAAGGAGTGCGGATTGGGTGGCGCCTGTCGAGTTCAGATCCGGACCCCCCGCGAGGCTAACCTCGTGGCTCAAGAAAGGCCTTGACTGGGGGTTGGCCACAGAGGTAAAATCGCTGCAGAAGCGCATCTCCTCGATCGAACTGGTCAACGTGATCCAGGTCATGCTCCACCGCCGTCTCCTCCCCTGCCAGCACCGAGCCTCCCCAATGAGGGCTTACCAGCTCGAGGATCCGGCCACCGTGAGTCAATTATTCTGCACTACCCATGAGAAATTGTGGAAAGTGCTATTCAAGCCCCGGAAGGGCTGGCCAGCCGAGGAGGAGGACACCGGTCTCGACGCCGAAACCCCTCCTACCAAGGTATGATGAAACTTTAATTCTCCGGCTCTGTTTTTTGACAAAGAGCTGAACCCCTCCTCCCTCATCTTCACAGAAATGGCTAAGCAAGGCCGTGCAGATTGACTGTCCGGCCCCGCAGCCCGAAGACCCCCGGTCCGATCTGTTGACAAAGATGCTCGTCGTGGCGCCGTATTCGGCGCCAGAGAAGAAGGAGAAGAAGAAGAAAGGAGAGAAGAAGGAGGCCCGAGAGGGCCTTCGTCTGAGGGGTCTTTCGGACACTAAGTCCGAGGAGACCCATGCCTCTTCCACTCACGAGGAAGAGCACGAGGACGAAGGGGAGTGCGGCTCCCCCTCACAAGGAAGAGGGCGGCGTCAGCGGACGCCACGGAGGACCTACCTCCTCCTGCCCCGAAGAGGACATGCCGGACAAAGGCTGTCCTGGCCGACGATAACTCGGACTCCGGTAAGGAGTCTGAGGATTTTGAGAGGGTTCCCCGAAGGAACCCAAGGGTTAAGCCCCCAGTCCAGAGGTATGGATCCGAAGACCCTCTGGATCACTTATATAGAGTTTTTAATGCTAAATGGGCGAACGTCTTTCAATTTGCAGCCCACCACGTGATCTCCCCACCGACCAAATTTCAGATGGGGAGTCTCCGCCCTCCGACCTGGCGGAAAGTGGGACTGCGTCTCATCCTACGCCGCCTGAGGGCTCGAAGGAGACCGCGGAGGTGTTATCGCGCCTGGCTCGTTCTGAGCCGAACACCAGCGGCGGGGCTGACGACGTCATGGCCGAGGTTAATACCTCGGCCGCCGAAGACCAGGAGAAGGAAACTCTCCCAGCAACTAAAGAGGGGGGACGAAGTCCGGCCCAGTCCCCTCCGAGGACATCCCCGGAGCGCTCTATGCCTCCGGGGCCGCCAGCCCAATCCCCCACCGGAGGGAGGGTTGGCGGGTCACCACCGGTGCCGCCCACTACTAGGTGGCAGGCCGTGATGGAGGAAGCTTTATCCGGCTCCCCCATCGCCGAAGATCACCGCGCCCTTATGGGTGCGGTTTTGCAAGGAATTCGGTCCGTTGATAGTAGACTGAAAGAGGCCTTCAACGGTCTCGATCTTGACGGGCTTCAAGGTGAGCCATGTAATGCTCTTTCTTCTAGAAAACATTAATTTACCAAGTTTATGCAATCATTATAAGTGTAGTAGCCCCCGAGCCCTAGGTGGGTTTGAAAAACCCATCCGGGGGTCAAATGTCCGAATACTAGTAACGATGCTCAAGGCACCGGAGAGTTCTTAGCAGAGGGTCTGAATCCGACAGCTCGGGAGTTTTAATGCACATAAGTTGTTTTGTAGGCCTCGTCATCGGCGGCGGCTGCCAACGCAGGGGAGCTTGCCGAGCTAAACCGGAAGCTCCAGAGCTCCGATGAGGAGCTCGATCGCCTGAACAAGAGATTCGACGAGACGCAAGGTGAGTCCGAATTGTATCATTCCGGGCTATTTGTCTATCCTCATTGATTGAGATATCCGGATTGTTATCCCTAAGTGTTATTTACCCATGTTACCATAGCTGTGGCCGTGGAGGTCGAGAACCTCAAGGCCGAATTGGCAAAGGCGAGGCAGGAGGCCGCGAATGAGAAGGCGGCGGCCGAACGAGCGTCAGCCGACCTGTCGGCGTTAAAAGCCGCGAGCGAAAAGCACGAGGACCGGGTGGTGGAGGTGCAGCTGGAGCTCACGGATGCCAGCACGAAGTGCGAGGCCCTTGAGCAAAAAAGCGAAGACCAGGCCATCGAACTATCCACGCTGAAATCCGAGCTCAAAGCGGAGCGGGTTGATAGGCGGTTCTTTGAAGAGGAGCTCCGCCAAGTCAAGGCGATCGCGGATGGTAAGCCGTACTTACTACAATGTGCCTTTGGTGGTAACAGGTTTGCGTTGCTCACCCGGGTGTGGCATTCCTCAGGCGCCTTTACGGACCTCCCGAGGAGTGCAGCGGACGCGAACAAATACTTCGCCTCCCGGGATGGGGATGTTGAGCCTCGGCTATTCTGGGCGCAATTTCAAGCCCCCGAGCATCCTCCTCTCCTGAGCAAGCAGATGAAAAAATTCATGGAGCTGCACAGGATGGCGGAGCCGGCCATGAGGGACCTCTGCATCCGGCTGTGGCCTGCAGAGCCGCTGCCGAGCAGTTACTTCGGCTTGGTGCAGAAGTTGTGCGACGCTGCGCCTCGGATTGATGCTCTAAAGCGTTCTACGTGCATCGAGGGAGCTCGGATGGCCTTTGCAAGGACCATGGTGCACTGGCCGAAGATCAAGCCGACCGAGATGGCCACCGTGCCTCCACCCCCTGGGAAGGAGCATAGGCGCCTCGAGAAATACTTTACCACCGTGATGGATGGTGCTCGAGCGATACAAGCTCAATGTTACGTGTTGTCATGTATCCAATGACTGTTCCGCTTTATAATGTTTTTGCATGGTTTATCATGTCTTTGAGCTTTGTATTATTTTGACTCCTGTGTGTCCGTTTTATCTGAAAGTTGCGAGTCGTCGGCTTCAGCCTCCATGTAGATACTACATGAGGTGTTTCTACCGCCGCACTGTGACCCTTAGCCGATGTATCGGTGCCCGAAGGCAGTAGTGCGAGGAGAACAAGGCAATCGGACTATGATGCTTTAGTGCTTTCACTTAGCCGTAGGAGCTTGACTGCGGGGGCTGATGACGAGCCCCCAGTGTTTTGTGATATTCGGATACACCGAGGTTGAAACCATCATCACATGGTTTGTAATAGTACAAACCCCTCGTATAACACGGAATAACCTCTATCGATTTTTAGTTTGACACTTATGCTCGGATTGCAGACCGGTTCTCGCTTATTATGACAGTCAGTTTTCGGCTTTCTCCACTGAGGTATTTGACCAGGCGAGCTGGAAGCACAATCGCAGTGGTTCCCCCTTTGCCCTTTTAGCCGAACGAGCGGAACGTAAGAGGGCAAACACAGGAGCCGGGCAACCCAACATTGACCCAAGACTTAATTCAGAACCGATTCATATAACGCAACATCTGAGACGCCGAACACATAAACAATAGTGCCGGGTTGATGCTTGGGGCGATTTAGAGTCAAGCCCCCGGTCTATTAGCCGGTCGCATTGCAACATGTACCGAACAGCTTTGCTATCGGCATCGGTGAGTAGAGAACAGAGTATGTGACATAAAATACAGCGAGGAGGCCGTAAAGGATGGTCTTTATTTCTGATGAATTCTTACAACTCGAACTGCCGAAGCAACTGTTACACGTATTTTGAAATGAAAAATAAAGTTTACAAAGGAGAGGTTTTACCCGGGGTCTTCGATAGGTGGTTGGACGTCCTCGATCTGCCCTGTCGCATGTCTGCTCCTTTGCTCCCGAGGGGGTTGTGTTCCTTTAAAGGTGATTGTTATCGGCGAACGGACCTTGGGAAGAAGATCTTGAGAAGTCACCGCAGTGTGTATGAGCTTTACGCTTGGAAGGTCCTAGATGGTACCTGTGGTTTGTCCGAAGACAAGTGTTGGCAGTAGTTCGGTCCAGCCGAACACTTTCCCTTTGATAGTGGGTCCCCATAGCTGCCCATGGTATTTTGAGCGCAAAGTTGTGCCTTCTTGGCACATATTTTACGGGGACTAGGGTTGTGCTATGGGGGGCGTACCCCTATTTTTGTTGGGTGGAAGATGATTCCGGGAGTTCGGGTTGAGTCCGAGCTCGTTTACTAACCTGTCGTGCCTTTATGGCTGATTTGGGCGTCGACCTGTCATCGATGTACTGGGATTCGGCCGCCAGGGCCGCTGTGTGTTCCTCAGTTCGGAGAGAGCGCTCTGTGTTGCCGTTGACAGTAATGACCCCCCTGGGCCTAGGCATCTTGAGCTTCAGGTACGCGTAGTGGGGGACATCGTTAAAGCGAGCGAATGTTGTGCGGCCGAGTAGGGCGTGATAACCGCTGCAAAAAGGGACGATGTCGAAGATCAAGTCTTCGCTGCGGAAGTTGTCGGTGAGCCGAACACTACTTCCAAATTCACGGTGCCCGAGCAGTGGGCTTCGACACCTGGGATCACTCCTTTAAAGGTAGTGTTGCTAGGTTTGATCCTTGACGGATCTATACCCATCTTTTTCACCATGTCTGAGTAAATCAGATTAAGGCTACTTGCTCCGTCCATTAGGACTCTAGTGACGTGATACCCATCGATAATGGGGTCTAGGACGAGGGCGGCCGAACCTCCGTGACGGATACTGGTCGGATGATCCCGTCGGTCGAAAGTGATCGGGCAAGCCGACCATGGGTTATACTTCGGGGCTACGGGCTCTACCGCGTATACCTCCCGAAGGGCGCGCTTCCTCTCCTTTTTTGGTATGTGAGTGGCATATATCATGTTGAGAGTTTTTACCTCTGGAGGGAACTGCTTTTGTCCCCCATTGCTTGGACCGCGGGGCTCGTCATCGTCCTCGCTGCGTGGGCTCTTGCCTTGCTCCTTGGCTGTGAGTTTGCCAGCTTGTTTGAATACCCAACAATTATGGTTGGTGTGGTTAGCAGGCTTGTCTTGGGTGCCGTGGATCTGGCAGGGCCTATCCATGATTTTCTCCAGCGTGGTAGGTCCGTCTCGATTTCCTTTAGAAGGTTTCTTCCGCTGTTCGGATTTCCGGTTGCGGAAACCGGCATTAACGGCCGTGTCCTCAGCATCGCCGTTGTTGTGCCGGCGTTTGTTTTTGTTATGTCGTGGTTTCCCATTTCCATCCCGGACTTCGGAGGTGTCGGGGTCTTCGGGGTTATGGCTTCGTCGAGCTAGCCAGTTTTCCTCACCCGCGCAAAAGCGGGTCATAAGTGAGGTAAGGGCGGACATTGTCCTCGGCTTGTCCTGGCCGAGCTGGCGAGCTAACCACTCATCCCGGATGTTATGTCTGAACGAAGCTATTGCTTCGGCGTCCGGGCAGTCAACGATCTGTTTTTTCTTGGTCAAGAACCGATTCCAGAATTGCCGGGCCGATTCACCTGCTTTCTGGACAACATTGCTCAGGTCGGAGGAGTCCGGTGGCCGGATATAAGTGCCCTGGAAGTTAGATCGGAAGGCATCCTCGAGCTCTTCCCAGCTCCCGATAGAATTCTCGGGGAGACTGTTTAACCAGTGTCGAGCTGGCCCCTTGAGTTTTAGGGGCAGATACTTGATGGCGTGGAGATCATCTCCTCGTGCCATATGAATGTGGAGGAGGAAGTCCTCAATCCACACGGCTGGGTCTGTTGTCCCATCGTATTGCTCTATGTTAACCGGTTTAAACCCTTCAGGGAACTGATGTTGCATCACCTCGTCTGTGAAGCACAGTGGGTGGGCAGCGCCTCTGACCCGAGCTATGTCATGCCTACGATCGGCGGTAGATCGGGGCCGGTATTGTTCCTGACCTCTATTGTTGTGGTCGAGCCAAGGCTGGTACCCGTCCCGTCTAGCGGGGGAGTACCCTCTAGATCCATAGATGGATCTTGTGTGGCATGCTCTATAATCCAGGTCCTGTCGTAAGTCGTACCTGTCCTCAAGCCCTACTGGCTCTTTTCCTCTCCTGCGGGGTACCGCAGGTCTCTACTCGGCCTCGCGGGCCGTCCTATCCCGTCCTCGGGGAGGGTGGTCCGGCTGGTCGTACGGAGTATGCCTCGGAGGCGATGTTTCAAGGGCCTCATCATCGAACTGCGGCAGCAGCCGCCGGTGAGGGTAGCTCTTGGGTTGGTCCGGTAGATCGGTACCGTACCCTTCTTCGGCTGCCAGGACCCTTGTCCATCTATCATTGAGGGTGTCCTGTTCGGCTTTGAGCTGCTGTTGTTTTGCCTTCAGGCTTCGGGCAGTGGCTAGAAGCTGCCGCCTAAACCGTTCCTGATCCGCAGGGTTTTCGGGGACGGTGAAGTCTTCGGCTTCCAGGACGTCCTCCTCCTCGACGGGGGGAAGATAGTTGTTGTCCTCAGAATCATTAGGATCCTCGGTGTTGCGCCGATCTTCGGGCCTTTCCTGGTCCTCCAGTGGCTGTTCGGGGTCTTCAGGGTCGCCGAGGTCTTCCGGGGTGTCATTTTCCCCGGTGCCTGTAATGGCTTCCCTTCCCTTGTTTGCCTTAGATCGTTTGCGCTGTTTCTAGCGCCTTGACGACGCCTCACCAGATTTATCGCCATTCTTCTTAGGGGTGCGATCGCCCTTATCGCTGGGGGTGTCTACCATGTAGACGTCGTAGGTGGAGGTGGCAGTCCATCGCCCAGTGTTGACAGGGGAGGGGGCGCCGTCCTCTTCATCCATGTCTTGTGCCTCCTCGGAGGGGTAGTCCAGCATATCGGTTAAGTCTTCGATAGTCGCTACCAAGTGGGTGGTGGGTGGGTGAAAAAATACCCAATGACCTGCCTTCGGACCGATCTGAGCATGGGTCAAGGTCGGGTCGTCTGTGATTTTTATTGCTAAGATCCGCTTCAGCGCCTCGTTGAGCGTCGAGAGCTCGACCGGATCGATCTGCCTAGGACTTTCGGAGTTAACCTCCAAAGCGTCCGTACAGAGAGTGTATTCGGCAGAGGCCGACCTCTGACCCTCAGGTACTGTAACCGAATCTGGACTAAGATCCATATCATCGGCAGGGATAGACCCGAGGGCGGAGTCGAGAAGGAGATCCGAAGTTAAGGCTTCGGAGACTTCGGGCTCGTAAGATGAGATCGCGAGCCCAGCGAATGAAAGATCGCCCCGGGAGTCTACGGAGAACTGTAGGTTCCTGAATCTGATCTCTTGATCGGGGGCGAGACTCCCGATCCGACCAGGGTGGCCGGTCGGGTCGGTGTGCAGCACGATGCTGCTGAAAGCGAAAATCTGTCTGGGGGCGAAGGGGCCCCCGGCACAAACTTCATCGTTAATGATTAGGCGAACCATCGATTTCTCTTGTGATCCCACAACAGAACTCTCAATGAAAGCACCAATGTCGGTGTCAAAACCGGCGGATCTCGGGTAGGGGGTCCCGAGCTGTGAGATTAGGATCAATGGGTAACAGGGGACGAAGGAGACGATGTTTACCCAGGTTCGGGCCCTCATATGGAGGTAAAATCCTACGTCCTGCTTGATTATATTGATGTGTATGAAGATTACAGAGTCGATCTACCTCGAGATCAATTAGCCAAAACCCTAGATGAGCTTGTCTGCCCTCTACAATCTAAACCCTCCGGTTTATATAGACACCGGGGGTACCTAGGGTTTACACATGATGAGTCTCCAGCCAGAAGTAAAGAGGCTAATCCTCTCATCTTGACTTGGAGCGCACGCCGCATCTTCGGAGGTTTCCTTCTAGAATACGGGGTCGCCGCATATCCTGACCCTTCCTATGATAACCAGAGAGCGGCCCACCAAGCCGGCCTATGAGAGATAGGCCGGCGGCCCGAGGAACCCTTAGTCCAGGACTCCCTCAATAATCTTCACGTATCTTAGGCATTTCAAATCTAGGAGAGCTAGGACTAATAGGTGCTCATAGTCATCATCAGTTTCATAAGCTTCATCAGTTTCAGCAATCTCATCAGTTTCAGTAATTTCATTCTCTTTAGCTCTAGCAATTTGTTCATCAAGAAATTCTCCTAGTGACACATTATTATCAAGCATGGTACTAGCATCATCATAAGCATCATTCATAGCAGAGGTAGCATCATCAATAACTTGCGACATATTAGGATTACTAGCATGTGGTGGTGTTGCAAGCTTACTCATAACAGAAGGTGAATCAAGCGCAGAGCTAGATGGCAGTTCCTTACCTCCCCTCGTCTTAGAGGGAAAAATCTTGGTCTTTGGATCCTTCAGATTCTTCATAGTGATCAATTGATATAAATCCCAAGTGACTCAACAAATATAGCTATACTCCCCGGTAACGGCGCCAGAAAAAGTTCTTGATAACCCACAAGTATAGGGGATCACAACAGTTTTCGAGGGTAGAGTATTCAACCCAAATTTATAGATTCGACACAAGGGGAGCCAAAGAATATTTGAGAGTATTAGAAGTTGAGTTGTCAATTCAATCACACCTGGAGATTAAATATCTGCAGCAAAGTGATGAGTAGCACAGTAATACGATAGTTTGATAGCAATGGCAGCAGTAACAGTAATGGTAACAGTAGCAATAGTAGCAATAGTTTTGTAGCAGTTGGAACAGTAGCAACAACAATAGTAACTTAGCAAGAACAATAAATGGAAAACTCGTAGGCACTGGATCGCTGAACTCATTGGATGATATTCATCATATAACAGTCATACCCTAGGGCGACACAGAACTAGCTCAAGTTCATAAATGTAATGTAGGCATGTATTCCGTAAATAGTCATACGTGCTTATGGAAAAGAACTTGCATGACATCTTTTGTCATACCCTCCCGTGGCAGCGGGGTCCATAAGGAAACTAAGGGATATTAAGGCCTCCTTTTAATAGAGAACCGGAACAAAGCATTAACACACGGTGAATACATGAACTCCTGAAACTACGGTCATCACCGTGAAGTATCCCAAATATTGTCACTATGGGGTTGACGGATCATAACACGTAATAGGTGCATATGACTAGGCAAGATCGGATCAAGAACATAGATATAATGGTGATCACATAAACGGTTCAGATTTGAAATCATGGCACTCGGGCCCTACTGACAAGCATTAGGCATAGCAAAGTCATATCAACATCAATCTCAGAACATAGTGGATACTAGGGATCAAGCCCTAACAAAACTAACTCGATTACATGATGAATCTCATCCAACTCCTCACCGACCAGCAAGCCTACGAAGGAATTACTCACTCCCGGTGGGGAGCATCATGGAATTGGCGATGGAGAAGGGTTGATGATGACGAAGACCGAAGATTCCCCTCTCCGGAGCCCCAAACGGGCTCCAGATCTGGCCTCCCGATGAAGAACAAGAGGTGGCGGCGGCTCCGTATCGTAAAATGCGATGAAACTTTCTCCTTGATTTTTTTCTCCGAAAATAGGAATTTATAGTGCCGGAATTAGGGTCAGTGGGGCCACGAGGTGGGCACAACCCACCAGGGCGCGCCCTGGCGTATGCTGCCCAGCCTGTGGCCCCCCTCCGGTGGTTCTGGACTCCAGTATTTTTTATTTATTCTAAAATAAATCTCCAAAAAGTTTCGTCCAATTCCGAGAACTTTTATTTCTGCACAAAAAACAACACCATAGTAGTTCTGCTGAAAACAGCGTTAGTCCGGGTTAGTTTCATTCAAATCATGCAAATTAGAGTCCAAAACAAGGGAAAAAGTGTGAGGAAAAGTAGATACGACAGAGACGTATCACCCCCGTCTTCAGTGCCTACACACAAAAGAGCAAACACTTGCACCCAACGGGCGCAAGAGGGTTGTCATGCCCCTTGAGCTCGTTACTTGCAAGTAGATAAGTAGTTTAGTTGATAGTTGGATAAATATAAATTGCAAAATAAATAAAAAGTAAATAATGGCAGCAAGGAAATAGTAGTGTTTGTAAATTTATAAGTAAATAGACCCCGGGGCCATAGTGTTCTCTAGTGGCATCTCTCTCAAAGTAGACATACGGTGGGTAAACAAATTAGTGTTGGGCAATTGATAGAAAAGCGCATAGTTATGCAATATTTCTTCACCGCAATGATCATGTGTATATAGGCATCATGTCCATAAGCAAATAGGCCGACTCTTGCCTACACCTACTACTATTACTCCACGTCGAGAGCGCTTCTATGCTTGCCTCTCTAAGTATTAAGTTCATGACAAATAGAGTAATGCTTGAAGAAGAATGACATGATGTAGACAAAGAGAATCCAAGCAATATGAATTAACCCCATCGTTTTATCCTTAGTAGCAACAATTCAAATATGTGTTTTGTCCCTTTCTGTCACTGGGATATAGAGCATCGCAATATTGAACCCACTACAACGCACCCCTCTCACTGAAGATAAATCAATCAAGTTGGCCAAACCAAATCAATAGATCAGAGAGATTTACGAAGCTATAATAATCATGCAAATAAGAACCATAGAAGAATTCAAAGAAGACTCAAATCTTTTTCATGAATAATCTGAACATAAACCCACAATTCATCGGATCCCAATAAACGCACCGCACAAAGTGATTACATTGAATATATCATCGCGAAGATGCGATGGACTTTGTATTGAAGAGAAAAGAGAGAGAGAGAGATAGCCATCTAGATAATAGATATGGACCCGTAGGTCTGTGGTAGACTACTCACACATCACCATGGGAGCAACAGGGTTGATGAAGAGGCCCTCCGTGATCGATCCCCCCTCCGACAGGGCACCGGAACAGGGATCCAGATGGGCACACGGCGGAACAGAGACTTGCAGCAGCAGAAAAATTGTTTCGGGAGCTCCCCTAGGGTTTTCGGGGAATATGAGAATTTATAAGCCAGAGAACGAGGTCAGGAGAGCCACGAGGGGCCCACGACCCAACAGGGCGCGGCCACCCCCCCTGGGCGCACCCTGTTGGCTCGTGGGGCCCTTGTGTGGCCCCCGGCCTTCTCCCGGAGCTTCTAGGTCTTATTTTGGTTTAGAAAAAATTGTCAAAAAGTTTTGTGATATTTGGACTCTGTTTGGTACTGTAAACCTGAAAAGCCAAAAACAGGCAGAAAACAGCAACTGCCACTGGGCACTAGGTTAATAGGTTAGTGCTAAAAAATAACATGAATTGGCAAATAAATGCCTAAAAAGCATCCTAGAATGAAAATATTATATCATGGAACCATCAAAAATTATAGATACGTTGGAGACGTATCAGCATCCCGGAGCTTAATTCCTACTCGTCCTCGAGTAGGTAAATGATAAAAAAAATTGATGTGACATGCTACCCAACATATAATCTATTGCAGGTGTGATCATTGAGAAACGATGAATTAACAAACATTAACATAGTAATATCCATAAACATAAGTAACATAATCATCAATATTCAAAATATACGATCCTTAAAGAATGTTTACCCCCCATTCATTTTATCATATTACCATGGCATGGCTCCATCTTCACCACATAAATACAAATGTCAAGCACCACGGTGTCAAATCAGGCAATTGGATCGTACTTTTTAACGCGCTTCAGCTTTTTATTACTCATGCAATACATGAGCGTGAACCATGGATATAGCATATGGGTGGAATAGAATATGTTGATAGGTATCAAAGGGGTAAAAAGTGGAGAAGAAAGTCTCGCATCAACTCGGCGTATCAACGGGCTATGGAGATGCCCATCAATCGATATCAATGCGAGGAGTAGGGATTGCCATGCAATGGATGCACTAGACCTATAAGTGTATGAAAGCTCGAATGAAGCTAAGTGGGTGTGCATCCAACTTGCTTGCTCATGAAGACCTCAGGCATTTGAGAAAGCCCGTCATCGGAATATACAAGCCAAGTTCTATAATGGAAAATTCCCACTAGCATATGGAACTAACAAAACAAGAGACTCTCTATATGAAAACATGGTGCCACTTTGAGGCACAAGTATGGAAAAAGAGGTAGTAGCATTGTCCCTTCTCTCTTTTCTCTCATTTATTTCTCTTTTTTCTTTTCTTTTTTTTCTCATTTTTTTCTTTTTCTCCCTTTTTTTTCATCCGGAGTCTCATCCCGACTTATGGGAGAATCATTGTCTCCATCATCCTTTCCTCACTGAGACAGTGCCCTAATAATGATGAACATCACACTTTTATTTACTTACAACTCGATATGGAAAACTACTAATATATGAATGCCTCTGGCAGTGTACCAGTGTGTGCGATGATCTAGCGTAACATGTATGATAATGATGAACGGTGGCTTTGCCACACAACTATGTCAGCTACATGACCATGCAAAGCAATATGACAATGGGTGTACAAGTCATATGATGTAACAGTGGAAGTTGCATGGCAATATATCTCGGAATGTCCATCGCAATGCCATAATAGGTAGGTATGGTGGTGATACGTCTCCAATGTATCTATAATTTTTGATTGTTCCATGCTGTTATATTATCATTCTTGGATGTTTTATAATCATTTTATAGCAACTTTATATCATTTTTTGGGACTAACCTATTGACATAGTGCCCAGTGAGAGTTGCTATTTTTTGCTTGTTTTTTACTTCGCAGAATATCAGTACCAAACGGAGTCCAAATGCCACAAAACATTTTGGAGATTTTTTTGGACCAGCAGACAACTTGGGAGCCAAGGAAGCACCTGGGGGGAGGCCATTGGGGTCCACGATACACCAGGGCACGCCAGAGGCCCCTGGCGTGCCCTGATATATCGTGGGGCCCACGAAGGTCTTTTCCACCGCCTCTTAGCTCTATAAATCCTCAGAAATTCCAAAAACCCTAGAGGAGGAGACGAAACACAATTCCAGCTGCCGCAAGTTCTAGAACCACGAGATCCAATCTAACACCATCACGGAGGGGTTCATCATCCTCATTGGTGCCTCTCCGATGATGCGTGAGTAGTCCACCATAGACCCACGGGTCCGTAGGCAGTGGCTAGATGGCTTCCTCTCTCTCTTTTGATTCTCAATACAATGGTGTCTTGGAGATCTATTAGATGTAATGACTTTTTGCGGTGTGTTTGTTGGGATCCGATGAAGTTTGAGTTCATGATCAGTTTCTATCCATGCATATTATTTGAGTCTTCTTTCATCTCTTATATGCATGATTATTTATAGCCTCATATTTCTTCTTCAAATCTTTGGTTTAGTTAGGCCAACTAGATCGATTTTTCTTGCCATGGGAAGAGGTGCTTTGTGATGGGTTCGATCTTGCGGTGTCCTCTCCCAGTGACAGAAGGGGCAGCGAGGCATGCACGTATCGTTGCTATTAAGGATAACAAGATGGGGTCTATTCCTACATGAATAGATCTTGTCTACATCATGTCATCGTTCTTATTGCATTACTCCATTTCTCCATGAAGTTAATACACTAGATGCATGCCGGATAGCGCTAGATCTGTGGAGTAATAGTAGTAGATGCAGAATCGTTTCGGTCTACTAATCTTGGACGTGATGCCTATATATTGATCATTGCCTTGGATATCGTCATGATTATTTGATCTTCTATCAATTGCCCAACAGTAATTTGTTTACCCACCGTGTGCTATTTTCTTGAGAGAAGCCACTAGTCAAATCTACGATCCCCGGGTCTATTCTTTTAATATATTGCTTTCCGATCTATCTTTTTCCGTATTTGTTTTCAGATCTATTATTCCGAAACCCAAAAATACCTTGCTGCACTTTATTTTTGCATCTTTTATTTTGTGTTCTTGTGTGATCTATTTATCCAATCTCATACAAACCAATCTATCTTTTTACCGTGGAGAGATTGACAACCTCTCTTATGCGTCGGGTTGCAAGTATTTGTTCTTTGTGTGCAGGTACCGTTTACATAGTGTTGCTTGGTTCTCCTACTGTTTCGATAACCTTGGTTTTATAACCGAGGGAAATACTTACCGTAGCTGTGCTGCATCATCCCTTCCTCTTTGGGGAAATACCGACGCAGTCTCAAGCCACTTCAAAGGAATTTCTGGTGCCTTTGCCGGGGAGACATCATCACATCTATCAGGTTCCTAATCACAAATCTCATCTCCTTGCAATTTACATTATTTGCCATTGCCTCTCATTTTCCTCTCCCCCACTTCTAATAAGGTTTTACAAAAATACAAAAATATTTTCCGTTTGCCTTTTTGCTTGTTTGCTATCTTTGCTTGTGTTGACATGTGCCTTCTATTTGCTTGCATCTTCGCTTGCTAAAAATCTATTGATATGGATCCTCATCCACATGCTAATCTTTTCAAAAGACCAAATTATGATGAACCAATTGCTAGTGAGTTGAGTGCACTTGATTGTCTCTATGAAGTTTTGTTTGAAAATCATGAATCTAATTTTTTTATGAAGTGTTGAAAGAAGAAATTTATAAGGTGATTCATGATAGCTCCTTGATTGAAAAGCATGATTGCAATGATGTTACTATAAATTCTATTAATATCAATTATGTCAATCATATGCAAAACTACAAGCTTGGGGATGATAATTTTGTCATGTCCACTTCTTATTGCAATGATCATGATTGGGGTGATAATGCTTCTTATGATCTTGAAAATTTATTTAAGCCTCATGTTGAATATGTTATTGATAATAATGTTTGCAATAGTATCCAAAGTGGGTTTGGGAGAGCGTCAAATTTAGGTAAAAAGAATTCCACATATTTGGGGAGTGTTCAATCTTATGATTTTTTTGATAAAAGTGGGTTTGGAGAGGTCATAACTTTAGTTGACGATAATCCCACTACTTTGGAAGATGATAAAAACTTTATGCATGTTGATCATAAAGAGAGTATTGTTTATGATAGCTATATTGTTGAATTTGATTATGATCCTACATGTAATTATTATGAGAGAGGAAATTATGGTTGTAGAAAAAATTTCATGATACTAAATTACCTCTCTTCATGTTGAGATTGCTATTGTCTCTTTTTTCTTCCTTCCATATGCTAGTTTTTGCTTGCCTTGATAATTTGTTTGCTTATAAAATGCTTATGCATAGGAAGTATGTTAGACTTAAGTGTGTTTTCCATATGCTTCATGATGCTCTCTTTGTGTTGCTATTATCATCTTTCATGAGGGCATCATTGAAATCTCAAGCCTATCTTAATGGCTAGAAAGAAAGAGCTTGTTGGGAGGCAACCCAATGAATAAAATAATTTTTGCTTTTTATTTTTCTTTTTGCTTTTGTTCTTTTGTTTACACTTTATTTGCCTCTATTATGATTGTGTTTTTATGTTTCAATTAGTGTTTGTGCCAAGTAAAGCCTTTAGGATCATGTTGGGTGATAGTTGATTTGATCTTGTTGGAAAACAGAAACTTTTGCGTCCAGTAGGAGAATTTTGAAAAATCAAAGAAGAAACGAAAAATTCTGAATTTTCTACACAAAATTGATATACAAATTTCCTACGTTTTCCTATTTTTTCAGAAATTTTGGAGTTACAGAAGTATGGTTAGCGTACAGACTACTACAGACTATTCTGTTTTTGTCAGATTCTGTTTTCGTTGCATTGTGTGCTTATTTTGATGACTCTATGGATTATATCAGGGGGTATAAGCCATGGTAAAGTTAGAATACAGTAGATATAATTCAATAATAAAATATTAATGGGTTTTCAACCTTACTTAAAGTGGTGTGCTTTATTATACTAACGGATCTCACGAAGGTTTTGTTAAGTTTTGTGTGATTGAAGTTTTGAAGTTTTGGGTGAGATCACGATGTATGAAGGAATGGAGTGAAAAGAGCCTAAGCTTGGGGATGCTATGGCACCCCAAGTTAATATCCAAGGAGAAACAAGCAACTAAGCTTGGGGATGCCCCGAGTGGCATCCCCTCTTTCTTCTAACGACCATCGGTATTTTACTTGGAGCTATATTTTTATTCGTCACATATCATGAGTTTTGCTTGGAGTGTCTTGTATTATATGAGTCTTTCTTGATTTTATTTTTAGTTTGTCACAAGTATCCTTGCTGGACACACCTATTTGAGAGAGCCAAAATTAAGCTATGATTTGTTAGAATTGCTCTATATGCTTCACTTAAATTTTTTGAGCTATGGAATTGCTCTAGTACTTCACTTATATCTTTTTGAGCACGGTGTGCTTTAAAATTTTGAAGAAATTATCTCATGCTTCACTTATATTATTTTGAGAGATGAAAATTTTATGCTCATGTTCTTCACTTAAATTTATTTGAGCTTGTCAAAAGCAATGGCAATATATGAAACTAGTCCCAAAGTGATAGATATTCAAGAGGGATATACTAAAAACTTTCATGAAGATCATTGGCCAAATTAAACTTGATTCCTTGTAATAGTTTTGAGACATGATGATACTAATATGTGAGTCATGTTGGTGAGTAATTATGCTTTAGCAAGAATATTGGTGTTAAGGTTTGTGATTCCCTATGCAAGCACGAAAGTCAATGGTTATGCAATGAAATTACATCCTACTTGTGGTGCATTATTCAGTGTTAGTTATGCTCAATGCCCGTTTATGTGAATTTTCGTTTCTTGGTTGGTTGCATCTCAATCTATTTGCTAGCCTCCACTTGTACTAAGTAGATATACTACTTGTGCATCCAAAATCCTTAAACCCAGTTTTGCCATATGAGTCCACCATACCTACCTATATGCGGTATTTTCGTGCCGTTCTAAGCAAATTTGTATGTGCCATCTCTAATTTTCAAAATGAATTTCCTTTTTGTGTGCCCGTACCGCTCATGAAGCGGGAGGGGGTGGCCGATATTTTTCCATGCTAGATGTGTTATTCTCAAGATGAGTGTTTATTCACTTGTCATTGCACGAGAGTACGGCAGTAATAGGGATGCCCAGTCCTGAAATGAAAAAGAAATTTACTTTATGTTGTGAAATAATAAATTCCTTGGAAAGTGTTGGTATGGAAGGCAACTGTGGATACGGCTAGCCATGGATTGTGAAAGAATGGTGGAAAAAGGAATAAACTTGCTTTTCTGTTTGGGAACCGCCTATGATATATCTAGCATGGAAAGTATTGGAAATTCTCGGTCGTTTTCGTTGACAGGAAAGGCATGCCACCCAAAATATTTTTCTCTCTCAATTTAAGGTTTGAGCTTTGGCACCTCTACAAATCTCTACTTCCCTCTGTGAAGGGCCTATCTATTTACTTTATGCATTTTTTATTTTTACTTTGAGTCTCAGTCTTCTCTTATAAAGCACCAACTAGGGGGCACTATGATCATACTTGTGCATTGGGTGTAGCTAATATTCGAATGTGTTTCATGAATGGATCAATGATTGAGCATGATGGGCTAGGGATAACTTTCTTTAGTGTTGATATTTTGAAAGACATGGTTGCTTATTGGTATGCTTGAGTATCAAAGTCTTCATGTCAAAACTAGACTATTGCTTTGAACCATCTAAAATTCTAAATGTCCATGGTACAAAACAAAAGAATATGTGATGAACATGTTAGGCAGCATTCCACATCAAAAATTCTATTTGTGACATTTACCTACTTGAGGACGAGCAGGAATTAAGCTTGGGGATGCTGATACGTCTCCAATGTATCTATATTTTTTGATTGTTCCATGCTGTTATATTATCATTCTTGGATGTTTTATAATCATTTTATAGCAACTTTATATCATTTTTTGGGACTAACCTATTGACATAGTTCCCAGTGCCAGTTGCTATTTTTTGCTTGTTTTTTACTTCGCAGAATATCAGTACCAAACGGAGTCCAAATGCCACGAAACTTTTAGGAGATTTTTTTGGACCAGAAGACAACTTGGGAGCCAAGGAAGCACCTGGGGGGAAACCCGTGGGGCCCACGATACACCAGGGCGCACAAGAGGCCCCTGGCGCACCCTGATGTATTGTGGGGCCCACGAAGGTCTTTTCCACCGCCTCTCAGCTCTATAAATCCTCAGAAATTCCAAAAACCCTAGAGGAGGAGACGAAACACAATTCCAGCCGCCGCAAGTTCCAGAACCACGAGATCCAATCTAACACCATCACGGAGGGGTTCATCATCCTCATTGGTGCCTCTCCGATGATGCGTGAGTAGTCCACCATAGACCTACGGGTCCGTAGGCAGTAGCTAGATGGTTTCCTCTCTCTCTCTTTTGATTCTCAATACAAAGGTCTCTTGGAGATCTATTTGATGTAATGAATTTTTGCGGTGTGTTTGTTGGGATCCGATGAAGTTTGAGTTCATGATCAGTTTCTATCCATGAATATTGTTTGAGTCTTCTTTGATCTCTTATATGCATGATTATTTATAGCCTCGTATTTCTTCTTTGAAACTTTGGTTTAGTTAGGCCAACTAGATCGATTTTTCTTGCCATGGGAAGAGGTGCTTTGTGATGGGTTTGATCTTGCGGTGTCCTTTCCCAGTGACAGAAGGTGCAGTAAGGCACGCATGTATCATTTCCATTAAGGATAACAAGATGGGGTCTATTCCTACATGAATAGATCTTGTCTACATCATGTCATCGTTCTTATTGCATTACTCCGTTTCTCCATGAACTTAATACAATAGATGCATGTTGAATAGCGGTCGATGTGTGGAGTAATAGTAGTAGATGCAGAATCGTTTCGGTCTACTAATCTTGGACGTGATGCCTATATATTGATCATTGCCTTGGATATCGTCATGATTATTTGATCTTTTATCAATTGCCCAACATTAATTTGTTTACCCACCGTGTGCTATTTTCTTGAGCGAAACCACTAGTGAAATCTACGGCCCCCGTGTCTATTGTTTTAATATATTGCTTTCCGATCTATCTTTTTCCGCATTTGTTTTCAGATCTATTATTCCAAAAAACGCAAAAAATACCTTGTTGCACTTTTTATTTGCATCTTTTATTTTGTGTTCTTGTGTGATCTATTTATCCAATCTCATACAAACCAATCTATGTTTTTACCATGGAGAGATTGACAACCTCTCTTATGCGTCGGGTTGCAGGTATTTGTTCTTTGTGTGCAGGTACCGTTTACATAGTGTTGCTTGGTTCTCCTACTGGTTCGATAACCTTGGTTTAATAACCGAGGGGAATACTTACCGTAGCTGTGCTGCATCATCCCTTCCTCTTTGGGGAAATACCAACGCAGTCTCAAGCCACGTCAGGTGGCTATTTTTAGGAAGATATAATGAGACTTATGTGCAACAGAGCATATCATGTCGCGGGGTTTGGATGCACCAGCGAAGTTTGCACCGATCCTCAAGGTGAGAATGGGCAATGCACGGTACCGAAGAGGCTAGCAAATATGGAAAGGTGGGAGTGCGTACATCCATGGATTCACATTAGTCATAAAGAACTCATATACTTATTGCAAGGTTTTATTAGCTCTCTTGAAGCAAAGTACTACTGACATTCCCCTAGGGAGGAGGTTGGGAGGAGTTAACCATCGCGTGCCTCCGACCTAACATCACTAAGATTTCAACGAGGAATAAGAATGCTCACACATCATCACCATGCCATAACCAATATTTAGATGAACAACAAATAAACACCCTTTAACTATCGATATTTCTACTAACCAATAACCATGCACTCACGCCCTTTCATATTACCACATCAATATCATTAACCCACAATTTCTCTTTTGTGTGCTACATGTGGTTTTGATTATGCACTCATTGAATACCTATTATTTTTGGACTAGTCTTATAACCCATGCAAATTACAGTCACTATTTATTAACCCTCAAACAAATATAAGTGAAGATTGAGAGTGCAATTATTTCTATAAAATTTATACGCCACCGTGCTAAAAAATATATAAGTGAAGTACTAGAGCAACTTCTAAGCTCAAAAGACATAAGTGAAGCATATAGAGTATTCTAGCAAATCATGGTGAAAGTGTGTCTCTCTCAAGTAGATGTGTCCAGCAAACAATGATTGTGGCAAACTAAAACAAAAGCAAACTAAATCAAATGACGATCAAAGAAAAACTCATATCATGTGATGAATAAAATTATAGCTCCAAGTGACATACCGCTGGATTGAGACGAAAGAGGGGATGCCTTCCGGGGCATCCCCAAGCTTAGACGCTTGAGTCTTCCTAGAATTTGACTTGGGGTGCCTTGGGAATCCCCAAGCTTAGACTCTTTGCCTCTCCTTAATCCTTCATCCATCGTGACAACACCCATTACTTGAAAACTTCAGCACACAAAACTCAACAGAAACCTTCGTGAGACCCGTTAGTATAATAAACATATCAAATACTTTAGGTACTGTTATAAATTGATGCATATTTAATTATTGCATAAGGTACTATATTCTAAATTCTCCAAGAATTATACCCCCTAATATAATCCATAGCATCATCAAAACAAGCAAACTATGGAAGCAAAAACAGAATCTGTCTAAAACAGAACAGTGTGTAATGATCTCTAGAGAAACTATACTTATGTAACTCCAAAACTTCTGAAAATGAGGAAAACCTGGGGAATTTGTATAGCCATACTGTGTAAAAATTTCAGATCAAAAAGACGTTCTATTAAAATCAGAGAAATTTTGCACTTAATGCTAAAGTTTCTGTTTTTGCACCGTATCAATTCTACTCATCATCCAAGTCATCCCAAAGGCTTTACTTGGCACAAACACTAATAAAAACATAAAAACACAATTGTTACAGTAGCGAAAATCATGTTATCAAACCAAAACATAAAGTATTGGGTTGTCTCCTAACAAGCTCTTTCCTAATAGCCATTAAGATAGGCATGGGATAATAATGATGCTCACATAAAATACAAGAATTTAAGCACAAAGAGAGCATCATAAAACATGTGACAAACAAATTTAAGTATAACATACTTCCTATGCATAGGCATTTTATAAGCAAACAAAATATCAAGACAAGGACTGCCTAGCATATGCAAATAGGAAGAATGAAGCATTAACAATTTGAACATCAAGAGAGGTAATTGAATATGAAAATTCCTATAACCGCATTTGCCTCTCTCATAGTAGTTACATGTGGGATCATAATCAAATTCAACAATATAGCTATCATATAAAATATTATCTTCATGTAATCTTCCAAGATAGTGGGATTAACTTCAACTAAAGTCGTGACCTCTGCAAACCCCCTTTTATCAAAAATTTCAGAAGATTGATCATTCTCCAAAATAGTGGGACCATTATTACCTAAAGTTGACGCTAATCCAAACCCACTTTTAGTAGCATTGCAAATATCATTATCAATAGTAGATTTACCATGAAGCTCAAAATTCTCAACATCACAAGAATTAGCATGATTATCACTCCAATCATGATCATTAGCACAATTGATATTCATAGAATTTATACTAGCAAAATTGTGATTATGCTTTTCATTCAATAAATGTATCCCAATAGCATTTTCATTCATCAGTTCATTATGAGCTATTGGTTTACAATAAACAACAAGTTTGAAAAGATTAGATAAAATGGACGAGGATACATTTATCTTAAATTTTTGCAATTAATTCCTGCTTTGGTGTGACAAAGATAAAGACAACATAACTAGGCAAGCAAGCAAATAGAAATATTTTTGTATTTTTGGTTTTTATAGCAAGCAAAATATAACAGCAAATAAAAAGTAGAACAAGTTAATGATAATTTGTGAGAAGGTACTTGATGGTAAGTTGGTGATACTCCCCGGCAACGGCGCCAGAAATCCTTCCTGATACTTGTCATCTGCGTTGGCTTTTTCCGTGAAGAGGAACGAATAATGCAGCACAATATAGATAAGTATTTCCTTTAGTGAGAACCAAGGTTATCGAACCAATAGGCAGACCACACAACCCCCGTCTTCAGTGCCTACACACAAAAGAGCAAATACTTGCACCCAACGCAGGGCAAAAGGGTTGTCAAGCCCCCTGAGCTCGTTACTTGCAAGTAAATAAGTAGTGTAGTTGATAGATGGATAAATATAAATTGCAAAATAATTAAAAAGTAAATAATGGCAGCAAGGAAATAGTAGCGTTTGTAAATTTATAAGCGAATAGACCCGAGGGCCATAGTGTTCTCTAGTGGCATCTCTCTCAAAGTAGGCATATGGTGGGTAAACAAATTAGTGTTGGGCAATTGATAGAAAAGCGTATAGTTATGCAATATTTATTCACCGCAATGATCATGTGTATATAGGCATCACGTCCATAAGAAAATAGGCCGACTCCTGCCTACACCTACTACTAGTACTCCACATCGAGAGCGCTTCTATTCTTGCCTCTCTAAGTATTAAGTTCATGACAAATAGAGTAATGCTTGGAGAACGATGACATGATGTAGACAAAGAGAATCCAAGCAATATGAATTAACCCCATCGTTTTATCCTTAGTGGCAACAATACAAATACGTGTCTTGTCTCTTTCTGTCACTGGGATATAAAGCACCGCAAGATTGAACCCACTACAACGCACCCCTCTCACTGAAGATACATCAATCTAGTTGGCCAAACCAAATCAATAGATTAGAGAGATTTACGAAGCTATAATAGTCATGCAAATAAGAATCGTAAAATAATTCAGTGAAGACTCAAATATTTTTCATGAATAATCTGAAGATAAACCCACAATTCATCGGATCACAACAAACGCACTGCACAAAGTGATGACATCGAATAGATCATCGCGTAGATGCGATGAACCTTGTATTGAAGAGCAGAGAGAGAGAGAGAGAGAGAGAGAGAGAGAGAGAGAGAGAGAGCCATCTAGATACTAGCTATGGACCCGTAGGTCTGTGGTAGACTACTCACACATCACCATGGGAGCAGCAAGGTTGATGAAAAGGCCCTCCGTGATCGATCCCCCTCCGACAGTGCACCAGAACAGGGCTCCAGATGGGCACACGGCGGAACAAAGACTTGCGGCGGAGGAAAAATTGTTTCGGGATCTCCCCTAGGGTTTTTGGGGAATACGAGAATTTATAAGCCAGAGAACGAGGCCAGGAGAGCCACAAGGGGCCCACGACCCAACAGGACACGACCTCCCTGGGCACGCCCTGTTGGCTCGTGGGCCCCCCAGCCTTCTCCTAAAGCTTCCAGGTCTTCTTTTGGTCCAGAAAAAATCATCAAAAAGTTTCCTGGTATTTGGACTCCGTTTGGTACTGTTAGCTAAAAAGCCAAAAACATGCAGAAAACAACAACTGGCACTGGGCACTAGGTTAATTGGTGTTGGGGATATTCCCCAGGCTAAAGGTTTGACCCGACCAACAACTTGAAAGCTATATGGGTCGCCCCATTTTCCGGGTTAAGATAAAGATGACAAGGAGGAATCCAGGGCTTAGTGATGAGACCCGACAGGAGGCCGGTTTGACAAGGAGCCCAATATGCCGGCTCATACAGATAGACCCAAAGGCCCAGAATGAGACCTGGTCGAAGGCCGGCTCATGGAGGGACCCCGAAGGGCCGGCTCATGGATAATACTCAAGATGGAGGCTCAACTTGGAAGACAAAGATGACCTAAAAGACTTAGAGTAGGACTCCAATTAAGGGAAGCAAGACCCAGACTAGGATTCATCTTGTAATAGAAGAGAGACTAGTCCTAATCCTACTAGGACTCTACATGTAAGCCTGCCCCTTCAACTTATATAAGGAGGGGCAAGGCACCCCAAGAGGGAGAAGTAAAGTCATTAGAGATAAACAGATTAGAAACCCTCGAGACTAGAGGTAGCAAAACATCACCATTATAATCGAGATCATCATCATCATCATCAATAGCAATCAAGCAGGATGTAGGCTTTTACCTCCACCGCGAGGGGCCGAACCTGGGTAAAACATGCGTCTCTCGATTCCGACCAACCCCGTTAAAGCTACCACCTAGTTGCGATGGCCTCACACCTAAGTTCTCTCACGCGGACATCTGCCATGACAAAACCACGGCAATTGGCGCCCACCATGGGGCCTGCGCACGGTGGTGTTGTGTTCTTGGAGGGATCTCTTCAAGGAACGAGAAGCTCGCGATTGGCCGGATGAATAAGAGCCGGTGCGGAAGGATCTACATCGCTTTCATGATGAGCATTTGGAACGATATATATGAAAATTAAGATCATGAAAAATTTAGGGTTGCGTGATGTGCGTCGTCACACGCGACCAGGCGATGCGTCGAAGCTGGGTTGATTGCCCCTGCACCCCCGCAAGAAGCCAAGTGAGATAGGAGTTACATCCATACGCGTCAAAATCATCAAGTTGTGGTTGTTCTGTTAGATTCCCCGAGTTGCTTCCGCTACGTACAGTCCCAAGGAAATCAGCCGGTATTGTTGCTGCTACTCCTCGACATGAAATCCAAAAGTAACAATGGAGAAGCCCACGCATCAAGTCAAAAGTACAGACAAAAGTATTGTTTTCATCACATCAAGCATCAAACTTGATGGTTTCAAGTACCAGATGCTACCAGGAGGCCGATTCAAGAATTAAGGAAAGGAAAAGTTACTAAGTTGGTCTGGCATGTGACTACCAGAAAAAAAAGAGAAAAACACCTCCGGACAGGGGCTGGAAGAAAGAGAAGGCAAAAGAGCTCCACCACATTGTTTATTTTGGCACAAGTCTCAAGATTTAACAAGCACTAGGCCTACTAGATGGCCATACGAGAAGTCCATGGAACCAGAATACTACCAGCATAGATGCTTTTACTCATCAAATGTAAAATACATCGATTCGAGTCAGTCTGACTTTTCATATTTGAGTCCGTCAGGCTTTTTATCTGGCTTTTCATATCCGTCTGCCACTCGGCTGGTCGTCAACCTTGTCAAAAGCACACACGCATCAAATCCGTGAGTCCGATACTATCATGATTAGACTGAGAATAAAAAAGAAGGAAAGAAGTCCCTTGGAGTTTCGATCGGCCGACCACTGTTTCCAAAGGAAAACGTATTACACTATAGCCTGATTGCACGAGGCTCAAGGAAAATCCATCCATGTTTACAGTGAAGAAATCAACTAGTAGTATATATCAATATTAGTACTATTCCAATGATCCGTTTTTCATCTGCAACCATCCGGACGGACTAATTCATCTGTTGTCAAATACATCAGGTCATATCCGTTCAATCTATTTTTTTTATTAGTGTGTATATATTATTTTCTTCAAAGAACAATTACTTTGGCATGTAATATTTTTACGCAGGACAATAATTTATTACAAAAGTGGCATGGCGTTTGACCGCAAATACGGAGCTCATGCCAATATCATCATGCGCCAACATTCGTCCACGCCACGCTGTCCGACGGACACGCGTGCATGCTGCCACCCGTGTAGTCCGGTCTACATCAACACGCCAGGGCCGCGACCGCCCATATGAGCCACCCAATGGACGCGCGCAATCCGCCGCCGCCACGGTCCGGTCTACAACAGCACGCCAGGACCGCGCCTACTCGCTCGAGCCGCCTTATGGACGCACGCAGGCCGCCGCCCCCGTGGCCCGGTCTCCTCCAACAACAATGGAGCAAAGGAAAAAGTGACATTTGGAATCATGTCTTATGCAATGTTGCCAAAGCCCGCGCCAGCCTCCACTCATGCCGGGTTGCCCAATGGATGGCCGCATTGGCCTGCCATCCCCACGGTCCGGTCTGCTCCACCACATTAAAAGAAATAGGAGAGCCGACCATGGAGGAAACATCCCTGGAGAAGCTACAATTTGAGCCGGCCACCATTGATCCGGTGATTCAAAAGCCAACAGCAAAGAAGAAGAAAAAATGATGGCCCTGGAGGAGCGAGGAGAGCCGGACCAAGAGAGAATAGCAACAAATGGGTCCAAAGGCGTATGAACTCAATTTGCGCAAAAATGGCTTTGTTGAAAGAGATATGCCAAGGACATATGATGAGCACTGAGAAAAGATCATCGACTCGCCGACCTCTGGCCTCAATAAAATTCATCTTTCAGCTGTCAACTCTACGACGGCTTATGCAATAGCCAAGTATGAAGAATCTCAAGCCAACTCCTCGAGTCACCTTAAGACTCGGGGACTACACTGACATGACTCGGTAGATTCGACCGGGTTGAAAAATTGAAGAACCCCGGGTCATTGCAGGGAAGCTAACCCGGTCCCGGGGGCTACTGCCTTATTGGTGAAAAATTCAAGGTCACCCAAGAGGACTAGATGCCATGATGCGCAGTTCAAACATGGGTGTCCTGCCTTATTGGCGAAAAAATTAAAGGTCGCCCCAGATGACTAGCTGCCACGATGCGCAGTTCAAACATGGGTGTCCTGCCTTGTTGGCAAAAAAATTAAAGGTTGCCAAAGATGACTAGCTGCCATGATGCGTTGTTCAAACATAGGTATCCTGCCTTATTGGCTCATCATATTATGATAAATGGAATAAAGCCGGCTTATCTGGACCCCAGATGTTTTGCAGTAGTAGCATTGTCTCATGTATATCCTATGCTGAGCTTTTCCATGATCATAAAGTCACTTGAGGGCTCCCGACTCAACGAGTTAGCCATTAATAATATCCCTCTTCACTCGGCTAAATGCCATTACAAAACTTGGTTAAACCTGCCTGTTTGCAAGATGCTACTCCGAAAAAAGTGACCCCGTGTTCTCGATAAGTCAATCCACATGGACCCTGAACTTATCCAGGTTAAAACATCGACTGGAGTCACGTGAGAGACGGCTTATAGAAAGCGAGGATAAACTGTGGGCTATCACACCAGCTTCATTGAAGCAAGACTCGAGCCTCGAAAGCCGATTTTTATGTCGAGCCTGAAAGCCGGCATTTTTATACTCTGTTATCATATACATACATCATCCTGCATTGCATCATTACACAATGCATCATACATACATATCTATATTTGTTTATGTTGTGGAAAGCTGGTCTTCAAACCGGGTTACATCGTAACTTCTGCAGGAACAAATATATTTTTTACAGCCAAAATGGTCGGATCTTTATCATGGTTTATCATAACTAGTATTAAATGATTGTTTTTTCCAACCCAACTCAGAAGAAATGACTATTCTCAAAAATCCGGTCTATCACATATTGTTGAGCTGGTATATTACGTATTGCTGAGCCGGCCTATTACATATAATGTCGGATCATCTAATCGACCGGCTCTTGGATTTTTTCAACTTGTGCTATGTAGTAAACTACAACACTTATGGATTTCTCAAACATATATTTGTCGGGTTGCACCGCAACCACGGGCAGAGATTTCATTTCAAGCACAAAGGCATTATTCCAGGATATTCGTACAAACGATAAATTACCGGGTTGCATTATAACCACGGGCATTATGATGGGTTATATTATTCTCACATAGTCCCAAGTCGCTGCAAGCATATGACCCGGCACTTGGGGGCTACATCATATGTTGTTTCTCTTTTCAAAGGAGAAGTACATAAAAGTCCCGAGTCGCTGCACGCAAACGCCCCGGCACTTGGGGGCTACACTACTCAGATCAAATTTTCTAAAGTCCCAAGTCGTTGCAGGCATGCGACCCGGCACTTGGGGGCTACAGTATTCAACTGTTTAAACAGATTATAAGGTCCTAATTGAAGACCCGGTCCATCACATACTGATAAGCCAGCCCTTGGGGGCTACACATGTCAAATGCAAAAGATTCAGTCTATATCTGGCGACTCAGATGACAACCTGGATTTCTCGAAAGCTATCTATTTAGAACATTCAAAACCAAGTTTAAAGCACCAGGTTGTTGCAGGCAAAACAATCCGGCCCTTGGGGGCTACACTGGCTGAAGTTTTATAAGTATAAGACAATTACAAGTCCCAGGCTGCTGCAGGCAAGACAACCCGGCACTTGGGGACTACACACTCAAAGATATTATTGCAAAGCACCAAGTCATCATTAACTGATAAACTCGGAGCTTGGAGGCTACAGGTAATATGGAGATAAAAAAATAGAAGAATACCTTCAAGCAGTCACTTTTTAGTGAGATGGGTCTCATTTCTTGGTGGAGGTTTGCAAAGATCATCTTCTCCAAGTTATTCATAGAAAGGACTAGAAGCCGGCTCAACATCAGATGGATCTTTTATTCCCAATAATGTTATCTAGCCGAAGAATTGAAAGCTGACTCAACATTTCACGGATTTCTTTATTCCCATAATTTTATCAAGTCAACTGGAGTCGAGTTGTTCGACCTGGCTGCGCCAACGATCATGACCCGGCATCATCAATGTTCATGACCCGACAGAGTCTATATATGCAACCCGGCTTCACAAGCTGGCAATTTCTACATCCATAAATCAGCAATATATTCATCCTAATTCAGCATCCACTATGTTTGACGACCCGGCAACAGCCGCCACGTCCCAGAAAGCCGGTTCAACAACAGACGAAATTCTATTCCCAATATTCTCAAACCCAAAGCACGAGGAGCTGGCCTGATGTTATAGGTATTATTATTTCCAGTATTTTTTCTACGAGGAAACCACATCAGCAAATGGAATGAGAAGCCAACCCGATGATATGACAAAGAGAGACCCGGATTTTCGAGGAGCTACTTCATTGAAATAAGCCGGCCAGTGGAGCAAGCAGGTCCTTAACATATTTATTATTCTTATTTCAGGAGCTTACCATGAATAAATTCAAGCTAACATGGGGGCTAATGTTGGGGATATTCCCCACGGTTCTAACCCGGCTGAAGGTTTGACCCGGCCAACAACTTGAAAGCTATATGGGACGCCCCATTTTCCGGGTTAACATAAAGATGACAAAGAGGAATCCAGGGCTCAGTGATGAGACCTGGCAGGAGGCCGGCTTGACAAAGAGCCCAATATGCCGGCTCTTACGGGCAGACCCGAAGGCCCAGAATGAGACCTGGACGAAGGCCGGCTCATGGAGAGACCCTGAAGGGCCGGATCATGGAGAATACTCAAGAGGGATCCTCAACTTGGAAGACAAAGATGACCTACAAGACTTAGAGTAGGACTCCAATTAAGGGAAGCAAGACCCAGACTAGGATTCATCTTGTAATAGAAGAGAGACTAGTCCTAATCCTACTAGGACACTACATGTAAATCTGCCCCTTCAACTTATATAAGGAGGGGCAAGGCATCCCAAGAGGAAGAAGTAAAGTCATTAGAGATAGACAGATTAGAAACCCTCGAGACTAGAGGTAGCGAAACAACACCCTTGTAATCGAGATCATCATCATCATCAATAGCAATCAAGCAGGATGTAGGCTTTTGCCTCCACCGCGAGGGGCTGAACCTGGGTAAAACACGCGTCTCTCGATTCCGACCAACCCCGTTCAAGCTACCACCTAGTTGCGATGGCCTCACACCTAAGTTCTCTCATGAGGACATCTGCCATGACAAAACCATGACAATTGGATAGTGCTAAAAAATAATATGAATTGGCAAATAAATGCCTAAAAAGCATCCTAGAATGATAATATTATAGCGTGGAACAATAAAAAATTATAGATACGTTGGAGACGTATCACACCCCGTCTCAGAGGAACCGGAACACCCCGTATTCTAGCCCAAAGAACAAGTCTTCTGGAATACGACACTGCTTAGCATAGAACAAATCAACTTTTTATTACAAATAATCGAGGTACAAGGGTTCGTGTATTACAAAGGATTACATCGGCACAGCGACACTACGCCTGCTAAGGTAGCTCTATGCTAGCAGTGGAACAACTCGTAACAGTGGAATAACTTCTAGCAGTGGAACAAGGACGTCGATGATGGACTCCACTCCACAGGGACTCTGGCTGGGACACACCCTAGATTAAAAACTCGGGATCCTCAACAAGCAATCAATCACGGCATCACCTGCAATCTGGCATGACACGCCAAGTGAGTACTTTGAATGTACTCGCAAGCTCACAGCAACCAAAGCAATCAAGACAAACAATAACATGGCATTTCCAGGTTAATTAAAGATGAGCATGATACTACTAGAACAACATGAGATGAGCATGGCATGAACATGTTACTCATGATATGAACATGATGGTACTAGCATGAGAAGGGAGGGGTCAATGTTTAAGGTCTCATGGACCAACTTACTCTGCTTGGAGGTTACTTTGTAACCACCAGAGATAATCACCTTACTTACCCCCTGATCATCACATGATCACATCATGATCAACCATCATCAATAATACCATCGTGATCACCACAAGATCACCTCATAATAATACAATCGTGATCATCTCGTGACCACATAAAGATCAACCAACTTCTTTCCTCATCGAACCGGGGTTGTTTATTTTTCAGATTATCATTACTGTTGACCCATAGTGTGACCTACTACGAACTGTGTCCATATCCGAGGACATGGCTATCGATAGATTATACACTCTGCAGAGGTTAGTACACTATACCCACACCACGTAACTCATGGCCTCGTGCTCCCATTCGGGTGGACCAACGACATTCCAACAAAATCAATCTATTTCATGATACTCTCCTAGCCACTCCGACAAACTCCCCTTTGGGCTATGCCATGGGTGGCCCCGATGTCAACTCGTGACATCGGCCACCTTTGTGGCCGCCACCGTTGTGGCAAAACAAACTCGTCCCAAACGGGGACACCCGGGTACAACACAAGTCTGGAACACAAGGTTATGCGTGCTCACCGGGCCAGGGTAGTGCAAGCGTATAACCTTCCCTGGTTGGAGGCACCAGCGATAGGCATGACAATAGACCACATTAGGGCCTCCCATCCGGGCACGTGTGGTTGCACTGGTGAGCTCGATTCGGTGGCACCATGACTCAGCCAACAGATTTTCTCAAGTTCAATTAATGTCAGGTTTAACTTGAACAGTAATGAGCTGAGTCATAATAACATGGTAAAATAATAATGCATGTGAACATGATATCAACATTAACATGAATGGAAACATAAAAATCTAACATGTGAATCTTAATATAATCAACATTTCATTTAATCTACTAAATGCGAATGAGCATGGCATTGTGATGATCATGCATATGACAAGTATTTTCATAACAGACGGTAATAATGCATATGAGCATATCATTATCACTAGTATGAAATAATTACAATAATGAAACATGATAATAATAATACTAGCAAAAAACCATTCAACTCACTAGAATGAAATGAACATGGCATGATGATGAGCATGGATCCACAAGCATATATATACATAGTATATAATGAAATAAACAAACAGTTATTCAATCATTCAACTGAAAATCATGGCTAGTGCAAGGCCATCTTGCAAGTGGCTATCGTGGCTTGCCTGGGGATGAAGGAATCATCGAGAAGAAGTGTGATGATCTCCCGGAAAGATTTGCCGGAGAAGTTTCTCTCTCGAAGGGGGCTGAATAAGGGCAAGGGAAAAATTGTCATTTTCAGAGTGTGACAACATCATGAAAATGGTACCAACAAAACAGGCTCTATGAATAGAGAATGTGGGCTTTTGAATCACCTGAATCGGAGTCACGGATGCGAAGTTACGACCGTTCGTTCGTTAGGCAGAAAACAAATAAATACATGTCCGTTTCTACCCTTAATTGACGAACGTCCGCTATGTAAGGGTTTCGGACGGCAGGGTTAAACAGACAACACCTTTTTAGAAAATACGCTTTTGCTGCACTAAAAGCGTATTCTCGGTCGAAGAAGAGACAGAGTACGCCTTCTAAAAATGAAAGCGTATTTTAGAAATTATGCTTCCAATTTAAACTCGCGGGCCCGACCTTTGGGTCGCTGACGAGTGGGGCCCATCAGTTCTCTCTCTCTCTCCTCCCGGGCTTATTTCGCTTCCTCCCGACGGGGCAGAGGAGGGGCGAGGCAGGGCACAACCGGCGTTGGCCCCGACGACTCCGGCCACCTCCGACTGGGGTCCGGCACCAGCGGGCTCGGGACGATGAGTCACGTCCGCCTGACCTAGGCACGGATGCCGAGGAAGGCCAGGGATGCGGGGGCTGGAAGATCCACGAACATGGCCGACGGGCGAGGATGGACACAGCGCTCCGGTGCTCCGACGGCCAGGGAATTGGGCGGGAGGGCTTCACCGGGTTTCTGGGGTTGCAATGGTGGAGGAAAGAAAGGGAGGTGACGAGGTCACCTACCCTAGGTAGGGTCATGTTCCTCTGATCTTGGACACTCTTGGGGTCCTACAAGGTCACGAAAGTCCTTGGCTTACCTCGACACTCGGACGAATGTACTAGAGGCACTCGGCTCCTTACAAGTCACTCGGACGTTGTTAACCACTCCGCGAGAAGGAAGCAGGAGCGTCCTAAGAGCTGCAACGTTCGAGGGGCTTAATACACCTTAAGTGCTGTAAAGACCACGTTACCCGTAATGGTTGTAGTTAACTTAGCAGTTTCTAGTAACCCCCGCAGTTACTGTCATTAATGACCCTAGTGATGGCGTTTAGCCGGTGGTGGCGCACTCTATATAAGCCATCCCCGGGCGCCAGAGCAAGGGTTACAAACTCTCTATAATCAGAACATATATCAAGCAATACCTGGCCCCAGGGCTCGAGACGTAGGACTTTTACCACTTCCGAGTGGGGTCCGGACTCGTAAACACTGATTGTTACACTTGCTCCGTAGCTAGGCTTCGCCCTACTCATTCATACCCCTAGTACTATTGTTAGGATTACTCCCACGACTGTTGGCGCCCACCGTGGGGTGGCAGTTCTAGCAAACTCCGGTGCAAGTGAGATTATTTCCTTTTTCCGGCCATCATGTTGGCACTCGGCGGTGAGATCCTCTTCGGTAGCCTTTGCTTCGTCGCTGATGGTTCAGCCTGGTTGCATGAGGCACCACTGGACCCAGATGCGTTCCCCGCCCGCGGGGCCATGCATTTCAGCGCGGCGGCGCAAGGGGTTCTTCTGCGACAATCGTCGGAGCCATACGTCTCAGGGTCGATCCGTTCGACCTCTGGCCGCCACAAGTGTTCTGGACGTTCGTGGCTGCAGCGGTGGCTCAAGCACGTCATGGCATGGCAGCCTACCTCCGAGCAGGTTGCAGTGCTCGACTCCGACGAGCCCACCCTCAGCTTGTCTCCCTCATCGGGCGATGAGTTGTCCGACGAATCCGAGTTTGAAAGCAGCGGAAACGCTGCTGAAATACTGATGGCGCACTCCACCAATCATGGTGCCCCTGGGTACTTGGTGGGTGGTTCTCGTGATCGAGGCGGAGGTCGTCTCGGTGAAGGTCCTTCCGATGGTTATTTCCCGCAGCCTCTCTCTCGGGAGCAGCGGGAAGAGAGGAGAAGGAGGGATGACGAAGTCCTTCTTATCCCTATCATGGGTACATCGCCCGAGGAGACAGCCTTGGAGGCCACACGTCAGGCCACCTTGGCTGAACGTGAGCGTTTGGAGAGGCTCCAGCGAGCACTCGATGAACGAGCAGCGAAGGAGCAACCGAGCTGCAGTTACGCCAGGCGGCGGCCGATCCCGAGTGAAAGGCCGCCCAAGATTCCAGTGATGCATACTCCTATAGAGAGTCTAGCTGGAGCCACTTGGATACCTGAATACATTCAGCCGTCCGGTTCTGCGGCTGGAGATGGCATTCGGCAGATCCAGACTCTGCTGAAGACGGCGATGAGGCAGAACGCAGAAGTGTCCCAATCGAATCAGCGCGTTTATAGCAAGTCCTTTTGGGCCGACATTGTCCAGTCTGCACACAGTCCACATGCCTATGGGAAACACCGGTACTCTCCTCCTCCTCCGAGAGGCCGGCAAGGAGGGTATTGGCGCGATGATCGTGACGTCACTCGGACGCCCCCTCCGAGGGGTGGTTCACAAGGCAAACGTCCCTTTGACGACGGTCATCCTCATAGAGAAGACCACAATCGGACTCCCCCTCGCCCCAGCCATCATGAGGAAACAGGTCGACGCCCCCCGCTGCTCAACGCCAGGTCTACCTGTTGGGGAACGTAGTAATAATTCAAAAAAATTCCTATGTGTCACCAAGATCAATCTAGGAGATGGTAGCAACGAGAGAGAGGGAGTGCATCTTCATACCCTTGAAGATCGCTAAGCGGAAGCGTTGCAAAGAACGCGGTTGATGGAGTCGTACTCGCGGCGATTCAAATCGCGGAAGATCCGATCCAAGCGCCGAACGGACGGCGCCTCCGCGTTCAACACACGTACAGCCCGGGGACGTCTCCTCCTTCTTGATCCAGCAAGGGGGAGGATAAGTTGAGGGAGAGCTCCAGCAGCACGACGGCGTGGTGGCGGTGGAGCTCGTGGTTCTCCGGCAGAGCTTCGCTAAGCACTACGGAGGAGGAGGAGGTGTAGGAGGGGGAGGGCTGCGCCAGGGGCAAGGGCTGCAGCTCCCATGCACCTCCCCACTATATATAGGGGTGGAGGGGGCTGGTTTCTTGCCCTCCAAGTCCATTGGGGCATTGGCAAAGGTGGGAGGAAAGAAATCCCATCCTTTCCCTTCCCCACCGATTGTTATCCCCCCTTTTTAGGGATCTTGATCTTATCCCTTCGGGATATGATCTTATTCCTTCTAAGGGGGGATCTTGGTGCGCCTTGACCAGGGGTGTGGGGCCTTTCCCCCACTACCCACGTTCATGTGGGTCCCCCCATGCAGGTGGGCCCCACTCCGGAACCTTCTAGAACCTTTCCGGTACAATACCGAAAAATCCCGAACATTTTCCGGTGGCCAAAATAGGACTTCCCATATATAAATCTTTACCTCCGGACCATTCCGGAACTCCTCGTGACGTCCGGGACTCCGAACAACTTTCGGTGACCACATACAATTCCCATTACAACTCTAGCGTCCCCGAACCTTAAGTGTGTAGACCCTACGGGTTCGGGAACCATGCAGACATGACCGAGACACCTCTCCGGCCAATAACCAATAGCAGGAGCTGGATACCCATATTGGCTCCCACATGTTCCACGATGATCTCATCGGATGAACCACGATGTCGAGGATTCAATTAATCCCGTATACAATTCCCTTTGTCCATCAGTATGTTACTTGCTCGAGATTCGATCGTCGGTATCCCTGTACCTTGTTCAATCTCGTTACCGGCAAGTCTCTTTACTCGTTCCGTAACACATGATCCCGTGACTAACTCCTTAGTCACATTGAGCTCATTATGATGATGTATTACCGAGTGGGCCCGGAGATACCTCTCCGTCACACGGAGTGACAAATCCCAGTCTCGATTCGTGCCAACCCAACAGACACTTTCGGAGATACCTGTAGTGCACCTTTATAGTCACCCAGTTATGTTGTGACGTTTGATACACCCAAAGCATTCCTACAGTATACGGGAGTTGCACAATCTCATGGTCTAAGGAAATGATACTTGACATTAGAAAAGCTCTAGCAGACAAACTACACGATCTTGTGCTATGCTTAGGATTGGGTCTTGTCCATCACATCATTCTCCTAATGATGTGATCCCGTTATCAACGACATCCAATGTCCATGGTCAGGAAACCATGACCATCTATTGATTAACGAGCTAGTCAACTAGAGGCTCGCTAGGGACATGGTGTGGTCTATGTATTCACACATGTATTACGGTTTCCGGTTAATACAATTATAGCATGAACAATAGACAATTATCATGAACAAGGAAATATAATAATAACCATTTTATTATTGCCTCTAGGGCATATTTCCAACAGTCTCCCACTTGCACTAGAGTCAATAATCTAGTTACATTGTGATGAATCGAACACCCATAGAGTTCTGGTGCTAATCATGTTTCGCTCGTGGAAGAGATTTAGTCAACGGATCTGCGACATTCAGATCCGTATGTACTTTACAAATATCTATTTCTCCATCCTGAATGTAACCACGAATGGAGTTGAAGCGGCGCTTGATGTTCTTGGTCTTCTTGTGAAACCTGGGCTCCTTGGCAATGGCAATAGCTCCAGTGTTGTCACAGAAGAGAGTCATCGGGCCCGACGCATTGGGAATCACTCCAAGGTCGGTGATGAACTCCTTCATCCAGACTCCTTCCTGCGCTGCTTCCGAAGCAGCTATGTACTCCGCTTCACATGTAGATGCCGCCACAACGCTTTGCTTGCAACTGCACCAGCTGACTGCCCCACCATTCAAAATATACACGTATCCGGTTTGTGACATGGAGTCATCCGGATCTGTGTCGAAGCTACCATCGACGTAACCCTTTACGACGAGCTCTTCGGCACCTCCATAAACGAGAAACATATCCTTAGTCCTTTTCAGGTACTTAAGGATATTCTTGACCGCTGTCAAGTGTTCCATTCCGGGATCACTTTGGTACCTCCCTACCAAACTTATGGCAAGGTTCACATCAGGTCTGGTACATAGCATGGCATACATAATAGAGCCTATGGCTGAGGCATAGGGGATGACACTCATCTTTTCTCTATCTTCTGCCGAGGTCGGGCATTGAGCTGTGCTCAATCTCACACCTTGCAATACATGCAAGAACCCCTTCTTGGACTGATCCATATTGAACTTCTTCAATATCTTGTCAAGGTATGTGCTTTGTGAAAGACCAGTGAGGCATCTCGATCTATCTCTATAGATCTTGATGCCTAATATGTAAGCAGCTTCTCCAAGGTCCTTCATTGAAAAACACTTATTCAAGTAGGCCTTTATGCTTTCCAAAAGTTCTATATCATTTCCCATCAACAATATGTCATCCACATATAAAATGAGAAATGTTACAGAGCTCCCACTCACTTTCTTGTAAATACAGGCTTCTCCATAAGTCTGTATAAACCCAAACGCTTTGATCACCTCATCAAAGCGAATGTTCCAACTCCGAGATGCTTGCACCAGCCCATAGATGGAGCGCTGGAGCTTGCATACCTTGTCAGCATTCTTAGGATCGACAAAACCTTCCGGCTGCATCATATACAATTCTTCCTTAAGGAAACCATTAAGGAATGCCATTTTGACGTCCATTTGCCAGATCTCATAATCATAAAATGCGGCAACTGCTAACATGATTCGGACGGACTTCAGCATCGCTACGGGTGAGAAAGTCTCATCGTAGTCAACTCCTTGAACTTGTCAATAACCCTTAGCGACAAGCCGAGCCTTATAGACGGCCACATTACCATCCGCGTCAGTCTTCTTCTTAAAGATCCATTTATTTTCTATGGCTTGCCGATCATCGGGCAAGTCCACCAAAGTCCATACTTTGTTCTCATACATGGATCCTATCTCGGATTTCATGGCTTCAAGCCATTTGTTGGAATCCAGGCCCGCCATGGCTTCTTCATAGTTCGAAGGTTCACCATTGTCTAACAACATGATTTCCAGGACAGGGTTGCCGTACCACTCTGGTGCGGAACGTGTCCTCGTGGACCTACGAAGTTCAGTAGTAACTTGATCCGAAGTTTCATGATCATCATCATTAACTTCCTCTCTAGTCGGTGCAGGCACCACAGAAACATTTTCTTGCACTGCGCTACTCTCCGGTTCGAGAGGGGGTACAATTACCTCATCAAGTTCTACTTTCCTCCCACTTACTTCTTTTGAGAGAAACTCTTTCTCTAGAAAGGATCCATTCTTGGCAACAAAGATCTTGCCTTTGGATCTGAGGTAGAAGGTATACCCAATAGTTTCCTTAGGGTATCCTATGAAGACGCACTTTTCCGATTTGGGTTCGAGCTTTTCAGGTTGAAGTTTCTTGACATAAGCATCGCATCCCCAAACTTTCAGAAACGACAGCTTAGGTTTCTTCCCAAACCATAATTCATACGGTGTCGTCTCAACGGATTTAGACGGTGCCCTATTTAAAGTGAATGCGGCAGTCTCTAATGCATATCCCCAAAATGATAGCGGTAAATCAGTAAGAGACATCATATATCGCACCATATCCAATAGAGTGTGATTACGACGTTCGGACACACCATTACGCTGAGGTGTGCCAGGCGGCGTGAGTTGTGAAACAATTCCACATTTCCTTAAGTGCGTGCCAAACTCGTGACTCAAATATTCTCCTCCACGATCAGATCGTAAGAACTTTATTTTCTTGTCACGTTGATTCTCTACCTCACTCTGAAATTCCTTGAACTTTTCAAAGGTCTCATACGTGTGTTTCATTAAGTAGACATACCCATATCTGCTTAAGTCATCAGTGAGGGTGAAAACATAATGATAGCCACCGCGAGCCTCAACGCTCATTGGACCGCATACATCGGTATGTATTATTTCCAACAAGTTGGTTGCTCGCTCCATTGTTCCGGAGAACGGAGTCTTAGTCATCTTGCCCATGAGGCATGGTTCGCACGTGTCAAATGATTCATAATCAAGAGACTCCAAAAGTTCATCTGCATGAAGTTTCTTCATGCGTTTGACACCAATATGACCAAGGCGACAGTGCCACAAGTATGTGGGACTATCATTAGCAACCTTACATCGTTTGGTATTCACACTATGAATATGTGTAACATCATGTTCGAGATTCAATAAAAATAAACCATTGACCAGTGGGGCATGACCATAAAACATATCTCTCATATAAATAGAACAACCATTATTCTCGGATTTAAATGAGTAGCCATCTCGCATCAAACGAGATCCAGATACAATGTTCATGCTCAAAGCTGGTACTAAATAACAAGTATTGAGGTTTAAAACTAATCCCGAAGGTAGATGTAGAGGTAGCGTGCCGACGGCGATCACATCGACCTTGGAACCATTCCCGACGCGCATCGTCACCTCGTCCTTCGCCAGTCTCCGCTTATTCCGCAGCTCCTGTTTTGAGTTACAGATGTGAGCAACCGCACCGGTATCAAATACCCAGGAGCTACTACGAGCGCTGATAAGATACACATCAATAACATGTATATCATATATACCTTTGACATTGCCGGCCTTCTTATCCGCTAAGTACTTGGGGCAGTTCCGCTTCCAGTGACCGGTTCCCTTGCAATAAAAGCACTCAGTCTCAGGCTTGGGTCCATTCTTGGGATTCTTCCCGGCAACTGATTTACCGGGTGCGGCAACTGCTTTGCCGTCCTTATTGAAGTTCTTCTTACCCTTGCCTTTCTTGAAACTGGTGGTCTTATTCACCATCAACACTTGATGTTCCTTTTTGATCTCCACCTCCGCTGATTTCAGCATCGAATATAACTCAGGAATGGACTTCTCCATCCCTTGCATATTGAAGTTCATCACAAAGCTCTTGTAGCTAGGTGGAAGCGACTGGAGGATTCTGTCAATAACCGAGTCATCCGGAAGATTAACTCCCAGCTGAGACAAGCGGTTGTGCAACCCATACATTTTGAGTATGTGCTCGCTGACAGAACTATTTTCCTCCATCTTACAACTGAAGAACTTGTCGGAGACTTCATATCTCTCGACCTGGGCATGAGCTTGGAAAACTATTCTCAGCTCTTGGAACATCTCATATGCTCCGTGTTGCTCAAAACGCTTTTGGAGCCCCGGTTCTAAGCTGTAAAGCATGTCGCACTGAACCAGGGAGTAATCATCACTACGCGACTGCCAGGCGTTCATAACGTCTTGTGTTGCTGGGAAAATGGGTGCGTCACCTAGCGGTGCATCAAGGACATATGCTTTCTTGGAAGCTATGAGGATGATCCTCAAGTTACGGACCCAGTCCGTATAGTTGCTTCCATCGTCTTTCAGTTTGGTTTTCTCTAGGAACGCGTTGAAGTTGAGGGCAACATTAGCGTGGGCCATTGGATCTACAAGATCGATTGTAAAGACAATTTTAGACTAAGTTCATGATAATTAAGTTCATCTAATCAAATTATTTAATGAACTCCCACTCAGATAGACATCCCTCTAGTCATCTAAGTGATATGATCCATATCGACTAGGCCGTGTCCGATCATCACGTGAGACGGACTAGTCATCAATGGTGAACATCTCCATGTTGATCGCATCTACTATACGAGTCATGTTCGACCTTTCGGTCTTTCGGGTTCCGAGGCCATGTCTGTACATGCTAGGCTCGTCTAGTCAACCTAAGTGTTTCGCGCGTGTAAATCTGGCTTACACCCGTTGTATGCGAACGTTAGAATCTATCACACCCGATCATCACGTGGTGCTTTGAAACAACGATCCTTCGCAACGGTGCACACTTAGGGGGAACACATTTCTTGAAATTTTAGTGAGGGATCATCTTATTTATGCTACCGTCGTTCTAAGCAAATAAGATGTAAAAACATGATAAACATCACATGCAAATCATAAAGTGACATGATATGGCCAATATCATCTTGCGCCTTTGATCTCCATCTTCGGGGCGCGACATGATCACCATCGTCACCGGCACGACACCATGATCTCCATCATCACGATCTCCATCATCGTGTCTTCATGAAGTTGTCTCGCCAACTATTACTTTTACTACTATGGCTAACGGTTAGCAATAAAGTAAAGTAATTACATGGCGTTTTTGATTGACACGCAGGTCATACAATAAATTAAGACAACTCCTATGGCTCCTGCCGGTTATCATACTCATCGACATGCAAGTCGTGATTCCTATTACAAGAACATGATCAATCTCATACATCACATATATTTCATCACATCCTTTTGGCCATATCACATCACATAGCATACCCTGCAAAAACAAGTTAGACGTCCTCTAATTGTTGTTGCAAGTTTTACGTGGCTGCTATGGGTTTCTAGCAAGAATGTTTCTTACCTATGCAAAAGCCACAACCGTGATATGCCAATTGCTATTTACCCTTCATAAGGACCCTCTTCATCGAATCCGATCCGACTAAAGAGGGAGAGACAGACACCCGCTAGCCACCTTATGCAACAAGTGCATGTCAGGCGGTGGAACCAGTCTCACGTAAGCGTACGTGTAAAGTCGGTCCGGGCCGCTTCATCCCACAATGCCGCCGAATCAAGATAGGACTAGTAACGGCAAGCAAATTGACCAAATCATCGCCCACAACTACTTGTGTTCTACTCGTGCATAGAATCTACGCATAGACCTAGCTCATGATGCCACTGTTGGGGAACGTAGTAATAATTCAAAAAAATTCCTACGTGTCACCAAGATCAATCTAGGAGATGCTAGCAACGAGAGAGAGGGAGTGCATCTTCATACCCTTGAAGATCGCTAAGCGGAAGTGTTGCAAAGAACGCGGTTGATGGAGTCGCACTCGCGGCGATTCAAATCGCGGAAGATCAGATCCAAGCGCCGAACGGACGGCGCCTCCGTGTTCAACACACATACAGCCCGGGGACGTCTCCTCCTTCTTGATCCAGCAAGGGGGGAGGAGAAGTTGAGGGAGAGCTCCGGCAGCACGACGGCATGGTGGCGGTGGAGCTCGTGGTTCTCCGGCAGAGCTTCGCTAAGCACTACGGAGGAGGAGGAGGTGTAGGAGGGGGAGGACTGAGCCAGGGGCAAGGGCTGCAGCTCCCATGCGCCTCCCCACTATATATAGGGGTGGAGGGGGCTGGTTTCTTGCCCTCCAAGTCCATTGGGGCGTTGGCAAAGGTGGGAGGAAAGAAATCCCATCCTTTCCCTTCCCCACCGATTGTTATCCCCCCTTTTTAGGGATCTTGATCTTATCCCTTCGGGATATGATCTTATTCCTTCTAAGGGGGGATCTTGGTGCGCCTTGACCAGGAGTGTGGGGCCTTGCCCCCACTACCCACGTTCATGTGGGTCCCCCCATGCAGGTGGGCCCCACTCCGGAACCTTCTAGAACCTTCCCGGTACAATACCGAAAAATCCCGAACATTTTCCGGTGGCCAAAATAGGACTTCCCATATATAAATCTTTACCTCCGGACCATTCCGGAACTCCTCGTGACGTCCGGGATCTCATCCGGGACTCCGAACAACTTTCGGTAACCACATACAATTCCCATTACAACTCTAGCGTCACCGAACCTTAAGTGTGTAGACCCTACGGGTTCGGAACCATGCAGACATGACCGAGACACCTCTCCGGCCAATAACCAATAGCGGGATCTGGATACCCATGTTGGCTCCCACATGTTCCACGATGATCTCATCCGATGAACCACGATGTCGGGGATTCAATTAATCCCGTATACAATTCCCTTTGTCCATCGGTATGTTACTTGCCCGAGATTCAATCGTCGGTATCCCTATACCTTGTTCAATCTCGTTACCGGCAAGTCTCTTTACTCGTTCCGTAACACATGATCCCGTGACTAACTCCTTAGTCACATTGAGCTCATTATGATGATGTATTATCGAGTGGGCCCAGAGATACCTCTCCGTCACACGGAGTGACAAATCCCAGTCTCGATTCGTGCCAACCCAACAGACACTTTCGGAGATACCTGTAGTGCACCTTTATAGTCACCCAGTTACGTTGTGACGTTTGATACACCCAAAGCATTCCTACGGTATCCGGGAGTTGCACAATCTCATGGTCTAAGGAAATGATACTTGACATTAGAAAAGCTCAGCAGACGAACTACACGATCTTGTGCTATGCTTAGGATTGGGTCTTGTCCATCACATCATTCTCCTAATGATGTGATCCCGTTATCAACGACATCCAATGTCCATGGTCAGGAAACCATGACCATCTATTGATTAATGAGCTAGTCAACTAGAGGCTCACTAGGGACATGGTGTGGTCTATGTATTCACACGTGTATTACGGTTTCCGGTTAATACAATTATAGCATGAACAATAGACAACTATCATGAACAAGGAAATATAATAATAACCATTTTATTATTGCCTCTAGGGCATATTACCAACACTACCATCACTTAGAGATTGGTGGATAAAAGCCGAGTGCTCAGGGACCGAGTGAGCGGATGGGGGACGTCAGGGCTCGAATGCTTCTGCAGATACATCCGAGAGGCTGAGATTCCTCCCAACTACTGGTTGGCGACGGGGATCGGGAAGTTCAACGGCGAATCCAAGCCTGAAACTTGGCTTGAAGACTACCGAGTGGCAGTTCAGATTGGAGGCGGTGATGACTTCATGGCAATGAAGCATCTTCCCCTCATGCTGGAAGGATCTGCTCGGGCATGGTTGAACCAGTTACCTTCCAGCAGCATCTATTGCTGGGAGGACCTGGCGCATGTGTTCATCAAGACGTTCGAGGGCACTTACAAGCGTCCGGGTGGTTTGACAGAGTTACAGCATTGCGTCCAGAAGAGCAATGAAGCTCTCCGAGATTACATACAGAGATGGACCACTCTGCACAACACTGTCAAGAATGTCACCGAACACCAGGCCGTGTGTGCCTTCAAGGCAGGCACTCGGTATCGGGAGCTCACCCTGAAGTTTGGCCGATCGGGAGATCTGTCTCTCAGTCAGGCCATGGAGATTGCCAATAAATATGCCAACGGCAAAGAGGAAGACCGCCTCCGCAGTGGCAAAGGGCGAGCTGGTGACACCCCTCAATCGGCAAGGAATGCAGGCAAGAAGCAGAAACAGAAAGTCGACCCTCCGGGAAAGGCTGAAGTGGCTGCAGTTCCTGGTCAGGGGAAGCCAAAGCCCAAAAAAAACAAGAAGAAAGATTGGGCTAACAAAAAGAAGCCCGAGTACAATTCCGAAGTGCTGGATCAGCCCTGTGCTATTCACACTAAAAAGGATGAGGAGGGCAACCTCATTTACCCAAAGCACACCACTCGGGAGTGGCGTATGCTCAAGCATGAGATGGGTAAGGAGGCCTTTGCAGAAAAGGACGATGATGAAGACGGTGACCGCGATTCCGAGTACCCTCACGTCGACAAGGTCCTGAGCATGATCTTCGCGGACGTCAAAAGTAAGAGAAGATTGAAGGTCATCAATCGGGAGGTAAACTTGGTGGCTCCGGCAGTCGTCAAGCACCTCAATTGGAGAAAAACTCCTGTTACTTTTGATCAGTCTGATCACCCAGCCCACATAGCCACCCCCGGGAGGCAGGCACTGGTTGTCGATCCGACTGTCAATGGAGTCCAACTGCGCAAAGTTCTGATGGATGGCGGCAGCGGGCTGAACATAATTTACGCGGATACACTCAGCGCCATGGGCATTTTGATGTCCCGCCTGAGTAAGAGTAATATGCATTTCCATGGGGTCATTCCTAGAAAGAAGGCCGAATCATTCGGTTAGATCGCTCTGGACGTTGTCTTCGGTGGAGAGAAGAACTTCCGAAAGGAACGCCTGACATTCGAAGTGATTCATTTCCGGAGTGCATATCATGCTATCCTGGGTAGGCCTGACTACGCGCGTTTCATGGCCTGACCATGTTACGTGTATCTAAAGCTTAAGATACCAGGGCCGAATGGCGTGATCACAATTACCGGCGATCGGAAAGTTGCTAAAGAGTGCCTCTAGCAGGGCTCTAAAATCGCAAACGAGCAGATACTCGCCGTCAAACTCGACAGGTACAAGAAGGCAGTGGACGCTGCAGACTTGTTAAAGTCTAAGCGACCGGCGACGGAATCCGCTTTCCAGTCGGCTGGCGAAACTAAGCAGGTTCACGTTCATCCCACCGATCCGAGTGCGGCTCCGACCAACATCTCGATGACACTCGGTGAAAAATAGGAAGCTGAGCTCATCCAGTTCCTCCGTGAGAACTGGGATATCTTCGCATGGAAGCCGTCAGACATGCCGGGGGTTCCCAGGGGACTGGCTGAGCACCGACTCCGAGTGGATCCTAAAATAAAACCAGTCAAGGAGCACTTGCATCGATCCTCCGTAGAGAAGTGCAAGGCGATTGATGAAGAGATCGCTCGGCTCCTAGCTGCTGAATTCATTCACGAAGTCTTCCATTCCGAGTGGCTAGCCAACCCAGTGTTGGTGCCCAAGAAGGACAAGTCCCTCCGGATGTGCATCGACTTCAAGCACCTTAATCGGGCCTGCCCGAAAGATCATTTTCCCCTTCTCCGCATAGATCAGATAGTAGATTCTAGCACCGGATGTGAACGCCTGTCGTTCTTAGATGCGTACTCAGGGTACCATCAGATCCGAATGTATGGACCAGATGAAATAAAAACAGCTTTCATCACCCCATTCGGTTGTTTCTGCTACATCACTATGCCATTCGGTCTAAAGAATGCTGGGGCAACTTTTATGCCTATGATTCAGAAGTGTTTGCAAGAGCAAATCAGTCGGAATGTAGAGGCTTACATGGATGACATCGTGGTCAAGTCCAGGAAAGGTTCCAACCTCCTGGCTGACCTCGCTGAAACCTTCGCCAACCTCCGACGTTTCCAAATAAAACTCAACCCTGCGAAATGCACATTCGGAGTGCCCTCGGGTAAGCTACTCGGTTTTCTCGTTTCCGAGCGAGGAATCGACGCTAATCCAGACAAGATCGGTGCCATCGTCCGAATGAAGAAACCTGTCCATCTGCATGACGTTCAGAAGCTCACGGGATGCCTTGCAGCCCTGAGTAGATTCATATCTCAACTCGGTGAAAAGGCCGTGCCTCTTTACCGATTGATGAAGAAATATGATACTTTTGAATGGACCCCTGAAGCGCAAGCCGCATTTGATGAGCTCAAGGCCTTGCTTTCCACCCATGCGGTGCTAGCTGCTCCGAGCAGCCGAGAGCCTCTGCTCTTGTACATCATGGCTACGAGGCAGGTGGTCAGTACTGTCCTCACTGTGAAGCGCGAGGAATTGGGAAAAATATTCAAAGTACAGAGACATGTCTATTAGATTTCAGAGGTTTTGACTCCTTCCAAGCAGAGGTACCCACATTATCAGAAGCTAGTTTATGGCATATATCTCACTGTGAAGAAGGTAGCTCATTACTTCCTAGAACGCTCGGTCACAGTTATCAGCGATGCTCCCCTATCAAAGATCCTGCAGAACAGGGACGCCACAGGACGAGTGGCCAAATGGGCAATTGAGCTCCTCCCATTGGAGATCAAGTTTGAAGCCAAGAAGGCGATCAAGTCTCAGGCACTTGTGGACTTTTTAGCCGAATGGATTGAGCAGGAACAACCGACTCCTAGTGTCCCTGAACACTGGACCATGTTTATTGATGGATCTAAGATGCTTCAAGGGTCTGGAGCTGGAGTAGTCCTTGTTTCCCCCAGAGGAGATCGATTGAGCTACATCCTTCAAATCCACTTCGACTCGACAAACAACGAGGCCGAGTACGAAGCCCTCCTGTATGGGCTCCGAATGGCTATCTCGCTCGGTATTCGACGCTTTATGATATTCGGTGACTCGAACCTTGTGGTCAATCAGGTGATGAAAGAATGGGACATCCGGAGTCCGTCCATGACTTGGTACGGTAATGCAGTCCGAAAGTTGGAAACGAACTTTGAAGGCTTAGAACTGCATCACATACCCCGAGTAAAGAACCAGGCTGCTGACGACCTGGCTAAGATCGGATCTACTCGGCGGGTAGTATCAAAGGGCATATTCCTTGAACATCTACACTCTCCTTCAGTTAAGGAAGATCCTTTTACTGAAGAGCCCCCGCAAGCAGTCGGACCCTCTGATCCGACTGAAATTGACATTCCAGCTGTGGTGGATCTCGTTCAAGAGATGTTGGTGATCACTCCCGAGTGGACCCAACCTTATCTAGCTTACTTGCTCCGGCAAGAGCTCCCTGAAGACGAAGAAGAAGCTAAGCGGATAGTCCAACGATCCAAATCCTTTGAAGTAATGGGAGAACAACTATACAAGAAAAGCACTACATGTGTGACACAGAAGTGCAAATCCCCAGAAGAAGGGCTACGGGTTTTGCATGAAATCCATTCGGGAACTTGTGGCCATCATGCGTCCTCTCGAACATTGGTCGCAAAAGCATTTCGTGCAGGAATTTATTGGCCCCGAGCCAATGCAGCTGCTAAAGACATGGTAGACCTCTGTGTTGGGTGTTAGTTTTTCAAGAATCAGACGCGCAAGCCTGCATCTGCACTCAAGACCATCCCGCTCACCTGGTCATTCGCTGTGTGGGGCCTCGACATGGTCGGTCCCTTACATACAGGGTCGAGTGGGTTTACTGATGTCTACTACGCAACCTTCTTCTTGTAGACTCGTGTTGGGCCTCCAAGCGCAGAGTTTTGTAGGACAGTAGCAATTTTCCCTCAAGTGGATGACCTAAGGTTTATCAATCCGTGGGAGGCGTAGGATGAAGATGGTCTCTCTCAAACAACCCTGCAACCAAATAACAAAAAAGTCTCTTGTGTCCCCAACACACCCAATACAATGGTAAATTGTATAGGTGCACTAGTTCGGCGAAGAGATGGTGATACAAGTGTAATATGGACGGTAGATATAGGTTTTTGTAATCTGAAAATATAAAAACAGCAAGGTAACTAATGATAAAAGTGAGCACAAACGGTATTGCAATGCTTAGAAACAAGGCCTAGGGTTCATACTTTCACTAGTGCAAGTTCTCTCAACAATACTGACATAGTTGAATCATATGTAAATCCCTCACGTGCGACAAAGAGTTCACTCCAAAGTAACTCATAGCGGAGAACAAATGAAGAAATTATTGTAGGGTACGAAACCACCTCAAAGTTATCTTTTCCGATCAATCATATGAGCCATCCCTATAAGTGTCACGAACAGCCCCAGAGTTCGTACTAAAATAACACCTTAAGATACACATCAACCAAAACCCTAATGTCACCTAGATACTCCAATGTCACCACGAGTACCCATGGGCTTGATTATACGATATGCATCACACAATTTCAGATTCATCATGTTCAATCCAACACAGAGAACTTCAAAGAGTGCCCCAAAGTTTCTACCGGAGAGTCAAGACGAAAACATGTGTCAACCCCTATGCATAGATTCCCAAGGTCACGAAACCCGCAAGATGATCACCAAAACATACATCAAGTGGATCAATACAACATCCCATTGTCACCATGGATATCCCATCGCAAGACATACATCAAGTGTTCTCAAATCCTTAAAGACTCAATCCAATAAGTAAACTTCAAAGGGAAAACTCAATTCATCACAAGAAGATAGAGAGGGGAAAACTCCATATGATTCATCTATATCAATAAAGCTCGCGATACATCAAGATCGTGCCATCTCAAGAACACGAGAGAGAGAGAGAGATCAAACACATAGCTACTGGTACATACCCTTAGCCCCGAGGGTGAACTACTCCCTCCTCATCATGGAGACCACCGGGATGATGAAGATGGCCTCCGGTGATGGTTTCCCCCTCCGGCAGGATGCCGGAACGGTCTCCCGATTGGTTTTTCGTGGCTACAGAGGCTTGCGGCGGCGAAACTCCCGATCTAGGTTTCTTTCTGGAGGTTTCTGTATTTATAAGAAATTTGGGCGTCGGAAACAAGTCAAGGGGGGCCACGAGGCGACGACAAGCCAGGGGGGCGCGCCCTAGGGGGGGCGCCCCCTAGGCTTGTGGCCTCCTCGTGGCTTTTCTGGCCCAACTCCGATGCCCCGTGAGTCTCTTCTGGTCCATAAAAAATCACCGTAAATTTTTATTCCGTTTGGACTCCGTTTGATATTCCTTTTCTGTAAAACTCAAAAACAAGGAAAAAACAGAAACTAGCACTGGGCTCTAGGTTAATAGGTTAGTCCCAAAAAATAGTATAAAATAGCATATTAATGCATATAAAACATCCAAAACCGATAATATAATAGCACGGAACAATCAAAAATTATAGATACGTTGGAGACGTATCAAGCATCCCCAAGCTTAATTCCTGCTCGTCCTCGAGTAGGTAAATGATAAAAACAGAATTTTTGATGTGGAATGCTACCTAACATATTCATCCATGTAATTTTCTTTATTGTGGCATGAATATTCAGATCCATAAGATTCAAAACAAAAGTTTAATGTTGACATAAAAACAATAATACTTCAAGCATACTAATAAAGCAATCATGTCTTCTCAAAATAACATGGCCAAAGAAAGTTATCCCTACAAAATCATATAGTCTGGCTATGCTCCATCTTCATCACACAAATTATTAAATCATGCACAACCCCGGTTTTAGCCAAGCAATTGTTTCATACTTTAGTGTTCTCAAACTTTTTCAACTCTCACGCAATACATGAGCGTGAGCCATGGACATAGCACTATAGGTGGAATAGAATATGGTGGTTGTGGAGAAGACAAAAAAGAAGGAGATAATCTCACACCAACTAGGCGTATCAACGGGCTATGGAGATGCCCATCAATAGATATCAATGTGAGTGAGTAGGGATTGCCATGCAACGGATGCACTATAGCTATAAGTGTATGAAAGCTCAAAAAGAAACTAAGTGGGTGTGCATCCAACTCGCTTGCTCACAAAGACCTAGGGAAATTTTGAGGAAGCCCATCATTGGAATATACAAGCCAAGTTCTATAATGAAAAATTCCCACTAGTATATGAAAGTGACAATATAGGAGACTCTCTATCATGAAGATCATGGTGCTACTTTGAAGCACAAGTGTGGAAAAAGGATAGTAGCATTGCCCCTTCTCTCTTTTCTCTCATTTTTTTTCATTTTTTATTATTTTAGTGGGCATCTTTGGCCTCTTTTTTTTATTTGGGCTTATCTGGCCTCTTTTATTTTTTGTAAAGTCCGGAGACTCATCCCGACTTGTGAGGGAATCATAGTCTCCATCGTCCTTTCCTCACATGGGACAATGCTCTATAATGATGATCATCACACTTTTATTTACTTACAACTCAAGAATTTCAACTCAATACTTGAACAAGATATGACTCTATATGAATGCCTCCGGCGGTGTACCGGGATATGCAATGATCTAGCGTAAGCCATGAAAACATCATGCTAGCTATTTTACGATCATGCTAAGCAATATGACAATGATGGTGCGTGTTATGATAAATGGAACGGTGGAAGTTGCATGGAAATATATCTCGGAATGGCTATGGAAATGCCATAATAGGTAGGTATGGTGGCTGTTTTGAGGAAGGTATATGGTGGCTGTTTTGAGGAAGGTGGGTTTAATGCACCGGCGAAAGTTGCGCGGTACTAGAGAGGCTAGCAAAGGTAGAAGGGTGAGAGTGTGTATAATCCATGGAATCAACATTAGTCATAAAGAACTCACATACTTATTGCAAAAGTCTATTAGTCATCAAAACATAGTACTAGACGCATGCCCCTAGGGGAAGGGTTGGTAGGAGTTAACCATCGCGCGATCCCGACCTCCACACAAAGGAAGACATTCAATAAATAAATCATGCTCCGACTTCGTCACATAACGGTTCACCATACGTGCATGCTACGGGAATCACAAACTTTAACACAAGTATTTCTACCAATCCACAATTACTCACTAGCATGTCTCTAATATCACAATCTTTATATCTCAAAACAATCATAAGGAATCAAACTTCTCATAGTATTCAATGCACTTTATATGAAAGTTTTTATTATATCCCTCTTGGATGCCCATTATATTAGGACTAAATTCATAACCTAAGCAAATGACCATGCTGTTTAGAGACTCTCAAAATAATATAAGTGAAGCACTAGAGCATATTGACAACTACTCCCAAAAACATATAAGTGAAGATCATTGAGTAGGTAAACAATCAAGTAGCTATGTGAGGGCTCTCTCTCAATAAATATTATCAGATCTGAGTATTTTATTTAAATAGCAAACTAAATAAAAATTTATTCCAAGAATAACTCATATCATGTGGACGAATAAAACTTTAGGCTCAACATAGGCTAACCGATATTTGTTTGATGAAGAGAGGTGGGATGCGTAGCATCCCCAAGCTTAGATGCTTGAGACTTCTTGAAATATTTACTTGGGGTGCCTTGGGCATCCCCAAAGCTTGAGCTTTTGTATCTCGTTCAATCCTCTCATATCCCGGTTTCACCTAAGTCTCAAAAACTTCATCCACACAAAACTCAAAAAGAACTCGTGAGATAGGTTAGTACACATAAGAACAAATCAACACTTCATCTACTGCCAAGACAAGTTGCACAATAATTTCCAAACATCATCTATTGTTTCCTATCGTTTCCACAATTTATATCTACCAATATAGGCTATGGAAACTATAGGATAAGTAGATAACAAAACTATGACAGCAATCTGTCCAAACAGAACAGTCTGTAGCAATCTATTAAACTAGTGTACTTATGTAACTCAAACAATCGTGAAAATTTAGGACATGCTAAATAATTTATATGACAATACTGTGTAAAAATTTCAGAAACTTTCCACGTTCCAGTAAAATATGAAAATTCAAACACTACAGCAAAAGTTTCTGTTTTTACACAGCACACATCAAAACATGCAATGCAAGCATCCTAAGAAAATTCTTGGAACTTTTTATTGAAAAACAAGATTATAAATCACACCTAACAGAAAATATAATTACGATCCAAGCAAAGCACATATTATGTGATGAATAAAAATATAGCTCCAAGTAAGATATACCGATAGTGTTGAAGACGAAAGAGGGGATGCCTTCCGGGGCATCCCCAAGCTTAGACGCTTGATTCTTCCTTGGATATTAACTTGGGGGTGCCTTGGGCATCCCCAAGCTTAGGTTCTTGTCACTCCTTATTCTTCTCATATCGGTGTCTCACCCAAAACTTGAAAACTTCAATCACACAAAACTTAACGGAACTTCGTGAGAAGGGTTAGTGTAATAAAGATAAATTATTCACTTAGGTACTGTCAAGACAAGATTCATAATTGTTCCCACATGATACCTACTGTATTCTATCATTCCCATAATTTATATCACTAAATATATGCTATGGAAACACTAAAACAAGTAAACTATGCATGTAAAACAGAATCTGTCAGAAACAAAACAGTCTGTGAAGATCTGTAGTATAGCCATACTTCCATGTCTCTAAAAATTCTGAACAATTAGTACAACCTGAAGAATTTGTATATAAACACTGTGTAAAAATTTCAGATCATTATCACGCTCCAGTAAAAAATGACAACTCCTGTACTGTAGTCAAAAGTTTCTGTTTTGGTTCAGCATCGATTCTACTCATCTTGTGAGTCATCCCAAAGGCTTTACTTGGCACTTTATTGAAATAAAAGACAAAAACATGATTACTACAGTAGCTTAATCATGTGAACAGACAAAAACAGAAAGTAAAAGTGTTGGGTTGTCTCCCAACAAGCGCTTTTCTTGAATGCCTTTTAGCTAGGCATGATGATTTCAATGCTGCTCACATAGGAATAATAATTGAAACATGCAAAAGAGCATCATGAATCTCATGACAAGCACATTTGAGTCTAACCCACTTCCTATGCATAGGGATTTTGTGAGCAAACAATTTATGGGAGCAAGAATCAACTAGCATAGGAAGGCAAAACAAGCATAACTTCAAAACTTTGAACACATAGAGAGGAAACTTGATATTATTGCAATTCCTACAAGCATATGTTCCTCCCTCATAATAATTTTCAGTAGCATCATGAAGGAATTTCACAACATAACTATCACATAAAGCATTATCTTCATGATCCACAAGCATAGAAAATTTGTCACTCTCCACATAAGCAATTTTCTTTTCATTCATAATAGTGGGAGCAAACTCAACAAAATAACTATCATGAGATACTTGATTGACATAACCACTTTGAATATTAAAATCATGATGACAAGTTTCATGGTTACTATTACTCTTTATAGCATACATGTCATCATCATAATCATCATAGATAGTAGGCATGTCATTATCATAACAAATTTGCTCATCAAAACTTTGGGGACTAAAAATATCATCTTCATCAAACATAGCATCCCCAAGCTTGTGGGTTTGCATATCATTAGCATCATGGATATTCAGAGAATTCATACTAGCAATATTGCAATCATGCTCATCATTCAAGGAATTCTCATTAAGTATTTTCATAAATTCTTCCTCTACCAATTGAGCACAATTTTCCAAACCATCATTTTCACGAAAGACATTAAAAAGACGAACCAATTGATGCAACCTAAACTCCATTTTTTTGTAGTTTTCTTTTATAAAACCAAACTAGTGAAAAACAAGAAACTAAAAGATTTAATTGCAAGATCTAAAGATATTCCTTCAAGCACTCACCTCCCCGGCAACGGCGCCAGAAAAGAGCTTGATGTCTACTACGCAACCTTCTTCTTGTAGACTCGTGTGGGGCCTCCAAGCGCAGAGTTTTGTAGGACAGTAGCAAATTTCCCTCAAGTGGATGACCTAAGGTTTATCAATCCGTGGGAGGCGTAGGATGAAGATGGTCTCTCTCAAACAACCCTGCAACCAAATAACAAAAAAATCTCTTGTGTCCCCAACACACCCAATACAATGGTAAATTGTATAGGTGCACTAGTTTGGCGAAGAGATGGTGATACAAGTGTAATATGGATGGTAGATATAGGTTTTTGTAATCTGAAAATATAAAAACAGCAAGGTAACTAATGATAAAAGTGAGCACAAACGGTATTGCAATGCTTAGAAACAAGGCCTAGGGTTCATACTTTCACTAGTGCAAGTTCTCTCAACAATACTGACATAGTTGAATCATATGTAAATCCCTCACGTGCGACAAAGAGTTCACTCCAAAGTAACTCATAGCGGAGAACAAACGAAGAAATTATTGTAGGGTATGAAACCACCTCAAAGTTATCTTTTCCGATCAATCATATGAGCCATCCCTATAAGGGTCACGAACAGCCCCAGAGTTCGTACTAAAATAACACCTTAAGATACACATCAACCAAAACCCTAATGTCACCTAGATACTCCAATGTCACCACGAGTACCCATGGGCTTGATTATACGATATGCATCACACAATTTCAGATTCATCATGTTCAATCCAACACAGGGAACTTCAAAGAGTGCCCCAAAGTTTCTACCGGAGAGTCCAGACGAAAACATGTGTCAACCCCTATGCATAGATTCCCAAGGTCACGGAACCCGCAAGTTGATCACCAAAACATACATCAAGTGGATCAATAGAACATCCCATTGTCACCACGGATATCCCATCGCAAGACATACATCAAGTGTTCTCAAATCCTTAAAGACTCAATCCGATAAGTAAACTTCAAAGGGAAAACTCAATTCATCACAAGAAGATAGAGAGGGGAAAACTCCATATGATTCATCTATATCAATAAAGCTCGCGATACATCAAGATCGTGCCATCTCAAGAACACGAGAGAGAGAGAGATAAACACATAGCTACTGGTACATACCCTCAGCCCCGAGGGTGAACTACTCCCTCCTCGTCATGGAGACCACCGGGATGATGAAGATGGGCTCCGGTGATGGTTTCCCCCTCCGGCAGGATGCCGGAATGGGCTCCCGATTGGTTTTTCATGGCTACAGAGGCATGCGGTGGCAGAACTCCCGATCTAGGTTTCTTTCTGGAGGTTTCTGTATTTATAAGAAATTTGGGCGTCGGAAACAAGTCAAGGGGGGCCACGAGGCGACGACAAGCCAGGGGGCGCGCCCTAGGGGGGGGCTAGGCTTGTGGCTGCCTCGTGGCTCTTCTGGCCCAACTCCGATGCCCCGTGGGTCTCTTCTGGTCCATAAAAAATCACCGTAAATTTTTATTCCGTTTGGACTCCGTTTGATATTCCTTTTCTTTAAAACTCAAAAACAATGAAAAAACAGAAACTGGCACTGGGCTCTAGGTTAATAGGTTAGTCCCAAAAAATAGTATAAAATAGCATATTAATGCATATAAAACATCCAAAACCGATAATATAATAGCATGGAACAATCAAAAACTATAGATACGTTGGAGACGTATCATTTACCCATTTGTTGGTTGCAGTGGATAAGCTCACCAAGTGGGTCGAAGCGAAGCCCATCAAAAGCTTGGATGCAGGTACGGCAGTCAGTTTCATTCGGCAGATCATCTTCAGATTCGGAGTTCCCCACGACATCATCACTGATAACGAGAAGAATTTCGATTCGGATGAATTCCGTGAGCTTTGCTACACTCAAGGGACTCGGGTCAATTATGCTTCCGTAGCCCATCCGCAGTCGAATGGGCAAGCAGAACGGGCTGATGGGATGATTCTTCAAGGATTGAAGCCCCGATTGATGAGAGATCTCAAGGTTGTTGCCGGTGCTTGGGTAGAAGAATTACCCTCTGTCCTCTGGGGCATTCGGACGACTCCGAATCATTCGACCAATCGCACTCCTTTCTTTATGGTATACGGGTCTGAGGCGGTTCTGCCGAGTGACGTTCGTGACAACGCGCCCCGAGTGGAGCTTTACAATGAAGATGAAGCAGAAGTGGCACGCGAGGACGGTCTGGACCTCTTAGAGGAAGAGAGAGAGTTAGCCTTGGTCAGGTGAATGCTGTATCAGCAAGACCTGAGGCACCTTTACGTCAAACAAGTCAGAAGGCGCACTTTTCAAGAAGGTGATATCGTTCTCCGATTGGATCAGAAGAAGCCTCACAAGCTAGCGCCTCCGTGGCAAGGGCCTTACGCAATCTCCAAGGTCCTGAACAATGGAGCTTACTAGTTGTACAATTTCGATACCGATGCTGAAGAGCCCCGAGCGTGGAACGCGGATCTACTCCGCAAGTTCTACACCTAGTTTAAGAACACTCTGTCATTCCTGTAATGAACTTCCGAGTGAATTCGTCGAATAAAAATCTTTGCTTTTCATACTCTTTGTCGAAAAAAATTCATTTTGTTTGTTTTCCTCGCCCCCAGTGGGTGTGTGGGATAAACTTAGCCGCGAACCCGATTTCGCCTAAGTTCCAAACTACTCCGAGTGAGGACATCGTCCACACTCGGGGGCTTAGCTACGAACCCGATTTCGCCTAAGTTACAAACTACTCCGAGTGAGGACATCGTCCACACTCGGGGCCTTAGCTGCGAACCTGTTTTTGCCTAAGTTAAAAACTACTCTGAGTGAGGACATTGTCCACACTCGGGGGCTTAGCTGCGAACCTGTTTTCGCCTAAGTTAAAAACTAGTCCGAGTGAGGACATCGTCCACACTCGCGGGCTTAGCTGCGAACCTGTTTTCGCCTAAGTTAAATACTACTCCGAGTGAGGACATCGTCCACACTCGGGGCTTAGCTGCAAACCTGTTTTCGCCTAAGTTAAAAACTACTCCGAGTGAGGACATCGTCCAAACTCGCTGGCTTAGTTGCGAACCTGTTTTCGCCTAAGTTAAAAACTACTCCGAGTGAGGACATCGTCCACACTCGGGGGCTTAGCTGCGAACCTGTTTTCGCCTAAGTTAAAAACTACTCCGAGTGAGGACATCGTCCACACTCGGGGGCTTAGCTGCGAACCTGTTTTCGCCTAAGTTAAAAAGTACTCCGAGTGAGGACATCGTCCACACTCGAGGGCTTAGCTGCGAACCTGTTTTCGCCTAAGTTAAAAACTACTCCGAGTGAGGACATCGTCCACACTTGGGGGCTTAGCTGCGAACCTGTTTTCGCCTAAGTTAGAAACTACTCCGAGTGAGGACATCGTCCACACTCGGGGGCTTAGCTGCGAACCTGTTTTCGCCGAAGTTAGAAACTACTCCCAGTGAGGACATCGTCCACACTCGGGGGCTTAGCTGCTAACCTGTTTTCACCTAAGTTAGAAACTACTCCGAATGAGGACATCGTCCACACTCGGGGGCTTAGCTGCGAACCTGTTTTTGCCTAAGTTGAAAACTACTCCGAGTGAGGACATTGTCCACACTCGGGGGCTTAGCTGCGAACCTATTTTCACCTAAGTTAGAAACTACTCCGAGTGAGGACATCGTCCACACTCGGGGGCTTAGCTGCGAACCTGTTTTCGCCTAAGTTGAAAACTACTCCGAGTGAGGACATCGTCCACACTCGGGGGCTTAGCTGCGAACCTGATTTCGCCTAAGTTAAAAACTATTCCGAGTGAGGACATCATCCCCACTCGAGGACTTAGCTGCGAACCTGATTTCGCCTAAGTTAAAAACTATTCCGAGTGAGGACATCACCCCCACTCGAGGAATTAGCCGCGAACACGATTTCGCCTAAGTTCAAAATCAAGACGAACATTCAAAACGATCAAGTAAAGACATTCGAATGTCAAGCAGTTCAAAGCAAAAGTGTAGATAGTTGTGCCACACGATCACTGCAAATGTTCTGATACAGAAATCACTCGGCATTCCGAGGCAAATATGGCTTAAAAGTTTTTTCCGAGATTCACTTGGCCGATGATGGAGATGCTGCGTCAGTGAAGTTGTCAAGGTCGATAACCTCTGCAATCCGAGTGGCCGCCGTCAGGAAAGTCTCCATGAAATCTTCGATCTTGGCATTCTTGCAGTTTACAACCTTCAGCGCCTTCAGCTTCTCCTCGTCTACGCCCTTGCAATGCACACGGACGAGGGAGATCGCGATGTCTGCCCCAGCTCGGGCCGCAGACTTCTTCCATGACTGCACTCAGCGCGGAATGTCCCATAGGTGATTGATGAGAACTTCCAAGTCTCTCAGAGGCTCTTCGTCAGGGGCAACTTCCTTGTCGATCTCCTTGGCCGCTTCGCGCAAACGATTGAGGAAGATAGCCACCTCTGAAGTGCGCTCATCGAGTCGAAGAAGTGCAAGAGCCGAGCTGTCACGAAGAAGGCCAACACTCGGATCTAGCTCCTTCTCGATTTTGGAGGTCTCCTCCTCAACATCCCAGCATAGATCTGATAATCATTCGGGTGGAAAGAGTTGAGAGAGGAGAAGAATTGAGATGAAATGATTCAGAACTCGGTCATGTCTGATGCGTACCTTTGAGCTTGTCGTTCATTTCGTTGCTGTGGTCCTCAATGAGCTTCTCCAGCTCCTGCCTCTTCGACTCGACCTGCTTCAGTTTCGCCTCAGCCTCAACTGCATCTGCAGTGCTTCTCCTTGCAACTTCCTCCAAGGCTTTCTTGTCCTCCTCCCACTTCTCAAAGGACTTCAGCTTGTCCTCAGCTTCTTTTGCCTTCCGACTGACCTCCTTCCGAGCCATTGCCGGCTCCTGGTCCTTCTTCTCCAAAGCCTCCTTCATGGTGTCTATAGAAATAGAAGTCCAGAGCCTCTTAGTAAGTTGAAGGTTCTCACTACGTACATCTGATGAGATACTTTCAGTCGGACAGGGAAAAGATTCAAGTCCAAAGGTACTCGGTCAAGATTTGATTACCTCCGAGTGATCGCTTTTCTTGTTCTAGACGGGTACTCTTGGCCTTCTCAGTCTCCAGGCTGCGATGCAGCTCCTGCACTTCCTTCTCAAGGGTGTTGTAACGGGTCCCGAGCTCACACACACCCTGTCAAAAAAGAAAAATAAAAAATCAGTGATGACAGTCGAATATCGAGACAGGTAGATAGCATTCAGATTTTGAGACCGTCGCCGACTGCTTCAGTCGATGGCAGCCTCAGCGTGCCCCCACCGGAGGACTACAGGTTCTACACCCCGACGGTCAACGTCGAGAGGCTCTGGTCCATGGACCATCACCGCATCCTCTTCGACAAGTATTTCATCATTCAGGTTCTACTTCATTCGGATTTTGAGACTGTCGCCGACTGCTTCAGTCGACGGCAGCCTCGGGGACTACACCCAGTGGGTGCGCTAAGCGCGCTCCCACTGGAAAACTACGGGCTCTACACCTTGATGGTCAACGTTGAGAAGCTTTGGTCCATGGACCAACACCGCATCATCTTTGACAAGTATGACTACAAGATATCCTATGACTAACATTCGGAAGTCTCTAAGACTCCACCCAGTGGGTGTGCTCCAGATGCAAGTCTGCTCGGAACTTCAAAAACATCTACAACGTGCAAAAAACTTTGTCTAAAGAAGGTACTTACAAGAGTATTTACTCGGACATTCTTCTCCAACGCTTCGCCAGCATCACGTGCCTCCTTCAGCTTTTCGTTCATCTGCCTCAGCTGGATCAGAGCCTCCTTACTTGCTCCCACTTGGTCCTCTGGGACGTGCTGTAGCCCGATTGCGCTGGTCGCGGGTGGGACGGTTGGAGACGTCCCGATTGCTGACCCAGTTCCCGGAGGGGTCCCCCGAGGTGCGGTTGGCACTTGAACAGGCGAAATGTCCCGCATGACGATATCCACGCTGGAGGTGGGATTGGGTGGTGCGGTCCGGTCGTCCGCGTCTGAAAGCACATTTGCTCCCTTGGTGGTTTTGATAATTAATAACAACATATATGTCATTGAACTAATGTTTCCACTAAGCATACTTCAGGAAAAGTTCAATGATGGGTTGGCAAAAAGGATTGTGGAGAAACCCCTAGATGCAAGGAAATGGATTGGCAAAGCTTCAAGCAAGAGGACTCTACATTTTACTTTGTTAGAAATCTCTTTGAGTCCATAGGAAAGCCAATACTATTAAAAGGGGGTAAGGTACTGTTGGTGAACAAGATGCTCCACGTGCACAAGTGATAGTCACCAAAAACACCCACAAACTCTCCCAGAAATTCTGTCTAAAGTCATTCATGAAAATCGGTGAAGCCAACATTTTCCACTCGGTTCCACCGATTCCCAAACTCAGACAGAGCCATGCCAAACCCTAGCACATCGGTGCAACCGATCCCACTTCGGTGCCACCGAGTTCAGCTTGCCAACTTTCTGTTACCTCGATTCACAAAATCGGAATTTCCGAGTTTTTGGATCGGCGTCACCGAGATTCAAAAGTTGCTACCTTTGGAGCAACTCGGTACCACCGAGTTTTACACTTCGGTGTCACCGAGTTGGTCACTTTAGGTGTAACGGGTGGATTTTTGGGGATTCCTATATATACCCCTTCACCACCACCCACTCGAAAGAGAAGCACTCAGACCTATTCCATACTTGCCCCATCCAATTTTCTGAGAGAGAGCCACCTACTCATGTGTTGAGATCAAGCCATTCCACTCCATTCATATGAATCTTGATCTCTAGCCTCCCCAAGTTTCTTTCCACCAAATAAATCTCTTCCACCAAAGCCAAATATGTGAGAGAGTGATTGTGTGTTGAGGAGTCTATCATCTTGAAGCACAAGAGCAAGGAGTTCATCGACATTACCGAGCCTATTACCTTTTGGAGGGTGGTGAGGGAGTCCTGGTTTAAGGGGTCCTCGGGAGGCCGACCTATTTCTTATGGGCCGGACTATATGGCCGTTTGCCGGACACTGGATTGATTGAAGACCCAGACTCCAGGAAGGAAGCTTCTAGAATCGTGGCGTATCCTCCACGTTTAAAGTAGTGAATAGGCATGTTTATCCCCTCGGCGTGTAACCGACCATGTGTAAACCCTAGGTACCCCCGGCGTCTATATAAGCCGGAGGGTTTTAGGTTGTCGGCCAACAGAACTCATCTAGGGTTTAGCTATTTGATCTCGAGGTAGATCAACTCTGTAATCCTCATACTATCAATATAATCAAGCAGGACGTAGGGTATTACCTCCATAGGAGGGCCCGAACCTGGGTAAAACCTTGTCCCCTTCGTCTCCTGTTACCCTCGGTTCTAGTATCAAAGCTTGGGACCCCCTACCCGAGATCCGCCAGTTTTGACACCGACATTGGTGCTTTCATTGAGAGTTCCGCTGTGATCACCAGAGGAATCGATGGCTCGCCTAGTCATCAATGAAGAGGTTCGCATTACGGACACTTTCGTCCCCGGACAGATCTTCGCTTTTGGCAGCATTGTGCTGCACGCCGACCCGTCCGGCCATCTAGGCCGTGTCAGAAGCTTCGCCCCTGATCAGGAGGTTAGATTCGGGAACCTGGAGTTCTCCGTAGACTCTCGGGGCGACCTGTTGCTGGCCGGGCTCGCGGTCTCATCCTCCACGCCCGAAGACTCTGGGGTTTTAACCTCGGATCCATCCTTCGGTCCCGCCCACGGGATCTACCTCGGCGAGGACCCAACCTTCAGTCCGGACCCGGTCATAGAGCCAGACGTCCGGACACCTGTTCTTGCCGAACACTCTCCCCGCACAGACGCATCGGAAGTTAGCTCCGGAAACTCTGCGCTGGCCGATCCAATCGAGCTTTCGGTACTCAACGAAGCTCTAGATCGGATCTCGTCGATGAAGATTACCGACGATCCAACCACGATCTGCTCTCAGATCGGGCACATGGCGGGCCGGGACGAATTTTTTGTCCCACCCACCACCCACTTGGTAGCCACTGTCGAAGACTTAACCGACATGTTGGACTATGCATCTGAGGATGCAGATTATATGGATGAGGAGGATCATCCCCTCACCCCAGTCAACACCGGGCGGTGGACTGCCACCTCCACATACGATGTCTACATGGTAGACACTCCGAAGAACGATGGAGACAAGTCGGATGAAGCGCCGTCAAGACGCCGAAAGCCGCCTAAACGGTCAAAAGGGAAAAAGGGAAGGAGAACTATCGACGGCACCGGGGACAGTGATACTCCGGAAGATAACGGCAATCCCGAAATCCCCGAACACCCGTTAGAGGGTCAGGAGAGGCCGGAAGACCGGATCAACCCCGACGATCTCAATGATTCCGAGGATGACAACTACCTCCCCCCTGTCATGGAAGAGGACATCCCAGAAGCCGATGACTTCACCATCCCTGATAATCCTGAAGACCAGGAGCTGTTCAGGAAACAGCTTATAGCCACGGCCCGCTGCCTGACAGCAAAAGAATGGCAGCTTAAAGCCGAGCAAGATGACCTCAATGATCGATGGACGAGAGTCCTCTTAGCTGAGGAAGGCTATGGTACCAGTCTATCAGACCAACCTAAGAGCTATCCGCGCAGAAGGCTGCTGTCACAATTTGATGACGAGCTCACTGATACGCCGTCTCCCAAGCATACCCCATACGACAAGCCAGACCACCCTCCTCGAGGACGAAATAGGACGGCTGACAACACCGGCTATAGGCCGACGATACCCCGAAGACGGGGAAAAGAGCCACTGGAGCCCGATGACAGGTTCGACCTGCGACATGACCTGGACGATAGAGCAGGTCGTACGCGATCCATCTACGGATCCAGAGGATACTCACCTGATAAACGGGAAGGGTACCGGCCTTGGCTCGACCGCAATAATGAAGGTCGGGAACGGAACCGGACCAGAGCAGACGCCGATCACCGGCGCGGCATAGCTCGGGTCCGAGGCGCTGCATACCCACTGTGTTTTACGGATGAGGTGATGCGGCATCAGTTCCCGGAAGGGTTCAAACCCATAAACATAGAACAATACGATGGGACAACTGACCCCAACCGTATGGATCGAGGATTTCCTCCTCCACATCCACATGGCGCGAGGAGACGACCTCCACGCCATCAAGTACCTGCCCCTGAGCTTAAAGGGCCAGCTCGGCACTGGTTAAATAGCCTCCCCAAAAACTCAATTGGGTGCTGGGAGGACCTGGAAGACGCATTTCGATCTAACTTCCAGGGCACTTATGTTCGGCCGCCGGACTCCTCCGACCTGAGCAACGTCGTCCAGAAGCCAGGAGAATCTGCGCGGCTATTCTGGAATCGGTTTTTGACCAAGAAAAACCAGATAGTTGACTGCCCAGACGCCGAAGCAATAGCCTCCTTTAGGCACAATATTCGGGATGAATGGTTGGCTCGTCTGCTCGACCAGGATAAACCAAGGACAATGTTCGCTCTCACAGCACTCATGACTCGCTTTTGCGCGAGCGAAGATAACTGGCTAGCAAGACGTAGCCACAACCCCGAAGACCCCGGAACCTCTGAAGCTCGAGATGGAAACGGGAAACCAAAGCGCAACAAGAATAAGCGCCGGCACAACAATATTCATGCCGATGACACGGCCGTTAACGCTGGCTTCCGCAACTCCCGGCCTGGGCAGCGGAAGAAGCCTCCTAAAGGCAATCGCGACGGACCCACCCCGCTGGATAAGATCATGGAGAGGCCTTGCCAGATCCATGGCACTCAAGAGAAGACCGCCAACCACACCAACCGTAACTGTTGGGTATTCAAACAGGCCGGCAAGCTCGCATCCGAGGACCAAGGCAAGAGCCCACGCAGCGAAGACGAGGATGAACCCCGTGGTCCGATCGGTGGCGGACAAAAGAAATTCCCCCCTGAGGTGAAAACAGTAAACATGATATACGCCACTCATATACCCAAAAAGGAGAGGAAGCGCGCCCTTCGAGATGTCTACGCCATAGAGCCTGTAGCCCCGAAGTATAACCCATGGTCGGCATACCCGATCACCTTCGATCGACGCGACCACCCGACCAGTATCCGTCATGGGGGTTCGGCCGCCCTTGTCCTAGACCCCATCATAGATGGGTATCACCTCACAAAAGTCCTAATGGACGGAGGAAATAGCCTGAATCTGATTTACTCAGACACGGTGAAAAAGATGGGCATAGATCCGTCAAGGATCAAACCCACTAACACTACCTTTAAAGGAGTGATCCCAAGTGTAGAAGCCCGGTGCACGGGCTCCTTGAGCCTAGAAGTAGTGTTCGGCTCGCCCGATAACTTTCGAAGCGAGGACTTGATCTTCGACATCGTACCCTTCCGCAGCGGCTATCACGCCCTGCTCGGCCGTACAACGTTCGCTCGCTTTAACGCCGTCCCACACTACGCATACCTCAAGCTCAAGATGCCCGGCCCCAAGGGGGTCATTACTGTCAACGGCAATACAGAGCGCTCCCTCCGAACTGAGGAACATGCATTGGCCCTGGCGGCCGAATTCCATTACACTGATGATCGGCAGACTCCGACAGCTGCCGTAAAGGCACCCAAGGCTCGGAAGCGAGCTCGGTTTCAAGCCGAAGTACCAGAGCCTTGTTCTCCCCATAAATAGGGATTCTCCCCCCATCGCACGGCCCTAGTACCGGCAAAGTATGTGCCAAGGAGGCACAACTTCGCGCTCAAAATTCCATGGGCAGCGGTGGGGAAAATTATTAAAGGGTAAGTGTTCGGCTGGACTGAACTATCACCATCAACATGTCTTCGGACACACTACAGGTACCATAAAATACCTACTACGACGTAAAGCTCATTCACACTTCGGCGACTTCTCAAGACTTTTTGACAAAGCCCGCTCGTCGAACAGTACACCCATCGAGGTATACAACTCCTTGGTAGACGCAGGAGCGGACAAGCAACATGGCATATCGAGGACGTCAGGTCACCTATCGAAGACCCTTGGTACAACCCCCTCCTGTAAGGTTTATATTTCATTTTGAATACCTGTAAACAGTTGTATCGGCAATTTGAATAATAAGAGTTGTTGAGTAAAATACAGATAAATCATGCATGATCACTTCGCTGTTTTTGGCGCACTCTCTATTTCTCCCTCTCTTCTTGCGAACCTATCTGGTATACTTTATGATGCAACCGGCTAAATATAGACCGGGGGCTCGAATTAAAGAAAATCGCCCTAAGCACAAACTGATTTTTGCGTTCGGCGTCTTGGAATTCCGAACTATGTCTTGGGTCAATAGTTGGGTTGCCCGGCTCCTATGCTTGCCCCTTTATGTTCCGCTCGTTCGGCTAAAAGGGCAAAGGGAGAACCGCTGCGATTGTGTTTCCGGCTAGCCTGGTCAAGCACCTCAGCGGAGAAAGCCGAAAACTGATTGTCATGGTATGCGAGAACTGGTCTGCGACTCCGAGCTTAAATAAATCTCATCAGAGGTTACTCCGTGTCATACGATGGGTTTTGTATTCGTACAAACCATGTGATATCGGCTTCGGCCATGGTTATTCCGAACATCACGAACACTGGGGGCTAGTCATCAGCCCCCCGCACTCCTTTCTCGTGCCCCTGCGGCTAAGTGAAAGCAATAAAGCATGATGGTCTGATTGCCTTGTCCGCCCCACACTACCGCCTTCGGGTACCGATAGCTCGGCTAAGGATCACAGTGCGTTGGCAGAGACACCCCACGTAGTATCTACATGGGGGCTGAAGCCGACGACTCGCAGATTTCAGTTTTAACGGCCATATAGGAGTTATAAAGGATGCAAAAACACGAAAGACATGATAAACCATGGATCATAAATATAAACACGTTGAAAAGTCTTCGGACATATTACAACACTTTATTCATACACGTTCTCTCTCGAACACTGCGATTCTATGGCCCGAGCACTCTCCATAACTCCGGAGAAGTACAGCTCGGGGCGCCTATGCTCCTTTCCAGGAGGTGGAGGGGCGGTGGCTATCTTCATCGGATCCAGCCCCGGCCAATGCACCTTGGCCTTCGCGAAGGTCATCCGAGCTCCCTCGATGCAGGAAGACCGCCTCAGTGCGTCGATCCGAGGAGAGGCGTCGCTCAGCTTCTGCACCAGGCCGAAGTAGCTGCCTGGCAGTGGCTCGTTGGGCCATAGCCGGATACAGAGATCCTTCATGGCCGGCTCCGCCATCCGGTGTAGCTCCATCACCTGCTTCAGCTGTTCAACAAGGAGAGGAGAGCGCTCGGGGGCTTCAAATTGCGCCCAAAACAGCCGAGCTTCATCTCCTTCTCCCCGTGAAGCATAGAACTGGTTTGCGTCCGCGGCGCTCTTCTGGAGGTCCGAATAGGCACCTAAGGAACGCCATACTTGGGTGAGCACTTTGAACTTGCTATCCCCGAAGATACACTACAATAAATATAGCTTACCATCCATGATAGCCTTGGCCTGGCCGACTTCCTCTTCATAGGACCGCCTATCCACCCGCTCCTTTTGGAGATCGGTTTTCAGGGTGGATAGTTCGGCGGCCTGCTCCTTGCCTTTCCACTCAAGGTCCTCGCACTTTTGGCCTGCGTCCTTGAGCTCCTGTTGCATTTCTTCCACCCGAGCCTCATGCTTGTCGCTGGTGGCTCTCAGGGCGGATAGCGCGGCAGCCGCTTCTTTGGCAGCCGCCCTCTCAACCGAAGCCTCCTGCTTTGCCTTCTCAAGCTCGGCCTTGAGCTTCTCAATCTCCTTCGCCGAGGCTGCGCAAGCATTAAACATATCAAAAAAATACTGCGTTGACAGTATGGTAATGAAGAGTTTTTAATACTCTAATTCGGCTTACCTTGCGCCTCGTCGAATCTCTTGTTCAAAGCGTCAAGCTCGTCTTCGGAGCTCTTTAGCTTCCGATTCAGCTCGTCCAGCTCGGCAGCATTAGCAGCCGCTGCTGTAGACAAAGCCTGTAACAAACAAACCCATATCAAGTTATATGGGTTCAAAGCTTCTGAACTATCATAAATATGATCGTGTGTCCGGTCCCTTTACGGACTGTTAGGACATTCCGAACACATACTGTCTTATACATAGTTCGGACAATGATCTATTATTGACCCCTAGGCAAGTTTTTCCAAACTCACCTAGGGCTCGGGGGCTGTCATGTATATAATGATAACACAAAGATATTAATATTTCATACAATAGAGCATTACATGGCTTACCTGGAAGCCCGTCAGGAGACTGTTGAAGGCCTCCTTCAGTCCGTGGTCTACGGACTGAATGCTCTGCAATACCGCACCCATAAGGGTGCGGTGTTCCCCGGAAATGGAGGCGCTTGACAGAGCCTCCCCCATAGCTGGCCACCCATTGGTCGGTGCCGCCGGTGGGGATCGGGTGACCCGATCTCCAACTGGGGATTGCACCAGTGCCTCCGGAGGCATGGTGCGCTCCGGAGACAGCCTTGGAGGTGACTGGACATCTTCTCGTCCGGCCTCCTCAGTATCCGGGAGGGGCCTCTCCCCCGGGTCTTCGGCGGCCGAGATGTTAGCCTCGACCATGACGTCATCGCCCCCACCTCTAGTGTCCGGCTCCAAGGGAGCCTGTTGGGACGACACCTCCGCGGCATCCTTCGCGGCGCCCGGAGGAGAGTGGTGCGACGCGGTCCCGCTCTCCGCTAGCTCGGCAGGCGGGGTCTCCCCATCCGAAACTTGATCGGTGGGAAGAACACGCGGGGGGCTGCAAGACAATAGGTATTCACACGTCAGTAACATTCAAAACTTAGCATTAATAGCTCAGGAGGTCTTCGGATCTTTACCTTCGAGGTGGGGGCTTGACCCTGAGGTTCCTTCGTGGAACCCTCTCGAAGTCCTCGGACTCGGTATCCGAGTCCGAGCTGTCACCGGACAGGGCTACCTGTGTCCGGCACGCTTTCTTCCGGGCGGGAGGATCTCCGTCCTCCGGGGCGTCCGATGACGCCGTCCTCTTTCCTGTGAGGGGGGAATCGCCTCCCTCCTCACCCTCGTGCTCCTCCTCTTGATTCGAGGAGGCATGAGTTTCTTCGGACACAGCCTCCGTCTGGTCCCTGATGCGCAGGCCTGCTCGGCCTGGTTTCTTCTTCTCCTTCTTCTCTGGCGCCTTGTAAGGCGCCACGATGAGCATCTCCAACAGCAGCGGAGACCTGGGGTCTCCGGACTGTGGAGCCGGACACTTGATGCCCGTGGCCTTGCTCAACCATTCCTGCGAAGGTGATAGGAAAATGCTTAGACTTTCTTCAGGAAAACAGAGCCGATCAAATAAAAACTGTGTTATACCTCGGATGGGGGCTTGACGGCGCTCAAGCCCTGGTCCTCCTTCTTGGCCGGCCACTTCTCCTGCGCTTTGAACAGCGCCTTCCATAGCTTCTCCCGAGTGGTACGGAAGAGCTGACGGATCGTAGGATCATCGTCAGTCCGGTAAGTCCACATAGGAGAGGCCCGGCGCTGGCAGGGGAGGATGCGTCGTCGGAGCATAATCTGGACCACATTGGTCAGATCGATGTTATCTTTTATCAGGGAGGCGATGGTCCTCTGCAGATCATCCACCTCGGTATCCGAACCCCAATCGAGGCCCTTTCGGACCCATGAGGTCAATCTGGTCGGGGGGCCGGATCTGAATTCGGCAGGAACAGTTCCGCCCTCCTCCCTTGGCTCGGTGATGTAAACCCACTCTTTTTGCCAAGTCTTGATGGTATCGATGAAGGTGCCGGATGGCCAACTGCGCGGGGGAGCTTGCTGATGACCGCCCCGCCGCAGTCTGCGTGTGCGCCCGCGACACACTTCGGCTTGCTGTTGAAAATCTTGAGCCATAGGCCGAAGTGTGGTTCGACCCTCAAGAAGGCCTCGCAGACGATGATGAAGGCCGATATATGCATGAAAGAGTTCGGCGGGAGGTCGTGGAAGTCGAGACCATAAAAGAACATGAGGCCCCTCTCGAAGGGGTGGAGCGGTAAGCTCAATCCTCGGATGAAGTGAGGAATGAAGACCACCCTCTCACCTGGTTTGGGGGTGGGGATCACCTGGCCCTCCTCCGCAGCGCGGTGGAAGACATTGGCGGGGAGGTAGCCGGCGTCCTTGAGGTCCCGGATGTCCTGGTCTGTGACCGTGGAAGCCTCCCACTTGCCGTTGGAACCAGAGCTAGCCATGGCTAAGCTCGGAGGAGGAAGAATGGAAGACCTAGATCTGGGCTCTGGAAGCTCGGGAGATTGGGGAAGCAGGGATGCGAATGGGAAGTGCGGTTAAGCCCTGGGGTTTTCTTCCCCTTTTATTGGGTTTGTTGCCGGTTGGCCTCCCTTCACGGCGCCGTGAATCTCTCCGCTTCCCAAGACGTGCGTGCCGTTATACACGCGTGATTAAACATATCCCGTGTGAAACGGGGCACGATCTGTGCATTGATGGATCGTGCTGGTGGAAACGGCCTCGAACCGCGAATCGAGTCTTTGCGACTGGTTCAGTGGTCGTGGTGGGCCGTGACCTTTCGTCTGAAAGGTTGTCAGGGATTGCTATTGACTCCTTAACGTTTGGCCTTCAGGGCCGGTTACTCATGGTGTTCGGATGATCTATGATCGGGTAAACTACACGTCGTCGGAGGCCGAACTAAACTTGGCCGATCACTATTTGGAGGAAGGAACTCGCCTTGCAAGCCGAAGACTTTGATCACACGAAGCAGCTGAAGCTAGGACCCTTGGCGTTGGAGGCTAGTTTGGGGGCTACTGAGGGAGTCCTGGTTTAAGGGGTCCTCGGGATGCCGACCTATTTCTTATGGGCCAAACTATATGGGCCGTTTGCCGGACACTGGATTGATTGAAGACCGAGACTCCAGGAAGGAAGCTTCTAGAATCGTGGCGTATCCTCCACGTTTAAAGTAGTGAATAGGCATGTTTATCCCCTCAGCGTGTAACCGACCATGTGTAAACCCTAGGTACCCCCGGCGTCTATATAAGCCGGAGGGTTTTAGGTTGTAGGCCAACAGAACTCATCTAGGGTTTAGCTATTTGATCTCGAGGTAGATCAACTCTGTAATCCTCATACTATCAATATAATCAAGCAGGACGTAGGGTATTACCTCCATAGGAGGGCCCGAACCTGGGTAAAACCTTGTCCCCTTCGTCTCCTGTTACCCTCGGTTCTAGTATCACAGCTCGGGACCCCCTACCCGAGATCCGCCGGTTTTGACACCGACAGGTGGTGCCTCCTAGATTGGTTAGGTGTCACTTGGGAGCCTCCTACTTCGTGTTGTGGAGTTGAACCAAGAAGTTTGTACGGGCAAGGAGATCGCCTACTTCGTGAAGATCTACCCATAGTGAGGCTAGTCCTTCGTGGATGGAAGCCGTTATGGAATAGTCAAGGTTGCTACTTCGTGGACCCTTATGGGTGGAGCCCTCCGTGGACTCTCGCGACCGTTACCCTCCATGGGTTGAAGACTCCATAAACGTGGACGTACGATAGCACCACCTATCGGAACCACGGGAAAAATCATCGTGTCTTCAAATTGCGTTTGATCTTCCTTCCTACCCTCTACTACATATGCTTGTTGTTACTCTCCACTGCTATACTCTTAGACATGCATGTGTAGGGTGTACTTGAATTGCTATAATTGCTAAAATCTGCCAACACTTAAAATTGGGAAAAGGTAGAATTTTTATTTGCTCAAGTAGTCTAATCACCCCCCTCTAGACATACTTTCGAGCCTACAAGTGGTATTAGAGCTTTGGTCTCCATTGCATTGGTCTCACAACCTAGGAGAGTATGGCGTCTAGTGAGGGAAATTATCACCGTAGAGGTCCGTACTTTGATGGCACAAATTTTGCTAGTAGAAAGCACAAAATGAAAATGCATATTCTTGGTCATAACCCCGCCATTTGGGCTGTTGTTCGTGTTGGCTTGCAAGGTGAATTCTTTGGTGATGGAAAGGAACCGGATCGTGAAGCGACCGCGGATGAATTGAAGATGTTGCAATACAACGCTCAAGCATGTGACGTTCTCTTCAACTGCCTATGCCCCGAAGAATTCAACAAAATCAGCCGTCTTGAGAATGCAAAAGAGATTTGGGATACTTTGGTTGATATGCATGAAGGTACCGAATCCGTGAGAGAATCCAAGTTGGATGTTCTTCAAAGTCAGCTTGACAAGTTCAAGATGAAGGATGGTGAAGGAGTCGCAGAGATGTACTCTAGGCTAGCTCTCATCACCAATGAGATTGCCGGCTTAGGAAGCGAAGAAATGACCGACAAATTCATCATCAAGAAGATACTTCGAGCTTTGGATGAGAGATATGACACCGTGTGCACATTGATCCAAATGATGCCCAACTACAAAGATCTCAAGCCTACGGAAGTCATTGGAAGGATTGTTGCTCATGAGATGACACTCAAAGACAAAGAAGAGCTTCACAACAAGTCTAGCGGTGCTTACAAAGCCACAAGTGATGCTCTCTCAACCTCAAGTGACAACCTTGTCACCAATGAAAAAATAAGCCTCATGGTCAAGAAATTCAACAAGTTCTACAAGAATAGAGGCAAAGAACGAAGCTCCAACTCAAGATATGAAGAGAAGCGTTCGTCAAGTCGTGACCGAAACTGCTACAATTGTGGGAAGCCCGGACACTACTCCAATGAGTGCACGGCTCCCTACAAACGAAGAGAAGAGTCACCTGGAAGAGGAAGCTCAAGAAATGAATCACCTCAAAGAGAGAGAAGGAGTAGAGATGATCGTTATGAACGAAGACCCTCAAGGAGAAGTAGGGACTCGGAGAAGAAGGGAAAGTACACCAAGAGCTACTCAAGAAGAAGACATCAAGCTCATGTTGGTGAATGGGTTTCCGGCTCCGAATCCGACAACAACTCCGAGAGAAGCTATCACTCCAACTCTGACTATAGTCAAGATGAAGGTGTTGCCGGACTTGCACTAGTGACTACCAACTCCTATGATCTATTTGATTTACCAAATGAAGGGAGTGGAAGTTGCTTCATGGCTAAAGGCCCCAAGGTATCACACCCCGAGTATCTTGATTTCAATAGTGATGAAGATGATTTACTTGGTGATGATGACTTGCTCTTTGATAAAACTAGTGATGTTAGTCAAAATGAATTTGATAATTTTCATGCTAGTCAAGATAAGTCGGTTGATGATGATAAGATGAAAATAGAACAACTAACTAAAGAATTAAACACTCTTAAGTTAGCCCATGAATCTACTCTAGAAGATCATAGAGAGCTTGTAAGGAATCATGAGAAGCTACGCTTCGAGAAGCTCACCTTGGATCAAGAACATGAGTTTCTTAAATCTATCAATGACGATCTCCGAAAGAAGACTTCATCTTATCTAGCCAAATAATTACTCTTGTCTACATTCATGCCACAAGTTAAACCTAGACAAACTAGTAACAAAGGCAAGAAAGGTTCTTCATCTAGTAGCAACAATAAAAATGCTAAATCTAATGATGTTGCTAGTAGTTCTATTGATTCCACTAATGATGATTCTCTTAGCCAAGTTACACTTGAGCAAGAAAACGATTTATTGAAAGGGATTATAGATAAAGGTATCTACAAGAGTCTTGCCGGGTGTAAGCAATTTGAGGAAATTGTACGCAAGCACGGAGGATACCGGAAGAACCATGGCATTGGCTACTTCAACGCAAATGGAGTTGAATGGGAAGAAGGTCAATACCCCAAGCCCAAGTTTGTTCCTCAAAGGGAGAAGTATGAACATACTCTTCCCAAGGGAACAAACACTCAAGATGACCTTCCACCAGAAGACCACAAGCTCAAGGGCAAGGACAAGCTTCAAGAGGACATTGACTCATATGAAGATGAATCCCAAGCTTTGGTGGAGTGGGTTCCCTAGGCTACTCCAAGATCAACTTCTACAAGTGCCACTTCAACACCAAGGATCCCCATAAAGTTTATGTGGGTCCCCAAGAAGAAGAACTAGATAAGTTCTTGAGGGGTGACTCCGCCAATGAAATTCGCTCACATTCATTATTGGCAAGAACTAGTTGCAATCAACGTCAACATCATGCAATAGTTCAAGGAGTCACACATTCCCTCAAAGGTAAGCAAGGGACAAGGTAATCAACAAATCCATGGACATCATCATGTATGCTTTGCACTCCATGACAATAGATATCCTTGTATTTGTCTCTTGTATGTTGGGACTAACCCATGTAGGTGAGAAGAGTAAGGAAACAACAAGGATGATCCCAACTCTTGGTGATCTTCATCAACCTTGAGCATCCACCACTACATCACCCACATGAAGTCTTCTACTACAAACCCAAGGTTAGTTTATCCCTCCTATGGGGGGATGTCACATCAAGGGGGAGCTTTACTCTAAGACTTGAGTTAAGGCATCTCTTAAAATGTGACAACATTAAACGCTTTTTGTAAAAGTGGTAACCCCACTTGTGCTTAAACGATGAGTATGACCTATGATCAAGTATTCTTACTTGGCTCCTAAGTCAATATACTCATATATAGATGACTCCGTCATCGCCAAAATGCTTGATAGATGCTAGTATGTATGTGCATGTTTGCCATGATTTCATTTGACATCTTATTGTGTGAGCATGTTGGTCTGCATTTCTTTAACCATTCGAGGACATCCAATTGTTGCTATTTGGCCTTTGATTTTTTCTTTTGCCAATTGGATGGACAAGAATGCCTAGGACCACTCTCTAGCTATCTATGCTTTCTCGTCTCATATTCCATTCTTGCTGCATCACAAAATTTGAACAAGGACTTTTCGATCTCTCTGTGTGAGGAGCACTCGGAATTCCGTATCGACAAAGGACTGACCATTAAAACCTCCCAAGTGCACCTCGGTGGAACCAATACCAAATTCTCGATCTCACTGAATGCCTAGGGTTGATTTGGTTTTCACACTCGGTATCACCGATTCCATCTTCTCGGTTACACCGAGTTTCCCTGTCAGCTGACAGTAGAGGAACTCGGTGACACCGAAAAGTTAGAACCGGTGTCACCGACAGCAACGGGTATATAAAGAGGCGGACCCGACTTTTGAAATTACTTTCTCAAACATCATTCCCTCCAAAACCCTAGCTGCCGAACAAGGACCCCTGGTCGTCTCCTTTGTCTTCCCGAGCGCCTTCGCCGTTGGAAGTCCACGCCGTCGACGGAATCTACACCACCATCGTCGCCGTAGCGAAGTCGTCACCGAATTAGGGTACGATTTCGACCCCTCATGCGCTCCCCTCTCTGAATCTTGCGCATTAGGACTTTTCCATTGATAAGATAAAGTTTGAGATCAATCTATCCAGTAAAAATTTCATTAGACTAGCGAACGAACAATTTTTTAGGGTTTGCCGTCTGTAACTTGAATCTCGGTAACACCGAAGCAAAAGAATCGGCATCACCGATTCCCTTTTTAGGTCAACTGAGAACAACCTCGGTGAAACCGAGTGCCCATTTTTGGTCTCACCGAAAGTGGTGCCAAGTTTCTGTTTAGCAGGTTGTTTGTCTTGGTGGGTCCAAAAAGTTTGCCTCGGTTGTACCAATATTCACTTGGCAGAATGCAAATCTTGAGAAATTTTAGTTCAAATCTTTGAAAATTGTCTGCATTTTGTGATGACTCAACCCTTCCACTCTTCTATACTCTATTTCACAGGGTCAGAGATGTCAAGCTCAGATGACAGAAGGCAGCATATATGAATCCTCAGTTGAGGAGTGGGCTGCCATCTTAGGAGCTCCACAGGTGCAAGACGGAGACTTGGATGTGTACTCCGAGTCCAAGGCAAATCATAATGCTATGAAGAACATGTACAATGAGATCCTTGCTGCAAACTTGCCATCACAAAAGTTTGGATCCATTTACTTCCTCCGGGCTGGTCTACGCACGATCAACACTATCTTAAGGCATACCTTGATGCCTAAGTCTGCAGATGAGAAGATGATAAGAGGATATTCTATCAACATGCTGCTCCGTCTTGATCAACATACCAGATTCAGAGTGATGGACTTGATAGTTGAGACAGTGAAGAGGACTGCAGCAGATCAGAAGAGGTCGTGTGGCTACGCTCCATATATACAGATGCTTATCAACTCCAAGTTGGAGAAGCACATATATGCACTTGACCGACCACATTTGCCACTCTTGCTAGAGCTAGAAGACAACGTTGTGGTGATGGACCCAGATCATCCCACCTCAGTTACAGCACACGCACAGGCAGAGGCTGCCAGAGACTCCAGTTCTCAGGTACCAAAGTCTAGGAGTGAGCAGATGGATCTTCTACTTAGTTCTGTGCTCAGCATGCAGAAGGACATCGGGAACATATTGAAGAACCAGGAGAGCCTCTCGAGGATTGTTGACACCAAATTCCATATTCTCAACAAGGTGGATGAGCTCACAGTGACTGTGAATGAGCTCAAGAAGGAAGTTGATGGCGTGCCCAGTCCCCACACTACTGATGATGATGAGGATAGTCCACATCTTAGGATAGCCACTCAGTTCAGGACTCGGCCCAGATCTGCTATAGTGCCAGTTCCAGAGTCTAGACCCTCTTCATCAGCACCTGCCGCAGCTTCTTCAGCTCCTCCAGCACCTCCAGTTGCTACTCCAACTCCGTCCATGACGTCTGCAGAAGTCTTCGTTGATGCCGTTCTCTCGACTCCTTCATCGGCCACCGGAGGAGATCAGCCCCAGAAGAGCGCTTATGTCGGATTTCGGGCTCCGCAAAACCCAAAGAGGTTCGAACACAGGGGCGTGTGCGAAGATCCCCACCAGCTTCGACCTCAAGCTCGCAGCTCGACAGCCTAGCCCGACGAACTCACTAGGTTGCGGGGAAGGAGATTAGCACATGAGGATTTACCCAGGTTCGGGCCGCTGCGAAGCGTAAAACTTTACTCCTACCTTTTTGTGGATTGCCTCACGAGGAGGTTTGTGGATGAACTGGTACAGTGGTGAGTCACCTCGCAAGGGTGCTCGGGTGGTGTTTTTTGTCCGTCCCCTTCTATGGAGCAGCCTAGCCTCTATTTATAGTGGCTCGGGTCCTCCTC